>CM071847.1:28128631-29371221 GCA_036507275.1 Sicyos edulis
ACAAACAACTCCTTTTTCCGGCATCACAACCATGCTTTGGCTGCTCCCGAACCTCGAAACCCGAGAAAGACCCGAAGCGCTTGAATGTGTCATCCTCGTACTCAAAGCATCAGCCACATCGTAGCTTCCACCCAGGGTAAGGATTCCGAGCAACATCCTTAGCAACTACGGTCAGGAACTACGCGGCTTCACTACAACCACCATTTGTTCAGTACCATCTGAACTCCAACCATGAACCACAAGAGGTTCCACCAACCAAGATTAGATCCAACCAAACCAAACTTGCCTAAGCAACAACCCAACTACGAGCACGGTATCCTTACAACCTCCGCTAAAGCCTTACAACATCCATCTGGAGTCCAACTTCTCCAAGAACTGAGCACCAGTTCTCCAATGCAAACCCTACATGGTTCCGAAACTCTCGCCACCAGAATGAACTACACAAAACACACTTGTGTGCACAACTCTGAACCTTCCTTCAGAGATCCAAGACAAACAGGTGCTTTCCAAAAGGCAACACTAGCTTCTGGCAGAGATACAATCAACCAAAGAAACACCAAAAGTTCCATCTCCACACGATACTCGAAGCTGCGACAACCTTGCTCTACTAAAGCATAACAATGCCAAACCGAACTTACTTAATACCAAGGTCTCAACCAAGATGCTTACACATAAGGCGTCCAACTCATCTCATAAGGCATCCAGCTCATCTCATAGGCATCCAACTCGTCTCATAGGCATCCAACTCATCTCATAAGCATCCAACTCACGGCCCCTCAGCTGGGCCAACTCACATCTACGATGCTCAACACTCCTCAGATTTAGGCACTCCAAGGTAGTTGACCGCACTACCAACCACAAAGATCTCTTGGCCTTAACACTAGCGTGAGACTCAGGCGCACTAACACTGATCAACCTTCAACCTGCTGGCAACCTCATCCCCTACTAACACCAGGAAGAGACTCTGGCTCCTCTCGAACATCCTCTCGCTTGTAGCCCTATGACTACCACTAAACTAGCTCCTTGCATGACCTAAATAGGTGCAACTGCCACAAACGGATCCAAAGGCTAAAGGAGTGTGCTGAACTCCGGACGGGTCATAGAACCATCTACTATACCCATGCCAAACTCAGGCCGGAACAAGACTTAGAGCCAAAGCGGCACACCAACCAATGCACCTCAAGTTCCGCTACTAACAAATCCACATCCTACTACAAATGGGGCCGGCAAGGTCACAACCTCAAGTGACAAAAACATTGGCTAGGCATACAAGGCTCAAACTCAAACAACAACCCGCCTATGGCATCTCATCTAACTGAAGTCTCACGACCTACTCTTGCATCTTCACATGATGCTCAACAAAACTCTCGGCGGATCTCTCAACATGCAAGACTAGCTCTACTCTAGGAGCTCACCATAAGAAGAGTGCTCAACTCTACTAGAAAACTAGGGAAACCACCAATGGATCATGTCCAGATGGGTCCCTTAACCACGTGGTTCCGACTTCACTTGGTGCAAAACAACAACACTTTACTAGAGAACAAAGATGTCTCAACCAACCTCCTCGAAGGCTACCAACTCTGCAGTCTACTCACTGGGCAATCGAACAATGCGCTAAGGTTCAAGATCCACACCTGAACTACCCAGGCTAGTCCACTCTAGGACTGCTCCACAAGCATCAACATGAGCAAAGCCAAAGCTAACTCCTCTCTCCGGAGTGGTACTCCGAGGCAAAACACCTCCACTATAAAGACCCGACCCGAATGGGGCTCTAAATGGGCCCTTACCTCAATACATGCATACAAATCAACACTAGAATTTGCAAGATGGTTGTTTCAGATTCTAAGTAAAAACCAAAAAAACCGGCAAGAGTTCATTTAAAAAGTCAATACAAAATTCTTGAAACCTGTCCCTGTTTCCAAGCACCTGTTCCAAGACAAATACATTTCCAAAACTTACTCTGATAAGAGATTTATTAAAAACATACAACTTTACAACATTTACAACAATGCTAGAATTCGGAAATACATTCATAAAACAACCTAGGGCTCCGTGCCCAACTACATGCATTCAGAGGACATTTAAAAACAAAAATACAAGACTCAGAGTTGAACAACGGGTTTTCCATGATCACAGCTCCTCCTCCAGCCATCCTGCCTCGCGCCATGGTTTCCTGAAAGATAAGTAAGGGTGAGTAACGAATTACTCAGTAAGAATCCCCAACCGGGGTACAATACGATATACATGGTCATCTAGCAGAAAGATATGCAAGCTATGAATGTAAACACAGAATAGAGAACATAGCTTAGCCCACACTTGGGCCTCGGATGCCAACTCAGGGTCTTAGTCAGGAAATAAATCACCACACAACACATCACACAAGTCGCCTATACGAGAAACAAGTCTCGGCCTCGGGCCGATCGACGGCGGCGAAAGGTACACTAGATCAAGATCCCGAGGAGCTCTCGGTCGGCGTTGTAATGGCGTAAACATGCACCGCGTGCTCTCATGCGAGATCATGGGGTGCCGGGTCCAGAGGCAAGTTGCCCATGTCGATCCACCACGCCTAACTAATTCTTTGGATCGGTGTCAGCGACATAGGGGTGTGAGACTGGACACGTAAACTATGTCGGCTGAACCACCGCTTTGGGGCTAAAGGAACGGGTCGTGGTAGGCTTACACCAGAAGTCGTCCTTACCTTAACAGTGGCAATCGGGGGCTACCGCCAAACATGCCGAGGACATGCCACGGTGCCGGGACGAGGCAATGCCAAGTCATCATCCGGACCGTTGGGGCATTTACGATCTGCCACCCTCACCCAAGATTGCGGGGCGGCCGTTAGGGTTAGCTATTCCCCTAACGGGATCGGGGCATGAGCTCCATCTCATACGTCCACAATCGGGGTGCAAGGTACGTTATGCACCCGGCCGGATGATGCTATCTACCCGCAACTCTAACCTGCCTTAGCAATCAGCAAACAAGCAATATCATCCAATACGTGCTCAATAAGAATACAACGAACCTAGCATGATTCTACTAAGCAAGGACAGATACGAGCATGCCAGAAAGGAACAACCTAGCATGGACTAACATGAGAAACAACACAGGAAAACATGCCAGTCGGGAATTCAGAATAGAGCACTTATCACCAAACATGTCAATAAACACAAACAAGCATACAATCGGCAATCACATAATATATCGCAGGGTCCACACAACTCTGGTAAGAAATCCTTACCTGGCCGGAAGACCTCTAAACACAAGAAACCTAAGCTGCGATCGAACCTGAGCTACCTATAACGAACCAAGCAAAACACATCAATAATCATAAAATAGCCCTAAATACTCTAAAATAAACAGGGCTCGGCTCGGGAGCAACTCACGAGGCGCGGCTGACACTCGAAGCAGGCCATTTGCACGGGCTAGGCGATTGATGGGCGCGAGGTCGGGCGCGCGGCGGCAGCTCGGCGAGACTTCCGATGAATCCAGATCTTGCCTTGTGAGCTCGTTGAGCTATGATCTGTGTGTGGAAACTGTTTGCTTGCATGCTGAGGTGCTAGATGACTGATGTATCGTATTGTACCCCGGTTGGGGATTCTTACTGAGTATGTTTATACTCACCCTTATTTATCTTTCAGGTAACTTGGGACAACACCTAGATGGCTAGCGGAGGGAGTTGATTAATCATGGGAGCTGCCGGCACTCTGTCATTTATTGTTATTGCATTATTTATTCAGCATGTAGATGGACAGGAGTCTTAGGGGAACATTGTTAAAACGTTGTTTAAATTGTATTGTATGTTTTTATAAACACTGGCCAGGTTGTTTTACTTTGTTGGTTTGTTTAAAAGTAATTGTTGGTTATGTTTTAAGGGTTCCCCCTTCTCATATGTTTTGAAGAGTTTTTAAATATGAGCACTAAACCGCTTGTTATCATATTTAACTTGCATGCTGAGTGAGAACCGAGGTTTAGGACCGTATGTTTTGGGTCGGGTTCTTACACTGGCAATTGTGCGCGGCGAGGCAGGGCGTTGGGCGGCGGCGGCGGCGAGGGTGTGGGGAGAGGGTGAGGGTTTGCGAGTGGAGCTCTTTTCTTTTCACTTTTTTTTTCCTTCCTTCCCTAAATTAAATAGGCCTTGGGAATCTCAAATTCCCTTCCCAAGGCTTCCCCCCTTCGAGCCCTGGCTGACGCGTTTATTTTCTTTATTTAAAACCAAGCTTCCAAACCCCTTTTTAGGCCAAGGGTTCGAGTCCTCCCAACAACACCTTTCAAAAAAATAAAATATATAAAAACCTTATTTTACATTAGCTGAAAACCGGGCTGTTACAGCCCGGATGATGCTACCTATCTGAACTCTAAACTATAACATACACAGCAAACATTCCAAACGTGCTCAACAAAAACAACGAACCTAGCATGGTACTACGAAGCAAGAACAGATATCGAACATGCCAGAAAAGCACAACCTAGCATGGAACTAACATGAGAAACAATACGAGATTCATGCCAGTCAGAATTCAGAACAGAGCACCTATCCACTAACATGCTGATAAACATAAACAAGCAAACAAACAAAAATCACATATTATATCGCAGGGCCCACAGAACTCCGATAAGAAATCCTTACCTTGGTCGGGAGGCAACTACACACAAAGATCCTATGCTGCGATCGATCCCGAGCTAGCTAATGAGAACCTAACAAGCACAAAAATATCACAATGTATAGGCCTAAATATAATAAAACAAACAGGGCTCGATTCGGGAGCAACTCACACGGCACGGTAGACGCTTGTGGACGGACAGTTTGTGTCGGCACTAAGCGTCTGCACGGCTGGGCCCGACGAGCGGCGGCGGTCGGGCTGAGCGGGCTAGCGCGGGCGAAGCGACGCAAAGCCGCGAAGCGGTAGCTCTAGAAATTTCTTGGCGCGAGGCAGGCGACGCGATGGGCGGTTCTTGGGCGTCAGCGTCGTCGCGTCTTCTGCTTGCCATTTGAAATTTCTTGGCCTTCTTTGCTACAAAACACACAACTTAGCCAGTTTTTCCTCTAGGCCAACAAGAACCTAATCGGAAGAAGAAGAAGAAGACGATGCTCTTACCCGGGATGACGAACGAACGACGGGGTTGCTTGGGAGATGGAGCTCGGCTTGAGGCATGGGAGAGAAGGCTTGAGGCGGCTAGGGATGATTTGGAGAAGAAAGAACAATAAACCTAAATCCCCTTCATTTAATCAAATGCACCAAAACCCCAAAGAACCAATGCTAACCAAGACATGCCGCGGAGAGAGCAACAAGAGCCTTCTGTGGCTCAACCTGCAACTCCACCCACCTGACTTCCTAGCACCCCGGGTTCGAATCCCAACACCCACACTTTAAAATCCTTATTTTAATTTTTGCATCTCACCAAGTCCAAACACATCCACAAAGTAACAAAATCCTACATAAGACCATCAATAATTTTAGCAACTGAAAAAAGACGTAAACGGCCCTGACGCCCCGACCAAATTACCAAAATACCCCTAGGGCATACCTGGAAGACCGGGATGAAAACCTGGGCCGTTACAATGTAGATGGACAACAGTCCTAGGCGAATGTTGTTAAAAGTTGTTTAAACTGTTTTGAGTGTTTTTTTATAAATACTAGCCAGGCTTGTTTTTACTTTGTTGGATTTGCTTAATGAAAATTGTTGGTTATGTTTTAAGTGTTCTCCGTTCTCAAATGTTTTGAAAATTTTTAAATATGAGCACTAAACCGCTTGTTGAAATACTTAACTTGCATGCTGAGTGAAAACCTAGGTTTAGGTCAGTATTTCAGGTCTAGTTCTTACATGCCGCCCAGCCAAGACCGGTAGCCGTCGCCCAACCCTGCCTCGCCCGCACACTGTCGCCAGCCCCAGCGCCGCACGCTTCCGCCAGCAGCCCAGACGCCCATCGCCTAGCCGAGCAGCCCCTGCATCGCCCGGCCGTCGTGACGCCCGATGAGTCGATCGGCCCGCCAGATCGCGACATTGGCAAAGCGCCCAACCGCCGCTTCGCGCACCATTTCAGCTCGAGCTCGCCGCATCGCTTGTCTGCGTCTGCACGCCCGCGCCCCAGTGCCTGTCCGCGCGCAGCTCAGCGCCCCAGCTCCAACGCCAGCCGTCCGCGGGCGCGCATCCCCCTGCCGCGCCCAGCCTGTTTGGCCCAGCCGCACGTCCTGCCTGCCCACTTGCCGCTTAGAGCCAGTTTTGCCGAGAGAGTTGGGCCGAGATGTAAAGACCCAACCAGAAAACGGTGCTAAACCTAGGCCTTTACTCAGCATGCCAGTGAAAAGCTTAAAAGGACCCAGCTAGGGTCGGTTTGTAAAACTTTTCAATTATAAGAGTGGAAAACATTAAAAACAAAGTAAACATTCATTAGGCAAAAACGAACCATTCAAATTAAAATAGTGACTGATCAGTACTTTCCTTAAAAACATAAAATAGTTCAAATCATAGTTTTCCCTACGGATCTAAGTCCAACTACATCTTTGAAATCCAAAAGCGATAAAATAAGACACGGCAGAGTGTCGCGACATCCATGATCTCCCGCCTCTCTCCGCTAGCCACCTCGGTCTTTGTCCCAAGTTACTCGTGGAAGAAACCACGATAAGGGTGAGTATAAACATACTTAGTAAGAACCCCGACCAGGGAGTACGATACGATGCAATCTATCATCTAGCAACCTAGTACACATGCCACAAATATCAACACGGATCTTAGCTCAACGAGCTCACAAGGCAAATCGGAATCCTCGGAAGTCTCCTACTTAGGCCTAATGATTGGCTCTCAAACCAATCCCGGGACATCTCCGAGGGTCTTTCTCCTCGGCCAATTGATCGACTCAAAAACCGATCCCAAGATGTTCGACACCCTCGAGGGTCTTTCTCCTCGACCAATTGATTAACTCTAAAGTCAATCCCAATGGGTGTCCTCAAGGGCCTCTTTACCCTCGCTATAAATCTGGACTATCGGAGAGTGCCCGAAGTCCGCTCTAAACGGGAAGGAAGGCGGTGTACTCACGAACATTAGCAGGGAGCTCTCGGGCCGGCTACTAACGCGTGTGCGCGCGCACACACCGCATGCTCTTCTCGCAACCGGCGTAAATGCGGGGCCTAAGGGCAAACTACGCGGGCCAAATACGCATGCCTAAGACTCGGAAGCGGTGTCACACCGAACACGGTGAGTGCGAGGCCCTCGGCACTCATCATGCGGCACTGTACCACCGACAGGAAGCTAAGACCGGCCAAGGCGAGCTTGCACCGTTGGCGGGGTTCCGCTCTAGCGGGCTACAAACTAGGCTTATGCCGATGTGGTAGCTACATCCACATAATTTGTCGGGGAAGCAATGTACGTTATGCTTCGCTCTACTCCCCGGACGGTGGGGACAAGGTACGTTATGTCCGCTCTCGGCCTCTAGAGGATGACAAACCCTATTATACTAGCTTAGACTACCAAGTACGTGATTCTGGCTAACATTCACAAAGACATCTGTCATACATAGCCTAGCATGATACTACGAGCTTAAAGCGGGAATCTCAAGCATCTTTGGAAGAACAAACCTAGCATGGCACTAACATGTACAAAAAGGCAAAACATGCTAGCAAGAATTCAATCACTAGCTATCCTATCCACTAACATGCTCATAAAGGTAAACAAGCATACAAGGCACAATTAAGAAAGCATAGCGAGGTCCACACAACCACGGTAGGAAGTCCTTACTGGAAACAAGTGGAGAATAGCTATCACAACAAAAAAGACCCTCGAGCTTAATCTGAACTCGAGCAACCTAGGCATAAATAAAGCATCCTAAGTAAATACATACAGTGACGAAGCTTAGAAAACACAAAGGGATTGGTTCGGGAATTACCACCGAGAAGACACGGGCCTCGGCGGCAAGGTGGGTGGCTTGGGCGCCGCTGAGTGCGGTTTGGGGCTCTAGCGGCTGGCGCGCGCACACACATCGCGGCGGGCGCAGGAAGCGTGTGGTGTCTTGCGCAAGGCGACGCGCGAGCGAGCGGCTCATTGGGTTGGCGCGCGCGCGAAGGGGTGTTGCTGGTGTGGCGCCTTGGCGAAGCAGCGTGCGGCAGCGCGCGTCTGAAGGCTGCGTTCGAGCAACGTGCGACCACGAGCGACGTCGGGCGGTCTTTGGCGGCCACGGCGGCGTCACGCGGCGATGGGTGTGCGGCGGTGGGGCTTACAGTGCGCAGCGTGCGATGGGCGGCGAAGCAGGCCGGGCGGCGTGGTGCAGTGCGCGCGAGGCGGTGCGATGGAGCAGTGGTGCGTCGCGGCTAGAAATTTGGGTGGCTCGGGGGTGGTTCGATGGTGGTTCGATGGTGTGGCTAGAAATTTTGCTCGGCGAGGGTTTTAGGAGAGAGAGAGAGAGAGAGAGAGAGACGGCCAACAAAGGGAAAAATAGGGGGTTTCTTGATTTTTCCTTCTCTTCCTTATTTTAAATAGGGTTAGGAAACCTAAAATTCCCTTCCCAAGGATTTTTCTCTTACGGGTCCCGGCTAAAGAAATTCTTTTCTCTTTTTAGTTCAAATTCTTATTTAAAACTCCAATTCCACCATCTAGGGCAAGGGTTCAAATCCCAAAGGATCCAATTAATTCCCAATTAATTTTGCTATTAACCGGGAGGAAAACGGGGCCGTTACACGAGACCTAGTGCCTTCTCGGTTGGTTGTTCATGTTGACTTTGAAGCTCGAGGGTCGCTTGTTTGTTTGTTGTGATTGCTTTCTTTCTTGATCCAGGTAAGGATTTCTTATCGGGGTTGTGTGGACCCTGCGATGCTTTCAGGATTGTGCCTTGTATGCTTGGTTACTGTTATGAGCATGTTAGCCATAGGACATCTTGTGTTCGAATTCTTGCTAACATGTTGCTTGTTGTTCATGTTAGTGCCATGCTAGGTTTGATCTTCCAGCATGTTTTTGATTCCTGCTTAAGTTCGTAGTATCATGTTAGGGATTTTTCTTATTCTGGCATACCCAAGTTCCTGTTTGTTATCTATTAGTTTATGCTAGGGTTAGACATGTAATGTTTATTGTCTGATTGTTAGACTAGCTTTTGTTCCTATACTTAGGAGACCGTTAGGGGTTACTAGTTTAGGTCTCGCTTGGGTAAGTCCCCGATGGGCACCAATGCGTTGCTAGTGTACGTAAGTCCCCGATGGGCACTACACTGTTAGCATTATGTGTAAGTCCCCGATGGGCATCATAATGTAGCTAGGAAGTGTTAGACCCTGATGGGCATCTCCGTGTTCCTAGCTAGAGTAAGACCGCGATGGGCATCCGTATGTGTAAGACCCCGATGGGCATCATTGACTTATGGAGTAAGACCCCGATGGGCATCCGTATGTGTAAGACCCCGATGGGCATCATTGGTTTGTGGAGTAAGACCCCGATGGGCATCACTGTGTCTAGCAGGAGTAAGACCCCGATGGGCATCCTTATGTGTAAAACCCTGATGGGCATCATCGCGTCCTAGGTTGTGTAAGACCCTGATGGGCATCAAGGTGTAGAACCTACTGTAGGTTGTGGTAGTAAGTCCTTGAATAGGCAATTTCTACAACGGCGGTTAGCCTGAGCCAGGTTGTTGCTTCTGAACTTGTATTTCGTTTGCATGTATACTAGGGTGCTAGATGACTGATGCATCGTATTGTACCCCGGTTGGGGATTCTTACTGAGTATGTTTATACGCACCCTTATTTCTGTGGTTTTCTCCACTAGGTAACTTGGGACAGCACCGGGACGGCTAGCGGAGGGAGTTGCATGATCATGGGAGCTGCCGGCACTCTGTCGTTTTTATTCACATTGTTTATTCAGCATGTAGGTGGATAGAAGTCCTAGGGGAACGTTGTTAAAAGTTTTTTAAAATGTTTTAGTGTTTTATAAATACTGGCTAGGCTAGTTTTTACTTTGTTGGTTTTGCTTAATGAAAATTGTTGGTTATGTTTTAACTATTCCCCATTCTCTATGTTTTGAAAAGTAATAAAAATGAGTACTAAACCGCTTGTTGACATATTTAACTTGCATGCTGAGTGAGAACCTAGGGTTAGGACCGTATTTCAGGTCGGGTTCTTACACAGTACTACGTCCCTGATCAGTCATTAGGGTTTAGCTAACCCTAAAGACATTCCAGTGCAATCTTGGGTGAGGGTGGCAGACTGTTAAATGCCCCAATGGTCAGGGGAATGACGAGGGATTGCCTTGTCCCCGGCAGTCGACACGTCCTCAGCATGTCGGCCGTAGCCCTTGATTGCCACCTGGTGTAAGCCTACCACGGCCGGTTCCTTAGCCTCAGGTGCGGTGGTACAGGCTGACATAGTCATAGTGTCCTAGTCTCACACCACTATGTTCAGTGACACTGATCCAGAGATTTGTTAGGCATGCATACTGGACCAGGGCAGCTTGCCCTAGACCCAGCACCCCCCTGGTTTGCACCTTTTGTATCGACATAGTCATAGTGTCCTAGTCTCACACACTTATTACAGCGCCGACTGGAGAGCTCCTCGGGATTTTGAGTTCAGTGCACCTTTTGTATCGACAGTAGGAAGGCTGAGGCCCATCAGGGTCCTCCAACTCAGTGATGCCCATCGGGGACTTACACACCTAGGATGCCCATCGGGGTCTTACACCTCCAACTCAGTGATGCCCATCGGGGAGTCGGCTGTGAAAGCTAGTCGTTTGCTAGCTCATGGTGCTTGGGGCTACCTAGCCAAGTTGTGCTGGGAGAGCGCCCCCGCCGATTGTTGTTGATCAAAAGTGCGGTCGTGCGGGGAGTTTGAGGATGTGTTTCTTGAGGAGTTACCGGGGTTGCCCCCGAAGAGAGAGGTTGACTTCACAATTGAGCTCGAGCCAGGGACCCTCCCTATCTCAAAGGCTCCGTATCGTATGGCGCCATCCGAGTTAAAGGAACTGAAGGTTCAGTTGCAGGAGATGTTAGATCGAGGGTTCATCCGTTAGAGTGTGTCCCCGTGGGGAGCACCAGTTCTATTTGTAAAGAATAAGGATGGTTCGATGCGCTTATGTATTGATTATCGCGAGCTTAATAAGGTGACAGCGAAGAATAAGTACTCGTTTCCCCGTATTGATGATTTGTTTCACTAGCTTCAGGGAGCTTCCGTGTTCTCCAAGATAGATTTGAGATCCGGTTACCATCAGTTGCGGATCAGGGATGCCGATCGGGGACTTACACACCTAGGATGCCCATCGGTGTCTTACACCTCCAACTCACATACGGATGTCCATCGAGGTCTTACCCGAGCGGGACCTAATCCAGTTACCCCTACCATCTTCTACACTATACTTCACCTGTCTATCCCTAGCATGGAACTAATCAGGAGAAAATAGGACAAGGTTATGCCAAGATAAGGATACCCCTAGCATGTAGCTAATAGAATATAACAGGGATACAAGAACAACACGATCTGGAAGCAAGAGAAAACATGTAACCTACCCACTGGAAATTTCATACAATCACAAGACATGGCATGCTGGAAGAACAAACCTAGCATGGCACTAACATGAACAACAAGCAACATGCTAGCAAGATTTCAAACACAAGCTGTTCAATAGCTAACATACTCATAACAGCAACCAAGCATACAAAGCACAATCATGATAGCATCGCAGGGTCCACACAACCACGGTAACAAATCCTTACCTGGAAACAAGTAGAAGTAACTACCTCAACCAACAAGCAACCCTCGAGCTTCTAAATGAACCCGAGCAACCTAAGCAAACAATAAAAATCATCCTAATTAAGCAACCAACAACTAACATCTTAAGGTCCAAAACAGTGGAGGCTCGGGAATTACCAACCGAGAAGGCACTAGGTCTCGGTCCCATCTGTCTTGGCAAAACAGGCTCTCGGCAGCAGGTGGGCAGGCAGGACGTGCACCGGGCGAGGTGATCTGGCGCTGCCTTGGCGCTAGCGCACGCGGCGACGACGGGGCGCTTGAGCGAGGTGTGACGGGCGCTTGGCCTTGGCGCGCTGCTCGCAGATCTGACGGAGACGCCCGACGCTGGCGGTACTGGCGCTGGCGACGGGTGCGCACGCAGCGGGAGCAACACGGCGACACAGACTGGGCGCGCGTGCACGGCACGGAGACACGGACTGGGCGAGACACGACCAGTGGCGGCGTCTGCGCGGGCGCTATGCGGGGTATCTTTGGGCGTCAGGCTGCTCTCCGTGGGTGTGCTAGAGCGTTTGGGCTGGTTTCGGCGGTAGTCACGACGAGTGCAGGTGCGATCTTTGTCAGTCTTTGGTGGCTCGGTGCGGCTCGGTTGGGTTTCTTGGTGAGGTCGGTAAGGAGAGAGATAGAGAGAGAAAGAAAGAATAAGGGTTTTTCTCTTTTCTTTTCCTTTTTCCTAAATTAAATGGGCTTTGGGTGGTCCAAAATCCCTTCCCAAGGCTTACCTCCTTCGAGTCCTAGCTGACACATTCTTTTCCATTTAATTAAACCCATTTAAATCAAGCCTCCTAATCATCGTTAGGTCAAGGGTTCAATTCCCAAAGGAAGCACTCTAATTAACAATAATTTTGCTAATTACCAAAACACCTCCAAACTTCAAAACAACTAGCCCGAACTTCTTGGGTCCTGCAACTAACAACAATCAAGCCTCGAAAAAGGCAGGAGTGACCCTGGAGTCCTGAAAATCCACAAATCCCTGACCGGGGGCAAAAAGACCAAAATTCCCCTAAGGGTTAAAATAGCACTAACGGCCCATCTGAACATCCGAATAATGAACCGGAAACACCTGGGTAACAGAAATAGAAAACTAGGCCGTTACACCTCTCCACTTGGCAACTCAACTGCCACGGCCACAACTGGCCTACGGGTCTAAACAATCCTGGACGCGGTCTCAACATCGAAACCAATATTCCAACTCCTCGGTTGGACATACCAAACGTCCCTACTCCTCCATGTGTAATCAACATACTGGCGATCTACACAAAGCATAAAAGCTAGCCCACGCTGGAGCTCTCACTGCCCAACAAGGGTAACACATGTATACTAGGGCTGGTGCACGGGCGAGCGGTCGGGTCCGATGCGCTGGTGCGCTCTGCTGGTGCGACGGCCTGCTGCTGATCTTGGCTCTCGGTTCTTGATTCTTGGAGGACGGCAAGGTGAGAAATAGGGCTCCTTCCCTTCTTTTCCTTTTTCCTAATTTTAAATAAGCCTTGGTGATCTAAAATCCCTTCTCAGGGCTTTCCTCCTTCGAGTCCCCGCTGAGACAAACTTTTCTTTTTAAATAAAAATCATTTAAATCAAGGTTCCAACTCACCATTAGGTCAAGGGTTCAAATCCCATTGGAGGCACTTTAATTAACATTATTTTTGCTAATAACCAACTTACCTCCAAACTTCCAAACAACTAGCACAAACTTCTTGGGTCTTGCAACCAACAACAATCAAGCCTCGATAAAGGGCATGAATGACCCTGGAATCCTGAAAATCCACAAAACCTGACCGGGGAGCAAAAAGACCAAAATACCCCTTAGGGTTAAAATATCTTTAATGGCCCAACCGAACAACCAAATATTGAACCGGAAACACCTGAGAAACCGGAATAGAAAACTGGGCCGTTACAATACTCCCTCCTTTTAAGACTTTCATCCCCGAAAGTCCTAAGATGAAAACAACTCCAGGAAGTCTCCATTGATCCTTAACCAACCAAACTTCCGGTCATGACAACACTAGATCTTCTTTGAAATCCAAACCCACTTGGGTTCCCAAAGGCTCACGGCCATAATGGCATCGAGTCCGCCACAAAATATCTCACCCAAGACTGGACATACACTGAACTCCGTGGAAAGAGGTGCGATAGTGCCTAGTGGGGATGCTATACTCTGGGCGGGCCACGGAACCACCTGCACAAAAAGTGCCAACTGGCCTGAATCTAGGCCTCCTCTCAAAGCTTGGTGCCAACAGGCACTACATCCTTTACAACACAAACATCCCTTTACGGCCTTTAAGCCCCCTCTGAGGGTAGGGAACGTCACACTCCAGGTGACAGGCAATGGCACCCAACACAAGAGTCTCAACACTCGAGTAGTCTTGTAACGGCCCAGTTTTCCATTCCAGTTTCCCAGGTACTCTCGGTTCAGTATTGGGGCAATCGGTTAGGCCGTTAGAGCTTTTTAACCTTTAAGGGTATTTTGGTCTTTTGCTCCCCGGTCGAGGTCGAGGATTTCGAGGGCTTGTGGTCATTTCGGCCTTCCGTTGAGACTTGATTAATGTTGGTTGCAAGACCCAAGGAGTTTGGGTTAGTTGATTAGAAGTTCGGAGACATTCCGGTTGATAGCAAAATTAATTGGAATTTAATTGGTCCCATTGAGATTTGAACCCTTGCCCTAATGGTGAAATTGGAGTTTTTAGAAAAAGAAGATTTAGTTAAAAAGAAAAGAATTTCTTTAGCCGGGACCCGCAAGAGAAAGCCTTGGAAAGGGAATTTTAGGTCTCCTAACCCTTTTAAAATAGGAAAAAGAAGGAAATTAGGGAAAACCCTCTTTGTTCCATTGGTAGTCTCTCTCTCTCTCTCTCTCTCTCTCTCTCTCCTAAACCGAGCCACCTAACCCACCGCACCACTCACCGAGCCAACCCGACCACACCGCACCACACCCGCCCACGGCCCGACCATCGCTGCGCGCACGAACGCGTGCGAGCCGCTCGGCCCGGCCCACTGCGCGCGCACAGACCGCACGGCCGCTCGGCCTTGCCTCGCCCCGGCCGCCGCTCGTCTGCGATCCAGACACCCTGCCGCCGCACGCCCAAGATCGCTTAACGCCGCCGCATGGCGCATGGCGCCAGTGCGATCGCATCGCCGAGCCTCGTCCCAGCGAGCCCGCTCTCTCGCGCGTCGCCTCCACAGCAAGATCGCCCGCACACTGCCCCGCCTTGCCGCGCGCCCGCTCCAGTGTGTCCGCCTGCCTTGCCGTTCGCCCAGCGCCCAGCGCCCAGCGCCAGCGTCCTCGCGCGCGCACCAGCAATGGCGTCCAAACATCTCCCCTTGCTGCGAGAGAGCTGTGTCCTCTCGGTTGGTAATTCTCGAGCCTTTTCCTTTTAGATTTTTAAGGCTGTGCATTTCTTTGTATATTTATTTATGATGCGTTTATTTTGCCTAGGTTGCTCGGGTTCGTTATTAAGCTCGAGGGTCTTATTTGATTCGTGATAGCTATTTTCCACTTGTTTCCAGGTAAGGATTTCTTACCGTGGTTGTGTGGACCTGCGATGCTTTCTTGATTGCGCCTTATATGCATGTTTACTTTTATGAACATGATTAGTGGATAGGAATGACTTGTGATTGCATTCCTGCTAGCATGTTTGCTTGTTTGTACATGTTAGTGCCATGCTAGGATTGTTCTTCTAGCATGCTTGAGATTCTGCTTTAAGTTCGTAGTATCATGCTAGGTTATGTATGATTGATGATGATTATGTATGTTTAGCCAAGAATCGTTTACTCTATACTCTAGCTAGTGTGTTAGAAATTTGTCATCATCTAGAGGTGAGAGCGGACATAACGTACCTTGTCCCCACCGGTCGGGAGTAGAGCGAAGCATAACGTACATTGCTTCCCCGGCACCAATAAGGATTAGCTACCTCATTGGCATAAGCCTAGTTTGTAGCTGCTAGAGCGGAACCCGCTTAACGGTGGAAGCCTACCTTGGCGGTTCTTAGCTCGGTCGGTGGGTACAGTGCCGCACAGATGAGTGCCGAGGGCCTTGCACTCACGTGTTCGGTGACACCGCTTCCGAGTCTTAGGCATGCGTACACGGGCTGCGTAGTTTGTACTTAGGCCCCACATTTACGCCGGTTGCGGCGGCATGCGGTGTGCGCGCGACACGCAGCGTTAGTCGCCGGTCGGAGGGCTCCCGGGCTAATGTTCGTGAGTACACGATTCCTTCGATTTAGAGCGGACTTGGGTACTCTCGAGCCGATCCAGTTATAAGCGAGGGTAAGAGGCCCTTGAGGACACCCATTGGGATTGGCTTTTAAGCTAATCAATTGGTCGAGGAGAAAGACCCTCGAGGATGTCGGACATCTTTGGGATCAGTTTTGAGCTGATCAATTGGCCGAGGGAGAAAGACCCTCGGAGATGTCCCAGGATTGGTTATGAGAACCAATCATTAGGTCGGAGGTTGGAGACTTCCGAGGACTCCGGATTTGCCTTGTGAGCTTATTGAGCTAGGATCCTTGTTGATAACTGGTTGCATGTGTACTAGGTTGCTAGATGATTGATTGCATCGTATCGTACCCCGGTCGGGGATTCTTACTGAGTATGTTTATACTCACCCTTATTGTGGTTTCTTCCACACGTAACTTGGGACAACACCGAGGCAGCTAGCGGAGGGAGCTAGGAGATCATGGATGTTGCTGACACTCTGTCGTGTCTTATTTACTGTTTTTTATTTCAGCATGTAGTTGGACTTGGGTCCGTAGGGAAAACTTATGATTTGAACTATTTTATGTTTTTAAGAAAGAAATCTTGATCGATCCAATCGTTTTTAATTTGAATGGTTCGTTTTTGCCTAATGAATGTTTACTTTGTTTTTAATGTTTTCCACTCTTATATTTGAAATGTTTTACAAACCGACCCTAGCTGGGTCCTTTTATGCTTTTCACTTGCATGCTGAGTAAAGATCTAGGTTTAGCACCATTTTCGGGTTGGGTCTTTCTGATTGGTATCGAGCACGAGTCATAGATTCTGTAGACTAACCCGCTTTTGTAGGTTGTGTTCCCATGATCTCCAAAGATCCACGGCCGCGCGAGTTTGTCTAAGTTCAATAAGCTAAGGGTTTGGTTTACGATACTATATGCAGTCACATGTGTTATCTTTGTTGGCAAAGAAAGTCCGAGCGTGGACTAACCCGTTGTGGTTTCCGTGTAGACGCCCGATGATGACTGGTTACACGCAGATGGAGCAGTCCGTCAGGGAAGGCGCAAATAGAGATCTTCGCAGAGCAGGCCAGAGGTATATCGAGGCTCGTAGGCGGCCCGTGGCACGAGGCTAACTTGCCCAGAGAAGGGGTGGAGGCTGCTATGCCTCAGGTACACTCGAGAAGGAGATATTTACGCTATGAGAGATATGATGATGGGCATAATGGCCGAAAGCAGAGCTGAGACTCAGCGCAGCTAGCGGCAAGCAGAGAGAGGAGTCTAGGGCACGAGATAGCCCAGTTGACACACTCATGCAAAGCGAGCACCCCTAACGGCCCCCAGCACTTCAGCACTCCAGTCTCCCGGTAGTCTCGGTAGCTCAACCGGAGTGTAACGGCCTGAGTTTTCATCCGATCTTCCAGTGCATACAGGGGTATTTTAGTAATTTGGTCGGGCGTCAGGCCGTTTATGTCTTTTCAGTTGCTAAAATTATTGGATGGATTTATGAAGGTTTTTGAGGCTTTGTGGTTTGGTTTGAGCATGGGTAGATGCAAAAGTAAAAATAAAGGAATTTGTGTTGTTGTTTGGGATTCGAACCGGGTCTCGAGAAAAGCTGTGAGGATGCGTGCAGTTGAGCTATGGAGAGCTCTTGTTACTCTTTCCACGTCATATCTTAGTTACCCTTGGATCTTTGGAGTTTTGTGCATTTGGTTAAATGAAAAGAAATTAGGTTTTGTGTTTTCTTCCCCAAAACTCCATGGCCGCCCAACCCTCTTCTCTCCCAAGCCCCTTGCCGTGATTTTCTTCCCTTGCGGCCGAGCGCTGCTCCGCCAGCCAAGCGACCCACCGAGCGGCGGTCGAGCAGCCAGCCAGATCGCACCAGAAGAGCCCAGCGCCAAAGAAGAAGTCGCCTGACGCCAGCGCCCAGTGCCGCCGCAGCCGCCCGCAGAGGCGTCGCAAGACCGATCGCGCGTCCGTCGCGTCGCAGCCGTCGTGATCGAACGCCGCTTCGCCGCGCGCCAGCGCCTCGCCATCGCCCCGAAGCCGGCTCGCATCGCAGCCCGAAGCGCCGCGCTTCTCCGCGTCTCGCGCGCGCGCGCGCCCGCTCGCGTCTGCGCCCGTGCCGTCGCGTGCCCGTCAGCCCAGCGTCGCGCCTAGCGCGCCATCCGCGCCAGCGGGCTGTCCGTCTGCAGCGCAGCCAGCGCCAGATGTCGCCCATTTGCCGCTTATCAGCGCCCATCAGCGCCCATCCGCGCCTCCGCGCCAGCAACCCCCACCTTTGCCGCCGCCGTCGTCGTGTCACCGTGATCGCGTGAGTTGCTCGAGCCGAGCCCTATTTATTTTATTATATTTAAGCCTTTAGAGTGTGATTATCATTGTTTTGTTAGGTTCTCGGTAGCTAGCTCGGGTTCGATCGCGGCTTAGGATTTTGTGTGTAGTTGCCTCCCGGCGGTAAGGATCTCTTACAGGAGTTGTGTGGACCTGCGATGTTCTATGTGATTGATGTTGTATGTTTGTTTGTGATTATCGGCATGTATAGTTTAGGTGCTCTGCATTCGAATTCTCGATCGCATGACTTCGTATGTTGTTCTTTCATGTTAGTCCATGCTAGGTTGTTCCGCTCGGCATGCTCATATTCATTCTTGTTCGTAGTACCATGCTAGGTCCGTTGTATTCTTTCGAGCACGTATTGGATTGTTTTGTTGATTGTTAAGGCGAGTTAGAATTCGGGTAGATAGCATCATCCGGCCCGATGCATAAAGTATCTTGCATCTATGGCAAGGACGTTCGAGACGATTCTCGTCCTTGGACCCCGTGAGGGATTAGCTATCCCAACCGGTAGGCCCCGCAATCTTGGGTGAGGGTGGTAGTCTTAGCGATGCCCCAGCGGTCGGGATGATGACTTGGCAATGCCTAGTCCCCGACAACGGCACACGTCCTCGGTGTGTTCGGTAGTAGCCCTTGATTGCCACTGTTAAGGTAAGGGCGGCTTTCGGTGTAAGCCTACCACGACCCGTTCCTTAGCCTCAGTGCGGTGGTACAGCCGACATAGTTCACGTGTCCAGTCTCACACCCCTATGTCGGTGACACCGATCCGGAGATTTAGTTAGGCGTGGTATCCGGATATGGGCGGCTTGCCACTAGACCGGCACCCCCCATAGTCCGTGGAAGCACGCGGTGCATGCTTACGCTCATTACGGGCGCACACCGGAGAGCTCCTCGGGATCTTGAGCTAGTGTACCTTTCGTATCGGCAGTGAGAGCGAGTTGAGGCCGAGACTTGTTTCTCGTATAGGGCGTATTGTGTGGTGGATTTATTTCCGGACTAAGACCCCGAGTTGGCATCCGAGGTCCAAGTGTGGACTTAAGCTATGTGCTCTATTACGTGTTTATACTCATAGCTTGCATACATTCTTCTAGATGATCATGTATATCGTATTGTACCCCGGTTGGGGATTCTTCTTGAGTAATTCGTTACTCACCCTTATTCTGTGGTTTTCCACAGTAACCAAGGCGCGAGACAGGATGGTGTCAAGGAGGAGCCGTGATCATGGAATCCTGCTTTGTCATCTCGACCATTTTATTATATCATGACTCTTGACTTTTGTTATTTCCCCGAATGCATGTAGGCGGGCACGGAGCCTAGGATGTTTTCTTACGTTTTATGGATTCCAGCATATTTGTACTTGTGGAATGTTTAAATGGTTTTAATAAATCTCTGATCAGAGTATGCTTTTAGAAATGTATGTTTTGATTGTGGAATGTTTCTGTTTTTACTTGGGATCCGAAATTTATTTTTCATAATGTCTTTTATTTTGAATACATGCATTGGGGTAAAGGCCCATTTAGAGCCCCTTTTGGGTCGGGTCTTTCTGATTGGTATCGAGCTCGAGTCATAGATTCGTGAGACTCGACCTTTTATTGTAGGTCATCCTTCCATGATCACCAGCACTCCGACAGTCATCAGGTACGCCTAAGTTTACTGTTTTTAGAAAAGGGTTAAGAATTTACAATACCTTTCGTCTAGTGTATGCCTTGTGTATTGTTGTGGAGGCGGAGACGAAAGGTGTTCGACTCGTTGTTGGTTTGGGCTTAGTGAGCCATCATGCCAACTTTCATGATCGCAGCGGTTTGTTTAGCGGCTTGTTGAGGTATCGAGATAGATTCGGATGCCCCGGGATATCGTCCCGGAGGGAAGTAGAGATTAGACTCCGTTGGCCATTTGTGGCCCGATTCTTCGCTTTTCCCCTAGTGAGAGGGTGGTGGTGCTTCGTGCGATCGCCGATATGTTGATCGCACCCAGAGGAGCAGAGGCGCTTGGCATGTCCGACCGAGGAGTTGGACGGATCGTGTTGATGTTGAGGCCGCGCCCGTGGTTGTTAGGCCCGCATGCGATTTGGCCCCAGCGATTGAGTTGCCTAGAGGAGGGGGTAGAGGCTAGCGGCGCCCCAGTGAGACTCCTTGAGTAGAGTGTGCTCCGGCTTTGAGAGATTTGATGGCGTGTCTTTAGCTATCAGAGAGCGGAGACCAGGAGAGCGATTTGTAGCGCGTAGTGAGGAGTCCGAGCACGATTAGCCCGGTGTGAGTTTATTTCAGCATTTTCCTCGGTAGCTCTTGTAGCCCCGGAGGTTCTCGGGAGGGCATGATCGTGAGTTTATTCGGATGAGTTTGTTGGCGTTGATGGAGACGCCTGGTTGGCAAATGGATGCTGTAGAGCTCGATGTTTTAGTAAGTCCCCTCGCTAGTAGTAAAGTAGTTGGCCGAGTTTGAGTTTAGCATCCGTGTGTGGGATGCCCCTGCATTCAAAGGCCGAGGTGTGCCGTTCTGTCTTTATTTGGTTCATCGGATGGTGGTGGAAGTCCCTTGTGAGAGGTGGACTAGCGAGTCTCCACGATCGCCCGATTGTTTGGCAAGTTCTGCCGTGTTAGTGGCTTGAGGCGCGATGAAGGGTCATCTTTGCCCCTTGCGAGCTCTTTGTTGTTTAATGCACCTTGACTTCCTCAGTGTGGATTTGGTAGTAGTAGCACTTGAGGTGCGTTGGTTGGTGTGCCACTTTGGCACTAAGTCAGTTTCAGCTTGAGTTGGCTTGGCATAGCAGATGGTTCTATGCCGTCGGAGTTCAAACACACTTCTTTAGCCATTGGATCCATTTATGGAAAATGCACTTGTTTAGGTCGTGCAAGAGGGCTAGTTCAGTGGTAGTTGAAGGACCACAAGTGAAAGGATGTTCGAGAGGAGCTGGAGCCTCTTCCCAGTGTTACTGGGGGTCGAGTAAGTCAGCAGGTTGGCGGTTGGTAAGTGTTAGTGCGTGTGAGTCTCACGCTAGTGCTAAGGCCAAGAGATCTTTGTGGTTGGTAGTGCGGTCCACTACCTTGGGTGCCTAAACACGAGTTGAGTGAGCATTGTAGATGCGAGTTCGGTCAAAGCAGGGGAACCATGAGTTGGATGCCCGTGAGATGAGTTGGATGCTCTCGAGATGAGTTGGATGCCTATGAGGCGAGTTGGATGCTTTTGAGGCGAGATGAGCTGATGCCTTGCGAGAGGTTTTGGATGCCTTGGGGGTAAGCACCCTTGGTAGAGGCTTGGTATAAAGTAAGTTTGGTTTGGCATGATTATGCTTTGGTAGAGCAAGGTTGCCTCGGCCTTCGAGTATCGTGTGGAGATGGGACTTTTGGTGTTCCTTGGATTGTTTGTATCATTGCCAGAGTTATCGTTGCTTTGTGAAAAGCGCTTGTTAGTCTTGGATCTCTAAAGGAAGGTTGGAAGTTGTGCACACAAGTGTGTTTTGTGTGGTTCGTTCCGTGGCGAGAGTTTCAGATCCATGTAGGGTTTGCTTTGGAGATCTCGTGCTCAGTTCCTTGAGAAGTTGGACTCCAGGTGGTTGTTGTAAGGCTTTGGTTGAGGTGGTAAGGATACCGTGCTCGTGGTATCAAGTTGTTGCTTAGGCAAGATTTGTTAAGTTGGGCCTAAGCTTGGTTGGCGGATCTTCTTGTTGATCGTTGGTTGGAGTTGATTGGAAACCGAACAAGAGCGATGGTAGCTAAGCGCGTGGTTTCGATCGTCATGGCTAAGAGAGTTGTTCGGATCCTTCCTTGGGTAGAAGTTATGTTGTGGCCGATGCTTTGAGTAGGAGGATGCGCGATTCTCGTAGCGTTTGGGTCCTCTAGGTTCCCAAGGAGTTGGAGTTGGCCAAAGCATGGTTGGGATCTTTGGAAATTGGAGTTGTTTGTTCAGCGGCTTGTCGGTTAGATCGTATGTCTAGCAGTGTGTGTGTCGAGGGTTGCCGAAGAACCCTAGGTTGTGGAGTGCCTCTCCGGGCTCGGTCGAGCCCGGCTAGTGAGTTTTGGTTGGCTAGGCATTTGGAGGCGTGTAGTTTGTAGCCTCGGTGGAGTTGCTAGCGGTCTTGGTAGACTAGCAAGCTAGTGTTTATTTGGAGTAAAGTCCGGAGTGGTTTCGGTGTGGTGGCAAGTTGATGCTTTGTGTTGACCAAGGTGTGGATTGGAGTTGCTAGAGTTTAGTTTTGCTCGTGGGGGCGAGTGGTTTGTGCCATGTTGGTTGTTTTTCCTGTTTCCAGGATGTTGAGTTGCCCCGTTTGGCATTTGGAGGTTCAGTCTGAGATGGACCCTTGTTGTGCCCCGTGAGATTAGATGTTGTTGCTCTGGTGGAGCAAGACAGTGAGCGTATGTGGAGTTCTCTGTCCGTTGGTTGTCTGCTTGTAAGGACCTGTTTCTCCTTGGGAGTTGTTAGGTTATTCCTTGGTCTTGGAATTGGTGGTAGTGGTGCTAGTAGGAGGAAAAGTTTGTTGGCTGCTTGGAAGCAGTTGTTGGTCTAGTTAAGCGGACTCGTTAGTGGTGTAATGGAAGTTGCAGTAAGGGTTGTTCTGCCTCTTATGAGTGTTTGGCCTAGTTGGTTAAGATTTTTGTGTGTTGGCATGGAAGGTGTTGCACCTTTGTAGTGGAAGATCTCCTTTGTATCAGTTGTGGGTTGAGGTTGCACCATTGTGGCTGGATTAGGGTCTGGACTTATTGAGGGATCCTTGCTGGCTAGTGTAGCTTGCACTCTGCCAGCCATTGTTGGTATTCTTGTTCTTGGTAGTTGGTGTTGACCAGGTAGTGGAGTTCCGTTATGAAGTTTCGGTGGGAAGGTGCATTAAGCCTAAGCTTGAGGGTTAAGCCTGTATGTGTTATCGTTTGGACTTGTGAGATGTGTTTCATATTTGAGGCGAGCTTGTTCCGTTGTTTGCATGGAGGTAAGTTTAGTGGATGGAGCCCTCTGGGGCCTGGTTGTTTGCAAGTTGTCTTGCCCAGCTAGTGATTTGAGTCGAGCTAGAGATGAGTGGATTGGCATAGCTATGCGGTTGTAGTTGTTTGAGCTTCCTAGTTCGTAGCACTCAAGTTGTTGGATTGTAAGTTTCCGTGGGAGTATCGGCTAGTTGAGGTTGTTGTGTGAGTTCGGATTTTTGGAGTATTGACTTGATGAGCTAGAGCTCGCACCTCGATTGTTGTGCGAGATGCCATTTCTATGGAGTAGAGGCATGTCGTTTCAGAGTTGGAGATGTTGCCATTAGGTGTGGCAACAAAGGTTTGTTCTAGGCGGTGCGTGGGCGAACCGTGGTTCAGAGAGAGTGTTCTTAGAAGCTTATGAGCCGAGTGCGATTTTCGTAGTGTTTTCACCCTTTTTGTCCGATGGTCTTTTGGGAGGAGTGAGCCAGATCCTTCGGAGCTTGTTGCGAGTTGGTGTTTCCGTGATTAGCGGCGGGAGACCAAAGTGTGGTTTTAGGAGGTTGCCTTGGGTTGCGATTCTCGTGGTCGATTCTTGTGGTTCCATTGAGGCATTGTATGGTAAGTGTTGCGAGTCTCTAGTCTTTGTGAGAAAAGGTTGGTGGCCGTCGGTGTTGTTTTGGGTCTGTGTTGCTGCGATTGACCGAGGTGTTGTGCAAGAGGTTGAGCTCGTTTGTGGTTAGCTTCAGAGCAGCATGAAAGTTTCGTCGATGTTCGGCGCCGAGTTTTAGAGTTTGAGGTTGGACGGTGCGTGCTTTTAAGGTTGTGCCGTTGTGAGTTGTGTTGAGTTTTGGTAAGCGGGAGAAGTGGAGTCTCTCTGTTGTTGGACCATTTGAGATTCTCGAGAGGATTGGCGAGTTGCATATTGGTTAGCTTTTACTGTCATTGTCACCGTGTATGCGATATTCTCATGTATCGGTGTGAGGCGGTATGTGTCGGACCCATCGCTCGGTGTGGACTTTGAGCCTTTGCGGTGATTGAGGATTTGAGCTTCGAGAGGAAGCTGTGAGTATTCTCGTCCTTGAGACGAAGACGTTGCATAATCGTGAGATCCGTTTGGTAAAAGTTCGGTGGAGGAGTTAGAGTTCAGAGGAGGCCGCTTGTGAGCGGGAAGACGGGATGAGATTGCGATATCTGTCTTTGTTTGAGTCTTAAGGACTTTCGAGGACGAAAGTCATAAAAAGGAGGGAATATTGTAACGGCCTGTGTTTTCATCCCGATCTTCAGTACATACGGGGTATTTTGGTAATTTGGTCGGGCCGTTAGGGCCGTTATATCTTTTTCCAGTTGCTAAAATTATTGGATGGATTTATGAAGGTTTTTGAGGCTTTGTGGTTTGGTTTGAGCATGGGTAGATGCAAAAGTAAAAATAAAGGAATTTGTGTTGTACTGGGATTCGAACCCGGTCTCGAGAAAAGCTGTGAGGATGCGTGCAGTTGAGCTATGGAGAGCTCTTGTTACTCTTTCCGCGTCATATCTTAGTTACCCTTGGATCTTTGGAGTTTTGTGCATTTGGTTAAATGAAAAGAAATTAGGTTTTGTGTTTTCTTCCCCAAAACTCCATGGCCGCCCAACCCTCTTCTCTCCCAAGCCCCTTGCCGTGATTTTCTTCCCTTGCGGCCCGAAGCGCTGCTCCGCCAGCCAAGCGACAGTACCGAGAGCAGCCCAGCCAGATCGCACAGAAATTTCCCAGCGCCCCAAAGAAGAAGGCGCCAGACGCCAGCGCCAAAGCAGACGCGGCCAGTGCCCAGCCGTCGCGCAGCCGCCAAGAGGCGCCGCGAAGCACGATCCGCGCGTCCGTCGCGTCGCGGCAGTCGCCGATCGAACGCGCCGCGCGCGCGCGCGCCAGCGCTTATCGCCATCGCAGGTGAGCTCGCGCGTCGCATCGCAGCCCGAAGCGCCCGTCGTCGCGTCTCGCCGTCGCCGCCCGCGTGCCGTGCCCCAGCCAGCGTCCTCGCGCCTAGCGCGCCATCCGCGCCCAGCGCTGTCCGTCTGCAGGCGCAGCCAGCGCCCGCCATGTGCGCCATTTGCCGCCACTCAGCGCCCATCAGCGCCCGTCGCGTGTCGGCCGCATCGCGTGAGTTGCTCCGAGCCGAGCCCTATTTATTTTATTATATTTAAGCCTTTAGAGTGTGATTATCATTGTTTTTGTTAGGTTCTCGGTAGCTAGCTCGGGTTCGATCGCGGACTTAGGATTTTGTGTGTAGTTGCCTCCGGCTGTAAGGATCTCTTACGGAGTTGTGTGGACCTGCGATGTTCTATGTGATTGATGTTGTATGTTTGTTTGTGATTATCGGCATGTATAGTTTAGGTGCTCTGCTCGAATTCTCGATCGCATGACTTCGTATGTTGTTCTTTCATGTTAGTCCATGCTAGGTTGTTCCGATTCGCATGCTCATATTCATTCTTGTTCTCAGTAGTACCATGCTAGGTGCATTTGTATTCTTTCGAGCACGTATTGGATTGTTTCTTTGATTGTTAAGGCGGAGTTAGAATTCGTGTAGATAGCATCATCAAGGCCCGATGCATAAAGTATCTTGCATCTATGGCAAGGACGTTCGAGACAGTTCTCCGTCCTTGGACCCCGTGAGGGATTAGCTATCCCAACCGGTAGGCCCCGCAATCTTGGGTGAGGGTGGTAGTCTTAGCGATGCCCCAGCGGTCGGGATGATGACTTGGCAATGCCTAGTCCCCGGCGTAAACGCGCACGTCCTCGGTGTGTTCGGTAGTAGCCCTTGATTGCCACTGTTAAGGTAAGGGCGGCTTCTCGGTGTAAGCCTACCACGACCCGTTCCTTAGCCTCAAAGTGCGGTGGTACAGGTGACATAGTTCACGTGTCCGTGTCTCACACCCCTATGTCGGTGACACCGATCCAGAGATTTAGTTAGGCGTGGTATCCGGATATGGGGCGGCTTGCCACTAGACCCGGCACCCCATAGTTCGTGGAAGCACGCGGTGCATGCTTACGCCATTACGCCGCACACCGGAGAGCTCCTCGGGATCTTGAGCTAGTGTACCTTTCGTATCGGCGAGAGATGAGCCGAGGCCGAGACTTGTTTCTCGTATAGGGCGTATTGTGTGGTGGATTTATTTAGGACTAAGACCACGACGAGTTGGCATCCGAGGTCCAAGTGTGGACTTAAGCTATGTGCTCTATTCGTGTTTATACTCATAGCTTGCATACATTCTTCTAGATGATCATGTATATCGTATTGTACCCGGTTGGGGATTCTTCTTGAGTAATTCGTTACTCACCCTTATTCGTGGTTTTCCACAGTAACCAAGGCGCGAGACAGGATGGTGAAGGAGGAGCCGTGATCATGGAATCTGCTTTGTCATCTCGACCATTTTATTATATCATGACTCTTGACTTTTGTTATTTCCCCTGAATGCATGTAGACGGGCACGGAGCCCTAGGATGTTTTCTTACGTTTTATGGATTCCAGCATATTTGTACTTGTGGAATGTTTAAATGGTTTTAATAAATCTCTGATCAGAGTATGCTTTTAGAAATGTATGTTTTGATTGTGGAATGTTTCTGTTTTTACTTGGGATCCGAAATTTATTTTTCATAATGTCTTTTATTTTGAATACATGCATTGGGGTAAAGGCCCATTTAGAGCCCCTTTTGGGTCGGGTCTTTACAGGGCAGGGTTATCAGGCCAAGGCAGACTCACTTGATAGTGTAGAGGGAGCTGCTGAGTTTGGCAAGTGGTTGAAAGATTTCACCAAGTGGAAGCCGAGGGAATTTGATGCTTCAGAGAACCCACTGGTGGTAGTCAGGTGGTTGGCAAGAATGGAGTACATCTTGAGAGTTATCAGATGCCCAGATGTACAGAGGCTGAGATGTGCGGCCCATGTTCTCTCTGACACAGCTGAGTGGTGGTGGGAGTCCACAGATAGAGCTAAACCAGCTGGGTCTTCTCCAGCCACCTGGGAGTTCTTTAGAACGAAGTTCAGAGCTAAGTATGTTAATGACGAGGCTCAGCAGGAGATGGCAGAGGCCTTCTCGAATCTGAAATAGGGATCAGATAGTATTGCTGTCTATGAAAAGAAGTTCTCTGAGTATAGCTATTTTGCCCCGGAGCTCATTGCCACTGAGGAGCTTAAGACTAAGAAGTTTATTTGTGGGCTGAGGAAGGAGGTTGCTCAGGATGTTCGAGCACTCGCCCCTGAGAGTTATGACCGAGCAAGCGGTGGAGTTGGCCACGATTTATAATCCAAGTATCCTCCAAGTCAGAGGATTCTGTTGCTCCGGCTCGGCCCGATTCAACATGCTCGTGATATTCCGGCGAGAAGAGGAAGTGCAGGACTTCTAGTGGTTTCCGCTCGGTGGTGGTCAAAGAGACTCGCCGCCGGGGCGATCTAGAGGTCGAGATCCGCGGCGACCACAGGGGAGAGCCCAGGATCGCCAGCAGGGCGGGGCCAGGCAGCCAGCTCATTGCAACAAGTGTGGAAAGGCACACTTTGGTTTGTGTGGAGCATCGCCCCATGCTTGCTACAGATGTGGCAAGGAAGGGCACTTGGCCAGATTCTGCACTCAGGATTTAGCAAGCAGCAGGGGCCCGCCCAACAAAGTAGGGTGGGTGTTTGCCATTACTCGCCGGGAGGCGGAGCGTCATCGATGACCTTGATTTGCAGTGTACTGCGCTTGTCTTACAAAGACTATGCATTTGTATTGTTTGATTTGGGTTCGACCCATTCCTTTGTTTCGATGCATTCGTTAGACAAGCTTGTGTGGAACTCGAACCTCTAGGGTTTGAGTGTGTGTTGCCACTCCTTGGTGTGAGTATGTTAGCTAGCGATGAGAGTTAAGCATGGCCAGATACAAATATCTGATGAGATTTTAGAGGATACCCTCATAATGATGTCTATGAGCGGTTTCGATGTGATCCTTGGCATGGATTGGTTGGCAGAGAACCATGCATTGATACACTGCCACCGGAAAGAAGTGGTGTTTAGGCCGCCTCAGAAGCCGAGCTTCAAGTTTCGCAGTGTCTAGGGCGGAACGTGCCCGCCATTGATCTCAGCAGTGAAAGCCCATAGATTGTTGGCTCGAGGAGCTTGGGGCTTCTTAGCAAAGCTGTCAGGAGATAGTAGTACTGCGTTGACTGTTGACATGGTCCCTGTGGTGCAAGAGTTTGCAGATGTTTTCCCTGAAGAGTTGCCGGGTTTACCCCCGAAGCGGAAGTTAGACTTCACCATCGAGCTGGAGCCAGGGACTCTTCCCATTTCTAAACCCTCGTATCGTATGGCGCCAGTTGAGTTAAAAGAGCTCAAAGTGCAGTTGCAAGAGATGTTGGATCGAGGTTTCATCCGACCGAGTGTGTCCCCAGTGGGAGCACTCCGCCCTGTTTGTTAAGAAGAAGGATGGATCCATGCGTCTGTGTATAGACTACAGAGAGCTGAATAAAGTCACGGTGAAGAATAAGTATCCCCTGCCGCGTATAGATGAGCTGTTTGATCAGCTTCAGGGAGACTCAGTGTTTTCTAAGATTGATTTGAGGTCAGGGTACCATCAGCTGAGGATTCGGGATGCGGATATCCCGAAGACTGCGTTCAGATCGAGGTATGGTCATTATGAGTTCGTGGTCATGTCATTTGGATTAACGAACGCCCCCGCAGCGTTTATGGACATGATGGATAGAGTGTTCAAGGCATTCTTGGACAACTTTGTCATCGTATTCATAGACGACATTTTGATTTATTCCAGGACAAAGGAGGACCATGCTTCGCATTTGAGGCAAGTTTTGACAGCATTGCGATAGAACCATTTGTTCGCAAAGTTCTCTAAGTGTGAATTCTGGCTAGAGAGAGTAGCCTTCCTTGGGCATATAGTGTCGGCAGATGGTGTAACGGTGGACCCCGCAAAGATAGAGGCAGTTAGCTCGTGGGCGAGACCGACGACGGTCGCGCGAGATAATACGCAGACTTTTCTTCTGGTCCAGCAGTTATTACCGGCGTTTCGTGAAAGACTTTTCCGCTAAGGCAGCACCCCTAACCCGTCTGAAAAAGAAGGGTGTTGACTTTGTTTGGGATGCTAGATGTGAGGAAAGTTTTGCCCAACTTAAGCTCAGTTTGACGACAGCACCTGTGTTGGTAGTACCGGGAGGAACAGGAGGTTTCGTAGTTTATAGTGATGCTTCCAAGTATGGTTTAGGCTGTGCGTTGATGCAGCATGGGAAGGTGATAGCTTATGCTTCCCGGCAGTTGAAGCCTTATGAGAAGAACTATCCAACTCATGATATGGAGTTGGCTGCAGTTGTTTTTGCCCTAAAGATTTGGAGGCAATACTTATATGGTGAGAGGATTCAGTTGTTCACGGACCACCAGAGCCTCAAATATTTCTTCACACAGAAGGAGTTGAACATGCGGCAGAGGAGGTGGCTCGAGTTAGTAAAGGACTACGACTGTGAGATCTTGTACCATCCTGGAAAAGCCAACGTTGTTGTAACGACCCAGGTTTTTCTTCCCGGTCTTCCAGGTATGCCCTAGGGGTAATTTGGTAATTTGGTCGGGCCGTCATGGTCGTTTGTGTCTTTTCCGGCTACTAAAATTATTGGTTGGTTTTTGTAGGTTTTGGAGGGGTTTGTGGTTTGGTTTGAGCAAGGTTTGTTGCAAAAGTAAAAATAAAGGAAATTGTCTTTGCAAATGGGTTTGAACCCGGGTCTCCGGGAAGCTTGTAGAGAGGTGTGCCAAATGAGCCATTAGGTGCTCTTGTTACTCTTTCTGCATCACATCTTAGTTAACCTTGGATTTTTGGAGTTTTGGTGCATTTGGTTAAATGAAATAGAAATAGGTTATTTCATCTCCTTCTCCAAAACATCTCTTGGCCGCCCAAGCTCTCCATCTCCATAGCCTTGCCGAGTTCTTCATCCTTGCATCTCCTTGGGTTCGATCATCATCATTAGGGGTAAGTCTTCGTCTTCTTCATCTTCTCATTTGGGTGTTGTTGGTCGAATGTAAGAAAAAGGGGTTGTGTGTGTGTGTGTGTTGTGCGGCCCGTAGAGAGGAGCGACCATCATCCCGACCCACTCACCAAGACGCCCAGATCGGCCGAGCAGCCTGCCGCCGACGCCCAGATCGGCCGAGCGCACTGTCGCCGACGCCCAGATCGGCCGAGCGGCCGCCGCCGACGCCCGGATCGGCCGAGCCACCGCCGCCGACGCCCGGATCGGTCGAGCGGCCTGCCGCGACGCCTGACTGCTTTGCAGAAGAGCCTCACCGTCGTTCGCAAGAAGAGATCGCCCGATCGCCGCGACGCCCCCCGCCGTGTCCGCTTGCCGAAGCCGCTCGCCGCGCGCGCGCGCTCGACGTTCGCGCCGCGCGCGCCGCCAGACGCTGGCGCCCGCGCGCCTTCGTCAGCGCTCGCCCGCGCAGCGTGTCCTCGCTGCTGCCGTGCAGCAAGCGCAGAAGCAGCGTGTAGCGTGTCCGTCGCGTGCCACAAGCGCAACGGTAGCGTGTCCTGCGCTGCCGTGCGGGCCGCAGCCAAGCGCCCGACCTTGCCGAGCGGCCTTGCGTGAGCCCCAAGCTCGTGTCGTCGCGCGCGTGAGTTCCCCGAGCCGAGCTTGCTGTTCTATTGTTGTTTAGATATTTTAGATAATCGATTATTGTTGGTTTGCTAGGTTCCCTTCGCTAGCTCGGGATTGTTCCATGACTTAGGATTTGTGTGTAAAAGTCTTCCACCAAGGTAAGGATTTCTTACAGGGGTTGTGTGGACCTGCGGTATATTTGTGATTGTTGTTTTGTATGCTGTGTATGTTTACTAGCATGTTTAGCCTAGGTGCTCATTCAATTCTCGATGGCATGAACTCTTGTATTGTTTCTCATGTTAGCCCATGCTAGGTTGTTCTATTCTAGCATGTTCGATATCTGTTCTTGCTTCGTAGTATCATGCTAGGTTCTTTGTATCCGATGAGCACGTATTGGATTCGCATTGATTGAATCGTTATTATTGTTAAGGTTTAGAATTGAGGTAGATAGAATCATCAGGGCCCGATGCATAAAGTATCTTGCATCTATGGCAAGGACGTTCGAGACGATTCTCCGTCCTTGGACCCCGTGAGGGATTAGCTATCCCAACCGGTAGGCCCCCGCAATCTTGGGTGAGGGTGGCGATCGTTAAATGCCCCAACGGTCGGGATGATGACTTGGCATTGCCTCGCCCCGGCGATCGACACGTCCTCGGCGTGTTGGCCGTAGCCCTTGATTGCCACTGTTAGGGCAAGGACCGCTTCACGGTGTAAGCCTACCACGACCGGTTCCTTAGCCTCGGTGCGGTGGTACAGTGACATAGTTCACGTGTCAGTCTCACACCCCTATGTCGGTGACACCGATCCGGAGATTTAGTTAGGCATGGTGGATCGAACACGGGCGGCTTGCCACTAGACCGGCACCCCGAGTTTGCGGTAGCATGCGGTGCGCGCTTACGCTCATTATGGCGCCGATCGAGAGTTCCTCGGGATCTTGAGCGAGTGCACCTTTCGTATCGGCGATGAGAGACAGCCGAGGCCGGGACTTGTTCCCGTGATAGTGCGTTTAGTGTGTTGTGGTATTTTCCGGACTAAGACCCCGAGATGGCATCCGAGGTCCAAGTGTGGACTTAGCTATGTGCTCCGCTCTGTGTTTGTTCTCATAGCTTGCATACATTCTTCTAGATGATCATGTATATCGTATTGTACCCCGGTTGGGGATTCTTCTTTGGGTAATTCGTTACTCACCCTTATTCTCGTGGTTTTCCACGGTGTAATCAAGCGGGAGACAGGATGGTGAAGGAGGAGCTATGATCATGGAACTCTTTGTCATCTCTCGATTGTTTTATTTTAATTATCATGACTCTTCACTTTTTGTTATTTCCTGAATGCATGTAGACGGGCACAGAGCCCCGGATGTTTTCTTACGTTTTATGGATTCCAAAGATATTGGTACTTGTGGATTGTTTTAATGGTTTAAATAAATCTCTCGATCGTGAGTGTGCTTTTAGAAATGTATGTTTTGGTTGTTGAATGTTTCTGTTTTTACTTGGAATCCGAAATGTATTTTTCATAATGTCTTTTATTTTCACTACATGCATTGGGGTAAAGGCCCATTTAGAGCCCCCCTTTTGGGTGGGTCTTTCTGATTGGTATCGAGCTCGAGTCATAGATTCTGTAGATCGACCTTTTGTTGTAGGTCGTTTTCCATGATCATCAAGACTCGGCGGTCATCAGTACGCCTAGATTTATTGTTTTAGAAAGGAAAAGGGTTAAGAATTTACAATACCTATCATCTAGTGTATGCCTTGTTTGGTGTTGTGGAATGGTGACAGGAGTTTTGATTCGTTGTTGGTTTGGATGTAGATCGCCAAAGATGCTACCACCCGCATCGGGAGAGGAGGTTCGAGAGCAGTCGAGGTATCGTGGATCGGATCTCGATCATCTGCAGGACATCGTCCCAAGCCGACATCGATGGCATTCCACCAAAGCAGCCTCCTCCCGTTACGCCTAGAGCGGGCGTTGAGGCGATCGAGCGCCGTGAGATCGCGCTCCTGGAGCAGAGTTTGCCGAGTCTATGAGGGCTTTTATGGTCGGCATGTTGAGTGACCGAGGGCGAGAGACCTGTGCCTTGTTGGCGTGGGCAATGGGAAGAGTCCCGAGCCCAGATCGAGCGGTGACTCGATTGGTTCAAGAGAGCTCAAGAGCACCTCGGCTCCACAGAGAGCAAGTAGCCCAGAGGCGCGATATGGCGAGGGTGCCGAGGAATTGGGTAGGTGGTCAAGGATTTTGTGAAGTGGAAGCTTCGAGAAGTTTGATGCCACCGGTGATGCGTTAGCGGCGGCCCGTGTGGATTGCCCTTTGGAGTACACCTTTCGATCATGGTGTGCCCCGATATTCAGAGAGGCCGAGATGTGCGGCTCATGTGCTAGGAGGCTGGCGAGATGGTGGTGGGAGTCCACCTTGAGCGAGAGACCAGTGGTCTCCACCCGCTACTTGGGAGTTCTTCAAGGCCGAGTTCAAGGTAAAGTTCATCGGTGATGAGGCTCGAGGAGAAGATGGTGGAGCTCTTCCGAACACGAAGCGAGGTTCGATTCCATTGAGGAATATGAGCGCAAGTTCTCGTGAGTATGGATATTTTGCTCCTCGATTGATTGCCACCCCGAGTGAAGATTCGGAAGTTCATATCCGGATTGAGGCGCAGGTGTTTCCCGAGATGTCGGGCTCGTGCCCCGACACTTATGCTAGGGTCTGTCCCGATTAGCCACGATCTATAATGGGAAGTATCCTTTGAGCGGGTTGTTTGCCCGCTCTGTTCGGCGTCTGTCCCAGCAAATTGTAGGGCGTAAGAGGAAGTTTGACTTTCGGGAGGCGCCAGCGCCGCCAAGGGCGATTTGAAACGAGAGACAGCGGAGAGCTCCATCCGTTTCCGGCCCAAGCGCAGGAGAGGACCGAGCGATTTCCCGCTTGTGCTACTTGTGGGAAAGTCCACGCCGAGCTTGTCACCGACCTAGATTGTGCTACCGTTGTGGTAGAGGGGCACATGGCCCGTTTTTGTGATCACCCACTATGGCGGCTCGGCCAGCCAGCAGCAGGCGAGGTCGAGTGTTTGCTACGACCGTCAGAGGCCGAGCGTCACGGATGCCGCATGCGGTGCACGCTTCTTGTTTTAGATCACTGCGCATTTGTCTTGTTTGATTCTGGTTCCACGCATTCATTTGTATATCGTGTTGTTTTCTTCGAGCATGCTAAGTTAAGACTAGAGCCTCTAGGTTTTGAGTTATCTGTTGCAACTCCTTCGGGAGTTAGTATGTTGGCTAGAGATAAGATTAAGGATGGCCGGATCGAGATATCCAGGAGAGTTGCTTAGGCTACGCTCATAGTTACGCCTATGAGCGGTTTTGATGTGATTCTTGGTATGGAGTGGTTAGTCGCTAACCACGCGTTGATTGACCGCCACCGGAAAGAAGTAGTGTTCAGCCGCCAGTCGGCCCGACTTTAAGTTTCGTGGAGTCCAGTGGTGGAGTTTGCCCGCCGATGGTGTCACCGTGAAAGCTCGTCGTTTGCTAGCTCATGGAGCTTGGGGCTATCTAGCCAAGTTGTTCGGGAAGAGCCGCCCTCGCCGCTGCATCGATCAGTGCCGGTCGTGCAAGAGTTCGCGGATGTGTTTCTCGAGGAGTTCTGGGGTTGCCCCAAAGAGAGAGGTTGACTTCAATATTGAGCTCGAGCCGAGGACCCTCCCTATCTCGAAGGCTCCGTGATCGCATGGCGCCAGTGAATTAAAGGAATCAAGATTCGATTTGCGGGAGATGTTAGACCGAGGGTTCATCCGTCCAAGTGTGTCCCCGTGGGGAGCACACGATGCATTTGTGAAAAAGAAGGATGGTTCTATGCGCTTATGTATTGATTACCGCGAGCTTAATAAGGTGACAAGTGAAGAATAAGTATCCGTGTCCCGTATCGATGATTTGTTTGATCACCTTCAGGAGCTTCTGTGTTCCAAGATAGATCGAGATCCGGTTACCATCGATTCTGCGGATCGGGGATGCCGACATTCCTAAGGCGACTTTCGAGTCCGGATATGGTCACTATGAGTTTGTGGTTATGTCGTTTGGATTGACCAATGCCCCACCCAGCGTTCATGGACATGATGGATAGGGTGTTCAAATCATTTTTGGACAGCTTTCGTCATCGTGTTCATTGACGATATTCGATTTATTCGAGGTCTAAAGAAGACCATGCAGAGCATTTGAGACGCAGTATTGGCGGCTTTGAGGAAAACCACTTTATGCGAAGTTTTCCAAATGTGATTTCGGGTTGGAGCGTGTGGCCTTCCTAGGCCACGTGGTTTCGAGAGATGGTATAGCCGTGGACCCCGCGAAGATTGAGGCCGTGAGTTCATGGGCCAAGCCGACTTCGATTGCCGAGATTCGCGACTTTACAGGTTTGGCGAGTTACTACCGTCGGTTCGTCAAGAACTTTTCGCTTTAGCCTCACCCCTCACTCGTCGACGAGGAAGGGTGTCGAGTTTGTTTGGGACAAAGAGTGTGATGAGAGCTTTGCGTGCTCAAGCGTAGTTTGACTTCAAAGACGCATGTTGGCGATCCGGAGAGGGACAGTGGTTTCGTGGTCTCTGATGATGCTTCCAAGTTTGGATTAGGTTGTGTGTTGATGCAAAGACGCGGGAAGGTCATTGCCTATGCTTCCCCGTCACCAAGCCGTATGAGCGAGAACTACCCGACTCATGATATGGAGTTGGCGCAGGTGGTGTTTGTAATCAAGATTTGGAGGCATTACCTCGTATGGTGAGCGGATTCGAGATGTTTACCGATCACGAGAGCCTCAAGTATCTGTTTACTCGTAAGGAGTTGAATATGAGCGAGAGGAGATGGTTAGAGTTGGTAAAGGATTATGACTGCGAGATTTTGTACCATCCGGGTAAAGCCAATGTAGTGGCCGATGCTTTGAGCGTAAAGACGTCGCACTCTGCGGCGTTGTTGAGTTCCCAGCCCGTTTGCGAGAGAGAGTTCGAGCGGGCGAGGTTGCGATGTTGTTGGGAGAGGTTACCGCCGAGGTAGCTCGCTTGACTGTTATTCACCGGTCGATTCGCGGCAAATGGATTATAGACGGCGATTGGGTGACCCCGCACTTAAGAGATTGGTTGTGAGTTAGTGCCGACGGTGACTTTGACTTTGTGTATTCCCAGACATGTGGGTTGACTTATAGAGGCGGTTGTGTGTTCCGGATATTGCGAGTTTGCGAAAGCGAGTTGCTCTCAGAGGCCCATTCCCCTCTTTTGCTTGGCACCTGGGTACCAAGATGTATCAGACCTTAGCGAGACCTTACGGTGGATGGGGATGAAGAGAGATGTGGCAGAGTTTGTCGGTAGGTGTCTCACTTGTCGCAAGTGAAGGCACCAGCAGAGGCCAAAGCGAGGTTTGTTGCAATCACCGAGTGTACCCAAGTGGAAATGGGAAGAGATCTCTATGGACTTTATATCCGGTTTGCCAAGGACTCGAGGAAGTTCTCTCGATTTGGGTGATAGTCGACCGTTTGACCAAGAGCGCACACTTCATTCCCGGTGAGAGACACTTATACCGTGGAACAGTGGCGCACTGCTTTTGGAGCGAGATCATCCGTTATCATGGTGTACCGGTGAGGATTGTGTCCGATCGTGACTCGCGGTTCACTTCTCGTTTCGAGAGCGCTCCAGAAGGGTTTGGGCACGAGTGCGATTTCAAAGACTGACTTTTCACCCTCGACGGATGGTCGATCGAGAGAGTGAATCGATTCTCGAGGATATGTTGAGGGCTTGTGTGTTGGATTTCCCAGCGATTGGGACCAAAGATTCGCATGCTTGATGGAGTTTGCCTATAACAACGATTACGATCGATTTATCGGATGGCTCCATTCGAGGCATTGTATGGTAAGCGTTGTCGGTCCCCAATGTTCGGGAAGAGGTGGGTGATAGACAGTGTGTTGGGTCCCGAGTTATCTGCAGATTGACCAATGGCGCAGATCTGTAAGATTAGAGCTCGTATGTTGACAACTCGGAGCAGCAGAGAAGAGTTACGCCGATGTTTCGCGTCGAGATTTGGAGTTTGAGGTTGGTCGGCATGTGTTCCTTAAGGTTGCTCCGATCGCGAGGTGTTACGAGGTTTGGTAAGCGTGGGAAGTTGAGTCCCCGCTTTGTTGGTCCATTTGAGATCCTAGAGAGGATTGGCAGAGTTGCTTTACGGTTAGCCCTACCTCCGTCACTATCGCAGATGCATAGTGTTTTCCATGTATCGATGTTGAGGCGAAGAGGTGCGGACCCGTCGCACATTGTGGACTTTGAGCCTTTGCGGTGAATGAGGATTTGAACTTCGAGGAGAAGCGGTGAGGATCCTTGCCTTTGAGACCAAGGCGTTGCGTAATCGCGAGATTCGTTTGGTAAAGGTTCGGTGGAGGAGTCGGGATTTCGAGGAGGCCACTTGGGAGCGGGAAGACGAGATGAGGTTGCATTACCTCGAGTGTTTGTTTTAAGGACTCGAGGGGCGAAAGTCATAAAAAGGAGGAATATTGTAACGACCTGAGTTTTTCTTCCCGGTCTTCCGGTATGCCCTAGGGGTAATTTGGTAATTTGGTCGGGCCGTCATGGTCGTTTGTGTCTTTTCCGGCTACTAAAATTATTGGTTGGTTTTTGTAGGTTTTTGGAGGGGTTTGTGGTTTGGTTTGAGCAAGGTTTGTTGCAAAAGTAAAAATAAAGGAAATTGTCTTTGCAATGGGGTTTGAACAGGGTCTCCCGGGAAGCTTGTAGAGAGGTGTGCCAAATGAGCCATTAGGTGCTCTTGTTACTCTTTCTCGCATCACATCTTAGTTAACCTTGGATTTTTGGAGTTTTGGTGCATTTGGTTAAATGAAATAGAAATAGGTTATTTCATCTCCTTCTCCAAAACATCTCTTGGCCGCCCAAGCTCTCCATCTCCATAGCCTTGCCGAGTTCTTCATCCTTGCATCTCCTTGGGTTCGATCATCATCATTAGGGTAAGTCTTCGTCTTCTTCATCTTCTCATTTGGGTGTTGTTGGCGAATGTAAGAAAAAGGGGTTGTGTGTGTGTGTGTGTTGTGCAACCCGAGAGGAGCGACCATCATCCTCACCCACCAAGACGCCCGGATCGGCCGAGCGAATACGTCGCGACGCCCGGATCGGCCGAGCCAGCCACTGCCGCGACGCCCAGATCGGCCGAGCGCGCCCTCGCCGCACGCCCAGATCGGCCGAGCCACTCGCCGCGACGCCAGATCGGTCGAGCTACCGCCAGACGCCCCAGACTGTTTCGCGTTAGCCTGCGCGTTCGCCCGCGCCAGTTCGCCGACGCCGACGCGTCGCGGTCGCACGCCCTCGCCGTGTCGCTTGCCGTTTCGCACGTCGCCGCGCGCGCCGCTCAGAGAGCGCCAGCCGCTGCGCGCCTTCGCCCAGACGCCCGGCGCCGCGCGCCGTCCGTCGCTTGCTCGCCGCAGCGCGCACCAGAGCTGGCGCTGCAGTGCGGCAGCGCGGGTGCGTGTCCGTGCGTGCGTGCCGGTAGCGCAACAGCAGCGTGTCCTCGCTGCCGTGCAGTCGTCACGGCCAGCGCCCAACCTTGCCGAGCCGACTTGCGCTGACCCCAAGCTCGTGTCGTCGCGCGCGTGAGTTCCCGAGCCGAGCTTGCTTGTTCTATTGTTGTTTAGATATTTTAGATACCGATTATTGTTGGTTTGCTAGGTTCCCGCCGCTAGCTCGGGATTGTTCCATGACTTAGGATTTGTGTGTAAAAGTCTTCCGACCAAGGTAAGGATTTCTTACAGGGTTTGTGGACCTCCTGCGGTATATTTGTGATTGTTGTTTTGTATGCTGTGTATGTTTACTAGCATGTTTAGCCTAGGTGCTCTGTTTCAATTCTCGATGGCATGAACTCTTGTATTGTTTCTCATGTTAGCCCATGCTAGGTTGTTCTATTCTAGCATGTTCGATATCTGTTCTTGCTTCGTAGTATCATGCTAGGTTCTTTGTATCCGATGAGCACGTATTGGGTGCATTGATTGAATCGTTATTATTGTTAAGGTTTAGAATTGAGGTAGATAGAATCATCGGGCCCGATGCATAAAGTATCTTGCATCTATGGCAAGGACGTTCGAGACAGTTCTCCGTCCTTGACCCCGTGAGGGATTAGCTATCCCAACCGGTAGGCCCCGCAATCTTGGGTGAGGGTGGCGATCGTTAAATGCCCCAACGGTCGGGATGATGACTTGGCATTGCCTCGCCCCCGGCGATCGACACGTCCTCGGCGTGTTCGGCCGTAGCCCTTGATTGCCACTGTTAGGCAAGGACCGCTTCACGGTGTAAGCCTACCACGGCCGGTTCCTTAGCCTCAAAGTGCGGTGGTACAGCCGACATAGTTCACGTGTCGAGTCTCACACCCCTATGTCGGTGACACCGATCCGAGAGATTTAGTTAGGCATGGTGGATGAACACAGGCGGCTTGCCACTAGACCCGGCACCCCGAGTTTGCGGTGAGCATGCGGTGCGCGCTTACGCTCATTACGGCGCGCCATCGAGAGCTCCTCGGGATCTTGAGCGAGTGCACCTTTCGTATCGGCGATGAGAGACAGTGAGGCGGGACTTGTTCCCGTATAGTGCGTTTAGTGTGTTGTGGTATTTTCCGGACTAAGACCACGAGATGGCATCCGAGGTCCAAGTGTGGACTTAGCTATGTGCTCCGCTCTCGTGTTTGTTCTCATAGCTTGCATACATTCTTCTAGATGATCATGTATATCGTATTGTACCCGGTTGGGGATTCTTACTGGGTAATTCGTTACTCACCCTTATTCGTGGGTTTTCCACGGGTAATCAAGCGGGAGACAGGATGGTGAAGGAGGAGCTATGATCATGGAACTCTTTGTCATCTCCGATTGTTTTATTTTAATTATCATGACTCTTCACTTTTTGTTATTTCCCGAATGCATGTAGGCGGGCACAGAGCCCCGGATGTTTTCTTACGTTTTATGGATTCCGACATATTGGTACTTGTGGATTGTTTTAATGGTTTAAATAAATCTACGATCAGTGTGCTTTTAGAAATGTATGTTTTGGTTGTTGAATGTTTCTGTTTTTACTTGGAATCGAAATGTATTTTTCATAATGTCTTTTATTTTCACTACATGCATTGGGGTAAAGGCCCATTTAGAGCCCCTTTTGGGTCGGGTCTTTCTGATTGTGGGTGATCTTGTTGAGTAGGAAGCGTCGCGATTCAGCGGCTTTCTTGAGCTCCCAAGTTGAATTGCGGAAAGAGCTTGAGCGCACCGGTATCATCGCATTTTGTTGGGAGAGGTTACACCTGCAGTAGCCCAACTATTAGTTCATTGTCGCTTAAGCGAGAGGATCATCGACGACCAGTTGAGTGATCCCAAGTTAAAGAGATTGCTCGAGAGGGTTGAGGTGATGGCGATTTCGACTTTGTCGTGGCACCGACGCGGAGGCTTGAGATACAGAGGTCGGTTGTGCGTCGGACGACGCAGGATTCGAGCCGAGTTGCTCACCGAGGCACATAGTTCCCCTTTCACTTGGCACCCGGGAGGTACCAAGAAGTATCGAGGACCTCAAGCGGGCGTTTTGGTGGATGGGCATGAAGCGGGATATAGCGGAGTTTGTTAGCGGTGTCTCACTTGTCGCCAAGTGAAGGCTCGAGGCAAAAGCCTGCGAGTTTATTTCACCATTAAGTGTTCCACACGGTGGAATTGGGACGAGATTTCGATGGATTATATCTCGGGTTGCCGAGGACAGGAGAGGGTTTACTCGGATCGGGTGGTAGTGGGACCTGGGTGACTAAGAGTGCACACTTTATTCGAGAGGATTAATTATACCGTGGAAGCAGTGGGCACGATTATTCCTTGAGCAGATTGTGCAGTACCATGGGGTACCCGCGAAGATAGTGTCAGATCGGGATTCTCGGTTCACATCTCACTTCCGAGAGCGCTCCATAAGGGTTTGGGAGGCGAGTGCGGCTTCAAGATCGCCTTCCACCCTCAAACCGATGATGGTCGATCGAGAGGGTGAATCAAATTCGGAAGATATGTTGAGAGCACGTGTATTATATTTGCCGAGCGATTGGGACCGAGACTGTGATTTGATGGAGTTCGCCACAACAACAGCGGCTATCAGCGACTATTCAGATGGCCCCATTCGAGGCGTTGTATGGTAAGCGTTGTAGATCCCCAGTGTTTTGGGAGGAGGTCGGTGATAGACAGGTTCTGGGACCCGAGTTGCTTGAGATGACGAACGACGCAGTGCAGAAGATCAGGGCTCGCATGTTGACAGCACAAAGTAGGCAGAAAAGTTACGCTGATGTGAGGCGTTGGGATTTGGAGTTTCAAGTGGGTCAACATGTTTTCCTGAAGGTAGCACCTATGCGTGGGGTGTTAAGGTTTGGTAAGCGAGGTAAGTTGAGCCCCAGGTTTGTAGGGCCTTTCGAGATCATTGAGCGGATCGGAGCAGTGGCCTACCGGTTAGCTTTACCCCCGTCCTTAGCAGCGGTGCATAATGTGTTCCACGTTTCAATGCTGAGAAGGTACGTGGCAGATCCGTCGCATGTGCTAGAGCATGAGCCCTTAGTGTTGAGTAAAGATTTATCCTTCGAGGAGAAGCCAGTGCAGATTTTGGCCTATGAGCGCAAGGTATTGCGCAACCGGGAGATAAGTTTAGTAAAGGTTCTTTGGAGGCATCAGAGGGCAGAGGAAGCGACGTGGGAGCTAAAGGATGAGATGAGGACTCATTACCCGGAGCATTCAGATCTTAGGACTTTCGGGGACGAAAGTCTTTTAAGGAGGGAGTATTATAACGGCCCGATTTTCCATTCGATTTCCAGTACTCGGTTGATATTGGGGCAATCGGTTGGGCCGTTAGAGCTTTTTAACCTTTAAGGGTATTTTGGTCTTTTGCTCATCGGTCAGAGGTTGAGGATTTTCAGGGCTTCAGGGTCATTTCGGCCATCGTTGAGACTTGATTAATGTTGGTTGCAAGACCCAAGGAGTTTGGGTTAGTTGATTAGAAGTTCGGAGACATTAGGTTGATAGCAAAATTAATTGGAATTTAATTGGTCCCATTGAGATTAGAACCCTTGCCCTAATGGTGAAATTGGATTTTTAGAAAAAGAAGATTTAGTTAAAAAGAAAATAATTTCTTTAGTAAGGACCCGCAAGAGAAAGCCTTGGGAAGGGAATTTTAGGTCTCCTAACCCTTTTAAAATAGGAAAAAGAAGGAAATTAGGAAAACCCTCTTTGTTCCATTGGTAGTCTCTCTCTCTCTCTCTCTCTCTCTCTCCTAAAACCGAGCCACCCTAACCTCCACCAAGCACCACTCAGGTAAGAGCCAACCCAAAGAACACCGCACCACACCGCTCGCTCGGCCCACCAGCGCGCGCGCACTGCATCAGCACTCGGCCACTCGGCCCACCATGCGCCGAACCAGACCGCACCAGCGGCTCGGCCCCTCGCCTCGCCCTCGCCGCTCGTCTGCGATCAAGACACCCCCACCGCCGCCACGCCCAAAGACCGCCCGACGTCGCTCGCCCGCCAAGTGGCCAGATCGCACCGAGCCTCGCCCGGCCAGCCCCGCTCGCGCTCGTCGCCTCCACAACCCGATCGCTCGAACATCGCCCGCCGTGCCGCGACGCCGCTCTCGCTCGTCGCTCTCGCCTTTTGTCGCGCGCGCGCTCGATGTGTCCGCTTTGCCTTGCCGTGCACCCAGCGCAAAGCGCCAGCCTCCCTGCCGCACCAGCAGCGCCCAAACCTGTCCCTTGCTGCCGAGAGCCCGTGTCCTCTCGGTTGGTAATTCTCGAGCCTTTTCCCATTTAGATTTTTAAGTCACTTGGTTCTTTGTATATTTATTTAGGATGCTTTTATTATGCCTAGGTTGCTCGGGTTCGTTATTAAGCTCGAGGGTCTTATTTGATTCGTGATAGCTATTTTCCACTTGTTTCCAGGTAAGGATTTCTTACCGTGGTTGTGTGGACCCTGCGATGCTTTCTTGATTGCGCCTTATATGCATGTTTACTTTTATGAACATTTTTAGTGGATAGGACAGCTTGTGATTGCATTCCTGCTAGCATGTTTGCTTGTTTGTACATGTTAGTGCCATGCTAGGATTGTTCTTCAAAGCATGCTTGAGATTCCCGCTTTAAGTTCGTAGTATCATGCTAGGTTATGTATGATTGATGATGATTATGTATGTTTAGCCAGAATCGTTTACTCTATACTCTAGCAAGTGTGTTAGGAAATTTGTCATCATCTAGAGGCCGAGAGCGGACATAACGTACCTTGTCCCCACGGTCGGGAGTAGAGCGAAGCATAACGTACATTGCTTTCCCCGCGACCAATAAGGATTAGCTACCTCATTGGCATAAGCCTAGTTTGTAGCCCTGCTAGAGCGGAACCCCGCTAAGTGCAAGCCTACCTTGGCCGGTTCTTAGCTTCAGTCGGTGGTACAGCCGCACTGGATGAGTGCCGAGGGCCTCGCACCTCTGCGTGTTCGGTGACACCGCTTCGAGTCTTAGGCATGCACCGCCCGCGTAGTTTGTACTTAGGCCCCCACATTTACACCGGTTGCGGCGGCATGCGGTGCGCGCAAGACACGCGTTAGTCGCCGGTTCGGAGAGCTCCCCCGGGCTATTGTTTGTGAGTACACTAGTTCCTTCCAGTTTAGAGCCAGACTTCGGGTACTCTCCCGACAGTCCAGATTTATAGCGAGGGTAAGAGGCCCTTGAGGACACCCATTGGGATTGTCTTTTAAGCTAATCAATTGGTCGAGGGAGAAAGACCCTCGAGGATGTCGGACATCTTTGGGATCAGTTTTGAGCTGATCAATTGGCCTAGGGAGAAAGACCCTCGGAGATGTCCCAGGATTGGTTATGAGAACCAATCATTAGGTCGGAGGTAGGAGACTTCCGAGGACTCCGGATTTGCCTTGTGAGCTCGTTGAGCTGAGATCCTTGTTGATAACTGGTTGCATGTGTACTAGGTTGCTAGATGATTGATTGCATCGTATCGTACCCCGGTCGGGGATTCTTACTAAGTATGTTTATACTCACCCTTATTGTGGTTTCTTCCACAGGTAACTTGGGACAACACCGAGGCAGCTAGCGGAGGGAGCTAGGAGATCATGGATGCTGCTGACACTCTGTCGTGTCTTATTTACTATTTTTGATTTCAGCATGTTGTTGGACTTGGGTCCATAGGGAAAACTTATGATTTGAACTATTTTATGTTTTTAAGGAAAGTACTGATGAGTCACTGTTTTTAATTTGAATGGTTCGTTTTTGCCTAATGAATGTTTACTTTGTTTTTAATGTTTTCCACTCTTATATTTGAAAAGTTTTACAAACCGACCACAGCCGGGTCCTTTTATGCTTTTCACTTGCATCTTTGAGTAAAGATCTAGGTTTAGCACGATTTTGGGTTGGGTCTTTACACTTGGTATCGAGCACGAGTCATAGATTCTCGTGAGACTAACCTGTTTGTAGGTTGTGTTCCCATGATCTCTAGCACTCCACTACGCGAGTTTGTCTAAGTTCAATAAGCTAAGGGTTTTGTTTACGATACTATATGCGAGTACACATGTGTTATCTTTGTAGGCAGAGAAAGTCCGAGCGTGGACTAACGTTGTGTGGTTTTCGTGTAGACGCCAATATGCCTAAGTTACACGCATGATGGAGCAGTCCATGAAGGCGCAAATAGAGATGCCGCAGAGCCGCAGCCAGAGTATATCGAGGCTCAGAGGCGCCCGTGGCACCAGAGGCTAACTTGCCCAGAGAAGGGGTGGAGGCGCTATGCCTCAAAGGTGCACTCCAGGAGGAGATATTTTCGCTATGAGAGATATGATGATGGGCCTAATGGCCGAGAGCAGAGCCGAGACTCAAAGCGCTAGCTAGCGGCAGCAGAGAGAGAGTCTAGGGCACAGATAGCCCGGTTGACACAGCTCATGCAAAGCGAGCACCCCTAATGGCCTGTACTGTACCCCAGTGCCCTCAGTAGCCTTCGGTAGCTCTCGGTAGCTCAACCGGGAGGGGCAGGGTTATCAGCCCAGCGAGACTCACTTGATAGTGTAGAGGAGTCGCCGAGTTTGGCAAGTGGTTGAAAGATTTCACCAAGTGGAAGCCGAGGGAATTTGATGCTTGAGAGAACCCACTGGTGGCGATCGGGTGGTTGGCAAGAATGGAGTACATCTTGAGAGTTATGGGATGCCCAGATGTACAGAGGCCGAGATGTGCGGCCCATGTTCTCTCGACACGGTGAGTGGTGGTGGGAGTCCACAGATAGAGCTAGACCGGTGGGTCTTCTCCACCACACGGGAGTTCTTTAGAACGAAGTTCAGAGCTAAGTATGTTAATGACGAGGCTCAGCAGGAGTTGGCAGAGGCCTTCTCGAATCAAACAGGATCGATAGTATTGCCGCCTATGAAAAGAAGTTCTCTCGAGTATAGCTATTTTCGCCCGGAGCTCATTGCCACTGAGGAGCTTAAGACTAAGAAGTTTATTTGTGGGCTGAGGAAGGAGGTTGCTCAGGATGTTCGAGCACTCGCCCCTAAGAGTTATGACCGAGCCGTGGAGTTGGCCACGATTTATAATCCGAAGTATCCTCCAAAGGCAGATTCATTGCTCAGCTCGGCCCGATTCAAAGATGCTCAGTGAGATTCGAGCAGTAAGAGGAAGTCTGGGACTTCTAGTGGTTTCTGCTCAGCTGGTCAGTAGACTCGCCGTCAGGGCCAGTCTAGAGGTCGAGATCCACGGCGACCACAGGGGAGAGCCCAGGTTCGCCAGCAGGGCGGGGCCAGGCAGCCAGCTCATTGCAACAAGTGTGGAAAGGCACACTTTGGTTTGTGTGGAGCATCGCCCCATGCTTGCTACAAATGTGGCAAGGAAGGGCACTTGGCCGGTCGCACTCGGGATTTAGCAAAGAGCGGGACCGGCCCAACAAACAGGCGGGTGTTTGCCACTACTCGCTAGGAGGCGGAGCGTACTGATGATGCAGTTGCAGGTACGCTGCTTGTCTTACAGCACTATGCATTTGTATTGTTTGATTCGGGTTCGACCCATTCCTTTGTTTCTAATGCATTCCTTAGACAAGCTTGTGTGGAACTCAAACCTCTAGGGTTTGAGTTGTGTGTTGCCACTCCTTCGGGTGTGAGTATGTTAGCTAGCAGTAGAGTTAAGCATGGCCAGATACAAATATCTGATGAGATTTTAGAGGCTACCCTCATAGTGCTGTCTATGAGCGGTTTCGATGTGATCCTTGGCATGGATTGGTTGGCAGAGAACCATGCATTGATAGACTGCCGCCGGAAAGAAGTGGTGTTTAGGCCGCCTCAGAAGCCGAGCTTCAAGTTTCGCGGTGTCCAGGGCGGAACTTGCCCGCCATTGATCTCAGCAGTGAAAGCCCATAGATTGTTGGCTCGAGGAGCTTGGGGCTTCTTGGCAAAGCCGTCAGAGAGATAGTAATCTGCGTTGGATATTGACATGGTCCACCGTGTCGTAAGAGTTTGCAGATGTTTTCCCGAAGAGTTCTTGGGTTTACCCCCAAGCGGGAGTTAGACTTCACCATCGAGTGGAGCCAGGACTCTTCCCATTTCTAAAGCCCCGTGATCGTATGGCGCCGGTGAGTTAAAAGAGCTCAAAGTGCGATTGCAAGAGATGTTGGATCGAGGTTTCATCCGACCGAGAGTGTGTCCCGTGGGGAGCACACCGCCCTGTTTGTTAAGAAGAAGGATGGATCCATGCGTCTGTGTATAAACTACAGAGAGCTGAATAAAGTCACGGTGAAGAATAAGTATCCCCTGCCGCGTATAGATGATCTGTTTGATCACCAGGAGCCTCGGTGTTTTCTAAGATTGATTTGAGGTCAGGATACCATCAGCTGAGGATTCGGGATGCGGATATCCCGAAGACCGCGTTCAGATCGAGGTATGGTCATTATGAGTTCGTGGTCATGTCTTTTGGATTAACGAACGCCCCCGCAACGTTTATGGACATGATGGATAGAGTGTTCAAGGCATTCTTGGACAACTTTGTCATCGTATTCATAGACGACATTTTGATTTATTCCAGGACAAAGGAGGACCATGCTTCGCATTTGAGGCAAGTTTTTGACAAGATTGCGAGAGAACCAGTTGTTCGCAAAGTTCTCTAAGTGTGAATTCTGGCTAGAGAGAGTAGCCTTCCTTGGGCATATAGTGTCGGCAGATGGTGTAGCGGTGGACCCCGCAAAGATAGAGGCAGTTAGCTCGTGGGCGAGACCGACGACGGTCGCCGAGATACGCATCTTTCTGGGTCTGGCAGGTTATTACCGGCGTTTCGTGAAAGACTTTTCCTCTAAGGCAGCACCCCTAACCCGTCTGACAAAGAAGGGTGTTGACTTTGTTTGGGATGCTAGATGTGAGGAAAGTTTTGCCCAACTTAAGCTCGCTTTTGACGACAAAGACTGTGTTGGCGAGACCGGGAGGAACAGGAGGTTTCGTAGTTTATAGTGATGCTTCCAAGTATGGTTTAGGTGTGTGTTGATGCGGCATGGGAAGGTGATAGCTTATGCTTCCGTGATTGAAGCCTTATGAGAAGAACTATCCAACTCATGATATGGAGTTGGCTGCGCTTGTTTTTGCCCTAAAGATTTGGAGGCACTACTTATATGGTGAGAGGATTCAGATTGTTCACGGACCACTAGAGCCTCAAATATTTCTTCACTCGTAAGGAGTTGAACATGAGGCGAGAGGAGGTGGCTCGAGTTAGTAAAGGACTACGATCGTGAGATCTTGTACCATCCTGGAAAAGCCAACGTTGTGGTCGATGCTTGTACCGAGTAGGAAGACGTCGCATTCAAAGGCTTTGCCGAGCTCCCAAGTTGAATTGCGGAAAGAGCTTGAGAGTACCGCAGATCGCAGCTTTTTGTTGGGAGAGGTTACCACGTGGTAGCCCACCTATCTCACTGTCGCTTAAGCAGAAGGATCATCGACAGCCAGTTGAGTGATCCCAAGTTAAAGAGATTGCTCGAGAGGGTTGAAGCTGATGGCGATTTCGACTTTGTCGTGGCACCAGATGGAGGCTTGAGATACAGAGGTCGGTTGTGCATCCCGGACGACGCAGGGATTCGAGCCGAGTTGCTCACCGAGGCACATAGTTTCCCTTTCACTTGGCACCCAGGATGTACCAAGATGTATCAGGACCTCAAGCAGGCATTTTGGTGGATGGGCATGAAGCGGGATATAGCGGAGTTTGTTAGCCGGTGTCTCACTTGTCAGCAAGTGAAGGCTCCCAGGCAGAAGCCTGCAGGTTTATTGCAGCCATTAAGTGTTCCATAGTGGAATTGGGACGAGATTTCGTTGGATTATATCTCTGGGTTGCCGAGGACAACGAGAGGGTTTACTCAGATCTGGGTGGTAGTGGACCGGCTGACTAAGAGTGCACACTTTATTCCTGGGAGGATTAATTATACCGTGGAATAGTGGGCACAGTTATTCCTTGAGCAGATTGTGCGGTACCATGGGGTACCCGCGAAGATAGTGTCAGATCGGGATTCTCGGTTCACATCTCGCTTCTGGAGAGCGCTCCATAAGGGTTTGGGAACTGAGTGCAGCTTCAGCACTGCCTTCCACCCTCAAACCGATGGTCAGACTGAGAGGGTGAATCAGATTCTGGAAGATATGTTGAGAGCCTGTGTATTGGATTTTCCAGCGATTGGGACCGAAAGACTGTGATTTGATGGAGTTCGCTTACAACAACAGCTATCAGGAGACTATTCAGATGGCCCCATTCGAGGCGTTGTATGGTAAGCGTTGTAGATCCCCAGTGTTCTGGGAGGAGGTCGGTGATAGACAAGTTCTGGGACCCGAGTTGCTTCAGATGAAGAACGACGCAGTGCAGAAGATCAGGGCTCGCATGTTGACAGCACAAAGTAGGTAGAAAAGTTACGCTGATGTGAGGCGTAGGGACTTGGAGTTTGAAGTGGGTCAACATGTTTTCCTGAAGGTAGCACCTATGCGTGGGGTGTTAAGGTTTGGTAAGCGAGGTAAGTTGAGCCCCAGGTTTGTAGGGCCTTTCGAGATCCTTGAGCGGATCGGAGCAGTGGCCTACCGGTTAGCTTTACCCCCGTCCTTAGCAGCGGTGCATAATGTGTTCCACGTTTCGATGTTGAGAAGGTACGTGGCAGATCCGTCGCATGTGCTAGAGCATGAGCCCTTAGAGTTGAGTAAAGATTTATCCTTCGAGGAAAAGCCAGTGCAGATTTTGGCTTATGAGCGCAAGGTATTGCGCAACCGGGAGATAAGTTTAGTAAAGGTTCTTTGGAGGCATCAGAGGGCAGAGGAAGCGACGTGGGAGCTAGAGGATGAGATGAAGACTCATTACCCGGAGCTGTTCCAGTCTTAGGACTTTCGGGGACGAAAGTCTTTTAAGGAGGGAGTATTGTAACGGCCCAGTTTTCCATTCCAGTTTCCCAGGTATTCTCGGTTCAGTATTGGGGCAATCGGTTGGGCCGTTAGAGATTTTTAACCTATAAGGCTATTTGGTCTTTTGCTCCCCGGTCAGAGGTTGAGGATTTTCAGGGCTTCAGGGTCAGTTTGGCCATCGTTGAGACTTGATTAATGTTGGTTGCAAGACCCAAGGAGTTTGGGTTAGTTGATTAGAAGTTCGGAGACATTCCAGTTGATAGCAAAATTAATTGGAATTTAATTGGTCCCATTGAGATTAGAACCCTTGCCCTAATGGTGAAATTGGAGTTTTTAGAAAAAGAAGATTTAGTTAAAAAGAAAAGAATTTCTTTAGCCGGGACCCGCAAGAGAAAGCCTTGAGAAGGGAATTTTAGGTCTCCTAACCCTTTTAAAATAGGAAAAAGAAGGAAATTAGGGAAAACCCTCTTTGTTCCCTTGGTAGTCTCTCTCTCTCTCTCTCTCTCTCTCTCTCTCTCTCTCTCTCTCCTAAAACCGAGCCACCCTAACTTGACCACACCACTCGGTGAGCCAACCCAACCACACCGCACCACACTGCTCAGAAAGACCCGACCCAAAAGGGGCTCTAAATGGGCCTTTACCCCAATGCATGTAGTGAAAATAAAAGACATTATGAAAAATACATTTCGGATTCCAAGTAAAAACAGAAACATTCAACAACCAAAACATACATTTCTAAAAGCACACTGATCGTAGATTTATTTAAACCATTAAAACAATCCACAAGTACCAATATCTTTGGAATCCATAAAACGTAAGAAAACATCCTCGGGGCTCTGTGCCCGCCTACATGCATTCAGGGGAAATAATAAAAAGTGAAGAGTCATGATAATTAAAATAAAACAATCAGAGATGACAAAGAGGTTCCATGATCATAGCTCCTCCTTCACCATCCTGTCTCCGCGCTTGATTACCGTGGAAAACCACGTAATAAGGGTGAGTAACGAATTACCCAAGAAGAATCCCCAACCGGGGTACAATACGATATACATGATCATCTAGAAGAATGTATGCAAGCTATGAGAACAAACACAGAGCGGAGCACATAGCTAAGTCCACACTTGGACCTCGGATGCCATCTCGTGGTCTTAGTCCGGAAAATACCACAACACACTAAACGCACTATACGGAACAAGTCCCGCCTCACTGCTCTCATCGTCGTCACGAAAGGTGCATCGCTCAAGATCCCGAGGAGCTCTCCACGGGGCGCTGAATGAGCGTAAGCGCGCACCGCATGCTACCGCAAACTCGGGGGTGCCGGGTCTAGTGGCAAGCCGCCCGAGTTCACCACCATGCCTAACTAAATCTCTCGGATCGGTGTCACCGACATAGGGGTGTGAGACTCGGACACGTGAACTATGTCACCGTACCACCGCACCGAGGCTAAGGAACCGGTCGTGGTAGGCTTACACCGTGAAGCGGTCCTTGCCCTAACAGTGGCAATCAAGGGCTACGCCGAACACGCCGAGGACGTGTCGATCGCCGGGACGAGGCAATGCCAAGTCATCATCCCGACCGTTGGGGCATTTAATACCGCCACCCTCACCCAAGATTGCGTGGCCTACGGTTGGGATAGCTAATCCCTCTCACGGGGTCCAAGGGACGGAGAATCGTCTCGAACGTCCTTGCCATAGATGCAAGATACTTTATGCATCGGGCCCGGATGATTCTATCTACCTCAATTCTAAGCCTTAACAATAATAACGATTCAATCAATGCAGTCCAATACGTGCTCATCGGATACAAAGAACCTAGCATGATACTACGAAGCAAGAACAGATATCGAACATGCTAGAATAGAACAACCTAGCATGGGCTAACATGAGAAACAATACAAGAGTTCATGCCATCAGAATTTGAGCAGAGCACCTAGGCTAAACATGCTAGTAAACATACACAGCATACAAAACAACAATCACAAATATACCAAGCAGGTCCACACAACCCTGTGAAGAAATCCTTACCTTGGTGGAAGACTTTTACACACAAATCCTAAGTCTGGAACAATCCCGAGCTAGCGAGCGGGAACCTAGCAAACCAACAATAATAATCAGATCTAAAATATCTAAACAACAATAGAACAGCAAGCTCGGCTCGGGAACTCACGCGCGCGACGACACGAGCTTGGGGTCGCCGCAAGCCGCTCGGCAAGGCCGGGCGCCGGCGCGCTACCGGCACGGCAGGACACGCTACCGTTGCGCTACCGCACGGCACGCGGACGGACACGCTACTGGCGCGCTACCGCACGGCAGCGGGGACACGCGCGCGCTGGCGAAGCGCTCGACGTCGGCGCGCGGCGCCGGCGCGTTCGCGGCGGCGGCGCGCGGCGAACGCTCGAGCGGCGCGCGCGCGCGAGCAGCTTCGGCAAGCGGACACGGCGAGGGCGTGGCGAGCGATCGGGCGATCGCGCTGGCGAACGGCGAGGCCGCCGCAGAACAGTGTCTGGGCGCGGCGGCAGGCCGGCTCGACCGATCCGGGCGCGGCGACAGTGCTGGCTCGGCCGATCCGGGCGAGCGGCAGTGGCTGGCTCGGCCGATCCGGGGCGTGCGACAGTGGCTGGCTCGGCCGATCCGGGCGCGGCGATGTGGCGGCTCGGCCGATCTGGGCGCGGCGAGCCGGGCCGGGATGATGGTCTGCTCCTCTCCTACCGGGCGCGCACAACACACACACACACACAACCCCTTTTTCTTACATTCGGCCAACAAACACCCAAATGAGAAGATGAAGAAGACGAAGACTTACCCGGAATGATGATGATCGAACCCAAGGAGATGCAAGGATGAAGAACTCGGCAAGGCTATGGAGATGGAGAGCTTGGGCGGCCAAGAGATGTTTTGGAGAAGGAGATGAAATAACCTATTTCTATTTCATTTAACCAAATGCACCAAAACTCCAAAAAATCCAAGGTTAACTAAGATGTGATGCAGAAAGAGTAACAAGAGCACCTAATGGCTCATTTGGCACACCTCTCTACAAGCTTTCCCAGAGACCCGGTTCAAACCCCACTGCAAAGACAAATTACTTTATTTTTACTTTTGCAACAAACCTTGCTCAAACCAAACCACAAAACCCTCTCCAAAACCTACAAAACCATCCAATAATTTTAGTAGTGGAAAAGACACAAACGACCATGACGGCCCGACCAAATTACCAAATTACCCCTAGGGCATACCGGAAGACCGGGAAGAAAAACCTGGTCGTTACAATATTCCTCCTTTTTATGACTTTCGTCCTCGAAAGTCCTTAAGATGTAAAATACTCGTGGTAATGCAACCTCATCTCGTCTTCCCGCTCCCAAGTGGCTTCCTCGAACCCCGATTCTTCCATCGAACCTTTACTAAACGAATCTCGCGATTACGCAACGTCTTGGTCTCAAAGGCAAGGATCCTCACCGGCTTCTCCTCGAAGTTCAAATCCTCATTCACCGCAAAGGCTCAAAGTCCACAATGTGCGCCACGGGTCCGCACATACCGCCTCAACATCGATACATGGAAAACACTATGCATCGCCGCGATAGTGACGGAGGTAGGGCTAACCAGGTAAGCAACTCGCCAATCCTCTCTAGGATCTCAAATGGACCAATAAAACGGGACTCAACTTCCCACGCTTACCAAACCTCAAAACACCTCGCATCGGAGCAACCTTAAGGAACACATGTCGACCAACCTCAAACTCCAAATCTCGACGCCGAACATCGGCGTAACTCTTCTCGCTCTCGCTCTGAAATGTCAACATACGAGCTCTAATCTTCTCGTGACCGCACCATTGGTCAAGCTGCAGTAATTCGGGACCCAACACCGTCTATCACCCACCTCTTCCCGCAACACGTGGGACCGGATAACGCTTACCATACAATGCCTCGAATGGAGCCATCTCAGATCGTCGATCGTAATCGTTGTTATAGGCAAACTCCATCAAGTCTGATATCTGGTCCCAATCGCTCGGGAAATCCAACACACAAGCCCTCAACATATCCTCGAGAATCGATTCACTCTCTCGATCGACCATCCGTCCGAGGGTGAAAAGCTGTCTTTTAAATCGCACTCTGTGCCCAAACCCTTACGGAGCGCTCTCCGTAAACGAGAAGTGAACCGCGAGTCACGATCGGACACAATCCTCACCGGCACACCATGATAACGGATGATCTCGCTCCAAAAGCAGCGCGCCATTGTTTCCACTACAGATAAGTGTCCCTACCGGAATGAAGTGTGCGCTCTTGGTCAAACGGTCGACTATCACCCAAATCGAGAGAACTTCCTCTGAGTCCTTGGCAAACCAGATATAAAGTCCATAGAGATCTCTTCCCATTTCCAGCGGGGTACACTCGATGGTCGTGCAACAAACCTCGCTGGCCTCTCACAGGTGCCTTCACTTGCCGACAAGTGAGACACCTACCGACAAACTCGCCACATCTCTCTTCATCCCCATCCACCGTAAAGTCCGCTTAAGGTCTCGATACATCTTGGTACCAGGGGTGCCAAGCAAAAGGGGGAACAGTGGGCCTCCGAGAGCAACTCGGCCTGCAAAACTCGCAATGTCCGAACACACAACCGGCCTCTATAAGTCAACCCACCGTCTGCGGTGAATATACAAAGTCAAAGTCACCACAAGACTAACTCTATCAACCAATCTCTTAAGTGCGGGGTCACCTAACTGGTCTGTCTATAATCCGCCGCCGAATCGACGGCCGAATAGTCAATCGAGCTACCTCGGCGGTAACCTCTCCCAACAACATCGCAACCCTCGCCCGCTCGAACTCTCTCTCTCGCAAACTGGCTGGGAACTCAACAACGCCGCAGAGTGCGACGTCTTTTCGCTCAAAGCATCGGCCACTACATTGGCTTTACCGGATGGTACAAAATCTCGCAGATCATAATCCTTTACCAACTCTAACCATCTCCTCTGCCTCATATTCAACTCCTTCGAGTAAACAGATACTTGAGGCTCGTGATCGGTAAACATCGAATCCGCTCACCATACGGTGTAATGCCTCCAAATCTTGATTGCAAACACCATCGCCGCTAACTCCATATCATGAGTCGGGTAGTTCTCGCTCATACGGCTTGGTGACGGAAGCATAGGCAATGACCTTCCCGTCTTTGCATCAACACACAACCTAATCCAAACTTGGAAGCATCATCAGTAGACCACGAAACCACTGTCCCCTCCGGATCGCCAACATCGGTGCTTTGAAGTCAAACTACGCTTGAGCTCGGCAAAGCTCTCATCACACCCTTTGCCCCAAACAAACTCGACACCCTTCCTCGCCGACGAGTGAGGGGTGAGGCTAAAGCAGAAAAGTTCTTGATGAACCGACGGTGTAGTAACTCGCCAAACCCGCAAAGTCGCGAATCTCTCAGAATCGAAGTCGGCTTGGCCCATGAACTCACGGCCTCAATCTTCGCGGGGTCCACGGCTATACCATCTCTCGAAACCACGTGGCCTAGGAAGGCCACCGCTCCAACCAGAATCACATTTGGAAAACTTCGCATAAAGTGGTTTTCCCTCAAAGCCGCCAATACTCGTCTCAAATGCTCGCATGGTCTTCTTTAGACCTCGAATAAATCGAATATCGTCAATGAACACGATGACGAAGGTCGCCCAAAAATGATTTGAACACCCTATCCATCATGTCCATGAACGCGGTGGGGCATTGGTCAATCCAAACGACATAACCACAAACTCATAGTGACCATATATCTGGACTCGAAAGTCGTCTTAGGAATGTCGGCATCCCCGATCCGCAAATCGATGGTAACCGGATCTCGATCTATCTTGGAGAACACGAAGCTCCTCAAGCCGATCGAACAAATCATCGATACGGGGGCAACGGATACTTATTCTTCATCGTCACCTTATTAAGCTCGCGGTAATCAATACACAAGCGCATAGAACCATCCTTCTTTTTCACAAACAGAATCGTGTGCTCCCACGGGGACACACTTGGACGGATGAACCCTCGGTCTAACATCTCCTGCAGAATCGAATCTTCGCCTTTAACTCACTGGCGCCATGCGATCACGGAGCCTTCGAGATAGGGAGGGTCCACGGCTCGAGCTCAATAATGAAGTCAACCTCTCTCTTTGGGGCAACCCCAGTAACTCCTCAGAAACACATCCGCGAACTCTTGCACGATCGGCAGACTGATCGACAGACAGGCGAGGCGCTCTTCCGCACAACTTGGCTAGATAGCCCCAAGCTCCATGAGCTAGCAAACGCGAGCTTTCACGGTGACACCATCGGCGGGCAAACTCCACCTGGACTCCACGAAACTTAAAGTGGGCCGACACTGGCGGCTGAACACTACTTCTTTCCGGTGGCGGTCAATCAACGCGTGGTTAGCGCAACTAACCACTCCATACCAAGAATCACATCAAAACCGCTCATAGGCGTAACTATGAGCGTAGCCACAAGCAACTCTCCGGATATCTCGATCCGCCATCCTTAATCTTATCTCTAGCCAACATACTAACTCCCGAAGGAGTTGCAACAGATAACTCAAAACCTAGAGGCTCTAGTCTTAACTTAGCATGCTCAAGAAACAACACAGATACAAATGAATGCGTGGAACCAGAATCAAACAAGACAAATGCGCAGTGATCTAAAACAAGAAGCGCACGCCCCGCTGCGGCATCCGTGACGCTCGGCCGGCCCCGACGGTCGTCGAGCAAACACTCGACCTGTTCGCATTGGCCGAGCCGCCATAGCCTGGCCGATCACAAAACGGGCCATGTGCCCCTCTCTACCACAACGGTAGCACAATCTAGGTCCAGCCGACAAGCTCCGGCGTGGACTTTCCCCACAAGTAGCACAAGCGGAAATCGCTCGGGTCCTCCTGCTGTCGGGGCTGAAACGGACTGGAGCTCTCTCGCCTGGTCTCGCTTCGAATCGCCTTGGCGGCGCTGGCCGCCGCCCCGAAAGTCAAACTTCCTCTTCTCGCCCCCACATTGCTGGGACAGGGAGACGAACAGAGAGCGGCAACAACCCGCCAAGCAGGATACTTCCCATTATAGATCGTGGCTAATCGGGATGCCCCTAGCATAAGTGTCGGGGCCCGAGCCTCGACATCTCGGGAAACACCGCCTCAATCCAGATATGAACTTCCGAATCTTCACTCGGGGTGGCAATCAACCGAGGAGCAAAATATCCATACTCGAGAACTTGCGCTCATATTCTCAATGGAATCGAACCACGCTTGAGTTTGGAAGAGCTCCACCATCTTCTCCCGAGCCTCATCACCGATGAACTTTACCTTGAACTCGGCCTTGAAGAACTCCCAAGTAGCGGGTGGAGACCCGGTGGTCTCTCGCTCAAGGTGGACTCCCACCACCATCTCGCCAGTGCCTCCTAGCACATGAGCCGCACATCTCGGCCTCGAATATCGGGGCACACCATGATCGTGAAGGTGTACTCCAAATGGGCGATCCACTGGCCGCCGCTAACGCATCACCGGTGGCATCAAACTTCTCAAAGCTTCCACTTCACAAAATCCTTCACCACCTACCCAATTCCTCGGCACCTCCGCCATATCCGCCTCTGGGGCTACTTGCTCTTGTGGAGCTGGAGGAGCTGCGAGCTCACTGAACCAATCGAGTCACCGCTTCGCTCGATCCGGGCTCGGGACTCTTCCCCGCCGCAGCGCCAACAAGGCACGGTCTCTCGCCCTCTGGTCACTCAACATGCCGACCATAAAAGCCCTCATAGACTCGGCAAACTCTCGCTCCAGGAGCGATCTCACGGCGCTCGATCGCCTCAACGCCCGCTCTAGGCGTAACAGAGGAGCCGCTTTGGTGGAATGCCATCGATGTCGGCTTGGGACGATGTCCCTGCGCAGACGATCCGATCCTCGATACCTCGACCGCTCTCGAACCTCCTCTCCGATGCGGGTGGATCGCATGTCTTTGGCGATCTACATCCAAACCAACAACGAATCAAAACTCGCTTGTCACCATTCCACAACACCAAACAAGGCATACACTAGATGATAGGTATTGTAAATTCTTAACCCTTTTCCTTTCTAAAACAATAAATCTAGGCGCACTGATGACCGCTTGAGTGCCGATGATCATGGAAAACGACCTACAACAAAAGGTCAGTCTACAGAATCTATGACTCTGAGCTTTGATACCAACTGTAAAGACCCGACCCAAAAGGGGCTCTAAATGGGCCTTTACCCCAATGCATGTAGTGAAAATAAAAGACATTATGAAAAATACATTTCGGATTCCAAGGAATAACTGTGCCCACTGTTCCACGGTATAATTAATCCTCTCGGGAATAAAGTGTGCACTCTTAGTCAGCCGGTCCACTACCACCCAGATCTGAGTAAACCCTCTCGGTGTCCTCGGCAACCCAGAGATATAATCCATCGAAATCTCGTCCCAATTCCACTGTGGAACACTTAATGGCTGAAATAAACCTGCAGGCTTTTGCCTCGGAGCCTTCACTTGCTGACAAGTGAGACACCGGCTAACAAACTCCGCTATATCCCGCTTCATGCCCATCCACCAAAACGCCTGCTTGAGGTCTTGATACTTCTTGGTACCTCCTGGGTGCCAAGTGAAAGGGGAACTATGTGCCTCGGTGAGCAACTCGGCTCGAATCCCTGCGTCGTCCGGGACGCACAACCGACCTCTGTATCTCAAGCCTCCGTCTGGTGCCACGACAAAGTCGAAATCGCCATCAGCCTCAACCCTCTCGAGCAATCTCTTTAACTTGGGATCACTCAACTGGCTGTCGATGATCCTCTGCTTAAGCGACGGCTGAACTAATAGCTGGGCTACTCTGGGTGTAACCTCTCCCAACAAAACTGCGATACCGGTACGCTCAAGCTCTTTCCGCAATTCAACTTGGGAGCTCAGCAAAGCTGCTGAATGCGACGTCTTCCTACTCAGCGCATCAGCCACAACTGTAAAGACCCGACCCAAAAGGGGCTCTAAATGGGCCTTTACCCCAATGCATGTAGTGAAAATAAAAGACATTATGAAAAATACATTTCTGATTCCAAGTAAAAACAGAAACATTCAACAACCAAAACATACATTTCTAAAAGCACACTGATCGAGAGATTTATTTAAACCATTAAAACAATCCACAAGTACCAATATGTTGGAATCCATAAAACGTAAGAAAACATCCCGGGCTCTGTGCCCGTCTACATGCATTCAGGGAAATAACAAAAAGTGAAGAGTCATGATAATTAAAATAAAACAATCAGAGATGACAAAGAGGTTCCATGATCATAGCTCCTCCTTCACCATCCTGTCTCCCGCCTTGATTACCGTGGAAAACCACGAGAATAAGGGTGAGTAACGAATTACCCAAGAAGAATCCCCAACCGGGGTACAATACGATATACATGATCATCTAGAAGAATGTATGCAAGCTATGAGAACAAACACGAGAGCGGAGCACATAGCTAAGTCCACACTTGGACCTCGGATGCCATCTCGTGGTCTTAGTCCGGAAAATACCACAACACACTAAACGCACTATACGGGAACAAGTCCGGCCTCCACCGTCTCATCGTCGATACGAAAGGTGCATCGCTCAAGATCCCGAGGAGCTCTCCCAATGGGCGTCTGTAATGAGCGTAAGCGCGCACCGCATGCTACCGCAAACTCGGGGGTGCCGGGTCTAGTGGCAAGTCGCCTGTGTTGATCCACCATGCCTAACTAAATCTACGGATCGGTGTCACCGACATAGGGGTGTGAGACACGGACACGTGAACTATGTCACTGTACCACCGCACCGAGGCTAAGGAACCGGTCGTGGTAGGCTTACACCAGAAGCGGTCCCTGCCCTAACAGTGGCAATCAAGGGCTACGGCCGAACACGCCGAGGACGTGTCGATCGCCGGACGAGGCAATGCCAAGTCATCATCCCGACCGTTGGGGCATTTAACGACCGCCACCCTCACCCAAGATTGCGGTGGCCTACCGGTTGGGATAGCTAATCCCTCACGGGTCCAAGGACTGAGAATCGTCTCGAACGCCCTTGCCATAGATGCAAGATACTTTATGCATCGGGTCCGGATGATTCTATCTACCTCAATTCTAAACCTTAACAATAATAACGATTCAATCAATGCGGTCCAATACGTGCTCATCGGATACAAAGAACCTAGCATGATACTACGAAGCAAGAACAGAGATATCGAACATGCTAGAATAGAACAACCTAGCATGGGCTAACATGAGAAACAATACAAGAGTTCATGCCAATCAGAATTGTAACAGAGCACCTAGGCTAAACATGCTAGTAAACATACACAGCATACAAAACAACAATCACAAATATACCGCAGGGTCCACACAACCCCGGTAAGAAATCCTTACCTTGGTCGGAAGACTTTTACACACAAATCCTAAGCTGCGGAACAATCCCGAGCTAGCGAGCGGGAACCTAGCAAACCAACAATAATCGAGATCTAAAATATCTAAACAACAATAGAACAAAGCAAGCTCGGCTCGGGAACTCACGCGCGCGACGACACGAGCTTGGGTCCGCGGCAAGCCGCTCGGCAAGGTCAAGGGCGGCGCCGCTACTGCACGGCAGGACACGCTACTGGTTGTTGCGCTGCCGCACGCAGACGGACACGCCACTGGCCGCGCTGCTGCACGGCACGCGCAGGGGGACGATACGCGGCGCAGCGCTCGACGCGGCGCGCGGCGCAAGCGTCGGGCGAAGGCGCGCGGCGAACGCTCGAGCGGCGGCGCGCGCGCGCAGCAGCTTCGGCAAGCGGACACGGCGAGGGCGCGGCGAGCGATCGGGCGATCTCTGGCCGGGCGAACGGCGAGGGCCGCTGCAGCAGTGTGTCTGGGCGCGCGCGGCAGGCTGGCTCGACCGACCGGGCGCGGCGAGCGTGGCGGCTCGGCCGATCCGCGCGCGCGGCGTGGCCGGCTCGGCCGATCTGGGCGTGGCGGCAGTGGCTCGCTCGGCCGATCCGGGCGCGACGGCGGCTGGCTCGGCCGATCCGGGCGTGGCGAGGCTGGGCTGGGATGATGGTCGCTCCTCTACCGGGCCGCACAACACACACACACACACACCCCTTTTTCTTACATTCGCCAACAAACACCCAAATGAGAAGATGAAGAAGACGAAGACTTACCGGAATGATGATGATCGAACCCAAGGAGATGCAAGGATGAAGAACTCGGCAAGGCTATGGAGATGGAGAGCTTGGGCGGCCAAGAGATGTTTTGGAGAAGGAGATGAAATAACCTATTTCTATTTCATTTAACCAAATGCACCAAAACTCCAAAAATCCAAGGTTAACTAAGATGTGATGCAGAAAGAGTAACAAGAGCACCTAATGGCTCATTTGGCACACCTCTCTACAAGCTTCCCAGAGACCGGGTTCAAACCCCTACTGCAAAGACAAATTACTTTATTTTTACTTTTGCAACAAACCTTGCTCAAACCAAACCACAAACCCCCTCCAAAACCTACAAAAACCATCCAATAATTTTAGTAGTTGGAAAAGACACAAACGACCATGACGGCCCGACCAAATTACCAAATTACCCCTAGGGCATACCGGAAGACCGGAAGAAAAACACTGGTCGTTACACCTGCCCGCTCACCAGCCAACTGCGCCGCACTGCATCGCACCAGCCGCTCGGCCCCTTGCCTCGCCCGGGCCGCTCGTCTGCAGCCTCCGACACCCGCCGTCGCGACGCCCAAAGACCGCCCGACGTCGCTCACGGCCACCCAGCGCCGCATCGCACCGAGCCTCGTCCCAGCCAGCCCGCTCGCTCGTCGCCTCCACAGACCGATCGCCCGAACACTGCCCCGCCGTGCCGCGCGCCCGCTCCTGCGCGTCCACTTGCCTTTGCGCGCTTCGCGCTCAGGTGTCGTTGCTTTGCCTTGCCGTGCGCGCCAGCGCCAGCGCGCCGGCCTCCGCCTGCACTCAGCAGCGCGCCCAAACTGCCCTCCCTTGCTGCCGAGAGCCCGTGTCCTCTCGGTTGGTAATTCTCGAGCCTTTTCCCATTTAGATTTTTAAGCTGCTGGCTGCTGTATATTTATTTAGGATGCTTTTATTATGCCTAGGTTGCTCGGGTTCGTTATTAAGCTCGAGGGTCTTATTTGATTCGTGATAGCTACTTTCCACTTGTTTCCAGGTAAGGATTTCTTACCGTGGTTGTGTGGACCCTGCGATGCTTTCTTGATTGCGCCTTATATGCATGTTTACTTTTATGAACATGATTAGTGGATAGGACAGCTTGTGATTGCATTCCTGCTAGCATGTTTGCTTGTTTGTACATGTTAGTGCCATGCTAGGATTGTTCTTCCAGCATGCTTGAGATTCCTTGTAAGAACCCGACCCAAAATACGGTCCTAAACCTAGGTTCTCACTCAGCATGCAAGTTAAATATTTCACCGAGCGGTTTAGTGCTCATATTTAAAACCTTTCAAAACATTTAGAACAGGGAATGCTTAAAACATAATCAACAATTTTGTTTAAGAAAGACCAACGAAGTAAAACAAGCTGGCAAGATATAAAAACATTCAAAAAAGCAGTTCAAACAACATTTTATAATGTTTCCCTAGGACTCTGTCCATCTACATTGAACAAATATGCAAACAATAAAGACAGAGTGCCTGGCGGCTCCCATGATCAATCAACTCCCTCCGCTTAGCCGTCCGGTCTTTGTCCCAAGTTACCGTGGAAAACCACAGAAATAAGGGTGAGTATAAACATACTCGGTGAAGAATCCCCAATCGGGTACAATACGATACTTCAATCATCTAGCACCCTAGTATACATGCAAAGCAATTACCAACATGGATCATAGCTCAACGAGCTTACAAGGCAGAATCTGGAATCCTCGGAAGTCTCATTCTTCCGACCTAATGATTGGCTCTCATAACCAATCCGGGACATCTCCGAGGGTCTTTCTCCTCGGCCAATTGATCAGCTCAAAACCGATCCCAAAGATGTCCGACACCCTCGAGGGTCTTTCTCCTCGACCATATGATCACTCAAAAGCCAATCCCAATGGGTGTCCTCAAGGGCCTCTTACCCTCGCTAATAAAACTGGACTATCGGGAGAGTACCCAAGTCCGGCTCTAAAGCTCGAAGGAATCTGGTGTACTCACGAACATTAGCCCGGGAGCTCTCGAAACCGGCGATTAACGCTGCAGGGCGCGCACACAAAGATGCCGCAACCGGCGTAAATGTGGGGCCTAAGTACAAACTACGCGGGCCGTGCACGCATGCCTAAGACTCGGAAACGGTGTCACCGAACACGAGTGAGTGCGAGGCCCTCGGCACTCATCCGTGCAGCAAACTGTACCACCGACTGAAGCTAAGAACCGGCCAAGGCAGCTTGCACCGTTGGCGGCTAAATCCACATCGGCTGCGCGGGGAAGCAATGTACGTTATGCTTCGCTCTACTCTCGACCGGTGGGGACAAGGTACGTTATGTCCGCTCTCACCTCTAGATGATGACAAGCCCTAACACACTAGCTAGAGTATAGAGTAAACGATTCTCACAGCTAAACATACATAATCATCATCAATCATACATAACCTAGCATGATACTACGAACTTAGCGCAGAATCTCAAGCATCTTTGGAAGAACAATCCTAGCATGGCACTAACATGTACAAACAAGCAAACATGCTAGCAGGAATGCAATCACAAGTTGTCCTATCCACTAATCATGTCCATAAAAGTAAACATGCATATAAGGCACAATCAAGAAAGCATCGCGAGGTCCACACAAACCACGGTAAGGAATCCTTACCGAAACGCAGCGTAAATAACCTTCACAATCAAATAATGACCCTCGAGCTTTAAAGCGAAACCGAGCAACCTAAGCATTTTAAAAGCATCCTAAATAAATATATCAAATGACAGCAGACTTAAAAATCTAAAAGGGATAGGTTCGGGTATTACCAACCGAGAAGGCACGGGGTCTCGGCAAAGAAGGGGGCGCTTTGGCGCCGCTGGTGCGGCTGGGCGCTGGCGCTGGCGCTGGCTGGGCGCTTAACGGCGCTGGCTTTAGGGCCGGGCGCGGCAGTAGGGACGGCGCTGGCGCTGGCCGCGCAATGCGATCGCGACAGGCGCAGACAAGCCTTGCTGGCAAAGTGACGCGACGAAGCGTGACGGGCACGCAGACGCGGATGGCTGGGCGCGGCGCGCAGCGGTAGGGGAGACGCATGCGGCGCGCAGGTGCAGTGGCGGCTCTGGTGAGGGACGGCGCGCGCTGGCTCGGGCGACCCGATGCAGTCGGCAGTGCGGCGCGCCTGGCTGGATGGGCTGGCTGCAGTGCGCTGGGCCGAGCAGGGTGAGCGGGGGTGCGGCTAGAGGCGGCTAGGGTTTCTTGGTGAGGTTGGCTAGAGAGAGAGAGAGAGAGAGAGAGAGAGAGAGAGAGATTGCAAAACAAGGGGAAAAGGGATTTTCTTGATTTTCTTTCCTTTTCCCTAATTAAATAGGTCTAAAATCCCTTCCCAAAGCTTCCTCTTTCCAAACCCTACGAAGCAAACTTATTTTAAAAATAAAACTCTCTTTTCCTACGAACTCCCCAAGACCATTTAGGCAAGGGCTCAAAACCCAATGGAAGCACCAAAATTACAATTAATTTTGCCATTTTCTAAAACACCTCCAAACTTCCAAACAACTTGCCCAAACCTCTCGGGTCTTGCAACCAACAACCATTAAGCTTCGACAAAGGCGGGAATGGCCTGAAATCTTGAAAATCCTCAAAACTCTGACCAGGGGCAAAAGACCAAAATACCCCTAAGGGTTAAAATAGCTCTAACGGCCCATCCGAACATCCGAATAATGACCCGAAATCACCTGGGTAACCGAAATAGAAAATTGGGTCGTTACATTCCTGCTTTAAGTTCGTAGTATCATGCTAGGTTATGTATGATTGATGATGATTATGTATGTTTAGCCAGGAATCGTTTACTCTATACTCTAGCTAGTGTGTTAATTTGTCATCATCTAGAGGCTGAGAGCGGACATAACGTACCTTGTCCCCACCGGTCGGGAGTAGAGCGAAGCATAACGTACATTGCTTCCCCCCAGCAGCCAATAAGGATTAGCTACCTCATTGGCATAAGCCTAGTTTGTAGCCTGCTAGAGCGGAACCCTGCCAACGGTGCAAGCCTACCTTGGCCGGTTCTTAGCCAGTCGGTGGTACAGGTTGCCACAGATGAGTGCCGAGGGCCTCGCACTCTCGTGTTCAAAGTGACACCGCTCCGAGTCTTAGGCATGCTTACCTAGCCCGCGTAGTTTGTACTTAGGCCCCCACATTTACACCGGTTGCAGCAGCATGCGGTGTGCGCGCACACGCGTTAGTCGCCGGTTCGGAGAGCTCCCCCGGGCTAATGTTTGTGAGTACACCAGTTCCTTCCGATTTAGAGCGACTTCGGGTACTCTCCGACAGTCCAGTTATAAGCGAGGGTAAGAGGCCCTTGAGGACACCCATTGGGATTGGCTTTTAAGCTAATCAATTGGTCGAGGAGAAAGACCCTCGAGGATGTCGGACATCTTTGGGATCGATTTTGAGTGATCAATTGGCCGAGGAGAAAGACCCTTGAGATGTCCCGAGGATTGGTTATGAGAACCAATCATTAGGTCGGAGGTAAGAGACTTCCGAGGACTCCGGATTTGCCTTGTGAGCTCGTTGAGCTGAGATCCTTGTTGATAACTGGTTGCATGTGTACTAGGTTGCTAGATGATTGATTGCATCGTATCGTACCCCGGTCGGGGATTCTTACTGAGTATGTTTATACTCACCCTTATTGTGGTTTCTTCCACAGGTAACTTGGGACAACATCGAGGCAGCTAGCGGAAGGAGCTAGGAGATCATGGATGTCGCTTGACACTGTCGTGTCTTATTTTATCGCTTTTTGATTTCAAAGCATGTAGTTGGACTTGGGTCCGTATGGAAAACTTATGATTTGAACTATTTTATGTTTTTAAGGAAAGTCTTGATCGATCCATCGTTTTTAATTTGAATGGTTCGTTTTTGCCTAATGAATGTTTACTTTGTTTTTAATGTTTTCCACTCTTATATTTGAAAAGTTTTACAAACCGACCCTAGCTGGGTCCTTTTATGCTTTTCACTTGCATGCTGAGTAAAGATCTAGGTTTAGCACCATTTTCGGGTTGGGTCATTACAAGTCTACTCTCTGGCAACTCCTCTAGCAGACATGCCACGGCCTACTCCTGCATCCCTCTCGATGCTCAACAACTACTCAAGCCAACACTCAGGTGGCAGCAACTAGTTCCACCTTTGGAACATGCTAACAAAAAGGGTGCTCCACTTCTACTAGCCAACTGAAAACCAAGGACGGATTAAGTCCTGACAAGCAAACTTCACACTTCACCCTGGCTACGAGGGTACTAAAAGAGCTGGCTGAAAAACGACAGCAGGCTTGCAAGGGGTCAAGATGTCTCTACATCTTCCTCAAAAGCTACTAACACGGCACTTGCCAATCGGCCGGGTGACTCATGGAGACGCTGCTAGTCCACATCTCTCAAGGGACTTCCACCACCAAACTGCTGTATCAAACAGCACCAGAACGGCACGCCTTGGCCTCTGAACATCAGGTCATCCCCACACTCGGATCATAAACTCGATCCTGGCCAACCACCTCCCTTCTGCTTGCCAAACTCGGCGGCTCCATCACTCCAACTAACTCATCAGCATAAACATGTCCAACTCCTTGGCTGGATACCCAACGTCCCTGCTCTTCTATGTGTAATCAACATAAGCGATCTACACTAAACACAAAGCTAGTCCACACTGGGACTCTCACTACCCAACAGGGGTAACACATGTATACTAGATGCAGTATTGTAAAATAAAACCCTTGGCTTAAAGAACTCAGACAAACCTGACGGTCGCGGAGTGCTGATGATCATGGGGACAACAACCTACAAAGCAGGTTAGTCTACAAAATCTATGACTATGTGCTCTGATACCAACTGTAAGGACCCGACCTGAAATACGGTCCTAATCCTAGGTCCTCACTCAGCATGCAAGTTAAATATTTCAACAAGCGGTTTAGTGCTCATATTTAAAACTTTTCAAACATTTGGAAATGGGGAACACTTAAATCATAACCAACAATTTTCATAAAGCAAATCCAACAAGGTAAAATAAGCCTGGCCAGTATTTATAAAAGAACATTCAAAACCGTTTAAACAATTTTAACATCATTCCCCTAGGACTTCTGTCCATCTACATGCTGAATAAATAAATGCAAACAATAAGCGACAGAGTGCCGACAGTTCCCATGATCAATCAGCTCCCTCCGCTAGCTGTCCCGGTGCTGTCCCAAGTTACTTGGTGGAAAAACCACAGAAACAAGGGTGAGTATAAACATACTCAGTAAGAATCCCCAGTCAGGGTACAATACGATACATCAGTCATCTAGCACCCAAGTATACATGCAAACAAAACGATGACTTAGAGCAAAACGGTTGAATTAGGCAATGAGCTACTCCTAGAGCGAGCCTATTCAAGGGCTTACATCTACAGCCTATCCTAGGTTCTACACCTGGATGCCCTTCGGGGTCTTACACAACCTAGGACTCAGTGATGCCCATCGGGGACTTATACACAAGGATGCCCATCGGGGTCTTACACCTGCAATCAATGATGCCCATCGGGGTCTTACACATCTAGGATGCCCATCGGGGTCTTACACCTCCAAATCAATGATGCCCATCAGGGTCTTACACATCGAGGATGCCCATCGGGGTCTTACACCTCCAACTCAGTGATGCCCTTCGGGGACTTACACATCTAGGATGCCCATCGGGGTCTTACACCTCCAACTCAGTGATGCCCATCGGGGACTTACACACCTAGGATGCCCATCGGGACCTATTTTCCCTTCATTTAATCAAACACACCAAAATCCCAAAAACCCATAGCTAACCAAGACATACCGCGGAATGAGCAACAAAAAAACCCAGTGGCTCAACTGGCAAAGTGTAACGACCCAGGTTTTTCTTCCCGGTCTTCCAGGTATGCCCTAGGGGTAATTTGGTAATTTGGTCGGGCCGTTAGGGTCGTTTGTGTCTTTTCCAGTTACTAAAATTATTGGATGGTTTTTGTAGGTTTTTGGAGGGGTTTGTGGTTTGGTTTGAGCAAGGTTTGATGCAAAAGTAAAAATAAAGGAAATTGTGCTGCAGCCGGGGTTTGAACCCGGGTCTCCTGGGAAGCTTGTGGAGATGTGTGCCAATTGAGCCATTAGGTGCTCTTGTTGCTCTTCCTGCATCATTTTATGGTTAGCCTTGGATTTTGGAGTTTTGGTGCATTTGGTTAAATGAAATAGAAATTAGGTTTATTCCATCTTCTTCTCCAAATCACCTCTTGGCCGCACAAGCTCTCCCTCTCCATAGCCCTTGCCGATTCTTCTTTCCCTTGCATCTCCTTGGGTTCGATCATCATCATTCCGGGTAAGTCTTCATCCTCTTCATCTCCTCATTTGGTTTTTGATGCTGGCCGAAGGTAAGAAGTAGAGTGTTGTGTGTGTTTGTGTTGATTGCAGCCAGGCGAGAGAAGCCAGCAGCAGCCATCGTCGCCCGCCAGCCCCTCGCCCAGATCTGTTGAAGCAGCCCTGCCGCACGCCATCGCTCGCCAGATCGCCAGCACGCCATCGCTCGCCAGGTCGCGCCAGATCCACCGTCGCAGCCCTCCCGCACGCCATCGCTCGTCGTCGTGCCAGATCGCGCGCAGCAGCAGACGCCAGACGCCAGCGCCCGCGCGCCCAGCCGCGTCCGCGTCGCCTGTCGCAAGCCAGCGCCCGCGCACCTTCGCTCGAGCTGCTCGCCCGCACGCCCAAACGCTCTCCCGCACGCGCGCGTCCCTGCCATGCATCCGTGCCGTGTTGTGTGCCGGCAGCGCGGCCGCGCGCCAGCCTGCTGCGTGCGGCTTGTTAAAGCAACTCCAAGCTCGTGTCGCCGTGCCGCGTGAGTTCCCCGAGCCGAGCTTGCTGTTCTATTGTTGTTTAGACGTTTTAGATGCTGATAATTATTGGTTTGCTAGGTTCCCGCTCGCTAGCTCGGGATTATTCCGCAACTTAGGATTTGTGTGTAGAAGCCTCCCGACCAAGGTAAGGATTTCTTACCGGAGTTGTGTGGGCCCTGCGGTATATTTGTGATTGTTGTTTTGTATGCTGTGTATGATTATTAGCATGTTTAGCCCTAGGTGCTCGTTTCAATTCTGGTGGCATGAACTCTTGTATTGTTTCTCATGTTAGCCCATGCTAGGTTGTTCCATTCTCGCATGTTCGATATCATTCTTGCTTCGTAGTATCATGCTAGGTTCCTTGTATCCATTGAGCACGTATTGGATCGCATTGAATGAATTGTTATTATTGTTATGGTTTAGAGTTCAAGTAGGTAGCATCATCCGGCCGGATGCATAACGTAATCTTGCATCCCCGCGAGGACGCACGAGATGGTACTCGTCCTCTCGATCCCGTTAGGGTTTAGCTAACCCTAACGGCCGCCCCGCAATCTTGGGTGAGGGTGGCGATCGTTAAATGCCCCAACGGTCGGGATGATGACTTGGCATTGCCTCCCCCGGCAGTGAGGCACTTCCTCAAAGCATGTTCGGCCGTAGCCCTTGATTGCCACCTGTTAGGGCAAGGACCGCTTCTCGGTGTAAGCCTACCACGACCGATTCCTTAGCCTCGGGTGCGGTGGTACAGGTGACATAGTTCACGTGTCCGTGTCTCACACCCCTATGTCGGTGACACCGATCCAGAGATTTAGTTAGGCATGGTGATCGAACTCGGGCGACTTGCCACTAGACCCGGCACCTCCCGAGTTTGCGGTAGCATGCGGTGCGCGCGCTACGCTCATTCTGGCACGACCGAGAGCTCCTCGGGATCTTGAGCGAGTGCACCTTTAGTATCATCATCGGTGACAGCCGAGGCGGGACTTGTTCCCGTATAGCGGCGTATAGTGTGTTGTGGTATTTTCGCACTAAGACCACGAGTTGGCATCCGAGGTCCAAGTGTGGACTTAGCTATGTGCTCCGCTCTGTGTTTGTACTCATAGCTTGCATACATTCTTCTAGATGATCATGTATATCGTATTGTACCCGGTTGGGGATTCTTACTGGTAATTCGTTACTCACCCTTTATTCGTGGTTTTCCACGGTGTAATCAAGGCGGGAGACAGGATGGTCAAGGAGGAGCCGTGATCATGGAATCTGCTTTGTCATCTCGACCATTTTATTATATCATGACTCATGACTTTTGTTATTTCCGAATGCATGTAGACGGGCACGGAGCCCTAGGATGTTTTCTTACGTTTTATGGATTCCAAAGATATTTGTACTTGTGGATTGTTTAAGCGGTTTAAATAAATCTTTGATCGTGAGTATGCTTTTAGAAATGTATGTTTTGGTTGTTGAATGTTTGTTTTTACTTGGGATCCAAATTTATTTTTCATAATGTCTTTTATTTTCAATACATGCATTGGGGTAAAGGCCCATTTAGAGCCCCCTTTGGGTGGGTCTTTCTGATTGGTATCGAGCTCTCGAGTCATAGATTCTGTAGGACCCGACCTTTGTTGTAGGTCGTTTTTCCATGATCATCAAGACTGGCGGTCATCAGTACGCCTAAGTTTACCGCTTTAAAAGAAAAGGGTTAAGAATTTACAATACTTTTCATCTAGTTATGCCTTGTGTAGTGTTGTGTAGCGAGACGAGCGTGGTTCGACTCGTTGTTGGTTTGGGCTTAGTGAGCCATCATGCCAACTTTCGCAGAGGCGAGCAGCGCTTTGTTTAGCGGCTTGTTGAGGTATCCAGATAGATTCGGATGCCCCCGGGACGTCGCTCCGCAGGGAGGCGAGCTTAGACTCCGCTGGCCATTTGTGGCCCGATTTGTCGCTTTTCCCCAGTGAGAGGGTGGAGGTGCTTCGTGCAGATCGCCAAGTATGTTGATCGCACCTGCAGGAGCAGGACGTTTGGCATGACCGACCGAGGAGTTGGACCGATCGTGTTGATGTTGAGGCCGCGTCCGTGGTTGTTAGGCCCGCATGCCGATTTGGCCCCGGCATTGAGTTGCCTAGAGGAGGGGTAGAGGCTAGCGGCGCACCGCAGTGAGTCTCCTTGAGCAGAGTGTGCTCCAGCCATGAGAGATTTGATGGCGTGTCTTTAGCTATCGAGAGCGAGAGACCAGCGCAGCTTTGTAGCGCGTAGTGAGGAGTCCGGCACAGATAGCCCGATTGTCGAGTTTGTTTCAAAGATTTTTCCCCAGTAGCTCTTGTAGCCCCGGAGGTTCCCGGGAGGGCATGATCAGCAGGTTTATTCAGATGAGTTTGTTGGCGTTGATGGAGGCGCCCAGTTTGGCAAATGGATGCCTGTAGAGCTCGATGTTTTAGTAAGTCCTACTGCTAGTAGTTGGCCAGGTTTGAGTTTAGCATCCGTGTGTGGGATGCTCTGCTGTTCAGAGGCCGAGGTGTGCCGTTCCTGTGCTGTTTGGTTCATCAGATGGTGGTGGAAGTCCCTTGTGAGAGGTGGACTAGCAGAGTCTCCACCAGTCGCCCGATTATTTGGCAAGTTGCCGTGTTAGTGGCTTGAGGCAGATGAAGGGTCATCTTTGCCCCCTTGCGAGCCTGCTGTTGTTTAACAGCCCAGCTTCCTCAGATGTGGATTTGGTAGTAGTAGCACTTGAGGTGCATTGGTTGGTGTGCCACTTTGGCGCTAAGTCTGGTTCAGGCTTGAGTTTGGCTTGGGCATAGCAGATGGTTCTATGCCGTTCGGAGTTCAAGCGTACTCCTTTAGCCTTGGATCTGTTTATGGCGCTTGCACCCGTTTAGGTCGTGCTGCAGGGCTAGTTCGGTGGTAGTCGATGGACTACAAGCGAAAGGATGCTCGAGAGGAGCCGAGCGAGCCTTTTCCGTTCTACTGGAGGTTGAGTAAGTCAGCAGGTTGGCGGTTGGTAATTGTTTGTGGGCGTGATTCTCACGCTAGTGTTAAGGCCAAGAGATTTTCTTTGTGGTTGGTAGTGCGGTCAACTACCTTCGAGTGCCTTAATCTGAGGAGAGTTGAGCATTGTAGATGCGAGTTTGGTCCAGCAGAGGGACCCTAAGTTGGTTGCTCATGAGATGAGTTGGATGCCATGAGGCGAGTTGAATGCTTTTGAGGCGAGATGAGTGATGCCTCATGAGAGGATTTGGATGCCTTATGGGTAAGCACCCTTGGTAGAGGCTTGGTATAAGTGAGTTCGGTTTGGCATGGTTATGCCTTGATAAAGCAAGGTTGCCTCAGCTTTGAGCATCGTGTGGAGTTGGAACTTTTGGTGTTCCTTCGGTTGGAGTTCACTTGGAAACTGAACAAGAGCGGTGGTAGCAAAGCAGCTCAGTTTTTGTTCGCCTTGGCTAAGAGAGTTGTTTGGATCCTTTCCTTGGGTAGAAGCCTTGTTGAGAGGTGATGTTTGAGTAGGAGGACGACGATTCGGTAGCGCTTTGGGTCCTCTTGGTTTCCAAGGTATTGGAGTTGGCCTGCATGGTTGAGATCTGCCGGAGAGAGTTGTGCCTGCTCGTAGTTGGTCAGTTAGCTCGTTTGTCAAGAAGTGTGTGTCGAGGGTTGCCGAAGAACCCTAGGTTGTGGAGAGCCTCTCCAGAGCTCAGTCAGGCCCAGGTAGTGAGTTTCAGTTGGCAAGCTGGAGCCGTGTGGTTCGTAGCCTCGGTTGAGTTGCTAGCAGTCTTGGTAGGCTAGCAGGCCAGTGGTTGATTGGAGTAGAGTCCGGATTGGTTCCGGTGTGGTGGCAAGTTGATGCTTGGTGTTGACCAAGGTGTGGATTGGAGTTGCTAGAGATTAGTTTTGCTCGTGGGGCGAGTGGTTTGTGCCCTGTTGGTTGTTTTCCTGTTTCCAGGATGTTGAGTTGCCCTTGTTGTTGCCCCGTGAGATTTAGATGTTGTTGCTTTAGTGGAGCAAGACAGTGAGCATTTGTGGAGCTCTCTGTCCTTCGGTTGTCTGCTTGTAAGAGCCATTTCCTTCTGGGAGTTGTCAGATTCCTCCCGTAGCCATGAGTTAATGGTAGAGGTGTTGGCTTGAAGGAAAAGTTTGTTGGCTGCTTGGAAGCAGTGGTTTGTCCATTAATGAGACTCTTGGATGGTGTTCTAGAGGTCTGCAGTAAGGGTTGTTCTACCTCTTGTGAGTGTTTGGCTAAGATTGGGTTCTCTTGTTGTTTTGAGTGCTAGTTCGGTTCTAGCCGGAAGGCGTTGCCACGAGGTCGTGTTCTTAGTCGAGTAAGTTGTGGGAGTTGACCCCCCCTCGGCAGATTGAGCAAGTCTTTGTTTGTTTTGGATTGAGATCCGATGGGTTGAGATATCCCTTGGGTGTTGCTTCCAAGAGAGTTGGTTGTCGTTGCCTTGGGTTTGAGCAAGTCAATGAGCTTGTGTGAAGTCCGCTGCCCTTGAGTTTGCTTGCCGGGAATTCGTTTCTCGTTATTGTAGGAGTCGGCTTAGCTCCGAGTTGTGTTTTTATCGAGTAGCGCAAATGGTCCATTTCAATGAGAGTGTCCTCGCTTTGTGTTGTTAGCAAGCAAGAGTTGTTTGTCCCCGCATAGAGTGGGTGGCTGCCAAGAAGAGTTGTTTCGGCAAGTTGTTGGTTCTTTGGGGATTGAAGATTTCCCTTTCCCCTAGTCTCGTGGTGGTTGAGTTGCTCCTGGATGTCGGCCTCGAGAGTTAGCTTTGAGGTTGTCGTTATCCGCTTTCCTCGTGAGGTTTCGGGAGTGGAGCTTCGGTTGGAAGTTGAGTTAGGCTTAAGCTTAAAGGAGAAGTCCTTTGAGTAGTCGGTTGGATTTTAAGAGTTGAGGGGTAGCTTGGAGGCGAGTGTCGCTCGTTATAAGTTTGGGTTGAGTTCACGAGCAAGCCCTTCTCGGGCTTTGATCCTTGTTGTGCGCCGCAGATTGGAGTAGCAGAGCCGTTTGAGTGGGTTGGCACAGAGGTGCCATGGCTTTGGTTGGTAAAGCCATTGTACATTTTCCTCAAGGTGTTGGCCGTAGAGAGTCTGCGTGATGGTTTAGTCCTTGCGGCCCGAGTTTTCCTTGAGAGGAATTTTGGTGGTTTCCTTGCCGGCAAAGTGTTTTCTTTGGCCGATTGCTAGTAGATTTGCATGGAAAAGTTTGCTTTCGGCCGTTTGGTTTCGGAATCTGGAAGGTTCTCATTTGTTTGCCTTGATTTGTTGAAGGGTGAGTTTGTTTGTTGTCACCGTGAGCTTCCGGAGGAGTTTAGCCAGAGCGTGGTGTAAAGTTTCGAGCTTTTGGCCATCCTCGAGTTCTTCGTGAGTAGCACCGTTTTAGAGTTGGTGCGAGTTGAGGACGTGGTTTGCCGTCTGCTCCTTGTAGTTCAAAGGTGTATGCCCATCTGGATGGCATTGTGGCCTTGAGTTTTTGAGAACCCAAGAGAGTTTTGGTTCTCGAAGAGGGCTTGTGTGTTGGATTTCCCAGCGATTGGGACCGAAGATTCAGATTTTGATGGAGTTTTCCTATAACAACGATTACGATCGGCGATTCTGATGGCTCCATTCGAGGCATTGTATGGTCGGCGTTGTCGGTCCCCCCGTGTTCGGGAAGAGGTTGGTGATAGACGAGTTTTGGGTCCCGAAGTTATCGCAGATTGACCAATGGTGCAGTGTAGAAGATTAGAGCTCGTATGTTGACAGCTCGAGAGCAGAAGAGTTACGCCGATGTTCGGCGCCGAGATTTGGAGTTTGAGGTTGGTCGGCATGTGTTCCTTAAGGTTGCTCCGATGCGAGGTGTTACGAGGTTTGGTAAGCGTGGGAAGTTGAGTCCCCGCTTTGTTGGTCCATTTGAGATCCTAGAGAGGATTGGCAGAGTTGCTTACCGGTTAGCCCTACCTCCGTCACTATCGCGGTGCATAGTTTTTCATGTATCGATGTTGAGGCAAATATGTGCGGACCCGTCGCACATTGTGGACTTTGAGCCTTTGTGTAATGAATGAGGATTTGAACTTCGAGGAGAAGCGGTGAGGATCCTTGCCTTTGAGACCAAGACGTTGCGTAATCGCGAGATTCGTTTGGTAAAGGTTCAGTGGAAGAATCGGGGTTTCGAGGAAGCCACTTGGGAGCGGGAAGACGAGATGAGATTGCATTACCCGAGAATTTGCTGTTTTAAGGACTTTCGAGGACGAAAGTCATAAAAAGGAGGGAATATTGTAACGACTGTGTTTTTCTTCCCGGTCTTCCAGGTATGCCCTAGGGGTAATTTGGTAATTTGGTCGGGCCGTCAGGGTCGTTTGTGTCTTTTCCAGTTACTAAAATTATTGGATGGTTTTTTTAGGTTTTTGGAGGGGTTTGTGGTTTGGTTTGAGCAAGGTTTGATGCAAAAGTAAAAATAAAAGAAATTGGCCGCAAATGGGTTTGAACCCGGTCTCCGGGAAGCTTGTGGAGATGTGTGCCAATTGAGCCATTAGGTGCTCTTGTTGCTCTTCCTGCATCATTTTATGGTTAGCCTTGGATTTTGGAGTTTTGGTGCATTTGGTTAAATGAAATAGAAATTAGGTTTATTCCATCTTCTTCTCCAAATCACCTCTTGGCCGCACAAGCTCTCCCTCTCCATAGCCCTTGCCGATTCTTCTTTCCCATGCATCTCCTTGGGTTCGATCATCATCATTCCGGGTAAGTCTTCATCCTCTTCATCTCCTCATTTGGTTTTTGATCTTTGGCGAAGGTAAGAAGTAGAGTGTTGTGTGTGTTTGTGTTGATTGCACCCACCGAGAGAAGCGGCAGCAGCCATCGTCGCCGCCAGCCCTCGCCAGATCTCGTTTGAAGCGCCGCCGCGACGCCATCGCTCGCAGATCGCCAAAGACGCCATCGCCGCCGCGGGACGCGCCAGATCCACCGTCGCAGCCCTCCCGCGACGCCATCGCTCGTCGTCGTGTTGTGATTGCGCAGCAGAAGAGACGCCCGACGCCCGCGCGCCGCGCCGCTTCGCCTTCGCCGCCGCTCGCCGCGCGCGGCCAGCCGCCGCGTCGCGTCGCTGTCGCGACGCCGGCGCCGCCAGCGCTTCACCCGAAGCTGCCGCCCGCGACGCCAGACGCTCGCCGCGCGCGCTGCGTCTCGCTGCCGCATGCATCGTGCGCCGTCTTTGCGCGGCGCCCCAGCCAGCGCCACCACTGCCGTGTGCCGGCTTGCCAGCTCCAAGCTCGTGTCGCCGTGCGCGTGAGTTCCCCCGAGCCTAGCTTGTCGTTCTATTGTTGTTTAGACGTTTTAGATGCCGATTATTATTGGTTTGCTAGGTTCCCGCCGCTAGCTCGGGATTGTTCCATGACTTAGGATTTGTGTGTAGAAGCCTCCCCACCAAGGTAAGGATTTCTTACCGAGGAGTTGTGGGCCTGCGGTATATTTGTGATTGTTGTTTTGTATGCTGTGTATGATTATTAGCATGTTTAGCCCTAGGTGCTATGTTCTTAATTCCGGTGGCATGAACTCTTGTATTGTTTCTCATGTTAGCCCATGCTAGGTTGTTCCATTCGGCATGTTCGATATCTGTTCTTGCTTCGTAGTATCATGCTAGGTTCCTTGTATCTGTTGAGCACGTATTGGATCGCATTGAATGAATTGTTATTATTGTTATGGTTTAGAGTTCAAGTAGGTAGCATCATCGGGCCGGATGCATAACGTAACTTGCATCCCCGATGCAGGACGCGACGAGATGGTACTCGTCCCCGATCCCGTTAGGGTTTAGCTAACCCTAACGGCCGCCCCGCAATCTTGGGTGAGGGTGGCGGATCGTTAAATGCCCCAACGGTCGGGATGATGACTTGGCATTGCCTCGTCCGGCGATCGGCACGTCCTCGCCAGCGTGTTCGGCCGTAGCCCTTGATTGCCACTGTTAGGGCAAGGACCGCTTCTGGTGTAAGCCTACCACGACCGGTTCCTTAGCCTTAGGAGCGGTGGTACGGTGACATAGTTCACGTGTCCGAGTCTCACACCCTATGTCGGTGACACCGATCCGTAGATTTAGTTAGGCATGGTGGATCGAACTCGGGCGGCTTGCCACTAGACCCGGCACCCCGAGTTTGCAGAGCATGCGGTGCGCGCTTACGCTCATTCTGGCGCCCGATCGGAGAGCTCCTCGGGATCTTGAGCGAGTGCACCTTTCGTATCGCCGATGACAGCCGAGGTCGGGAATTGTTCCCGTATAGCGCGTATAGTGTGTTGTGGTATTTTTTCGTGACTAAGACCACGAGTTGGCATCCGAGGTCCAAGTGTGGACTTAGCTATGTGCTCCGCTCTGTGTTTGTACTCATAGCTTGCATACATTCTTCTAGATGATCATGTATATCGTATTGTACCCGGTTGGGGATTCTTACTGGTAATTCGTTACTCACCCTTTATTCGTGGTTTTCCACGTGTAATCAATCAAGCGGGAGACAGGATGGTCAAGGAGGAGCCGTGATCATGGAATCTCGTCATCATCTCGACCATTTTATTATATCATGACTCATGACTTTTGTTATTTCCCCGAATGCATGTAGACGGGCACGGAGCCCTAGGATGTTTTCTTACGTTTTATGGATTCAGCATATTTGTACTTGTGGATTGTTTAAACGGTTTAAATAAATCTCTCGATCGTCGAGTATGCTTTTAGAAATGTATGTTTTGGTTGTTGAATGTTTTACATTTTTACTTGGGATCCGAAATGTATTTTTCATAATGTCTTTTATTTTCAATACATGCATTGGGGTAAAGGCCCATTTAGAGCCCCTTTTGGGTCGGGTCTTTACACAAAGCCCTACTGCTAACTAGCTAGGCCACCCTGGTTCGAAACCCGACAACCACAGAATAAAATCACTAATTTACTTTAGCATCTCTCCATGCCCAAACACATCCAAAAAGGCAACCAAACCCTACATTTGACCTTCCAAGAATATTAGCAACTGAGGAAGACAGAAACGACCCTAACTGCCTGACCAAACTACCAAAATACCCTTAGGACATACTTGGGAGACCGGGATGAAAACCTGCGCCGTTACAATTGCCGGGGACAAGGCAATGCCTCTTCATTCTCCAAACCGTTGGGGCATTTAACAGTCTGCCACCCTCACCCAAGATTGCACTAGGCTGCCGTTAGGGTTAGCTAAACCCTAACGACGGATCAGGAACGGAGTACTGCCTCGCACGTCCCTGCCACCGATGCAAGTTACGTTATGCATCCTCGCCCGGATGATGCTACCTATCAGAATTCTAAGTTATAAACAGATAACAGCTAACAATCCAAAACGTGCTTAGAAGAAACAATGAACCTAGCATGATACTAAGAAGCAAGAACAGATAACGAGCATGCCAGAACAGAACAACCTAGCATGGAACTAACATGAGAAGCAATACAAGAATCGTGCCAGTCGGAATTCATAACAGAGCACCTATCCACTAACATGCTGATAAACACAACCATACATACAAACATCAATCACAGAATATATTGCAGGGCCCACACAACTCCAGTAAAAAATCCTTACCTTGGTCGGAAGGCAACAACACAAAAAGATCCTATGCTGCAAACGAACCCGAGCTAGCTAACGGGAACCTAACAAACAACAGCAAATATCACAACCTATAGGTCTAAAATAATAATACAAACAGGGCTCGGCTCAGGAGCAACTCACATGGCACGGCTGGAGCACGGACAGACGGGCTTCATGGCGCTGGGCGCATCTTGGCGAGCTTGTGCAAAGCAGGTGCTGTGCAGATGGAAGGAGCAACGCGGCGCCGTGGGGCGCGCGGACGCCGAAGCGCGGGCGGGCGCTGGGCTTCACGCGATGCAAAGTAGGCGTGCTACAAAGAAGAGACGCGCGGACGAGATGGGGCCACGGCGCGATGGCGTGGAGCGACAGGCTGCCTGCGATTTGGCTGAGCGACGTGACCCGACTGCTAGTGCAATGGGCGTGCGACGACGCTGCAGGGGCTGGGCGTGCGATGGTACTACAGGGGCTGCTGCTCGGCTGGCTGCACAACATCAAAAATCAACCTCTTCTTCTCTCGGCCAGCAAGGACAACACCCAAAATGAAAAAGAGAAAGAGATCGAGAACACTTACCCGGGAAGAACGCGACGACGGCGAGGCTGCTTGGGAGAAAGAGCACGGCAAGGAGCTTGAGGGAATGGGGTTGGGCGGCTAGGGGATTTGGAGAAAACTTATTTTCTTTTCTTTTAATCAAACACACAAAAATCCCAAGAACCCAAGGAAAACCAAGACATACTGCGGAATGAACAACAAAAGCAACTAGTGGCCCAACTGGCAAGACCACATGTAACGGCCCAGTTTTCTATTTCGGTTTCCCAGGAGTTTTCGGGACATTATGCGGATGTTCGGATGGGCCGTTAGAGCTTTTTAACTTTTAAGGGTATTTTGGTATTTTGCTCCCCGGTCAGAGGTTGAGGATTTTAAGGGCTTCAGGGTCATTTCGGCCTTCGTTGAGACTTGATTAATGTTGGTTGCAAGACCCAAGGAGTTTGGGTTAGTTGATTAGAAGTTCGGAGACATTCCGGTTGATAGCAAAATTAATTGGAATTTAATTGGTCCCATTGAGATTTGAACCCTTGCCCTAATGGTGAAATTGGAGTTTTTAGAAAAAGAAGATTTAGTTAAAAAGAAAAGAATTTATTTAGCCGGGACCCGCAAGAGAAAGCCTTGGGAAGGGATTTTAGACCCATTTAAATTAGGAAAAGGAAAAGAAAATCCTATTCCCCTTGTTTTGGAAAAATCTCTCTCTCTCTCTCTCTCTCTCTCTCTCTCCTTGCCGAGCCCCTCACCAAGAAACCAAACCCTAGCCGCTCAGCCCATCCTCACACCAGATCGCACCAGCCCTGCCCAACCACGCCGCATCGCATCGCGAAGACACCCCATGCCCAGCGCATCCAGACGCTCTGATCGCCCATGCCGCGCGCGCCCGATCGCCTGCCTGCCTCGCCCGGCCAGACGCGCGTCGCGCGCGTTGTTCCGCACCGAGCCACCCAGACGCGTCGCGCCGCTCCGCTTTGCTGCCGCCCGACGCGTCGCCAGCGCCGCCGCTGGGCTTGCCGCCGCCAGACGCTGCGTCGCCCGCATTGTCTCGCGAACCCGACGTCTAGCCTTGCCGCGCTAGCGCTAGCAGCGCCAGCCCAAGCGCCAGCGCGCCAGCGCCCCGCCCCCGCACCAAGAGCGCCCGGCCTTGCCCTCTTCTTGCGCGAGACCTCTGTGCCTTCTCGGTTGGTAATTCCCGAACCTATCCCTTGTAGATTTTTAAGGCTGCATTGTCTTTGTATATTTATTTAGGATGCTTTTAAAATGCTTAGGTTGCTCGGTTTCGCTTTTAAAGCTCGAGGGTCATTATTTGATGGTGAAGGTTATTTCGCTCGTTTCCGTGTAAGGATTCCTTACCGTGGTTGTGTGGACCTCGCGATGCTTTCTTGATTGTGCCTTATATGCATGTTTACTTTTATGGACATGATTAGTGGATAGGACGACTTGTGATTGCATTCCTGCTAGCATGTTTGCTTGTTTGTACATGTTAGTGCCATGCTAGGATTGTTCTTCCAAGCATGCTTGAGATTCCGCTTTAAGTTCGTAGTATCATGCTAGGTTATGTATGATTGATGATGATTATGTATGTTTAGCCAGAATCGTTTACTCTATACTCTAGATAGTGTGTTAAATTTGTCATCATCTAGAGGTGAGAGCGGACATAACGTACCTTGTCCCCACCGGTCGGGAGTAGAGCGAAGCATAACGTACATTGCATCCCCGCAGCCGATGTGGATTTAGCTACCACATCGGCATAAGCCTAGTTTGTAGCTCCGCTAAAGCGGAACACCGCCAATGGTGCAAGCGCCTTGGCGGTTCTTAGCCGTGTCGGTGGTGGTGCAGCCGCATGAGATGAGTGCCGAGGGCCTCGCACTCTCGTGTTCGGTGACACCGCTTCGAGTCTTTAGGCATGCGCGTACCGCCCGCGTAGTTTGTACTTAGGCCCCACATTTACGCCGGTGCAAAGAAGCATGCGGTGTGCGCAAGACACGCTGCGTTAGTCGCCGGTTCGGAGAGCTCCCGGGCTAATGTTCGTGAGTACACCCGCCTTCCTTCTGTTTAGAGCCGGACTTCGGGTACTCTCCCGATAGTCCGGTTATAGTGAGGGTAAGAGGCCCTTGAGGACACCCATTGGGATTGGCTTTTGAGTGATCATATGGTCGAGGGAGAAAGACCCTCGAGGGTCTTGGACATCTTTGGGATCGGTTTTGAGGTGATCAATTGGCCGAGGAGAAAGACCCTCGGAGATGTCCCGGGATTGGTTATGAGAGCCAATCATTAGGTCGGAAGAAGGAGACTTCCGAGGATTCCAGATTCTGCCTTGTAATCTCGTTGAGCTATGATCTGTGTTGGTAACTGTTTGCATGTATACTAGGGTGCTAGATGCTTGAAGTATCGTATTGTTCCCGGTTGGGGATTCTTAATGAGTATGTTTATACTCACCCTTATTTCTCGTGGTTTCACCACTGTAACTTGGGGGACAAAGACCGGACGGGCTAAGCGGAGGAGCCGATTGATCATGGAGCCGCGGCACTCTCGTCTTTATTGTTTGCATATTTGTTCGGCATGTAGATGGACAGGAGTCCTAGGGGAAACATTATAAAAAGTTGTTTGAACTGTTTTGAATGTTTTTATATACTGGCCAGGCTTGTTTTACTTCGTTGGTCTTTCTTAGACAAAATTGTTGATTATGTTTTAAGCATTCCCCGTTTCTAAATGTTTTGAAAGGTTTTAAATATGAGCACTAAACCGCTTGGTGAAGTATTTTAACTTGCATGCTGAGTGAGAACCTAGGTTTAGGACCGTATTTTGGCTCGGGTTCTTACACCACACCTCTGACTCCCTGGCCACCCGGGTTTCAAACCCAACAACAACACTTTAAAACCACAAATTAATCTTTGCATCTCTCCATGCCTAAACACATCCAAAAAGCAACCAAACCCTACACTTGACCATCCAATAATATTAACAGCTGAAAAAGACAAAAACGGCCTGACCAAATTACCAAAATAACCTTAGGACATACCTAGAAGACCGAGATGAAAACCTGGGCCGTTACAAGGCTGCACGGCGCTGGGGCGCTGCTGGTGAGCTATAACGGCCCAGTTTTCTATTCCGGTTTCCCAGGTGTTTCCGGTTCAGTATTCGGTTGTTCGATTGGGCCATTAAAGCTATTTTAACCCTTAGGGGTATTTTGGTTTTTTGATCCCCGGTCAGGGTTTGTGGATTTTCAGGATTTCAAGGTCATTCCTGCCCTTTATCGAGGCTTGATTGTTGTTGGTTGCAAGACCCAAGAAGTTTGTGCTAGTTGTTTGGAAGTTTGGAGGTGATTTGATTATTAGCAAAATTAATGTTAATTAAAGTGCTTCCAATTGGATTTGAACCCTTGACCTAATGGTGATTTGGAAGTTTGATTTAAATGAGTTTTTTGAAAGAGAAAAGATTGTTTCAGCTGGGACTCGAAGGAGGAAAGCCCTGGGAAGGGACTTTAGATCACCAAAGCCTAATTAAATTAGGAAAAAGGAAAAGAAATCAAGAAACCCTATTTCTCCTTGCTCTAGCTGAGTTCCCCCACTCCCCTTGCCAAACACAATCTCTTCCCCTTCATCCTCTTGCCGAGCTCATCAAGATTAAGAACCGAGAGCAGCCCTGACCGCCGGTGTGTGTGGTGCCATCAGCTCCACCGCCGCACGTTGCCACCCAGCCCCAGCGTCACACCAGCAGCAGCAGACCCTGCCTGTCGCACAAGCAGCCGAGTAGCCCAAACTCCACCGCTCAGCCCCTGCATCGCACCCAGACGCCCATCATCGCCGACTGCATCGCATCCAGCGGCCAATGACGGATCGTGCCACCGGCCGGCCCCCGTCCAGTATAAGCTCGCCCGCGTCGCTCGTCCGTCGTCCGTCAGGAGCGCTGCGCTCGTGTCTCCGTTGCTCGTCCTCACACGGCCGTGCCTCGGCGCTGTGTGCAGCGCCGTCCCCTCTGCGCGCGGCCGCGCCCGCCGCTTCGCTCGATCGCACGACCTGCCTACCCACTTGCCGCCGAGAGCCTATTTTTTCCGAGAGAGTTGGGCTGAGACCTAGTGCCTTCTCGGTTGGTAATTCCTGAGCCTCTACTCTTTTGGACCCTAAGATGTTAGCTACTGTTTGTTTAATTTGGATGATTGTATTGATTGCTTAGGTTGCTCGGGTTCACTTAGAAGCTCGAGGGTCGCTTGTTGGTTGTGGTAGTTATTCTCTACTTGTTTCCAGGTAAGGATTTCTTATCGGGGTTGTGTGGACCCTGCGATGCTTTAAGGATTGTGCTTTGTATGCTTGACTTCTGTTATGAGCATGTTAACCATAGGACAGCTTGTGTTTGAATTCTTGCTAGCATGTTGCTTGTTGTTCATGTTAGTGCCATGCTAGGTTTGCTCTTGCAGCATGCTTTTGATTCCTGCTTAAGTTCGTAGTATCATGCTAGGGATCTTTCTTATTCTGGCATACCCATGTTTCTGTTCGTAAGTCCCCGAAGGGCATCCTTGTGTGTAAGTCAAAGCAAACCAAGACATACCGCGAAATCAACAATCACAGAAAATACCGTAGGGCCCACACAACTCCGGTAAGAAATCCTTACTTGGGTCGGAAGGAAACAACACACAAAAGGATCCTATGCTGTGACCAAACTCGAGCTAGCTATCGGGAACCTAACAAACAAACAACAAACATCACAATATATAAGACTTAGGAAAAATACAAACAAAGCTCGGCTCGGTCGGGAGCAACTCACACGGCATGGGGCTGTCGCGGACGGACAGGCTGCAACAGCCACCATGGTTACCTGTGGAAAAACCACAAAATAAGGGTGAGTAACGAATTACTCAGTAAGAATCCCCAACTGGGGTACAATACAATATACATGGTCATCTAGCAGAAAGGTATGCAAGCTATGAATATAAACACAGAAGAGAGCACATAGCTTAAATCCACACATAAACTTCGGATGCCATCTCAGGGTCTTACTCCGGAAAATCCACCACACGATACGATCCTATACGAGAAACAAGTCTCGGCCTGAGCCTGTCTACTGTCGATACGAAAGGTGCACTGAACTCACGATCCCGAGGAGCTCTCCGGTCGTTGCTATAATGAGCGTGTGCGCGCACCGCATGCTGCTGCAAACCATGAGGGGTGCCGGGTCTAGTGGCAAGCTGCCCAGGTCTAGTACTCATGCCTAACTAATCTCTGGATCAGTGTCACTAACATAGGGGTGTAAGACCTGGACACGTGAACTATGTCAGCCTGAACCACCGCACCTGAGGCTAAGGAACCGGTCGTGGTAGGCTTACACCAGGAAGCCGTCCTTGCCTCATCAGGTGGCAATCAAGGGCTACTGCCAAACACGCTGAGGACGTGCCGACTGTCGGGGACAAGGCAATGCCTTGTCATCATCTCGACCGTTGGGGCATTTAACAGTCTGCCACCCTCACCCAAGATTGCAAAGGGCTGCCATTAGAGTTAGCTAAACCCTAACGACGGATCAGGGACGGAGTACTGCCTCTTACGTCCCTGCCACGAATGCAAGTCACGTTATGCACCCTCTCCCGGATGATGCTACCTATCATAATTCTAACTATAACAGATACAACAAACAATCCAATACGTGCTCAGCAGAGGCAAAGAACCAAGCATGATACTATGAAGCAAGAACAGATAACGATCATGCCAGAACAGAACAACCTAGCATGGAACTAACATGAGAACAACACGAGAATCATGCCAGTCGGAATTCAGAACAGAGCACCTATCACTAAACATGCTGATAAACATAAACAAGCATACAAACAACAATAACATATTATATCGCAGGGCCCACAATCCTTTGGTAAGAAATCCTTACCTTGGTCGGGAGGCCTAAATGAGAACCTCACAAGCACAACAATATCACAATCTATAGGCCTAAATATAATAAATCAAATAGGGCTCGGCTCGAGAGCAACTCACACGCACGGTGACACGCGACAGGCAGGGCCGCACGACACTGGCGCTGGCTGCGGGTGAGCGATTTCGCACAGCAGCGCTAGGGCGCGGAGCTGTGTGAGGGCGAACAACGGGCGACGGGCGTGCGGGCTCACCGGCGAGGACGAGCGACTGGCGTGCGGGACCGCTGGCGCGGCGTGGAGACGCGGGCGCGCTGGGGGTGATCTGCTCGCGGACGGCGACGTGATCTACTGCTCGGCTGTGCGATGGATGCCTGGGCGATGCAGCTGCTGGGCGATGGGTGTCTGGGCGATGCTGCTGGTGATGGGGCTACTGGTGCGATGCAGGAGACTCGATGGGCGTTTGGGTGCGAAGCAAGCAACGCGATGGGCGTCTACAGGGGTTGCTCGGCGCTGCTGCTGGCTGGGGCTGCTGGCGTGATGGGCTGGGCGATTCAGGGGCTGGCCGGCTAGGTGAGGGGCATGCTGCTTGGGCGATGGGCCTGCTGGCGCTGCTGCTTGGGCGATGGGGGTGAGTCGGCTGGCATGGGGGATGTGGTGAAGAAGGAGAGAAACGAGAGGTAGGTTTTTTGGGAAAAAGGGATGAAAGACCTATTTTGTACCCACTCTCCTAAGCCATGGATTTTAAGGTAACACAAAAGCTTGCAAGGTGAGACACAAAAACACCAAGTGGCTCACTTGGCAAGGCTCTCCTCTAGCACACAAGGCCACCCTGGCTCAAACCCCTGCTGTTGCAACTTGTAATCCAAACCTAACTTTAATTTTATTTTTGAACCTCCCAACATCCGAACTCAACCAAAATGCAACCACAATCTGAAAACAACCCTCCAAGACTAAACAACAACTGAGAAACAGAAACGGCCCTACCAAATTACTAAAATACCCCTAGGGCATACCTGGAAGATCGGGATGAAAACTTGGGCCGTTACGAAGGACCACACGGCTATCTCCGTAGCAACCCAGGCTCAAATCCTAGCTGAAGCATATTTAATCCAGCAAAACTCTAATTTTTATTTTTGCACCTCTCCATACCCAAACTCATTCATAAAGCAACCAAACCCTACATTTGACCATCCAAGAATATTAACAACTGAAAAGGACAGAAACGGCCCTAACGGTGAGACCAAATTACCAAAATACCCATAGGACATACTTGGAAGACCGGGATGAAAACCTGGGTCGTTACATAGCTACAAGAAACTCTCCGATATCTCGATCAGGCCATCCTTAACCTTATCTCTAGCTAACATACTAACTCCCGAAGGAGTTGCAACAGACAACTCAAATCCTAGAGGCTCAAATCTCAAACTAGCATGCTCAGCAAACATAACAGATACAAATGAATGCGTAGAACCAGAATCAAACAAAACAAATACGGAGTGATCTAAAATAAGTAGCGTACCTGCCACAGCGGCATCTGTACGCTCGGCCTCCTGGGACACACCCTGCCTCAGACCAGAAATAAACTTCCTAATCTTCAACTCGGGAGTAGCTATCAACTGCGGAGCAAAATATCCATACTCCGAAAATTTTTGCTCATACTCCTCAATCGAATCAGATCCCTCCTTCAAGTTCTGGAACAGCTCTACCATCTTTTCCTGGGCCTCATCACTGATATACTTGGCCTTGAACTTTGTCTTAAAGAAATCCCAAGTGGCAGGTGGAGACCCAGCTGGACTCTCTCTCAGAGTGGACTCCCACCACCATCTAGCTGTGCCTCCTAGCACATGAGCTGCACAACGCGGCCTCTGAACATCAGGACACACCATAATCAGAAAGGTGTACTCCATATGGGAAATCCATCTGGATGCAGCTAATTGATCTTTCAGGGCGTCAAACTATTCTAGCTTCCACTTCACAAAGTCTTTCAACCATCTGTCAAGCTCCTCGGTACCCTCCGCCACTGTAACAGCCCAGTTTTCTATTCCAGTTTTCGAGGTGCCTTCGAGTCAAGATTCGGTTCTTTGGTTGGGTCATTAGAGCAGTTTTGACCCTTGGGGGTATTTTGGTCTTTTGGCTCCCCGGGCAGGATTTGTGGTTTTTCAGGGCTTCGAGGTCGCTCCTGCCTTTGTCGAGGCTTGTTTGTTGTGGGTTGCGAGTCGCGAGGTGTTTGGGCTAGTCGGTTGGAAGCTCGGTTGTGGTTTGGGCTTTGGCAAAGTGATGGTTGGTTGAGTGCTTCCTTTGGGATTCGAGCCCAGGCCCTTAGTGATGCTTTGGGAGTTGGATTTAAGTGAGTTTTATTTATTGGAAAAGGTCGCTTCAGTCGGGTCTCGAAGGAGGAAGCCGGGAAATGGGATTTTAAGGTTTTCATTTGGATAAGGTTGGAAATTAGGATTAAAATCCCTATTTTCCTTTTATTTTCCCATTTTCCCTTTTCCTTTTTAAAATCCATTTTTTCTCTCTCTCTCTCTCTCTCTCTCTCTCTCTCTCTCTCTCTCTCCCCGAGCCCCCCCTATCCCGAGCCAGCCCCTCCAGCTAGTCCGAGCCAAGCCCCAGCCCCAGCCCTGCTTGCCCAGGTCGCTCAGCCCCAGTCACCCCTACCTAGGTCGCGTCACGCAGCCCTCGCCCAGTCCATCTCGTCCGCGTCCGTGTCGCCTAGCTGCGCACTGTGCCGAGCCGCGCACAGTGCCGCATCGCCAGCCCTGTAGCTTGCCAAGTCGGTGGTCCCCGCGCGCGTGCCCTGTTGCCGTCGCGTCGCGTCGCCCTGCGCGCGCGTCCCTGTAGCTCGTCGAGCTCGCGCCCGCGCTCTGTCTCTGTACCGAGCCGCGCCGCGCGCCGTCGCCCAACTGAGCCTCGCTCGTGCAGTCGGCTCGTTTGCGTGTCAGCCGTGCCTCGTGAGTTGCTCTCGAGCCGAGCCCTGTTTATTTTATTGTATTTAGGCCTATTTTTATGATTATTGATGTGTTTGTATGGCTCTCTATAGGTTGCTCGGGTTCGATCGCAGTTAATTTTATTGTTTGTTGTTACCTTCCGACCAGGTAAGGATTTCTTATCGGAGTTGTGTGAGCCCTACGATATATTATGTGATTGCTGATTGTATGCTTGTTTGTGTTTATTGACATGTGTTAGTGATAAGTGCTTTATTCTGAATTCCTGACTGGCATGATTTCCTATGTTGTTTCTCATGTTAGTCCATGCTAGGTTGTTCCTTTCTGGCATGCTCGTATCTGTTCTTGCTTCGTAGTATCATGCTAGGTTTGTTGTATTCTTATTGAGCACGTGTTGGATTGTTTGGATTGTTTCTTTGATTGCTATGGCAATGATTAGAGTTCGGGTAGATAGCATCATCGGCCGGTGCATAACGAACCTTGCATCCCCGGCGCAGGACGGCGTAGCGAGATGGTGCTCGTCCCGATCCCGTTAGGGGACTAGCTAACCCTAACGGTGGGCCCCGCAATCTTGGGTGAGGGTGGCGATCGTTAAATGCCCCAACGGTCGGGATGATGACTTGGCATTGCCTTGTCACCGCGGTAGCCGCACGTCCTCGGCGTGTTTGATGGTAGCCCTTGAGTTGCTACGATAGGGCAAAGGGCGGCTTCACGGTGTAAGCCTACCACGACCCGTGCCTTAGCCTCAGTGCGGTGGTTCAGCCGACATAATTCACGTGTCGAGTCTCACACCCCTATGTCGGTGACACCGATCCGAGATTTAGTTAGGCGTGGTGGATGGACATATGCGACTTGCCACTAGACCGGCACCCCATAGTCTGCAGTAGCACGAGCACGCGCGGCGTTGCACGCTCATTACAGCGCCGACCGGAGAGCTCTTCGGGATCTTGAGCTAGTGCACCTTTCATTCGTCAGTTGACAGTCTGAGGTCGGGACTTGTTTCTTGTATAGGGCGTATTGTGTGGTGATTATTTCCGAACTAAGACCCTGAGTTGGCATCCGAGGCCCAAGTGTGGGCTAAGCTATGTGCTCTATTCTGTGTTTATATTCATAGCTTGCATATCTTTCTGCTAGATGACCATGTATATCGTATTGTACCCCGGTTGGGGATTCTTACTGAGTAATTCGTTACTCACCCTTATTTTTGTGGTTTTTCCACAGGTAGCCATGGTGCGAGACAGGATGGCTGGAGGAGGAGCTGTGATCATGGAAACCCGCTGTTCAACTTTGAGTCTTGTTTATGTTTTATGATTTAAAATGTCCTCTGAATGCATGTAGTTGGGCACGGAGCCCTAGGGTGTTATTTGAATGTATTTTTGGATTCTAGCATTGTTGTAACTATTGTAAAGTTTGCATGTTTTAAATAAATCTCTGATCAGAGTGAGTTTTGGAAATGTATTTGTCTTGAAACAGGTGCTTGGAAACAGGGACAGGTTTCAGGAAATTATGTTAACTTTTTAAATGGATGTTTTATGTTTTAGTTTTTACTTAGAATCCGAACACCATTTTGCAAATTTTTTGTAGATTTGTATCCATGCATTGAGGTAATGGCCTATTTTAGAACCCTTTCGGGTCGGGTCGTCACAGCCACAACTGCCTCTGTGGCTGCTTGCTCCTGTGAAGCTGGTGGTGCTATAGTGCCCTGCTGGAACATCCGAGTCAACTGTTCGATTTGGGCAGGGACTCTTCATTGCGCGCCAACAAAGCACAGGTCTTCGCCTCTGGTCACTCAACAGACTGACCATCATGGCCCTCATGGAATCAGCAAACTCTGCTCCATGAGTAGTCTCTCGGCGCTCGGTCGCCTCAACGCCTCCTCTAGGCAAAACAGGGGGAGCTACTGGTGGCACACCATCTGTCTCAGCTTGGGACGATGTCCAAGCGATATCAGAACCAATCCTGATACCCTGACCTGCTCTCAAACCTCCTCTTCCTGCGCGGGTAATTGGCATGCTGGCGATCTACACCCAAACCAACAACGAGTCAGAACCTGCTCGTCTCCGCTCTACAACACTAAACAAGGCATACACTAGATGAATGGTATTGTAAATTCTTAACCTTTTTCTAAAATAGTAAACTTTGGCGTACCTGATGACTGTCGGAGTGCTGATGAGCATGGAAAAACGACCAACAACAAAAGGTCAGTCTACAGAATCTATGACTCTGAGCTTTGATACCAACTGTAAAGACCCGACCCGAAAAGAAGTCCTAAACTAGGCCTTTACCTCAAAGCATGCTTTAAAACTTAAAAAAATCAATATGCAAGATCGTTTCCAGATTCTGAAGGAAAACTAAAAATTTGTAAACATCCATTCATAAATCAAATGTAAAACTTCCTGGAATGTAACGGCCCAGGTTTTCATCCCGGTCTTCCAAGTATGCCCTAGGGGTATTTTGGTAATTTGGTCGGGCCGTCAAGGCCGTTTATGTCTTTTTCAGTTGCTAAAATTATTGGATGGTCTTAAGTAGGATTTTGATGCTTTGTAGATGTGTTTGGGCATGGTTAGATGCAAAAGAAAATTTGAGGAATAAAGATGTGTTTGTTGGGATTCGAACCCGGGGTGCTAGGAAGTCAGGTGGGTGGTGTAGCCAGTTGAGCCACAAGAGGATCTTGTTGCTCTTTCCGCGGCATATCTTGGTTAGCCTTGAGGCCTTTGGGTTTTGGGTGTATTTGATTAAATGAAAGGAAATTAGGGTTTTGTCTTCTTCTACAAAACAAAGCCCTTGGCCGCCAAAGCCTCTTTCTCCCTAGCTCCCAAGCCGAGTTCTTCCTCCTTAGCAGCCCCTAGGTCCGATCGTCGTTCTGAAAGGTTCTTCGTCCTCTTCTTCTTCTCCTTCTTCGATTGATTTGCTGGCTGGCCGAGTGAAAAGAGGTGTGTGTGTGTTTGTGTGCAGCTAGCCAAGAGGAGCCAGCCCAGCAGCCACGCCCAGCTCACCCAGATCCCCCCTGTCGCACGCCCAGATCTCCAGCAGACTGTCGCCCCGTCGCGTGCATCAGATCACCCGAGAGCGCACCGTCGCCCGTCGCCGACGCACCAAAGTTGCCCACCGAGCTTGCGCCGCAGTTCGCTACGTCAGACGCCGCGCCCATCCCGCAGCTCGCCGCGCGCCCGCCAGGCAGCCCCGCCGCCCATCTCGCACCATCGCAGCGCCAAAGCCCGAGCGTCGAACGGCACTGTCCGTCTGCGCTTGGTTATGTATGCGTGAGTTGCTTTGAGCCGAGCCCTATTTATTTTATTATATTTAGGCCTATGAATTGTGATTATTGTTGTGTTTGTTAGGTTCTGGTTAGCTAGCTCGGGATCGATCGCAGCTTAGGATTCTTGTGTGTAGTTGCCTTCCGACCAGGTAAGGATTTCTTACCGGAGTTGTGTGGGCCCTGCGATATTATATGTGATTGTGGTGGGTATGCTTGTTGTGTTTATCAACATGTTTAGTGATAGGTGCTCTGTTCTGAATTTCCGACTGGCATGATTTCTTATGTTGTTTCTCATGTTAGTCCATGCTAGGTTGTTCCGCTCTGGCATGCTCGTTATCTGTTCTTGCTTCGTAGTATCATGCTAGGTTCGTTGTATCTGTTGAGCACGTATTGGATTGTTTATTGTATCTGTTTATAGGTTTGAGATATGGTAGGTAGCATCATCCGGGCCAGGATGCATAACGTAACTTGCATCCACGGCAGGGACGTACGAGGCGGTACTCCGTCCCTGATCCCCCGTTAGGGTTTAGCTAACCCTAATGGCAGGCCTTGCAATCTTGGGTGAGGGTGGTAGACTTTTAAATGCCCCAACGGTCGAGATGATGACATGGCATTTCCTTATCCCCGGTAGTCGGCACGTCCTCAGCGTGTTCGGCCGTAGCCCTTGATTGCCACCTGTTAGGGCAAGGACCGCTTCCTGGTGTAAGCCTACCACGACCGGTTTCTTAGCCTCAGGTGCGGTGGTTCAGGCTGACATAGTTCACGTGTCTAGGTCTCACACCCCTATGTCAATGACACGGATCCAGAGATTTAGTTAGGCATGGTGACTGGACCTGGGCAGCTTGCCACTAGACCCGGCACCCCCCATGGTTTGCAATAGCATGCGGTGCGCGCATACGCTCATTACAGCGCCGACCAGAGAGCTCCTCGGGATCTTGAGCCAATGCACCTTTCGTATCGACAGTAGACAGGCTGAGGCCGGGACTTGTTTCTCGTATAGGATCGTATCATGAGGTGGACTATTCCGTAGTAAGACACTGAGATGGCATCCGAGGTTTATGTGTGGATTTAAGCTATGTGCTCTCTTCTGCGTTTATATTCATAGCTTGCATACCTTTCTACTAGATGACCATGTATATCGTATTGTACCCCAGTTGGGGATTCTTACTGAGTAATTCGTTACTCACCTTTATTTTGTGGTTTTCCACAGGTAACCATGGTATGAGACAGGATGGCTGAAGAAGGAGCTGTGATCATGGAAACCCGTTTTTTCGAACTCTGAGTCTTTTATTTATGTTTTAATGTTTTAAATGTCTTCTAAATCCATGTAGTTGGGCACAGAGCCCTTAGGTTGTTTTCTGGTAGTTGCCCGGATTCTGACACTGATGTAAACCATTTTTGGATTTGAATGTGAATTAAATCTCTTATCAGAGTACGTTTTAAATTGTATTTAGCTTGGAATAGGTACTTGGAAAGAGGGACAGGTTCCAGGACGTTTTGTTCTTGTTTGAATGGATGTTTTATTGTATTTTGTTTTAATTAGAATCTGGCATTCAACCTTGCATATTATTTTATAAGTTTTAAAGCATGGATTGAGGTAAAGGCCTATTTTAGAACCCCATTCGGGTCGGGTCTTTACAGTTGGGTAAGGACCCGACCCGAGAAACGGCCTCTAACCTAGATCCTTACTTAGCATGCATGATTAAAAATGTAAAACATCGTTCAGAGTACCAAATTTAAATCTTTGCAATCAACACATTTAAAACACAAACCGTAAATCCAATAAATAAAATCAACAAGTAAGTGACTGATCAGTACTTTCTTAAAACAAAACAAGGGAACGATTCGAGAAACATAAAATAGTTTTCGAGTGCTTTCCTAGGGACTCAAGTCCCACTACATGCTAAATCATAAAAACAATAAAAGAAACGTACAACTCAGAGTCAGCTATCCATGATCATCCAGCAGCCTCCTCCTAGCCATCCAGCCTCTGTCCCAAGTTACCTGGTGGAAAACCACATAAAATGAGGGTGAGCAACGAGTTACTCAGTAAGAATCCCCAACCGGGGTACAATACGAAACATCTCAATTAGCACACGGACTTGCAACCATACAACTGTAAAACAATATGATCCAAAACAGTATGTCTTATTATTGAGAGGCAACCTCTTTATATAAGAGTTACAATGGGCCTAGCGGGCCTAACGGGCCTAGATCTATTACACAGTACATTATATACAATCACACATTTAGACTCTAACACTCCCCCTCAAGTGGAGCAAATATATCTATCATGCCCGACTTTGTTACAAAGATAGTCTATCCGAGCTCCATTCAATGCTTTGGTGAAGATATCACCCAACTGTTCTCCAGTCTTCACATAACTCGTCGAAACCAACCCTTGTTGTATCTTTTCTCGGATAAAGTGGCAATCTATTTCAATATGTTTAGTTCTCTCGTGGAATACCGGATTAGAGGCAATATGAATTGCTGCTTGATTGTCACACCATAGTTTAGCGGTGTTGCGATTTTGATTCCAACTTCATTCAAATGATTGAACCGGCCATACTATCTCACACGTTCCTTGGGACATAGCTCGTATTCCGACTCAAAGACTAGAACGCGACACCACATTTTGCTTCTTACTCTTCCATGAAACCAAATTACCTCCCATAAACACACAAGATATCCCGAGGTTGATCTCTGTCTTCTTTAGAACACGCCCGATCCAAGATCGAAAAACATTCAATATCGGAATGTCCGTGGTTTCCGGTACAAGACGCCCCTCCCGAGGAGCAAACTTAAGATAACTCAGGATCATTCCACAGCTCTCCAATGTTCAATCAGTAGGAGATGACATAAATCGACTCACGATACTCCAGAATCACGAAATATCGGCCTCGTGAATCATGTCAAGTAGTTCAACTTCCCAACTTGCTTCCTGTACCTTTCTGGATCAGAAAAAGCTTCACCATCCTTGACGAACTGTTGGTTTGGCACCATCGGGGCCCTACACGGTTTTACACCTAACTTTCCTACTTCAGTCAGTAGGTCAAGAACATACTTTCGTTGGGACAAAAAGATCCCTTTCTTACTTCTCAAGACCTCAATACCCAAGAAATATTTCAAATTTCCAAGATCTTTAGTGCTGAAATGGCTATGAAGGAAAACCTTTAGTGAGGCCATCCCTGAACTATCACTTCCGGTAATCACAATATCGTCGACATATACCACAAGTAACACAATCCCATGGTCAAACCGTCGGAAGAAGACAGAATGATCTGAAGAGCATTTCTGCATTCCAAACTGCGCAAGAACTTGGCTGAACCTACCAAACCACGCTCGCGGGCTTTGTTTCAAGCCATACAGAGATTTACGAAGACGGCACACTTTGGCATTCTCCCCCTGAGCAACAAACCCAGGTGGTTGCTCCATATAGACCTCCTCAAGAAGATCACCATGCAAAAACGCATTCTTAATATCCAATCAAATAAAGGCCAATCATTCATTGCGCAAGAGAAATAAACAAACGAAGCGGACGACATCTTGGCAGCGGGGAGAGAAGGTCTCATCAGTAATCAATCCCATATGTCTGAGCATACCCCTTAGCAACCAAGCGTGCTTTGAGGCGAGCAACGGACCCGTCAAAATTCACTTTGACAGCAAACACCCACTTACAACCAATCGTCTGTTTTCCTTCTGGACGAGCTACCAGTTCCCAAGTACCATTCGCATCCAACGCAGCCACCTCCTCTACCATCGCCTGGTGCCAACCTGAATGGGACAAGGCTTCACGAGTACTTTTAGGGACAGAGACAGAATCAAGGGAAGTCAGAAAGGAAAACGAAGTAGGGGATAATTGATGGTATGACACATATGTGGAGATAGGATACGTGCAAGAACGTTTACCTTTGCGAAGAGCAATGGGCAAGTCTAGATCATTACTAGCTTGCAAGTCAGATGACGAATAATCTGTCGGCATGGGACAGGCTGCTGAGGGTCGCGGTCGCCGGGTGTATACCTGAGTAAGAGATGGACTAGGAGGAGGGGGGTCGGACCCATCAGACGAGGACACAACCTCATAAACCAACAAATCATCCTCCACGGTGGGGACTAGACACGAGGATCAAAGCGGAGTATCCTAAAAAAGGTAACATCGGAAGAGACGACATAACGACGAAAGACTCGGGGAAAAACAACGATAACCCATACGGGCGGGAGAATACCCGAGGAAGATACATTTCAAAGACTTAGGATCCAACTTGGTCCTTTGAGGACGAACATCGCGAACAAAGGACGTACACCGAAAACCTTCGGGGAAGGTGGAACATCTCCGTGAGAGGATACAAAACACGGAATGGAATTTGATTACCCAAAATCGACAGCGGCATTCGATTAATGAGAAAGCAGTACGTGAGACACAGCGTCAACCCAAAAATGTTTTGGAACATTCATCCGAAATGACAGAGGCACGAGTTGTTTCCGGCAAATGCATGTTCTTACTTCGCCACCGTTCGGGATGGTGTGTCCGCACACGACGATTGATGAATAATACCCTTCTCACTAAGATAAGAACGAAGGGTGCCCGAAAAATATTCGCCCCCATTATCAGTGCGTAAAATTTGAATGGAAGCTTTAAATTGATTACGAATCTCAGCATTAAAGGTACAAAAGTGAGAAAACAATTCAGCACGATTTTTCATTAAATAGACCCAAGTAAATCAGGAAAAGTCATAAAAAAACGTGACAAAATAGCGAAATCCCGTTTTAGACATAACAGGACTCGGACCCCAAACATCAGAGTGGACCAATTCAAAAGGAGCAGTTGCTCGTTTATTAACCCTAGGACTAGAACTCAATCGGTGAAACTTTGCAAACAGAAATGACTCGCAAACGAGGGAAGACACTGTATTGAATTCGGGAAATAACTTCTTCAAAATAGACAAACAAGGATGACCCATCCGACAATGGACTTCAAAAAGAGACGCAGAACCCGCACATGCCATGCACTGGGTCAATTTCACGATCCAGATATAGAGACCCTCATTTGCATGCCCCCTACCAATAATCTTCTTGTCAAATGATCCTGAAACAAGCAGTAGTCAGGAAAGAAGGAAACAAAGCAATGTAAGTCACGAGCCAATTGACTAACCGAAATCAAGTTATATGAAAACGTAGGCAGACACAACACGGAAGATAGCGACAAGGTAGGGGTTAGAGTAATAGACCCGGCTCCCTTTACGGAGACAAAGATCCATCGGCTAAGGTAATAGCAGTAGGAAAAGAAAGCAGATGACAATGATGTAGAGAACAAACATTCGTTACTGTCTTATGAGCGATCGCCCAGAGTCAATGACCCACTTTGTGGACGACGAAAGAAGACAATGGTTGTTACTGTTTACCTGTGGTTGCAAAGCAGCGGAAGTGCCGAGGATGATAGCGCTGTGATGGAGCCGTGGGAACTCGGAGCGCAACACACTCGTCAACAGTACTTTCTCACTTGGACACAAGGTGGGCCTTCAAGCCTCCGATTGTCATATTGCAACTTTACGCAATCTCTCTTTAAATGACCGGTTTCAGCGCGTAATGGCGAGTCATTCGAGTATCCGGACGTCGATTGTCACTAGGAAGATCGACGTCGGTCATTCCCGTGTTTCGATGCGAAAAACTAACGTTCCTCCCACCACGAACCACACTCCTCCCAAGCAAGGCGCTATTCGATTGTTCAATTAAATGAACTGCTACATTGCGCAAAGCGGCGAAACACATCATCCAAAGATGGTAGTTCGGTTCCCGACAGGATTTGAGACCTCACATTCTCATACTCGAACCCCCCCACGCAAGAAAGCGATAACCCCATCTTTTCCCTCCGGGTCTCTTTGGATGCGATATCTCGCATCGAACGGCATGAGAGAATTTAACTCGGCACTATTACGCTTGTGCCTCGCGTAATAGGTCAACAATGGTTCACCATTCGTCGGCCCGTGGAAATAGGACGAGCAAACATCATACGTCCTTGTTACCGCTCCTTCCCGAGTACGGGAATTCCACATACGTCATGAGTTCTTTCACCGTAGTGCAATGACTAATCGGATCGACAATATCATCATTCATTGAGTTAGTAATTTGATTATACAAGCGAGCATCAACGCGATCCCACTTCCTTCTTTCAACTTCGTCTTTAGGCGGATCGCTATCCATGTGTCCTTCTAGCTCATTACTCACAGGTGGTTTGAATCGTTCGATGCCAATCGAGATAATTTGTCCCATTCGATTTGCGTTTTGTGATCTCCATCATATGAGAAATCACACTTGTATGCTTGGTATCACTCATATTTCCCGATTAGTGTCAAGCGGACAGTGAGATAACTCAATTATTTCACAAATCAAACGAAATAAAATCTGGAAACAATCCTAAAAGCAATCTCAAAAAAAATTTCTTCAAGCGGTGAAATTTAAAAAAAAACGAGCTCCTTAAAGCAAGAAAGCAAAACAAACTCGAGAGGTTTTCGAGCAATCGTGCACCGTTGGATCGAGTTGAAACACGGACAGACTTAAACTACTCCTGGGGCGAGCAAAACCCACCAAAAAATTCTCGATCGGACCGTCGACGACCGGCGCGGCGGCGGTGCGATTTTCTACCGGTGGCGGAGGGTTCCGGTGCGGCGCTTGGACCGAACGAAGTCGCGACTTCCAAGACTGTGTAGATCGGTGGCTGGGCTGCGATTTCCTGGTGGCGGTGGCGGTCAACGACGGCGGCGGCGACGGTCAACCCGAAACAAAAACCTAAAAAATTCTCAACCTAACTGTGCTGCTCTGATACCATGTAAAATAATATGATCCAAAACAGTATGTCTTATTATTGAGAGACAACCTCTTTATATAAGAGTTACAATGGGCCTAGCGGGCCTAACGGGCCTAGATCTATTACACAGTACATTATATACAATCACACATTTAGACTCTAACAACAACGACTTAGAGCAAACAGTTGGGTTAAAATCATGCGCCACTCCTAGAGCTTGCCTATTCGAAGGTGTAACGGCCCAGGTTTTCATCCCAGTCTTCCAGGTATGCCCTAGGGGTATTTTGGTAATTTGGTAGGGCCGTCAGGGCCGTTTATGTCTTTTTCCAGTTACTAAAATTATTGGATGGATTTATGAAGGTTTTTTAGGCTTTGTGGTTTGGTTTGAGCATGGGTAGATGCAAAAGTAGAAATAAAGGAATTTATGTTGCAGTTGGGATTCGAACCCGGGTCTCCGGGAAAGCCTGTGGGGATGCGTGCCAGTTGAGCTATGGAGAGCTCTTGTTGCTCTTTCTGCGTCATATTATGGTTAGCCTTGGATCTTGGAGTTTTGGTGCATTTGGTTAAATGAAAAAGAAATTAGGTTTTTGTCCTTCTTCTCCAACACACCTCTCTTTGCCGCCCAAGCCAAGCTCTCCCAAGCCCCAAGCCGAATTTCTTCTCCTTTGCAGCCCCAAGATTTGATCGTCATTCTGGGTAAGTCTTCGTCCTCTTCATCTTCTCGTTTTGGTGTCCTTGCTGGGCGAGTGTAAAGGAAGAGGTGGTGTGTGTGTGTGTTTTGTTGCAGTTGCCCAAAGACACCCTAGATCGCCAAAGAAGACGCCCAGCTGAGCGGCCTGTCGCGGCCCAAGACGCCAAAGAAGACTCTCGGGCAGCCTCTGCCGCGGCCAGCCGCCAGATCGCTACCGGCCAGATCTCGCCCAGCAGCTACGTCCTTGTCGCGCCCCGGCAGCAGCCGTCGCCCAGCCGTGTCGCGCGCGCCAGACGCCATCGCCAGCCGAAGCTGCGTGCTCCTGACGCCCGCGTTCGTGAGTCGCGTCGCGCGCCGCTATCGTCCCAGCAGCAGCGCGCGCGGCGTGTCCGTGCGTGCAAGCCGCGCTGCGCCGCGCGCGAGCGCCATGCCGCGTGTAGCCTCTGCGCGCTGTAGTGCCAAAGCAGCCTTCCGGCCGTCGCCGCCGCTGTCCGCGTGTCAGACGCGCCGCGTGAGTTGCTCTTGAGCCGAGTCCTATTTATTTTATTATATTGAGGCCTATGGGTTGTGATTATTATTGTGTTTGTTAGGTTTTCATTAGCTAGCTCGGGTTAGATCGCAGCTTAGGATTTTGTGTGTAGTTGCCTCCCGGCCAGGTAACGATTTCTTACCGGAGTTGTGTGGGCCCTGCGGTATTATATGTGATTGTTGTTTGTATGTTTGTTTGTGATTATCAAAATGTATAGTGTTAGGTGCTCTGTTCTGAATTCCCGACTGGCATGATTTCCTATGTTGTTTTCTCATGTTAGTCCTTGTTAGGTTGTTCCGTTCTAGCATGCTCGTATTCTTTCTTGCTTCGTAGTATCATGCTAGGTTCGTTGTATCTATTGAGCACGTAATGGATTGTATTGGATTGCTTGCTGTTGATATAATTGGTTAGAGTTCAGGTAGATAGCATCATCCGGGCCTGTATGCATAAAGTATCTTGCATCCATGGCAGGGACACACGAGGTAATACTCCGTCCCTGGACCCCGTTAGGGTTTAGCTAACCCTACCGGTAGGCCCTGCAATCTTGGGTGAGGGTGGTAGTCTGCGCGATGCCCCAACAGTCGGGACGATGACTTGGCAATGCCTAGTCCCTAGCAGCCGGCACGTCCTCAGCGTGTTCGGCAGTAGCCCTTGATTGCCACCTGTTAGGGCAAGGACGGCTTCCTGGTGTAAGCCTACCACGACCGATTCCTTAGCCTCAAAGTGCGGTGGTTCAGCCGACATAGTTCACGTGTCGAGTCTCACACCCTTATGTCGCTGACACCGATCCGGTAGATTTAGTTAGGCATGGTGATCGGATGCGGGCGACTTGCCACTAGACCCGGCAACCCCGCAGTCTGCGAGAGCATGCGGTCGCGCGCTACGCTCATTACAGCGCCGATTGGAGAGCTCCTCGGGATTGTGAGCCAGTGCAGCTTTCGTATCGATAGTAGACAGGCTGAGGCCGAGACTTGTTTCTCGTATTAGGCATTTTGTGTGGTGGATTCTTCCGGACTAAGACCCTGAGTTGGCATCCGAGGTCCAAGCGTGGACTTAAGCTATGTGCTCTATTCTGTGTTTATATTCATAGCTTGCATATCTTTCGGCTAGATGACCATGTATATCGTATTGTACCCCGGTTGGGGATTCTTACTGAGTAATTCGTTACTCACCCTTATTTTGTGGTTTTCCACAGGTAACCAAGGTGCGAGACAGATGGTGAAGGAGGAGCCGCGATCATGGGAACCTCTTTGTCATCTCTCGACTTTTTATATTATGACTCTTGTCTTTATTTCCCGACGAATGCATGTAGTCGGGCACTGAGCCCTAGGATTTTTCTCAATGTTTTTCTGGATTCCAACATTTATGTATCCGAGAAGGTTTTGAATGATTTTAATAAATCTCGATCGAGTAAACTTTTGGAAATGTATTTGTCTTGAAACAGTGCTTGGAGACAGGGACGAGTTTCAAGAATCTGTATTGATTTACGATTGAATGTTTGAATGTTTTAATTTTTACTTGGAATCCGAAATCATATTTGTATATTGTCTTTACTTGAACGCATGCATTGGGGTAAAGGCCCATTTAGAGCCCCTTTTGGGTCGGGTCTTTATAGTTGGTATCAAAGCTCAGAGTCATAGATTCTGCAGACTGACCTTTTGTTGTAGGTCGTTTTCCCCATGATCACCAGCACTCCGACAGTCATCAGGTACGCCTAAGTTTACTGTTTTTAGAAAAGGGTTAAGAATTTACAATACATTTCATCTAGTGTATGCCTTGTTTAGTGTTGTGGAGCGAAGACGAGCAGGTTCTGACTCGTTGTTGGTTTTGGTTTAGAGCGCCATCATGCCAACTTCCCGCAGTGTGAGCTGTATGTTGTGGTTTTTTGAGATATCCAGATAGATTCGGATACCGCTGAGACATCGTTCCAGAGGGAGGCAGAGGTTAGACTCTCGTAGGCCACGTGTGGCCCACTTGTTGGTTTTCCCCTAGTGAGAGGGTGGAGATGATTTGCCCTGGAGTACCACTCCAGAAGAGGAGTTAGCTATGGATTTGCTTTTGTGGATGCTTGTGGAGCAGGTCTCCGTGTGGACTAGCCTGGGTAGCTCAAGTGTTGATCTTGAGCCTTAGTAGATTGTTTGATTGCCCAGTGAGTAGCTGTAGAGTTGGTAGCCTTCGAGAAGGTTGATGAGGCATCTTTGTTCTCTCGTAAAGTGTTGTTGTTTTGCAGCCAGTAAGTCGTAACCCTGTGGTTAAAGGTGTAGCGAGCAATGTACCCATCGGACGTGATCCGTTGGTGGTTTCCCCATGTTTCTGGTAGAGTTGAGCACTCTTCTTATGGTGAGCTCCTAGAGTAGAGCTAGCTGCTGCATGTTGAGAGATCCGGCCAGAGTTTTGTTGAGCATCATGTGGAGATGCAAGAGTAGGCCGTGAGCCTTCAGTTTGATGAGATGCCATAGTCTGGTTGTTTGAGTTTTGAGCCCTTGTATGCCTAGCCATAGTTTTTGTCACTTGAGGTTGTGACCTTGCGGGCCCCATTTGTAGTAGGATGTGGATTTGTTAGTAGTGGCACTTGAGGTGCAATAGTTGGTGTGCCGCTTTGGCACTAAGTCTGGTTCAGGCCTGAGTTTGGCATGGGTATAGCAGATGGTTCTATGACCCGTCCGGAGTTCAGCACACTTCTTTAGCTGTTGGATCCGTTTATGGCAGTTTCACTTGTTTAGGTCGTGCAAGAGGGCTAGTTCAGTGGTAGTCGAAGGACTACAAGTGAAAGGATGTTTGAGAGGAGCTGGAGCCTCTTCCCAGTGTTACTAGAGGTTGAGTAAGTCAGCAGGTTGACGGTTGGTAAGTGTTAGTGCGTGCAAGTCTCACGCTAGGGCTGAGGCCAAGAGATCTTTATGGTTGGTAGTGCGGTCAACTACCTTTGAGTGCCTAAATCTGAGGAGTGTTGAGCATCAGAGATGCGAAGCTTGGTTGGCCCATTGAGGGGCCGTGAGTGGGATGCTCATGAGATGAGTTGGATGCGTATGAGATGAGCTGGATGCCTATGAGGCGAGTTGGATGCTTATGAGATGAGTAGGATGCGTTATGAGAGGTGTTGGACGCCTTATGTGTAAGCACACTTGGTAGAGACTTGGTATAAGGTAAGTTCGGTTTGGCATTGTTATGCTTTAGTAGAGAAAGGTTGCCGCAGCTTCGAGTATCGTGTGGAGATGGAACTTTTGGTGTTCCTTTGGTTGATTGTATCTCTGCCAGGAGTTAGTGTTGCCTTTTTGGAAAGCACCTGTTAGTCTTGGATCTCTGAATGAAGGTTGAGAGTTGTGCACACAAGTGTGTTTTGTGTAGTTCATTCTGGTGGCGAGAGTTTCGGAACCATGTAGGGGTTGCATTGGAGAACTGGTGCTCAGTTCTTGGAGAAGTTGGACTCCAGGTGGATGTTGTAAGGCTTTAGTTGAGGTTGTAAGGATACTGTGCTCGTAGTCGGGTTGTTGCTTAGGCAAGTTTGTTAAGTTGAACATAAGCTTGGTTGGTGGAACCTCTTGTGTTCTTGGTTGGAGTTCAGATGGTACTGAACAAATGGTGGTTGTAGTGAAGCCGCGTAGTTCCTGACCGTAGTTGCTAAGGGTGTTGCTCGAAATCCTTACCCTGGGTGGAAGCTACGATGTGGCTGATACTTTGAGTAGGAGGATGACACATTCTGAAGCGTTTCTGGTCTTTTTGGTTTCGAGGTTCGGACCAGGCCAGCATGGTTGTGATGCTGAAAAAAAAAGAGTTGTTTGTTCACGCAGTTGGCTGTTAGACCGTTAGACGACAGTGTGTGTCGAGGGTTGCCGAAGAACCCTAGTTGTGGAGAGCCTCACCAGAGCTCAGTCCAGCCTGTAGTGAGTTTGGTTGGCAAGTTTCGAGTCGTGTAGGTTGTAGCCTCGGGTGAGTTGCTGGCAGTCTTGGTAGACTGGCAAGCTAGTGTTTGTTTGGAGTAGAGTCCGGATTGGTTCCGGTGTGGTGGCAAGTTGGTGCTTGGTGTTGACTAAGGTGTGGTTTTTGAGTTGCTAGAAGTTAGCCTTGCTCGTGGGGCCAATGGTTTTGCCCTGGCGGATGTCTTTCCTGTTTCCAGAGTTTGAGAGTTGCCCTTATTTGGTGTTTGGGGGTGAGTCTTCTCTTGCCCGTGGTTGGCGGTCCAGTCTGTGGTGGACCCCTTGTTGTTGCCTCTGGGAGAGTTGGATGTTGTGCTTTGCTGAGCAAGACAGTGAGCGGTTGTGAAGCTCTTTGTCCTTCGGTTGTCCGCTTGTAAGGATCTGTTTCTCCTTGGGAGTTGTCAGGTTATTCCTTGGTCATGGAATTGGTGGTAGTGGTGCTAGTAGGAGGAAAAGTTTGTTGGCTGCTTGGAAGCAATTGTTTGTCCAAGTTAAGCGGACGCTTGATTGGTGTTCTGGAGGTTGCAGGAAGGGATGTTCTGCCTCCTATGAGTGTTTGGCCTAGTTGGTTAAGGTTTTTGTGTGTTGGCATGGAAGCTGTTGCACCTTTGTAGTTGAAGAACTCCTTTGTATCAGTTCTGGGTTGAGGTTGCACCATTGTGGTTGGATTAGGGTCTTGATATTTTGAGGGATCATTGCTGGTTAGTGTGGCTTGTGGTCTGCCAGCCATTTTTGGTAATCTGGTTCTTGGTAGTTGGTGTTAACCGAGTAGTGGAGTTCCGTTTATGAAGTTTCGGTGGGAAGGTGTAATAAGCCTAAGCTAGAGGATTAAGCTTGTATGTGTTTGTAAGGACCCGACCCGAATGGGGCTCTAAATGGGCCCTTACCTCAATGCATGCATACAAATCAACACTAGAATTTGCAAGATGGTTGTTTCGGATTCTAAGTAAAAAACCAAAAACGGCAAGAGTTCATTTAAAAGTCAATACAAAATTCTTGAAACTGTCCCCTGCTTTCCAAGCACTGCTCCAAGACAAATACATTTCCAAAACTTACTCGATCAGAGATTTATTAAAAACATACAACTTTACAACATTTACAACAATGCTAGAATCCGGGAATACATTCATAAAACAACCTAGGGCTCCGTGCCCAACTACATGCATTCAGAGGACATTTAAAACATAAATACAAGACATAAGACTCGAGAGTTGAACAACGGGTTTTCCATGATCACAGCTCCTCCTCGACCATCACGCCTCGCGCCATGGTTTCTGAAAGATAAGTAAGGGTGAGTAACGAATTACTCAAGAAGAATCCCCAACAGGGGTACAATACGATATAATCAATCATCTAGCACCAAAGCACGCAAGCAAACGACTACCAACACAGATCATAGCTCAACGAGCTTACAAAGAAAGATCTCGAGTCATCGGAAGTCTCCTACTTCCAAATTTAATGATTGGTTATCCTAACCAATCTTGGGACATCTCTCGAGGGTCTTTCTCCTCACCCGGTTGATCGGCTCAAAACCGATCCCAAGGATGTCCTCAAGGGCCTCTTACCCTTGCTAACTGGACATACGGGAGAGTACCCAAGTCGCTCTAACGGAAGGAATGGTGTACTCACGAACATTAGCCCGGGAGCTCTCCGAACCAGCAACTAACGCGCAGGCGCGCGCACACCGCATGCTCTTTCGCAACCCGGCGTAAATGCGGGGCCTAAGGGCAAACTACGCGGGCCGTGCACGCATGCCTAAGACTCGGAAGCGGTGTCACCGATCACGAGCGCGAGGCCCTCGGCGCTCATCTGTGCGGCACTGGTCCACCGACACGAAGCTAAGAACCGCCAAGGCGGGCTTACACCGTGGCGGGGTTCCGCTCTAGCAGCTACAAACTAGGCTATGCCGAAGTGGGTAGCTAATTCCACAACCGGCTGGTCGGGCGGGGTAGCAAGATACGTTATGTCGCGCGCACACTTTATTCCCGACCGAGCTAAATCCACCTTAGTGACCGGGGGAAGCAAGATACGTTATGCGCCGCACACTACTCCCGATCAGTGGGGACAAAGTACGTTATGTCCGTTCAGCCTCTGGATGATGACAAACCCTACAACTCTATCTAAGAGTACAGGAAAAAGCAATGATTCACGGCTTGCAAGCAAAGACCGACATCAATCATACTACCTAGCATGATACTACGAGCTTAAGCAGAATCACAAACATGCCGCAGAACAAACCTAGCATGGCACTAACATGTAATATCAAGCAAACATGCTAGCGTAAATCAATCAAAGTCGCTCTATTATTATCATGCTCATAACGATCAACAAACAAGCAAGGCAAAATCATGACAATATCGCAGGCCCACACAACTCCGGTAAGAAATCCTTACCCGCCCGGAAGGCAACAACACACAATAAAAGTAATCGCGATCGAACCCGAGCAACCTATATCGAGCCAAACAAATACATCAATAATCATAAAATAGCCCTAAATACTCTAAAATAAACAGGCTCGGGCTGGGAGCAACTCACGAGGCGCGGCCGACACTGAACGAGCCATTTGCAGACGGGCTAGGCACCAAAGGGCTGTTGTGGCGCTACCGCACTGGCGAAGCGCGGGCGCGAGCCGCCGCGGAGGGGCGCTGGCCGCATGCGACAGCGCTGGCGCGCGGCGCGGCGCTGTGGCTTGGCTGGCTGGCGGGCGGCGCGGCTTTCAGATAGAGGAGGCAGCGCGGGCGCGAGCGACACGACGCGCGGGCGCGCGATCGCACCGACGCGCGATCAGCCGCGCGAGGCTCGGCGACGCGACGCGCAGCATCGCGCAGCCTTCAAGACAAAGACGCACCGGGCGACACGGACAGTGGCAGGCGAGGGCGCCGGCCGAGAGGGGGGCGCGGTAGGCGCTAAGCGAGCTGGCCGGCTCGCGACGCTGGCTCGGGCCGGCTGGGCTTGGGCGAGCAGTGGGCCGTGACGGTTGGTTAGGTGAGCGAGCCAAGGGCCGCCTAGGTGGGGGGTGCTCGGGGAGAGAGAGAGAGAAGGATTGAGAAAGTTGATTTTGGGGAAAAATAAAAGAAAAAAAGAAATAAAAAGGAAAAATGGGAAATAAAAGGGAAAAATGGGATTTAAATTCCATTTTCCATCCTTATCCACTTAAAACCTCAAAATCCCATTTCCCGGCTTCCTCCTTCGAGACCCGATCAAAGAAATCTTTTCCAATCAATCAAACTCACTTAAATCCAACTCCCAAAGCAACACTAAAGGCTCGGGCTCGAATCCCAAAAGAAACACCCAAACAACCATCACTTTGCCAAAACCCAAAACCACAACCGAACTTCCAAACGACTAGCCCAAACATCTCGGGACTCGCAGCCAACAAAAAACAAGCCTCAACAAAGGCAGGAGCTACCTCGAAGCCCAGAAAACCACAAATCCTGCCCGGAGAGCCAAAAGACCAAAATACCCCCAAGGGGCAAAACCGCTCTAATGACCCAACCAACAACCGAATCTTGACCCGAAGGCACCTCGAAAACTGGAATAGGAAACTGGGCTGTTACAGTGTTATCGTTTGGACTTGTGAGATGTGTTTCATATTTGAGGCAAGCTTCGTTCCATTGCTTGCATGGAGGTAAGTTTGGTGGAGGGAGCCCTCTGAGGCCCTATTGATAGCAGGTTGACTTTTCTAGTAGTGATCTAGGTCGGGTTGGAGTTGAGTAGATTGGTGTGGTTATGCAGTGTGTGGATAGTTAGGCTACCGAGTTCGTAGCATTCAAGTTGTTGGTTTGAAGGAGTCTTTGTGGAAGCTGACAGCTGGTTGAGGTTGTTGTGTGAGTTCGGATTTTTTGTGGATTAGTTTCAGTAGCTAGAGCTTGCACCTCACCCAGGTGGAGATGTCATTACTGTGGAGTAGTGGCATGGCAGTTTCAGGCTAGAGTTGTTGGCACCAGGGTGTGGCAACAAAGGTTATTCTGGGAGTGCGTTGATGAGCTGTGGTTCTGGAGAGCGTTTTTAAGAGGCTTATGAGGCGAGTGCAGTCATGTAGTGTTTTCACCCTCTGACCGATGGTCTTTTGGGAGGAGTGAGCCAGATCCTTCAGAACTTGTTGCGTGTTTGTGTTTCCGTGATTAGGCAGCGAGAGACCAGTGTTGGTTTTATGAGTTTGCCTTGGGTAGCAGTTCCCAGCTGTTAATTCATATAGTTCCGTTGAGGCGTTGTGTTGTAAGTATTGCAGGATTCCAGTGTTCTGGGAAAAGGTTGGTGGCCATCAATTTTGTTTTGGGTCCTGAGTTGCTGCATTTGACCAGAGGTGATGTGCAGGAGTTTAGAGCTAGTGTTGTCAGCTCAAAGCAGGCAGAAAAGTTACGCCGATGTTCGGCGTCGAGTTTTAGAGTTTGAGGTTGGACAGTGCGTAGTTTTAAGGTTGTGCCGTTGTGAGTTGTGTTGAGGTTTGGAAAGCGGGAGAAGTGGAGTCTCCTATTGTTGGACCATTTGAGATTCTCGAGAGGATTGGCAGAGTTGCATATTGGTTAGCTTTTTCTGTCATTGTCAGCCGTGTGCAGTGTTCTCATGTATCGGTGTGAGGCAGTATGTGCCGGACCCATCGCTCACTGTGGACTTTGAGCCTTTGCAGCTGATTGAGGATTTGAGCTTCGAGGGGAAGCATGTGAGTATTCTGGTCTTTGAGACGAAGACGTTGCGTAATCGTGAGATCCGTTTGATAAAAGTTCAGTGGAGGAGTCAGAGTTTAGAGGAGGCCGCTCGTGATGAGATTGCAGATCTCGTGGGTGGTTTCAGTCTTAAAGACTTTCGAGGACGAAAGTCATAAAAAGGAGGGAATATTGTAACGGCCTGTGTTTTCATCCCGATCTTCGGGTATACCCTAGGGGTATTTTGGTAATTTGTCCGCCGTCAGGCCGTTTATGTCTTTCGATTGCTAAAATTATTGGATGGATTTATGAAGGTTTTTTAGGCTTTGTGGTTTGGTTTGAGCATGGGTAGATGCAAAAGTAAAAATAAAGGAATTTGTGTTGCAGTTGGGATTCGAACCCGGGTCTCTGAGAAAGCCTGTGGGGATGCGTGTCAATTGAGCTATGGAGAGCTATTGTTGCTCTTTCTACGTCATATAATGGTTAGCCTTGGATCTTGGAGTTTTGGTGCATTTGGTTAAATGAAAAAGAAATTAGGTTTTTGTCCTTCTTCTCCAACACACCTCTCTTTGCCGCCCAAGCCAAGCTCTCCCAAGCCCCAAGCCGAATTTCTTCTCCTTTGCAGCCCCAAGATTCGATCGTCATTCCGGGTAAGTCTTCATCCTCTTCATCTTCTCGTTTTGGTGTCCTTGCTGGGCGAGTGTAAATAAAGAGGTGGTGTGTGTGTGTGTTTTGTTGCAGGCTGCCCAACACGCCCAGATCTCGCCAAAGAAGACGCCCAGAGCGGCCTGTCGCAGCCAAAGCCGCTTAGCAAGACGCCCAGACAGCCTACTGTCGAGCAAAGAGCCGCCAGATCGCTAGCCGGCCAGATCTCGCCTAGCAACTGCGTCCTTGTCGCGCGCCCGCAGCACCCGTCGCCCAGTCGTGTCGCGCGCGCCAGACGCCATCGCCCAGCCGAGCTCGCGCCCGCACGCCCGCATTCGTGAGTCCGTGTCTGCGCCCGTCGTCGTCCCAGCTAGCGCCAGCGCTGTCCGTCTCAGGCTCGCACGCCCGCACCCAGCGCCATGCAGCAGGTACCGCCTGCAGCCGCCAGCGGTGCCAGAAGAGCAGCCCGACCGCCGCCGCCGCCGTGTCGCGTGTCAGCCGCGCCGCGTGAGTTACTCCCGAGCCGAGTCCTATTTATTTTATTATATTTAGGCCTATGGGTTGTGATTATTATTGTGTTTGTTAGGTTCTCGTTAGCTAGCTCGGGTTCGATCGCAGCTTAGGATTTTGTGTGTAGTTGCCTCCCGGCAAGGTAAGGATTTCTTACCGGAGTTGTGTGGGCCCTGCGGTATTATATGTGATTGCTGTTTGTATGTTTGTTTGAGATTATCAGCATGTATAGTGTTAGGTGCTCTGTTCTGAATTCCCGACTGGAATGATTTCTTATGTTGTTTTCTCATGTTAGTCCATGTTAGGTTGTTCCGTTCTGGCATGCTCGTATTATTTCTTGCTTCGTAGTATCATGCTAGGTTCGTTGTACCTGTTGAGCACGTAATAGATTGTATTGGATTGCTTGCTGTTGATATGATCGGTTAGAGTTCAGGTAGATAGCATCATCCGAGCCTGTATGCATAAAGTATCTTGCATCCATGGCAGGGACGCACGAGGTAATACTCCGTCCCTGGACCCCGTTAGGGTTTAGCTAACCCTACCGGTAGGCCCTGCAATCTTGGGTGAGGGTGGTAGTCTGCGCGATGCCCCAACGGTCGGGACGATGACTCTGCAATGCCTAGTCCCTGGCAGCCGACACGTCCACAGTGTGTTTTAGCAGTAGCCCTTGATTGCCACCTGTTAGGGCAACGACGCCTTCTTGGTGTAAGCCTACCACGACCGATTCCTTAGCCTCAGGTGCGGTGGTTCTGGCTGACATAGTTCACGTGTCCAGGTCTCACACCCCTATGTCAATGACACCGATCCATAGATTTAGTTAGGCATGGTGATCGGATCTCGGGGCAAACTTGCCACAGGACCCGCAACCCCTAGAGTCTGCGCAGAGCATGGAGTGCGCGCTTACGCTCATTACGGCGCCGATCGAGAGCTCCTCGGGATTGTGAGCAGTGCACCTTTTCAGACGATAGTAGACAGCCGAGGCCGAGACTTGTTTCTCGTATAGGGCGTTTTGTGTGGTGGATTCTTCCGGACTAAGACCCTGAGTTGGCATCCGAGGTCCAAGCGTGGACTTAAGCTATGTGCTCTATTCTGTGTTTATATTCATAGCTTGCATATCTTTCGGCTAGATGACCATGTATATCGTATTGTACCCCGGTTGGGGATTCTTACTGAGTAATTCTTTACTCACCCTTATTTTGTGGTTTTCCACAGGTAACCAAGGTGCAAAGTAGACAGGATGGCTGAAGGAGGAGCTGTGATCATGGGAACCTGCTGTCATCTCTGACTTTTTATATTATGACTCTTGTCTTTTATTTCCCTTGAATGCATATAGTCGGGCACGGAGCCCTAGGATGTTTTCTCAATGTTTTGTGGATTCCAACATTTATGTATCTGAGAAGGTTTTGAATGATTTTAATAAATCTCTGATCAGAGTAAACTTTTGGAAATGTATTTGTCTTGAAACAGGTGCTTGGAGACAGGGATGAGTTTGATGAAGCTGTATTGATTTCTGATTGAATGTTGAATGTTTTAATTTTTACGTGGAATCCGAAATCATATTTGTATATTGTCTTTACTTGAACGCATGCATTGGGGTAAAGGCCCATTTAGAGCCCCTTTTGGGTCGGGTCTTTACAGAAGGCTTACAGCTACAAACTACCCTAGGTTCTACACCTGGGTGCCCTTCAGGCCTTGCACAACCTAGGACTCAGTGATGCCTATCGGGGACTTACACACCTAGGATGCCCATCGGGGTCTTACACTCCAACTCAGTGATGCCCATCGGGGACTTACACACCTAGGATGCCCATCGGGGTCTTACACCTCCAACTCAGTGATGCCCATCGGGGACTTACACACCTAGGATGCCCATCGGGGCCTTACACCTCCAAATCAGTGATGCCCATCAGGGACATACACACCTAGGATGTCCATCGGGGTCTTACACCTCCAACTCAGTGATGCCCATCGGGGACTTACACACCTAGGATGCCCATCGGGGTCTTACACCTCCAACTCAGTGATGCCCATCGGGGACTTACACACCTAGGATGCCCATCGGGGTCTTACACCTCCAACTCACATTCGGATGTCCATCGGGGTCTTACCCGAGCGGGACCTAAACTGGTTACCCCTACAATCTTCTACACTATACATCACCTGTCTAACCCTAACATGGATTTAACAGAATACAACGGGAACATAGATTTGTTAGAGTAGAAAACCCTAGCATGAAACTAATAGAATACAACATGAAGCACAACACGAACATGAAGTCAAAACAAGCATGAATCCTATCCACTAGAGCCTCAAATGCAGACCACAATAATCAACAAGCTATCGAATATTCGCGAGGTCCACACAACCACAGTAAGAAATCCTTACCTGGAAACAAGTGGAAAATGACTATCACGAATCAAATAACGACCCTCGAGCTTTAAAGCGAACCCGAGCAACCTAGGCATACAATAAAAAAACATCCTAAATAAATAACCAACAATGACAGCAGCCTTTAAGTCTAAAAGGGGAAAGGCTCTGGAATTACCAACCGAGAAGACACGCGGTCTCGGTAGTAAGGGGCAGGAATGGGCGCTAGCGCTGGCTCGGGCGCGCGGCAAGGCGTCTGGACGGCGGCAGCGATGTGGCGATTAAATGAGAAGGCGGCGCGAAACGAGTGGACTCAACCGGGGCATGGGAAGCGTCCCGCCCTCTTTCATTGGGCATCGCGCTGCAGGTGACGGTCCTGTTGTGGGAGTGCGATCGCTGGACGCCCTGGGCCGAGTGGTGGCTCGGTGCGGTGTCTGTGTGGTGGTGATGGGGTGGCTACTGGTGGGCGATGCAGAGGCGTGCGCGATTACCTGGCGAGGCAGGAGCAATGGCGACGTCGGGCGGCGAGGGTGAGGGCGTTGGGCGACGGCGGCGTGGGTGAGGGGGAGAGAGTTTTTTTTTTCTTTTCTTTTTTTTTCCTTCCCTAAATTAAATAGGCTTTTGGGAATCTCAAAATCCCTTCCCAAGGCTTCCCCCCTTCGAGCCCTGGCTGACGCGTTTATTTTCCTTATTTAAATCCAAGCTTCCAAACCCCTTTTTAGGCCAAGGGTTCGAGTCCTCCAAATAACACCCTTCAAAAAAATAAAATATATAAAAACCTTATTTTACATTTAGTAAAATCTGCTGCAGCATAATGCTTCTTCTCACAACGGTCGCATTTAGCCTACGTAGTCGCACGCCATCGTCCGCATCTGTGTGCCAGCACGCCCACGTCGCCGTCGCCCGTCCGTGCACAGCCAGCACCCGTGCCGCACGCCCGCGCCTCAAGGCCGTCCGCATCTGCACGCCCCCGCCCCAGCGCCGTCCTCGTTTGCACACCCTAGCCCCAGCATCGTTCGCGTCTGCACGCCCATCCGCCTAGCCGCACGTTCTACTTGCCCTTGCCGCCGAGAGCCGCTCGCCTCACCCTTGCACCCGTGCGCCCGTGCCTAGAGCCAGCGCGCAGCAGCGTCGCTGTACCTGCCGCTCATTGCCTCACGTAGCCTTACCGTGAGCCTGCCTTGCCGAGATAGCTTGGTGCCAAGCCCTAGTGCTCTCTCGGTTGGTAATTCCCGAGGCTTTATTCTTTTAGACCTTAAGATGCTAGCTGTTGATTGGTTAATTAAGATGATTTATTTTATTGATTGCTTAGGTTTCTCGGGTTCACTTAGAAGCTCGAGGGTCGCTTGTTGGTTGTGGTCCTTATTTTCTACTTACTTCCAAGTAAGGATTTCTTACCGGGGTTGTGTGGACCCTGCGAATACTTGATAGCATGTCGTATCTTGTAACTGTATGAAACTTCTAGTGGGTAGGATTCATGTTTTCTCTTGATTTCAGATTTGTGTTATGCTTGTATTCTGTTAGTTCCATGCTAGGTTTTTCTTATCCTGGCATATCCATGTTTCCTGTTGTATCCTGTTAGTTTCATGCTAGGGTTTTCCTATCCTGGCATATCCATGTTTCCTGTTGCATCCTGTTAGTTCCATGCTAGGTATAGTGTAGGAGCTTGTAGGGGTTTTAGTTTAGGTCCCGCTTGGGTAAGTCCCTGATGGGCACCAATGCGGTGCCAGTGTAGGTAACTCCCCGATGGGCACTGCACTGGTTCCTTATGTGTAAGTCCCCGATGGGCATCCTAGATGTGTAAGACTCCGTTGGGCAGCATTGATAGCTAGAGGTGTAAGACCCCGATGGGCATCATTGATTGAGATGTAAGACCCCGATGGGCATCCGTATATGTAATACCCCAATGGGCATCAATGATTGAGGTGTAAGACCCCGATGGCCATTCGTATGTGTAAGACCCCGATGGGCATCATTGTTTTGAGGTGTAAGACCCCGATGGGCATCCTTGTGTGTAAGTCCCCGATGGGCATCACTAAGTTAGCAGAAGTAAGACCCCGATGGGCATCCTTATGTGTAAGTCCCCGATGGGCACCATTGTGTCCTAGGTTGTGTAAGACCCCAAAGGGAATCAAGGTGTAGAATCTAGGATAGGTTGTAGTTGTAAGCCCTTGAATAGGCAAGCTCTAGGAATAGCACCTAGCCTAAACCAACCTTTTTTCTCTAAGTCATTGTATGGTTGCGTGTTGGTGTGCTAAATGAGATATTTTTGTATTGTACCCCGGTTGGGGATTCTTACTGAATGATTCGTTGCTCACCCTTATTTTATGTGGTTTTTCCATCAGGTAACTTGGGACAGAGGCAGGATGGCTAGGAGGAGACTGCTGGATGATCATGGATGGCCGAACTCTGAGACAGTTTTATCTTAATTGATTTTGGTTTAGCATGTAGTTGGACTTGAGTCCTTAGGATATCATTCATTCAAAAACTTGTTTAAAATTTCTCGAACCGTTTCCTTGATTTTAAGAAAGTACTGATCAGTCACTTTACTTGTTGGTTTTGCTTAATGAATTTATGGTTTGACTTAATTGTGTTGATTGAAAAGTTTTAAATTGGTACTCTGAATGGTGATTTCATATTTTTAATTATGCATGTTAAGCAACAACGTCTTCCTTTCACAGAGGCAACAACAGGGGGTTCCACCACAGACTGAACCACCAACCACGAACTAGCAAAGACTCACCCCCAAACACCAAAGGAGGGGCAACTCCTGAAACTTCGAAAATAGGAAAAATATCTGACAGGGCAAGAACCACTCGCCCCACGAGCAAGGCTAACTTCCAGCATCTCAAAAATCACACCTTGGTCAACGCCAAGCACCAACTTGCCACCACACCGGGACTAACTGTAACGGCCCAGGTTTTCATCCCGGTCTTCCAGGTATGCCCTAGGGGTATTTTGGTAATTTGGTCGGGCCGTCAGGGCCGTTTATGTCTTTTTCAGTTGCTAAAATTATTGGATGGACTTAAGTAGGATTTTGATGCTTTGTGGATGTATTTGGGCATGGAGTGATGCAAAAGTAAAATAGGGATTTAAAAGTGTAAGTGTGGGGTTTCAAACCTGGGGTGCTAGGAAGTTAGGTGGGTGGAGTGGCCAGTTGAGCCACAGGAGGTTCTTGTTACTCTTTCCGCGGCATATCTTAGTTAGCCTTGAGTCCTTTGGGTTTTGGTGCATTTGATTAAAAGAAAAGAAAATAGGGTTTTGTGTTTCTTCTCCAAAACACCATAGCCGCCCCAAGCCTTCTCTCCCTAGCCTTGCCGTACCAAGCTCCGTCCCTCGATCATCGCCCTGCCCATCGCGCCAGCAGCCCCAGTGTAAAGACCCGACCCAAAATGGGCTCTAAATGTGCCTTTACCTCAATGCATGCATTCAAAGTAAAGGACAATATGCCGGTATGTTTTCGGATTCCAATTAAAACTAAAACATTCAACATTCAATCCAGAAATCAATACAGTTTACTGAAACCTGTCCCTGTCTCCAAGCACCTGTTTCAAGACAAATACGTTTCCAAAAGTTTACTCTGATCAGAGATTTATTAAAAACATTCAAAACCTTCACAGTTACAACAATGCTGGAATCCACAAAAACATTTTAGAAAACATCCTAGGGCTCCATGCCCGGCTACATGCATTCAGAGGAAATAAAAAGGCAAAGAGTCATAATATAAAAATCAGAGACAATAGGTTCCCATGATCACAGCTCCTCCTTCAGCCATCCTGTCTCGCACCTTGGTTACCTGTGGAAAACCACAAAAATAAGGGTGAGTAACGAATTACTCAGTAAGAATCCCCAACCGGGGTACAATACGAAATACATGGTCATCTAGCCGAAAGATATGCAAGCTATGAATATAAACACAGAATAGAGCACATAGCTTAAATCCACATATAAACCTCGGATGCCAACTCAGGGTCTTAGTCCGGAAAATCCACCACACAATACGCCCTATACGGGAAACAAGTCCCGGCCTCAGCCTGTCTACTGTTGATACGAAAGGTGCACTGGCTCACAATCCCGAGGAGCTCTCCAGTCGGCGCTGTAATGAGCGTATGCGTGCACCGCATGCATACTACGCAAACTACGGGAAGTGCGGGTCTAGTGGCAAGCCGCCTGAGTCCGATCACCATGCCTAACTAAATCTCTGGATCGGTGTCACTGACATAGGGGGTGTGAGACCTGGACACGTGAACTATGTCAGCCTGAACCACCGCACCTAAGGCTAAGGAATCGGTCGTGGTAGGCTTACACCAGGAAGCCGTCCTTGGCCAAACAGGTGGCAATCAAGGGCTACTGCCGAACACGCTGAGGACGTGCCGTCTGCCGGGGACTAGGCATTGCCGAGTCATCATTCCGACCGTTGGGGCATCGCACAGACTGCCACCCTCACCCAAGATTGCAGGGATTACCGGTAGGGTTAGCTAAACCCAAACGGGGTCCAGGGACGGAGTATTACCTCGTGCGTCGCTGCCATGGATGCAAGATACTTTATGCATTCTGGCCCGGATGATGCTACCTATTTGGACTCTAAGCTATAGATCAACAGAAAACAATCCAATACAATCCAATACGTGCTCAACAGATACAACAAACCTAGCATGATGCTACGAAGCAAGAACAGATAACGAGCATGCCAGAACAAAACGACCTAGCATGGACTAACATGAAGAACAACATAAGAAATCATGCCAGTCGGGAATTCAGAACAGAGCACCTATCACTAAACATGCTGATAAACACAAACAAAGCATACAAACAACAATCACATATAATATCGCAGGGCCCACACAACTCCGCTAAGAACTCCTTACCTGGTCGGAAGGCAACTACACATCGAACCCTAGCTAGCTACCGAGAACGTAACAAACACAATAATAATCACGATCCATAGGCCTAAATATAAAAAAATAAACAAGGCTCAGCTCGGGAGCAAGTCACGCGGTGCGGCTGACACGTTGACGGGCGGACAGCACGGCGAAGCTGTTGCTGGGAGAAGATGGGCGGCAGGGGCCGCACGCTGGGCTGTAATAACCCGACCCAAAATGCGGTCCTAAACCTAGGTTCTCACTCAGCATGCAAGTTAAATACTTCATCAAGCGGTTTAGTGCTTCATATTTAAAACCTTTCAAAACATTTAAAAGCGTGGACACTTAAAACATAAACAACAACCTTCATTTAAGCAAACCAACAAAGTAAAACAAGCCTGGCCAGTGTTTATGAAATCATACAATACAATTTAAACAACTGTTAAAAACATCCCACTAGGACTCTTGTCCGTTTACATGCTGAACAATTATGCAAACAATAAAAGACAGAGTGTCGGCGGCTCCCATGATCAATCAGCTCCCTCCGCTAGCCGTCTCGGTGCTGTCCCAAGTTACCTGGTGGAAAACCACATAAATAAGGGTGAGTATAAACATACTCAGTAAGAATCCCCAACCGGGGTACAATACGATACATCAATCATCTAGCACCCTAGTATACATGCAAACAGTTACCAACACAGATCATAGCTCAACGAGCTTACAAGGCAGAATCTGGAATTCTCGGAAGTCTCCTACTTCCAGCCTAATGATTGGTTCTCATAACCAATCCCGGGACATCTCCGAGGGTATTTCTCCCTCGGCCAATTGATCACTCAAAAACCGATCCCAAAGATGTCCGACACCCTCGAGGGTCTTTCTCCCTCGACCATATGATCACTCAAAACCAATCCCAATGGGTGTCCTCAAGGGCCTCTTACACTCGCTAACAAACTGGACTATCGGGAGAGTACCCAAGTCCGGCTCTAAATCGGAAGGAATGGTGTACTCACGAACATTAGCCTGGGAGCTCTCCGAACCGACTACTAACGCGTGTGCGCCACACCGCATCTTTCTTTGCAACCGGCGTAAATGTGGGGCCTAAGTACAAACTCACGCGGGCGCACGCATGCCTAAAGACTCGTAAAGCGGTGTCACTAAACACAAGTGGTGCGAGGCCCTCGGCACTCGTCTGTGCGACTGTACTCACCGACTGAAGCTAAGAATCGGCCAAGGGCAGCTTGCACCGCTGGCGTGGTTCCGCTCTAGCGAGCTACAAACTAGGCTTATGCCGATGTGGTAGCTAAATCCACATCGGCCGCTGGGAAGCAATGTACGTTATGCTTCGCTCTACTCCCGACCGGGTGGGGACAAAGTACGTTATGTCCGCTCCCAGCCTCTAGATGATGACAAACTCTACTATACTAGCTAAAAGTACAAAATAACTGATTCCTGGCTAGACATACATATCATCATAAATCACACATAACCTAGCATGATACTATGAACTTAAAGCAGGAATCTCAAGCATGCTGGAAGAACAATCCTAGCATGGCACTAACATGTACAAACAGGCAAACATGCTAGCAAGAGTGCAATCACAAGCTGTCCTATCCACTAATCACGTTCATACGAGTAAACATGCATATAAGGCACGATCAACAAAGCATCGCAGGTCCACACAACCACTGAGAAGAAATCCTTACACGGAAGCAAGCGAAATAACTTTCACAATCAATAACGACCCTCGAGCTTTAAAGCGAACCCGAGCAACCTAAGCATTTGAGTAAAAACAACCTAATTAATTAAACAGCAGCCAACAGCCTAGTGCCCAAAGGAGAAAAGAGTCAGGAATTACCGACCGAGAAGACACAAGGTCACGCCCCTACCGCGCGACGGCAGGCGTGCTGTCGTCCGTCAGCAAGCGACAAGCTGTGGCGCTTAGCGCTGGCGCTAGCGAGGCAGGGACGGGTGACGCGGGCTCTTCTGCAGCGAAGCGAACACGCTGGGTCGGCGCGCGCGGCGACGCGTCGGGTTCGCGAGGGCGACAAGGGCGGCGGGTTCTGGGCGAAGCGAAAGTGCTGGCGACGCGTCTGGCGGCAGCGGCAGCGAAGCGCGTGGCGCGCGTCGGGCGGCTCGATGCGGAACGGTGCGGCGCGTCTAGGCGCACCTGGGCTGAGTGGCACGGGGCGGCGCTAGGCGACGCAGCGTGCGGCACGACAACAGCCGAACGTCGCGGCGGCTTTGGTCGCGCGGGCGACGACGCAAGACGTCTGGGTGGAATGGCATTTGAAATTTTGTGCGGCGTGTGGACTAGTGCAGAGCGGTGAGCACGCCGTGGCTCGGGTTGAGCTGATCCGATGCGCAGTGGTGTGGTTCGGCTAGGGCATGGCTGGGCGGCTAGGGTTGGGTTTTCTTGGTGAGGTCGTGTAACAGCCTGGATTTCAGTTAAATGGAAGCAGTTTAAAAAAAAAAGAAAAAAAAAAGAAGAGGAAATGGGAGTTGGAACTAAACAAGAAAAAAATAATAATAATATTAAATGCGTTGGCCAGGGCTCGAAGGGGGGAAGCCTTGGGGAAGGACATTTGAGATTCCCAAGTCTATTTTAACTTAGGGAAGGAAGGAAAAGAAAAAAGAAAAAGAAGAAAAGCCTCTCTCTCTCTCTCTAGCAAAACCCTAACACCCTCGCCCACGCCGCCGTCGCCCCACACCCTCGCCCACGTCGCCGTCGCGCCGCAGCCCGCCCACGCCACGCTGTCGCACCAGTGCGCCCGCTGCGCCGTCGTGTAAAGACCCGACCCAAAAGGGGCTCTAAATGGGCCTTTACCCCAATGCATGTAGTGAAAATAAAAGACATTATGAAAAATACATTTCGGATTCCAAGTAAAAACAGAAACATTCAACAACCAAAACATACATTTCTAAAAGCACACTACGATCGTGAGATTTATTTAAACCATTAAAACAATCCACAAGTACCAATATGTTGGAATCCATAAAACGTAAGAAAACATCCGGGGCTCTGTGTCCGTCTACATGCATTCTGGGAAATAACAAAAAGTGAAGAGTCATGATAATTAAAATAAAACAATCGAGAGATGACAAAGCAGGATTCCATGATCACGCCTTTCCCCTTGACCATCCTGTCTCTCGCCTTCATTACCGTGGAAAACCACGAATAAGGGTGAGTAACGAATTACCCAAGAAGAATCCCCAACAGGGGTACAATACGATATACATGATCATCTAGAAGAATGTATGCAAGCTATGAGTACAAACACAGAGCGGAGCACATAGCTAAGTCCACACTTGGACCTCGGATGCCATCTCGTGGTCTTAGTCCAGGAAAATACCACAACACACTAAACGCACTATACGGGAACAAGTCCCGGCCACCGGCTTCATCGCATCGTCACGAAAGGTGCAATCGCTCAAGATCCCGAGGAGCTCTCCGATCGGCGTATTTGTAATGAGCGTAAGGATGCACCGCGTGCTTCTACACGGACTATGGGGGTGCGGGTCCAGTGGCAAGTTGCCCATATCCGGATACCACGCCTAACTAAATCTCCGGATCGGTGTCACCGACATAGGGGTGTGAGACACGGACACGTGAACTATGTCACTGTACCACCGCACACCGAGGCTAAGGAACGGGTCATGGTAGGCTTACACGAGGAAGCCGTCCTTACCTTATCGGTGGCAATCAGGGCTCTTGCCGAACACGCCGAGACGCGTGCGGCCGCAGGACTAGGCATTGCCAAGTCATCATCCCGACCATTGGGGCATCGCTTAGACTACCACCTCACCCAAGATTGCGGGGCCTACCGGTTGGGATAGCTAATCCCTCACGGGGTCCAAGATCTGAGGCTGTCTCAATCGTCCTTGCCATAGATGCAAGATACTTTATGCATCGGGCGGATGATGCTATCTACTACGAATTCTAAACCTTAACAATAATAACGATTCAATCAATGCGATCCAATACGTGCTCATCGATACAAAGAACCTAGCATGATACTACGAAGCAAGAACAGATATCGAACATGCTAGAACAGAACAACCTAGCATGGGCTAACATGAGAAACAATACAAGAGATCATGCGATCAGAATTGCAAGCAGAGCACCTAGAGATAAACATGCTAGTAATCATACACAGGCATACAAAACAACAATCACAAATATCGCAGAGGTCCACACAACCCCGGTAAGAAATCCTTACCTTGGTCGGAAGACTTTTACACACAAATCCTAAGCTGCGGAACAATCCCGAGCTAGCGGCGGGAACCTAGCAAACCAACAATAATCGGCATCTAAAATATCTAAACAACAATAGAAGCAACAAGCTCGGCTCAGGGAACTCACGCGCGCGCGACGACACGAGCTTGGGGTCGCTGCAAGCCGGCTCGCAAAAGTTGGCGGGCGCTGGCTGCTACACGGCACGGCAGGACACGCTACTGCAGTTCTTGTATTGCACGGACGGACGACATACCTGGCCGCTGCTTGTATTGGCGGCAGCGAGGACACGCGCTGGCGCGCAGCGCGAGCCACGACGAAGGCGCGCGACGCCGGCGCGTCGGGCGAAGGCGCGTGGCGAACGTCGAGCGGCGGCGCGCGCGGCAAGCAGCTCGGCAAGCGGACACGCAGCGAGGGCGTCGCAGCGATCGGCCGGACGCGTATTTGGCGCTGGCGAGGACCTCTGGCGTCGCGGCGAGCGATCGGGCGATTCTCGGGGCGACAGCGAGGCTCTTTGGGGACAGTCTGGGCGTGCGGCAGGGCTGGCTCGACCGTCTGGGCGTCGCGACAGTGGCTGGCTCGACCGATCTGGGCGTCGCGGTGGCGAAGTGGCTCGACCGATCTGGCGCGTCGAGCCGGGCCGAGGATGATGGTTGCTCCTCTCCTACCGGGCCGCACACACACACACACACACAACCCCTTTTTCTTACATTCGCCAACAAACACCCAAATGAGAAGATGAAGAAGACGAAGACTTACCGGAATGATGATGATCGAACCCAAGGAGATGCAAGGATGAAGAACTCAAGCAAGGCTATGGAGATGGAGAGCTTGGGCGGCCAAGAGGTGTTTTTGGAGAATAAGATGGAATAACCTAATTCTATTTCATTTAACCAAATGCACCAAAACTCTAAACATCAAGGTTAACTAAGATGTGATGCAGAAAGAGCAACAAGAGCACCTAATGGCTCAATTGGCACACATCTCTACAAGCTTCCCGGGGAGACCCAGGTTCAAACCCCTATTGCAAAGACAACTTCCTTTATTTTTACTTTTGCAACAAACCTTGCTCAAACCAAACCACAAACCCCTCCAAAAACCTACAAAACCATCCAATAATTTTAGTAGTGGAAAAGACACAAACGACCATGACGGCCCGACCAAATTACCAAATTACCCCTAGGGCATACGGAAGACCGGGAAGAAAAACACAGGTCGTTACCGTCGCCCAAGCCGCACTGCGACACAACCGGCCCGCAGAGCGCCCGACCCATCGCTCGCAGACCGCATGCCCCAGCGTCGCCGTCGCTCGCACCTTGCCCCCAGCGCAGACCGCCGCACCGCTCCGTTCGACCAGATCTCGCGACGACCACGCACAGCGCACGCAGCCGCGTGCTGGCCGTCCGCTCCGCCAGCGCCAATGCGACCTGGCCGCGTCGCCGCGCCCGTCCACCCTGCGCCCACGCCACACTGCCGTGTTGCCGAGGGCCACGCGCCTCGCCCTTGCCCCTCGCGCCGCGCTGGCGCCTGCTTTGCACGATCGCCAAGAAGCGGCCCAGTGCTCGACCACACGCGCAGCAGCCTGTGGCTCTGCACGCCTCACCTGCTGCCTGCCTTGCCCAGCCCGGTGCCTTCTCGGTTGGTAAATTTCCGAGCCTCCACCCTTTGGACTTCGTGATTTTAGTTGCTGTTTATTTAAATAGGATATTTTATTACTTGCTTAGGTCACTCGGGTTCGCTTAAAAGCTCGAGGGTCGGTTGTAGATTCGTGATAGTTACTTTCCACTTGTTTCCAGGTAAGGGTTTCTTACCCGGGGTTGTGTGGACCCTGCGAATATTTGTTAGCATATTGATTTTTCATAACTGTATGAGTTTCTAGTGGATAGGCTTCGTGTTTGCTTCTGATTCATGTTCGAGTTAAGTTTGTATTCCGTTAGTTCTGTGTTAGGTTTTGACATGTTAGGTTTAGTATAGAAGATAGTAGGAGGGTCTAGTGTAGGTCCGCTCGGGTAAGACCCCGATGGATGGCCAGTGGAGGTGTAAGGCCCGATGGGCATCCTAGGTGTGTAAGGCCCCACCGGGCATCACCGATTCTCGAGGTGTAAGGCCTGGATGGGCATCCTAGGTGTGTAAGGCCCCACTGGGCATCACCGATTCTTGAGGTGTAAGGGCCCGGATGGGCATCCTAGGTGTGTAAGGCCCCACCGGGCATCACCGATTCTCGGAGGTGTAAGGCCCGATGGGCATCCTAGGTGTGTAAGGCCCCACCGGGCATCACCGATTCGGAGGTGTAAGCCCGATGGGCATCCTAGGTGTGTAAGGCCCCACCGGGCATGACCGATTATGAAGGTGTAAGGCCCGATGGGCATCCTAGGTGTGTAAGGCCCGGTGGGCATCGCGATTATGGAGGTGTAAGGCCCGATGGGCATCCTAGGTGTGTAAGGCCCCACTGGGCATCACTGATTCTGGAGGTGTAAGGCCCGATGGGCATCCTAGGGTGTAAGGCCCCACTGGGTATCACTGAAACCTAAGTGTGTAAGGCCCCACCGGGCATCTTTGTGTCCTAGGTTGTGTAAGGCCCGAAGGGCATCCAAATGTAGGACTTAGAAGAGGTCTGAGACGGAAGCCCTTGAGTAGGCTCGCCCTTGAAGTAGCTCATAGCCTAAACCAACCGTTTCCGCTCTAAGTCATTGTATGGTTGCATGTCCGTGTGCTAGATGAGTTGTTTCGTATTGTACCCCGGTTGGGGATTCTTACTGAGTATTTCGTTGCTCACCCATATTCTCTGTGGTTTTCCATCGTGTAACTTGGGACAGAGGTTGGATGGCTAGGAGGAGGTGTTGGATGATCATGGATAGTCGACTGAGTTGCACGTTTCTTTTGATTGGGTTTCTTTATGATTTAGCATGTAGTGGGACTTGGGTCCCTAGGAAAAACACTCAAAAACTATTTTATGATTCTCATCGTTTCCCTTGATTTGTTTTAAGAAAGTCTTGATCAGTCATTTACTTGTTTTATTTAATTGGAATTATGGATTTGTTTTAAATATGCCATGCAAAGTTTTAAATTTCAAGCTCACGAATGACGTTTTACATTCTTAATCATGCATGCTAAGTAAGGACTTTAGGTTAGAGACCGTTTCTTGGGTCGGGTCCTTACGGTTGGTATCGAGCTCGAGTTATAGGTTCTGTAGACTCGACTGCAGATTGTAGGTTGTTTTCCATGATCATCATCGCTCCACTTGACCATCGAGTATGTCCGTAAGTTTAAAGTTAAGGGTTAAGAATTACAATACCGTTTGCACCTTGCATGTACATGACTTGTTGTTGTAGAGCGGGGAAAGCGAGTTACGACTCATTGTTGGTTTGGGTGTAGATTGTCGGTATGCGACCACTCGTAGAGAGGCGGTGGAGGCTCGAGGCCGACCACCGGGGCATTCGTATCGATTACGACACTAGGGGACCTCGTCCCAAGCCGAGGCCGATGTTAGGCCACCGTCGAGCTCTTCAAACCGTGTTGCCCAGAGAGAGCGTAGAGGCAAATGAGCCTCGAGAGGCTGCACCGGGAGCTGCTTTTGTGGAGTCTATGAGGGCTCTTATGGTTGGGTTGCTAGCCGACCAGAGGGCCGAGCATAGAGTGAAACACAAGCTTTGTTAGGCTGCAGAGAGGGAGGAGTCCCGCATTCGGATAGAGCGGTGACCGAGTTGGTTGGAAGAGAGGCTGCAGGTGCCACCCGCACCGCCTTGACTCCGCGAGAGCCAATTGTGAATGAGGCCGTTATGGCAGAAGGTGATGAGGATCTAGGCAAGTGGCTGAAGGATTTTGTGAAATGGAAGCCGGAGAAGTTTAGTGCCCCTGGGGAACCGTTGGTAGCTGCCACATGGATTCTTTGAGTTAGAATATACGTTTATGGTGATGGAGTGTCACGAGGTGCGGCAGAGCTCGGTGTGCGACTCATGTGTTAGCCGATACTGACTAAGTGGTGGTGGGATTCCACTTTAAGTGAGAGACCTACTGGTCTCCACCGCCACACCGGGTGTTCTTCAAGAAATTTGAGTTCAAGGCGAAATTTATCGGTGAAGAAGCCCAAGAAAAGATGATTGAGTTGTTTTCAAACCTTAAGCTGTGGGTCCGACTCGATCGAGGTGTACGTGAAGAAGTTCTCGAGTATGGATACTTCGCATACGCTTGATTGCTACCCGAGTGAAGATCGAAGGAAGTTTATTGCGGGTTTGAGACAGGAGTGTCTCAGGATGTTAGGCACGCGCCCGAGACTTTGCCAAGGCAAGACGATTGGCAACGATTTATGATGGGAAGTATCCTCCAGAGCAGGTTGTTAGTACCGTAGTGTCGAAGGCCCCAGTGTACTCGGGCCAGAAGCGCAAGTTTGACTCAGGGAGCAATGTCTGTGGGGGCGGTCAGCGCCCTCAGGGTTCTTATCATGGCGAGACCAAGATCGAGACCAGAATCGTGATCGGCCTCACCAACAGGCGTAGGGAGGCCGCCACCGTATTGTAGATCCTGTGGGAAACAGCATTAGGGACCTTGTGGTGGTAACCCTAGAGCTTGTTTCAACTGTGGAAAGGAAGGGCATCGGGCCGGGCATTGCAACCAGAAAGCGGTGGTGGCTCAGCCAGCTCAGCAGCAAGGGAGAGTGTATGCTACGACCCGTCAGGAGGCTGAGAAAGCCGGGGCCGCAGTGGCAGGTACACTTCTAGTTCTCGACCACCTTGCCTTTGTATTATTTGATTCGGGTTCCACACATTCTTTTACTTCTTGTTGTGTTTGCTGAGCATGCTTGCATGATTTTAGAACCCTTAGGATTTGAGTTATATGTTGCTACTCCCTCGGGAGCTAGTATGATGGCTAGTCAGAAGGTAAGGGAGGGTCGGGTACAGGTATCCAACGAGTCTCTGCAGGTTACGCTCATAGTGTTAGCTATGAGTGGTTTCGATGTGATCCTCGGTATGGATTGGTTAGCTGATAACCACGCTTTGATTGACTGCCACTGGAAGGAGGTAGTGTTTAGACCGCCGGGCAAGCCCAGTTTTAAATTTCAGGGCACCTAGAGTGGGGTGTGTCCGCCAGTGATTTCGGCAGCTAAAGCCCACCGTTTGCTAGCTCGAGGGGCTTGGGGTTTCTTAGCTAAGTTATCCGGGGAGGACCGTGATCGGGTATCTGTTGAGCAAGTGCCCGTTGTGCGTGAGTTTGCAGATGTTTTTCCTGAAGAGTTACCTGGTCTGCAGCCAAAGAGGGAGGTGGATTTCTCAATAGGGACTCGTCCTATTTCAAAGGCTCCTTATCGTATGGCGCCAGCTGAACTGAAGGAGTTAAAGGATCAGCTGCAGGAGTTGCTTGATAAAGGATTTATTAGGCCGAGTGTGTCCTCGTGGGGAGCACCCGTGCTATTTGTTAAGAAAAGGATGGCTCGGCGCGCGTCTATGCATCGATTATGTGGAACCGAACAAGGTGACCATCAAGAACAAGTATCCACTGCCACGTATCGATGATCTGTTTGACCAGCTCCAAGGGGCTTGTGTGTTTTCGAAAATTGATTTGAGGTTGGGCTACCACCAGTTGAGGATTCGGGATGCAGATATCCCCAAGACAGCGTTCGGGTCGAGGTATGGTCATTATGAGTTCGTAGTCATGTCTTCCGAACTGACGAAGGCCCCAGCTGCATTTATGGACATGATGGACAGAGTGTTCAAGGCCTTCTTGGACCGCTTTGTCATTGTGTTCATAGATGACATTCTTGTGTACTCAAAGTCTAAGGAGGACCATGCTTCGCACCTAAGGCAGGTTTTGGCAGCCTTGCGCGAGAACCAGCTTTATGCGAAATTTTCAAAGTGTGACTTTTGGCTTGAGAAGGTAGCCTTTCTGGGACACGTTGTGTCTAAGGAGGGAGTGGCTGTGGACCCTTCCAAGATAGAGGCCGTTAGTTCATGGGCTAGACCGATGACTGTGTCAGAGATTCGCAGCTTTTTGGGTCTGGCCGGATATTACCGCCGCTTCGTTCAGAACTTTTCTGCTATAGCCACCCCGCTTACTCGATTGACAAGGAAGGGTGTCGATTTCGTTTGGGATAGGAAGTGCAATGAGAGTTTTGCTAAGCTCAAGAGTAGTTTGACGTCTGCGCCAGTGTTGGCAGTTCCAGAGGGAACTGGGGGTTTCGTGGTGTACAGCGATGCCAGCAAGTTTGGTTTGGGTTGCGTTCTGATGCAACACGGTAAGGTGATAGCATACGCCTCGAGGCAGTTGAAACCGCACGAGCAGAACTATCCGACTCATGATATGGAGTTTGCAGCGGTCGTCTTTGCACTTAAAATCTTGAGGCACTACTTGTATGGGGAAAAGATTCAGATTTTCTCGGACCACCAAAGCCTCAAGTATTTCTTCACTCAGAAGGACGTGAACATGAGGCAGAGGAGGTGGTTGGAGCTTGTAAAGGATTACGACTGTGAGATCTTGTATCACCCTGGAAAGGAAAATGTTGTGGCCGATGCACTAAGTAGAAAGACCTCGCACTTGGCATCATTGGCAAATCCCAAGAGTATCATAAGGAAAGACCTCGGGAGAGCAGAAATAGCAGTGTTGTTATGAGATGTTACCGCCAGGATAGCTCAGTTGACCATCCAGCCTTCGATAAGGCAAAGGATTATCGACGGCCAGTTGGGTGATCCTAAGTTAAAGAGTTTGTATGAGAGGGTTCAGGTGATGGTGACTTCGATTTTGTGATATATGCAGATGGTGGTTTGAGATATAGGGGGTCGGCTATGTGTCCCACCCGATCCGGTATTCGTCTGAGTTGTTGACCGAGGCTCACACCTCGCCTTTCGCATGGCACCTGTGGGGTAACAAGATGTATCAAGATCTTGCGAGACTTTTTGGTGGATGGGGATGAAGAGGATATTGCCCGATTCGTCGGTCGGTGTCTCACCACAACAAGTGAGGCGCCTAGGCGTAAAAACCAGCAGAGTTTGTTGCAACCGCTCGGGTGCCACAGTGGAAGTGGGAGGAGATCACCATGGATTTTATTTGGGTTTGCCCAGGACTCCTAGAGGTTATGCAGATTTGGGTGATCGTTGTGAGTTGACCAAGTGTGCATGATTCATTCCGGGCAGGATAAACTATACCGTGGAGCGGTGGGCACGATTGTTCCTTGAGCGAGATAGTCGGTACCACGGGGTGCCGATTAAAATCATCTCGGCATTTGGGATTCCCGTTTTACATCACGATTTTGGAAAGCCCTTCAGCGAGTTTGGGCACAGAGTGCGACTCAAGATCTGACCTTCCACCCGCAGACCGATGGCGGTGACCGAGGGTAAATCAGATCTTAGAGGATATGTTGCGAGCATGTGTGTTGGATTTTTCGGGTAGCTTTGGGACAAGATGCACATACTTGATGGAGTTTGCCTACAACAACAGTTTCCAGTCGACCATTCAGATGGCACCGTTTGAAGCGTTGTATGGTAAGCGCTGCAGATCCCCGGCATTCTGGGAAGAGGTTGGAGACAGGCAAGTGTTAGGTCCGAAGTTGCTTCAGTTGACCAATGAGGCTGTCCAGAAAATCAGAGCTCGTATGTTGACCGCCCAGAGTAGGCAGAAGAGCTACGCCGACGTTAGGCGTAGAGAGTTGGAATTTGAGGTTGGCTAGCATGTTTTCCTTAAGGTAGCCCCGATGCGTGGGGCTCTGAGGTTTGGTAAAAAGGGGAAACTGAGCCCTAGGTTTGTTGGACCTTTCGAGGTCCTTGAGAGGATTGGGGCTGTGGCTTACCGGTTAGCTTTGCCGCCGTCCTTGGCTGCAGTACATAGTGTGTTCCACGTTTCAATGCTCCGCCAATATGTGGCAGACCCTTCGCACGTCATAGATTTTGAGCCTTTGCAGTTGAACCAGACTTGAGCTTTGAGGAGAAGCCCATAAAGATCCTGGCATTTGAGAAAAAGGTTTTGAGGAACCGAGCGATTGACTTAGTGAAAGTGCAGTGGCGGAATCAGGGGGTTGAGGAAGCTACTTGGGAGATGGAAGGGGAGATGAGGAGAAACTACCCGGGGTTGTTTTGATGCAGCGACTTCCGAGGACGGAAGTCCTCCAAGGAGGGAGTATTGTAACAGCCCGGATTTCAGTTAAATGGAAGCAGTTTAAAAAAAAAAAAAAAGAAGAGGAAATGGGAGTTGGAACTAAATAAGAAAAAAAAAATAATAATAAATGCGTTGGCCAGGGCTCGAAGGGGGGAAGCCTTGGGGAAGGACATTTGAGATTCCCAAGTCTATTTTAACTTAGGAATGAAGGAAAAGAAAAAAGAAAAAGAAGAAAAGCCTCTCTCTCTCTCTAGCAAAACCCTAACACCCTCGCCCAAGCCGCCGTCGCACCCAGCCGCGTCCACGCTGCCGTCGCCCCAAGCCGCACCTACACAGCCAACCCGCAGAGCCAGCCAGCCCATCACACCGCACGCCACGCCCACGCGCCGCGCCGTCGCTGTCGCGCGCCCAACAGACCGCCCACCGCTCCGTTCGGCCGCATCCGCACGACCACTCACCAGCCGCGTCGCTCGTCCGTCCGCCCCGCCGCACTCCCTGCCTGCCGTGCTACCGAGGGCCACGCACCTCACCCTTGCCCCCGCGCGACCGCGCCCACCGCCCTCTTTGCACGGCCGCCCAAAGAAGTGTAAAGGCCCAGTGCTCGACCACAAGCCCAAGAAATTGCCGCTCGCACGCCTCACTGCTTTGCTGCCTTGCCCGGCCGGTGCCTTCTCGGTTGGTAAATTTCCGAGCCTCCACCCTTTGGACTTCGTGATTTTAGTTGCTGTTTATTTAAATAGGATATTTTATTACTTGCTTAGGTCGCTCGGGTTCGCTTAAAAGCTCGAGGGTCGGTTGTAGATTCGTGATAGTTACTTTCCACTTGTTTCCAGGTAAGGATTTCTTACCCGGGGTTGTGTGGACCCTGCGAATACTTGTTAGCATATTGATTTTTCATAACCGTATGAGTTTCTAGTGGATAGGCTTCATGTTTTCTTCTGATTCATGTTCGAGTTAAGTTTGTATTCCGTTAGTTCCGTGTTAGGTTTTGACATGTTAGGTTTAGTATAGAAGATAGTAGGGAGGGTCTAGTGTAGGTCCCGCTCGGGTAAGACCCCGATGGACAGCAGGAGGTGTAAGGCCCGATGGGTATCCTAGGTGTGTAAGGCCCCACTGGGCATCACTGATTCTGGAGGTGTAAGGCCCGATGGGCATCCTAGGTGTGTAAGGCCCCACTGGGCATCACTGATTCTGGAGGTGTAAGGCCCGATGGGCATCCTAGGTGAGTAAGGCCCCACAGGGCATCACTGATTCTAGAGGTGTAAGGCCCGATGGGCATCCTAGGGTGTAAGGCCCCACTGGGTATCACTGAAACCTAAGTGTGTAAGGCCCCACTAGGCATCACTGTGTCCTAGGTTGTGTAAGTCCCGAAGGGCATCCAAATGTAGGACTTAGGAGAGGCTGTAGACGGAAGCCCTTGAGTAGGCTCGCCCTTGAAGCTCATAGCCTAAACCAACCGTTTCCTCTCTAAGTCATTGTATGGTTGCATGTCCGTGTGCTAGATGAGTTGTTTCGTATTGTACCCCGGTTGGGGATTCTTACTGAGTATTTCGTTGTTCACCCTTATTCTCTGTGGTTTTCCATCAGGTAACTTGGGTGGGAGAGATTTGGATGGCTAGGAGGAGGCATTCTTTGGATGATCATGGATAGTGACTACTGAGTTGCGTTTCTTTTCTTGGTTTCTTTATGATTTAGCATGTAGTGGGACTTGGGTCCCTAGGAAAACACTTGAAAAACTATTTTATGATTTTCGCATCCGTTTCCCTTGATTTGTTTTAAGAAAATCTTGATCAGTCATTTACTTGTTTTATTTAATTGGAATTATGGATTTGTTTTAAATATGCCTACTGCAAAGTTTTAAATTTCAAGCTCTGAATGACGTTTTACATTCTTAATCATGCATGCTAAGTAAGGACTTTACGTTAGAGACCGTTTCTTGGGTCGGGTCCTTACAGGTCGGCTAGGAGAGAGAGAGAGAGAGAGATTGCAAAACAAGGGGACTTTCTTGATTTTCTTCCCTTCTTCCTATATTAAATGGGTCTAAAATCCCTTCCCAAAGCTTCCTCTTTCAAAACCCGGCCCAAACAAACTTTCCAATAAAACTCTTTTCCTACCAATTCCCAAAACCATTTAGGGCAAGGGTTCAAATCCCAAAGGATGCACTCAAAAACCCATTAATTTTGCCAATAACTAAAATACCTCCAAACGCCCACACAACTTGCCCAAACCTCTTTGGTCTTGCAACCAACAACCACCAAACCTCGACGAAGGCAGGAAAGGCCCTAAAATCTTGAAAATCCTCAAAACCCTGACCGGGGGCAAAAGACCAAAATACCCCTAAGGGTTAAAATAGCTCTAACGACTCATCCGAACATCCGAATAATGATCCGAAATCACCTGGGTAACCGAAATAGAAAACTGGGCCGTTACATGGGCGCGATGGTAGCAGGCGCACGCATTCGCGTGTGTGAACTGGCTGGTGCAAGCATGCGCGCCTGGCGTGGACAAGCATAACACGGGCGGCGAGCGCGATCACGACACGGCATCGGGCTGCGATGCGCTTGACCTTGGACAGCTGGGGCGAGGATGTTCGGCTCGGCTTTGGCAGATCTCAGGCGTCTTTGGGCGATCACGGTTGGGGGCTTCTCTCGGCTAGCTGCATCCAAACACAAACACACACTTCTACTCATTCGGCCAAACAGCACCTCAATCGGAGGAGGAGAAGAAGAAGAAGAAGATGAAGAACCTTAACGGAACGACGATCGGATCTCGGGCTACTAAGGAGAAGAAATTCAGCTTGGGGAGCTAGGGAGACAAGCTTGGGCAGCCACAATGCATTTGGAGAAGAAGACAAAAGCCTACACTTCTTTTCTTTTAATCAAATGCACCAAAACTCCAAAGATCCAAGGCTAACCAAGATATGTCGCAGAAAGAGTAACAAGAGCTCTCCATAGCTCAACTGGCACGCATCCCCACAGACTTTCCCGGAGACTCGGGTTCATATCCCAGTTGCAACACAATTTTCCTTTATTTTTACTTTTGCATCTATCCTTGCTCAAACCCATCCACAAAGCCTTAAAAACCTACAAATACCCATCCAATAATTTTAGGAACTGGAAAAAGACATAAACGGCCCTGACGGCTCGACCAAATTACCAAAATACCCCTAGGGCATACTTGGAAGACCGGGATGAAAACCTGGGCCATTACACCCAACCAGCAGTAGCACCGGCCAGCCCCTCCCCATCGCCTTGCAGAGTCCAGCCAGCAACAGCGCCGGCCAGACACCCAGCCCAGCAGCCTGCCATCGCGCCCCAAATGCCCGTCGCACCAGCCCGACGTGCCCAGACGCCATCGCGTGACCTGCCTCGCGCCCGTGCTGCGTCTCATTGCCCGTCAGCGCACCCGTCGCCGTCCCAGCTCTCCTAGTTCCCGCCTCGCGCCCGCGCGCCCGTCGTTGTCTCAGCGCGCCCATGCTGCGTCGCTCCGCCCAGCCAGTGCACGTGCCTGCACGCCCAGCATCGCCCAGCAGCAGCCAGCGACCGTGCCGCGTTAGGATTTCTTAGGATTCTTGTGACCGTACCGCGCCCAGCCAGCTACCGTACCGTGCCCAGCCAGCGACCGTGTTGCTTTTGTTTGGTTCTCGTTAGCTACCTCGGGATCGATCGCATTTTAGAATTCTTGTGTGTAGTTGCCTTCCGACCAGGTAAGGATTTCTTACCGGAGTTGTGTGGGCCCTGCGATATTATATGTGATTGTTGTTTGTATGCTTGTTGTGTTTATCAGCATGTTTAGTGATAGGTGCTCTGCTGAGAATTCCCGACTGGCATGATTTCTTATGTTGTTTCTCATGTTAGTCCATGCTAGGTTGTTCCGTTCTGGCATGCTCGTTATCTGTTCTTGCTTCGTAGTATCATGCTAGGTTCGTTGTATCTGTTGAGCACGTATTGGATTGTTTGCTGTATCTGTTTAGAGGTTTGAGATATGGTAGGTAGCATCATCCGAGCCATGATGCATAACGTAACTTGCATCCACTGCAGGGACGTAAGAGGCGGTACTCCGTCCCTGATCCACCGTTAGGGTTTAGCTAACCCTAACGGTAGGCCCTGCAATCTTGGGTGAGGGTGGCAAACTATTAAATGCCCCAACGGTCGGGATGATGACATGGCATTGCCTTGTCCCTAGCAGTCGGCACGTCCTCAGCGTGTTCGGCCGTAGCCCTTGATTGCAACCTGTTAGGGCAAGGACGGCTTCCTGGTGTAAGTCTACCACGACCGGTTCCTTAGCCTCAGGTGCGGTGGTTCAGGCTGACATAGTTCACGTGTCCAGGTCTCACACCCCTATGTCAGTGACACCAATCTAGAGATTTAGTTAGGCATGGTGACTGGACCTGGGCAGCTTGCCACTAGACCCGGCACCCCCCACGGTTTGCACTAGCATGCGGTGTGCTCACACGCTCATTACAGCGGCGACCGAAGAGCTCCTCGGGATCTTGAGTTCAGTGCACCTTTCGTATAGACAGTAGACAGGCTGAGGCTGGGACTTGTTTCTTGTATAGGATCGTATCGTGTGGTGGATTTTCCGGTGTAAGACCCTGAGATGGCATCCAAAGTTTATGTGTGGATTTAAGCTATGTGCTGTCTTCTGTGTTTATATTCATAGCTTGCATACCTTTCTGCTAGATGACCATGTATATCGTATTGTACCCCGGTTGGGGATTCTTACTTAGTAATTCGTTACTCTACCTTATTTTGTGGTTTTCCACAGGTAACCCTGGTGCGAGACAGGATGGCTGGAAGAGGAGCTGTGATCATGGAAACCCGTTGTTCGAACTCTGAGTTTATGTCTATGATTCTTTGTGTTTTATTTTCGTCTGAATGCATGTAGTTGGGCACGGTGCCCTAGGTTGTTTTCTGACTGTTTTCCGGATTCTAGCACTGTTGTAACTATTGGACAGTTTTGGATGTTTTAAATAAATCTTTGATCAGAGTGAGTTTTGGAAATGTATTTGTCTTGGAACAGGTGCTTGGAAACAGGGACAGGTTTCAGGAATTCTATAACTGTGTTTGTTTTAAATGGTTGTTTGCATGTTTTAGTTTTCACTTAGAATCCAAAAACCATTCTTGCATATTGTCTTTATGTTTTGAACACATGCATTGAGGTAAAGGCCTATTTTAGAACCCCATTCGGGTCGGGTCTTTACACCAACCCATATTTTACTTTAACAAACTCTAGCTTGCTAGCCTACCAAAACTGCCAGCAACTCACCCGAGGTCTACAACCTACACGACTCCGACTTGTCAACTGAAACTCTTTGCTGGGGTGGTGAGCTCGTGAGGCTCTCCACACCTAGGGTTTCTTCGGCAACCCTCAACACACACTGTCGTCAAACGGTCTAACATTCAACTGCCTGAACAAACAACTCCTTTTCCATCCTTACAAGTGTGCTGGCCTACTCCGAACCTCGAAACCCAAAAAGACCAGAAACGCAACAGAATGTGCCATCCTCCTACTCAAAGCATCAGCCACATCGTAGCTTCCACCCAGGGTAAGGATTCCGAGCAACACCCTTAGCAACTACGGTAAGAGACTACGTGGCTTCTCTACAACCACCATGTGTTCAGTAGCACCTGAACTCCAACCATGAACAACAAGAGGTTCCACCAACCAGGTTTAGGTCCGACAACAAAACTTGCCTAAGCGACAACCCGACTGCTAGCACGATATCCTTACAACCTCAACTAAGGACTTTCGACATCCACCTGAAGTCCAACTTCTCAGGAACTGAGCACCAGTCCTTCAATGCAAACCCTACATGGTTTTCGAAACTCTCGCCACCAGGACGAACTACACAAAAGTACACTTGTGTGCACAACTCCCAACCTTCCTTTAGAGATCCAAGTCTAACAGGCACTTTGTAAAAAGCAACAACTAACTCCCGGCAGAAATATAGTAAACCAAAGGAACACCAAGAGTTCCATCCTCACACGATATTCGAAGCTGTGGCAACCCTGCTCTACTAAAGCATAACAATGCCAAACCGAACTTACCTCATACCAACGTCTCTAATAAGTGTGCTTTACTCATAAGGCATCCAACTCATGGCCCCTCTGCTGGACCAAACTCGCATCTACGATGCTCAACTCTACTCAGATTTAGGCACTCGAAGGTAGTTGACTGCACTACCAACCACATAGATCTCTTGGCCTCAGCACTAGCGAGAGACTCACACACGCTAACACTTATCAACTTCCAACCTGCTGACGTACTCAACCCTCGGTAACACTGGGAAGAGGCTCCGACTCCTCCCGCACGTCCTTTCGCTTGTAGTCCTACGACTACCACTGAACTAGTCCTCTTGCACTACCTAAGCAGGTGCAACTGCCACAAACGGGTCCAATGGCTAAAGAAATGTGCTGAACTCCGGGCGGGTTATAGAACCATCTGTTCTACCCGTGCCAAACTCAGGCCTGAACCAGACTTAGTGCCCAACCGGCACACCCACCAACGCACCTCAAGTGCCACTACCACCAAATTCTACATCTTACTAGAAATCGGGCCAACAAGGTCACAACTTCATGTGACGAAAACTCTGGCTAGGCATACAAGAGCTCAAAACTCAAACAACCCTATCTATGGCATCTCAACTAACTGAAGTCTCACGGCCTACTCTTGCATCTCCACTTGATGCTCAACAAAACTCCGACCGGCTCTTTCAAGATGCAGCAGCTAGCTCAACTCTACTAGACAACTGGGGAAACCACCAACGGATCAAGTTTGATGGGTACACTGCTTGCTGCACCTTAACCACAGGGTTTTGACTTATTGGCTGCAAAACAACAACAATCTGCAAGAGAACAAAGATGTCTCTACAACCTCCTCGAAGGCTACTAACTCCGCAGCCACTCTCTGGGCAACCAAACAATCTGCTAAGGTTCAAGATTAACACCTGAACTACCCAAGCTAGTCCACACTGGACACTGCTCCACTAGCAACAACATGAGCAAAGCCAAAAGCTAACCCCTCTCTTGGAGCGGTACTCCGAGGCAAATCACCTCCACCCTCTTCCTAGGGAAAAACTAACAACTGGGCCACAAGTGGCCTACGGGAGGGTCTATTTTCTGCCTCACCCTGGGACGATGTCCTTGCGGTATCTGTATCTATCTGGATACCCTGACTAGCTGCTATCATACTCCTTACACTGCGGATAGTTGGCATGATGGTGCTCTGGACCCAAACAAACAATGAGTCAGAACCTGCTCGTCTCCGCCCTGCTCTGCTAAAATATGCATACACTAGATGTAAAATGTATTGTAAATTCTTAACCCTCTTCTAAAACCGTAAACTTAGGCGTACCTGATTACTGTCGAAGTGCAGATGATCATGGAAAAACAACCTACAAGAAAAGGTCATTCTACAAAATCTATGACTCTGAACTCTGATACCAACTGTAAAGACCTGACCCGAAAGGGGTTCTAAACTAGGCCTTTACCTCAATGCATGCTTTTAAAACTTAAAGACAATATGAAAGATTGTATGCCAGATTCTGAATGAAAAATAAAAATGAAAAATGTAACGGCCCGGGTTTCTGTTAATTGTAAAATAAGGTTTTTAAAAGTGTTTTCGGGAGGATTCGAACCCCTAACCTTAAAGGGGGTTTGAAAGCTCAAATTTAAATTATGAAATAAGTCGCGTCAGCTAGGACTTGAAGGAGGGAACCTTGGGAAGGGGGTTTGACCCCAAAACCTAAATGAATTAGGAAAAGGAAAAAAAAATGTAATTTGTTCCAAAGGGCTTGCCGCACGCCTCCCTCATTCTCTCTCTCTCACCTTGCCAATTTTATCAAGATCAAGAACCTAGTCCAAGAACGTCCCAGCTGAGACCGGTAGCCGTCGCCCAGCCCTGCCTCGCCCGCACGCTGCCACCAGCCCCAGCGCCGCACCGAGCCAGCCTGCCTATGGAGCCTTGCACGTCGTGCTAGCGAGACGCCTTCACCCTCGTGCCTGCGAGTTCGTCTCTGCTGCATCGCCCAACCCGTCGTCGCATCGCTTGTCCGCGTCTGCACGCCACGCCCCAGCGCCCGTCTGCGCGCAGCTCAGCGCCATAGCTCCAGCTCGAGCCGTCCGCGCGCGTGCATCTCCCTGCCGAGACAGCGCGCCCAACCTGTTCACCCCAGCCGCACGTCTTGCCTACCCACTTACCGCCGAGACCTAGTGCCTTTTCTGTTGGTAATTCTCGAGCCTCTACCCTTTTGGACCCTAAGATGTTAGCTACTATTTGTTTAATTAGGATGATTTTATTGATTGCTTAGGTTGCTCGGGTTCACTTAGAAGCTCGAGGGTCACTTGTTGGTTGTGGTAGTTATTTTCTACTTGTTTCGAGGTAAGGATTTCTTACCAGGGTTGTGTGGACCCTGCGAATACTTATTAGCATATCGTATCTTGTAACTGTATGAGATTCCTTGTGAATAGGATTCATGTTTTCTCTTGATGGCATGTTTTTGTTCTGTTCGTATTCTTGTAGTTCGATGCTAGGGTTTTCTTATTCTGGAATATCCATGTTTCCTGTTCGTATTCTGTTAGTTTCATGCTAGGGATAGACAGGTATTGTATAATGTAGGACACTGTAGTGGTTATTAGTTAGGTTTCGCTTGGGTAAGTCCCCGAAGGGCACCAATGCGTTGCTAGTGTATGTAAGTCCCCGATGGGCACTACACTGCTGGCTTTATGTGTAAGTCCCCGATGGGCATCATAAGGTTGCTAGGGAGTGTAAGACCCCGATGGGCATCTCCTTGTTCCTAGCTGGAGTAAGACCCCGATGGGCATCCTAGATGTGTAAGACCTTGTTGGGCATCATTGATTTGTGGAGTAAGACCCCGATGGGCATCCGTATGTGTAAGACCCCGATGGGCATCATTGATTGTGGAGTAAGACCCTGATGGGCATCCTTGTGTGTAAGTCCCCGATGGGCATCACTGTGTTTAGCAGGAGTAAGACCCCGATGGGCATCCTTATGTGTAAGACGCCGATGGGCATCAAGGTGTAGAACCTAGGGTAGGTTGTAGCTGTAAGCCCTTGAATAGGCAAGCTCGAGGAGTGGCATATAGCCTAAACCAACTGTTTTGCTCTAAGTCATTGTATGGTTGTATGTCGGTGTGCTAAATGAGATGTTATTGTATTGTACCCCGGTTGGGGATTCTTACTGAGTGATTCGTTGCTCACCCTTATTTTCTGTGGTTTTTCCATCAGGTAACTTGGGACAGAGGCTGGATGGCTAGGAGGAGGCTGCTGGATGATCATGGATGGCCGAACTCTGAGACAAATTTTATCTCTCTTTTATTTGGGTTTAGCATGTAGTTGGACTTGAGTCCTTAGGAAAACACACAAAAACTTGTTTAAAATTTCTCGAACCGTTTTCTTTGATTTTAAGAAAGTACAGATCAGTCACCTTACTTGTTGGTTTTACTTAATGGATTTGTTTTAATTGTGTTAATTGAAAAGTCTTGAATTGGTACTCTGAATGGTGATTTTATATTCTTAATCATGCATGCTAAGTAAGGATCTAGGTTAGAGACCGTTTTTCGGGTCGTGTCCTTACAGAAAACATCCATTCAAAAGTCAAATATAGTTTTCCTGAAACCTGTCCCTGGTTCCAAGTACCTGTTCCAAGCTAAATACAATTTAAAATGTACTCTGATCAGAGATTTAATTCAAACATTCAGAACAGTTTACATCAGTGTCAGAATAAAAAAAGCAACCAGAAAACTACGTAAGGGCTCCGTGCCCAACTACATGCATTAAGAGGACAATAAAAACATAAAACATAAACATAAGACTCAGAGTTTAAACAGCTGGTTTCCATGATCAACAACTCCTCCTTCAGCCATCCTGTCTCGCTCCATGGTTACCTGTGGAAAACCACAAAAAAAAGGAGAGTAATGAATTACTCAGTAAGAATCCCACCCCGGGGTACAATATGATATAACTGGTCATCTAGCAGAAAGTATGCAAGCTCTAAATATAAACACAAAAGAGAGCACATTACTTTAATTCATACATATACCACGGATGCCATCTTACGGTCTTACTCCGGAAAACTACAACACGTTACGATACTATACGAGAAACTAGTCTCGGCCTCAGCTTTCCTACTACTGTCGATACGAAAGGTGCACTAAACTCAAGATCCTGAGGAGCTCTCAGGTCGGCGCTGTAATAAGCGTGCGCGCGCACCGCATGCTGCTGCAAACCAGGGAGGTGCTGGGTCTAGGGCATGCTGCCCTGGTTCAGTACGCATGCATAACAAATCTCTAGATCGGTGTCACTGAACATAGTGGTGTGAGACCAGTACACTAAGACTATGTCAGCCTGTACCACCGCACCTGAGGCTAAGAAACAAGCCGTGGTAGGCTTACACCAGGAACCGGTCCTTGCCCTATCAGGTGGAAATCAATGGCTACTGCCGACACGCTGAGGTCGTGTCGAATATCGGGGACAAGGCAATGCCTCGTCATTCCCCTGACAGTTGGGGCATTTAACAGTCTGCCACCCTCATCCAAGATTGCACTGGGCTGCCGTTAGGGTTAGCTAAACCCTAACGATCGATCGAGGGCGAATCTCGCCTCGCGCACCTCCCTGCCACGGATGCAAGTTACGTTATCCATCCTCGCCCGGATGATGCTACCTATCATAAATCTAAACTATAAATAGCTAACAGCTAACAATCCAATCAAGCTCAGCAGAAACAATGAACCTAGCATGATACTACGAAGCAAGAACAGATAACGAGCATGCCAGAACAGAACAACCTGGAATGGAACTAACATGAGAACAACACGAGAATCATGCTAGTCAAAATTCATAACAGAGCACCTATCCACTAACATACTGAAAACTACAACGCTTTTCGATAATATACGAGAAACTAGTCTCGGCCTCAGCTTTCCTACAACTGTCGATACGAAAAGGGCACTGAACTCAAGATCTTGAGGAGCTCTCGATCGTGTACAGTAATGAGCGTGGCGTGGCGCGCACCGCATCTTCTTTGCAAGCGAGGAGGTCTTTGGGTCTAGGGCATGTGTAAAGACCCGACCCGAATGGGGTACTAAACTAGGCCTTTACCTCAATGCATGCTTTAAAAACTTAGAAACAATATGCAGGATTGTATTCCAGATTCTGAATGAAAACTAAAACATATAAACATCCATTTTAAAAGTCAAACATTTAATTCATAAAACCTGTCCCTGTTTCCAAGCACCTGTTCCAAGCCAAACACATTTCACAAACATGCTCTGATCAGAGGCTCATTTAAATCATTCAAAACTTTAAACGGTTTACAACAGTGTCAGAATCCAAAAAAACAATCATTAAACACCCTAAGGGCTCCGTGCCCAACTACATGCATTCAGAGGACAATGATAGCATAAAACAATAACATAAGACTCAGAGTAAAACAGCTGGTTCCCATGATCGTGACTTCTCCTTCGACCATCTGTCTCGCACCATGGATACCTGTGGAAAACCACATAATAAGGGTGAGTAACGAGTTACTGAGTAAGAATCCCCAACCGGGGTACAATACGATAAAACTGGTCATCTAGCAGAAAGTATGCAAGCCATGAATATAAACACAGAGGAGAGCACACATCTTAAATCCATACATAAACCTCGGATGCCATCTCAAGGTCTTACTCCGAAATACTACCACGCGATACGATACTATAAGAGTAACTAGTCTCGGCCTCAGCCTTCCTACTGTCGATACGAAAGGTGCACTAAACTCAAGATCCTAAAGAGCTCTCCAGTCGGCGCTGTATTGAGTGTGTGCGTGCACCGCATGTTGCTGCAAACCAGGGTGTGCTCGGTCTAGGGCAAGCTGCCCTGGTCTAGTACGCATGCCTAACAAATCTCAGGATCGGTGTCACTGAACATTGTGGTGTGAGACCAGGACACTATGACTATGTCAGCCTGTACCACCGCACCTGAGGCTAAGAAACCGGTCGTGGTAGGCTTACACCACGAACCGGGCCTTGCCCTATTAGGTGGCAATCAAGGGCTACGGTCGACACGCTCATGACGTGTCGACTGCCGGGGACAAGGCAATGCCTCGTCATTCCCCTGACCGTTGGGGCATTTAACAGTCTGCCACCCTCACCCAAGATTGCACTGCGCTGTCTTTACGGTTAGCTAAACCCTAACGACGGATCAGGGACAGAGTACTGCCTCGCATGTCCCTGCCACAGATGCAAGTTACGTTATGCATCCTCGCCCGGATGATGCTACCTATCAGAAATCTAAACTATAAACAGATAACAGCTAAGAATCCAATACGTGCTCAGTAGAAACAATGAACCTAGCATGATACTACGAAGCAAGAATAGATAACGAGCATGCCAGAACAGAACAACCTAGAATGGAACTAACATGAGAACAACACGAGAATCTTGTCAGTCGGAATTCATAACAGAGCACCTATAACGGCCCAGGTTTTTATCCCGGTCTTCCAGGTATGCCCTAGGGGTATTTTAGTAATTTGGTCGGGCCGTCAGGGCCGTTTCACTCTTTTCCAGCTGTTAAAATTATTGGTTGGTATTTTGTAGTGCTTTGATGCTTTGTGGATGTGTTTGGGCATGGAGAGATGCAAAAGTAAATTAGGGAATTAAAAAAGAGTAGGTGTTGGGTTTCGAACCCAGGTCTTTGGGAAGTCAATTGAGTAGCGTGCCAGTTGAGCCATTGGGTGCTCTTGTTGCTCTTTTCGCGGTATTTCTTGGTTAGCTATGGGTCTTTGGGATTTTGTGTATTTGGTTAAATGAAGAGGAAAATAGGTTTTGCTCTTTTGTGTTCTTCCAAACTCCCTAGCCGCCCGAAATTCCCTAGCTCCTTGCCGTGTCCCCTTGCCAAGCTCCGTCGATTGTTCGTCACCCCGGGTAAGTATCCTCGATCCCTTCTTCTTTTGTTTGGTGTATTCTTGCTGGTATAGAGTAGAAGAGGTGAGCCTCGGTGTTGTGCAGCCCAGCCGAGTAGCAGCAGCCCCTGCAAGTCGCACCAGCAGCCAAGCAGTCCAGACGCCCATCGCTAGCCCCTGCATCGTGCCCAAATGCCCATCGCGTTGCCTGCATCGCCAGCAGCCCCAGCCGCAGCTCCTCGGCCAGTCGCGTCGCAGCCCGCGCGCTTAATCAGCGCGTCGCTCCAATGGAAGCGCGCCCGAGCCCTAGCGCTCGTCTGCGTCTGCACGCCCACACCCCATCTTCTGTCCGCGAGCAGCTCCGCGTCCCAGCGAGCCTGTCCGCGCACGCAGCTTCCTGCCGCCTAGCATCGCCCAACATTGCCCAGCGCCATGCAGCACGTCTGTCCGCGCGCAAGCCTGTGCCGTGTGAGTGCTCTTGAAGCCGAGCCCTGTTTGTTTTATTATATTTAGGCCTATAGATGGTGATAATTGTTGTTTCTTGTTAGGTTCCCGTTAGCTAGCTCGGGGTCAATCGAAGCATAGGATCTTTGTGTGTAGTTGCCTTCCGACCAAGGTAAGGATTTCTTACCGGAGTTGTGTGGGCCCTGCGATGTAATATGTGATTGTTGTTTATATGCTTGTTTATGTTTATCAGCATGTTTAGTGATAGGTGCCCTGTTCTGAATTCCGACTGGCATGATTCTCGTGTTGTTTCTCATGTTAGTTTCATGCTAGGTTGTTCTGTTCTGGCATGCTCGTTATCTGTTCTTGCTTCGTAGTATCATGCTAGGTTCATTGTCTCTGTTGAGCACGTATTGGATTGTTTGTTGTATCTGTTATAGTTAGAATCATGATAGGTAGCATCATGCGGGAGAGGATGCATAACGTAACTTGCATCGTGGTGGCGGACGCATCTGCGGCAAGACTCGCCCTCGATCCGTCGTTAGGGTTTAGCTAACCCTAACGGCAGCCCAATGCAATCTTGGGTGAGGGTGGCAGACTGTTAAATGTCCCAACGCTCGGGATGATGACAAGACATTGACTTCACCCCGGCAGTCGGCACGTCCTCAGCGTGTTCGATCGTAGCCTTTGATTGCTACCTGATAGGGCAAGGACCGTTTCCTGGTGTAAGCCTACCACGACCGGTTCCTTAGCCTCAGGTGCGGTGGTACAAGCTGACATAGTTTACGTGTTCCGGTCTCACACCCCTATGTTCAGTGACACCGATCCAGAGATTAGTTAGGCATGAGTACTAGACCAGGGCAGCTTGCTCTAGACCCAGCAATCCCCCTAGTTTGCAGCAGCATGCGGTGCTCGCACACGCTCATTACATCGCCGACCGGAGAGCTCCTCGGGATCTTGAGTTCAGTGCACCTTTCGTATCGACAGTAGACAAGCTGAGGCCGAGACTAGTTTCTCGTATAGGATCGTAAAGCGTTGTAGTTTTCCAGAGTAAGACCCTGAGATGGCATCCGAGGTTTATGTGAGGATTAAAGTAAAGTGCTCTCTTCTATGTTTATATTCATGGCTTGCATACTTTCTGCTAGATGACCAGTTATATCGTATTGTACCCCGATTGGGGATTCTTACTGAGTAATTCGTTACTCACCCTTATTTTGTGGTTTTCCACAGATAACCATGGTGCGAGACAGGATGGCTGAAGGAGGAGTTGTGATCATGGAAACCCGTTGTTTCGAACTCTGAGTCTTTTATTTATGTTTTTATGTTTTAAATGTCCTCTGAATGCATGTAGTTGGGCACGGAGCCCTTAGGTTGATTTCTGGTTGTTTTTCGGATTCTGACACTGATGTAAACCATTTTTGGATTTGAATGGTTAATTAAATCTCTGATCAGAGTACGTTTTAAATTGTATTTAGCTTGGAATAGGTACTTGGAAACAGGGACAGGTTCCAGGACATTTTGTTGTTGTTTTGAATGGATGTTTACTGCTTCGCTTTTTTTAATCAGAATCTGGCATACAACCTTGCATATTATTTTTCTAAGTTTTAAAGCATGCATTGAGGTAAAGGCCTAGTTTAGGACCCCATTCGGGTCGGGTCTTTACAGTTGGTATTAGAGCTTAGAGTCATAGATTTTGTAGACTGACCTTTTGTTGTAGGTCGTTTTTCCATGATCATTTGCACTCCGACACTTATAACGGCCCAGTTTTCTATTCCGATTTCCCAGGTGTTTCTGGTTCAATATTCGGTTGTTGGGTTGGGCCGTTAGGGTTTTTTTAACCCTTAGGGGTATTTTGGTCTTTTGCTCCCCGGTCAGGGTTTGTGGATTTTCAGGATTCCAGGGTCATTCCTGCCCTTTATCGAGGCTTGATTGTTGTTGGTTGCAAGACCCAAGAAGTTTGTGCTAGTTGTTTGGAAGTTTGGAGGTGATTTGATTATTAGCAAAATTAATGTTAATTAAAGTGCTTCCTTTGGGATTTGAACCCTTGACCTAATGGTCATTTGGAAGCTTGATTTAAATGAGTTTTAATAGAGAGAAAAGATTGATTCAGCTGGGACTCGAAGGGGGAAAGCCCAGGGAAGGGAATTACCAAAGCCTATTTAATTTAGGAAAAAGAAAAAAAAGAAAGGAAAATCAAGAAACCCTTATTTCTCCCTCTCACCTTGCTGTCTCTCCAAGAATCAAGAACCAAGAGCCGAGACCAAAGAAGAAAGCCGTCGCACCACCACCGAGCCGCACCAGGCCAGATCGGACACAGACCTTCGCGCGTGCCTCGGCCCGCGCGCGCCCAGACGCCCTCGCCCGCCTGCCGCGTCACAGTCCATCAGCCAAGTTGTGTCGCCCGTCCGCGCCCAGCCAGCCCGCCCAGTCCGCCCGCCGTCCCAGCGCCAGCGCTCTAGTGTCGCCGTCTCTCGTCTGTGCTCAGCTCCGCGCCTCAGCCCCCGTCTGCGCGCGCCCGTTCCCCTGCCGCACCAGCCCGCCCAGCAGCGCAGCCTCAGCGCTGCACCAGCGGACTCGTTGGGACGGCGCGCGAACGAGCAGACTCGCTGGGACGGCGCCCGGGCGAGCGTCTAGTCTGCTGGGGGTGTCGCGCTGCTGGAGACGGTCTGCTGTAGGCGGCGCGGCGACGGCTGGACGACGTCTGGGTGGTGGTGGTCGCTCGTGCGGTGCGGCGCGCAGTGGCGGCGCGGCGAAGCTGGTCGGGCGAAGCGCAGATGCGGCGTCGTGACAGCGGCGGCGAGGCAGGGGGCAGCAGCGGCGTCGGGCGTTCCATTTATAGTAAGATGTGGAATTTGGTGGTAGTGGCACTTGAGGTACGTTGGTTGGTGTGCCGATTTGGCACTAAGTCTGGTTCAGGCCTGTGTTTGGCACGAGTAGGACAGCTGGTTCTATAATTCGTCCGGAGTTCAGCACACTACTTTAGCCATTGGACCCGTTTGTGGCAGTTGCACCTATTTAGGTCGTGCAAGAGGGCTAGTTCAGTAGTAGTCGTAGGACTACAAGCGGAAGGTCGTTCGAGAGGAGCAGGAGCCTCTTTCCAGTGTTACTGGGGGATGAGTGCGTCAGCAGGTTGAGGTTGATAAGTGTTAGCGCGTGTGAGTCTTATGCTAGTGCTAGGGCCAAAAGATCTATGTGGTTGGTAGTGCGGTCAACTACCTTCGAGTGCCTAAATCTGAGGAGAGTTGAGCATTGTAGATGCTAGTGTGGTCCAGCAGAGGGGCCATGATGTAAAGACCCAACCCAAAAAGGGGTTCTAACTTAGGCCTTTACCTCAATGCATGCATTCAAAAGTTAAAGACAATATGCAAGAATGGTTTTCGGATTCTAAGTGAAAACTAAAACATACAAACACCCATTTAAAAAGTCAATATAAAATTCCTGAAACCTGTCCCTGTTTCCAAGCACCTGTTCCAAGACAAATACATTTCCAAAACTCACTCTGATAAGAGATTTATTTAAAACATTCAAAACTTTCCAATAGTTACAACAGTGCTAGAATCAGGAAAACAGTCAGAAAACAACCTAGGGCTCCGTGCTCAACTACATGCATTCAGAGGAAAATAAATCACAAAGAATCATAGACATAAACTTAGAGTTCGAACAACGGGTTTCCATGATCACAGCATCTCCTCCAGCCATCCTGTCTCGCACCATGGTTACTTGTGGAAAACCACAAAATAAGGGTGAGTAACGAATTACTCAGTAAGAATCCCCAACCGGGGTACAATACGATATACATGGTCATCTAGCAGAAAGGTATGCAAGCTATGAATATAAACACAAAAGAGAGCACATAGCTTAAATCCACACATAAACCTCGGATGCCATCTCAGGGTCTTACTCCGGAATAATCCACCTCACGATACGATCCTATACGAGAAACAAGTCTCGGCCTCAGCCTGTCTACTGTCGATACAAAAGGTGCACTGGCTCACAATCCCGAGGAGCTCTCCAGTCGGTGCTATAATGATCGTATGCGCGCACCGCATGCTACTGCAAACCATGGGGGGTGCCGAGTCTAGTGGCAAGCTGCCCAGGTCCAGTCACCATGCCTAACTAATCTCTGGATCGGTGTCGCGACATAGGGTGTGAGACACGGACACACGAACTATGTTAGCCTGAACCACCACACCTGAGGCTAAGGAACCGGTCGTGGTAGGCTTACACCAGGAAGCCGTCCTTGCCCTAACAGGTGGCAATCAAGGGCTACTGCCAAACACGCTGAGGACGTGCTGACTGCAGGAGACAAGGCAATGTCATGTCATCATCCCGACCATTGAGGCATTTAACAGTCTGCCACCCTCACCCAAGATTGCAGGGCCTGCCGTTAGGGTTAGCTAAACGCTAACGGGGATCGAGGACGAGTATCGCCTCGACGTCCCTCTTTGTGGATGCAAGTTACTTTATGCATCCTGGCCCGGGTGATTCTACCTATCTGAACTCTAAACTATAACATCAACAACAAACAATCCAATACGTGCTCAACAGATACAACGAACTAGCATGATACTACGAAGCAAGAACAGATAACGAGCATGCCAGAACGGAACAACCTAGCATGGACTAACATGAGAAACAACATAAGAAATCATGCCAGTCGGGAATTCAGAACAGAGCACCTATCACTAAACATGGTGATAAACACAAACAAGCATACAAACAGCAATCACATATAATATCGCAGGGCCCACACAACTCCGGTAAGAAATCTTTACCTGGTCGGAAGGCAACTACACACAAGAATCCTAAGCTGCGATCGAACCCGAGCTAGCTAATGAGAACCTAACAAGCACAACAATTATAACAATCCATTGTAACGGCCCCATTTTCCTTCCCGGTTAAAAACAAAATTAATTGGAAAATTAATTGAATCTTTTGGGATTTGAACCTTGCCCTAAATGATGAATTTGGAGTTTTAAGAAAAGAGTCTTAATTAAAAAGAAAAAAAAAAAAGAAGGTTGCTTTAGCCGGGACCCGCAAGAGAAAAGCCTTGAGAAGGGAATTTAGGTCTCCTAACCTATTTAAAAATAAGGAAAAGAAGGAAAATCAAGAAAACCCCTAATTTTCCCCTCATAGCCGCATTCTCTCTCTCTCTCTCTCTCTCTCCTAAAACCCTAGCCGAGCAGCCCTAGCCACACCATCGAACCACCCCCGAGCCACCCAGCCCTAGCCGCACGCACCACCTGGTCCATCGCACCACACCGCTCGCGACACTGCGCGCGCACGGACCACGCCGCCCGGCCTCGCTCGCCCGGCCTACTGCGCCGCCCTACCTGCGCGACGCTGCGAACGGAAGCCCCACCGCCGCGATACCCATCGCCGCCGACGTGGCGTCGCGGGCCGCCAAAGACCGCCTCGACGTTGCTCGTGGTCGCACAGTGCCGCAACGCAGCCCAGACGCGCCGCCCGCACGCTGCCCCGCCGCTCCAGCGCGACCCCTCGCAGCGCGCCAACCCAGCGAGCCGCTCGCTCGCGCGTCGCCTTGCAGCCGCACATCCGCAAGATCGCCACTGTGCGTCCGCCGACGGCGTGTCTGCGCGCCCAGCGCCAGGCGCCCACCGCTCAGCCAGCGCCCAAGCCACCCTCCTGCTGCTGCGAGGCCCGTGTCTTCTCGGTGGTTGCTCGAGTTCGTATTAAGCTCGAGGGTCTTTTTGGTTGTGATAGCTATTCTCCACTTGTTTCGTGTAAGGACTTCCTACCGTGGTTGTGTGGACCCTGCTATGCTTTCTTAATTGTGCCTTGTATGCTTGTTTACCTTTATGAGCATGTTAGTGGATAGGATAGCTAGTGATTAAATTCTTGCTAGCATGTTTTGCCTTTTTGTACATGTTAGTGCCATGCTAGGGTTGTTCTTCCAGCATGCTTGAGATTCCTGCTTTAAGCTCGTAGTATCATGCTAGGCTATGTATGATGAGATGTCTTTGTGAATGTTAGCCAGGAATCACGTACTTGGTAGTCTAAGCTAGTATAATAGGGTTTGTCATCATCTAGAGGCTGAGAGCGGACATAACGTACCTTGTCCCCACCGGTCGGGAGTAGAGCGAAGCATAACGTACATTGCTTCCCCCCGACAGCCGATGTGGATGTAGCTACCACATCGGCATAAGCCTAGTTTGTAGCCTGCTAGAGCGGAACCACCGCCAACGGTGCAAGCCGCCTTCGCGGTTCTTAGCTTCCAGTCGGTGGTACAGGTGCAGTCGCATGGATGAGTGCCGAGGGCCTCGCACCACTCGTGTTCGGTGACACCGTTTCCGAGTCTTAGGCATGCGTACCTGGCCCGCGTAGTTTGCCCTTAGGCCCCCGCATTTACGCCGGTTGCAGAAGAGCATGCGGTGTGCGCGCACACGCGTTAGTAGCCGGTTCGGAGAGCTCCCCCGGGCTAATGTTCGTGAGTACACCAGTTCCTTCCCGTTTAGAGCGGACTTCGGGTACTCCCGATAGTCAGATTTATAGCGAGGGTAAAGAGGCCCTTGAGGACACCCATTGGGATTGACTTTAGAGTTAATCAATTGGTCGAGAGGAGAAAGACCCTCGAGGGTGTCGGACATCTTGGGATCGGTTTTGAGTGATCAATTGGCCGTGGGAGAAAGACCCTCGGAGATGTCCCGGGATTGGTTTGAGAGCCAATCATTAGGCTGGAAGTAGGAGACTTCCGAGGATTCCGGATTTGCCTTGTGAGCTCGTTGAGCTAAGATCCGTGTTGATATTTGTGGCATGTGTACTAGGTTGCTAGATGATAGATTGCATCGTATCGCACCCGGTCGGGGTTCTTACTGAGTATGTTTATACTCACCCTTATCGTGGTTTCTTCCACAGGTAACTTGGGACAGCACCGAGGTGGCTAGCGGAGAGAGCTGGGAGATCATGGATGCTGCTGACACTCTGTCGTGTCTTATTTTACTGTTTTTGGATTTCAGCATGTAGTTGGACTTAGATCCGTAGGGAAAACTATGATTTGAACTATTTTATGTTTTTAAGGAAAGTACTGATCAGTCACTGTTTTAATTTGAAGGGTTCGTTTTTGCCTAATGAATGTTTACTTTGTTTTTAGTGTTTTCCACTCTTATAATTGAAAAGTTTTACAAACCGGCCCTAGCTGGGTCCTTTTAAGCTTTTCACTGGCATGCTGAGTAAAGGCCTAGATTTAGTTCCATTTTCGGGTTGGGTCTTTACAGTTGGTATCAGAGCACAGAGTCATAGATTCTGTAGACTAACCTGTTTGTAGGTTGTGTTCCCATGATCTCCAGCACTCCAAGGCCGCCAGGTTTGTCTAAGTTCAATAAGCTAAGGGTTTTGTTTACGATACTATATGCAGTACACATGTGTTATCTTTGTTGGCAGAGAAAGTCCGAGCGTGGACTAACCCGTTGTGGTTTCCGTGTAGATCGCCAGTATGCCGGTTACACGCAGTGGGAGCAGTCCGTCTGGGCGCAAATAGAGATGCCGCAGAGCCAGCAGCCGAGTGGTATATCAAAGCTCAGAGGCGCCCGTGGCACCAGAGGCTAACTTGCCCAGAGAAGGGGTGGAGGCTGCTATGCCTCAAGGTACAGCTCCAGGAGGAGATATTTCTGCTATGAGAGACATGATGATGGGCCTAATGGCCGAGCAGAGAGCTGAGACTCAGGCGCAGCTAGCGGCCAGTGAGAGAGAGGAGTCTAGGGCACAGATAGCCCGGTTGACACAGCTCATGCAAAGAGGCACCCCAGCAGCTCCAGTAGCCCGGTAGAGCTCTTGTAGCTCAACCGGAGGGGCAGGGTCATCGGGACCAGTCGGACTCACTTGATAGTGCAGAGGGAGCTGCTGAGTTTGGCAAGTGGTTGAAAGATTTCACCAAGTGGAAGCCAAAGGAATTTGATGCTTCAGAGAACCCACTTGTGGCGATCAGTGTGGTTGGCAAGAATGGAGTACATCTTTAGAGTTATGGGATGCCCAGATGTACAGAGGCCGAGATGTGCGGCCCATGTTCTCTCCGACACACGGTGAGTGGTGGTGGGAGTCCACAGATAGAGCTAGACCAGGTGGGTCTTCTCCGACCACTGGGAGTTCTTTAGAACGAAGTTCAGAGCTAAGTATGTTAATGACGAGGCTCACGGGAGATGGCAGAGGCCTTCTCAAATCAAAACAGGATCGAGATAGTATTGCGCCTATGAGAAGAAGTTCTCTGAGTATAGCTATTTCGCACCGGAGCTCATTGCCACCGAGGAGCTCAAGACTAAGAAGTTCATTTGTGGGGTGAGGAAGGAGGTTGCTCGGGATGTTCGAGCACTCGCTCCCGAGAGTTATGATCGAGCGATAGAGTTGGCCACGATTTATAACCCGAAGTATCCGCCGAAGGCAGGATTCTCATTGCGCCGGCTTTCGGTCGATTCGCCTGCCCAGAGATTCGGTAAGAGAAAGTCTGGGACTTCTAGTGGTTTCGCTCAATGGTCAACAGACTCGCCGGCAGGCGATCTAGTTGTCGAGATCGGCGCCGACCTCGGGGTAGATCCGGGATCGCCAGCAGGCGGCGGCGAGCAGCCACTCATTGCAACAAGTGCGGAAAGGCACATTATGGTCTGTGTGGAGCATCGCCCCGTGCTTGCTACAGAGATGTGGCAAGGAGGGCATTTGGCCGATTCTGCACTCGGGATTTAGCAAGTGTGGGACCGCCCAACAGCGCAGGCCGGGTGTTTGCCACTACTCGCCGGGAGGCGGAGCGTCTTGATGATGCGATTCTTAGGTACGCTTGCTTGTCTTACGGCACTATGCATTTGTATTCTTTGATTCGGGTTCGACCCATTCCTTTGTTTCTGATGCATTCGTTAGACAAGCTTGTGTGGAGCTCGAACCTCTAGGGTTTGAGCTGTGTGTTGCCACTCCTTCGGGTGTGAGTATGTTAGCTAGCGGTAGAGAGTTAAGCATGGCGGATCTGAGATATCGATGAGATTTTAGAGGCTACCCTCATAGTGTTGTCTAAGAGCGGTTTCGATGTGATCCTTGGCATGGATTGGTTGGCAGAGAACCATGCATTGATAGACTGCCGCCGGAAAGAAGTGGTGTTTAGGCCGCCTCAGAAGCCGAGCTTCAAGTTTCGCGGTGTCAGGGCGGAACTTGCCCGCCATTGATCTCTCAAAGAATGAAAGCCCATAGATTGTTGGCTCGAGGAGCTTGGGGCTTCTTGGCAAAGCCGTCGGGAGATAGTAGCATCTGCGTTGACTGTTGACATGGTCCCCGTGGTGCAAGAGTTTGCAGATGTCTTTCTGAAGAGTTGCCGGGTTTACCCCAAGCGGGAGTTAGACTTCACCATTGAGTGGAGCCAGGACTCTTCCCATTTCTAAAGCCCCGTATCGTATGGCGCCGGTGAGTTGAGAGAACTCAAAGTGCGGTTGCAAGAGATCTTTGGATCGAGGTTTCATCCGTCCGAGTGTGTCCCCGTGGGGAGCACACATATCTGTTTGTTAAGAAGAAGGATGGATCCATGCGCTTGTGTATAGACTATAGAGAACTGAATAAAGTCACGGTGAAGAATAAGTATCCCCTGCCGCGTATAGATGATCTGTTTGATCAGCTTCAGGGAGCCTCAGTGTTTTGTAAGATTGATTTGAGGTCGAGGTACCATCGGTGAGGATTCGAGATGCGAGATATCCGAAGACCGCGTTCGGATCGAGGTATGGTCATTATGAGTTCGTGGTCATGTCTTTCGGACTCACGAACGCCCCCGCAGCGTTTATGGACATGATGGACAGAGTGTTCAAGGCATTCTTGGATAAATTTGTGTAAGAACCCGACCCAAAATACGGTCCTAAACCTAGGTTCTCACTCAGCATGCAAGTTAAATATTTCACCGAGCGGTTTAGTGCTCATATTTAAAACCTTTCAAAACATTTAGAACGGGGAATGCTTAAAACATAATCAACAACTTTGTTTAAGAAAACCAACGAAGTAAAACAAGCCTGGCCAGTATATATAAAAACATTCAAAACAGTTCAAACAACTTTTTATAATGTTTCCCCTAGGACTCATGTCCATCTACATGCTGAACAAATATGCAAACAATAAAGACAGAGTGTCGGCGGCTCCCATGATCAATCAGCTCCCTCCGCTAGCCGTCCCGGTGCTGTCCCAAGTTACCTGGTGGAAAACCACAGAAATAAGGGTGAGTATAAACATACTCAGTAAGAATCCCCAACCGGGGTACAATACGATACTTCAATCATCTAGCACCCTAGTATACATGCAAACAGTTACCAACACAGATCATAGCTCAACGAGCTTACAAGGCAGAATCTGGAATCCTCGGAAGTCTCCTACTTCCGGCCTAATGATTGGCTCTCATAACCAATCCGGGACATCTCCGAGGGTCTTTCTCCCTCGGCCAATTGATCAGCTCAAAAACCGATCCCAAAGATGTCCGACACCCTCGAGGGTCTTTCTCCCTCGACCATATGATCAGCTCAAAAGCCAATCCCAATGGGTGTCCTCAAGGGCCTCTTACCCTCGCTATAAATCTGGACTATCGGGAGAGTACCCGAAGTCTGGCTCTAAACTGGAAGGAACTGGTGTACTCACGAACATTAGCCCGGGGGAGCTCTCCGAACCGGCGACTAAAGCGTGTGCGCGCACACCGCATGCTCTTCTGCAACCGGCGTAAATGCGGGGGCCTAAGGGCAAACTACGCGGGCCAGGTACGCATGCCTAAGACTCGGAAACGGTGTCACTGAACACAGTAGTGCGAGGCCCTCGGCACTCATCATGAAACTGCACCACCGACTGAAGCTAAGAACCGGCCAAGGCAGCTTGCACCGTTGGCGTGGTTCCGCTCTAGCGAGCTACAAACTAGGCTTATGCCGATGTGGTAGCTACATCCACATCGGTGTCTGGGAAGCAATGTACGTTATGCTTCGCTCTACTCCCGACCGGTGGGGACAAGGTACGTTATGTCCGCTCTCAGCCTCTAGATGATGACAGCCCTAACACACTAGCTAGAGTATAGAGTAAACGATTCCTGGCTAAACATACATAATCATCATCAATCATACATAACCTAGCATGATACTACGAACTTAAAGCAGGAATCTCAAGCATGCTGGAAGAACAATCCTAGCATGGCACTAACATGTACAAACAAGCAAACATGCTAGCAGGAATGCAATCACAAGCTGTCCTATCCACTAATCATGTCCATAAAAGTAAACATGCATATAAGGCACATTCAAGAAAGCATCGCAGGGTCCACACAACCACGGTAAGGAATCCTTACCTGGAAACAAGTGGAGAATGGCTATTACAACCAAAAAGACCCTCGAGCTTATTACGAACTCGAGCAACCTAGGCATAAGTAAAGCATCCTAAGTAAATATACAGCAGCCAGCAGCTTAAAAAAACGAAAGGGAAAAGGCTCGAGAATTACCAACCGAGAGGACACGAGCTCTCGGCAGCAAGGGCAGGCTGGGGCGCTGCTGGTGAGGCAGGGAGCTGGGCGCTGAGCTCGGGCGCGCGGCAAGGCGGAAGGACGTTGGGCGCTGGCGAGGCAGGCGCTGGCGCTGGGCGTGCGGCAGGACGAGCAGTCGTGCAGGTGCGGGCGCACGGCAACGCGTCTGGCTGCAGGGGCGACGCGCGAGCGAGCGGGCTCGCTGGGTTGGCGCGCGGGCGAACGTCTGAACTGCTGGGCGTGACGAGCTGCAGGCGACGGGGCTGGGCGTCAGCGAGCGGCGTCGGACAGTGATGGGTGTGCGACGGTGGGGCTTCTGGTCGGCAGGCGTGCGGTGGCTGGGCGAAGCAGAGGCTGGGCGGTCTGTGCGGGTGGCCTGGGCGGGTGTGGTCAGTGTGCGCGCAGGGTGTGCGGGCGGTGTGGTGCGATGGGACGGTGCGTGCGTGGGGTGGGTGGCTCGGTGGGTGGTTCGATGGTGTGGCTAAATTTTGCTGGGTTTTGGGGAGAGAGAGAGAGAGAGAGAGAGAGAGAGAGAGAGACGGCCAACAAGGGGAAAAATAGGGGTTTCTTGATTTTTCCTTCTCTTCCTTATTTTAAATAGGGTTAGGAAACCTAAAATTCCCTTCCCAAGGATTTTTCTCTTGCGGGTCCCGGCTAAAGAAATTCTTTTCTCTTTTTAGTTCAAATTCTTATTTAAAACTCCAATTCCACCATCTAGGGCAAGGGTTCAAATCCCAAAGGATCCAATTAATTCCCAATTAATTTTGCTATTAACCGGGAAGGAAAACGGGGCCGTTACAATACTCCCCCCTTAAAAGACTTTCGTCCCTGAAAGTCCTAAGACGAAAACAACTCTAGAAAAACTCCACTGGTTCTTAACCAACCAAGCTCCTGAAAAGACAACACAAATCCTTCTTTGAAACCGATCCCTCTTGGGTTCCCAAAGGCTCCAAGCCCAACAGACGCCGAGTCTGCCACGAACTATCTCAACCAAAACTGAACTAGCACTGAGCTTCGAAGAAAACATGCGATAACTAGTCGGTGAGCCACATCCTCTGAGTCGCACCAACTCTCAAACGGTCTTACGACTCTAGGGCTCACTTATCAATGCTAACCCAACTCGGAACGCCTCTCTACGGTGCTACTCTCAGCAAACTCGTGAACGGGTCACAAGCTCTAAAACTCAACGCCACGCTCCGGCGTAACTTCTCTGAATGCTCATAGCTGTTTATCAAACAGCCTCGACCCTTCACCATGCTGACCAAACAACTGAACCTCCCAGGTTTAAGAAACTAAACAGCCTACTCATACTTCGCAAGAGACCTGCGAACCCCACTGGTTGCCTACAATCCTTAACGAAATCCAATTCGAACCACCAAAGCCAAGGGCACTTTTCTGGTTCACCAAACGGCTACCACCACACACACTAGCTGATACTTCAGCTTCGGCCACCCCTGAACGACAGGGTCCGAGAACAGGCTCCACCCAGCCAAACTAATAAGCCGGAGCCCCTCAACGGCCGACAAAAAACTTTCCAATGCAATCCGATCAGCCACTGGCCTAGGTGAACATCGCTAGACAGGAAAACAAACAACATTCCTCTCACGGAAACTTCGAGCAGCAAGGAATAAAACATTACGTGGCTACTAGCAACGCGATAGCTGGAGGATCGAAACTCAAGGGCTTTACCACCCAATGCCACGGCACCTCTGTGCCAACTCACTCAACTGTGGCTCAGCTAAAATGCCAACTGCGAAAGCACAAGGACTAAAAGAAAAGCCCGAGAAAGGCTTGCTTAGCAGAAACTCAAACCAAGCTCATAACGAGCAAAGCTCGCCTCCAAGCTGCCACTCAACTCTTAAGCCCATCTGGCTGCTCCAAGGACTTCCTCCTTATAGCTTAGACCTAACTCTTCTTCCAATCCAGAAACTCCACCCACGAAACATCGAGAGGAATAAGGATAGCGACGACCACAAGCTTGCGGATCTTGAACCACACGAGTCGGCAAGACTACCGCAAAAGTTAAAACTCGAGGCCGGCATCCACGGTGCAACTCAACTACCCAAGAACTAAGGGGTTCCACAAACTCCAAAGATCCAACAACCTTCCGCCAACAACTCAAGCCCTGGAACTGGCTGGCTTTCGCCCTCGCGGGAACAAACACTTTCCGCTTGCTATCAAACAGACGCAGGGACACTCTCGCTAGGTGACAGCTGCGCTACTCGATCAACTACACAACTCGGGAGCTAAGTCGACTCTTCCTTTACAGGAACGATTTCCTAGCAAGCGGACTTCCGAAGGACAGCGAATTTCACACACGCTCGCTGTCTTGCTCAAACTCAATAGTAACAACCACCAACTCTTCTCGGAGGAAACATCCAAGGGTTCCTCAATTGCTTGAACCACCAACTAAGCACTAGCGGTACTTACTCAACCGCTGAGGGGGAGGCCAACTCCCAAAACTACCTGACTAGGAACAAGTCCTCAGGCGACGCCAGCTTGGTCGAACCAAGCTAGCCCTAGAAAACAGCAAAGGAACCAAACCTTGGCCAACGCCAAGCACCACCTCGCTAAGAATTCTGAAAATCAACGTGGAGGTTACCAAGAACAACTCTAGCTTGTTAACCGACAACAAGCATCCAGCAACTTAACCGAGGAACACTGCCTTGGTCTGACTGAGCTCTGGTGAGGCTCTCCACAACTTAGGGTTCCACCGATCGCCCTCCGACACACACTGTTGTCAAACGGTCTAACAGACAGCTGACTACACGAGCACATCTCCCTCCAGCATCTCAACTATGCTGGCCAAAAGCTCTTCCTTGCCACATCTGTAGCAAGCACGGGCGATGCTCCACACAATCCGAAGAGTGCCTTACCACACTTGATGCAATGAGCCGGCTGCCTGGCCCCGCCCTGCTGACGATCCTGAGCTCTAACCTACGGTCGGCGCTGATCGCGACCCCTAGACTTGCCCTAACAGCGAGTCTGCTATCCACCTGAGCGGGAACAACTGGAAGACCCAAACTTCCTCTTGCTCAAAGCATCAGCCACATCGTAGCTTCTATCCAGGGTAAGGATCCGAACAACTCTCTTAGCCATGGCGGCCAGAAATTACGCGATTATGCTACCATCGCCCTTGTTCAGTTCCAACTGAACTCCAACCATCGATCAACAAGAAATGCTCTCTACCGGGCCAAGGGCCAACTAGCATAACTTTCCTACGCAACAAACCGGCACCGCACGCAGTAGCCTCTCAACCCAAGGGCACTTGCCAAGAACTAAAGTCCTAACTCCTCAGAACTGAGCACTGGTTTCACAACCCGAAACCCCTCGTGGTTCTTGAAAAATACACCACGGAACGAGCTACACAAAAGTACATTGGCGTGTACAGCTCCAACTTGGTTCCTTAAGATCCAAACCAACAAGTATTCTCACACAAGGCAACTTTTGCCTCCCAATAGAGCCACTTCTAGCAAAGGAGCAACAAGACTTCAACCCACTCAGGGCCAACTCACCACGGAATGCCACGTTGGTCGACTCACTCTTACAAGAGCATAGCCACACCAAGCTAACTTACCTCCTACCGATGGTCCACTAAACGTGCTCGATCAACCATCCAACTCATGGCTCTAACGTTGGATCAACCACGCATCATCGATGCCAACCCTACTCATATTAGGGTAACTCCAGGGTAATCGAATCACACTACCATCCAACTGGCTCACAAGCCACAACACAGGCACGAGATCTCGGACGCGCTAGCCCTTAACAACCAACAGTATCCTTTGTACCCAACTCTCGGTGACCCTGAAAGGCTCCAACTTATCCCTCGAACGACCTCAAACTTGTAGTTCTCTAGCTACCACCGAGCTAGATCTCTTATGCAACCCAAATAGGTGAAATCTCATGAATGGGTACAGGACTAGTGGGGATGCTAAACTCGGGCGGGGTCCTGAACCACCACTGCACAAAAAGTGCCAACCGAGTGCGAATCTAGGCCTCCTCTCAAAGCTTGGTGCCAACAGCACTACTTCCTTTACAACACAAACATCCCTTTACGGGCTTCAAGCCACTCGAGGGTAGGGAAGGTCACACTCGTGTGACAGGGCAATGGCACTCAACACAAGAGTCTCAAGAATCGAGTAGACTACTCTCGACATCACGTCCAACAGACAAGCCAAGGCCCACTCCCGCATCCCACTCGATGCTCAACGAATACTCAGGCCAACCCTCGGGTGTAAAGACCCGACCCAAAAGGGGCTCTAAATGGGCCTTTACCCCAATGCATGTAGTGAAAATAAAAGACATTATAAAAAAATACATTTCGGATTCCAAGTAAAAAGCGAAACATTCAACAACCAAAACATACATTTCTAAAAGCACACTCACGATCAGAGATTTATTTAAACCATTAAAACAATCCACAAGTACCAATATCTTTGGAATCCATAAAACGTAAGAAAACATCCCGGGGCTCTGTGTCCCGTCTACATGCATTCAGGGAAATAATAAAAAGTGAAGAGTCATGATAATTAAAATAAAACAATCAGAGATGACAAGAGGTTCCATGATCATAGCTCCTCCTTGACCATCCTGTCTCCCGCCTTGATTACTGTGGAAAACCACAGAATAAGGGTGAGTAACGAATTACCCAAGAAGAATCCCCAACCGGGTACAATACGATATACATGATCATCTAGAAGAATGTATGCAAGCTATGAGAACAAACACAGAGCGGAGCACATAGCTAAGTCCACACTTGGACCTCGGATGCCATCTCGTGGTCTTAGTCCGGAAAATACCACAACACACTAAACGCACTATACGGGAACAAGTCCGGCCTCGGCCGTCTCATCGCCGTCGAAAGGTGCATCGCTCAAGATCCCGAGGAGCTCTCCGTCGGTGGCTGTAATGAGCGTAAGCGCGCACCGCATGCTACCGCAAACTCGGGGTGCCGGGTCTAGTGGCAAGCCGCCCGTGTTGACCACCATGCCTAACTAAATCTCGGATCGGTGTCACCGACATAGGGGTGTGAGACACGGACACGTGAACTATGTCACTGTACCACCGCTTTGAGGCTAAGGAACCGGTCGTGGTAGGCTTACACCGAAGCGGTCCTTGCCCTAACAGTGGCAATCAAGGGCTACGGCCGAACACGCCGAGGACGTGTCGATCGCCGGGGACGAGGCAATGCCAAGTCATCATCCCGACCGTTGGGGCATTTAACGATCCGCCACCCTCACCCAAGATTGCGGGGCCTACCGGTTGGGATAGCTAATCCTCACGGGGTCCAAGGACGAGAATCTGTCTCGAACGTCCTTGCCATAGATGCAAGATACTTTATGCATCGGGCCCGGATGATTCTATCTACCTCAATTCTAAACCTTAACAATAATAACGATTCAATCAATGCGGTCCAATACGTGCTCATCGGATACAAAGAACCTAGCATGATACTACGAAGCAAGACAGATATCGAACATGCTAGAATAGAACAACCTAGCATGGGCTAACATGAGAAACAATACAAGAGTTCATGCGATCAGAATTCGAACAGAGCACCTAGGCTAAACATGCTAGTAAACATACACGGGCATACAAAACAACAATCACAAATATACCGCAGAGTCCACACAACCCCGGTAAGAAATCCTTACCTTGGTGGAAGACTTTTACACACAAATCCTAAGTCATGGAACAATCCCGAGCTAGCGGCGAGGAACCTAGCAAACCAACAATAATCAGTATCTAAAATATCTAAACAACAATAGAACAGCAAGCTCGGCTCAAAGGGAACTCACGCGCGCGACGACACGAGCTTGGGGTGGCCGCAAGTCGCTCGGCAAGCAAGGCTGGCATTGCTTGCTACCGGCACAGCGAGGACACGTGGCTGGTTGCGCTACTGTTGGCACGCAGCACGGACACGCTGTGGGCCGCGCTACCGCGTTACCGCACGCAGCGAGGACACGCGCGCGGCAGCGCGAGCGCTCGACGGCGGCGGGCGCGCGCGTCTGGGCGGGCGGCGGCGCGCGCGCGATCGCTCGAGCGGCGCGCGGCGAGCGGCTTCGGCAAGCGGACACGGCGCGGGCGCGCGCGGCGATCAGGCGATCTCGCTGGCTGGGCGAACGGCGAGGCTGCTGCGAAGCAGTGTCCGGGCGCGCTGGCAGGCTGGCTCGACCCGTCTGGGCGTCGCGCAGTGGCTGGCTCGGCCGATCCGGGCGTGCGGCATGGTGGCTCGGCCGATCTGGGCATGCGGCAGTGGCTCGCTCGGCCGATCGGGGCGTGCGCGGCAGTGGCTGGCTCGGCCGATCTGGGCGCGGCGAGGTAGGTGAGGATGATGGTTTGCTCCTCTCTACCGGGTTGCACAACACACACACACACACAACCCCTTTTTCTTACATTCGCCAACAACACCCAAATGAGAAGATGAAGAAGACGAAGACTTACCCGGAATGATGATGATCGAACCCAAGGAGATGCAAGGATGAAGAACTCGGCAAGGCTATGGAGATGGAGAGCTTGGGCGGCCAAGAGATGTTTTGGAGAAGGAGATGAAATAACCTATTTCTATTTCATTTAACCAAATGCACCAAAACTCCAAAAATCCAAGGTTAACTAAGATGTGATGCGAGAAAGACCAACAAGAGCACCTAATGGCTCATTTGGCACACCTCTCTACAAGCTTCCTCAGAGACCGGGTTCAAACCCCTTGCAAAGACAATTTCCTTTATTTTTACTTTTGCAACAAACCTTGCTCAAACCAAACCACAAACCCCTCCAAAAACCTACAAAAACCAACCAATAATTTTAGTAAATTGGAAAAGACACAAACGACCATGACGGCCCGACCAAATTACCAAATTACCCCTAGGGCATACGGAAGACCGGGAAGAAAAACCTGGTCGTTACAATATTCCCTCCTTTTTATGACTTTCGTCCTCGAAAGTCCTTAAGATGTAAAACAGCTCAGTGGTAATGCAACCTCATCTCGTCTTCCCGCTCCCAAGTGGCTTCCGTAACCCCGATTCTTCCACTTTGAACCTTTACCAAACGAATCTCGCGACACGCAACGTCTTGGTCTCAAAGGCAAGGATCCTCACCGGCTTCTCCTCGAAGTTCAAATCCTCATTCGGTGCAAAGGCTCAAAGTCCACAATGTGCGACGGGTCCGGCACATCTTGCCTCAACATCGATACATGGAAAACACTATGCACTGCGATAGTGACGAGGTAGGGCTAACCGGTAAGCAACTCTCGCCAATCCTCTCTAGGATCTCAAATGGACCAATAAAACGGGACTCAACTTCCCACGCTTACCAAACCTCAAAACACCTCGCATCGGAGCAACCTTAAGGAACACATGTGACCAACCTCAAACTCCAAATCTCGACGCGAACATCGGCGTAACTCTCTCGCTGCTCGCTCTGATTTGTCAACATACGAGCTCTAATCTTACGCCTTTGCACCATTGGTCAAGCAGCGATGGTCGGGACCCAAAACACATCTATCACCAACCTCTTCCCGAACACGGGGACCGACAACGCTTACCATACAATGCCTCGAATGGAGCCATCTCAGATCGTCGATTGTAATCGTTGTTGTAGGCAAACTCCATCAAGTCTGAATCTTTGGTCCCAAGCGCACGGGAAATCCAACACACAAGCCCTCAACATATCCTCGAGAATCTGATTCACTCTCTCGACCGACCATCCGTCGAGGGTGAAAAAGTCTGGCTTGAAAGCGCACTCTGTGCCCAAACCCTTCTCGAGCGCTCTCCGAAACGAGAAGTGAACCGCGAGTCACGATCGACACAATCCTCACCGGCACACCATGATAACGGATGATCTGCTCCAAAAGCAGTGCGCGCCTTTGTTCCACGGTATAAGTGTCTCTACCGGGAATGAAGTGTGCGCTCTTGGTCAAACGGTCGACTATCACCCAAATCGAGAGAACTTCCTGAGTCCTTGGCAAACCGGATATAAAGTCCATAGAAATCTCTTCCCATTTCCACTGGGGTACACTCGTGCATTGCAACAAACTCGCTGGCCTCTGCGCAGGTGCCTTCACTTGGCGACAAGTGAGACACCGGTGACAAACTCTGCCACATCTCTCTTCATCCCCATCCACGAGAAAGTGCGCTTAAGGTCTCGATACATCTTGGTACCAGGGGTGCCAAGCAAAAGGGGGAACAGTGGGCCTCAGAGAGCAACTCGGCTCGCAAACTGCAATGTCCGGAACACACAACCGGCCTCTATAAGTCAACCCACCGTCGGTGAATATACAAAGTCAAAGTCACCGTCAAGACTAACTCTATCAACCAATCTCTTAAGTGCGGGGTCACCCAACTGGCTGTCTATAATCCGCTGCCGATCGGCCAATGAGCAATCGAGCAGCTACCACAGCGGTAACCTCTCCCAACAACATCGCAACCTCGGCCCGCTCGAACTCTCTCTCTCAAACCTGGTTTGGGAACTCAACAACGCCGCAGAGTGCGACGTCTTTTCGCTCAAAGCATCGGCCACTACATTGGCTTTACCCGGATGGTACAAAATCTCGCAGTCATAATCCTTTACCAACTCTAACCATCTCCTCTCGCCTCATATTCAACTCTTACGAGTAAGCGGAGATACTTGAGGCTCGGTGATCGGTAAACATCTCGAATCCGCTCACCATACGTGTAATGCCTCCAAATCTTGATTGCAAACACCACTGCTGCCAACTCCATATCATGAGTCGGGTAGTTCTGCTCATACGGCTTGGTGACGGGAAGCATAGGCAATGACCTTCCGTCTTTGCATCAACACACAACCTAATCCAAACTTGGAAGCATCATCTTTCAGACCACGAAACCACTGTCCCCTCCGGATCGCCAACATCAGTTGAAGTCAAACTACGCTTGAGCACGGCAAAGCTCTCATCACACCTGCTGTCCCAAACAAACTCGACACCCTTCCTCGTCGACGAGTGAGGGGCGAGGCTAAAGTAGAAAAGTCCTTGACGAACCGAGCGGTAGTAACTCGCCAAACCAGAGAAAGCTGCGAATCTCGGCAGAATCGAAGTCGGCTTGGCCCATGAACTCACGGCCTCAATCTTCGCGGGGTCCACGGCTATACCATCTCTCGAAACCACGTGGCCTAGGAAGGCCACCGCTCCAACCAGAAATCACATTTGGAAAACTTCGCATAAAGTGGTTTTCCCTCAAAGCCGCCAATACTCGTCTCAAATGCTCTGCATGGTCTTCTTTAGACCTCGAATAAATCGAGAATATCGTCAATGAACACGATGACGAAGCTGTCCAAAAATGATTTGAACACCCTATCCATCATGTCCATGAACGCTTGGTGGGGCATTGGTCAATCCAAACGACATAACCACAAACTCATAGTGACCATATCCGGACACGAAGCTGTCTTAGGAATGTCGGCATCCCGATCATGAATCGATGGTAACCGGATCTCGAGATCTATCTTGGAGAACACGAAGCTCCCCTGAAGCCGATCGAACAAATCATCGATCACGGGCAAGCGGATACTTATTCTTCATTGTCACCTTATTAAGCTCGCGGTAATCAATACACAAGCGCATAGAACCATCCTTCTTTTTCACAAACAGAATCTGGTGCTCCCCACGGGGACACACTTGGGACGGATGAACCCTCGGTCTAACATCTCCCGCAATGAATCTTGATTCCTTTAACTCACTGGCGCCATGCGTCACGGAGCCTTCGAGATAGGGAGGGTCCGGCTCGAGCTCAATAATGAAGTCAACCTCTCTCTTTGGGGCAACCCGGTAACTCCTCAGAAACACATCCGCGAACTCTTGCACGGACCGGCTTTGATCGACAGACGGCGAGGGGCGCTCTTCCCGCACAACTTGGCTAAATAGCCCCAAGCTCCATGAGCTAGCAAACGACGAGCTTTCACGGTGACACCATCGGCGGGCAAACTCCACCCTGGACTCCACGAAACTTAAAAAGTGGGCCGACACTGGCGGCTGAACACTACTTCTTTCCGGTGGCAGTCAATCAACGCGTGGTTAGCGACTAACCACTCCATACCAAGAATCACATCAAAACCACTCATAGGCGAGAACTATGAGTGTGGCTACTAAGCAACTCTCCGGATATCTCGATCGGCCATCCTTAATCTTATCTCTAGCCAACATACTAACTCCCGAAGGAGTTGCAACAGATAACTCAAAACCTAGAGGTTCTAGTCTTAACTTAGCATGCTCAAACCAAACAACACAGATACAAATGAATGCGTAGAAACAGAATCAAACAAGACAAATGCGCGTTGATCTAAAACAAGAAGCGCACACGCCACAGTGCGCATCCGTGACGCTCGGCCTCTGACGGTTCGTAGCAAACACTCGACTCGCTGCTGCTGCCATTCATTTGAGCCGCCATAATCGGCCGATCACAAAAACGGGCCATGTGCCCCTCTCTACCACAGCGGTAGCACAATCTAGGTCAGGTGACAAGCTCCGCGTGGACTTTCCCACAAGTAGCACAAGCGGGAAAGCGCTGGGTCCTCCCCTCGTCTGGGGTGAAAACGGTGGAGCTCTCCGTGGTCTCTCGCTTCGAAGCGCCCTTGGCGGCGCCGCCTCCCCGAAAGTCAAACTTCCTCTTCGCCCCACGGCTGCTGGGACAGACGCGAACAGAGCGGCAACAACCCGCTCAGCAGGATACTTCCCATTATAGATCGTGGCTAATCGGGATGACAGCCCTAGCATAAGTGTCGGGGCACGAGCCCGACATCACGGGAAACACCCCGCCTCAATCAGAGATATGAACTTCCGAATCTTCACTCAGGGTGGCAATCAAGCGAGGAGCAAAATATCCATACTCACGAGAACTTGCGCTCATATTCCTCAATGGAATCGGAACCCCGCTTGAGTGTTGGAAGAGCTCCACCATCTTCTCCTCGAGCCTCATCATCGATGAACTTTACCTTGAACTCGGCCTTGAAGAACTCCCAAGTAGCGGGTGGAGACCCGGTGGTCTCTCGCTCAAGGTGGACTCCCACCACCATCTCATTGTGCCTCCTAGCACATGAGCCGCACATCTCGGCCTCTGAATATCGGGGCACACCATGATCGGGAAGGTGTACTCCAAATGGGCGATCCACTGGCCGCCGCTAACGCATCACCGGTGGCATCAAACTTCTCGGGCTTCCACTTCACAAAATCCTTGACCACCTACCCAATTCCTCGGCACCTCTCGCCATATACGCCTCTGGGGCTACTTGCTCTCGTGGAGTGGAGGTGCTCTTGAGCTCTCTTTGAACCAATCGAGTCATTTGCTCGATCTGGGCTCGGGACTCTTCCCATTGCTTGGCGCCAACAAGGCACAGGTCTACGCCTCGGTCACTCAACATGCCGACCATAAAAGCCCTCATAGACTCGGCAAACTCTCCGCTCCCAGGAGCGATCTCACGGCGCTTCGATCGCCTCAACGCCCGCTCTAGGCGTAACAGAGGAGGAGCTCTTTGGTGGAATGCCATCGATGTCACTTGGGACGATGTCCTGCGATGATCGATCCGATCCACGATACCTCGACCGCTCTCGAACCTCCTCCCGATGCGGGTGGTCGCATCTTTGGCGATCTACATCCAAACCAACAACGAATCAAAACTCGCTGTCACCATTCCACAACACCAAACAAGGCATACACTAGATGATAGGTATTGTAAATTCTTAACCCTTTTCCTTTCTAAAACAATAAATCTAGGCGTACTGATTGGTGCCGAGTCTTGATGATCATGGAAAACGACCTACAACAAAAGGTCGAGTCTCACAGAATCTATGACTCGACGAGCTCGATACCAATCAGTAAAGACCCGACCCAAAAGGGGCTCTAAATGGGCCTTTACCCCAATGCATGTAGTGAAAATAAAAGACATTATAAAAAAATACATTTGGATTCCAAGTAAAAAGCGAAACATTCAACAACCAAAACATACATTTCTAAAAGCACACTCTGATCGAGAGATTTATTTAAACCATTAAAACAATCCACAAGTACCAATATCTTTGGAATCCATAAAACGTAAGAAAACATCCGGGGCTCTGTGCCCGTCTACATGCATTCGGGGAAATAATAAAAAGTGAAGAGTCATGATAATTAAAATAAAACAATCGAGAGATGACAAATGAGTTCCATGATCATAGCTCCTCCTTCACCATCCTGTCTCCGCCTTGATTACCGTGGAAAACCACAGAATAAGGGTGAGTAACGAATTACCAGTAAGAATCCCCAACCGGGGTACAATCGATATACATGATCATCTAGAAGAATGTATGCAAGCTATGAGAACAAACACGAGAGCGGAGCACATAGCTAAGTCCACACTTGGACCTCGGATGCCATCTCGTGGTCTTAGTCAGGAAAATACCACAACACACTAAACGCACTATACGGGAACAAGTCCCGGCCTCGGCTGTCTCTTCATCGCCGACACGAAAGGTGCATGGCTCAAGATCCCGAGGAGCTCTCGATCGGTATGGCCATGTAATGAGCGTAAGCGCGCACCGCATGCTCACCGCAAACTCGGGGGTGCGGGTCTAGTGGCAAGCCGCCCGTGTTCGATCCACCATGCCTAACTAAATCTCCGGATCGGTGTCACCGACATAGGGTGTGAGACACGGACACGTGAACTATGTCACTGTACCACCACTTTGAGGCTAAGGAACCGGTCGTGGTAGGCTTACACCAGAAGCGGTCCTTGCCCTAACAGTGGCAATCAAGGGCTACGGCCGAACACGCCGAGGGCGTGTCGACTCACGGGGACGAGGCAATGCCAAGTCATCATCCCGACCGTTGGGGCATTTAACGACACCGCCACCCTCACCCAAGATTGCGGGCCCTACCGGTTGGGATAGCTAATCCCTCACGGGGTCCAAGGGCGGAGAAGCTGTCTCGAACGTCCTTGCCATAGATGCAAGATACTTTATGCATCGGGCCCGGATGATTCTATCTACCTCAATTCTAAACCTTAACAATAATAACGATTCAATCAATGCGGTCAATACGTGCTCATCGGATACAAAGAACCTAGCATGATACTACGAAGCAAGAACGGATATCGAACATGCTAGAATAGAACAACCTAGCATGGGCTAACATGAGAAACGATACAAGAGTTCATGCGATCAGAATTGACAGAGCACCTAGGCTAAACATGCTAGTAAACATACACAGGCATACAAAACAACAATCACAAATATACCGCAGTGAGGTCCACACAACCCGGTGAAGAAATCCTTACCTTGGTGGAAGACTTTTACACACAAATCCTAAGCTGCGGAACAATCCCGAGCTAGCGGCGGGAACCTAGCAAACCAACAATAATCAGTATCTAAAATATCTAAACAACAATAGAAACGACAAGCTCGGCTCGGGGAACTCACGCGGCGCGGCGACGACACGGCTTGAAGGGTGGCTGCAAGTGGCTCGGCAAGGTCGGTATTTGCGCTGGCATTGCTGGCACGGCAGGACACGCTGCGCTGGTTGCTGTATTGCACGGCACGGACACGCGCTGGCCAGGCTGGCTGCGCTGCTGCACGGCAAGCAGCGAGGACACGCGCGCTGCGCGAAGCGTCTCGACGGCGGCGCGCGGCGCCGGCGCGTCGGGCGAAGGCGCGCGGCGAACGCTCGAGCGGCGCGCGCACGGCGCGAGCGGCGCAAGCGAGACACACGGCGAGGGCGCGTCGAGCGATCGGGCGATCTGCTTTGGGCGAGCGGCGAGGCTCGCTGCAGAAGCAGTCCAGGCGTCGGCGCGGTGGCTCGACCGATCTGGGCGTCGCGGCAGGGCCGCTCGGCCGATCGGGCGTCGCGGCGGTGGCTGGCTCGGCCGATCTGGGCGTCGGCGGGGGCGGCTCGGCCGATCGGGCGTCGCGGCAGTGGTCGCTCGGCCGATCTGGCGTCTGGAGCGGGTGGGGATGATGGCATTTGCTCCTCTCGGTGGTTGCACAACACACACACACACACAACCCCTTTTTCTTACATTCGACCAACAACACCCAAATGAGAAGATGAAGAAGAGCGAAGACTTACCGGAATGATGATGATCGAACCCAAGGAGATGCAAGGATGAAGAACTCGGCAAGGCTATGGAGATGGAGAGCTTGGGCGGCCAAGAGATGTTTTGGAGAAGGAGATGAAATAACCTATTTCTATTTCATTTAACCAAATGCACCAAAACTCCAAAAATCCAAGGTTAACTAAGATGTGATGCGAAAGACCAACAAGAGCACCTAATGGCTCATTTGGCACACCTCTCTACAAGCTTCCCGGGGAGACCCGGGTTCAAACCCCAGGCTGCAAAGACAATTTCCTTTATTTTTACTTTTGCAACAAACCTTGCTCAAACCAAACCACAAACCCCTCAAAAACCTACAAAAACCAACCAATAATTTTAGTAGTTTGGAAAAGACACAAACGACCATGACGGCCCGACCAAATTACCAAATTACCCCTAGGGCATACCGGAAGACCGGGAAGAAAAACACAGGTCGTTACATCGGGTGGCGACACCTAGCTCCACACACGGAACATGCTAACAGAAGGTGCTTCTCTCTAATAGCAGTGAAAACCACGAACGGATTAAGTCACGACAAGCAAACTCCACACTACCCCACAGCTACGAGGGTACTAAAAGAAGCTGGCCGCAAAACGATCAGAGGCTTTGGGAGGACAAGATGTCTCTACATCTTCCTCAAAAGCTACTAACTTGGCGACTTGCCAATCGACCGGGTGGTGGTGGAGACTCGCTGGTCCGCCTCTCAGGACTTCCACCACCACACTTCTTTGCATCAAACAACACAAGAGCGGCACGCCACAACCTCGAGAACATCGGGTCATCGGCCTCTGCGAACAACAGTCATCCCAAAGACTTGGATGATACACTCGATCTGGCCAACCACCTTGCTACTAGCGATGGGTCTCAAAACATCCAGCTCTGAGCTTCCACTTGCCAAACTCGGTGGCTCGATCAACGCCAACTATCTTATCGGCATAAACCTGCCGATCAAGCCCTCCAGGGAACCTCGGGCTCACTGGAAGCGCAAGGAGGGGTGTCTCCTAAATAAACTCTACCGGTGGGCTATCTATGCCCAAGACTCCTCACTACGCGCTACAAACTGCGCCTGGGTCTCCGCTCTCTGTTAGCTAAAAGACCTGCCATCAACTCCCTCATGGCTGGAGCACACTCTGCTCAAGGAGTCTCACTCTAAGGCGTGCTAGCCTCTACCCCCTCCTCTAGGCAACTCAACCGCCAGGGCCAACTCTGGCCAACGGGCTAAACAACCCTGGACGCGGCCTCAACAACCATACAAACGGTCCAACTCCTCGGTCGGACATGCCAAGCGTCATGCTCCTCATAGTGCGATCCACGCACTAGCGATCCGCGACGAGCACCTCCACCCTCTCACTGGGGAGAACCACACCGCGGGCCACAATGGCCTCACGGAGTCTAAGCTCTACCTCCCTGCGGGTGCAATCGACACACCTGGCGATCCGCACAAAGCATAAAACCTAGCCCACGCTGGGCTCTCACCGCCAAACAAGGGTAACACATGTATACTAGATGCAAGCATTGTAAAATAAAACCCTTAGCTTAATGAACTCGAGACAAACTGACGGCCGCGAATGCGATGATCATGGGGCAACAATAACCGCAAAGCGAGTTAGTCTCTGAATCTATGACTCGTGCTCGATACCAAGCTATGTAAGAACCCGACCCAAAATACGGTCCTAAACCTAGGTTCTCACTCAAAGCATGCAAGTTAAATATTTCACCGAGCGGTTTAGTGCTCATATTTAAAACCTTTCAAAACATTTAGAACGGGAATGCTTAAAACATAATCAACAACTTTGTTTAAGAAAACCAACGAAGTAAAACAAGCTGGCGTATATATAAAAACATTCAAAAGCAGTTCAAACAACTTTTTATAATGTTCCCCTAGGACTCATGTCCATCTACATCTTTGAACAAATATGCAAACAATAAAGACAGAGTGCTGGCGGCTCCCATGATCAATCGGCTCCCTCCGCTAGCTAGTCCCGGTCTTTGTCCCAAGTTACTGGTGGAAAACCACAGAAATAAGGGTGAGTATAAACATACTCAAGAAGAATCCAACCGGGGTACAATCACGATACTTCAATCATCTAGCACCCTAGTATATGCATGCAAGCGATTACCAACACGGATCATAGCTCAACGAGCTTACAAGGCGAGAATCTGGAATCCTCGGAAGTCTCCTACTTCCGGCCTAATGATTGGCTCTCATAACCAATCCGGGACATCTCCGAGGGTCTTTCTCCTCGGCCAATTGATCACTCAAAACCGATCCCAAAGATGTCCAGACACCCTCGAGGTCTTTCTTCTCCTCGACCATATGATCACTCAAAAGCCAATCCCAATGGGTGTCCTCAAGGGCCTCTTACCCTCGCTATAAACTGGACTATCGGAGAGTACCGAAGTCCGGCTCTAAACAGGAAGGAACGGTGTACTCACGAACATTGGCAGGGAGCTCTCCGAACCGGCGACTAAAGCGTGTGCGCGCACACCGCATGCTCTTCTCGCAACCGGCGTAAATGCGGGGGCCTAAGGGCAAACTACGCGGGCAGTACGCATGCCTAAGACTCGGAAAGCGGTGTCACCGAACACGTGAGTGCGAGGCCCTCGGCACTCATCTCGTGCGGCACTGTACCACCGACACGAAGCTAAGAACCGGCCAAGGCGGGCTTGCACCGTTGGCGGGGTTCCGCTCTAGCAGCTACAAACTAGGCTTATGCCGATGTGGTAGCTACATCCACATCATTTGTCGGGGAAGCAATGTACGTTATGCTTCGCTCTACTCTTGACCGGTGGGGACAAGGTACGTTATGTCCGCTCTCACCTCTAGATGATGGCCCTAACACACTAGCTAGAGTATAGAGTAAACGATTCTGGCTAAACATACATAATCATCATCAATCATACATAACCTAGCATGATACTACGAACTTAAGCGCAGAATCTCAAGCATCTTTGGAAGAACAATCCTAGCATGGCACTAACATGTACAAACAAGCAAACATGCTAGCAGGAATGCAATCACAAGTTTGTCCTATCCACTAATCATGTCCATAAAAGTAAACATGCATATAAGGCACATTCAAGAAAGCATCGCAGGTCCACACAACCACGGTAAGGAATCCTTGCACTGAAACAAGTGGAGAATGGCTATTACAACCAAAAAGACCCTCGAGCTTATTACGAACTCGAGCAACCTAGGCATAAGTAAAGCATCCTAAGTAAATATCTGACCAGCAGCCTTAAAAAAACGAAAGGGAAAAGGCTCGAGAATTACCAACCGAGAGGACACGAGCTCGGCAGCAAAGAGGGGCAGTGGGCGCGCTGGTGAGGCAGTGAGGCGGGCGCCCGAGCTCGGGCGCGCGGCAAGGCGGAAGGACGTTGGGCGCTGGCGGCGCAGGCAGCGCGGGCGCGCGGGCGTGGCGGAGGCAGCGATCGTCGTGCAGGCAGCGAGCGGCGCACGCAACGCTGCTGCGCGGCGCAGGGCGACGCGCAGCGAGCGAGCTCAGCGCTGGGTTGGCGCGCGGGCGAACGTCTGGCTTCGGCTGGCGTGATGAGCTGCAGCAGCGACGGCCGGGCGTCGGCCGAGCGCGTCGGGCGATGATGGGTGTGCGACGGTGGGGCTTACGTCAGCGGCGTCGCGGTGGCCGGGCGGTCTGTCGCGGGTGGCTGGCGGGTGTGGTCAGTGCGCGCGCAGGGGGCGTGCGCGGGTGTGTGGTGCGATGGGGCGGTGCGTCGCGGTGGGTGGCTCGGTGGGTGGTTCGATGGTGTGGCTAGGGTCGCTACTGGGTTTTAGGGAGAGAGAGAGAGAGAGAGAGAGAGAGAGAGAGAGAGAGACGGCCAACAAGGGGAAAAATAGGGGTTTCTTGATTTTTCCTTCTCTTCCTTATTTTAAATAGGGTTAGGAAACCTAAAATTCCCTTCCCAAGGATTTTTCTCTTGCGGGTCCCGGCTAAAGAAATTCTTTTCTCTTTTTAGTTCAAATTCTTATTTAAAACTCCAATTCCACCATCTAGGGCAAGGGTTCAAATCCCAAAGGATCCAATTAATTCCCAATTAATTTTGCTATTAACCGGGAAGGAAAACGGGGCCGTTACAATTTGTCATCGTATTCATAGACGACATTTTGATTTATTCCAGGACAAAGGAGGACCATGCTTCGCATTTGAGGCAAGTTTTGACAGCATTGCGTGAGAACCAGTTGTTCGCAAAGTTCTCTAAGTGTGAATTTCGGCTAGAGAGAGTAGCCTTCCTTGGACATATCGTGTCGGCGAGATGGTATAGCGGTGGACCCCGCAAAGATAGAGGAAGTTAGCTCATGGGCCGGACCGGCGACGGTCGGCCGAGATACGTGACTTTTTGGTCTGGCGAGTTATTACTGGCGTTTCGTGAAAGACTTTTCATAAGGCAAAGCGGCCCTAACCCGTCGACCAAGAAGGGTGTTGACTTTGTTTGGGATGCTAGATGTGAGGAAAGTTTTGCCCGGCTTAAGCTCGGCTTGACGACAAAGACTGTGTTGGCGATCCGGAAGGAACAGGAGGTTTCGTAGTTTATAGTGATGCTTCCAAGTATGGTTTATTTTGTGTGTTGATGCGGCATGGGAAGGTGATAGCTTATGCTTCCCGTGATTGAAGCCTTATGAGAAGAACTATCCAACTCATGATATGGAGTTGGTTGCAGATTGTTTTTGCTCTAAAGATTTGGAGGCACTACTTATATGGTGAGAGGATTCGATTGTTCACGGACCACGAGAGCCTCAAATATTTCTTCACTCGAAGGAGTTGAACATGAGGCGAGAGGAGGTGGCTCGAGTTAGTAAAGGACTACGATTGTGAGATTTTGTATCATCCGGAAAAGCCAATGTTGTGGCTGATGCGCTTGAGTAGGAAGACGTCGCATTCAGCAGCTTTCTTTGCCGAGCTCCCAAGTTGAGTTGCGGAAAGAGTTTTGAGCGAACCGGTATTGCAGTCTTGTTGGGAGAGGTTACCGCCGGGTAGCCCAACTATCGATTCGGTACCTGTCGCTAATAGGAGGATCATCGACCGATCACCGAGTGATCCCAAGTTGAGGAGATTGCTCGAGAGGGTTGAGGCTGATGGCGATTTCGACTTTGTTGTGGCACCGCACGAAGGCTTGAGGTACCGAGGTCGATTGTGCGTCCCGGATGATGCAGAGGTTCGAGCAGAGTTGCTCGCCGAGGCACATAGTTCCCCATTCACTTGGCACCCGGGAGGTACCAAGATGTACCAGATCTCAAGCGCACGTTCGGTGGATGGGCATGAAGCGAGATATAGCGGAGTTTGTTAGCGGTGTCTCACTTGTCAACAAGTGAAGGCCCTAGACGTAAAACCTGCGGAGTTTATTACTGACCATTAAGTGTTCCACGGTGGAAATGGGATGAGATTTCGATGGAATTTATCTCTGCAGGTTGCCGAGGACACCGAGAGGGTTTACGCAGATCTGGGTAGTAGTGGACCGGTGACCAAGAGTGCACACTTTATTCGGGAGGATTAGTTATCTTGTGGAGCAGTGGGCACGATTGTTCCTTGAGCAGATTTGTGCGGTACCACGGGTACCCGCAAAGATAGTATCGGATCGGGATTCTCGGTTCACATCTCGCCTCGAGAGCGCTCCCGAAGGGTTTGGGAACCGAGTGCGCGGCTTTTCAAGATCGCCTTCCACCCTCAAACCGATGGTCGACCGAGAGGGTGAATCAGATTCGAAGACATGTTGAGAGCCCGTGTCTTGGACTTCCTGAGCAGATTGGGACCCGAGACACATACTTGATGGAGTTCGCTTACAACAATGCGGCTATCAGCGACTATTCAAATGGCCCCATTCGAGGCATTGTATGGTAAGCGGCTGCAGATCCCAGTGTTGCGGGAGGAGGTTGGGGATAGGCGGGTTCGGGACCCGAGTTCACTGCAGATGAATAACGAGCGCAGCGGTCACGAGAGAAGATAAGGGCTCGCATGTTGACAGCACAGAGTAGGCAAAAAAGTTACGCCGATGTGAGGCGTAGAGACTTGGAGTTTGAGGTGGGCCAACATGTTTTCCTGAAGGTAGCACCTATGCGTGGGGTGTTAAGGTTTGGAAAGCGAGGCAAGCTGAGCCCCAGGTTTGTAGGGCCTTTTGAGAACCTTGAGCGGATCGGAGCAGTGGCCTATCGGTTAGTTTTACCCCCGTCTTTGTCAGCGGTGCATAATGTGTTCCACGTTTCGATGTTGAGAAAGTACGTGACAGATCCTTCGCATGTGCTAGAGCATGAGCCCCTAGAGTTGAGTAAAGACTTATCCTTCGAGGAGAAGCCCGTGCAAATTTTGGCTTATGAGCGCAAGGTATTGCGCAACCGAGAGATAAGTTTAGTAAAGGTTCTTTGGAGGCATCGGGAGGCGGAGGAAGCGACGTGGGAGCTAGAGGATGAGATGAGGACTCATTACCCGAAGTTGTTCCAGTCTTAGGACTTTCGGGGACGAAAGTCTTTTAAGGGGGGAGTATTGTAACGGCCTCGTTTTCCTTCCCGGTTAAAAACAAAATTAATTGGAAAATTAATTGAATCTTTTGGGATTTGAACCTTGCCCTAAATGGTGAATTTGGAGTTTTAAGAAAAGAGTCTTAATTAAAAAAAAAAAAGGTTGCTTTAGCAGGACCCGCAAGAGAAAAGCCTTGGGAAGGGAATTTAGGTCTCCTAACCTATTTAAAAATAAGGAAAAGAAGGAAAATCAAGAAAACCCCTAATTTTCCCCTCATAGCCGCATTTCTCTCTCTCTCTCTCTCTCTCCTAAAACCCTAGCCGAAAGCGGCCCTAGCCACACCATCGAACCACCCCCCGAGCCACCCAGCCCTAGCCGCACGCACCACCTGGTCCATCGCACCACCCCTGCCCGCACAGCCCCTGCGCGCTCGGCCTGCGCGCGCACGGACCACGCCCCGGCCCTGCTGCGCCCGGCCTACGCCGCCGTACCGGCCAGCGACGCTGCTGCAGACCAAAAAGCCCCACCGTCGCGATACCCATCGCCGCCGACGTCGCGTAGCGCCAAAGACCGCCCGGACGTCGCTCGTGGTCGCGACGCAGTGCGCAACGCAGCCGCAGACGCGCCGCCGCCCGACGCTACCCCCGCTCAGCGCGACCCCTCGCCGCGCGCCAACCCAGCCGAGCGCTTCGCTCGCGCGTCGCCTTTGCGGCCGCAGACATCCGCTGGCCGCACGCCTGCGTCCGCCCGGCGTGCGTCGCGCGCCAGCGCCCAGCGCCCAGCCGCACCCAGCAGGCGCCAAGCCACCCTCGCTTGCTGCGAGGCCCGTGTCTTCTCGGTGGTTGCTCGAGTTCGTATTAAGCTCGAGGGTCTTTTGGTTGTGATAGCTATTCTCCACTTGTTTCCGTGTAAGGACTTCGTCACGAGTGGTTGTGTGGACCCTGCTATGCTTTCTTAATTGTGCCTTGTATGCTTGTTTACCTTTATGAGCATGTTAGTGGATAGGATAGCTAGTGATTAAATTCTTGCTAGCATGTTTTGCCTTTTTGTACATGTTAGTGCCATGCTAGGGTTGTTCTTCCAAAGCATGCTTGAGATTCCCGCTTTAAGCTCGTAGTATCATGCTAGGCTATGTATGATGATTTCTTTGTGAATGTTAGCCAGAATCACGTACTTGGTAGTCTAAGCTAGTATAATAGGGTTTGTCATCATCTAGAGGTCGAGAGCGGACATAACGTACCTTGTCCCCACCGGTCGGGAGTAGAGCGAAGCATAACGTACATTGCTTCCCCGACACCGATGTGGATGTAGCTACCACATCGGCATAAGCCTAGTTTGTAGCTCCGCTAGAGCGGAACCCCGCATAGCGGTGCAAGCCCGCCTTGGGCGGTTCTTAGCCAGTCGGTGGTACAGCCGCCTGGATGAGTGCCGAGGGCCTCGCACTCTCGTGTTCGGTGACACCGTTTCCGAGTCTTAGGCATGCGCACGGCCCGCGTAGTTTGCCCTTAGGCCCCGCATTTACGCCGGTTGCGAAGAGCATGCGGTGTGTGCGCGCACGCGCGTTAGTAGCTTGATTCGGAGAGCTCCCGGGCTAATGTTCGTGAGTACACGGTTCCTTCCCGTTTAGAGCCGACTTGGGTACTCTCCGATAGTCAGATTTATAGCGAGGGTAAAGAGGCCTTTGAGGACACCCATTGGGATTGACTTTAGAGTTAATCAATTGGTCGAGGAGAAAGACCCTCGAGGGTGTCGGACATCTTGGGATCGGTTTTTGAGTCGATCAATTGGCCGTGGGAGAAAGACCCTCGGAGATGTCCGGGATTGGTTTGAGAGCCAATCATTAGGCGGAAGTAGGAGACTTCCGAGGATTCGGATTTGCCTTGTGAGCTCGTTGAGCTAAGATCCGTGTTGATATTTGTGGCATGTGTACTAGGTTGCTAGATGATAGATTGCATCGTATCGCACTCCGGTCGGGGTTCTTCTTGAGTATGTTTATACTCACCCTTATCGTGGTTTCTTCCACGAGTAACTTGGGACAAAGACCGAGGTGGCTAGCGGAGAGAGTGGGAGATCATGGATCCGCCGACACTGGCCGTGTCTTATTTTCTTTGCTTTTGGATTTGACATGTAGTTGGACTTAGATCCGTAGGGAAAACTATGATTTGAACTATTTTATGTTTTTAAGGAAAATCTTGATCGATCAACATGTTTAATTTGAAGGGTTCGTTTTTGCCTAATGAATGTTTACTTTGTTTTTAGTGTTTTCCACTCTTATAATTGAAAAGTTTTACAAACCGGCCCTAGCTGGGTCCTTTTAAGCTTTTCACTGGCATGCTGAGTAAAGGCCTAGATTTAGTTCCATTTTCGGGTTGGGTCTTTACATCCATACACCTAAATATAATAAAATAAAAAGGGCTCAGCTCGGGAGCAACTCACACGGCACGGCTGACGCTCCGACGGACAGGCTGCATGGTCGTGGCTGCTGCTGGGCGCTGATGGGCGGCAGGGCTACGCACGCGAGCGCCCGCGGACTGTCTGGCCGGGCGCAGGCGCGAACAAACAGACGCGAGCGTGCGGAACACGGACGTGCGGGCGGGTCGTGCAGACGCGATGGCGTGCGGGCGTGCAGATGCGGACGGGCAAGACGCGGGCATGCAGAAGCCCTGGCGCGGAGACGGGGCGCAGGGGCTGCGACGATGGGCGTGCGGCTCTACTGAGCGTGCGACAGTGTAAGGACCCGACCTAAAATATGGTCCTAAACCTAGGTCCTCACTCAGCATGCAAGTTAAATATTTCAACAAGCGGTTTAGTGCTCATATTTAAAACTTTTCAAAACATTTGGAAACAAGGAACACTTAAAACATAACCAACAATTTTCATAAAGCAATCCAACAAGGTAAAACAAGCCTGGCCAGTATTTATAAAAGAACATTCAAAACAGTTTAAACAACTTTAACATCATTCCCCTAGGACTCCTGTCCATCTACATGCTGAATAAATAAATGCAAACAATAAACGATAGAGTCTGGCAGCCCCCATGATCAAACAACTCCCTCCGCTAGCCATCCTGGTTCTGTCCCAAGTTACCTGGTGGAAAAACCACATAAATAAGGGTGAGTATAAACATGCTCACTAAGAATCCCCAACCGGGGTACAATACGATACATCAGTCATCTAGCACCCTAGTATACATGCAAACAATACGAGCTCAGAAGCAACAAGTTGGCTCAGGCTAACCGCCGGTCTAGAAATTGCCTATTCAAGGGCTTACATCTACAACTTATCCTAGGTTCTACACCTGGATGCCCTTCTGTAACGGCGCAGTTTTTTATTCCGGTTTTCCAGGTGCTTTCGGTTCAAGATTCGGTTGTTCGGTTGGGCCGTTAGAGCTATTTTAACCCTTAGGGGTATTTTGTTCTTTTGCTCCCAGGGCAGGATTTGTGGATTTTCCAGATTTCAGGGTCACTCCTGCCTTTGTCGAGGTTTGATTGTTGTTGGTTGCAAGACCCAAGATGTTTGGGCTAGTCGTTTGGAAGTGGTTTGGGTTTTGGCAAAATTATTCTTAAGTTTAGTGCTTCCTTTGGGATTTGAGCCCTTGCCCTTTATGTTGATTTGGGAGTTTGAATTAAGTGAGTTTTAATTATTGGAAAAGATTGCTTCAGCCGGGTCTCGAAGGAGGAAACTGTGGGATGGGTTTTTGAGTCTTCAAGACCTATTTAAATTGGATAAGGATGGAAAAAAATAAGAAAAATCCCATTTCCCCCCCTTTTTGTTTTATCTCTCTCTATCTCTCTCTCTCACCAAACCGGAGCCCCAGCCCCTAGCTCGCCCAACCTAGCCCTAAGCTCTCCTAGCACAGCCCTAGCACCGAGCCGCTCATCCCAGCGCCAGGCCGCACAGCACCGCACCAGATCGTCCAGTCCAGCCCTACACTGTGCCGAGCCGCCCCACGCCAGCGCCAGCCCACTCCGCATCAGGTTGCCCAACCCTGCACTGTGCCGAGTCGCCCCGACCCAGCGCGCGTTCATTGTAGCCCAGATGCGTCGTTCGCGCGCGTTCCCTGTAGCTCGTCACGTCGCCCGCGTGCGTTCCCTATAGCTCGTCGCGCCCGTGTCTCTTTTGCGCCCAGCGCCCAGCTCTTGTGCGCGTGTCCCTTGCAGCGCCAGCGCGCCCAGCCAACTTCTTGACTGCTGACAGCCTGCCCTGTTGTGTGAGATGGGCCGAGCCTTGTGTTTTCTCGGTTGGTAATTCCCGAGTCTTTTCTTCTTTGGGCCCTGAGCTGTTGGTTGCTGTTTATTTAATTAGGTTGTTTTTATTAATGCTTAGGTTGTTCGGGTTCTCTTAGAAGCTCGTGGGTCGCTTGGTTGATTTGTGATAGTTATTTCTGCTTGTTTCCAGGTAAGGATTTCTTACCGTGGTTGTGTGGACCCTGCGATATTATCAAGATGTGTCTTGTATGCTTGTTGACTGTTATGAGCATGATAGTGATAGGGCAGCTATGATTGATCTCTTGCTAGCATGATTACCTGATTGTACATGTTAGTGCCATGCTAGGTTTGTTCTTCCAGCATGCTTTGATTCCTATTTAAGTTCGTAGTATCATGCTAGGTAAGTGTGATTGATGTTGATTATTGTTTGTTTGACAGGAATCATTTACTCTGTACTCTTAGCTAGTATAGTAGGGTTTGTCATCATCCAGAGGCTGAGAGCGGACATAACGTACTTTGTCCCCACCAGTCGAGAGTAGAGCGGAGCATAACGTACATTGCTTCCCCCCGGCAGACGATGTGGATTTAGCTACCACATCGGCATAAGCCTAGTTTGTAGCCTGCTAGAGCGGAACCCTGCCAGCGGTGCAAGCCCGCCTTGGCGGTTCTTAGCTTCAGTCGGTGGTGCTGGTACAGCCGCAGATGAGTGTCGAGGGCCTCGCACTACTGTGATCAGTGAAACTGCTTCTGAGTCTTTAGGCATGCATACTTGGCCCGCGTAGTTTGTACTTAGGCCCCCACATTTACGCCGGTTGCGGCGGCATGCGATGCGCAGCGCGCAAGACACGCGCGTTAGTCGCCGGTCGGAGAGCTCCCAGGGCTAATGTTCGTGCGCACACCAATTCCTTCCGATTTAGAGCCGGACTTCGGTACTCTCCGATAGTCTAGATTTATTAGCGAGGTAAGAGACCTTGAGGCACCCATTGGGATTGGTTTTGAGCTGATCATTTGGATGAGGGAGAAAGACCCTCACGGATGTCTCAGGATTGGTCATGAGAACCAATCATTAGGCCGGAAGTAGGAGACTTCCGAGGACTCCGCATTTTGCCTGGTAAGCTCTTTGAGCTATGATCTGTGTTGGTAGCTGTTTGCATGTATACTAGGGTGCTAGATGACTGATGTATCGTATTATACCCCAGTTGGGGATTCTTACTGAGTATGTTTATACTCACCCTTATTTCTGTGGTTTTTCCACCAGGTGACTTCAAAGATTGTGACGGCTAGCGGAGGAGCCGATTGATCATGGAGCCGCCAGGCACTCTGTTATTTGTTATTGCATTGTTTATTCAGCATGTAGATGGACGGGAGTCCTAGGGGAAATGTTATTGAAAGTGATTTAAACTGTTTTGATAGTTTTTTATAAATACTGGCCAGGCTTGTTTTTACTATGTTGGTTTTTGTAACGGCCCAGTCTTCTATTCCAGTTCTCGAGGTGCTTCCGGTTCAGATTCAGTGGTTCGGTTGGGCCGTTAGAGCTCATTTTGACCCTTAGGGGTATTTTGGTCTTTTGCTCCCGGGCAGGATTTGTGGATTTTCGGGCTTCGAGGCGCTCCCGCCTTCGTTGAGGCTTGTGTGTTGGTGGTGCGAGTCCCGAGATGTTTGGGGTATTCGTTTGGGAGTTCGGTTGTGATTTGGGTTTTGGGCAAAGTGATCTTTGTTTGGGTGTTTCCTTTGGGATTCGAGCCCAGGCCCTTAGAGATGATTTGGGAGTTTGTTTTATGTGAGAGTTATTGTTTGGGAAAGGTTGCTTCAGTGGTCGAAGGAGGAAGCGGAAATGGGATTTAAGGACTTTAAGGCTTGTTTTAATTAGGAAAAAGGGAAGAAAAATCAAGAAAGTCCCTTTTCCCCTTGTTTTGCATCTCTCTCTCTCTCTCTCTCTCTCTCTCTCTCTCTCTCTCTCTCTCTCCCTAGCCGACCTCACCAAGAAGACCCAACCCTAGCCACCCACCATGCCCTAGCCGCACACACACACCGGCCGCATCAGATCGCGCTCGGCCACCAAAGATAGCCCCGCCTAGCCCGCCGCAGACCAGACGCGATCGCATCGCCCGGCCAGTGCGCCCGAGATGCGTTGCATCGTCGGCCCTAGCCGCGCCCGCGCACGAGCCGCCCAGTCACCCATGCGCGCGCCGTGCGAAGCCACCCTCGCGTCCGATCGCGTCGCCCGCGCCCTAGCCGTGCCGAGCCACCCCGGGCCGCCCGATCGCGCCGCCTCGCCTAGCCGTGCCGAGCCACCCCAGCGCCCGATCGCGTCGCCTCGCCTTGGTCGCGCGCGAGCCCAGATCGGCATCGCCCTGTGCCGTCTCTCGTCGCCGAGTCGCCGCCTCAGAGGTCGTCGTGCCTTCCCGAGCGCCCCGAGCCCGTCGCGTCCACGTCGCCTCGCCGCGCGCGCTGGCGCTAAATCCTCTGTCAAGCGCGCGCGTGTGTCGTCGCCGCCACCGAAGCTCGAGCCGCGCCGTGCGCGCTTTGCTTTCGCCCCTGGCCGCGCGTGCGTGCTGCGCCAGCGCCGCCGCGCCTGCGCCCTCGTGCCCGGCCATTTGCTCTTCGCGCGCTACCGCACACTGTGTGTGTCTTTGGTTGGCCCGAGCCTTGTGGCTTCTCGGATGGTATTTTTCCCAGTCTTTTCTTCGTTGGGCCCCGATTTGTTGGTCTTTGTTTAGGGATTTATTTGGGTTTGTTTTTATATATTTGATTTGGTTTGCTTTATCTTATGTTTAGGTTGTTTGGGTTCGATTAGAGGCTCGAGGATCGCTTGGTTGAGTTATGATTATTTTTCGCTTGTCCCGGTAAGGATTTCTTACAGTGGTTGTGTGGACCTGCGATATGTCTCGATTGTGCCTTGTATGTTTCTTTGATTGTTATGAGCATGATAGTGATAGGCGACTTTGTTTGATCTCTTGCTAGCATGTTTGTTGATTTTACATGTTAGTGCCATGCTAGGTTTGTTCTACCAAAGATGCTTGTGATTCTGTTTAAGTTGTAGTATCATGCTAGGTAAACGTGATTGATGTCGGTCATTGCTTGCTAGCCAGAATCATTGAGTTACTCGGTATTCTTGGATAGAGTAGTAGGGTTTGTCATCATCCGAGGTGAGAGCGGACATAACGTACTTTGTCCCCACCGGTCGGGAGTAGAGCGAAGCATAACGTACATTGCTTCCCCGGCGGCCGATGTGGATGTAGCTACCACGTCGGCATAAGCCTAGTTTGTAGCCCTGCTAGAGCGGAACCCCGCCAGCGGTGCAAGCCCGCCTTGGCGGTTCTTAGCCAGTCGGTGGTACAGCGCGCAGATGAGTGCCGAGGGCCTCGCACTCTCGTGTTGGTGACACCGTTTCCGAGTCTTAGGCATGCGCACTGGCCCGCGTAGTTTGCCCTTAGGCCCCGCATTTACGCCGGTTGCGAGAAGAGCATGCGGTGTGCGCGACACGCAGCGTTAGTAGCCTGGTTCGGAGAGCTCCCGGGCTAATGTTCGTGAGTACACGTTCCTTCGATTTAGAGCCGGACTTGGGTACTCTCCCGATAGTCAGATTGTTAGCGAGGGCAAGGAGGCCCTTGAGGACACCCATTGGGATTGGCTTTTGAGCTAATCAATTGGTCGAGGAGAAAGACCCTCGAGGGTGTCGGACATCTTGGGATCGGTTTTTGAGTGATCAATTGGCCGAGGAGAAAGACCCTCGGAGATGTCGGGATTGGTTATGAGAACCAATCATTAGGCGGGAAGTAGGAGACTTCCGATGACTCCGAAGTAAGAGACTTAGATGTTTCCAGATCTTGTGTTATGAGCTCGTTGAGCTATGATCCGTGTTGGTAGTCATTTGCTTGCATATTGAGGTGCTAGATGACTGATGTATCGTATTGTACCCCGGTTGGGGATTCTACCGAGTATGTTTATACTCACCCTTATTTATCTTTCGGGTAACTCGGGACAACACCGGGAGGGCTAGCGGAGAGGAGCCGATTGATCATGGGGAACCGCATGGCACTCTGTCTTTTATTATTGCATTGTTTATTCAAAGATGTAGATGGACAAGAGTCCTAGGGGAACATTGTTTAAAACGTTGCTTAAATTGTATTGTACATTTTATTAAACACTGGCCAGGATGTTTTACTTTGTTGGATTGTTTAAACTTAAATTGTTGGTTATGTTTTAAGGGCTCCCCCTTCTCATATGTTTTTGAAAGATTTTTAAATATAAGCTCTAAACCGCTTGCTATCATATTTAACTTGCATGCTGAGTAAGATCCCAGGTTTAGGACCATGTTTTGGGTCGGGTTCTTACAGTTTTGCTTAATGAAAATTGCTAGTTATGCTTTAAGTGTTCCCCGTTCACAAATGTTTTTGAAGAGTTTTAAATATGAGCACTAAACCGCTTGTTGACATATTTAACTTGCATGTTGAGTGAGAACCTGGGTTTAGGACCATGTTTTGGGTCGGGTTCTTACAGTTGGTATCAGAGCACAGAGTCATAGATTCTGTAGACTAACCTGCTTTGTAGGTTGTTGTTCCCATGTTCATCAGCACTCCACGGCCGTCAGGTTTGTCTGAGTTGTCTACATAATCTAGATGAACATGGGAACCACGATACTGCATCTAGTATACATGTGTTACCCTTGTTGGGCAGTGAGAGCCCCAGTGTGGGCTAGCTTTTATGCTTTGTGTAGATCGCCAGTATGTTGATTGCACGTGGAGGAGCAGGAACGTTTGGCATTTCCAACCGAGGAGTTGGACTGATCGTGTTGATGTTGAAACCGCATCCAGGGTTGTTTAGACCCGTAGGCCAGTTTTGGCCCTGGCAGTTAAGTTGCCTAGTGGAGGGGGTTGAGGCTAGCACGCCTCAGAGTGTGACTCCTTGAGCAGAGTGTGCTCCAGCCATGAGAGTATTGATTGCAGGTCTTTTAGCAATCAGAGAGCGGAGACCCAGGCGCAGTTTGTAGCCCGTAGTGAGGAGTCCTGGGCACAGATAGCCCAGCTGACAGAGTTTTTTCAGGAGATACCCCCAGTAGCTCTAGTAGCCCCGGAGGTTCTTGGAAGGGCAGGAACAACAGGTTTATGCTGATGAGTTTGTTGGCATTGATGGAGCCGCCGAGTTTGGCAAGTGGAAGCTTGTAGAGCTTGACGTTTTAGAAAGTCCTACTGCTAGCAGCAAAGTGGTTGGCCAGGATTGAGTTTATCATCCGTGTGTTGGGATGTCCTGATGTTCAGAGGCCGAGGCGTGTCGTTCCTGTGCTGTTTGATACAACAGTTTGGTGGTGGAAGTCCCTTGAGAGAGGTAGACCAGCAGAGTCTCCACCAGTCGCCCGATCGATTGGCAAGTTGCCGTGTTAGAGGCTTGAGGAAGATGTAGAGACATCTTTGACCCCTTGCAAGCCTGTTGTCGTTTTACAACAAGTTCTCTTAGTACCCTCGTAGTCAGGGTGTAGTGTGGAGTTTGCTTGTCAGGGCTTAATCCGTCTGTGGATTTCAGCGGGCTAGTAGAGTGGAGCACTCTTTTGTTAGCATGTTCCAAATGTGGAGCTAGTTGTTGCCACCGAGGAGTTGGCCTGAGCTTTTGTTGAGCATCGAGTGGGATGCAGGAGTAGGCCGTGGCATGTCTGTTAGTCGAGAAGCCAGAGAGTAGACTGCTCGAGTGTTGGGATTCTTGTTTTGAGTGTGTAACGACCCATGTTTTTCATCCCGGTCTTCTAGGTATGCCCTAGGGGTAATTTGGTAATTTGGTCGGGCCGTCAGGGCCGTTTGTGTCTTTTCCAGTTACTAAAATTATTGGATGGATTTATGTAGGTTTTTGGAAGGATTTGTGGTTTTGTTTGAGCAAGGTTTGATGCAAAAGTAAAAATAAAGGAAATTGTCTTTCTTGCACTGGGTTTGAACCCGGGTCTTCTGGAAAGCTTGTGGGGTTGTGTGCCAATTGAGCCATTAGGTGCTCTTGTTGCTCTTTCTGCATCACATCTTAGTTAACCTTGGATCTTTGGTGTTTGGTGCATTTGATTAAATGAAAAGGAATTAGGTTTGTTGTGTTTTCTTCTCCAAAAGAGTTGTGGCCGCCCAAGCTTTCTCCCAAGCTCTCCTTGCCAATTTCTTCATCCCCTTTGCAGCTCGAGACTCCATCATCATTCCGGGTAAGTTTTCATCCCCTTCATCTTCTCATTTGGGTGTTCTTGCTGGCCGAAGGTAAAAAGGAGAGCTTCTGTGTGTGTGTGTTGTTGCAGGCTGTCCAGGTCTGCCCAGCTGCCGAGCCAGACGCCCAGATCCGAGCAGCAGCCGTCCGGATCTGCACGAGAAGACTCCCAGGTCGCGCCAGATCTGCCGTCGCAGCCCTCCCGCGTGCCAACGCTCGCCGCCTGTCGCAGCCCTCGCCGTCACAGCCCCTGTCGCGCCCAGATCTCGCCGTGACAGCCGGCCCCGCCCTACTCGGCCATCCGCCATCGCCACCCGACGTCCACGCCCGGATCGCGCAGCAGCGAAAGAGACGCGCGACGCCGCGTGCCTTCGCCCGTGTCGCTTGCCGAGCCGCTCGCCCGCGCGCGCGTCCCTACCTAGCAGCTCGCCGTGTCCGCATCGCACGCCAGCGCCCGTGCGCCGCGTCTGCGTCGCCGCGCCTGCTGAAGTTCCGTCTGTCCGTGCGCATGGCCGCGCCCAGCGCCTTATCCGCGTATGAGCAGACGCCAGCCAGCGCGTGCAGCGCCAGCCCTGTAGTGGATGACCGCCAAAGCAACTCCAAGTTCGTGTCGCCGCCGCGCGTGAGTGCCCGAGCCAAGCTTGCGTTCTATTGTTTTTTAGACGTTTTAGATGCGATTATTATTGGTTTGCTAGGTTCCCGCTCGCTAGCTCGGGATTGTTCCATGACTTAGGATTTGTGTGTAGTAGCCTCCAGACCAAGGTAAGGATTTCTTACCGGAGTTGTGTGGGCCTCATGGTATATTTGGGATTGTTGTTTTGTATGCTGTGTATGATTATTAGCATGTTTAGCCCTAGGTGCTCATTCAATTCTGATTGGCATGAACTCTTGTATTGTTTCTCATGTTAGCCCATGCTAGGTTGTTCCATTACTCGCATGTTCGATATCTGTTCTTGCTTCGTAGTATCATGCTAGGTTCCTTGTATCTGTTGAGCACGTATTGGGTGCATTGAATGAATTGTTATTATTGCTATGGTTTAGAGTTCGGGTAGGTAGCATCATCCGGCCGGATGCATAACGTAACTTGCATCCCCGACGCGAGGACGTGCGAGATGGTACTGCCGTCGTCCCGATCCCGTTAGGGTTTAGCTAACCCTAACGGCCGCCCCGCAATCTTGGGTGAGGGTGGCGATCGTTAAATGCCCCAACGGTCGGGATGATGACTTGGCATTGCCCTCGTCCCGGCAGATCGGCACGTCCTCGGCGTGTTCGGCGTAGCCCTTGATTGCCACTGTTAGGGCAAGGACCGCTTCACGGTGTAAGCCTACCACGCCCGGTTCCTTAGCCTCAAAGTGCGGTGGTACAGTGACATAGTTCACGTGTCCAGTCTCACACCCCTATGTCGGTGACACCGATCCAGAGATTTAGTTAGGCATGGTGGATCGAACACGGGCGACTTGCCACTAGACCCGGCACCCCGAGTTTGCGTAGCATGCGGTGCGCGCTTACGCTCATTCTGACGCCCGACCGGAGAGCTCCTCGGGATCTTGAGCAGTGCACCTTTCGACGATCGGCGAGAGAAGCCGAGGCCGGGACTTGTTCCCGTATAGGGCGTATAGTGTCTTTGTGGTATTTCCGGACTAAGACCACGAGTTGGCATCCGAGGTCCAAGTGTGGACTTAGCTATGTGCTCCGCTTTGTGTTTGTACTCATAGCTTGCATACATTCTTCTAGATGATCATGTATATCGTATTGTACCCCGGTTGGGGATTCTTCTTGAGTAATTCGTTACTCACCCTTTTTTTTGGTTTTCCACGGAGTAACCAAGGCGCGAGACAGGATGGTTGAAGGAGGAGGCGTGATCATGGAATCCTGCTTTGTCATCTCGACCATTTTATTATATCATGACTCTTGACTTTTGTTATTTCCCACGAATGCATGTAGACGGGCACGGAGCCCTAGGATGTTTTCTTATGTTTTACTGATTCCAAGATATTTGTACTTGTGGAATGTTTAAATGGTTTAAATAAATCTACGATCGAGTATGCTTTTAGAAATGTATTTATCACAAAGCAGTGCTTGGCAATGAGGGATGAGTTTTTAGAGTAAATTGTTTTGATTGTTGAATGTTTCTGTTTTTACTTGGGATCCAAACATTATTTTTCATAATGTCTTTTATTTTGAATACATGCATTGGGGTAAAGGCCCATTTAGAGCCCCTTTCGGGTCGGGTCTTTCTGATTTGGTATCGAGCTCGAGTCATAGATTACGTAGACCGACCTTTTGTTGTAGGTCGTCCTTCCATGATCACCAAGACGCCGGCGGTCATCAGTACGCCTAGGTTTATTGTTTTAGAAAGAAAAAGGGTTAAGAATTTACAATACCTTTCATCTAGTGTATGCCTTGTTTGGTGTTGTGGAGTGGTGTGAGCGTGTTTTGATTCGTTGTTGGTTTGGATGTAGATCGCCAAACATGCGATCACCACCCGCATCGGGAGAGGAGGTTCGAGAGCGGTCGAGGTATCGTGGATCGGATCTCGATCTGCGCAGGACATCGTCCCAAGCCGAGATCGATGGCATTCCACCGGCGGCTCCTCTCGTTACGCCTAGAGCGGGCGTTGAGGCGACCGAGCGCCGTGGAGATCGCTCCGGAGAAGAATTTCTTTGAGTCTATGAGGGCTTTTATGGTCAGCATGTTGAGTGACGGAGAGCGAGACCTGAGCCTTGTTGGCGCGCAGCAGGAAGAGTCCCGAGCCCCAGTTGAGCGGTGACTCGATTGGTTCAAAGTGAGAGCACAAGTAGCACCTCCGGCTCCACAGAGCAAGTAGCCCCAGAGGCGGATATGGCGAGAGGGTGCCGAGGAGTTGGGTAGGTGGTGAAGGATTTTGTGAAGTGGAAGCACGAGAAGTTTGATGCCACCGGTGATGCGTTAGCGGCGGCCAGTGGATTGCCCATTTGGAGTACACCTTTACGATCATGGTGTGCCCCGATATTGAGAGGCCGAGGTGTGCGGCTCATGTGCTAGGAGGCCTGGGCGAGATGGTGGTGGGAGTCCACCTTGAGCGAGAGACCACCGGGTCTCCACCCGCTACTTGGGAGTTCTTCAAGGTGAGTTCAAGGTAAAGTTCATCGGTGATGAGGCTCAAGAGAAGATGGTGGAGCTCTTCCAAAACACAAGCGGGTTACGATTCCATTGAGGAATATGAGAGGAAGTTCTCGGAGTATGGATATTTTGCTCATAGATTGATAGCCACCCAGAGTGAAGATTCGGAAGTTCATATCTGGATTGAGGCGGGGTGTTTCTCGAGATGTCGGGGCTCAGGCCCCGACACTTATGCTAGGGTCACATCGATTAGCCACGATCTATAATGGGAAGTATCTGCTTTGAGCGGGTTGTTGCCGCTCTGTTTCGCGTCTGTCCCAGCGGTGTGGGGCGTAAGAGGAAGTTTGATTTTCGGGAGGCGGCGGCGCCGCCAAGGGCGATTTCAGATCGAGAGATCGGCGGAGAGCTCGATCCGTTTCAGCCCCGGCAGCGAGGAGGACCCGGCGAGGTTCCCGCTTGTGCTACTTGTGGGAAAGTCCACACCGGAGCTTGTCGATTTGGACCTAGATTGTGCTTCCGTTGTGGTAGAGAGGGGCACATGGCCCGTTTTTGTGATCGGCCGGCTATGGCGGCTCGGCCAATACAAAGCAGCAGCGAGGTCGAGTGTTTGCTACGACCGTCGGAGGCCGAGCGTCACGGATGCGTATGGCAGGTGCACGCTTCTTGTTTTAGATCACTGCGCATTTGTCTTGTTTGATTCTGGTTCTACGCATTCTTTTGTATACGTGTTGTTTCTTGAGCATGCTAAGTTAAGATTAGAGCCTCTAGTTTTTGAGTTGATTGTTGCAACTCCTTCGGGAGTTAATATGTTGGCTAGAGATAAGATCGAGGATGGCCGGATCGAGATATCCAGGAGAGTTGCTTGTGGCTACGCTCATAGTTACGCCTATGAGCGGTTTTGATGTGATTCTTGGTATGGAGTGGTTAGTTGCTAACCACGCGTTGATTGACCGCCACCGGAAAGAAGTAGTGTTCAGCGCCAGTCGGTGACTTTAAGTTTCGTGGAGTCCGGGTGGAGTTTGCCCGCCGATGGTGTCATTTGTGAAAGCTCGTCGTTTGCTAGCTCATGGAGCTTGGGGCTATCTAGCCAAGTTGTGCGGGAGAGCCGCCTCGCATGCTGTTGATCGAGTGCACGGTCGTGCAGGAGTTTGCGGGACGTGTTTCTGAGGAGTTACCGGGGTTGCCCCGAAGAGAGAGGTTGACTTCACAATTGAGCTCGAGCGAGGACCCTCCCTATCTCGAAGGCTCCGTATCGTATGGCGCCCGGTGAGCTAAAGGAACTCAAGATTCGATTTGCGGGAGATGCTTGATCGAGGGTTCATCCGTCCGAGTGTGTCCTCGTGGGGAGCACGATTCTGTTTGTGAAGAAGAAGGATGGTTCGATGCGCTTATGCATTGATTACTGCGCGAGCTTAATAAGGTGTGATGAAGAATAAGTATCCGTTGCCTGTATTGACGATTTGTTCGATCACCTTGGGGAGCTTCCGTGTTCTCCAAGATAGATCGAGATCCGATTACCATCGGGCCATGCGGATCGGGGATGCCGACATTCCTAAGGCGACTTTCAAGTCTAGATATGGTCACTATGAGTTTGTGGTCATGTCGTTTGGATTGACCAATGCCCCCAGTGCGTTCATGGACATGATGGATAGGGTGTTCAAATCATTTTTGGACGACCGTCGTCATCGTGTTCATTGGCGATATTCGATTTATTCGAGGTCTAAAGAAGACCATGCAGAGCATTTGAGGCGAGTATTGGCGGCTTTGAGGAAAACCGGCTTTATGCGAAGTTTTCCAAATGTGATTCTGGTTGGGAGCGGTGGCCTTCCTAGGCCACGTGGTTTCGAGAGATGGTATAGCCGTGGACCCCGCGAAGATTGAGGCCGTGAGTTCATGGGCCAAGCCGACTTCGATTTGCAGAGATTCGCAGACTTTCTAGGTTTGGCGAGTTACTACCGTCGGTTCGTCAAGGACTTTTACTCGCTATAGCCTCGCCTCACTCGTCGGCGAGGAAGGGTGTCGAGTTTGTTTGGGACAGCAGTGTGATGAGAGCTTTGCCGTGCTCAAGCGCAGATTTGACTTCGGCACCGATGTTGGCGATCCGGAGGGGATAGGTGGTTTCGTGGTCTACAGTGATGCTTCCAAGTTTGGATTAGGTTGTGTGTTGATGCAGCACGGGAAGGTCATTGCCTATGCTTCCAAGTTTGCCTATGGTTCCAGTGTGGTGGCAAGTTGGTGTTTGGTGTTGACCAAGGTGTGGTTTTGAGTTGCTAGCAGTTAGTTTTGCTCGTGGGGCGAGTGGTTCGTTACTTGTCGGTTGACAAGCTAGCGTTGTTTTAAGTACCTCCGCGTTGGTTTCAAGTCATTATCGAGGATGGTGCTTAGCGTTGACCAAGATTTGGTTCTCATGTTGTTTCAAGAGCTAGCTCGGTTCGAGCAAGAGGGCGTTGCCCTGAGGACTTGTTCCTAGTCAGGGAAGTTTTGGGAGTTGACCCCTCCCTCGGCGGTTGTGTAAGTTTTGCTAGTTCTGGGTTGGTGGTCCAATCGGTTGAGGAATCCCTTGGGTGTTTCTTCCAAGAGAGTTGGTTGTTGTTGCCTTGGGTTTGAGCAAGACAGCTAGCGTGTGTGAAGTTTGCTGTCCTGCAGAAGTTCGCTTGCTGGGGAATCGTTCCCGTTTAGAAGAAGTCAGCTTAGCTTCTAAGTTGTGTAGTTGATCAGAGTAGCGCAGCGGTCAGCCCAGCGAGAGGGTCCCTGCATGGTGTTGTTAGTAAGCGAAAAGTTGTTTGTCCCCGCAAGGGCGGAGGCCAGCTAGTTTAAGAGTTGAGTTGTTGCTGGAAAGTTGTTGGATCTTTGGGGTTTGAAGAACCCCTAGTTTCTATGGTGGTTGAGTTGCACCGTGGATGCCAGCCTCGAGTATTAACTTTGGAGGTAGCCTTGTCAGTTCGTGTTTCTTGCGATTCGCCAGCACCATGGTTGTCGTTATTCGTATTCCTCGCGATGTTCCGGGTGTGGAGTTTCTAGTTGTAAGATGAGATAGGTCTAAGCTAAAAAGAGGAAGTCCTTTGAGTAGTTAGTTGGACTTAAGAGTTGAGTGGCAGCTTGGAGGCAAGCTTTGCTCGTTATAAGCTTGGTTTGAGTTTCTGCTGAGCAAGCCCTTCTCGGGCTTTGTTCCTAGTGGATGTGCGTTCGCAGTTCGCATTTTAGCGGTGCCACATTTGAGAGGGTTGGCACAGAGGTGCCGTGGCATTGGTTGGTAAAACCTTTGAGTTGTTATCCTCAAGTTGTTGAGTTGCAAGTAGCTGTGTGATGTTTTATTCCTTGATACCCGAGATTTCCATTTGAGGAATGTTGGTTGTTTCCTTGTCTGGCAATGTTCTCTTAGGCCAGTTGCTGGTAGGTTTGCATTGAAAAGTTTGCGTTCGGCCGTTGAGGGTCTCTAGTTTGTTGGTTTGGCCGAGTGGAGCCTGTGCCTGGACCTTGTCTTTTAAAGGTGGCCGTAGCTGAAGTTTCAGCTGGTGTGAGTGATGTTAGCCGTCTTGTGTACCAGGCTTGTGCCCCTTGTCTTTGGAACGACGATTTCTCTTTAAGATGGATTGCTTAATTGTTGTGGACGCGTTCTAGTTGGAGAAGTTTTCCTTTAGGATCAGCCGCTAGTTGGTGGTTCGATTGGATTTTGTTAAGGATTGTAGGCGAACATTGAGGTTCGCTGGTCTCTTGTGAAGTAAGAGTAGGCCGTTTAGTTTCTGAACCTGGGAGGTTCAGTTGTTTGGTTAGCACGATGTTGGGTTGAGGCTGTTTGTTAACAGCTGTGAGCATTCAGAGAAGTTATGCCAGTGTGTGGCGTAGTGTTTTGGAGCTTGTGACCAGTCCGCGAGTTTGCTGAGAGTAGCACCGTAGAGAGGTGTTCCGAGTTGGGTTAGCAGGGTTAAATTGAGCCCTAGGTTTGTAGAGCCTTTTGAGATCCTTGAGCGGATCGGAGCAGTGGCCTTTCGGTTAGCTTTGCCCCGTCTTTGGCAGCAGTGCATTTTGTGTTCCACGTTTCGATGTTGAGATAGTTTGTGGCAGACTGGATAGCATTGTGGCTTTGAACCTTTGGGAACCCAAGAGGGTTTGGCTTTCGAAGGAGGGCTAGAGTTGCTTAACCGAGAAGTTCAGTTTGTTAGGAATCAGTGGAGAATTCCTCGAGTTGTTTCGTTTTAGGACTTTCGGGGACGAAAGTCTTAAAAGGAGAGAGTATTGTAACGGCCCAGTTTTCTATTCCGGTTTTCCAGGTGCTTTCGGTTCAAGATTCGATTGTTCGGTTGGGCCGTTAGAGCTGTTTTAACCCTTAGGGGTATTTTGGTCTTTTGCTCCCCGGGCAGGATTTGTGGATTTTCAGGATTTCAGGGTCACTCCTGCCTTTGTCGAGGTTTGATTGTTGTTGGTTGTAAGACCCAAGATGTTTGGGCTAGTCGTTTGGAAGTTTGGAAGTGGTTTGGGTTTTGGCAAAATTATTGTTAAGTTTAGTGCTTCCTTTGGGATTTGAGCCCTTGCCCTTTATGTTGATTTGGGTGTTTGAATTAAGTGAGTTTTAATTATTGGAAAAGATTCCTTCAGCCGGGTCTCGAAGGAGGAAGCCGTGGGATGGGTTTTTGAGTCTTCAAGACCTATTTAAATTGGATAAGGATGGAAAAAAATAATAAAAATCCCATTTTTCCCCCTTTTTGTTTTATCTCTCTCTCTCTCTCTCTCACCAAACCCGAGCCCCAGCCCCCAGCTCGCCCAACCTAGCCCCCAGCTCTCGGCCCGGCCAAAGCCGCAGAGCGCTCATCCGCGCCCGAGCCGCCGCACAGCTCGCACAGATCTTGATCGGCCACCCACCTGATCACCCAGCCGCCCAGCGCTAAGCGCTCACTTGCGTCCGCATTAGGTCTCCCTGCCCTGCATTGTGCCGAGTCGCCCTGACCCAGCGCGCCTTCCCTGTAGCCCAGATGCGTCGTCCGCGCGCATTCCTTGTAGCTCGTTCGCGTCGCCCGCGTGCGTTCCCTGTAGCTCGTCGCGCCCGTGTCTTTGTCGCGCCTGCTCCCAGCGCGCCTGTGTCCCTGTTGCGCCGGCGCCCAGCTCTCTGTCTTGTGGCGTCCTCGCGCAGGCTTAGCGTGCCCACCCGGCTTCTTTCTTGCCGCGACTGCCTGCTTTGTGTGAGATGGGCCGAGCCTTGTGTTTTCTCGGTTGGTAATTCCTGAGTCTTTTCTTCTTTGGGCCCTGAGCTGTTGGCTGCTGTTTATTTAATTAGGTTGTTTTTATTAATGCTTAGGTTGTTCGGGTTCTCTTAGAAGCTCGTGGGTCGCTTGGTTGATTTGTGATAGTTATTTCTGCTTGTTTCCAGGTAAGGATTTCTTACCGTGGTTGTGTGGACCCTGCGATATTATCACGATGTTCCTTGTATGCTTGTTGACTGTTATGAGCATGATAGTGATAGGGCAGCTATGATCGATCTCTTGCTAGCATGATTACTAGATTGTACATGTTAGTGCCATGCTATGTTTGTTCTTCCACCATGCTTATGATTCCTGTTTAAGTTCGTAGTATCATGCTAGGTAAGTGTGATTGATGTTGATTATTGTTTGTTAGACAGGAATCATTTACTCTGTACTCTTAGCTAGTATAGTAGGGTTTGTCATCATCCAGAGGCTGAGAGCGGACATAACGTACTTTGTCCCCACCGGTCGGGAGTAGAGCGAAGCATAACGTACATTGCTTCCCCCCCGACAGTCGATGTGGATTTAGCTACCACATCGGCATAAGCCTAGTTTGTATCCTGCTAGAGCGGAACCCTGCCAACGGTGCAAACCTGCCTTGGCCGGTTCTTAGCTTCAGGTCGGTGGTACAGGCTGCACAGATGAATGCCGAGGGCCTCGCACTACTGTGATCAGTGACACCGCATCCGAGTCTTTAGGCATGCATACCTCGCCCGCGTAGTTTGTACTTAGGCCCCCACATTTACGGTGGTTGCAGCAGCATGCGGTGTGCGCGCACACACGTTAGTCGCCGCTTCGGAGAGCTCCTCCGGGCTAATGTTCGTGAGTACACCAATTCCTTCTAGTTTAGAGCCAGACTTCAGGTACTCTCCCGATAGTCCATATTTATTAGCGAGGGTAAGAGACCCTTGAGGCACCCATTGGGATTGGTTTTTGAGCTGATCATTTGGATGAGGGAGAAAGACCCTCACGGATGTCTCAGGATTGGTCATGAGAACCAATCATTAGGCCGGAAGTAGGAGACTTCCGAGGACTCCGCATTTTGCCTGGTAAGCTCGTAGAGCTATGATATGTGTTGGTAGCTGTTTGCATGTATACTAGGGTGCTAGATGACTGATGTATCATATTGTACCCCGGTTGGGGATTCTTACTGAGTATGTTTATACTCACCCTTATTTCTGTGGTTTTTCCACCAGGTCACTTGTGACAGCACCAGGACGGCTAGCGGAGGGAGCTGATTGATCATGGGAGCTGCCGGCACTCTGTTATTTGTTATTGCATTGTTTATTCAGCATGTAGATGGACGGGAGTCCTAAGAGAAATGTTATTGAAAGTGATTTAAACTGTTTTGATAGTTTTTTATAAATACTGGCCAGGCTTGTGTTTTACTATGTTGGTTTTTCTTAATGAAAATGGCTAGTTATGCTTTAAGTGTTCCCCGTTCACAAATGTTTTTGAAGAGTTTTAAATATGAGCACTAAACTGCTTGTTGACATATTTAACTTGTATGCTGAGTGAGAACCTGGGTTTAGGACCATGTTTTGGGTCGGGTTCTTACACCTCCAATCAATGATGCCCATCGGGGACTTATACACAAGGATGCCCATCGGGGTCTTACACCTCCAATCAATGATGCCCATCGGGGTCTTACACATCTAGGATGCCCATCGAGGTCTTACACCTCCAATCAAAGATGCCCATCGAGGTCTTACACATCTAGGATGCCCATCGGGGTCTTACACCTCAAATCAATGATGCCCATCGGGGTCTTACACATACGGATGCCCATCGGGGTCTTACACCTCTAGCCATCAATGCTGCCCAACGGGGTCTTACACAGCTAAGATGCCCATCGGGGTCTTACTCCAGCTATGATCACGGAGATGCCCATCGAGGTCTTACACTCCCTAGCAACCTTATGACGCCCATCGAGGTCTTACACATAATCCAACAGTGTAGTGCCCATCGGGGACTTACATACACTAGCAACGCATTGGTGCCCATCGGGGACTTACCCAAGCGGAACCTAAACTAACAACCCCTAACGGTGTCCTAAGTACAAAGACACAAACTAGCCTAACAATCAGACAATCAACATTTCCTGTCTAACCCTAGCAAGAAACCAACAGAATACGAGCAGGAAACATGGATATGCCAGGGTAAGGAAAGTCCGTAGCATGATACTACGAACTCAGCGGGAATCAAAAGCATCTTTGGAAGAACAAACCTAGCATGGCACTAACATGAACAACAAGCAAACATGTTAGCAAGATTTCAAACACAAGCTGTCCTATAGCTAACATGCTCATAACAGTAACCAAGCATACAAGGCACAATCCTGAAAGCATCGCAGGGTCCACACAACCACGGTAAGAAATCCTTACCTTGAAACAAGCATAGAATAACTACCACAACCAACAAGCGACCCTCGAGCCTTTAAGTGAACCCGAGCAACCTAAGCAAACAATAAAAATCATCCTAATTAAGCAAACAAAAACTAACATCTTAAGGTCCAAAAGAGTGGAGGCTCGAGAATTACCAACCAAGAAGGCACAAGGTCTCAGCCCAACTCTCTTGGCAAAATCAGGCTCTCTGCAGCAAGGGGCAGGCAGGTTGGGCGGCAGAGGCGAGAGTGTGTGGCCCATTTGCTAAGGGCGCCGGGCGCTTGTAGGGATGAGGCGCTGCACGGCGACACAGGCGCGCGGGCGCGGCACGGCGACACGGACTGGGCGCGCTGGCTGGGCGAGAAGCGAGCAGGCTGGCGAGGGCGTCTGTGTGCGATCGCGAGGGGCCATCTTTGTGGCGTCCGGTTGCTCATTCTTTGGTGCGACAGTGCAGGGCTGCTGCTCTTCGCTGGGCGTGGCGCTGGGCTGGTGCACGGGCGAGCGGCCGGGTCCGATCTTGTTGGTGCGGCTCTCTTTGGTGCGACGACGATCTTTGGTCTTGGCTCTCGGTTCTTGATTCTTGGAGGACAGCAAGGTGAGAAATAGGGCTCCTTCCCTTCTTTTCCTTTTTCCTAATTTTAAATAAGCCTTGTTGATCTAAAATCCCTTCCTAGGGCTTCCATTCTTCGAGTCCCCGCTGAGACAATCTTTTCTTTTTAATAAAACTCATTTAAATCAAGCTTCCAACTCACCATTAGGTCAAGGGTTCAAATCCCATTGGAGGCACTTTAATTAACATTAATTTTGCTAATAACCAAATAACCTCCAAACTTCCAAATAACTAGCACCAACTTCTTGGGTCTTGCAACCAACAACAATCAATCCTCGATAAAGGGCAGGAATGACCCTGGAATCCTGAGAATCCACAAACCCTGACCGGGGAGCAAAAAGACCAAAATACCCCTTAGGGTTAAAATATCTTTAACGGCCCAACCGAAAAACCAAATATTGAACCGGAAACACCTGAGAAAGCGGAATAGAAAACTGGGCCGTTACATCTTCTGCCTGCTCTGAGCTGTCAACATACGAGCTCTAATCTTCTGCACTGCACTGTTGGTCAACTGTAGCAACTCAGGACCCAAAACCTGTCTATCACCAACCGCTTCCCAGAACACACGAGACCGGCAATGTAACGGCCCAGGTTTTCATCCTGGTCTTCCAGGTATGTCCCAAGCGTATTTTGGAAATTTGGTCGGGCCGTTAGGGCCGTTTCTGTCTTACAACCCTGCACAATGTTTTCTAAGTTTTTAAAGCATGCATTGAGGTAAAGGCCTAGTTTATGACCCCATTCGGGTCGGGTTTTTATAGTTGGTATCAGAGCTCAGAGTCATAGATTCTGTAGACTGACCTTTTGTTGTAGGTCATTTTTCCATGATCATCAGCACTTCGACAGTCATCAGGTACGCCTAAGTTTATAGTTTTAGAAAGGGTTATGAATTTACAATACTTTTCATCTAGTGTATGCCTTTTTTAGTGTTGTAGAGCGGAGACGAGCAGGTTCTGACACGTTGTTGGTTTGGGTGTAGATCTCCAGCATGCCAATTACCCGCGCAGGAAGAGGAGGTTTGAGAGCAGGTCAGAGTATTAGGATTGGTTCTGATACTGCAGGGACATCGTCCCAAGCTGAGACTGATGGTGTGCCAGCAGTAGCTCCCCTGTTGTGCCTAGAGTAGGCGTTGAGGCGACCGAGCACCGAAAGACTGCTCCTGGAGCAGAGATTGCTGATTCTATGAGGGCCGTGATGGTCAGCCTATTGAGTGACCAGAGGGCAGAGACCCAGGCTTTGTTGGCCGCGCAGCGGGAAGAGTCCCGGGCCCAGATCGAGCAATTGACTCGGATGTTTCAGCAGGGCACTACAGCACCAGCAGCTCCACAGGAGCAAGCAGCCATAGATGAAGTTGTGGCAGAGGGAGCCGAGGAGCTTGTCAGATGGTTGAAAGACTTCGTGAAGTGGAAGCCGGAGAAGTTTGATGCTTTGGGAGATCCTTTAGCTCCAGCCAGATGGATTGCCCATCTGGAGTACACCTTTCTGATTATGGTGTGCCCCGATGTTCAGAGGCCGAGATGTGCAGCTAGGAGGCACAACTAAATGGTGGTGGGAGTCCACTTTGAGTGAGAGTCCAGCTGGGTCTCCACCTGCCACCTGGGATTTCTTCAAGTTTGAGTTCAAGGCCAAGTATATTACTGATGAGGCCCAGGAGAAGATGGTAGAGCTGTTCCAGAACCTGAAGCAGGGTTCTGATTCTATTGAGGAGTATGAGAGGAAGTTCTCAGAGTATGGATATGTCCTAGGATGTCAGGGCCAAGGCCCCTGACACTTATGCTATAGCAGTTTAGTTGGCGACAATTTATAATGGGAAGTACCCAGTTGAGCAGGTTGTAGCCGCGGCTCGGTTGGGCGTCTGTCCCAAGCAGTAGGGGGCGTAAGAGAAGTTTGATTTCAAGGAGGCGGCGAGCCGCCAAGGCGATGATCGTAACCGGGATCAGCGTAGAGCTCCGGTTCGTTTCCAGCCTCGCCAGTAGGGCGGTCCTAGACAGATTCTCGTTTGTGCTACTTGTGGGAGAGCCCACACTAGAGTTTGTCAGGCAGGGCCCAGGTTGTGTTATCGTTGTGGTAGGGAGAGGCATCTGGCCCATTTTTGTAATCAGCCAGCTATGACAGCTCAGACAGCGCAGCAGCAGCAGGGTTGGGTGTTTGTTACGACCCGATAGGAGGTCGAGCGTACAGATGCCCCTGTGGCAGGTACACTACTTGTTTTAGATCGCTGTGCATTTGTCTTGTTTGATTCTGGTTCTACGCATTCATTTGTGTCTGTTATGTTTGCTGAGCATGCTAGTTTGAGATTAGAGCCTCTAGGATTTGAGTTGTCTGTTGCAACTCCTTTGGGAGTTAGTATGTTAGCTAAAGATAAGATTAAGGATGGCCAGATCGAGATATCCAGAGAGTTGCTTGTAGCTACGCTCATAGTCTTGCCTATGAGCGGTTTTGATGTGATTCTTGGTATGGAGTGGTTAGTTGCTAACCATGCGTTGATTGACTGCCACCGGAAAGAAGTAGTGTTCAGGCCGCCGGGTCGGCCCAGGTTTAAGTTTCGTGGAGTCCAGGGTGGAGTTTGCCCGCCGATGGTTTCAGCTGTAAAAGCTCGTCGTCTGTTAGCTCTTGGAGCTTGGGGCTACCTAGCCAAGTTGTCTGGGGAGAGCCGCCCCTCGCTGACTGTTGATCAGGTATCGGTCGTGCAGGAGTTTGCAGATGTGTTTCTTGAGGAGTTACCGGGGTTGCCTTTGAAGAGAGAGGTTGACTTAACCATCGAGCTCGAGCCAGAGACCCTCCCTATCTCGAAGGCTCCGTATCGTATGGCGCCAGTAGAGTTAAAGGAACTAAAGGTTCAGTTGCAGGAGATGCTAGATTGAGGGTTCATCCCTCAGAGTGTGTCCCCGTGGGGAGAACCAGTTCTGTTTGTAAAGAAGAAGGATGGTTCGATGCGCTTATGTATTGATTATCGTGAGCTTAATAAGGTTACATTGAAGAATAAGTGTGAGAACCCGACCCAAAACACGGTCCTAAACCTGGGTTCTCACTCAGCATGCAAGTTAAATATGATAACAAGCGGTTTAGTGCTCATATTTAAAAACTCTTCAAAACATATGAGAAGGGGGAACCCTTAAAACATAACCAACAATTTTCATTTAAGCAAAACCAACAAAGTAAAACAAGCCTGGCCAGTGTTTATAAAAACATACAATACAATTTAAACAACTTTTTAACAATGTTCCCCTAGGACTCCTGTCCATCTACATGCTGATTAAACAATGCAAAAATAAATGACAGAGTGCCGGCAACTCCCATGATCAATCAGCTCCCTCCGCTAGCCATCCTGGTGTTGTCCCGAGTTACCTGAAAGATAAATAAGGGTGAGTATAAACATACTCAGTAAGAATCCCCAACCGGGGTACAATACGATACATCAGTCATCTAGTACCCTAGCATACATGCAAACAACCACCAACACAGATCATAGCTCAACGAGCTTACAAGGCAAGATCTGGAATCTTCGGAAGTCTTCTACTTCCAGCCTAATGATTGGTTCTCCTAACCAATCATGGGACATCTCCGAGGCTCTCTCACTCAGCAAATTGATCAGCTCAAAACCTGATCCCAAGGATGTCCGACACCGTCGAGGGTCTTTCTCCCTCGACCAAATGATTAGCTCAAAAGCCAATCCCAATGGGTGTCCTCAAGGGCCTCTTACCCTCGCTGCAAATCTGGACTTACGGGAGAGTACCCGAAGTCTGGCTCTAAACTAGAAGGAACTAGTGTACTCACGACATTAGCCCGGGGGAGCCTAGGTACAAACTACGCGGGCCAGGTACGCATGCCTAAGACTCGGAAGCGGTGTCACTGATCATAGTAGTGCGAGGCCCTCGACACTCATCTGTGCAGCCTGTCCCACCGACCTGAAGCTAAGAACCGGCCAAGGCAAGCTTACACCGTTGGCAGGGTTCCGCTCTAGCAGGCTACAAACTAGGCTTATGCCGATGTGGTAGCTACATCCACATCGGCGGCCGGGGGGGGAAGCAATGTACGTTATGCTTCGCTCGCTCTACTGCCGACCGGTGGGGACAAAGTACGTTATGTCCGCTCTCAGCCTATGGATGATGACAAACCCTACTTTACTAGCTAAGAGTACAGAGAAAATGATTCCTGGCTAGCAAACAATAATCGACACCAATCACACTTACCTAGCATGATACTACGAACTTAAATCAGGAATCATAAGCATGCTGGAAGAACAAACCTAGCATGGCATTAACATGTACAATCGGACAAACATGCTAGCAAGAGATCAATCAAAGCTGCCCTATCACTATCATGCTCATAATAGTAACAAGCATACAAGGCACATCCTGATAATATCGCAGGGTCCACACAACCACGGTAAGAAATCCTTACTTGGGATCAAACAGAAACAATTTATCACAAATCAACAAGTGACCCTCGAGCCTCTAATCGAACCCGAACAGCCTAAGCATTTAAATAAAACACCCTAATTAAATACATAATCAGCAGCCAACAAATCAGGGCCAAACGAAGAAAAGACTCGGGAAATACCATCCGAGAAGCCACAAGGCTCGGGCCAACTCACACAGCAGGGCAGGCTGTCGGCAGCACAGAAGCTGGCTGGGCGCTGGGCGCTGGGGAGAGACAAGGGCGCGCGGGCGCGGGCTCGAGCTCAGCTAGGCGAAGGAGCGCGGCGGGCTCGGCATAGGGAATGGCACGCGGGCGCGACCTCTGCGAGCTATAAGGACGCGCGCTGGGCGACGCGACGCGACGGGCTACACGATGCGCGACTCGGCACGACGAGCTACACGGACGCGCTACTTGGCACAGTGCGGGGCTGGGCGATCTGGCTCGGGGACGGCCTGGGCGAGGTCTGGGCGACGTGACACAGGGTAGGGCGAGCTAGGGCTGGGCGCCTGGCACTGTGCGCGGCTGGGCTGGGCTGGGCTCGGGCTTGGGCGAGCTGGGCTAGGGCTGGGCGAGCTGGGCGGCTAGGTTGGGCGAGCTGGGGGGGCTGGCTCGGGCTGGGGGAGAGAGAGAAAAAAGGGAAAAATGGGATTTTTATCCTATTTTTCCAACCTTATCCATTTTAAAACCTTAAAATCCCATTTTCTGGCTTCCTCCTCGAGACCCGACTGAAGCAATACTTTTCAAATAAATAAAACTCACTTAAATCCAACTCCAAAATCAACACTAAGGGCCCGGGCTCGAATCCCAAAGGATGCACTCAACCAACCATAACTTTGCCAAAACATAAATCACAACTGAACTTCCAAACGAATAGCCCAAACATCTCGGGACTGGCAACCAACAACAAACAAGCCTCGACAAAGGCAGGAAAGACCTTGAAGTCCTGAAAATCCACAAATCCTGCCCGGGGAGCAAAAAGACCAAAATACCCCTAAGGGTTAAAAAGCTCTAACGGCCCAACCGAACAACTGAATCTGAACCGGAAGCACCTCGAGAACAGGAATAGAAAACTGGGCCGTTACAATAAGTACCCGTTGCCCCGTATTGATGATTTCTTCGACCAGCTTCAGGGAGCTTCCGTGTTCTCCAAGATAGATTTGAGATCCGGTTATCATCAGTTGCTGATCAAGGATGCCGACATTCCTAAGACAGCTTTCAGGTCTAGATATGGTCACTATGAGTTTGTGGTCATGTCGTTCGGATTGACTAACACCCCAGCAGCGTTCATGGACATGATGGATAGGGTGTTCAAATCATTTTTGGACAGCTTCGTCATCGTGTTCATTGACGACATTCTGATCTATTTGAGGACTAAGGAGGATCATGCAGAGCAGGGATTGGTTTTTTAGCTGATCATTATACTGAGGGAGAAAGACCCTCATGGATGTCTCGGGATTGGTTATGAGAACCAATCATTAGGCCGGAAGTAGGAAACTTTTGAGGACTCCGGATTTTTCCAGGTAAGCTCGTTGAGCTATGATCTGTGTTGGTAACTGTTTGCATGTATACTAGGGTGCTAGATGACTGATGTATCATATTATACCCCGGTTGGGGATTCTTACTGAGTATGTTTATACTCACCCTTATTTCTGTGGTTTTTCCACCAGGTAACTTGTGAAAGCACCAGGACGGCTAGCAGAGGGAGCTGATTGATCATTGGAGCTGCCAACACTCTGTTATTTGTTATTTGCATTATTTATTCAGCATGTAGATGGACAGGAGTCCTAGGGGAATGTTGTTAAAGTTGTTTAAACTGTTTTGCGTGTTTTTATAAATACTGGCCAGGCTTGTTTTTACTTTGTTGGATTTGCTTAATGAAAATTGTTGGTTATGTTTTAAGTGTTCCCCGTTCTCAAATGTTTTGTAAAGTTTTAAAATATGAGCACTAAACCGCTTGTGGATATATTTAACTTGCATGCTGAGTGAGAACCCAGGTTTAGGACCGTGTTTTCTGCTCGGGTTCTTACAGTATATTATGTGATATTAGATAGTTAGCTAGACTTGTCTTCCTGAGGCTGAGAGTGGACATAACGTATCTTGTCCCCACGGGTCGGGATCAGTGAGAGGCATAACGTACTTTGTCTCTGCCCCCGGCAGCCGGTGCGGATTAGCTCCCGCATCGATACAATCCTAGTTTGTAACCTGCTAAAGTGGAACCCGTCACGGATGCAAGCCTGACCGGAGACAGTTCTTAGCTTCGTGTTGGTGGTACAGGCTGCTACAGCTGAGTGTCGAGGGCTCTCCTGTTGTCTTAGGGTTTAGCCTGGCCGGGGGTAAGAGGCACGGAGGACACCTATTCGGGATCAGCTTTTGAGTTGGTCATTTGGCAGAGGGAGAATGACCCTCGAGGGTGTCTAACATCTATTTGGGATCAGCATTTGAGTTGATCGATTGGCCGAGGGAGAAAGACCCTCAAGGATGTCATTTGGAATTGGTTAGGAGAGCCAATCAGTAGATCGGGAGTAGGAAACTTCTGAAGTTCCCGGATTTATTTGATAGACCAGCTTTGTAAAGACCCGACCCGAATGGGGTCCTAAAATAGGCCTTTACCTCAATGCATGCTTTAAAACTTATAAAATAATATGCAAGGTTTAATGCCAGATTCTATTTAAAACAAAATACAATAAAACATCCATTCAAAACAAGAACAAAACGTCTTGGAACCTGTCCCTGTTTCCAAGTACCTGTTCCAAGCTAAATACAATTTAAAACGTACTCTGATCAGAGATTTAATTCACATTCCAATCCAAAAATGGTTTACATCAGTGTCTGAATCCGGGCAACAACCAGAAAACAACCTAAGGGCTCCGTGCCCAACTACATGCATTCATAGGACATTTAACACATGAAAACATAAATAAAAGACTTAGAGTTCGAAACAACGTCTTTCCATGATCACACCTCCTCCTTCAGCCATCCTGTCTCGCACCATGGTTACCTGTGGAAAACCACAAAATAAGGGTGAGTAACGAATTACTCAGTAAGAATCCCCAACCGGGGTACAATACGATACATCAGTCATCTAGAAACTTGGTATACATGCAAACAATACAAGCTCATAAGCAACAAGTTGTCTCAGGCTAACCGCCGATCTAGGAATTGCCTATTCAAGGACTTACAACCACAACCTACACTAGGTTCTACACCTTGATGCCCATCAGGGTCTTACACATAAGGATGCCCATCGGGGTCTTACACCTACTAGACTCAGTGATGCCCATCGGGGACTTACACACAAGGATGCCCATCGGGGTCTTCGGGGACTTACACATAAGGATGCCCATCGGGGTCTTACTCCACAATTCAATGATGCCCATCGTGGTCTTACACATACGGATGCCCATCGGGGTCTTACACCTCAAATCAATGATGCCCATCGAGGTCTTACACATACAGATGCCCATCGGGGACTTACACCTCTAGCCATCCATGCTGTCCAACGGGGTCTTACACATCTAGGATGCCCATCGGGGTCTTACTCCAGCTAACAATGATGCCCATCGGGGTCTTACACATACGGATGCCCATCGAGGACTTACACCTCTAGCCATCAATGCTGCCCAACGGGGTCTTACACATTTAGGATGCCCATCGGGGTCTTACTCCAGCTAGGATCACGGAGATGCCCATCGGGGTCTTACACTCCCTAGAAACCTTATGACGCCCATCGGGGACTTACACATAAGCCAACAGTGTAGTGCCCATCGGGGACTTACATACACTAGCAATGCATTGGTGCCCATCGGGGACTTACCCAAGCGGAACCTAAACTAACAACCCCTAACGGTCTCCTAAGTAGAAGGACACAAACTAGCCTAACAATCATACAATCAACATTACCTGTCTAATCCCAGCAAGAAACCAACAGAATACGAGTAGGAAACATGGATATGCCAGGGTACTGAAAGTCCGTAGCATGATACTACGAACTCAAGCAGGAATCAAAAGCATGTTGGAAGAACAAACCTAGCATGGCACTAACATGAACAACAAGCAAACATGCTAGCAAGATTTCAAACACAAGTTGTCCTATAGCGAATATGCTCATAACAATAACCAGGCATACAAGGCACAATCATGATACATCGCAGGGTCCACACAACCACAGTAAGAAATCCTTACTTGGTCGGAAGGCAACTACACACAAGAATCCTAAGCTGCGATCGATCCCGAGCTAGCTAAAGAAAACCTAACAAACACAAAAATAATCACAATCCATAGGCCTAAATATAATAAAATAAACAGGGCTCGGCTCGGGAGCAACTCACGCGGCACGGCTGATGCGCGGACGAACAGGCGGCACGGCTGGTGCGATCTGGCTGGGCTGCTCGACTGGGCTGCTCGGCTGGGTTGCTTGGCTGGCAGGGACGACGGACGAAGGAAGAGTTGCTTGGGGAGAGAACTTGGGCGGCTATGGTGATTTGGAGAAGAAAACACAATAACCCTATTTTCCCATTCTTTTAATCAAATGCACCAAAACCCAAAGAACTCAAGGTTAACCAAGATATGCCGCGGAAAGAGTAATAAGATCACATTGTGGCTCAACTAGCAAGGACACACAATTGACCTCCCAGACCACCCGGGTTCGAAACCCAACTGCTGCACTTTATTTCTCAATTTTTCTTTTGCATCTCACCATGCCCAAGTACATCCACAAAGCATCAAAATCCTACTTAAGTCCAACCAATAATTTTAACAACTGAAAAAGACATAAACGGCCCTGACGGCCCGACCAAATTACCAATATATCGCTAGGGCATACCTGGAAGACCGGGATGAAAACCTGGGCCGTTACAATATTCCCTCCTTTTTATGACTTTCATCCTCGAAAGTGCTTAAGATCAAAAATACTCAGATATCGCAATCTCATCTCGTCCTCCCGCTCACGAGCGGCTTCTTCAGAACTCAAACTCCTCCACTGAACTTTTACCAAACGGATCTCATGATTACGCAACGACTTCGTCTCAAAGACCAGAATACTCACAAGCTTCCCCTCGAACCCCAGATCCTCACTCAGCTGCAAAGGCTCAACGTCCACAATGAGCGATGGGTCCAGCTCATACTGCCTCAACATCAATACAAGAAAACACTGTACAGCTGACAATGACGGGAAAGAACTAACCGATATGCAACTCTGCCAATCTTCTCGAGAATCTCAAATGGTCCAACAAAACGGGGACTCCACTTCCCTCGCTTACCAAACCTCAACACACCTCACATCGGTGCAACCTTAAAAACACGTATTGTCCAACCTCAAACTCTAAATCTCGATGCCGTACATCGGCGTAACACTTATGCCTGCTCTGGGCTGCCAACAAACGAGCTCTAAACTTTTGCACTGCACTGCTGGTCAGCTGCAGCAACTCAGGACCCAAAAACTGACGGCCACCAACCTTTTCTCACAACACTAGAAACCTGCAACATTTATCATACAACGCCTCAACGGAACCACAAGAACTGACCGCCGAGAACTGCAACCCAAGGCAACCTCATAAAACCAACACTGGTCTCACGCTGCCTAACCACGGAAACACCAACTCGCAACAAGTTCTGAATGATCTAGCTCACTCCTCCCAAAAGACCATAGGTCAGAGGGTGAAAACACTACTGGGACTGCACTCGGCTCACAAGCCTCTACGAACGCTCTCCAGAACCACAGTCCTTGAACGCACTGCCTAGAATAACCTTTGTTGCCACACCCTGGTGCCAACAACTCTAGCCCGAAACTGCCATGCCACTACTCCACAGTAATGACATCTCCACCTGGCGAGGTGCGGGCTCTAGCTACTGACACTAATCCACCAAAAATCCGAACTCACACAGCAACCTCAACCCGCTGACAGCTCCCACACGGAAACCTACAATCCAACAACTTGAGTGCTACGAACTCGGAAGCCCAAACAACTGCAAACTGCATAGCTACGCCAATCCATTCAAATCTTACTCGACTTAGATTACTGACTGGAAAAGTCAACCTGCTATCAACAGGGCCCCAAAGGGCTCCCTCCACCAAACTTACCTCCATGCAAGCAACGCAACGAAGCTTGCCTCAGATATGAAACACATATCCCAAGTCCAAACGATAACACATACAGGCTTAACCCTCTAGCTTAGGCTTATTGCACCTTTCCACCGAAACTTCACAAACGGGACGCCACTACCCGGTTAACACCAACTACCAAGAACAAGAATACCAACAATGCTTGGCAGAGCACCAGCTACACTAACCAGCAAGGATCCCTCAAAAGGTCAAGACTCTAATCCAGCCACATTGGTGCAACCTCATCCCACAACTGATACAAAGGGTTCCTAAACTACAAAGGTGCAACAGCTTCCAGGCCGACCACACAAAGAACCTTAACCGACTAGGCCAAACACTCATAGGAGGCAGAACAACCCTTACTGCATCTTCCAGACACCACTCACGAGTCCGCTTAACTGGACAACCAACTGCTTCCAAGCAGCCAACAAACTTTTCCCTCTTGCTAGCACCACTACCATCAACTCCAAGACTAAGGGAGTAACCTGACAACTCTTAAGAGGAAACGGTTCTTACGAGCGGACAACCGAAGGACAGAGAGCTCCACACACGCTCGCTGTCTTCCTCTGCAAAAGCAACAACATCTAAATCTCACAGGGCAACAACAGGGGGGTTCCACCAGAAACTGAACCGCCAACCACACACTAGCCAGGACTCACCTCCAAATGCCCAAGAGGAAACTCTCATCATCCTGGAAACAAGAAAACAACAAACAGGGCACAAACCACTGGCCCCACGAGCAAAAATAACTTCTAGCAACTCAAAACCACACCTTGGTCAACACCAAGCACCAACTTGCCACCACACCGGAACCAATCCGGACCCTACTCCAACAAACTCTCGCTTGCTAGCCTACCAAATCTGCCAGCAACTCACTCGAGGTCTACAACCTACATGATTCCTGCTTGCCAACTGGAACTCACTGCCTGGGTCTGACTGAGCTCTGGTGAGGCTCTCCACACTAGGGTTCTTCGGCAACCCTTGACACACACTGTCGTCAAACGGTCTAACAGTCAACTGCCTGAACAAACAACTCTTTTTTTTCCCAGCATCACAACCATGCTGGCCTCCTCCAAACCTCGAAACCAAAAAGACCAGAAACGCTTCAGAATGTGTCATCCTCCTACTTAAAGCATCAGCCACATAGTAGCTTCCACCCAGGGTAAGGATTCCGAGCAACACTCTTAGCAACTACGGTCAGGAACTACGTGGCTTTGCTACAACCACCATTCGTTCAGAACCATCTGAACTCCAACCAAGATCAACAAGAGGTTCCACCAACCAAGCTTAGGTTCAACTTAACAAACTTGCTTAAGCAACAACCAACCCATGAGCATGGTATCCTTACAACCTCAATTAAGGCCTTACAACATCCACCTGGAGACCAACTTCCCCAAGAACTGAGCACCAGTTCTCTAATTCAAAACCCTACATGGTTCCGAAACTCTCGCCACCAGAATGAACTACACAAAACACACTTGTGTGCACAACTCTCAACCTTCCTTCAAAGATCCAAGACTAACAAGTGCTTTCCAAAAGGCAACACTAGCTTCTGGCAGAGATACAATCAATCAAAGGAACACCAAAAGTTCCATCTTCACACGATACTCGAAGCTGTGGCAACCTTGCTCTACTAAAGCATAACAATGCCAAACCGAACTTACCTTATACCAAGTCTCTACCAAGTGTGCTTACACATCAAGCGTCCAATTCATCTCATAAGGCATCATACTCATCTCATAAGCATCCAACTCATGGCCCCTCTGCTGGACCAAACTCGCATATACGATGCTCAACTCTTCTCAGATTTAGGCACTCGAAGGACGTTGACCGCACTACCAACCACAAGATCTCTGGGTCTTAACCCTAGCGTGAGACTCACGCGCACTAACACTTACCAACCGTCAACCTGCTGACTTACTCAACCCCCGGTAACTCTGGGAAGAGGCTCCGGCTCCTCTCGAACATCCTTTCGCTTGTAGTCCTACGACTACCACTGAACTAGCTCTCTTGCACAACCTAAACAGGTGCAACTGCCATAAACGGATCCAAAGGCTAAGGAGTGTGCTGAACTCCGGACGGGTCATAGAACCATCTTCTATACCCATGCCAAACTCAGGCCTGAACCAGACTTAGTGCCAAGCGGCACACCAACCAATGCACCTCAAGTGCCACTACTACCAAATCCACATCTTACTACAAATGAGGCCAGCAAGGTCACAACCTCAAGTGACAAAAACTCTGGCTAGGCATACAAGGGCTCAAAACTCAAACAACCCTGACTATGGCATCTCATCTAACTGAAGTCTTACGGCCTACTTGCATCTCCACATGATGCATTACAAAACTCTGGTCGGCTCTCTCAACATGCAGCAGCTAGCTCTGCTCTAGGAGCTCATCATAAGAAGAGTGCTCAACTCTACTAGACAACTGGGAACCACCAACGGATCAAGTTCGATGGGTACACTGCTCGCTGCATCCTTAACCACAGGGTTCCAACTGACTGGCTGCAAAACAACAACAATTTACAAGAGAACAACGATGTCTCTACATCCTCCTCGAAGGCTACTAATGCTGCAGCCACTCTCTGGGCAACCAACAATCTGGTAAGGTTCAAGATCAACACTTGAACTACCCAGGCTAGTCCACACTAGAACCTGCTCCACAAGCATCAACATAAGCAAAGCCATAGCTAACTCCTCTCCTATAGTGGTACTCTAGGGCAAATCACCTCCACCCTCTCTCTAGGGGAAAACTAACAACTGGGCCACAAGTGGCCTACGGGAGTCTAATCTCTGCCTCCCTCTGGAACGATGTCCCAGCGGTATCTGAATCTATCTGGATACCCTGACTAGCTGCTATCATACTTCTTACACTGCGGGAAGTTGGCATGATGGTGCTTTGGACCCAAACCAACAACGAGTCAGAACCTGCTCGTCTCCACTCCACAACACTAAACAAGGCATACACTAGATGAAAAGTATTGCAAATTCTTAACCCTTTTTCTAAAACTATAAACTTAGGCGCACATGATGACTGTCGGAGTGCTGATGATCATGGAAAAATGACTTACAACAAAAGGTCAGTCTACAGAATCTATGAATCTGAGCTCTGATACCAACTGTAAAAGACCCGACCCGAATGGGGTCCTAAAATAGGCCTTTACCTCAATGCATGCTTTAAAACTTATAAAATAATATGCAAGGTTGAATGCCAGATTCTATTTAAAACAAAATACAATAAAACATCCATTCAAAACAATAACAAAACGTCCTGGAACCTGTCCCTGTTTCCAAGTACGTGTTCCAAGCTAAATACAATTTAAAATGTAATCTGATCAGAGATTTAATTCACATTCAAATCAAAAAATGGTTTACATTAGTGTCAGAATCCGGGCAACAACCAGAAAACAACCTAAGGACTCCGTGCCCAACTACATGCATTCAGAGGACATTTAACACATGAAAACCTAAATAAAAGACTCAGAGTTCGAAACAACGGGTTTCCATGATCACAGCTCCTCCTTCAACCATCCTGTCTCGCACCATGGTTACCTGTGGAAAACCACAAAATAAGGGTGAGTAACGAATTACTTAGTAAGAATCCCCAACTGGGGTACAATACGATACATCAGTCATCTAGCAACTTGGTATGCATGCAAACAATACAAGCTCAGAAGAAACAAGTTGTCTCAGGCTAACCGCCGATCTAGGAATTGCCTATTCAAGGACTTACAACCACAACCTACACTAGGTTCTACACCTTGATCCCCATCAGGGTCTTACACATAAGGATGCCCATCGGGGTCTTACACCTACTAGACTCAGTGATGCCCATTGGGGACTTACACACAAGGATGCCCATCGGGGTCTTACTCCACAATTCAATGATGCCCATCGTGGTCTTACACATACGGATGCCCATCGGGGTCTTACACCTCAAATCAATGATGCCCATCGGGGTCTTACACATACAGATGCCCATCGGGGACTTACACCTCTAGCCATCAATGCTGCCCAACGGGGTCTTACACATCTAGGAATCCCATCGAGGTATTACTCCAGATAACAATGATGCCCATCAGGGTCTTACACATACGGATGCCCATTGGGGACTTACACCTCTAGCCATCAATGCCGCCCAACGGGGTCTTACACATCTAGGATGCCCATCAGGGTCTTACTCGAGCTAGGATCACGGAGATGCCCATCGGGGACTTACACATAAGCCAACAGTGTAGTGCCCATCGGGGACTTACATACACTAGCAACGCATTGGTGCCCATCGGAGACTTACCCAAGCAGAACCTAAACTAACAACCCCTAACGGTCTCCTAAGTACAAGCACACAAACTAGCCTAACAATCAGACAATCAACATTACCTGTCTAATCCTAGCAAGAAACCAACAGAATACGAGCAGGAAACATGGATATGCCAGGGTAAGGAAAGTCCCTAGCATGATACTACGAATTCAAGCAGGAATCAAAAGCATGCTGGAAGAACAAACCTAGCATGGCACTGACATGAACAACAAGCAAACATGCTAGCAAGATTTCAAACACAAGTTGTCCTATAGCGAATATGCTCATAACAGTAACCAGGCATACAAGGCACAATCATGATACATCGCAGGGTCCACACAACCAAGGTAAGAAATCCTTACTTGGTCGGAAGGCAACTACACACAAGAATCCTAAGTTGTGATCGATCTCGAGCTAGCTAAAGAGAACCTAACAAACACAACAATAATCACAATCCATAGGCCTAAATATAATAAAATAAATAGGGCTCGGCTCGGGAGCAACTCACGCGATGATATTTAACGCTATGGACGGACAGCCGCACGTCCGTGGTCGCTGCTGGCGCCGCTGTGGCGCTGGGCTACGCTGCTCGCGGGCGTGGCCGGGCACGGTGTCTTGGGCTGCTGGATGGATGGTCAGAGCGACACGGCACGGGCGCTGGCTGCGCGCGCGACAAAGTGAGCGACGCGCAAGACGAGCTCGCTGCGCGCTGGCGCTGGCGCGATCGGCGCGCGCTTAGGACGGAAACGAGCGCGCGAACAGGCGACGCGATGGCGTCTGGGCACGCTGGGCTGGTGTGACGGGCATCTGGGCACGCCAGGCTGGTGCGACGGGCGTCTGGGGCGCGATGGCGTCCGCTGGCTGGGCGCTCGCCGCGCCGCTGCTTGGCCGACTCTCAGAGAGCGATGGGCGTGGGCCGCTTTGTGCGCTATTGGTGCGATCTGGCTGGGCTGCTCGACTGGGATGCTCGGCTAGGTTGCTTGGCTGGCCGGGACGACGGACGAAGGAAGAGTTGCATGGGGAGAGAGCTTGGGCGGCTATGGTGATTTGGAGAAGAAAACACAATAACCCTATTTTCCCATTCTTTTAATGAAATGCACCAAAACCCAAAGGACTCAAGGTTAACCAAGATATGCCGCGGAAAGAGTAATAAGATCACCTTGTGGCTCAACTGGAAAGGACACACAACTGACCTCCCAGACCACCTGGGTTCAAAACCCAACTGCTTCACTTTATTTCTCAATTTTTCTTTTGCATCTCACCATGCCCAAATACATCCACAAAGCATCAAAATCCTACTTAAGTCCAACCAATAATTTTAACAACTGAAAAAGACATAAACGGCCCTGACGGCCCGACCAAATTACCAAAATACCACTAGGGCATACTTGGAAGACCGGGATGAAAACCTGGGCCATTACAAGCTTGGACATAACGCACCTTGTCCCATTAGCTTGGACATAACGCACTTTGTCCCATCATCTTGGACATAACGCACTTTGTCCCATTAATTGGAATTAGACATGGCAGTTGATCTCTAAGCCGGAAGTAGGAGACTTTCGAGGTTTCTGGACTTGACTTGATTAGCTTGTTGAGCAAAGTTTTTGTGTTGGCAACTGATTGCTTGTATACTAGGATGCTAGATGATGGATGTATCGTATTGTACCTCGGTTGGGGATTCTTACTGAGTATGTTTATACTCACCCTTACTTATCTTTCAGGTAACTTGGGACAGCACCGGGATGGCTAGTGGAGGGAGTTGTGTGATCATGGGAGCTGTCGGCGAACTCTGTGCCTTTTATGTTTGAGTCTATCATTCTGTAGTAGCATGTTGGGAGATCTGTATTGGTTTTAGAGTGGTTTAACTATTTATTGTTGTCTTGTTTCAAACTATTTTATTGAAACACTGGCCAGACTTATTTTAAGGAACTTATTAAATGAATGTTTTCTATTGATGTTTGAATAAGTTTTATCTTGAACTATTTCCTTTAATGTTTTTAAAAATTTAAACTGTAAGCATGCTAGTAAGAACCGGGTTTAAGACCATTTTGGGTTGGGTTCTTACATTTCATAAACATCCTTAAAACAATCCTGGCCAGTATTTCAAACAAAACAGTTTAACAAGTCTCAACAGTAAACAAGTTTCCAGCATGCTACTACACAATAAAAGACTACAAATGATAAAGACACAGAGTTCTCCAACAGCTCCCATGATCACACAGCTCCCTCCACTAGCCATCCCGGTGTTGTCCCAAGTTACCTGAAAGATAAGTAAGGGTGAGTATAAACATACTCAGTAAGAATCCCCAACCGGGGTACAATACGATACATCCATCATCTAGCATCCTAGTATACATGCAATCAGTTACCAACACAAAAACTTTGCTCAACAAGATAATCAAGTCAAGTCTGGGAACCTCAAAAGCTTCCTACTTCCGGCCTAATAATTGGTTCTCCTAACCAATCCCAAAGACATCCTCGAGGATCTTTCTCCCTCGGCCAAATGATCAACTCAAAAGCTGATCCCAAAATATATGTCAGACACCTTCAAGGGTCTTTCTCCCTCAGCCAATTGACCAACTCAAAAGCTGATCCAAATAGGTGTCCTCGAGGGCCTCTTACCCCCGGCCAAGCTAAACCTTAAGACAACGGAAGTGTACCCGAGGTCTGGGTCTAAACAAGAATAAGAATGGTGTCACTGATCTACAGTAGTGCAGAGCCCTCGACACTCAACTGTAGCAGCCTGTACAACCAACATGAAGCTAAGAACTGTCTCCGGGCAGGCTTGCACCCATGACGGGTTCCTCTCTAGCAGGTTACAAACTAGGCTTGTACCGATGCAGGAGCTAATCCACACCGGCTGCCGAGGGCAGAGACAAGGTACTTTATGCCTCTCACTGACCCCGACCTGTGGGGACAAGATACGTTATGTCCACTCTCAGCCTCTAGAAGACAAGTCTAGCTAACTATCTAATGTCACGTGATATACATCCCTAACAATTGAACAGCTTAACAAAGAATACAAGTACAACCTAGCATGATACTACGAATGTAAACAGGGAACTCAGAACATGTTGTAAGGACAAACCTAGCATGGCACTAACATGTAGAAACAGGGCATACATGCTAGCAAAGATAAACAGTGAAACATTCCTAACCACTACATGGTCATAACAAACAACATATATATAAAAGGTGCAATCAAAACATATCGCAGGGTCCACACAACCCTGGTAAGAGATCCTTACCTGGAACAAGCAGAAATACAAACAATAAAGTACTCCTTGAGCTGTAGTGTCTCACAACCTAAAAGCATAAACATACACATTCAATCTAACTAGCTATATACTTAACTAAGCACTAATTCTAGAAGCAAGGAAACCAAGAGATTACCCCTACTTGCCCTAGTGCTCTCGGCCAAGCACCCAAAATGGAACCCTAGAAGCTCTCGGCTACAACTTGCAACAAGGTGTCTTGGCTAGGGCAAACCACACAACAAACAATGTTAGATCCCATGTCCATGGAGCCAGCAAACACACTCCCAACTAACATGAAGCTCTCGGCCACACACCCCCATTGGGGCTCTCAGCCAAACCACACACAAGCAACCAAAATCTCACACTTACCAACTCACCCAATGAAGATTCGGCAATGATCCCCAAATGGACTAGGTGTCTCGGCCAAATGAGGTGCACAACAAAGGAGATCTCGGCTAGGGCTTGGATTTGCACAAGGAAGAAGCACAAAGTTAGATCTACACCAACCATCAACCAAAACACAACATGAACAACATGAAACTTACCTTGGACTCTCGGAAATGGAGCTTGGAGGAATGGTGCTCTCGGATCTCAACAATCAAGAGAAGAATGGAGCTTTTGAATACAAGCAACACGGAGATCTCGAACCAAACAAGGTGCTTCTCGTATCTACAAGAAGAAGAGAAGAAAATAACACAAACTCCCCTTAGAGAAGCTTGTCTCGGTGTAAAGACCTGATCCGAAAGAGGTCCTAACCTAGGCCTTTACCTCAATGTATGCTTTTAAAATTTAAACATAATATGCAAGATTGTTTTCTAGATTCTGAATGAAAATAAAAACTTGCAAACATTCATGAAATAATCAATTATAAAATGTCTTGAAACATGTCCTTGTTTCCAAGCACCTGTTCCAAGCTAAAAACAGTTTAAAACATACTCTGATAAGAGATTTATTTCAAAACATACAGTTCCAAACTGTTTACAACAATGCCAGAATCTAGAAACAATCAGAGAACATTCTAAGGGCTCCGTGCCCAACTACATGCATTCAGAGGACAAAACATAAACATAACATAAACTCAGAGTTCGGAAAGACAGCAGGTTTCCATGATCAGCAGCTCCTCCTTCAGCCATCCTTTCTCGCGCCCTGATTACCTGTGGAAAACCACAAAATAAGGGTGAGTAACGAATTACTCAGTAAGAATTCCCAACCGGGGTACAATACGATACAACTGGTCATCTAGCAGAAAATATGCAAGCTATGAATACAACACAGAAGAGAGCATATCACTTTAATCCATACATGAAAACCACGGATGCCATCTTACGGTCTTACTTCGGAAAAATACAACAAATCTCGATACTCTACGAGAAACTAGTCTCGACCTCAGCTTTCCTACTACTGTCGATACGAAAGGTACACTGAAATCAAGATCCCGAGGAGCTCTCTAGTCGGCGCTGTAATGAGCGTGTGCGCGCACCGCATGCTGCTGCAAACCGTGGAGTCTTTGGTCGGGCATGCCGCCCTGGTCCAAAGACGCATGCCTAAAAGAAGAATCTGGATCGGTGTCATCGAACATAGTGGTGTGAGACCAGGACACTGTGACTATGTCAGCCTGTACCACCGCACCTGAGGCTGAGAAACCGGCCGTGGTAGGCTTACACCTGGAACCGGTCCTCGCCCTATCAAGTGGCAATTAAGGGCTATTGCCGACACGCTGAGGTCGTGTCGACTGCCGGGGACAAGGCAATGCCTCATCATTCCCCCGACCGTTGGGGCATTTTACTGACACCGCCATCGTAATGGCCGTGTTTTCGTCCCGATCTTCGGTATGCCCTAGGGGTATTTTAGTAATTTGGTCGGGCCGTCAGGCCGTTTATGTCTTTTTTTCCAGCTTGCTAAAATTATTGGATGGATTTATGAAGGTTTGTGAGGCTTTGTGGTTTGGTTTGAGCATGGGTAGATGCAAAAGTAAAAATAAAGGAATTTGTCTTTGCAAATGGTTTGAAACCCGGTCTCTGGGAAGCTTGTAGAGATGTGTGCCAATTGAGCCATTAGGTGCTCTTGTTGCTCTTTCGCATCACATCTTAGTTAACCTTGGATCTTTGGTGTTTGGTGCATTTGGTTAAATGAAATAGAAATTAGGTTTGTTGTGTTTTCTTCTCCAAAAGAGTTGTGGCCGCCCAAGCTTTCTCCCAAGCTCTCCTTGCCGATTCTTCATCCTTGCAGCTCCCTTGGATCGTTCATCATTATTCGGGTAAGTCTTCATCCTCTTCATCTTCTCGATTGGGTGTTCTTGTTGGCCGAAGGTAAGGAGAAGAGCTTGTGTGTGTGTGTGTTTGTAGCAGTCGCCCAAAGATGCCCAGATTCGCCCAAAGAAGAAGCCGAGCCGCCCAGACGCGCAAAGAAGAAGCCCAGATCGCCCGAGTCGCCCGGCTCCATTGCCCTCGCAGTGCCATCGAGCAACTGTCGCTCAAGCCGAGCAGACGCTCGAGGCAGCCACTGTCGCGGAAGACAGCGAGACGCTCGAGCGGCCTGCGCGCGCGGCCAATGACGCCAGACAGCCCCTGTCGCGGCCAGCCAGATGCGCCTGCCGAGCCTCGGCAGAAGAGAATCAGCGCGCGTCAGGCGCTCGTCGGCCAGCGCGCCGTCGTCGTTGTAGCGCTAGCGCGCGCGTGTCCGTCCGCTTCCGGCTTATCGCGCCCGTGCGCAAGGCCATGCGGCCGCCGTGCTGCGGTGCATGCCGCTCTGCGCGCGCTGCGCCGCGCGCACTCGCGCTCGCCAACGCCGCCGCCTAGCCACGCCCATCGCGCCATCATCAGCGCCAGAGCAGCTCTCGCCATGCCGCCGCCCGTCCGCGTGTCGGGCTCGTGCGTGTGAGTGCCCGAGCCGAGCTCGCTTGTTTTATTATATTTTTAGGGCTATGATTGTGATTTCTATTGTGTTTGTTAGGTTCTCGTTAGCTAGCTCGGGATCGATCGCAGCGTAGGATTTTGTGTGTAGTTGCCCCCGCCAAGGTAAGGATTTCTTACGGAGTTGTGTGGACCCTGCGATGTTCTATGTGATTGTTGTTTGTATGTTTGTTGTGATTATTATCAGCATGTATAGTTTAGGTGCTCATTCTCGAATTCTCGACTAGCATGACTTCGTATGTTGTTCTCTCATGTTAGCCCATGCTAGGTTGTTCCGTTCTAGCATGCTCATATCTATTCTTGCTTCGTAGTACCATGCTAGGTTCGCGTTGTATCTGTTGAGCACGTTTTGGATTGTATTGGATTGTATGTTATTGATATGATAGGTTAAAGTGTAGGTAGGTAGCATCATCCGGCCCGATGCATAAAGTATCTTGCATCCATGGCGGGGACGCCGAGACGCTTCTCGTCCCTGGACCCGTTAGGGTTTAGCTAACCCGACCGTAGGCCCCGCAATCTTGGGTGAGGGTGGCAGATCGTTAAATGCCTCAACGGTCGGGATGATGACTTGGCATCGCCTCGTCCTCGGATGATCGGCACGTCCTCGGCGTGTTCGGCCGTAGCCCTTGATTGCCACTGTTAGGGGCAAGGACCGCTTCGGTGTAAGCCTATCACGACCGGTTCCTTAGCCTCGGTGCGGTGGTTCAGCCGACATAGTTCACGTGTGTCCGAGTCTCACACCCTATGTCGGTGACACCGATCCGAGAGATTTAGTTAGGCGTGGTGGATTGGACATGGGCGGCTTGCCACTAGACCCGACACCCCATAGTTCGCAGAGCACGCGGTGCATGCTTACGCTCATTACTGGCGCCACCGGAGAGCTCCTCGGGATCTTGAGCTAGTGTACCTTTCGTGATCGGCAAGTGAGATGAAGCCGAGGCCGAGACTTGGTTCTCGTATAGGGCGTATTGTGTGGTGTGGATTATTCGGACTAAGACCCCGAGTTGGCATCCGAGGTCCAAGTGTGGACTTAAGCTATGTGCTCTATTCTCGTGTTTATATTCATAGCTTGCATACACTCATCTAGATGACCATGCGCATCGTATTGTACCCCGGTTGGGGATTCTTACTGAGTAATTCGTTACTCACCCTTACTTATCTTTCGGGTAACCACCACGGCGCGCGGCGGGATGGTGAAGGAGGAGCCGTGATCATGGGAACTTGTCGTCGTCTCGACTTTTTATTTCTATGACTCTTGTCTTTCATTTTCCCCTGATGCATGTAGACGCACTGAGCCCTAGGATGTTTTTCTGAATGATTTTGTGGATTCCCGCTTTATTGAATTTGAGAATGTTCCAAATGTTTTAATAAATCTCTCGATCGAGTGTACGTTTTGGAAATGTATTTGCCTTGAAACAGTTTCAAACAACTATATTGATTTTGATTGAACCTTGATTGTTTGTTTTAATTGGGAATCGAAAACTTATTTGCATATTGTCCTTTCCTTTGAATGCATGCATTGGGGTAAAGGCCTATTTAGAGCCCTTTTGGGGCCGGGTCTTTCTGATTGGTATCGAGAGCTCAGAGTCATAGACTTTGTAGACCGACCTTTTGTTGTAGGTCGTCTTTCCCATGATCACCAGCACTCAAGACGGGTCATCAGTGTGCACGCCTAAGTTTTCTGTTTTAGAAAAGGGTTAAGAATTTACAATACCTTTCATCTAGTGTATGCCTTGTGTAGTGTTGTGGAGCGGAGACGAAGCGAGTTCGACTCGTTGTTGGTTTGGGCTTAGTGAGCCATCATGCCAACTTTCATGATCTGCGCAGCAGTTTGTTTGGCGGCTTGTTGAGGTATCCAGATAGATTCGGATGCCCTGGAACATCGCTTTCGAGAGGGAGGCAGAGCTTAGACTCCGTTGGCCATTTGTGGCCCGATTCTTGTCGCTTCCCCTAGTGAGAGGGTGGTGGTGCTTTCGTGCGATCGCCGATATGTTGATCGCACCTGCAGGAGCAGGGCGCTTGGCATGTCCGACCGAGGAGTTGGACCGATCGTGTTGATGTTGAGGCCGCGTCTGTGGTTGTTAGGCCCGCATGCGGATTTGGCCCGGCAGATTGAGTTGCCTAGAGGAGGGGGTAGAGGCTAGCGGCGCCTCAGTGAGACTCCTTGAGCAGAGTGTACTCCGGCCATGAGAGATTTGATGGCGTGTCTTTAGCTATCGAGAGCGGAGACCAGTGCAGATTGTAGCAGCGTAGTGAGGAGTCCCTGCACAGAGATAGCCCGGTAGGCGAGTTTGTTTCAGCATTTTTCCCCAAGAGCTCTTGTAGCCCTGAGAGGTTCGGGAGGGCATGATCAGTGAGTTTATTCGGATGAGTTTGTTGGCGTTGATGGAGACGCCTGAGGTTGGCAAATGGATGCCAGAGAGCTCGATGTTTTAGTAAGTCCTACCGCTAGTAGTAAAGTAGTTGGCTGAGTTTGAGTTTAGCATCCGTGTGTGGGATGCCCTGCTGCTCGCAGGCCGAGGTGTGCCGTTCTGTCTTTGTTTGGTTCATCGGATGGTGGTGGAAGTCCCTTGTGAGAGGTGGACTAGCGAGTCTCCACCGATCGCCCCGATTGTTTGGCAAGTTGCCGTGTTAGTGGCTTGAGGCGGATGAAGGGTCATCTTTGCCCCCTTGCGAGCCTCTTTGTTGTTTAAACGACCCACTTCCTCGAGATGTGGATTTGGTAGTAGTAGCACTTGAGGTGCATTGGTTGGTGTGCCACTTTGGCACTAAGTCTGGTTCAGCTTGAGCTTGGCTTGGGCATAGCAGATGGTTCTATGCCGTTCGGAGTTCGCGTACTCCTTTAGCCTTGGATCTGCATTTATGGCGCTTGCACCCGTTTAGGTCGTGCCTGAGGGCTAGTTCGGTGGTAGTCGATGGACTACAAGCGAAAGGATGCTCGAGAGGAGCGGAGCCTCTTCCCGATGTTTCGGAGGTTGAGTAAGTCGTGAGTTGCTTGGGTTTGGTAAATGTTGGTGCGCGTGAGTCTCGCGCTAGTGTTAAGGCCAAGAGATTTTCTTTGTGGTTGGTAGTGCGGTCAACTACCTTCGAGGGCCTAATCGAGGAGAGTTGAGCATCGTATATGCGAGTTTGGTCCAAAGAGAGGGATCCGAAAGTGGATGCCTATGAGGCGAGATGCGCTGATGCCTTGCGAGAGGTTTTGGATGCCTTAGGGGTAAGCACCCTTGGTTGAGGCTTGGTACAAAGTAAGTTTGGTTTGGCATGATTATGCTTTGGTAGAGCAAGGTTGCCTCGGCCAGAGTATCGTGTGGAGATGGAACTTTTGGTGTTCCTTGGACTGTTTGTATCTCCGCCAGAGCTAGTGTTGCTTTTTGGGAAAAGCGCTTGTTAGTCTTGGATCTCTAAAGGAAGGTTGAGAGTTGTGCACACAAGTGTGTTTTGTGTGGTTCGTTCCATGGCGAGAGTTTGAGATCCATGTAGGGTTTGCTTTGGGGATCTAGTGCTCGGTTCTCGGAGAAGTTGGACTCGGATGGATGTTGTAAGGCTTTGGTTGAGGTGGTAAGGATACCGTGCTCGTGGTATCAAGTTGTTGCTTAGGCAAGATTTGTTAAGTTGGACCTAAGCTTGGTTGGTGGATCTTTTGTTGATCGTTGGTTGGAGTTCGATTGGAAACCGAACAAGAGCGATGGTAGCTAAGCCGCGTGGTTTCGATCGTCATGGCCGAGAGAGTTGTTCGGATCCTTCCTTGGATAGGAGTTATGTTGTGGTTAATGTCCGAGTAGGAAGATGACGATTCTCAGAGCGCGTTCGGTCCCCAAGGTTCCCAAGGTGTTGGAGTTGGCCAGCATGGTTGGGATCTTGGCAATTGGAGTTGTTGTTCGAGCGATTGTCCTGTTAGATCGTATCTTAGCAGTGTGTGTGTCGAGGGTTGCCGAAGAACCCTAGGTTGTGGAGAGCCTCTCCGAGCTCGGTCGAGCCCAGCTAGTGAGTTTCGGTTGGCTAGCTGGAGGCGTGTAGTTTGTAGCCTCGGTGGAGTTGCTATGATCTTGGTAGACTAGCAAGCTAGTGTTTATTTGGAGTAAAGTCCGGAGTGGTTTCGGTGTGGTGGCAAGTTGATGCTTGGTGTTGACCAAGGTGTGGATTGGAGTTGTTAGAGTTTAGTTTTGCTCGTGGGGCGAGTGGATTGTACCATGTTGGTTGTTTCTCCTGTTTCCGAGGATGTTGAGTTGCCCCGTTTGGCATTTGGAGGTTGATCCGAGATGGACCCTTGTTGCGCCTCGTGAGATTAGATGTTGTTGTTCGTGGAGCAAGGCGGTGAGCGTATGTGGAGTTCTCTGTCCGTTGGTTGTCCGCTTGTAAGAGCCGCGTTTCCTTGGGGAGTTGTCGAGTTACTCCTTGGTCTTGGAGTTAATGGTGGAAGCGCTAGCTTGAAGGAAAAGTTTGTTGGTCGCTTGGAAGTAGTCGTTTGTCGATTAAGCGGATTCTTGGATGGTGTTCTAGAGGTCGCAGAAAGGTTGTTCGCCTCTTGTGAGTGTTTGGCCAAGATTTGGTTCGTTTGTTGTTTTGAGAGCTAGTTCGGTTCTAGCCGAGGGCGTTGCCCTAAGGTCTTGTTCCTAGTCAGTAAGTTTTGGGAGTTGACCTCCTCCTCAGATTGAGCAAGTCTTTTGTTTGTTTCGGTTTGGTGGTCCGATTGGTTGAGTTTTCTCTTGGGTGTTGCTTCCAAGAGAGTTGGTTGTCGTTGCCTTGGGTTTGAGCAAGTCGTGGCGTGTGTGGAGTTCACGCCCTTCCGAGTTTGCTTGCCGGGAAGTCGTTTCCCGTTTGGCAGAGTCGCCTTAGCTCCCGAGTTGTGTAGTCGATCGAGTAGCGCAAATGGTCAGCCCAATGAGAGGGTCCTCGCTTTGTGTTGTTAGCAAACAAGAGTTGTTTGTTTCGCAAGGGCGGAGGCCACCGAAGAAGAGTTGAGTTGTTCTCGCAAGTTGTTGGTTCTTTTGGGGATTGAAGATTTCTTTCCCTCTAGCCTCTGTGGTGGTTGAGTTGCTCTTTGGATGCCGGCCTCGAGTGATAGCTTGCGAGGTAGTCTTGCGGATTCGTGTGGCCCAGATCCGTAAGCTTTGAGGTTGTCGTTATCCGTTTTCCTTGTGAGGTTTTGGGAGTGGAGCTTCGGTTGGAAGATGAGTTAGGCTTAGGCTTAAAGGGGAAGTCCTTTGAGTAGCGGTTGGATTTTAAGAGTTGAGTAGTAGCTTGAGGCAGCGTTGCTCGTTATAAGTTTGGGTTGAGTTCTCACGAGCAAGCCCTTCTCGGGCTTTGTTCCTAGTTGTTGTGAGTTCCCAGTTGGCGTTAGTAGAGCCGCGTTTGATTGAGTTGGCACAGAGGTGCCGTGGCATTAGTTGGTAAGTTTGTTGAGCCGTTTTTCTCAAGGTGTTGTGTCGCGAGATAGTCTGCGTGCGTGATGGTTTAGTCCTTGCTTCCCGAGTTTTCCTTGAGAGGAATGTTGGATGTTCCTTGCACGGCGATTTTCTCCTTAAGATGGTTGCTTAAGTGTTGTGGTCGTGTTCTAGTTGGAGAAGTTTGTCTTTTTGGATCGATGCTTGATTGGTGGTTCGTTTGTATCTCGTTAAGGTCATGTGAGTCAAGGTTTGAGGTTTGTTGGTCTTTTGTGAAGTAAGAGTAGGCCGTTTAGTTTTGGAATCTGGAAGGTTCGAGTTGTTTGGCCGATTTGTTGTAGGGTTGAGTTTGTTTGTTGACAGCTGTGCACAGTGTTTTTACGTATCGATGTTGGGGCAGCATGTGCCGGACCCATTGTTCATTGTGGACTTTGAGCCTTTGCAGCTGATTGAGGATTTGAGCTTCGAGAGGAAGCCTGTGAGTATTCGGTCCTTGAGACGAAGACGTTGCATAATCGTGAGATCCGTTTGGTAAAAGTTCGGTGGAGGAGTTAGAGTTGAGAGGAGGCCGCTTGTGAGCGGGAAAACGGGATGAGATTGCAGATATCTGTCTTTATTTCAGTTTTAAGGACTTTCGAGGACGAAAGTCATAAAAAGGAGGGAATATTGTAACGGCCGTGTTTCGCCCCGATCTTCCGGTATGCCCTAGGGGTATTTTAGTAATTTGGTCGGGCCGTCAGGGCCGTTTATGTTTTTTTTTCCAGTTGCTAAAATTATTGGATGGATTTATGAAGGTTTGTGAGGCTTTGTGGTTTGGTTTGAGCATGGGTAGATGCAAAAGTAAAAATAAAGGAATTTGTCTTTTGCAATGGGTTTGAACCCGGTCTCTGGGAAGCTTGTAAAGATGTGTGCCAATTGAGCCATTAGGTGCTCTTGTTGCTCTTTCGCATCACATCTTAGTTAACCTTGGATCTTTGGTGTTTGGTGCATTTGGTTAAATGAAATAGAAATTAGGTTTGTTGTGTTTTCTTCTCCAAAAGAGTTGTGGCGCCCAAGCTTTCTCCCAAGCTCTCCTTGCCGATTCTTCATCCTTGCAGCTCCCTTGGATCGTTCATCATTATTCGGGTAAGTCTTCATCCTCTTCATCTTCTCGATTGGGTGTTCTTGTTGGCGAAGGTAAGGAGAAGAGCTTGTGTGTGTGTGTGTTTGTAGCAGTCGCCCGGCATGCCCAGATCCGCCAAAGAAGAAGCCCAGCCGCCCAGATCGCCCAAAGAAGAAGCCCAGATCGCCGAGTCGCCCGGCTCCATCGCCCCTCTGATGCCATCGAGCGGCACTCGCTCGCTCAAGGCGAGCGACGCAGACTTTCGAGCGGCCTCATCGCGGCCAAAGACGCCGCTACCGAGCGCCGCACATCGCGGCCAGACGACAGCATAGAATTTCTGCCATCGCGGCCAGATGCGCCTGCCGAGCCCTGCGGCAGAAGAATAGGATCGCAAGGCTCAGACGCTCGTCGGCCCGCGCGCCCGTCGCCGCAGCGCGCGCCGCGCGTGTCCGTCTCGCTTCCGGCTTGTCGCGCGCGCTGCGCGCCAAGGCCACGGCCGGCTGTCAGCAGCGTGCGCCAGCTCCAGCCGCGCCACCTGCGCTGTCAACGCCGATGCCCGACCACCGCGCGCCATCAACGCCCATCAGCGCAAAGCAGCGGCCTCGCCATCTTTGCCGCCGTCCGCGTGTCGTCGGGCCGTGTGTGAGTGCCTGAGCCGAGCACGCTTGTTTTATTATATTTTTAGGGCTATGATTGTGATTTCTATTGTGTTTGTTAGGTTCTCGTTAGCTAGCTCGGGATCGATCGCAGCGTAGGATTTTTGTGTGTAGTTGCCCCCGCCAAGGTAAGGATTTCTTACGGAGTTGTGTGGACCTGCGATGTTCTATGTGATTGTTGTTTGTATGTTTGTTGTGATTATCGGCATGTATAGTTTAGGTGCTCTGTTCGAATTCTCGACTAGCATGACTTCGTATGTTGTTCTCTCATGTTAGCCCATGCTAGGTTGTTCCGTTCTAGCATGCTCATATCTATTCTTGCTTCAGTAGTACCATGCTAGGTTCGTTGTATCTGTTGAGCACGTTTTGGATTGTATTGGATTGTATGTTATTGATATGATAGGTTAAAGTGTAGGTAGGTAGCATCATCAGGGCCCGATGCATAAAGTATCTTGCATCCATGGCGGGACGCGTCGAGACAGCTTCTCCGTCCCTCGACCCCGTTAGGGTTTAGCTAACCCGACCCGGTAGAGGCCCCGCAATCTTGGGTGAGGGAGGCGATCGTTAAATGCCCCAACGGTCGGGATGATGACTTGGCATCGCCTCGCCCCCGACGAGCGATCGGCACGTCCTCGGCGTGTTCGGCCGTAGCCCTTGATTGCCACTGTTAGGGCAAGGACCGCTTCTGGTGTAAGCCTATCACGGCCGGTTCCTTAGCCTCAAAGTGCGGTGGTTCAGCCGACATAGTTCACGTGTCCAGTCTCACACCCCTATGTCGGTGACACCGATCCGAGAGATTTAGTTAGGCGTGGTGGATCGGACATGGGCAGCTTGCCACTAGACCGGCACCCCATAGTTCTGCAGTGAGCACGCGGTGCATGCTTACGCTCATTACTGGCGCCGACCGGAGAGCTCCTCGGGATCTTGAGCTAGTGTACCTTTTCAGATCGACGATGAGATGACAGCCGAGGCCGAGACTTGGTTCTCGTATAGGGCGTATTGTGTGGTGTGGATTATCGGACTAAGACCCCGAGTTGGCATCCGAGGTCCAAGTGTGGACTTAAGCTATGTGCTCTATTCTCGTGTTTATATTCATAGCTTGCATACACTCATCTAGATGACCATGCGCATCGTATTGTATTCCGGTTGGGGATTCTTCTTCGAGTAATTCGTTACTCACCCCCTTACTTATCTTTTTGGGTAACCACGGCGCGAGGCGTGATGGTCAAGGAGGAGCCGTGATCATGGGAACTTCTTTGTCGTCTCTCGAATTTTTATTTCTATGACTCTTGTCTTTCATTTTCCCCTGAATGCATGTAGCCGGGCACGGAGCCCTAGGATGTTTTCTGAATGATTTTGTGGATTCCCGCTTTATTGAATTTGAGAATGTTCCAAATGTTTTAATAAATCTCTGATCAGAGTGTACGTTTTGGGAAATGTATTTGCTTGAAACAGTTTCAAACAACTATATTGATTTCTGATTGAACCTTGATTGTTTGTTTTAATTGGGAATCTGAAAACTTATTTGCATATTGTCCTTTCCTTTGAATGCATGCATTGGGGTAAAGGCCTATTTAGAGCCCTTTTGGGTCGGGTCTTTACAGCCACCCTCACCCAAGATTGCATTGGGCTACAGTTAAGGTTAGCTAAACCCTAACGACGGATCAGGGATGGAGTACTGCCTCGCACGTCCCTACCACGGATGCAAGTTACGTTATGCATCCTCGCCCGGACGATGCTACCTATCAGAACTCTAAGCTATAAACAGCTAACAACAAACATACCGACACATGCTCAACAGAAACAATGAACCTAGCATGATACAACGAAGCAAGAACAGATAACGAACATGCTAGAACAGTACAACCTAGCATGGAACTAACATGAGAAATAACACGAGAATCATATCAGTCGGAATTCAGAACAGAGCACCTATCCACTAACATGCTGATAAACATAAACAGACATACAATCAACAATCACAGAAAAATAGCAGGGCCCACCAACTCCAGTAAGAAATCCTTACCGGGATCGGAAGGCAACAACACACAAAAGACCTTAAGCTGCAACCGAGCCCGAGCTAGCTATCGGGAACCTAACAAACAAATAACAAACATTACAATCTATAGGCCTTAGGTAAAATACAACCAGAACTCAGCTCGGTCGGAAGCAACTCACACGGCTCACGGCTGGCGCGCGGAAGGACAGTGTAACGGCCCAGGTTTTTATCCTGGTCTTCCAGGTATGCCCTAGGGGTATTTTAGTAATTTGGTCTGGCCGTCAGGGCCGTTTATGTCTTTTTCCAGTTGCTAAAATTATTGGATGGTTTTATGTAGGTTTTTTAGGCTTTGTGGATGGGTTTGAGCAAGGATAGATGCAAAAGTTAAAATAAAGGAAAATTGTGTTGCGGCCGGGGTTCAAGCCAGGGTGGCCTTGTGTGCTAGAGGAGAGCCTTGCCAAGTGAGCCACCAGGTGTTATTGTTACTCTTTCCGCGTCATATCTTAGTTACCCTTAGATCTTTGGAGTTTGGGTGCATTTAGTTAAATGATAAAGAAATTAGGTCTTTTTTGTTCTTCTTCTCCATACTCCATGGCCGCCCAACCTTTTTCTCCCTAGCTCCCAAGCCTTGCTCCTTCTCCCCTTGCAGCCCCGTAGTTCGTGCATCGTCCCAACCGAAAGCAAAGCAGCCAGTATTGAGCAACCCAGCTAGACGCTCACTAGGCGCCAAAGCAGCAGTCGCCCAGACGCCGCCAGACGAATTTCAGATCGCGGCCCCGCCGCCAGATCGCCCTGATGACACTGCCTCGTCGATTCTCATTCTGCATTACGCATCGTCGCGACACACAGCCCGTCGCGCAGCGCCCAGATCGCCCGCGCGCGTCCTCGCTCTGCGTCCGCGCCCGCGCGCTGCCTGGCAGCGCCGTCGCGTGCGGCCGCGCCCGGTATCAGCAGCGGCCTCTGACCAAAGCATTAGCCTCGCCATGTCTTTCGCCCGTCCGCGTTTAATTGCGCGCGCGTGTTTGTATGTGGGCCCTGCGATATTATATGTGATTGTTGTTTGTATGTTTGTTCGTGTTTATCAGCATGTTTAGCGATAGGTGTTCTGTTCTGAATTCCCGACTGGCATGATTCCTTATGTTGTTTCTCATGTTAGTCCATGCTAGGTTCTTCCGCTCGCATGCTCAGAATCGCTATTCTTGTTTCGTAGTATCATGCTAGGCTCGTTGTATCTCATTGAGCACGTATTGGATTGTATGTTATTGATATGATAGGTTAGAGTGTAGTTAGGTAGCATCATCCGGGCCCGAATGCATAAAGTATCTTGCATCCATGGCAGGGACGTATGAGGTAGTACTCCGTCCCTGGACCCCGTTAGGGTTTAGCTAACCCGACCGGTAGACCCTGCAATCTTGGGTGAGGGTGGCGATCGTTAAATGCCCCAACGTTCGGGATGATGACTTGGCATTGCCTTGTCCCGGCGGCGGCACGCGTCCTCGGCGTGTTCGGCGAGAGCCCCCGATTGCCACTGTTAGGGCAAGGACGGCTTCTGGTGTAAGCCTACCACGGCCCGGTTCCTTAGCCTCGTGTGTCGTGGTTCGGTGACATAGTTCATGTGTCCGTGTCTCACACCCCTATGTCGGTGACAACGATCCAGAGATTTAGTTAGGCATGGTGGATGGGACTGGCGACTTGCCACTAGACCCGGCACCCCCCATAGTCAGCAGTAGCATGTGGTGCACGTTTACGCTCATTACAGCGCCGACCGGAGAGCTCCTCGGGATCTTGAGCTAGTGCACCTTTCGTATCGACAGTAGACAGGCTGAGGCCGAGACTTGTTTCTCGTATAAGGCGTATTGTGTGGTGGATTATTCCGGACTAAGACCCTGAGTTGGCATCCGAGGTCCAAGTGTGGACTTAAGCTATGTGCTCTATTCTGTGTTTATATTCATAGCTTGCATATCTTTCGGCTAGATGACCATGTATATCGTATTGTACCCCGGTTGGGGATTCTTACTGAGTAATTCGTTACTCACCCTTATTTTGTGGTTTTCCACAGGTAACCAAGGTGCGAGACAGGATGGCTGAAGGAGGAGTTGTGATCATCGGAACCTGCTGTCATCTCTGACTTTTTATATTATGACTCTTGTCTTTTTATTTCCCCTGAATGCATGTAGTCGGGCACGGAGCCCTAGGATGTTTTCTCAATGTTTTTGTGGATTCCAGCATTGTTGTATCTGAGAAGGTTTTGAATGATTTTAATAAATCTCTGATCAGAGTAAACTTTTGGAAATGTATTTGTCTTGAAACAGGTGCTTGGAGACAGGGACAGGTTTCAGTAAACTGTATTGATTTTGTTTGAATCTTTGAATGTTTAAATTTTAATTGGAATCGAAATCATATTTGTATATTGTCCTTACTTTGAATGCATGCATTGGGGTAAAGGCCCATTTAGAGCCCCTTTGGGTCGGGTCTTTCTGATTGGTATCGAGCTCGAGTCATAGATTCTCAGAGTCGACCTTTTGTTGTAGGTCGTTTTCCCCATGATCACCAAAGACTCACAAGGATGACCATCAGTACGCCTAAGTTTTCTGTTTTTAGAAAAGGGTTAAGAATTTACAATACTTTTCATCTAGTGTATGCCTTGTGTAGTGTTGTGGAGCGGAGACGAGCAAGTGTTCGACTCGTTGTTGGTTTGGGTTTAGAGCGCCATCATGCCAACTTCCGCAGTGTGAGCTATATGTTGTGGTTTGTTGAGATATCCAGATATATTCGGATTTGAAAGACCAAACCGAAGATGGGACTAAATCTAGATCTTTACTCGGCATGCAAGTGAAAAACTTAAAAGGACCGGTACTGGGTCGGTTTGTAAAACTTTTCAAACGTAAGAGTGGAAAACATTAAAAACAAATAAACATTCATTAAGCAGAAACGAACCATTCAAATTAAAAACAGTGACTGATCAGTACTTTCCTTAAAACATAAAATAGTTCAAATCATAGTTTTCCCTACGGACCTAAGTCCAACTACATGTGAAATCCAAAAGCAGTAAAATAAGACACGGCAGAGTGTCAAGAAGCATCCATGATCTCCGGCTCTCTCCGCTAGCCACCTCGGTCTTTGTCCCAAGTTACACTGTGGAGGAAACCACGATAAGGGTGAGTATAAACATACTCATGAAGAACCCCGACCGGGAGTGCGATACGATGCAATCTATCATCTAGCAACCTAGTACACATGCCACAAATATCAACACGGATCTTAGCTCAACGAGCTCACAAGGCAAATCCGGAATCCTCGGAAGTCTCCTACTTAGGCCTAATGATTGGCTCTCAAACCAATCCGGGACATCTCCAAGGGTCTTTCTCCCTTGGCCAATTGATCACTCAAAACCGATCCCAAGATGTCCGACACCCTCGAGGGTCTTTCTCCTCGACCAATTGATTAACTCTAAAGTCAATCCCAATGGGTGTCCTCAAGGGTCTCTTACCCTCGCTATAATCTGGACTATCGGAGAGTACCCAAGTCCGGCTCTAAACAAGAAGGAACTGGTGTACTCACGAACATTAGGCCGGGAGCTCTCCGAATCAAGCACTAACGCTGCGTGTGCGCGCACACCGCATGCTCTTCTCGCAACCGGGCGTAAAATGCGGGGCCTAAGGGCAAACTACGCGGGCGGGCGTGCACGCATGCCTAAGACTCGGAAGCGGTGTCACCGATCACGAGAGTGCGAGGCCCCTCTGCACTCATCATGCGGCTGTACCACCCACCGACCGGAAGCTAGAACCGGCCAAGGTAGGCTTGCACCGTTGGCGTGGTTCCGCTCTAGCAGCGAGCTACAAACTAAGCTTATGCCAATGAGGTAGCTAATCCTCACCGGGTTTGGGGAAGCAAGGTACGTTATGCTTCGCTCTACTCCCCGACCGGTGGGGACAAGGTACGTTATGTCCACTCTCACCTCTAGATGATGACAAACCCTATCATACTAGCTTAGACTACCAAGCACGTGATTCTGGCTAACATCCACAAAGACATCTGTCATACATAGCCTAGCATGATACTACGAGCTTAAAGCGGGAATCTCAAAGCATTTGGAAGAACGAACCTAGCATGGCACTAACATGTACAAAAAGGCAAAACATGCTAGCAAGAATTCAATCACTAGCTATCCTATCCACTAACATGCTCATAAAGGTAAACAAGCATACAAGGCACAATTAAGAAAGCATAGCAGGTCCACACAACCACGGTAGGAAGTCCCCACGGAAACAAGTGGAGAATAGCTATCACAACCAAAAAAGACCCTCGAGCTTAATACGAACTCGAGCAACCTAGGCATAAATAAAGCATCCTAAGTAAATACATACAAAGCCGAAGCTTAGAAAACACAAAGGGATTGGTTCGGGAATTACCACCGAGAAGACACGGGCCTCGCAGCGAAGGAGGGTGGCTTGGGCGGCTGCGGTGGTGCGGCCGGGCGCTGCAGCTGCGCGCGGGCGCGCGCACGCCGTCGGGGACGCGCAGGTGCAGCGCGGTGGTGTGTCGGGCAGCAAAGGCGCGCGCGAGCGCGCGCTCGGCTGGGTTGGCGCGCGGCGAGGATCGCGCTGAACGGCGGCAAGCGCGGCGCGGCGCGCGTCTCAAGGCTGCGTTGCGACACTGGCGACCACGAGCGACGTCGAGGCGGTCTTTGGCGCCACGCGACGCGTCGGCGGCGATGGGTGGGCGGCGGTGGGGCTTCCAGTCGGTAGGCGGCAGTGGCCGCGGCGAAGTAGAGTGGGCGGCGTGGTCCGTGCGCGCAGGTGCTTGGGCAAGCAAGGTGCGGCGGGGGTGGGCGTGCGTGCGGCTAGAAATTTGGGTGGCTCGGGGTGGCTCGATGGTGTGGCTAGGGCCGCTGCTCGGCTAGGGTTTTAGGAGAGAGAGAGAGAGAGAGAGAGAGAGAGAGAATGCGGCTATGAGGGGAAAAATTAGGGGTTTCTTGATTTTCCTTCTTTTCCTTATTTTTAAATAGGTTAGGAGACCTAAATTCCTTTCCCAAGGCTTTTCTCTTCATGGTCCCGGCTAAAGAAATTTTTTTCTTTTTTTCTTTTTAATTAAGACTCTTTTCTTAAAACTCCACATTCACCATTTAGGCAAGGCTCAAATCCCAAAAGATTCAATTAATTTTCCAATTAATTTTGTTATTAATCGGGAAGGAAAACGGGGCCGTTATAATACTCCCCCTTAAAAGACTTTCGCCCCCGAAAGTCCTAAGACTGGAACAACTCAGGGTAATGAGTCCTCATCTCATCCTCTAGCTCCCACGTCGCTTCCTCCGCCTCCGATGCCTCCAAAGAACCTTTACCAAACTTATCTCTCGGTTGCGCAATACCTTGCGCTCATAAGCCAAAATTTGCACGGGCTTCTCCTCGAAGGATAAATCTTTACTCAACTCTAGGGGCTCATGCTCTAGCACATGCGAAGGATCTCGCCACGTACTTTCTCAACATCGAAACGTGGAACACATTATGCACGCCCGACAAAGACGGGGGTAAAGCTAAGCGATAGGCCCCTTTGCTCCGATCCGCTCAAGGATCTCAAAAGGCCCTACAAACACGGGGCTCACTTGCCTCGCTTTCCAAACCTTAACACCCCACGCATAGGTGCTACTTTGGGAAAACATGTTGACCCACCTCAAACTCCAAGTCTCTACGCCTCACATCGGCGTAACTTTTTGCCTACTCTGGCTTTGTCAACATGCGAGCCCTTATCTTACGCACTACGTTGTTCGTCATCATGCGCAGAATTTCGGGTCCCGTAACACCGCCTATCCCCAACCTCCTCCCGAACACGGGGATCTGCAGCGCTTACCATACAACGCCTCGAATGGGGCCATCTCGAATAGTCGCGATAGTTGTTGTTGTGCGAACTCCATCAAGTACAGTCATCGGTCCCAAGCGCACGGGAAGTCCAAGACACGTGCTCTCAACATGTCTTCGAGTAACCGATTCACCCTCTCGGTCGACCATCGGTTTGAGGGTGGAAGGCGATCTTTGAAGCCGCACTCGTTCCCAAACCCTTCCGGAGCGCTCTCGAAGCGAGATGTGAACCGAGAATCCCGACCGATACTATCTTTGCGGGTACCCCGTGGTACCGCACAATCTGCTCAAGGAACAACTGTGCCCACTGTTCCACGGTATAACTAATCTTCCCGGGAATAAAGTGTGCACTCTTGGTCAGCCGATCCACTACTACCCAGATCTGCGTAAACCCTCTCGGTGTCCTCGGCAACCCAGAGATAAAATCCATCGAAATCTCGTCCCACTTCCACTGTGGAACACTTAACGGCTGCAACAAAACTCGCAGGTTTACATGCGGGGGCCTTCACTTGTTGACAAGTGAGACACCGCTAACAAACTCCGCTATATCTCGCTTCATGCCCATCCACCACGACGTCCCGCTTGAGATCTGGTACATCTTGGTACCTCCCGGGTGCCAAGTGAATGGGGAACTATGTGCCTCGGCGAGCAACTCTGCTCGAACCTCTGCGTCATCCGGGGACGCACAATCGACTCTCGGTACCTCAAGCCTTCGTGCGGTGTCACAACAAAGTCGAAATCGCCATCAGCCTCAACCCTCTCGAGCAACCTCCTCAACTTGGGATCACTCGGTGATCGTCGATGATCCCTGCTAAGCGACGGTGAATCGATGGTTGGGCTACCACAGCGGTAACCTCTCCCAACAAGATGCATCTACCGGTTCGCTCAAACTCTTTCCGCAATTCAACTTGGGAGCTCAAAGCAAAGCTGCTTTGAATGCGACGTCTTCCTACTCGGCGCATCGGCCACAACATTGGCTTTTAGGGATGATACAAAATCTCACGATCGTAGTCCTTTACTAACTCGAGCCACCTCCTCCGCCTCATGTTCAACTCCTTACGAGTGAAGAAATATTTGAGGCTCGGTGGTCCGTGAACAACTGAATCCTCTCACCATATAAGTAATGCCTCCAAATCTTTAGAGCAAAAACAATCTGCAGCCAACTCCATATCATGAGTTGGATAGTTCTTCTCATAAGGCTTCAGCTCATAGGGAAGCATAAGCTATCACCTTCCCATGCCGCATCAACACACTGACCTAAACCATACTTGGAAGCATCACTATAAACTACGAAACCTCCTGTTCCTTAGAATCGCCAACACACAGTCTTTGTCGTCAAGCCGAGCTTAAGCCGGGCAAAACTTTCCTCACATCTAGCATCCCAAATAAAGTCAACACCCTTCTTGGTCGACGGGTTAGGGGTCTTTGCTTTAGCGGAAAAGTCTTTCACTAAACGCCGGTAATAACCTGCCGGACCAAAAAGCTGCGTATCTCGGTGACCGTCGTCAGTCTGGCCCATGAGCTAATCGCCTCTATCTTTGCGAGGTCCACGGCTATACCATCTGCCGACACGATATGTCCAAGGAAGGCTACTCTCTCTAGCCAAAATTCACACTTAGAGAACTTTGCGAACAGCGGTTCTCTCACGCAATCTTTGTCAAAACTTGCCTCAAGTGCGAAGCATGGTCCTCCTTTGTCTTGGAATAAATCAAAATGTCGTCTATGAATACGATGACGAAGTTATCCAAGAATGCCTTGAACACTCTGTCCATCATGTCCATAAACGCTGCGGGGCGTTCGTGAGTCCGAAAGACATGACCACGAACTCATAATGACCATACCTCGATCCGACGCGGTCTTGGGATATCTCGCATCTCGAATCCTCGGTGATGGTACCACGACCTCAAATCAATCTTAGAAAACACCGAGGCTCCTGAAGCCGATCAAACAGATCATCTATACGCGGCGGGGATACTTATTCTTCACCGTGACTTTATTGATTCTCTATAGTCTATACACAAGCGCATGGATCCATCCTTCGTCTTAACAAACAGACGATGTGCTCCCCACGGGGACACACTCGGACGGATGAAACCTCGATCCGGCATCTCTTGCAATCGCACTTTGAGTTCTCTCAACTCATTTGGCGCCATACGACACGGGGCTTTGGAAATGGGAAGAGTCCACGGCTCCGGCTCAATGGTGAAGTCCAACTCCCGCCTGGGGTAAACCCGGCAACTCTTCGTGGAAAACATCGCAAACTCTTGCACCACGGGGACCATGTCAACGATCCAACGCAGTACTACTATCTCTCGATGCGGCTTTGCCAAGAAGCCCCAAGCTCCTCGAGCCAACAATCTATGGGCTTTCATTTCTTTGAGATCAATGGAGGGCAAGTTCCGCCTGGACACCGCTGCGAAACTTGAAGCTCGGCCTCGAGGCGGCCTAAACACCACTTCTTTCGTGGCGGCATCTATCAAAGCATGGTTTCTCGCCAACCAATCCATGCCAAGGATTACATCGAAACCGCTCATAGACAAAAGACTATGAGGGTAGCCTCTAAAATCTCGTCGATATCTCGTGATCCGCCATGCTTAACTCTCATCGCTAGCTAACATACTCACACCCGGAAGGAGTGGCAACACACACTCAAACCCTAGAGGTTCGAGCTCCACACAAGCTTGTCTAACGAATGCATCGAAACAAAGGAATGGGTCGAACCCGAATCAAACAATACAAATGCATAGTGTCTTTGTAAGACAAAGCAACACACTCAGCAAGCGCATCATCGATGACGCTCGCCTCTGGCGAGTAGTGGCAAACACTCGCCCTATTTGTTGGGCGGTCCCGCCGCTTCTTTGCATCCCGAGTCTGAGAACCGCTGAGTGCCCCTCCTTGCCACATCTCAGTAGCAAGCACGGGCGATGCTCCACACTGAACCATAATGTGCCTTTCCGCACTTGTTGCAATGAGCTGGTTGCTCGCCCCGCCCGCTGGCGATCCGGCTCTACCACCGAGGTCGGCGCCGATCTCGACCATCGGATCGCCCCGCCGGTGAGTCTGGCCGACCCGTTGAGCGGAAACCACTAGAAGTCCTGGACTTCCTCTTTTGCCGGAATCTGCTGGCGGTGCCGAATCGACCGAGTGGGGCGCAATGAATCCTCGTGATCGCGGATACTTCGGGTTATAAATCGTGGCCAACTCTCTTCGCTCGATCATAACTCTCGTGAGCGAGTGCTCGAACATCCCGAGCAACCTCCTTCCTCACCCACAAATGAACTTCTTAGTCTTGAGCTCCTCGGTGGCAATGAGCTCCGGGCATGAAATAGCTATACTCGAGAGAACTTCTTCTCATAGGCGCAATACTATCTCGATCCTCTGCTTTTGATTTGAGAAGGCCTCTGCCATCTCCCCTTTGAGCCTCGTCATTAACATACTTAGCTCTCAACTTCGTTCTAAAGAACTCCTGTGTGGTGGAGAAGACCCAGGTGGTCTAGCTCTATCTGTGGACTCCCACCACCACTCACTCGGTGTGTCGGAGAGAACATGGGCCGCACATCTCGGCCTCTGTACATCTGGGCATCCCATAACTCTAAAGATGTACTCCATTCTTGCCAACCACCGATCGCCACAAGTGGGTTCTCGACGCATCAAATTCTCTTGGCTTCCACTTGGTGAAATCTTTCAACCACTTGCCAAACTCAAGCAGACTCCTCTCGCACTATCAAGTGAGTCCGACTGGTCCCGATGACCTCGCCCCTCCGGTTGAGCTACTGGAGCTACAGGGGCTACTGGAGCTCGCTGGGGTGCTCTTTGCATGAGCTGTGGTCAACCGGGCTATCTCGTGCCCTAGACTCTCTCTCTCTGGCTACGCTAGCTGCGCTCGAGTCTCGCTCTGCTCGGCCATTAGGCCCATCATCATGTCTCTCATAGCGAAATATCTCCTCTCCGAGCTGCACCTTGAGGCATAGCGACCTCCGCCCTTCTCTGGGCAAGTTAACCTGGTGCCACGGGCGCCTACGAGCTCTGATATACCCGGCTGCGGCTCTCGCAGCATCTCTATTTGCGATTCCAGACGGACTGCTCCACTACGTGTAACAGGCATATTTGGCGATCTACACGGAAACCACAACGGGTTAGTCCACGCTCGGACTTTCTCGCGCCAACAAAGATAACACATGTGTATCGTGCATATAGTATCATAAACAAAACCCTTAGCTTATTGAACTTAGACAAACCTGGCGGCCTTGGAGTCTTTGGAGATCATGGGAACACAACCTACAAACAAAGTTAGTCTACAGAATCTATGACTCGTGCTCGATACCAAATCAGAAAGACCCAACCCGAAGATGGGACTAAATCTAGATCTTTACTCAAAGATGCAAGTGAAAAACTTAAAAGGACCCTGTACTGGGGTCGGTTTGTAAAACTTTTCAAACGTAAGAGTGGAAAACATTAAAAACAAAGTAAACATTCATTAAGCAAAACGAACCATTCAAATTAAAAACATGTTGATCGATCAAGACTTTCCTTAAAACATAAAATAGTTCAAATCATAGTTTTCCCTACGGACCTAAGTCCAACTACATTTGAAATCCAAAAGCAGTAAAATAAGACACGGCCAGTGTCGCAGAAGACATCCATGATCTCGGCTCTCTCCGCTAGCCACCTCGGTCTTTGTCCCAAGTTACTCGTGGAGGAAACCACGATAAGGGTGAGTATAAACATACTCGGTAAGAACCCCCGACCAGGGTACGATCACGATGCAATCTATCATCTAGCAACCTAGTACACATGCCACAAATATCAACACGGATCTTAGCTCAACGAGCTCACAAGGCAAATCCGGAATCCTCGGAAGTCTCCTACTTAGGCCTAATGATTGGCTCTCAAACCAATCCCGGGACATCTCCAAGGGTCTTTCTCCTTGGCCAATTGATCACTCAAAAACCGATCCCAAGATGTCCGACACCCTCGAGGGTCTTTCTCCTCGACCAATTGATTAACTCTAAAGTCAATCCCAATGGGTGTCCTCAAGGGTCTCTTACCCTCGCTATAAACTGGACTATCGGAGAGTACCGAAGTCGGCTCTAAACAAGAAGGAACTGGTGTACTCACGAACATTAGCCCGGGAGCTCTCCGAACCGGCTACATTAACGCTGTCTGCGCGCGCGACGCCGCATGCTCTTCTCGCAACCGGCGTAAATGCGGGGCCTAAGGGCAAACTACGCGGGCGTGCACGCATGCCTAAGACTCGAAAGCGGTGTCACCGATCACGATGAGTGCGAGGCCCTCGACACTCATCTGCGCGGCTGTACCACCGACACGAAGCTAAGAACCGGCCAAGGTAGGCTTGCACCGTTGGCGTGGTTCCGCTCTAGCAGCTACAAACTAGGCTTATGCCAATGAGGTAGCTAATCCTCACCGGGTCGCCGGGGAAGCAAGGTACGTTATGCTTCGCTCTACTCCCGACCGGTGGGGACAAGGTACGTTATGTCCGCTCTCGGCCTCTAGATGATGACAAACCCTATCATACTAGCTTAGACTACCAAGCACGTGATTCTGGCTAACATCCACAAAGACATCTCATCATACATAGCCTAGCATGATACTACGAACTTAAAGCAGAATCTCAAGCATGCTTTGGAAGAACAAACCTAGCATGGCACTAACATGTACAAAAAGGCAAAACATGCTAGCAAGAATTCAATCACTAGCTATCCTATCCACTAACATGCTCATAAAGGTAAACAAGCATACAAGGCACAATTAAGAAAGCATAGCAGGGTCCACACAACCACGGTAGGAAGTCCTTACACGGAAACAAGTGGAGAATAGCTATCACAACCAAAAAGACCCTCGAGCTTAATACGAACTCGAGCAACCTAGGCATAAATAAAGCATCCTAAGTAAATACATACAAAGACGTAAGCTTAGAAAACACAAAGGGATTGGTTCGGGAATTACCACCGAGAAGACACGGGCCTCGGCAGCAAGGAGGGTGGCTTGGGCGCCTTTGGTGTTGGGGCGCTGGCGCTGGCAAGCGCTGGGCCTTGTAACACGTCGGGCGGACGCGCAGGCGTAGCGCGTGGCGGTGTGCGGCCGCAAGGCGACGCATGCGAGCGAGCGCTCGGGCTGGGTTGGCGCTTGTGGCGAGGATCGCGAGCGAGCGCGGGCGGCTTATGCGGCGACTCGTGCGGGCTGCGTTGCGGCACTGTGGCGACCACGAGCGACGTCGGCAGGCTGGCGGCCACGGCGACGTCGGCGGCGATGGGTGTGCGACGGTGGGGCTTCCCAGTCGGTAGGCGGCGATGGTGGCGGGCGGCGGTAGGTCGGGGGCGTGGTCAGTGCGCGCGCGCAGGGTCGTGGCGCAGGGGTCGTGTGCGGGGGTGGTGCGCGCGGCTAGGGTGGGTGGCTCGGGGGTGGCTCGATGGTGTGGCTAGGGCTGCTCGGCTAGGGTTTTAGGAGAGAGAGAGAGAGAGAGAGAGAGAGAGAGAGAATGCGGCTATGAGGGGAAAAATTAGGGGTTTCTTGATTTTCCTTCTTTTCCTTATTTTTAAATAGGTTAGGAGACCTAAATTCCTTTCCCAAGGCTTTTCTCTTGCGGGTCCCGGCTAAAGAAATTCTTTTCTCTTTTTTTTCTTTTTAGATAAGACTCTTTTCTTAAAACTCCACATTCACCATTTAGGGCAAGGCTCAAATCCCAAAAGATTCAATTAATTTTCCAATTAATTTTGTTATTAACCGGGAAGGAAAACGGGGCCGTTACAGATACCGCTGGGACATCGTTCCAGAGGGAGGCAGAGGTTAGACTCCCGTAGGCCACGTGTGGCCCAGTTGTTGGTTTTCCCCTAGTGAGAGGGTGGAGGTGATTTCCCTTGGAGTACCACTCCAGGAGAGGAGTTAGTTATGGCTTTGCTTATGTGGTTGCTTGTGGAGCAGGTCTCCGTGTGGACTAGCCTGGGTAGCTCAAGTGTTGATCTTGAGCCTTAGCAGATTGTTTGATTGCCCAGTGAGTGGCTGCAGAGTTAGTAGCCTTCGTGGAGGATGTAGAGGCATCTTTGTGCTCTTGTAAAGTGTTGTTGTTTACAGCCAGTAAGCCGGAACCCTGTGGTTAAGGGTGCAGCGAGCAGTGTTCCCATCGGACTTGATTCGTTGGTGGTTTCCTCAGTGGTTTAGTAGAGTTGAGCACTCTTCTTTTGGTGAGCCCCTAAAGTAGGGCTAGCTGCTGCATGTTGAGAAAGACGGCCACAGTTTTGTTGAGCATCATGTGGAGATGCAAGAGTAGGCCGTGAGCCTTCAGTTAGATGAGATGCCATAGTCTGGTTGTTTGAGTTTTGAGCCCTTGTATGCCTAGCCATAGTTTTTGTCACTTGAGGTTGTGACCTTGCGGGCCCCATGTGTAGTAAGATGTGGATTTGGTAGTTGTGGCACTTGAGGTGCATTGGTTGTGTGCCGCTTTGGCACTAAGTCTGGTTCAAGCCTGAGTTTGGCATGGGTATAGCAGATGGTCCTATGACCCGTCCGGAGTTCAGCACACTTCTTTAGCCGTTGGATCCATTTAGGGCAGTTGCACCTGTTTAGGTCGTGCAAGAGGGCTAGTTCAGTGGTAGTCGAAGGACTACAAGTGAAAGGATGTTCCAGAGGAGCTGGAGCCTATTCCCAGTGTTACTGGTGGTTGAGTAAGTCAGCAGGTTGACGGTTGGTAAGTGTTAGTGCGTGTGAGTCTCACGCTAGGGCTGAGGCCAAGAGATCTTTGTGGTTGGTAGTGCGGTCCACTACCTTCGGGTGCCTAAACCTGAGTTGAGTGAGCATTGTAGATGCGAGTTCGGTCCAGCAGGGGAACCATGTGTTGGATGCCCGTGAGATGATTTGGATGCCTATGAGATGAGCTGGATGCCTATAAGGCGAGTTGGATGCCTATGAGATGAGCTGGATGCCTATGAGGCGAGTTGGATGCCTATGAGATGGGTAGGATGCCTTATGAGAGGAGTTGGACTCCTTATGTGTAAGCACACTTGGTAGAGGTCTGGTATAAAGTAAGTTTGGTTTGGCATTGTCATGCTTTTGTAGAGCAAGGTTGCCGCAGCTTCGAGTATCGTGTGGAGATGGAACTTTTGGTGTTTCTTTGGTTGATTGTATCTCTGCAAGAAGTTAGTGTTGCCTTTTGGAAAGCACCTGTTAGCCATGGATCTCTAAAGGAAGGTTGAGAGTTGTGCACACAAGTGTGTTTTGTGTAGTTCGTTTTGGTGGCGAGAGTTTCAGAACCATGTAGGGTTTGCATTGGAGAACTGGTGCTCAGTTCTTGGAGTAGTTGGACTCCAGGTGGATGTTGTAAGGCTTTAGTTGAGGTTGTAAGGATACCGTGCTCGTAGTTGGGTTGTTGCTTAGGCAAGTTTGTTGAGTTGAACCTAAGCTTGGTTGGTGGAACCTCTTGTGTTCATGGTTGGAGTTCAGATGGTACTGAACAAATGGTGGTTGTAGTGAAGCCGCGTAGTTCCTGACAGTAGTTGCTAAGGGTGTTGCTCGGAATCCTTACCCTGGGTGGAAGCTACGATGTGGCTGATGCTTTGAGTAGGAGGATGACACATTCTGAAGCGTTTCTGGTCTTTTTGGTTTCGAGGTTCAGAGCAGGCCAGCATTGTTGTGATGCTGGAAAAAGGAGTTGTTTGTTCAGGCAGTTGGCTGTTAGACCGTTAGACGACAGTGTGTGTCGAAGGTTGCCGAAGAACCCTAGTTGTGGAGAGCCTCACCAGAGCTCAGTCAAACCCAGGTAGTGAGTTTCAGTTGGCAAGCCGAAGTCATGTAGGTTGTAGACCTCGGGTGAGTTGCTGGCAGATTTGGTAGGCTAGCATGCAGGAGTTTGTTTGGAGTAGAGTCCGGATTGGTTCCGGTGTGGTGGCAAGTTGGTGCTTGGTGTTGACCAAGGTGTGGTTTTGAGTTGCTAGAAGTTAGTTTTGCTCGTGGGGCAAGTGGTTTTGCCCTGGCGGATGTCTTTCCTGTTTCCAGAGTTTGAGAGTTGCCCTTATTTGGTGTTTGGGGGTGAGTCTTCTCTTGCCCGTGGTTGGCAGTCTAGTCTGTGGTGGACCCCTTGTTGTTGCCTCTAGGAGAGTTGGATGTTGTGCTTAGCAGAGCAAGACAGCGAGCGGTTGTGGAGCTCTATTTCCTTCGGATGTTCGCTTGTAAGGATCTGTTTCTCCTTGGGAGTTTTCAGGTTATTCCTTGGTCTTGGAATTGGTGGTAGTGGTGCTAGTAGGAGGAAAAGTTTGTTGGCTGCTTGGAAGCAGTTGTTTGTCCAAGTTAAGCGGACTCCTGAGTGGTGTTCTGGAAGTTGTGGGTAGGGTTGTTCTGCCTCCTATGAGTGTTTGGCCTAGTTGGTTAAGGTTTTTGTGTGTTGGCATGGAAGCTGTTGCACCTTTGTAGTTAAAGAACCCCCTTTGTATCAGCTGTGGGTTGAGGTTGCACCATTGTGGTCGGATTAGGGTCTTGACCTTTTGAGGGATCCTTGCGGATTAGTGTAGCTTGCTCTCTGCCAACCATTGTTGGTATTCTTGTTCTCGGTAGTTGGTGTTAACCGGGTAGTGGCGTCCCGTTTGTGAAGTTTCGGTGGGAAGGTGTAATAAGCCTAAGCTAGAGGATTAAGCCTGTATGTGTTATCGTTTGGACTTGTGAGATGTGTTTCATATTTGAGGCAAGCTTCGTTCCATTGCTTGCATGGAGGTAAGTTTGGTGGAGGGAGCCCTCTGGGGCCCGGTTGTTGGCAGGCTGACTGTCCAGCCAGTGATTTGAGTCAAGCTAGAGTTGTGTGGATTGGCATAGCTATGCAGTTTGTAGTTGTGTGAGCTTCTGGGTGCGTAGCACTCAAGTTGTTGGTTGTAGGAGTCCGTGTGGAAGCTGGCAGCTGGTTGAGGTTGTTGTGTGAGTACGGATTTGGAGGATTGGTTTCAGTAGCTAGAGCTCGCACCTCGTTTCGTGTGCAGAGGCCATTTCTTTGGAGTAGAGGCATGTCAGTTTCAGGCTGGAGTTGTTGGCACCAGGGTGTGGCAACAAAGGTTTTTCTAGGCAGTGCGTTGATGAACTATGGTTCTAGAGATCGTTGTTAGGAGGCTTATGAGCCAAGTGTAGTCCTGTAGTGTTTTCACCCTCTGACCGATGGTCTTTTGGGAGGAGTGAGCCGGATCCTTCAGAACTTGTTGTGAGTTGGTGTTTCCATGGTTAGGCAGCGGGAGACCAGTGTTGGTTTTATGAGTTTGCCTTGGGTAGCAGTTCCCAGCTGTTAGTTCATATAGTTCCGTTGAGGCGTTGTATTGTAAGTGTTGCAGGTTTCTAGTGTTCTGGGAAAAGGTTGGTGGTCGTCAGTTTTGTTTTGGGTCCTGAGTTGCTGCGGTTGCTTGTGTGTGATGCAAAAGTGTAGAGCTCGTTTGTTGTCAGCTCAGAGCAGGCAGAAAAGTTACGCCAATGTTCGGCGTCGAGTTTTAGAGTTTGAGGTTGGACAGTGCGTGTTTTTAAGGTTGCTCCGATGTGAGGTGTGATGAGGTTTGGTAAGAGAGGGAAGTGGAGTCCCTGTTTGTTGGATCATTTGAGATTCTCGAGAGGATTGGCAGAGTTGCCTATTGGTTAGCCTTTCCTCCGTTGATGTCAGCTGTGCACAGTGTTTTCATGTATCGATGTTGAGGGAGTATGTGCCGGGCCCATCGCTCATTGTGGACTTTGAGCCTTTGCAGCTGATTGAGGATTTGGGCTTCGGGGGGGAAGCCTGTAAGTGTTCTGGTCTTTGAGACGAAGACGTTGCGTAATCGTGAGGTCCGTTTGGTAAAAGTTCAGTGGAGGAGTCAGAGTTCAGAGGAGGTCGCTCGTGAGCGGGGAAGACGGGTTGAGATTGCAGTATCCTGTGCTGTTTCAGTCTTAAGGACTTTCGAGGACGAAAGTCATAAAAAGGAGGGAATATTGTAACGGCCCAGGTTTTTATCCTGGTCTTCCAGGTATGCCCTAGGGATATTTTGGTAATTTGGTCGGGCCGTCAAGGCCGTTTATGTCTTTTTCCAGTTGCTAAAATTATTGGATGGGTTTATGTAGGTTTTTTAGGCTTTGTGGATGGGTTTGAGCAAGGATAGATGCAAAAGTTAAAATAAAGGAAAATTGTGTTGCAACCAGGGTTCGAGCCAGGGTGGCCTTGTGTGCTAGAGGAGAGCCTTGCCAAGTGAGCCACCAGGTTTTAATGTTACTCTTTCCTCGTCATATCTTAGTTACCCTTGGATCTTTGGAGTTTTGGTGCATTTGGTTAAATGAAAAAGAAATTAGGTTTTTTTTGTTCTTCTTCTCCATACTCCATGGCCGCCCAACCTTTTTCTCCCTAGCTCCCAAGCAGAGCTCCTTCTCCCCTTGTAGCCCCGTAGTTCGTGCGTCGTCCCGGCCGAGCAACAGCCCAGCCAAGCAGCCCAGCTAGGCGCCCAGCAGCAGGCTGCCCAGACGCCCAAACAGCCCCAGATCGCAGCCCAGGCCACCCAGAGAGCCCCTGTCGCACGCCTGCAGCTGCCTGTCGCGCGCACCAGCCCCGTCGCAGCCTCCCAGATTGCCCGCGCGCGCCCGCCGCATCGCGTCTCTAGCCCACGCGCATCCTCGCTCCGCGTCCGCGCCCGCACGCCTGCCTCAGCGCCGTCCGCGCGCAGCCCTTGCCCCAGCGCCTATCCATGCGCGCGGCCGTGCCCCGGCTCTCCCGCCCGGCGTGCGACCTCTGCGCCAAAGAAGAACCTCGGCCCATCTTTGCTGCCGTCGCATTTCAGCCACTCCGCGTGAGTTGCTCCTGAGCCGAGCCTTGTTTATTTTTATTATATTTAGGCCTATGGATTGTGATTATTATTGTGTTTGTTAGGTTCTCGGTAGCTAGCTCGGGTTCGATCACAACTTAGGATTTTGTGTGTTGTTGCCTCCCGGCCAGGTAAGGATTTCTTATCGGTGTTGTGTGGGCCCTGCGATATTATATGTGATTGTTGTTTGTATGTTTGTTCGTGTTTATCAGCATGTTTAGCGATAGGTGTTCTGTTCTGAATTCCCGACTGGCATGATTCCCTATGTTGTTTCTCATGTTAGTCCATGCTAGGTTGTTCCGTTCTGGCATGCTCGTATCTGTTCTTATTTCGTAGTATCATGCTAGGCTCGTTGTATCTATTGAGCACGTATTGGATTGTATTGGATTGTATGTTATTGATATGATAGGTTAGAGTGTAGGTAGGTAGCATCATCCGGGCCCGAATGCATAAAGTATCTTGCATCCATGGCAGGGACGTACGAGGTAGTACTCCGTCCCTGGACCCCCGTTAGGGTTTGGCTAACCCGACCGGTAGGCCCTGCAATCTTGGGTGAGGGTGGCAGACTGTTAAATGCCCCAACGGTCGGGATGATGACTTGGCATTGCCTTGTCCGGCGGTAGCCGCACGTCCTCGGCGTGTTCGCGATAGCCCACGATTGCCACTGTTATGGCAAGGACGACTTCAGTGTAAGCCTACCACGGCCGGTTCCTTAGCCTCAGTGCGGTGGTTCAGGTGACATAATTCACGCGTGTCAGTCTCACACCCCTATGTCGGTGACACCGATCCGCAGATTTAGTTAGGCATGGTGGATCGAACACAGGCGACTTGCCACTAGACCCGGCACCCCCCAGAGTCTATAGTAGCATGCGGTGCGCGCTTACGCTCATTACAGCGCCGACCGGAGAGCTCCTTGGGATCTCAAGCTAGTGCACCTTTCGTATCGACAGTAGACATGCTGAGGCCGAGACTTGTTTCTCGTATAGGGCGTATTGTGTGGTGGATTATTCCAGACTAAGACCCCGAGTTGGCATCCGAGGTCCAAGTGTGGACTTAAGCTATGTGCTCTATTCTGTGTTTATATTCATAGCTTGCATACATTCATCTAGATGATCATGTATATCGTATTGTACCCCGGTTGGGGATTCTTACTGAGTAATTCGTTACTCTCCCTTATTTTGTGGTTTTCCACAGGTAACCAAGGTGCGAGACAGGATGGCTGAAGGAGGAGCTGTGATCATGGGAACCTGTTGTCATCTCTGACCTTTTTATATTATGACTCTTGTCTTTTTATTTCCCCTAAATGCATGTAGTCGGGCACGGAGCCCTAGGATGTTTTCTCAATGTTTTTGTGGATTCGAACATTGTTGTATCTGAGAAGGTTTTGAATGATTTTAATAAATCTCTGATTAGAGTAAACTTTTGGAAATGTATTTGTCTTGAAACAGGTGCTTGGAGACAGGATGAGTTTGATAAAGCTGTATTGATTTACGATTGAATCTTTGAATGTTTTAATTTTACTTGGAATCCGAAAACATATTTGTATAATGTCCTTACTTTGAATGCATGCATTGGGGTAAAGGCCCATTTAGAGCCCCTTTTGGGTCGGGTCTTTACAGACAGGCTGCACGGCACACGACTATGCGATGGCGTGCAGACGGGCTGCTACATGCATTGAGAAAACATCCTAGGGCTCCGTGCCCGTCTACATGCATTCAGGGGAAATAACATAAGTCAAGAGTCATGATATAATAAAATGGTCAGAGATGACAGCAGGATTCCATGATCACAGCTCCTCCTTCACCATCCATCTCTCTCGCGCTTTGGTTACGTGGAAAACCACAAAATAAGGGTGAGTAACGAATTACTCAGTAAGAATCCCCAACCGGGGTACAATACGATATACATGATCATCTAGAAGAATGTATGCAAGCTATGAGTATAAACATAGAGCGGAGCACATAGCTAAGTCCACACTTGGACCTCGGATGCCAACTCAGGGTCTTAGTCCGGAAATACCACAACACACTATACGCCCTATACGGAAACAAGTCCCGACCTCACCGCTCTGCTCAATGTCGATACGAAAGGTGCACTCGCTCAAGATCCCGAGAGAGCTCCGGCCGGCGCTGTAATGAGCGTAGCGCGCGCACCGCATGCTACTACAAACTCTAGGGGTGCCGGTCTAGTGGCAAAGCGCCGGTTGATCACCATGCCTAACTAAATCTGCGGATCGTGTCACCGACATAGGGGTGTGAGACTGGACACGTGAACTATGTCACTGTACCACCGCGCTTGAGGCTAAAGAACCGGCCGTGGTAGGCTTACACCAAGAAGCGGTCCTTGCCCTAACAGTGGCAATCAAGGGCTACGGCCGAACACGCCGAGGCGCGTGCCGATCTGCGGGACGAGGCAATGCCAAGTCATCATCCCGACCGTTGGGGCATTTAACGACCGCCACCCTCACCCAAGATTGCGGGCCGGCCGTTAGGGTTAGCTAAACCCTAACGGGATCGTGGACGGAGTACCATCTCGCACGTCCCCGTCGGGATGCAAGTTACTTTATGCATCCGCCCCGGATGATGCTACCTACGAACTCTAAACCATAGCAATAATAACAATTCATTCAATGCGATCCAATACGTGCTCAGCAGATACAAGGAACCTAGCATGATACTACGAAGCAAGAACAGATATCGAACATGCGAGAATGGAACAACCTAGCATGGGCTAACATGAGAAACAATACAAGAGTTCATGCCATCAGAATTCGACAGAGCACCTAGGGCTAAACATGCTAATAATCATACTGCGGGCATACAAAACAACAATCACAAATATACCGTGAGGCCCACACAACTCCGAAGAAATCCTTACCTTGGTCGGGAGGCTTCTACACACAAATCCTAAGCTGCGGAACAATCCCGAGCTAGCGAGCGGGAACCTAGCAAACCAATAATAATCAGCATCTAAAACGTCTAAAACACAATAGAACATCAAGCTCGGCTCGGGGCACTCACGCGGCACGGCGTCACGAACTTGGAGTTGCTAACAGGCTGGCACGGCGCTGGGCGCGTCTGCGCGCGCGGATGGGCGCTGGGGCGCGGCTGTGCGCACGGACAGACGGGACTCGACAGGGGAGCGGCACGGCACGGGCGCTGGCGTGCGATGCGGACACGGCGAGCTGCTCGGCAAGGACGCGCGCGCAGGCGAACGTCTGGGCGTGTGGGCGAGCGGCTCGGCAAGCGACACGGGCGAAGGTGCGCGGGCGTCAGGCGTCTGCTGCTGCGCGCGATCTGGAGTGACGTCGGGTTGGCGATGGCCGAGTAGGGGCTGGGCCGGTTGCTGTGCGAGATCTGAGCGCGATAGGGGCTATGACGGCCAGGGCGATCTGGTGCGACGGCAGGGGCGATCTGGGCTGCTGCTGGCCCGATCCGGCGTGCGAGCTGGCCGTGGACGCGGCGACGATGGTCTGCTGGCCGGGCTTCTCTGGTTGTCAATCAACACAACACAAACACACAACACACTCTTCTATTCACTTGGCCAAACAAAGACACCAAACGGATGAGAAGAAGAAGAGGAAGATCGATACCTACCCGGAATGATGATGAGCGATCCAAGGGAGCTGCAAGGATGAAGCATTCGGCAAGGCAATGGAGAGAAAAGCTTGGGCGGCCACACACTTTGGAGAAGAAGATGGAACAAACCTAATTTCTATTTCATTTAACCAAATGCACCAAACACCAAAGATCCAAGGTTAACTAAGATGTGATGCAGAAAGAGCAACAAGAGCACCTAATGGCTCAATTGGCACACAACCCCACAAGCTTTCCGGGAGACCGGGTTCAAACCTCATTGCAAAGACAATTCCTTTATTTTTACTTTTGCATCAAACCTTGCTCAAACCAAACCACAAATCCTTCCAAAACCTACATAAATCCATCCAATAATTTTAGTAATCGAAAACACACAAACGCGTACGAATGGCCCGACCAAATTACCAAATTACCCCTAGGGCATACCGGAAGACCGGGATGAAAAACACTGGTCGTTACAATATTCCCTCCTTTTTATGACTTTCGTCCTCGAAAGTCCTTAAGACTCAAAAGCAGACTCAGATAATGCAATCTCATCTCGTCTTCCCGCTCCCAAGTGGCTTCCTCAAAACCACGACTCTTCCATCGAACCTTTACTAAACGAATCTTGCGATTACGCAACGTCTTGGTCTCAAAGGCAAGGATCCTCACCGGCTTCTCCTCGAAGCTCAAATCCTCATTCGGTGCAAAGGCTCAAAGTCCACAATGTGCGACGGGTCAGGCACATCTTGCCTCAACATCGATACATGAAAACACTATGCACCGCCGATAGTGACGGAGGTAGGGCTAACCGGTAAGCAACTCTCGCCAATCCTCTCTAGGATCTCAAATGGACCAACAAAACGGGGACTCAACTTCCCACGCTTACCAAACCTCAAAACACCTCGCATCGGAGCAACCTTAAGGAACACATGTTGACCAACCTCAAACTCCAATCCCGACGCCGAACATCGGCGTAACTCTTCTCGCACTGCTCCGTTTGTCAACATACGAGCTCTAATCTTCTCGTGACCTTGCACCATTGGTCAAGCTGCGATAACTCGGGACCCAAAACTGTCTATCACCAACCTCTTCCCGAACATAGGGGACCCGACAACGCTTACCATACAAAGCCTCGAATGGAGCCATCTCGAATCGTCGATCGATAAGCTGTTGTTATAGGCAAACTCCATCAGAAATACTGAATCTGGTCCCAACGCGCGGGAAATCCAACACACAAGCCCTCCACATATCCTCGAGAATCGATTCACTCTCTCGGTCGACCATCCGTCCGAGGGTGAAAAGTCTGTCTTTGAAATCGCACTCTGTGCCCAAACCCTTCCGGAGCGCTCTCGAAGCGAGAAGTGAACCGCGAGTCACGATCGGACACAATCCTCACCGGCACACCATGAAATCGGATGATCTGTTCCAAAAACAATCTGCGCCATCGTTCCACGGTGATACGTGTCTCTACCAAGAATGAAGTGTGCGCTCTTGGTCAAACGGTCGACTATCACCCAAATCTGAGAGAACTTCCCTGAGTCCTTGGCAAACCAAAGATAAAGTCCATGGAGATCTCTTCCCATTTCCACAGGGTACACTCGGTCATTTGCAACAAACCGGTGGCCTCTGCTCGGGTGCCTTCACTTGGCGACAAGTGAGACACCGGTGACAAAGTCTGCCACATCTCTCTTCATTCCCATCCACCGGAAGGTGCGCTTAAGGTCTCGATACATCTTGGTACCCGGGTGTGCCAAGCAAATGGGAACAGTGGGCCTCACGAGAGCAACTCTGCCGCAATCCCGCAATGTCCCTAACACACAACCGGCCTCTATAAGTCAACCCCTTCATCCGGTGAATATACAAAGTCAAAGTCTCCGTCAAGACTAACTCTGTCAACCAATCTCTTAAGTGCGGGGTCACCCAACCTGGCATCTATAATCCACGCCTAATCGACGGTGAGCAGTCCAATCGAGCTACCTCGCGGTAAACTCACCCAACAACACTGCAACCTCGGCCCGCTCGAACTCTCTCCGCAACCTGGTGAGGAACTCAACAACGCCGCGAGTGCGACGTCTTTCTACTCAAAGCATCGCCACTACATTGGCTTTACCGGATGGTACAAAATCTCGCGATCATAATCCTTTACCAACTCCAACCATCTCCTCTGCCTCATATTCAACTCCTTTTGAGTAAACAGATACTTGAGGCTCACGGTGATCGGTAAACATACGAATCCGCTCACCATACGGTAATGCCTCCAAATCTTGATTGCAAACACCATCACGCCAACTCCATATCATGAGTCGGGTAGTTACGCTCATACGGCTTCGGTGACGGAAGCATAGGCGGTGACCTTCCCGTCTTGCATCAACACACAACCTAATCCAAACTTGGAAGCATCATCAGAGACCACGAAACCACTGTCCCCTCCGGATCGCCAACACTAGTCTTTGAAGTCAAAGCGCGCTTGAGCACTCGCAAAGCTCTCATCACACTCTTTGTCCCAAACAAACTCGACACCCTTCCTCGTCGACGAGTGAGGGGCGAGGCTATAGCGAAAAGTCTTGACGAACCGGCGGTAGTAAACCCGCCAAACCAGAAAGTCGCGAATCTCGGCAATCAAAGTCGGCTTGGCCCACGAACTCACGGCCTCAATCTTCGCGGGGTCCACGGCTATACCATCTCTCGAAACCACGTGGCCTAGGAAGGCCACTGCTCCAACCAGAAATCACATTTGGAAAACTTCGCATAAAGTGGTTTTCCTCAAAGCCGCCAATACTCGCCTCAAATGCTCTGCATGGTCTTCTTTAGACCTTGAATAAATCGAGAATATCGTCAATGAACACGATGACGAAGGCTGTCCAAAAATGATTTGAACACCCTATCCATCATGTCCATGAACGCGGTGGGGCATTGGTCAATCCAAACGACATGACCACAAACTCATAGTGACCATATCTAGACTCGAAAAGTTGTCTTAGGAATGTCGGCATCCCCGATCCATGAATCGATGGTAACCGGATCTCAGATCTATCTTGGAGAACACGGAAGCTCCTGAAGCCGATCGAACAAATCGTCAATACGGGGCAACGGATACTTATTCTTCCTTTGTCACCTTATTAAGCTCGCGATAATCAATGCATAAGCGCATCGAACCATCCTTCTTCTTCACAAACAGAACCGGTGCTCCCACGGGGACACACTCGGACGGATGAACCCTCGATCAAGCATCTCCCGCGAATCGAATCTTGGTTCCTTTAGCTCGGTGGCGCCATACGATCACGGAGCCTTCGAGATAGGGAGGGTCCCCGGCTCGAGCTCAATTGTGAAGTCAACCTCTCTCTTCTGGGGCAACCCCGGTAACTCCTCAGAAACACGTCCCGCAAACCCGCACGACCGTGCACGATCAGCAGACAGCGAGGGGCGCTCTCCCGCACAACTTGGCTAGATAGCCCCAAGCTCCATGAGCTAGCAAACGGCGAGCTAGCCACGGTGACACCATCGGCGGGCAAACTCCACCTGGACTCCACGAAACTTAAAAGGTTGGGCCGACACGGCGGCTGAACACTACTTCTTTCCGGTGGCAGTCAATCAACGCGTGGTTAGCAGCTAACCACTCCATACCAAGAATCACATCAAAACCGCTCATAGGCAGAACTATGAGCGTAGCCACAAGCAACTCTCCGGATATCTCGATCCGGCCATCCCTAATCTTATCTCTAGCCAACATATTAACTCCCGAAGGAGTTGCAACAGTCAACTCAAAACCTAGAGGCTCTAATCTTAACTTAGCATGCTCAGCAAACAACACAGATACAAAAGAATGCGTAGAACCAGAATCAAACAAGACAAATGCGCAGTGATCTAAAACAAGAAGCGTACCTGCCACAGCGGCATCCGTACGCTCGGCCCCTGACGGTCGTAGCAAACACTCGACCTGCTGGCTGCACTGGCCGAGCCGCCATAGCCGGTGATCACACAAAACGGGCCATGTGCCCCTCTCTACCACAACGGAAGCACAATCTAGGTCGGTCGACAAGCTCCAGCGTGGACTTTCCCACAAGTAGCACAAGCGGGAACCTACCGGGTCCTCTCGTTGTCTGAGTGGAAGCGATCGAGCTCTCCGCCGATCTCTCGATCTGAATCGCCTTGGCGTAGCCGCGCCTCCCCAAAATCAAACTTCCTCTTCGCCTTACACACCGCTTTGGGACGGGACGAGCTGAACAGAGCGGCAACAACCCGCTCAACAGATACTTCCCATTATAAATCGTGGCTAATCGGGACAGCCCTAGCATAAGTGTCGGGGCACGAGCCACGACATCTCGAGAAACTCCCGCCTCAATCCGGATATGAACTTCCGAATCTTCACTCTGGGGTGGCTATCAACCGAGGAGCAAAATATCCATACTCCGAGAACTTCCTCTCATATTCCTCAATGGAATCGAGAACCCGCTTCGAGGTTCGGAAGAGCTCCACCATCTTCTCTTGAGCCTCATCACCGATGAACTTTACCTTGAACTCGGCCTTGAAGAACTCCCAAGTAGCGGGTGGAGACCCGGTGGTCTCTCGCTCAAGGTGGACTCCCACCACCATCTCATTGTGCCTCCTAGCACATGAGCCGCACACCTCGACCTCTGAATATCGGGGCACACCATGATCGGGAAGGTGTACTCCAAATGGGCAATCCACTGGCCGCCGCTAACGCATCACCGGTGGCATCAAACTTCTCGAGCTTCCACTTCACAAAATCCTTCACCACCTACCCAACTCCTCGGCACCCTCCGCCATATCCGCCTCTGGGCTACTTGCTCCTCGTGGAGTGGAGGTGCTACTCGTGCTCTCTGAACCAATCGAGTCGGTTTTGCTCAACTGGGCTCGGGACTCTTCCCGCTTGGCGCCAACAAGGCACGGGTCTCGCCCTCTGGTCACTCAACATGCTGACCATAAAATCCCTCATAGACTCAAAGCAAATTTCGCTCGCGAGGGAGCGATCTCACGGCGGCTTCGATCGCCTCAACGCCCGCTCTAGGCGTAACAGAGGAGCCGCCGGTGGGATGCCATCGATCTCGGCTTGGGACGATGTCCTGCAGATGATCGATCCGATCCTCGTTACCTCGACGCTCTCGAACTTCCTCTCCCGATGCAGACGGTGGATCGCATTTGGCGATCTACATCCAAACCAACAATGAATCAAAACACGCTGTCACCACTCCACAACACCAAACAAGGCATACACTAGATGAAAGGTATTGTAAATTCTTAACCCTTTTTCTTTCTAAAACAATAAACCTAGGCGCACTGATGGATCAGATCTTGAGTGCCGTGATCATGGAAGGACGACTTACAACAAAAGGTCAGTCTACATAATCTATGACACTGAGCTCTGATGCCAACTGTAAAGACCCGACCCAAAAAAGGCTCTAAATGGGCCTTTACCCCAATGCATGTATTCAAAATAAAAGACATTATGAAAAATAATGTTTCGGATCCCAAGTAAAAACAGAAACATTCAACAATCAAAACAATTTACTCTAAAACCTGTCCCTATTGCCAAGCACCTGTTTCAGGATAAATACATTTCTAAAAGCATACTCTGATCAGAGATTTATTTAAACCATTTAAACATTCCACAAGTACAAATATGCTGGAATCCATAAAACATAAAAAAACATCCTAGGGCTCCGTGCCCGTCTACATGCATTCAGGGGAAATAACAAAAGTCAAGAGTCATGATATAATAAAATGGTTAGAGATGACAGCAGGATTCCATGATCACAGCTCCTCCTTCAGCCATCCTGTCTCGCGCCTTGGTTACCTGTGGAAAACCACAAAATAAGGGTGAGTAACGAATTACTCAGTAAGAATCCCCAACCGGGGTACAATACGATATACATGATCATCTAGAAGAATGTATGCAAGCTATGAATATAAACACAGAGAGCGGAGCACATAGCTAAGTCCACACTTGGACCTCGGATGCCAACTCGTGGTCTTAGTCCGGAAATACCACAACACACTATACGCCCTATACGGAAAACAAGTCCGGCCTCGGCTGCCTATCTCATCGTCGATACGAAAGGTGCACTGGCTCAAGATCCCGAGGAGCTCTCCGGCCGGCACAGTAATGAGCGTAGCGCGCACCGCATGCTACCGCAAACTCGGGGCCGGGTCCAGTGGCAAGCCGCCCGTGTTCGACCACCATGCCTAACTAAATCTCTCGGATCGGTGTCACCGACATAGGGGTGTGAGACACGGACACGTGAACTATGTCACTGTACCACCGCACCGAGGCTAAAGGAACCGGTCGTGGTAGGCTTACACCAAGAAGCGGTCCTTGCCCTAACAGTGGCAATCAAGGGCTACGGCCGAACACTCGAGGACGTGCCGATCGCCGGACGAGGCAATGCCAAGTCATCATCCCGACCGTTGGGGCATTTAACGACCGCCACCCTCACCCAAGATTGCGAGGCCACCGTTAGGGTTAGCTAAACCCTAACGAGATCGGGACTGAGTACCATCTCGTACGTCCCTGTCGGGGATGCAAGTTATGTTATGCATCCGGCCCGGATGATGCTACCTACCTGAACTCTAAACCATAGCAATAATAACAATTCATTCAATGCAGTCCAATACGTGCTCAACAGATACAAGGAACCTAGCATGATACTACGAAGCAAGAACAGATATCGAACATGCCAGAATGGAACAACCTAGCATGGGCTAACATGAGAAACAATACAAGAGTTCATGCCGATCAGAATTGAAGCAGAGCACCTAGGGCTAAACATGCGATAATCATACACAGCATACAAAACAACAATCACAAATATACCGCAGGGCCCACACAACTCCGGTAAGAAATCCTTACCTTGGTCGGGAGGCTTCTATACACAAATCCTAAGCTTCGGAACAATCCCGAGCTAGCGAGCGGGAACCTAGCAAACCAATAATAATCAGCATCTAAAACGTCTAAAACACAATAGAACAGCAAGCTCGGCTCGGGGCACTCACGCGGCACGGCGACACGAACTTGGAGTTGCCGGGTGGCCGCACGGCAGTGGCCGGGCGCGGCGGACTGAGCTGGCTGTCTGCGCGGATGGGCGCTGGGCGCGTGTGCGCGACGACAGACGGGACTCGGCAGCAGCGCACGGCTTGGGCGCGACGGGCGCTGGCGCGCGGCGCGGACACGGTGAGTGCTCGGTAGGGGACGCGCGCGCGCAGCAACGAACGTCGTCGGCGCGGCGGGCGAAGCGCTCGGCAAGCGACGGCGGCGGCGCGCGAGCGGCGTCAGCGTCTGCTGCGCGCGATCCGTGTGACGCGTCGGGTGGCGATGGCGAGCAGTGGGCGATTCTTTGTCGGCGAGATCTCGGGCGCGACAGGGGCCGTGATGGCAAGGGCGATCGTGCGTGCGGCAGCGGGGCGATCTGGCCGCTGGCTGGCGCGATCCGGCTTGCGAGCTGGCCGGCTTGACGTGCGACGATGGCTGCTGGCTGGGGCTTCTCTCGGCTGGCTGCAATCAACACAAACACACACAACACTCTTCTATTCACTTGGCCAAACAGCACACCAAACGGATGAGAAGAAGAAGAGGAAGATCGATACCTACCCGGAATGATGATGAGCGATCCAAGGGAGCTGCAAGGATGAAGAATTCGGCAAGGCAATGGAGAGAAAAGCTTGGGCGGCCACACACTTTGGAGAAGAAGATGGAACAAACCTAATTTCTATTTCATTTAACCAAATGCACCAAACACCAAAGATCCAAGGTTAACTAAGATGTGATGCAGAAAGAGCAACAAGAGCACCTAATGGCTCAATTGGCACACAACCCCACAAGCTTTCCAGGAGACCCGGGTTCAAACCCCAGCTGCAGCACAATTCCTTTATTTTTACTTTTGCATCAAACCTTGCTCAAACCAAACCACAAATCCATCCAAAAACCTACATAAATCCATCCAATAATTTTAGTAACTGGAAAAGACACAAACGGCCCTGACGACTCGACCAAATTACAAAATTACCCCTAGGGCATACCTGGAAGACCGGGATGAAAAACCTGGGTCGTTACACTCGCACCATGGTTACCTGTGGAAAACCCCAAAATAAGGGTGAGTAACGAATTACTCAATAAGAATCCCCAACCGGGGTACAATACGATATACATGGTCATCTAGCAGAAAGGTATGCAAGCTATGAATATAAACACAAAAGAGAGCACATAGCTTAAATCCACACATAAACTTCGGATGCCAACTCAGGGTCTTACTCCCGAATAATGCACCTCATGATACGATCCTATATGAGAAACAAGTCTCGGCCTCAGCCTGTCTACTGTCGATACGAAAGGTGCACTGGCTCAAGATCCCGAGGAGCTCTCCGGTCGGCGCGGTAATGAGTGTATGCGCGCACCGCATGCTACTGCAAACCATGGGTGGTGCCGAGTCTAGTGGCAAGCTGCCCAGGTCCAGTCACCATGCCTAACTAAATCTCTGGATCGGTGTCACTGACATAGGGGTGTGAGACTTGGTCACGTGAACTATGTCAGCCTGAACCACATCACCTGAGGCTAAGGAACCGGTCGTGGTAGGCTTACACAAGGAAGCGGTCCTTGCCCTAACAGGTGGCAATCAAGGGCTACGGCCGAACACGCTGAGGACGTGCAGACTGCCGGGGACAAGGCAATGCCATGTCATCATCCCGACCATTGGGGCATTTAACAGTCTGCCACCCTCACCCAAGACTGTAGGGCCTGCCGCTAGGGTTAGCTAATCCCTAACGGGGGATCAGGGAAGGAGTACCGCCTCGTACGTCCCTGCAGTGGATGCAAGTTACGTTTTGCATCCTGGCCCGGATGATGCTACCTACCATAACTCAAACCTATAAACAGATACAACAAACAATCCAATACGTGCTCAACAGATACAACGAACCTAGCATGATACTACGAAGCAAGAGCAGATAACGAGCATGCCAGAACGGAACAACCTAGCATGGACTAACATGAGAAACAACATAAGAAATCATGCCAGTCGGAAATTCAGAACAAAGCACCTATCACTAAACATGCTGATAAACACAACAAGCATACAAACATCAATCACATATAATATCGCAGGGCCCACACAACTCCGGTAAGAAATCCTTACTTGGTCGGAAGGCAACTACACACAAGAATCCTAAGCTGCGATCGATCCCGAGCTAGCTAACGAGAACCTAAAAAACACAACAATAATCACAATCCATAGGACTAAATATACTAAAATAAACAGGGCTCGGCTCGGGAGCAACTCACTCGGCACGACTAACGCGCGCGGACGAGAAGTCGCACGTGTGGGTGGGCTTTGGCGCCGATGGGCGCAGATGGCGGCAGGGTCGCGTGACCGGGCGCAGATGGGCGGTAGGGGCTGCGCTCTTGGCGCTAACGGGCGCAGATGAGCGCTTGGGCTGCGACGAGAACGCTGGGACGGCGACGGGCGCGCTGCCGCTGGGCACGAACTGGGCGCGCGATGCGCTGCTGGGCGTCTGGGCGCCTGGGCGATGGTGCTGCTGGTGCAATGGCAGGGGTTGGCGTCTCGGCGTCTGGGCAGGGGCTGCTGCTCGGCTGGGCTGCTGCTCGGCTGGGTTGCACAACACCAAGGCTCACCTCTTCTTCTCCATACCAGCAAGAATACACCAAACAAAGAAGGAGAAGAGGAAGAGAAATCTTACCCGGGATGACACTCGATCAAAGGCCTGCTAGGGGAGATGAAACTCGGCTTGAAGCTTGGGGGAGACATGCTTGGGCGGCCAAGGTGATTTGGAGAAACACAATAACCCTAATATTTTAATCAAATGCACCAAAACCCAAAGGACTCGAGGCTAACCAAGATATGCCACGGAAAGAGTAACAAGATCACCTGATGGCTCAACTGGCCACACCACCCACCTGACTTCCTAGCACCTCGGGTTCGAATCCCAACAAACACACCATTTAATCCTCAATTTTTCTTTTGCATCTCACCATGCCCAAACACATCCACAAAACATCAAAATCCTACTTAAGACCATCAAATAATTTTAGTTACTGAAAAAAACATAAACGGCCCTAACGGCCTGACCAAATTACCAAAATACCCCTAGGGCATACCTGTAAGACCGGGATGTAAACCTGGGCCATTACTGAGTTAGGCCGAGACCTAGTGCCTTCTCGGTTGGTAATTCCCGAGCCTCTACTCTTTTGGACCCTAAGATGTTAGCTACTGTTTGTTTAATTAGGATGATTTTATTGATTGCTTAGGTTGCTCGGGTTCACTTAGAAGCTCGAGGGTCGCTTGTTGATTTGTGGTAGTTATTTTCTGCTTGTTTCCAGGTAAGGATTTCTTACCGGGGTTGTGTGGACCCTGCGAATACTTATTAGCATATTGTATCTTGTAACTGTATGAGATTCCTAGTGAATAGGATTCATGTTTCCTCTTGATGGCATGTTTGTGTTCTGTTCGTATTCTGTTAGTTCCATGCTAGGGTTTTCTTATTCTTGCATATCCATGTTTCCTGTTCCTAGTCTATTAGTTTCATGCTAGGGATAGATAGGTAATGTATAATGTAGGAAACTGTAGGGGTTATTTGTTAGGTTCCGCTTGGGTAAGTCCCTGATGGGAACCAATGCGTTGCTAGTGTATGTAAGTCCTCGATGGGCACTACACGTCTGGCTTTATGTGTAACCCCCTGATGGGCATCATAAGGTTGCTAGGGAGTGTAAGACCCCGATGGGCATCTCCGTGTTCCTAGCTGGAGTAAGACCCCGATGGGCATCCTAGATGTGTAAGACCCCGTTGGGCATCATTGATTGGTGGAGTAAGACCCCGATGGGCATCATTGAATTGTGGAGTAAGACCCTGATGGGCATCCGTATGTTTAAGACCCCGATGGGCATCCTTGATTGTGGAGTAAGACCCTGATGGGCATCCTTGTGTGTAAGTCTACGATGGGCATCACTGTGTTTAGCAAGAGTAAGACCCCGATGGGCATCCTTATGTGTAAGACCCCGATGGGCATCATCGCGTCCTAGGTTGTGTAAGACCCCGATGGGCATCAAGGTGTAGAACCTAGGGTAGGTTGTAGCTGTAAGCCCTTGAATAGGCAAGCTCTAGGAGAGGCATATAGCCTAAATCAACTGTTTTGCTCTAAGTCATTGTATGGTTGCATGTCGGTGTGTTAAATGAGATGTTTTTGTATTGTACCCCGGTTGGGGATTCTTACTGAGTGATTCGTTGCTCACCCTTATTTTCTGTGGTTTTTCCATCAGGTAACTTGGGACATAGGCTGGATGGCTAGGAGGAGGCTGCTAGATGATCATGGATGGCCGAACTCTGAGACAAATTTTATCTTTCTTTTATTTGGGTTTAGCATGTAGTTGGACTTCAGTCCTTAGGAAAACACACAAAAACTTGTTTAAAATTCTCGAACCGCTTTCTTTGATTTTTTTGAAAGTACTGATCAGTCACCTTACTTGTTGGTTTTACTTAATGGATTTATGGATTTGTTTTAATTGTGTTGATTGAAAAGTTTAAAGTTGGTACTTTGAATGGTGATTTTATATTCTTAATCATGCTTGCTAAGTAAGGATCTAGGTTAGAGACCGTTTTTCAGGTCGGGTCCTTACAGATGCGGCTCGGCGGCAGCTGCGGCGGTGCTTCTGCACGGCTGGCGACGACGGCGCTGCTGCAGGTTAGGCGACGACGTGACGGGGCTGCTCGGCTGGGCTGCAATGCGACGGGTTGCAAAGGGCGATGGGTTGCAAAGGGGCTGCTCTTGGCTGCACTACACCACGTCACACAACCAAAAAGACAACAACAAAAACCCTTTAACCAATGGGTCGGCAACAGCAACAAGAAGGAGAATCGAGGCCCAACGAAACACTTACCTGGGACGATCGATCGAAGCTCTTGGGAGGAAAACGCACGGTAAGAGGGAGTTTGGAGGAATGGGTTTGCGGCAAAGTGATTTGGGAAGGAGAAAAGAGAAAACCCTATTTTTTAATCAAACTCACTTATGTCCCGAAAACCAAGGAAAATCAAGATAACCTACGGAATGAGTGTCAATAACTGCCTGAAGCTCATCTGGCAAGGCCGCTCTACTAACTAGCTAGGCCACCCTGGCTTAAACCCCATCTACTGCATTTTTCTTCCGGCAAAACTCTTATTTTTTACTTTTGCAACTCTCAACACCGAAACTCAACCAGAATGCATCCAAACCCCAATTTTGAACATCCAAGAACATAAACAGCTGAGAAGACAAAAACAGCCCTAATGGCCCAACCAAATTACCAAAATACCCTTAGAACATACTTGGAAGACCGGAATGAAAACCTGGGCCATTACACTTGGCCATGGAAAGAAAAGAAGAGAAGAGAAAAGCATTTGCAAAGACTTACCTTGGAGCAAGATGGAGGAGAAGGACAACAATGGAGATCTTGAGAGCTTAGCAAGAGAGATCTATGGAGAAGGGGGTGCTCGGCCAATGAAGGGTAAAGAGAGAGTGAGGTGGTCGGCCAAGAGGAGAGGGAAGGGGAAAATGATGAAACCCTATTTGATTTTCCCTATTTTTAATTAATAAAAGCCTCCAAAAATCCCACCTTCAAATCCCACCAAGAGCACTTTTTAAAACTCATTTTAATTTCTCAACAAATGGCTCAAACTCAACTCCCAAGCCACCATGGTTCGAATCCTTGCTCCAACACTTTTATTTTCATTTTTCTTCTTTTAACCGGGAGGGCTCCAAACTTACCATAAATGGACTTTTTGACATGAAACTTGAAACCGAAGAATAAACTTAAGTCCACAAACTCATAAACATTCTAGAAGCTCTGTCTTACTGCAACACTGTCTCGGGGAGGAAAAATGACCAAAATACCCCTAGAAGACAAAATGACCAAAATGCCCCTGGAAGCACAAAAGGCCCTAACAGCCCAACCAACTCACTAGAGGAACAACCGAATAAACCTGGAGAACCAGAAGGAAATATTGGGGTGTTACAATCCTCAAGGGTCTTTCTCCCTCTGCCAATTGATCAACTCAAAAGCTGATCCCAAATAGATGTCAGACACCCACGAGTGTCTTTCTCCCTCGGCAAATTGACCAACTCAAAAGATGATACCGAATAGGTGTCGTCAAGGGCCTCTTACCCTCGGCCACGCTGTTTCCTAGGACAATGGTAGAGTACCCGAAGTCAGGCTCTAAACAAGAACGGGAGCGGTGTCACTGATCTACAGTAGTGCGAAGCCCTCAGCACTTAGCTCTAGCAGCTTGTAACACCAACATGAAGCTAGGAACTGTCTCCGGTCAGGCTTGCTGTAACGACCCAGGTTTTCATCCTGGTCTTCCAGGTATGCCCTAGAGGTATTTTGGTAATTTGGTCTGGCCGTCAAGGCCGTCTATGTCTTTTCAGTTGTTAAATTTATTGGATGGCCTTATGTAGGATTTTGATGCTTTGTGGATGTGTTTGGGCATGGTGAGTTGCAAAAGTAAAATTGGGAAATAAAAGTGTAGCAGTTGGGGTTCGAACCCAGGTCTCTGGGAAGTTTGTTGGGTATTGTGCCAGATGAGCTTTGGGTCTTTGGGGTTTTGGTGCATTTGATTAAATGAAGGGAATTAGGTTGTATATTCATTCTTCTCCAAATCCACCCTAGCCGTCCAAGCAGCATGCCCGTCGCAGCCAGCCTACCCGTCGCCCAGCCGGCCAGCCCCTGCATCGCCCAGCCCATCGCGCCAGTAGCCTCAGCCATCAGCAGCGCCATCGCCCAGCAGCTGCATCGCCCAGGCTTCCATCGCACCAGTCGAACAGCAGATCGCGTCGCCGTCCGCGTGCAGCCAGCGCCCGTGTCGAGTCGCTCCTTTGTCCGCGCGCAGCCAGCGCCCGTGTCTCGCCCGCATTGATTGCTCTCGCGACGCCGCACCCCAAAGAAGCTTCGTCCACGCGCGCGCAGCCGCGCCGCCAAAGAGCGCCAGCCGCCGTGGAACTCGTCTGTCCGAGCGCCAGCCCGTGCAGTGTGAGTGCTCCCGAGCTGAGTCCTGTTTGATTTATTATTTTAAGCCTATTGATTGTAAAATGTGTTGTTGTTTGCTAGGTACCCGATAGCTACCCGATAGCTAGCTCGGGGTTCGTTTGCAGCATATGGCCTTAGTGTGTCATTGCCTTCCGACCAAGGTAAGGATTTCTTACCGGAGTTGTGTGGGCCCTGTGATATAATATGTGATTGTTGTGTGTATGCTTGTTTAAGTTTATCAGCATGTTTGGTAATAGGTGCTCTGTTCTGAATTTCCGACTAGCATGATTCTCGTGTTGTTTCTCATGTTAGTTCCATGCTAGGTTGTTCTGTTCTGGCATGCTCGTTATCTGTTCTTGCTTCGTAGTATCATGCTAGGTTCATTGCCTCTGTTGAGCACGTATTGGATTGTTTGTTGTATCTGTTATAGTTAGAATTATGATAGGTAGCTTCATCCGGGCGAGGATGAATAACGTAACTTGCATCCGTGGCAGGGACGTACGAGGCAGTATGTAAAGACCCGACCCGAATGGGGTCCTAAATTAGGCTTTTACCTCAATGCATGCTTTAAAACTTAGAAAATAATATGCAAGGTTGAATGCAAGATTCTGATTAAAACAAAATACAATAAAACATCCATTCAAAACAAGAACAAAACGTCCTGGAACCTGTCCCTCTTCCAGGCTAAATACAATTTAAAACGTATTCTCATCAGAGATTTAATTCAACATTAAAATCCAAAAATGGTTTACATCAGTGTCAGAATCCAGAAAACAACCTAAGGGCTCTGTGCCCAACTACATGCATTCATAGGACATTTAAAACATAACAACATAAATAAAAGACTCAGAGTTCGAAACAACGGGTTTCCATGATCACAACTCCTCCTCCAACCATCCTGTCTCGCACCACGGTTACCTGTGGAAAACCCCAAAATAAGGGTGAATAACGAATTACTCAGTAAGAATCCCCAACTGGGGTACAATACGATATACATGGTCATCCAGCAGAAAGGTATGCAAGCGATGAATATAAACACAGAAGAGAGCACATAGCTTAAATCCACACATAAACTTCGGATGACATCTCAGGGTCTTACTCCAGAAAATCCACCACACGATACGATCCTATACGAGAAACAAGTCTAGGCCTCAGCCTGTCTATTGTCGATACGAAAGGTGCACTGAACTTAAGATCCCGAGGAGCTCTCCGGTCGGCACTGTAATGAGCGTATGCGCGCACCGCATGCTGCTGCAAACCATGGGGGGTGCCGGGTCTAGTGGCAAGCTGCCCAAGTCCAGTACTCATGCCTAACTAATCTCTGGATCGGTGTCACTGACATAGAGGAGTTGTAACGGCCCAGGTTTTCATCCCGGTCTTCCAGGTATGCCCTAGGGGCATTTTGGTAATTTGGTTGGGCTGTCAGGGCCGTTTATGATACTTTGTGGATGTGTTTGGGCATGGTGAGATGCAAAAGTAAAAATGAGAAGTAAATGTGCTGTTGTTGGGATTCGAACTTGGGGCTCTGGGAAGTCTATTGGGTAGCGTGCCAGTTGAGCTATTGGGAGCTCTTGTTCCTCTTTTCACGGCATGTCTTGGTTAGCCTTGGTTTTTTGTGGTTTTGGTGCATTTGATTAAAAGAAAGGAAAATAGGGTTGATTGTGTTTTCGTCTCCAAAACATCCATAGCCGCCCAAGCTCTTCTCTCCCAAGCTCCAAGCCGAATTCCATCTCCCTAGCAGCCAGGTTGTTCGATCGTCATCCCGGGTAAGAGTATCGTCTTCTTCTTCTTCTTTCGATTGGGTTCTTGTTGGCCGAGAGGGAATAGTGGTTGAGTTGTGTGTTTTGTTTGAAGCTGGCCGAGAGGAGAGCCCCAGCATCGCCCAGCCCATCGCGCCAGCAGCCAAAGCCAGCAGCAGCGCCGGCAAGCCCTGCAGACGCCCATTGCGTCACCTGCTTCACGCACCAGACACCGTTGCCGTCGCAGCCAGCTGCAGTCTTGCATCGCCTGTCGCAACCCGTCACACGCACCAGACGCCATCGCCCCTGTCGCAGCCCGTCGCACGCACCAGCTGTAAGAACCTGACCTGAAATACAGTCCTAAACCTAGGTCCTCGCTCAACATGCAAGTTAAATATTTCAACAAGCGGTTTAGTGCTCAAATTTAAAACTTTTTCAAAACATTTGGAAAAGGGGAACACTTAAAACATAACCAACAATTTTCATAAAGCAAATCCAACAAGGTAAAATAAGCCTGGCCAGTATTTATAAAAGAACATTCAAAACAGTATAAACAACTTTAACATCATTCCCTAGGACTCTTGTCCATCTACATGCTGAATAAACAAATGCAAACAATAAACGACAGAGTGTCGGCAGCCCCCACGGTCAAACAGCTTCCTCCGCTAGCCATCCTGGTGCTGCCCCAAGTTACCTGGTGGAAAAACCACAGAAATAAGGGTGAGTATAAACATACTCAGTAAGAATCCCCATCTGGGGTACAATACGATACATCAGTCATCTAGCACCCTAGTATACATGCAAACAAAAACGAGCTTAGAAACCTCAGGTTGGCTCAGACTAACTGCCGAACTAGGAATTGCCTATTCAAGGCTTACATCTACAACCTATCCTAGGTTCTACACATGGATGCCCTTTGGGGTCTTACACAACCTAGGACTCAGTGATGCCCATCGGGGACTTACACACCTAGGATGCCCATCAGGGTCTTACACCTCCAGACTCAGTGATGCCCATCGGGGACTTACACACCTAGGATGCCCAGCAGGGTCTTACACCTCCAAACTCAGTGATACCCATCGGGGACTTACACACCTAGGATGCCCACCAGGGTCTTACACCTCCAAATCAGTGATGCCCATCGGGGACTTACACACCTAGGATGCCCATCGGGGTCTTACACCTCCAACTCAGTGAGGCCCATTGGGGACTTACACACCTAGGATGCCCATCGGGGTCTTACACCTCCAACTCAGTGATGCCCATCGGGGACTTACACACCTAGGATGCCCATCAGGGTCTTACACCTCCAAACTCAGTGATGCCCATCGAGGACTTACACACCTAGGATGCCCATCGGGGTCATACACCTCCAACTCAGTGATGCCCATCAGGGACTTACACACCTAGGACGCCGATCGGGGTCTTACACCTCCAACTCAGTGATGCCCATCGGGGAGTTACACACCTAGGATGCCCATCGGGGTCTTACACCTCCAACTCAGTGATGCCCATCGGGGACTTACACACCTAGGATGCCCATCGGGGTCTTACACCTCCAACTCAGTGATCCCCATCGGGGACTTACACACCTAGGATGCCCATCGGGGTCTTACACCTCCAACTTAATAAGGTGACAGTGAAGAATAAGTATCCGTTGCCCCGTATCGACGATTTGTTCGATCGGCCGAGGAGCTTCGTGTGTTCTCCAAGATAGATCGAGATCCGGTTACCATCGATTTGCGGATCGGGGATGCCGACATTCCTAAGACAGCTTTTCAGTCCGGATATGGTCACTATGAGTTTGTGGTTATGTCGTTTGGATTGACCAATGCCCCGGTGCGTTCATGGACATGATGGATAGGGTGTTCAAATCTTTTTGGACGGCTTCGTCATCGTGTTCATTGACGATATTCTCGATTTATTCGAGGTCTAAAGAAGACCATGCAGAGCATTTGAGGCGAGTATTGGCGGCTTTGAGGAAAACCACTTTATGCGAAGTTTTCCAAATGTGATTTCTGGTTGGAGCGGTGGCCTTCCTAGGCCACGTGGTTTCGAGGATGGTATAGCCGTGGACCCCGCGAAGATTGAGGCCGTGAGTTCATGGGCCAAGCCGACTTCGATTGCCGAGATTCGCAGCTTTACGGGTTTGGCGAGTTACTACCGTCGGTTCGTCAAGGACTTTTCGGCTTTAGCCTCGCCCCTCACTCGTCGACGAGGAAGGGTGTCGAGTTTGTTTGGGACAAGCAGTGTGATGAGAGCTTTGCTGTGCTCAAGCGCGATTTGACTTCAAAGACTGTTGGCGATCCCGAGGGGACAGTGGTTTCGTGGTCTCTGATGATGCTTCCAAGTTTGGATTAGGTTGTGTGTTGATGCAAAGACGGAAGGTCATTGCCTATGCTTCCGTCACCAAGCCGTATGAGCGTAACTACCCGACTCATGATATGGAGTTGGCGGCAGTGGTGTTTGCAATGAAGATTTGGAGGCATTACCGTATGGTGAGCGGATTCGGATGTTTACCGATCACCGAGCCTCAAGTTTCGTTTACTCGAAGGAGTTGAATATGAGGCGAGAGGAGATGGTTAGAGTTGGTAAAGGATTATGATGCGAGATTTTGTACCATCCGGTAAAGCCAATGTAGTGGCCGACGCTTTGAGTAGGAAGACGTCGCACTCTGCGGCGTTGTTGAGTTCCCAGCCAGTTTGAGGAGAGAGTTCGAGCGGGCCGAGGTTGCGATGTTGTTGTTGGGGAGGTTACCGCGAAGTAGCTCGATTGGTTGACTGCTCAAATCGGCCGATTAGGCAAATGGATTAGACGGCCAGTTGGGTGACCCCGCACTTAAGAGATTGGTTGATGAGTTAGTGCCGACGGTGACTTTGACTTTGTATATTCACAGACATGTGGTTTGACTTATAGAGGCCGGTTGTGTGTTCCGGACATTGCGGAGTTTGCGAGCAGAGTTGCTCTGAGGCCCACTGAGCCCCCTTTTGCTTGGCACCCGGGGTACCAAGATGTATCAGACCTTAAGCGAGACCTTACCGTGGATGGGAATGAAGAGAGATGTGGCGAGTTTGTCGGCCGGTGTCTCACTTGTCGCCAAGTGAAGGCACCCAGCAGAGGCCAGTGGTTTGTTGCAAACCACCGAGTGTGCCCAGTGGAAATGGGAAGAGATCTCCATGGACTTTATCTCTGGTTTGCCAAGGACTCGAGGAAGTTCTCTCAGATTTTGGTGATAGTCGACCGTTTGACCAAGAGTGCACACTTCATTCCTGGAAGAGACACTTATACCGTGGAACAAGGGGCGCAGATTGTTTTTGGAGCAGATCATCCGTTATCATGGTGTGCCGGTGAGGATTGTGTCCGATCGTGACTCGCGGTTCACTTCTCGTTTCTCGAGAGCGCTCCAAACAGGTTTGGGCACAGAGTGCGATTTCAAAGACAACTTTTCACCCTCGAGACGGATGGTCGATTGAGAGAGTGAATCGATTCTCGAGGATATGTTGAGGGCTTGTGTGTTGGATTTCCAGCGATTTGGGACCGAGATTCAGATTTGATGGAGTTTGCCTATAACAACGATTACGATCGGCGATCTCGAGATGGCTCCATTCGAGGCTTTGTATGGTAAGCGTTGTCGGTCCCCCCGTGTTCTCGGGAAGAGGTTGGTGATAGACGAGTTTTGGGTCCCGAGATTCTGCGCAGCTTGACCAATGGTGCAAAGGCTGTAAGATTAGAGCTCGTATGTTGACAAAATTTCGCGAGCGAGCAGAAGAGTTACGCCGATGTTGGCGTCGAGATTTGGAGTTTGAGGTTGGTCGGCATGTGTTCCTTAAGGTTGCTCCGATGCGAGGTGTTCTCGAGGTTTGGTAAGCGTGGGAAGTTGAGTCCCCGCTTTGTTGGTCCATTTGAGATCCTAGAGAGGATTGGCGAGTTGCTTACGGTTAGCCCTACCTCCGTCACTACTATCGGTGCATAGTGTTTTTCATGTATCGATGTTGAGGCAAAGATGTGCCGGACCCGTCGCACATTGTTGACTTTGAGCCTTTGCGGTGAATGAGGATTTGAACTTCGAGGAGAAGCGGTGAGGATCCTTGCCTTTGAGACCAAGACGTTGCGTAATCGCGAGATTCGTTTGGTAAATGTTCGGTGGAAGAATCGGGGTTCCGAGGAAGCCACTTGGGAGCGGGAAGGCGAGATGAGATTGCATTACCCCGAGCTATTTCTGTCTTAAGGACTTTCGAGGACGAAAGTCATAAAAAGGAGGGAATATTGTAATCAGAAAGACCAGGACCCAAAAGGGCTCTAAATAGGCCTTTACCCCAATGCATGCATTCAAAGGAAAGGACAATATGCAAATAAGTTTTGATTCCCAATTAAAACAAAACAATCAAGGTTCAATCGTAAATCAATATAGTTCTTTGAAACTGTTTCAAGGCAAATACATTTCCAAAACGTACACTCGATCGATGAGAGATTTATTAAAACATTTGGAACATTCTCAAATTCAATAAAGCGGGAATCCACAAAATCATTCAGAAAACATCCTAGGGCTCCGTGCGCTACATGCATTCAGGGGAAAATGAAAGACAAGAGTCATAGAAATAAAAAGTCGAGAGACGATGGCAAGTTCCCATGATCATAGCTCCTCCTTCACCATCCCGCCTCGCGCCATGGTTACCTGAAAGATAAGTAAGGGTGAGTAACGAATTACTCAAGAAGAATCCCCAACCGGGGTACAATACGATGCACATGGTCATCTAGATGAGTGTATGCAAGCTATGAATATAAACACGCAGAATAGAGCACATAGCTTAAGTCCACACTTGGACCTCGGATGCCAACTCGTGGTCTTAGTCAGGAAATAAATCCACCACACAATACGCCCTATACGAGAAACAAGTCTCGGCCTCGGCACTCTCTCACCGTCGTCACGAAAGGTACACTAGCTCAAGATCCCGAGGAGCTCTCCGGTCGGGTATTTGTAATGAGCGTAAGCATGCACGCGCGTGCTTCCACGCACTATGGGGTGCCGGGTCTAGTGGCAAGCGCCCATATCCGGATACCACGCCTAACTAAATCTCCGGATCGGTGTCACCGACATAGGGTGTGAGACACGGACACGTGAACTATGTCACTGTACCACCGCACTTTGAGGCTAAGGAACGGGTCGTGGTAGGCTTACACCAGAAGCCGTCCTTACCTTAACAGTGGCAATCAAGGGCTACTACCGAACACACCGAGGACGCGTTTGCGGCTGTCGGGGACTAGGCATTTCCATGTCATCATCCCGACCGTTGGGGCATCGCTAAGACTACCACCCTCACCCAAGATTGCGGGGCCTACCGGTTGGGATAGCTAATCCTCACGGGGTCCAAGGGCGGAGAACGGTCTCGAACGTCCTTGCCATAGATGCAAGATACTTTATGCATCGGGCCGGATGATGCTATCTACCAATTCTAACTCGCCTTAACAATCAAGCAAACAATCCAATACGTGCTCGAAGAATACAACAGACCTAGCATGGTACTCTGAGAACAAGAATGAATATGAGCATGCCGAACGAAACAACCTAGCATGGACTAACATGAAAGAACAACATACGAAGTCATGCGGTCGAGAATTGCAAGCGAGCACCTAAACTATACATGCCGATAATCACAAATAAACAAACAACATCAATCACATAGAACATCGCAGGGGTCACACAACTCCGTGAAGAGATCCTTACCTTGGCGGGAGGCAACTACACACAAAATCCTAAGGCTGCGATCGAACCCGAGCTAGCTACCGAGAACCTAACAAAAACAATAGAAATCACAATCATAGCCCTAAAAATATAATAAAACAAGCGTGCTCGGCTCGGGCACTCACACGGCACGATCGACACGCGGACGGGCGGCAAAGACGGCTGGCTGCTGGCTGGCGCCGACGCAGCGCGAAGGGGCTGATGGGCGCGAGGACCGCACACTGGCGCTGACGGCGGCAGCGAGAGCGCGAGGCTGCGCGCGCGCGCATGCTGATGATGGCCGATCGGGCGCAGCGCGGCGCGCGGCAAGCGACGAGACGAGCGCTGGCTGGAACGGCGGCGCGCGCGATGCGGCGACGACGCAGCGAGGAGCGGGCGCGCTGGCTGCTCAGCCAGTGCGCGCGATGGGCTGCGACGGGCTGCCGGCCCGGGCGGCTGGGTTCCTCGCTGGCGCGCGATCTGGGCGGCACTGGGCTTCTTTGCTAGGCGATCTGGGCGGCTGGGCTTCTGCTTTGGCAGATCTGGGCATCTTTGGGCGACTGCTACAAACACACACACACACAAGCTCTTCTCCTTACCTTGGCCAACAAGAACACCCAATCGAGAAGATGAAGAGGATGAAGACTTACCCGGAATGATGATGAACGATCCAAGGGAGCTGCAAGGATGAAGAATCGGCAAGGAGAGCTTTGGGAGAAAGCTTGGGCGGCCACAACTCTTTTGGAGAAGAAAACACAACAAACCTAATTTCTATTTCATTTAACCAAATGCACCAAACACCAAAGATCCAAGGTTAACTAAGATGTGATGCAGAAAGAGCAACAAGAGCACCTAATGGCTCAATTGGCACACATCTCTACAAGCTTCCCAGGAGACCCGGGTTCAAACCCCGACTGCAGCACAAATTCCTTTATTTTTACTTTTGCATCTACCCATGCTCAAACCAAACCACAAAGCCTCAAAAACCTTCATAAATCCATCCAATAATTTTAGCAACTGGAAAAAGACATAAACGGCCCTGACGGCCCGACCAAATTACCAAAATACCCCCAGGGTATACCTCAAGACCGGGATGAAAACACTCGGGCCGTTACAATATCCCTCCTTTTTATGACTTTCGTCCTCGAAAGTCCTTAAGATCAAACAAAGACAGATACTCGCAATCTCATCCCGTCTTCCCGCTCACAACAGGCCTCCTCTGCGAACTCTAACTCCTCCACCGAACTTTTACCAAACGGATCTCGCGATCACGCAATGTCTTAGTCTCGAATGCAAGGATCCCCACTGACTTCTTCTCGAAGCTCAAACCCTCATTCAGGTGCAGGGGCCCAAAGTCCACAATGAGCGATGGGTCCGACACATCTTGCCTCACACCGATACACATGAGAACACCGCACACTACGGTGACAATGATAGAAAGAGCTAGCCAATATGCAACTCTGCCAATCCTTTCGAGAATCTCAAATGGCCCAACAAACGGGAGGCTCCACTTCTCCCGCTTACCAAACCTCAACACAACTCACAACGGCACAACTTTAAAACTACGCATTGCCGAACCTCAAACTCTAAAACTCGACTCCGAACATCGGCGTAACTTTTCTGCCTGCTCTGAGCTAACAACACTAGCTCTAAACTCCTGCACATCACCTCTGGTCAAATGCAGCAACTCAGGACCCAAAACAAAATTGATGGCCACCAACCTTTTCCCAGAACACTGGAAGCCTGCAATACTTACCTTGCAAAGCCTCAATGGAACTACAAGAACTGACCGCTGAGAACTGCAACCAAAGGCAACCTCATAAAACCACTCTAGACTTCCGCTGCCTAATCACGGAAACACCAACTCGCAACAAGCTCCAAAGGTTCTGGATCACTCCTCCCAAAAGACAATCGGTCAGAGGGTGAAAACACTACAGAAACTGCACCCGGCTCATAAGCCTCTTAACAACGCTCTCCAGAACCACGGTTCATCACGCACTACCTAGAAAACTCTTTGTTGCCACACCCTAATGGCAACATCTCCAACCTGAAACTGACATGCCTCTACTCCATAGAAATGGCATCTGCACACCAACCGAGGTGCGAGCTCTAGCTACTGAAGTCAATACTCCAAAAATCCAAACTCACACAACAACCTCAACTAGCTGACAGCTCCCACACGGAAACTTACAATCCAACAACTTGAGTGCTACGAACTAGGAAGCTCAAACAACTACAACTGCATAGCTATGCCAAACCACTCATCTCTAGCTCGACTCAAATCACTAGCTGGGCAAGACAACCTGCAAACAACCAGGCCCCAGAGGGCTCCATCCACTAAACTTACCTCCATGCAAACAACGGAACAAAGCTCGCCTCAAATATGAAACACATCTCACAAGTCCAAACGATAACACATACATGCTTAACCCTCAAGCTTAGGCTTAATGCACCTTCCCACCGAAACTTCATTAACGGAACTCCACTACCGGTCAACACCAACTACCAAGAACAAGAATACCAACAATGGTGGCAGAGTGCATGATACACTAGCCAGCAAGGATCCTCAATAAGTCCGGACCTAATCCAAACCACAAAGGTGCAACCTCATCCACAATCTGAAACAAAGGGGCCTTCAACTACAAAGGTGCAATGACTTCCAAGCCAACACTCAAAACCTTAACCAACTAGGCCAAACACTCATAGGAGGCGAGAACAACCCTTACCGCAACTTCCAGAACACCACTCACGAGTCCGCTTAGCTAGACAAACAAGCGCTTCCAAGCGACCAACAAACTTTTCCTCCTACTAGCACCACTACCACCAATTCCAAGACCAAGGAATAACGACAACTCCCAAGGAGAAACAGTCCTTACAAGCGGACAACCAACGGACAGAGAACTCCACATACGCTCACCGCCTTGCTCCACAGAGCAACAACATCTAATCTCACGGGGCACAACAAGGGTCCATCTCGATGAACCTCCAAATGCCAGCGGGGCAACTCAACATCCACGGAAACAGGAAAAACAACCAACATGGCACAAACCACTCGCCCCCACGAGCAAAACTAAACTCTAGCAACTTCAATCCACACTTGGTCAACACCAAGCATCAACTTGCCACCACACCGAAACCACTCCGGACTTTACTCCAAATAAACACTAGCTTGCTAGTCTACCAAGATCGCTAGCAACTCCACCGAGGCTACAAATCGCACGCCTCCGCCTAGCCAAACTGAAACTCACTAGCTGGGCTCGACCGAGCTCTGGAGAGGCTCTCCACAACCTAGGGTTCTTCAAACAACCCTCGACACACCTGCCAAGATACGATCTAACAGACAACCGCTGAACAAACAACTCCAATTTTCAAAGCATCCCAACCATGTGGCCAACTCCAACTCCTTGGGAACCTAGAGGACCCAAACGCTACTGAACGCGTCATCCTCCTACTCAAAGCATCGGCCACAACATAACTTCTACCCAAGGAAGGATCCGAACAACTCTCTTAGCCATGCCGATCGAAACCACGCGGCTTAGCTACCATCGCTCTTGTTTGGGTTTCCAACCGAACTCCAACCAACGATCAACAAGAAGATCCGCCAACCAAGCTTAGGCCCAACTTAACAAATCTTGCCTAAGCAACAACTTGATACCACGAGCACTTTGTATCCTTACCCCTCAACCCAAGCCTTACAACAACCACGAGTCCAACTTCTCAAGGCACCGAGCACGAGATCTCCAAAGCAAACCCTACATGGATCTGAAACTCTCGCCACGCGAACGAACCACACAAAACACACTTGTGTGCACAACTCCCAACCTTCCTTTAGAGATCCAAGACTAACAAGCGCTTTTCCACAAAGCAACGATAACTCTGGCAAATGATACAAACAATCCAAGGAACACCAAAAGTTCCATCTCCACACGATACTGAAGCCGAGGCAACCTTGCTCTACCAAAGCATAAACATGCCAAACCAAACTTACTTTGTACCAAGCCTCTACCAAGGGTGCTTACCCCTAAGGCATCCAAAACCTCTCGCAAGGCATCACTCATCTCGCCTCAAAAGCATCCAACTCGCCTCATAGGCATCCGGCTCATCCGATAAGCATCCAACTCATGGTCCCTCATTTGGACCAAATCCACATCTACAATGCTCAACCCTCCTCGATTTAGGCACTCGAAGGTAGTTGACCGCACTACCAACCACAAAGAAAATCTCTTGGCCTTAACACTAGCGCGAGACTCACGCGCACCAACATTTACCAACCGGCAACTGCTGACTTACTCAACCTCCGTAAACATCGGGAAGAGGCTCCGGCTCCTCTCGAGCATCCTTTCGCTTGTAGTCCATCGACTACCACCGAACTAGCCCTCCGCACGACCTAAACGGGTGCAAGCGCCATAAACAGATCCAAGGCTAAAGGAGTACGTGAACTCCGAACGGCATAGAACCATCCGCTATGCCCAAGCCAAACTCAAGCTCGAACCGGACTTAGTGCCAAAGTGGCACACCAACCAATGCACCTCAAGTGCTACTACTACCAAATCCACATCCGAGGAAGCCGGGTCGTTAAACAACAACAAGGCTCGCAAGGGGCAAAGATGACCCTTCATCCGCCTCAAGCCACTAACACGGCAACTTGCCAAACAATCGGGCCATTGGTGGAGACTCGCTAGTCCACCTCTCACAAGGGACTTCCACCACCATCCGATGAACCAAAGCAAAGACAGAGCGGCACACCTCGGCCTTTGAGCAGCGGGGCATCCCACACACGGATGCTAAACTCAAACACGGCCAACTACTTTACTACTAGCGGTAGGACTTACTAAAACATCGAGCTCTCTGGGCATCCATTTGCCAACCCGGGCGTCTCCAACAACGCCAACAAACTCATCTGAATAAACTGCTGATCATGCCCTCCAGGGAACCTCCGGGGCTACAAGAGCTACTGGGGAAAAAATGCTGAAACAAACTCATCAATTTGGGCTATCTGTGCCGGGACTCCTCACTACGCGCTACAAAGCTGCGCTGGGTCTCTCGCTCTCGATAGCTAAAGACCGCCATCAAATCTCTCATGGTTTGGAGCACACTCTCGCTCAAGGAGTCTCACTGAGGCGCTGCTAGCCTCTACCCCCTCCTCTAGGCAACTCAAGCTGCGCGGGGCCAAATCGGCATGCGGGCCTAACAACCACGGACGCGGCCTCAACATCAACACGATCGGTCCAACTCCTCGGTCGGACATGCCAAGCGCCCGCTCCTGCGGGTGCGATCAACATCTTGGCGATCTACACGAAGCACCACCACCCTCTCACTAGGGGAAAAGCGGCAAGAATCGGGCCACAAATGGCCAACGGAGTCTAAGCTCGCCTCCCTCCGAACGATGTCCCGGGGCATCCGAATCTATCTGGATACCTCAACAAGCCGCTAAACAAAGCGCGCGCGATCGCGAGAAAGTTGGCATGATGGCTCACTAAGCCCAAACCAACAACGAGTCGAACTCGCTTCGTCTCCGCTCCACAACACTACACAAGGCATACACTAGATGAAAGGTATTGTAAATTCTTAACCCTTTTCAAAAAAGCAAGAACTTAGGCGCACTGATGACCGCCTGAGTCTTTGGTGATCATGGGAAAGACGACCTACAACAAAAGGTCAGTCTACAAAGTCTATGACTCGAGCTCGATACCAATCAGTAAAGACCGGACCCAAAAGGGCTCTAAATAGGCCTTTACCCCAATGCATGCATTCAAAGGAAAGGACAATATGCAAATAAGTTTTGATTCCCAATTAAAACAAAACAATCAAGGTTCAATCAGAAATCAATATAGTTTTTGAAAACTGTTTCAAGGCAAATACATTTCCAAAACGTACACTCACGATCGAGAGATTTATTAAAACATTTGGAACATTCTCAAATTCAATAAAGCGGGAATCCACAAAATCATTGAGAAAACATCCTAGGGCTCGTGTGCGCTACATGCATCTGGGGAAAATGAAAGACAAGAGTCATAGAAATAAAAAGTCAGAGAGACGCAATGACAAGTTCCCATGATCATAGCTCCTCCTTCACCATCCCGCCTCGCGCCATGGTTACCTGAAGATAAGTAAGGGTGAGTAACGAATTACTCAGAAGAATCCCCAACCAGGGTACAATACGATGCACATGGTCATCTAGATGAGTGTATGCAAGTTATGAATATAAACACAGAATAGAGCACATAGCTTAAGTCCACACTTGGACCTCGGATGCCAACTCGGGGTCTTAGTCCGGAAATAAATCCACCACACAATACGCCTATACGAGAAACAAGTCTCGGCCTCGGCTGTCTCATCGTCGTCACTGAAAGGTACACTAGCTCAAGATCCCGAGGAGCTCTCGGTCGCATTGTAATGAGCGTAAGCATGCACCGCGTGCTTCCACAGACTATGGGGTGCAGGGTCCAGTGGCAAGTTGCCCATATCCGGATACCACGCCTAACTAAATCTACGGATCGGTGTCACCGACATAGGGTGTGAGACACGGACACGTGAACTATGTCGGCTGTACCACCGCACCGAGGCTAAAGGAACGGGTCGTGGTAGGCTTACACCAGAAGCCGTCCTTACCTTAACAGTGGCAATCAAGGGCTACTACCGAACACACCGAGGACGTGCGTTTTGTCGGGGACTAGGCATTTCCAAGTCATCATCCCGACCGTTGGGGCATCGCTAAGACTACCACCCTCACCCAAGATTGCGGGGCCTACAGGTTGGGATAGCTAATCCCTCGGGGTCCAGGACGGAGAATCTGTCTCGAACGTCCTTGCCATAGATGCAAGATACTTTATGCATCGGGCCGGATGATGCTATCTACCGAATTCTAAACCCGCCTTAACAATCAACCAAACAATCCAATACGTGCTCGAAGAATACAACAGACCTAGCATGGTACTACTGAACAAGAATGAATATGAGCATGCCGAGCGGAACAACCTAGCATGGACTAACATGAAAGAACAACATACGAAGTCATGCGATCGAGGAATTGAGCAGAGCACCTAAACTATACATGCCGATAATCACAAACAAACAAACAAACAACATCAATCACATAGAACATCGCAGGTCCACACAACTCCGGTAAGAGATCCTTACCTTGGCCGGGAGGCAACTACACACAAAATCCTAAGCTGCGATCGAACCCCGAGCTAGCTACGAGAACCTAACAAAAACAATAGAAATCACAATCATAGCCCTAAAAATATAATAAAACAAGCGAGGCTCGGCTCAGGGGCACTCACACGGCACGCCCGACACGCTGGACGGGCAGCAAGACGGCGGCGGGGCGGGGCGCTGCGCTTTGGCGGCGCAGTAAGCGGGGCTGAGGGCGTGCGGGGACCGCGAGGACGGGCGCCGACGGCAAGCAGGAGGCGGCAGGCTGCGCGCGCGCGCGGCCGGCGACGGCCGCCGGGCGCAGCGCGCAGCGCGGCGCGGCAAGCGACGACGACGCAGCGCTTATTTGGTGCAAAGCGGCGGCGCGATGCTGGCGCGACGGCGCAGCAGCGAGGAGCGGGCGCGGGCTCGACGCTGGCGCGCTGGCTGCTCAGCCAGTGCACGCGATGGGCCGCGACGGAATTGCCGGTCCGGGCGGCTCGGTGCTCGCTCTTGGCTGCGCGATCTCGGGCGACTGGGCTTGCCGCTAGGCGATCCGGGCGGCTGGGCTTCTTCTTTGGCGAGATCTGGGCATCTTTGGGCGACTGCTACAAACACACACACACACAAGCTCTTCTCCTTACCTTGGCCAACAAGAACACCCAATCGAGAAGATGAAGAGGATGAAGACTTACCGGAATGATGATGAACGATCCAAGGGAGCTGCAAGGATGAAGAATCGGCAAGGAGAGCTTTGGGAGAAAGCTTGGGCGGCCACAACTCTTTTGGAGAAGAAAACACAACAAACCTAATTTCTATTTCATTTAACCAAATGCACCAAACACCAAAGATCCAAGGTTAACTAAGATGTGATGCAGAAGAGCAACAAGAGCACCTAATGGCTCAATTGGCACACATCTCTACAAGCTTCGGAGACCGGGTTCAAACCCATTGCGGCCTAAATTCCTTTATTTTTACTTTTGCATCTACCCATGCTCAAACCAAACCACAAAGCCTCAAAAACCTTCATAAATCCATCCAATAATTTTAGCAATCGGAAAAAGACATAAACGACACGACGGCCCGACCAAATTACCAAAATACCCCGTGGTATACCTCAAGACCGGGATGAAAACACGGGCCGTTACAAGATAACGACCGTGTTTTCTTTCCGGTCTTCCGTGTATGCCCTAGGGGTAATTTGGTAATGTGGTCGGGCCGTCGTGGTCGTTTGTGTCTTTCGATTACTAAAATTATTGGATGGTTTTATGTAGGTTTTGGAGGGGTTTGTGGTTTGGTTTGAGCAAGGTTTGATGCAAAAGTAAAAATAAAGGAATTTATCTTTGCGGCGGGTTTGAACCTGGTCTCCCTGGGAAGCTTGTAGAGATGTGTGCCAATTGAGCCATTAGGTGCTCTTGTTACTCTTTTCGCACTACATCTTAGTTAACCTTGATTTTGGAGTTTTGGTGCATTTGGTTAAATGAAATAGAATTAGGTTTATTCCATCTTCTTCTCCAAATCTCCTCTTGGCCGCACAAGCTCTCCCTCTCCATAGCCTTTGCCGATTCTTCTTCCCTTGCATCTCCTTGGGTTCGATCATCATCATTCCGGTAAGTCTTCATCCTCTTCATCTCCTCATTTGGTTTTGATCTTTGGCGAAGGTAAGATGTAGAGTGTTGTGTGTGTTTGTGTTGATTGCGGCCACCGAGAGAAGCGACCATCATCGCCGTCCGGCTCGCCCAGATCTGTTGAAGCAGCCTGCCGACGCAAAGCCGGACAGCGGCCGCCGCGAGATCCACCGTCGCGAACCTCCCGCGACGCCATTGCTCTCGTGTCGCCCAGATCCGTTGGAGCGCCCCTGCCGTCGCACCAGATCGCCCGATCTGTTGAAGCAGCCTCCCCACGACGCCATCGCCGCGCGATCGTGCGGATCGCGCCAGCCAGCGCGAGACGCCCGACGCAGCGCGCGCCGCCCAAATCGCTCGCCCGCGCGCCAGCGCCGCGTCCGCGTCGCCTGTCGCCACGCCGCGCCCGCGCCCCTTTCGCCCGAGACGCTCGCGCCGCGCGCGCCGTCCCTCGCCGTGCATCGTGCGTGCGTGCCGTGTTGGGCGGGCAGCGCGCGGCCAGCAGCGTCCACCGCTGCATCCGTGTGCGTGCCGTGCGTGCAGCGCACAGCGCTGGCCTGCCGCTGCCGTGCTTGCCTGTTGCAGCTCCAAGCTCGTGTCGCTGTGCCGCGTGAGTTCCCTTTGAGCCGAGCTTGTTGTTCTATTGTTTTTAGACTTTTTAGGTATTGACTATTATTGGTTTGTTAGGTTCCGCCGCTAGCTCGGGATTGTTCCGCAGACTTAGGATTTGTGTGTAGAAGCCTCCAGACCAAGGTAAGGATTTCTTACAGGGGTTGTGTGGACCCCTGCGATGTTCTATGTGATTGATGTTGTATGTTTGTTTGTGATTATCGGCATGTATAGTTTAGGTGCTCGCTCGAATTCTGATCGCATGACTTCGTATGTTGTTCTTTCATGTTAGTCCATGCTAGGTTGTTCCGCTTTCGCATGCTCATATTCATTCTTGTTCAGTAGTACCATGCTAGGTCTGCTTTGTATTCTTTTCGAGCACGTATTGGATTGTTTGTTTGATTTTTAAGGCAAGGTTAGAATTCGGTAGATAGCATCATCCGGGCCCGATGCATAAAGTATCTTGCATTTATGGCAAGGACGTTCGATGCGATTCTCCGCCTTGGACCCCGTGAGGGATTAGCTATCCCAACCAGTAGGCCCCGCAATCTTGGGTGAGGGTGGTAGTCTAAGCGATACCCCAGCGGTCGGGATGATGACTTGGCAATGCCTAGTCCCGGCGGCGGCACGCGTCCTCGGCGTGTTCGGCGAGAGCCCTTGATTGCCACTGTTAAGGTAAGGGCGGCTTCTCGGTGTAAGCCTACCATAACCCGTTCCTTAGCCTCAAAGTGCGGTGGTACAGCCGACATAGTTCACGTGTCCGTGTCTCACACCCTATGTCGGTGACACCGATCCGGAGAGATTTAGTTAGGCGTGGTATCCGGATATGGGCGACTTTGCCACTAGACCCGCACCCCATAGTCTGTAGAAGCACGCGGTGCATGCTTACGCTCATTACAACGTCGACCGGAGAGCTCCTCGGGATCTTGAGCTAGTGCACCTTTCGTATCGACGATGAGAAAGCCGAGGCCGGGACTTGTTCCCCGTGATAGCGCGTATAGTGTGTTGTGGTATTTCGGACTAAGACCCCCGAGTTGGCATCCGAGGTCCAAGTGTGGACTTAGCTATGTGCTCCGCTCGTGTTTGTACTCATAGCTTGCATACATTCTTCTAGATGATCATGTATATCGTATTGTACCCTCGTTGGGGATTCTACTGGTAATTCGTTACTCACCCTTATTCGTGGTTTTCCACGGGTAATCAAGGCGGGAGACAGGATGGTGAAGGGGAAGCCGTGATCATGGAATCTGCTTTGTCATCTCGACTATTTTATTTTATCATGACTCTTGACTTTTATTATTTCCCCCGAATGCATGTAGGCGGGCACAGAGCCCCCAGGATGTTTTCTTACGTTTTATGGATTCCAGCATATTTGTACTTGTGGATTGTTTTAATGGTTTAAATAAATCTCACGATCGAGTATGCTTTTAGAAATGTATGTTTTGGTTGTTGAATGTTTTGTTTTTACTTGGAATCGAAATGTGTTTTTCATAATGTCTTCTAATTTCAATACATGCATTGGGGTAAAGGCCATTTAGAGCCCCTTTTGGGTCGGGTCTTCTGATTCCCAGGGCACTAAACTTCTCCCGGCTTCCATTTCACAAAATCCTTCACCACTTGCCTAGATCCTCGGCACCTTCCGCCATAACGGCCTCATTCACAATTGGCTCTGCGGGGTTGGCAGTCTTGGTGGCGTCATGCAGATCCTCTCTTTGAACCAACTCGGTCATTCTTTACAGATCTCGAACGCGGGACTCCTCCTCGCGCGACTAACCAAGCTTGCGTTTCAGCTCTCTGCTCGGCCCTCTGGTCGGCTAGCAACCCAACCATAAGAGCCCTCATAGACTCCACAAAAGTAGCTCCCGGTGCAGCCTCTCGAGGCTCACTTGCCCCTACGCCCTCTCCGGCAACACACAGTTGAAGGGCCCGACGGTGGCCTAACATCGGCGATCGGCTTGGGACGAGGTCCCCGGTGTCGAGAATCGTCACGAATGACACAGGTGGTCGGCCTCGAGCCTCTCTGCCCTCTACGAGTGACTGGCATACCGGAAATCTACAGCCAAACCAACAATGAGTCAAAACCTGTCTTCCCTGCTCTACAACAACAAGTCATGTACATGCAAGGTGCAACCGGTATTGTAATTCTTAACCCTTAACTTTAAACTTACGGACATACCTGATGGCTGGCGGAGCGCTGATGATCATGGAAAACAACCTACAACTGCAGGTCAGTCTACAGAACCTATAACTCTGGGCTCTGATAACAACTGTAAAGACCCGACCCAAAGAAACGGTCTCTATCCTAAAGTCCTTACTTACCATGCATGATTAGGAATGTAAAACGTCATTCAGAGTTTGAAATTTAAATCTTTGGAGTAAGCACATTCAAAACAAAGAAAATATAATTCCATTTAAAATAAACAGGTAGATGACTGATCAGTACTTTCTTAAAAACAAATCAAGGGAAACGGTACGAGAAACATAAAATAGATTTTTTAGTGCTTTTCCTAGGGACCCAAGTCCCACTACATGCTAAATCATCAAAGAAAACATTAAAAGAACGTGCAACTCAGAGTCAGCTATCCATGATCATCGAGCCGCCTCCTCCTAGCCATCCGACCTCTGTCCCAAGTTACACGGTGGAAAGCCACAGAAAATAAGGGTGAGCAACAAGTTACTCAAGAAGAATCCCCAATCGTGGTACAATACGAAATCATCTGATTTAGCACACGGACATGCAACCATACAAAGACTTAGAGCAGAAACGGTTGGTTTAGGCTATGGGCTACTTCTAGGGCGAGCCTATTCAAGGGCTTCCATCAACAGCCTCTCCTAGGTCCTACGCTTGGATGCCCTTCGGGCCTTACACAATCTAGGACTCGGTGATGCCCGGTGGGGCCTTACACACTTAGGACACGGATGATGCCCGGTGGGGCCTTACACACTTAGGATGCCCATCGGGCCTTACACCTTCGAAGATCGGTGATGCCCAAAGTGGGCCTTACACACTTAGGATGCCCATAGGGCCTTACACCTCGAGAATCGGTGATGCCCGGTGGGCCTTACACACCTAGGATGCCCATAGGGCCTTACACCTCCGTAATCGGTGATGCCCGGTGGGCCTTACACACCTAGGATGCCCATAGCGCCTTACACCTCGAGAATCGGTGATGCCCGGTGGGCCTTACACACCTAGGATCTCAGAACGGCCCGAGTTTTCACTCCGGTCTTCGAGTATGCCCAAGGCGTATTTTGGTAATTTAGTGCAGCCGTCGGGGGCGTTTATGTCTTTTCTAATTGCTAAAATATTGGTTGGATTTATGTAGGTTTGTGAGGCTTCGTGGAAGGGTTTGAGCAAGGTTTGATGCAAAAGTAAAAAGAAAAGAAATTGTGCTGCAACTGGGTTTTGAACCCAGGTCTCAAAGGAAGCTTGTGGGGATGCGTGCCAGATGAGCTAGTGAGAGCTCTTGTTGCTCTTTCTTCTTCTCCAACACATCTCCTAGCCATCCAAGCCAAGTTCTCCCTAGCCTCCTTGCCGATTTCTTCATCCCCTTCTTTTGCTCCGTTGTTCGATCATCATTCCGAGTAAGTCTTTATCCTCTTCCTCTTCTCGATTGGTTGTTTTTTCGGCGAAGGTAAGGAAGTGTGTGTGTGTTTGTGTTTGGTGCAAAGAGCCGGCCGAGATCGCCACCACCGGCCAGATCCGCCCGAGCCCGCCAGACCACCGTCGCACCACCGCGCCGAGCAAAGACGCCCAGCCGCCGGATCCGCTCATCACGGACCCAGCCGCTGCCGCGCGCGCTTCGTCGCAAGACACGGTGAGAAGCGACCTCGCCGCCTGGTCGCGGCGTCCCGGAACTGTCGCGACGCCCAGATCGACGCTCGCCGCGACGCCCAGCCTCGTTATCGCACCGGATCGGCCGAGCGGACACTCGCCGACGCCCGGCCTCGTCGTCGCACGGATCGGCCGAGCGACGCTTGTCGCCACGCCCGGCCTCGTCCTCGCGCACCAGTCGGCCGAGCAGACGCCGGCTCGCTGCGCGTTAGCGATCGATCGCCGTGTCGCGCGCCGCTTCGCCAATGCGCCGCGCGTCTTCGCTCAGAGTAGCTCGCCCGGCGCGCACGCCGCCGCCCGTGGCGTGCCCGGTAGCGTGTCGTAGGCGCTCCAGCGCTGCCAGCGCCCGATCCACCACATCGGCCGCTTGGCCAGAAGGCTCCGGCCTGTCGTCGTCGTGTGCGCGCGTGTGAGTGCTCCCGAGCCGAGCCTGCTGTTTTATTATATTTTTAGGGTTATGGTTGTGATTGTTACTATGTTTGTAGGTTCTCGATAGCTAGCTCGGGAGTGTTCGCAGCTTAGGAATTTGTGTGTAGAAGTCTCCCGACCAAGGTAAGGATTTCTTACCGGGGTTGTGTGGACCCTGCGATGTTCTATGTGATTGATGTTGTATGTTTGTTTGTGATTATCGGCATGTATAGTTTAGGTGCTCTGCTGCGAATTCTCGATGGCATGACTTCGTATGTTGTTCTTTCATGTTAGTCCATGCTAGGTTGTTCCGTTCTGGCATGCTCATATTCATTCTTGTTCCGTAGTACCATGCTAGGTCTGATGTATTCTTGTGAGCACGTATTGGATTGTTTGCTTATTGTTAAGGCAGGTTAGAATTCAGGTAGGTAGCATCATCCGGGCCTGATGCATAAAGTATCTTGCATCCATGGCAGGGACATCGAGACGCAGTTCTCCGTCCACGACCCCCGTTAGGGTTTAGCTAACCCGACCGGTAGGCCACGCAATCTTGGGTGAGGGTGGCATCGTTAAATGCCCCAACGGTCGGGATGATGACTTGGCATTGCCTCATCCCGGCGATCGGCACGTCCTCGGCGTGTTCGGCCGTAGCCCTTGATTGCCACCGATAGGGCAAGGGCGGCTTCTTGGTGTAAGCCTACCACGACCGATTCCTTAGCCTCAGTGCGGTGGTTCAGCCGACATAGTTCACGTGTCGAGTCTCACACCCCTATGTCGGTGACACCGATCCGTAGATTTAGTTAGGCGTGGTAGCCGGACATGGGCGACTTGCCACTAGACCGGCACCCCATAGTTCGTAGTAGCACGCGGTGCGCGCTTACGCTCATTACTGGCGCCCGGCCGGAGAGCTCCTCGGGATCTTGAGCTAGTGCACCTTTCGTATCGACAAGAGAGGCAGCCGAGGCCGAGACTTGTTTCTCGTATAGGGCGTATTGTGTGGTGTGGATTATTAGGACTAAGACCACGAGTTGGCATCGAGGTCCAAGTGTGGACTTAAGCTATGTGCTCTATTCTCGTGTTTATATTCATAGCTTGCATACACTCACCTAGATGACCATGTGCATCGTATTGTACCCGGTTGGGGATTCTTCTTGAGTAATTCGTTACTCACCCTTATTTTGTGGTTTTCCCACGGGTAACCAAGGGGCGAGACAGGATGGTGAAGGAGGAGCCGTGATCATGGGAACTGCTTTGTGCGTCTCGACTTTTATTTCTATGACTCTTGTCGTTTATTTTCCCCGAATGCATGTACGAGACACGAGCCCTAGGATGTTTTTAAGAATGTTTTTATGGATTCTAGCTTTGTTGTATTTGAGGATTGTTTCAAATGTTTTAATAAATCTACGATCGAGTATGCGTTTAGAAATGTATTTGCCTTGAAACAGTGCTTGGAAACAGGGACGAGTTTGACAATCTATTTGATTTACGATTGAATCTCTTTTGTTTTGTTTTAATTGGGAATCAAAAACTAAATTGCATATTGTTCTTTACTTTGAATGCATGCATTGGGGTAAAGACCTATTTAGAGCCCCTTTTGGGTCGGGTCTTTACAGATGCCCATAGGGCCTTACACCTCCAGATGTCCATCGGGTCTTGCCCGAGCGGGACCCCAAACTAGTTGCCTCTACGGTCCTCTATACTATACATCACACATCTAACCAGTAACTTGGATCTAGCAAAGATACAAATGGCGGCATGGTTCTATCAAGATAGGAAAGCCTAACATGGAACTAACGGGATGTAAACATGTCACGAACATGAATCAAAAGAAAACATGTAACCTATCACTAGAAACTCATATAATTACAGTAATCAGCGTGCTATCAACTATTCGTAGGGTCCACACAACCCCGGGTAAGAATCCTTACCTGGAAATAAGTGGAGGTTAACTATCTCGAATCGAATAACGACCCTCGAGCTTTTAAGCCAACCCGAGCAACCTAAGCAAGTAATAAAATATCCTAATTAATAAACAACATCTAAAATCAGGAAGTCCAAAGGGTGGAGGCTCTGAATTTACCAACCGAGAAGGCACACGTCTCAGTAGCAAGCAGACTGGCTGCAGTCTTCTTTGGCAGCAAGCGGCAGCGCGCTGACTGGCGCTGGCGCTGGGCGCTGGCGCTGCTGGCGCGCTCGGCACAAGGCGGCGAGCCGACACGCTGGCGGGCGCGCTATCAAGGCGTCGACGGCGGCAGCGCGCGGCGGCGACTTGGCTGCTGAGGCCGGCGAGCAGCGAGCGACACGGGGACGGCGCGCGGCGAAGCGAGCGACGCGTCTCGGGCCTGGAGTCTTTGTCTGAACGGGCGCGGAGGCGGGCTACACGGCTGGTGCACTAGGGTGCGAGAGGTGGCTAGGGCTAGGCGGCAGCGAGCAGCCTTCGGCGAGCGAGGCGGCGGGTGGGCGAGCCGGGGCGCTCGACGCGTCTGGACCGGCAATGGCTCGGTGCGGTGCGACGCATGTGCGCGCGGCGCGGTGGGCGGGCGGCGGCAGCGGTTTGGTGCGGCGCGTGGTGGCGAGCAGGGTGGTGGCGGCGTGGGTGTTGGGCGGAGGGTTAGGCGTGCGAGAGAGGAGAGAGAGAGAGAGAGAGAGAGAGAGAGAGAGAGAGAGAGAGAGAGAGAGAGAGAGAGTTTTTTTTCTTTTCTTCCTTCCTTAAGTTAAATAGACTTGGGAATCTCAAATGACCTTCCCAAGACTCCCCTTCGAGCCACAGCCAACGCATTTATTTTTCCCTTATTTAATTCCAACTCCTATTTCTCTTTTTTTTTTTTTTTTTTTTAAACTATTTCCGTTTAGTGAAAACCGGCTGTTACAACTCCCTGTCCATCTACATGCTCAATAAACAATGCAATAATAAAAGACAGAGTCTGGCGGCTCCCATGATCAATCGCCTCCTCCGCTAGCCATCCCGGTGTTGTCCCAAGCTACGAAAGATAAATAAGGGTGAGTATAAAGATACTCAGTAAGAATCCCCAAGCGGGTACAATACGATACATCGGTCATCTAGCACCTCAACATGCAAGCAAACGACTATCAACACAGATCATAGCTCAACGAGCTTATAAAACAAGATCTGGAGCCATCGGAAGTCTCTTTCTTTAGGCCTAAGCGGGATTGGATACATCGACCAATCACGGGACATCACCGAGGTATCGTCACTCTCGGGGAATACACTAATCCCTAGAATGTCCTCAAGGGCCTCCTTGCCCTTGCACTAATCTGGACTTACGGGAGAGTACCCGAAGTCGCTCTAACGGAAAGAATGGTGTACTCACGGCGTTAGCCCCGGCACTCTCGAACCAACAACTAACGCGCGTGTGCTCGCACACCGCATGCTCTCTCTGCAACCGGCGTAAATGCGGGGCCTAAGGGCAAACTACGCGGGCAGTGCACATGCCTATGACTCGAAGCGGTGTCATCGATCACGAGCGCGAGGCCCTCGACACTCATTTGTGCGGCTGATCCACCGACACTGAAGCTAAGAACCGGCCAAGGTAGGCTTACACCGCTAAGCGGGTTCCGGTCTAGCGAGCTACAAACTAGGCTATTGCCGAAGTGGGTAGCTAAGTCCACAACCGGTGGGTCGGGGGTAGCAAGATACGTTATCTGCGCACACTTTACTCCCGACACGAGCTAAATCCACCTTAGCGACCGGGGAAGCAAGATACGTTATGTTGCGCACACTTTACTCCCGACACTGAGCTAAATCCACCTTAGCGGCCAGGGGTGAAGCAAGATACGTTATCTTCGCGCACACTTTACTCCCGTCGGTGGGGACAAAGTACGTTATGTCGCTCGGCCACGGATGATGACAAAACCTACAACTCTATCTAAGAGTACTGAGTAAAATCAATGATTCTGGCTAGCAAGCAATGACCGACATAAATCACATTACCTAGCATGATACTACAACTTAAGCGGGAATCATAAGCATCTTTGGCGAGAACAAACCTAGCATGGCACTAACATGTAAAATCAGGCAAACATGCTAGCAAGAAATCAATCAACTGCTCTATCTCTAACATGGTCATAACAGTCAGCAAACAAGCAAGGCATATCGAGATATATCGCAGGGTCCACACAACCACGGTAAGAAATCCTTACATGGAACAAGCAGAAAAATAATAATTATAATAAATCAACGAACGACCCTCGAGCCTCTAATCGTTCCCGAACAGCCTGAACATCAAACAAAGCACCCAAATCAAATACATAAAACAGCCCAATAAATCCATAACCAGCAGCCAATAAATCCGGGCCCAACGAAGAAAAGACTCAGGAAATACCATCCGAGAAGCCATAATGCTCGGGCCAACCAAAGACACAACAGGCGGCAGGCGGAAGCAGAGGTCGGGTGGGTGGGCGTAGGCGTAGGGGCGCTGCAGGCGCATGAGGCAGAGGTGGCGCTGGGCGCGTGAGCCGCACGCGGCGAGCTGGGGCAAGGTGAGGGCGCGCGGGCGTGGGAGAGCAGCTGGCTGGGCGCTGGCGCACGACGCGACTCGGCACAGGGAACGGCGCAGGGGCACGAGCTCGGCAAGCACAGGAGCACGCGCGGGGCGACGAGCTACAGGGCGCTCGGGCGCGAGCGACACGAGCTACAGGACACTCGGGCTGGCGCGGCACTGCACGGCACAGAGCTGGGCGACGCGGACCAGGGCGAGCTGTCTCGGGGATGCCTTGGGCGAGGTGGATCTGGGCGACGCGGACTCGGACGGGACGAGTGACGCGAGGGCTGGGCTCGGCACTGTGCGACGAGGCAGGGCGAGCTGGGCGGCTAGTATCGCGACCACGGGCGAGCTGGGCGGCCAAGGGGGCTCGGGCAGGCTCGAGCATGGGCGACCAAGGGGGCTGCTCGAGCAGGGAGGTGAGGGGCCAAGGGGGGGGGGCTCGGGTTGGAGTAGAGAGAAAGGGAAAAATGGGGGAAAAATGGGATTTTTTTTTTTTTTTTTTCTTTTTCTCTTTTATTAAATTTCCATCCTTATCCAAATAAATCCAATTTTCCAATTTTCCAAAAAATGCTTAAAATCCATAAATCCCATTTCCCAGCTTCCTCCTTCGAGACCCGACCGAAGCAACCTTTTCCAATCAATAAATCTCACTTAAATCAACCTCCCAAATCAACACCAAGGGCCCAGGCTCGAATCCCAAAGGAAACACCCAAACAACCATCACTTTGCCCAAAACCCAAATTACAACCGAACTCCCAAACTAAAAGCCCAAACATCTCAGGACTCGTAGCCACCAACAAACAAGCCTGAACAAAGGCAGGAGCTACCTCGAAGCCCTGAAAATCTACAAATCCTGCCCAGGGAGCCAAAAGACCAAAATGCCCCTAAGGGTCAAAACAGTTCTAACGGCCCAACCGAACCACTGAATCTGAACCGGAAGCTCCTCGAGAACTGGAATAGAAACCAGGGCCGTTATAGTTTGCTTGTCACCCCGGGGGTACCAAGATGTATCAGGATCTTAAGCAGGCGTTCTGATGGATGGGTATGAAGAGAGATGTTGCAGAGTTTGTTAGTCGGTGTCTCACTTGTCAGCAAGTGAAGGCACCCAGCAGAGAGGCGCCCGGTTTGTTGCGTGCCACCGAGTGTGCCTCAGTGGAAATGGGAAGAGATCTCCATGGACTTTATTGCTGGTTTGTCGAGGACTCCGAGGAAGTTCTCCCAGATCTGGGTGATAGTCGACCGTTTGACTAAGAGCACACACTTCATTCCCGGTAGAGACACTTATACCGTGGAACAGTGGGCGCAGTTGTTTTTTAGAGCAGATCATCCGTTACCATGGTGTGCCTGTGAGGATTGTGTCTGACCGTGATTCGCGGTTCACTTCTCGTTTCTCGAGGGCGCTTCAGAAAGGTTTAGGCACTGAGTGCAGCTTCAGCACAGCTTTTCACCCTCAGACAGATGGTCAGACAGAGAGGGTGAACCAGATTCTTGAGGACATGTTGAGGGCTTGTGTGTTGAACTTCCCTGGCAGTTGGGACCAGTATCTGTATCTGATGGAGTTTGCCTATAATAACAGTTATCAGTCGACGATTCAGATGGCTCTATTCGAGGCTTTGTACGGTAAGCGTTGCCGGTCTTCCGTGTTCTGGGAAGAGGTTGGTGATAGGCAGGTTTTGGGTCCTGAGTTGCTACAGTTGACCAATGGTGCAGTGCTGAAGATTAGAGCTCGTATGTTGACAGCTTAGAGCAGGCAGAAGAGTTACGCCGATGTTCGGCGTCGAGACTTGGAGTTTGAGGTTGGACAACATGTGTTTCTAAAGGTTGCACCGATGCGAGGTGTGTTGAGGTTTGGCAAGCGTGGGAAGTTGAGTCCCCGTTTCGTTGGTCCGTTTGAGATTCTGGAGAGTATTGGCAGAGTTGCATATCGGTTAGCCTTACCTCCGTCATTGTCAGCGGTGCACAGTGTTTTTCATGTATCGATGTTGAGGCAGTATGTGCCGGACCCGTCGCACATTGTGGACTTTGAGCCTTTACAGCTTAATGAGGATTTGAGCTTCGAGGAGAAGCCAGTGGGGATTATTGCCTCTGAGACGAAGACGTTGCGTAATCGTGAGATACGTTTGGTAAATGTTCAGTGGAGGAGTCAGAGTTAAGAGGAAGCCACTTGCGAGCGAGAAGACGAGAGGAGATTGCATTATCCTGAGTTGTTTCAGTCTTAAGGACTTTCGAGGACGAAAGTCATAAAAATGAGAGAATATTGTAACATCCCAGGTTTTCATCCCGGTTTTCCAGGTATGCCCTAGGGGTATTTTGGTAATTTGGTCAAACCGTCATGCAACAGTTATCAACAAGGATCTCAGCTCAACGAGCTCACAAGGAAAATCCGGAGTCCTCGGAGTCTCCTACCTCCGACCTAATGATTGGTTCTCATAACCAATCCTGGGACATCTCTGAGGGTCTTTCTCCCTCGGCCAATTGATCAGCTCAAAAACCGATCCCAAAGATGTCCGACACCCTCGAGGGTCTTTCTCCCTCGACCATATGATCAGCTCAAAAGCCAATCCCAATGGGTGTCCTCAAGGGCCTCTTACGCTCGCTAACAAATCTGGACTATCAGGAGAGTACCCGAAGTCTGGCTCTAAACTGGAAAGAACGAGTGTACTCACGAACATTAGCCCGGGGGAGATCTCCGAACCGGCGACTAATGCGTGTGCGCGCACACCGCATGCTACTGCAACCGGTGTAAATGTGGGGGCCTAAGTACAAACTACGTGGGCCAGGTATGCATGCCTAAAGACTCGGAAATGGTGTCACTGAACACAGTAGTGCGAGGCCCTCGGCACTCATCCTGTGCGGCTTGTACCACCGACGAAGCTAAGAACCGGCCAAGGCAAAGCTTGCACCTTTGGCGTGGTTCCGCTCTAGCGAGCTACAAACTAGGCTTATGCCGATGTGGTAGCTAAATCCACATCGCTGCCGGGGAAGCAATGTACGTTATGCTTCGCTCGACTCCGACCGGTGGGGACAAAGTATGCGTTATGTCCGCTCGGCCTACGGATGATGACAAACTCTACTATACTAGCTAAGAGTACAAAATAATCGATTCTGGCTAGACATACATATCAACATTGATCACACATAACCTAGCATGATACTACGAACTTAAAGCAGAATCTCAAGCATCTTTGGAAGAACAATCCTAGCATGGCACTAACATGTACAAACAGCAAACATGCTAGCAAGAATGCAATCACAAGCTGTCCTATCCACTAATCATGTTCATAGAAGTAAACATGCATATAAGGCACAATCAAGAAAGCATCGTAGGGTCCACACAACCACGGTAAGAAATCCATACCTGGAAGCAAGCAGAAATAACTTTCACAATCAATAACGACCCTCGAGTTTTAAAGCGAACCCGAGCAACCTAAGCATTTTAGTAAAAACAACCTAATTAATTAAGCAAAGAGACCAACGACCTAGTGCCCAAAGGAGAAAAGACTCGGGAATTACCGACCGAGAAGACACAAGGTCACGCCCCAACCCGCACGGCAGGCGAAGCCGCATCCATCAGCAGGACAAGCAGAGCGCTGGCTGGCACTGGCGCGGCGCGCTAGCGAGGCAGGGCGACGCGGCAGACGCGACGCGTCGCGAGCGGTCGGTCGGGGCGATGGCGGCAGCGCGCGGCGACGCGTCGGGCGCACAACTAGCGAGCGGCACGGAGCGTCTCGCGGCGGTCGCGGAGGAACGCGGCGCGCGCTCGGGCGCACTGCTGAATTTGGCGGCGCACGGCGGCGCTGGCGACGCGGCGCTGCGGGACAACAACTAGCGCGCGGTGTGCGGGCGGCTTAGTGCGGGACGCGCGCGCACGTCTGGGCGAATGTCATTTGAGTTGTGCGGAGCGAGCTTTACGTGCAGAAGCGGTGGGCACGGCGTGGCTCGGCCGAGCGGCCCGATGCGCCATGTTGTGGTGCGGCTAGGGCATGGTGGGTGTAATGGCCCGGATTTTAGTTAAATTAAAATAAGGATTAAAGGATGATTTTGGAGGACTCGAACCCTCGGCCTCAAAGAGAGATGGGAGTTTGGAATTAATTAAGGAAAATAAATGCGCCAACTTGGGTTTGAAGGAGGAAAGCCTTGGGAAGGGAATTTTAGATTTCCAAGCTTATTTAATTTGAGGAAGAAAAAAAAAAAAGGAAAAACACTCTCTCTCGCAAACCCTAACCCTCTCGCCCAACACCCACGCCGCACGCCTCGCACGCCGCTGCGCGCCGCGCAAGCCGCCGCCAGCCAATTTCACACCGCCCACGACGCCGCCGCCATCGCCGCGACCGCACCGAGCCATCGCGCCTCGCCGAGCTGCCGCGTCGGCGGCCAGCCGCCGTCGCCGCGCCGTGCGCCGCGCCCGCGCCGCCGTCGCACCGTGCGCCCAGTGCACCACCGCGCATCGCCTGTCCGGCGCGCGCCTGACAGCAAGACCCAGCGCGACACCGCAGATCGCCTGTCGGCCGCGCCCTGCAGCGACAAAGAGCGCCCGAGCTGCGTCGCTCGCTCGCCCGCGCCCGTCAGCGTGCCGCTCGTTCGCGCGCCCGGCCTCGCCGCGCCAGTCGCCCGCTGACATCGCCGCCATCCAGCGCGCTTGGCAGCGGCGCGCTCGCCCAGCGTGTCGGCTTGCCTGCCGCCTAGCGCGCAAGCGCGCCGCGCCTGGCGCCCGGCGCGCTGCCGCCCTGCGCTGCTGCCGAGGCGTGTGCCTTCTCGGTTGGTAAATTCCCGAGCCTCCACCCTATGGACTTCCGATTTTAGATCTTTGTTTATTAATTAGGATATTTTATTACTTGCCTAGGTTGTCGGAGCACGCTTAGAAGCTCGAGAGTCATCCGTTGATCGTTGATTCTATTCACTTCGTGTAAGGACTTCTTACCAGGGGTTGTGTGGACCCTGCGAATACTTTGATAGCATGCTATGTGTTGTGTATGTATGAAACCGCTAGTGGATAGGTTGCTTGTTCTTTCTTGTTTTCGGATGGTTTTTGCGCTTGTGATTCTGATATATCTGTTAGTTTCATGCTAGGGGTTAAATTGTCTCGGCATAACCGTGACCTTGTTATCTGTTAGTGCCATGCTAGGAATTGGCGGATGATGTATAGTGTAAGAGATTGTAGAGGTAGCTAGCGCGTCCCGCCGGGAAAGCCCGATGGACATCAGGAGGTGTAAGACCCGATGGGCATCCTAGGTGTATAAGTCCCCGATGGGCATCACCTGAGTTGGAGGTGTAAGACCCGATGGGCATCCTAGGTGTATAAGTCCTCGATGGGCATCACCGAGTTGGAGGTGTAAGACCCGATGGGCATCCTAGGTGTATAAGTCCTCGATGGGCATCACCGAGTTGGAGGTGTAAGACCCGATGGGCATCCTAGGTGTATAAGACCCGATGGGCATCAGCGATGCGGAGGTGTAAGACCCGATGGGCATCCTAGGTGTATAAGTCCCGATGGGCATCACCGAATTGGAGGTGTAAGACCCGATGGGCATCCTAGGTGTATAAGTCCCGATGGGCATCACCGAGTTGGAGGTGTAAGACCCGATGGGCATCCTAGGTGTATAAGTCCCCGATGGGCATCACCGAGTTGGAGGTGTAAGACCCCAGAAGGGCATCCTAGGTGTATAAGTCCCCAGAAGGACAAGACTGAGTTCTAGGTTGGGTAAGCCTCGAATAGGCAAGCCCAAGAGTGACGTTCTGTTAACCCATCTGTTTGCTCGAGTCTTTGCATGGTTGCATGTCCGTGTGCTAAATGATATGTTTTTTCGTATTGTACCCCGGTTGGGGATTCTTCTTGAGTAACTCGTTGCTCACCCTTATTTTCTGTGGTTTTCCACGGGTAACTTGGGACATCGGCGGGATGGCTAGGAGGAGGCTCTTTGGATGATCATGGATAGCCGCTCTGGGATGCATGTTCTTTTATTGTTTTCTTATGATTTAGCATGTAGTGGGACTTGAGTCCCTAGGAAAAGTACTCAAAAACCTATTTTATGATTCTCGCATCGTTTCCCTTGATTTGTTTTTAAGAAAGTCTTGATCGATCATCTACTTGTTTATTTTAAATGGAATTATATTTTCCTTGTTTTTAATGTACTTACTTCAAGGATTTAAATTTCAACTCTGAATGACGTTTTCCATTCCTAGACATGCATGCTAAGTAAGGATCTAGGTTAGAGACCGCTTCTTTTGGGTCGGGTCCTTACAGTTGGTATCGAGCCCCGAGTTATAGGTTACGTAGACCGACTGCTGCGATTGTAGGTTGTTTTCCATGATCATCGCGCTCACTTGACCATCGAGTTTGTCCGAAAGTTTAAGGTTAAGGGTTAAGAATTACAATACCATTTGCACCTTGCATGTATATGACTTGTTGTTGAGGAGCAGGGAAAACAGGTTCTGACTCATTGTTCGTTTGAGTGTAGATTGTCGTTATGCGACCACTCGTAGAGAGGCGGGGAGGCTCGAGGCCGACCGGCCGGTGGCATTCGTATTGATTCCGACACGGGAGGGACGTCGTCCCAAGGCGATCGTCGATGTTAGGCCGCCTATAGGCCCTTCTGCTGTGTTGCCCGGTGAGGGCGTGGAGGCAACTCAGCCTCGGGAGGCTGCACCGGGAGTTGCTTTTGTGGAGTCCATGAGGGCTCTTATGGTTGGGTTGCTGTCTGACCAGAGGGCCGAGCAGAGGGCTGAGACGCAGGCTCTGTTAGCTGCACAGAGGGAGGAGTCTCGGATTCAGATAGAGCAGCTGACCGAGTTAGTTCAATGAGAGGACCGCAGGTGCCACGATCATCGCCCACTCAAGCGAGAGCCAATTGTGAACGAGGCCGTTGTGGCGGAAGGTCTTGAGGATTTGGGCAAGTGGCTAAAAGATTTCGTCAAATGGAAGCCGGAGAAGTTTAGTGCCTCGGAGAACCACGTGGTGGCGGCCCGGTGGATTGCCGAGCTAGAGTATACTTTTATGGTAATGGCTTGTCTCGAGGTGCGTGAGCTCGATGTGCGACTCATGCGTTAGCTGGAGCAACTAAGTGGTGGTGGGATTCCACCTTGAGTGAGAGACCGGTGGGTCTCCCCCGCCACCAGGAATTCTTCAAGGTGAGTTCAAGGCAAAATTTATCGGTGAAGAAGCCCAAGAAAAGATGATTGAACTATTTTGAACCTTAAGCTGAGGGTCCGACCCAATCGAGGTGTATGAGAGGAAGTTTTAGGAGTATGGGTACTTCGTGACCGCAGATTGATTGCTACTCCCGAAGTGAAGATCGGGAAGTTTATTGCGGTCCGAGGCAGGCGGAGTGTCTCAGGATGTTAGGTCAGGCCCAGAGATTTTTGCCAAGGCAAAGGCGATTGGCAACTATTTATGATGGAAAGTATCCTCCAGAGCGAGTTGTTAGTCTGTGGTGCGAGAAGGCCCCAGTGTACTCGGGTCGAAGCGTAAGTTTGACGCAGTGGTAATGCACATGGAGGCGGTCGGCGCCGCCGTCGAGTACTTATCATGGCGAGAGACCAAGACCGGATCAGAATCGCGATCGGCTCGCCGCCAGCAGGCGTAGGGAGGCCGCCACCGTATTGTAGACCCCCGTGGTAAATAAGCATTGGGGGCCTTGTGGTGGTAACCCTAGAGCTTGCTATAAGCGTGGTAAGGAGGGACATCGGGCCCGACATTGCAAACTGCATAGGCGGTGGTGGCACGGCCCGGCTCAAAGAGCGAGGAAGAGTATATGCTACGACTCGCCAGAGGTCGAGAGAGCGGACCCGCATGATGGCGAGTGTGCGCTCCTAGTTCTTGATCACCTCGCCTTTGTGTTGTTTGTTTTCGGGTTCCACCCATTCTTTTGTTTCTGCTTTTTTTTCTTTGAGCGTGCTTGCATGAATTTAGAGCCTCTAGGTTTTGAGTTATCTGTCGCTACTCCCCGGGAACTAGTATCTCAAGCAGCTAGCGAGTATAGTAAGGGATGGTCGGATACGGTGTCCGACTGGACTCTGCAGAGTTACCCTCATAGTGTTAGCTATGAGCGGTTTTGATGTGATCCTCGGCATGGATTGGTTAGGTGATAACCACGCTATGATTGACCTGTCGTTGTAAGGAGGTGGTGTTGGAGCCGCGGTAGGCCTAGCTTTAAATTCCGGGGCACCCAGAGTGGGGTGTGTCGTCGGTGATTTCGGCGATTAAAGCTCACCGTTTGTTAGCTCGAGGAGCTTGGGGTTTCTTAGCTAAGTTGACCGGCGAGAACCGTGACCAATTATCTGTCGAGCGAGTGCCCATAGTGCAAGAGTTTGCGGATGTTTTTCTGAAGAGTTGCACGGCCGCCGCCAAGAGAGAGGTGGATTTTCGATAGAGCTTGAGCGGGGACTCGCCCTATCTCGAAAGCTCCTTATCGTATGGCGCCGCAGAATCGAAAGAGTTAAAAGAACAGTGCAGGAGTTGCTTGTGAGAGGATTTATTCGGCCAAGTGTGTCCTCGTGGGGAGCACCCGTCTTTGTTTGTTAAGAAAAAGGATGGCTCGATGCGCCTATGCATCGATTACAGGGAACTAAACAAGGTAACCATTAAGAACAAGTATCCATTGCCTCGTATCGATGACTGTTTGACCCGGCTCAGGAGCTTGTGTGTTTTCGAAGATTGACTTGAGGTCGGGCTACCACGGTTGAGAATTCGGGATGCAGATATTCCCAAAGGCAGCGTTAAGTCGAGGTATGGGCATTATGAGTTCGTAGTCATGTCTTTCGGATCGACGAACGAACGCCCAGTGCATTCATGGACATGATGGACAGAGTGTTCAAGGCGTTCTTGGACCGCTTTGTCATCGTGTTCATAGACGACATTCTTGTGTACTCCAAGTCTAAGGAGGACCATGCCTCGCACCAAGACAGATTTTGGCACCTTGCGCGAGAACAAGCTCTATGCGAAGTTCTCAAAGTGTGACTTTTGGCTCGAGGAGGTAGCTTTTTCAGGGGACACGTTGTGTCTAAGGAGGGAGTGGTCATGTGGACCCTTCGAAGGTAGATGTAAAGACCCGACCCAAAAGGGGCTCTAAATGGGCCTTTACCCCAATGCATGTAGTGAAAATAAAAGACATTATAAAAAAATACATTTGGATTCCAAGTAAAAAGCAGAAACATTCAACAACCAAAACATACATTTCTAAAAGCACACTCGATCGAGAGATTTATTTAAACCATTAAAACAATCCACAAGTACCAATATCTTTGGAATCCATAAAACGTAAGAAAACATCCGGGGCTCTGTGCCCGTCTACATGCATTCAGGGAAATAATAAAAAGTGAAGAGTCATGATAATTAAAATAAAACAATCGAGAGATGACAAGAGGTTCCATGATCATAGCTCCTCCTTCACCATCCTGTCTCCCGCCTTGATTACCGTGGAAAACCACGAGAATAAGGGTGAGTAACGAATTACCCAGTAAGAATCCCCAGCAGGGGTACAATACGATATACATGATCATCTAGAAGAATGTATGCAAGCTATGAGAACAAACACAGAGCGGAGCACATAGCTAAGTCCACACTTGGACCTCGGATGCCATCTCGTGGTCTTAGTCCGGAAAATACCACAACACACTAAGCGCACTATACGGGAACAAGTCCCGGCCTCACCTGTCTCATCGCCGATCACGAAAGGTGCAGCTGGCTCAAGATCCCGAGGAGCTCTCGATGGGCGTTGTAATGAGCGTAAGCGCGCACCGCATGCTACCGCAAACTCGGGGTGCGGGTCTAGTGGCAAGCCGCCCAGTTGGCCACCATGCCTAACTAAATCTCCGGATCGGTGTCACCGACATAGGGTGTGAGACCGGACGCGTGAACTATGTCACCTGTACCACACACACCGAGGCTAAGGAACCGGTCGTGGTAGGCTTACACCGAAGCGGTCCTTGCCCTAACAGTGGCAATCAAGGGCTACGGCCGAACACGCCGAGGACGTGTCGATCGCCGGGACGAGGCAATGCCAAGTCATCATCCCGACCGTTGGGGCATTTAACGATCGCCACCTCACCCAAGATTGCGGGGCCTACCGGTTGGGATAGCTAATCCCTCACGGGGTCCAAGGATCTGAGAAGAACTGTCTCGAACGTCCTTGCCATAGATGCAAGATACTTTATGCATCGGGCCCGGATGATTCTATCTACCTCAATTCTAAACCTTAACAATAATAACGATTCAATCAATGCGGTCCAATACGTGCTCATCGGATACAAAGAACCTAGCATGATACTACGAAGCAAGAACAGATATCGAACATGCTAGAAATAGAACAACCTAGCATGGGCTAACATGAGAAACAATACAAGAGATCATGCCATCAGAATTGAAGCAGAGCACCTAGAGATAAACATGCTAGTAATCATACCGGGCATACAAAACAACAATCACAAATATATGCCAGAGGTCCACACAACCCCAGAAGAAATCCTTACCTTGGTCGGAAGACTTTTACACACAAATCCTAAGTCTGCGGAACAATCCCGAGCTAGCGGAGGGAACCTAGCAAACCAACAATAATCAGTATCTAAAATATCTAAACAACAATAGAACAGCAAGCTCGGCTCGGGGAACTCACACGGGCGCGACGACACGAGCTTGGGGGGCCGGCGCAGCTGGCTCGGCAAGGTTTGGGGCGCTGCTGCGCTACCCGCACGCGAGGACACACGCTGGTTGCGCGCGCTGCACGGCACGGACGGACACATGGTGGCGCTGCACGGGCACGGCAAGCGAGGACACAGCGCGCTGCTGGCGAGCGCTCGACGGTATAGCGCGCGCTGGCCGGGCGTCTGGCGAAGGCGCGCGGCGCCTGGCGTCGGGCGGCGCGCGCGGCGAACGCTCGAGCGGAAGGCGCGAGGCGAGCGGCTTCGGCAAGCGGACACACGGCGAGGGTGTGCGAGCGATCGTTTGGACGTCTTGGTGGCGGCGGGACCTCTGGCGTCGCGGCGAGCGACGCGATCTTCGGCGGGCGAACGGCGCGAGGTCGCTGCGGAACAGTCCGGGCGTCGGCGGCGGCTGGCTCGACCGATCTGGGCGTGCGGCGTGGCTGGCTCGACCGATCTGGGCGTGCTGGTGGGTGAGGATGATGGGCGCCTCCTCTCGGTGGCCGCACAACACACACACACACACAACCCCTTTTTCTTACATTCGCCAACAAACACCCAAATGAGAAGAAGATGAAGAACGAAGACTTACCCGGAATGATGATGATCGAACCCAAGGAGATGCAAGGATGAAGAACTCGGCAAGGCTATGGAGATGGAGAGCTTGGGCGGCCAAGAGATGTTTTGGAGAAGGAGATGAAATAACCTATTTCTATTTCATTTAACCAAATGCACCAAAACTCCAAAAATCCAAGGTTAACTAAGATGTGATGCAGAAAGAGTAACAAGAGCACCTAATGGCTCATTTGGCACACCTCTCTACAAGCTTCCCTCAGAGACCGGGTTCAAACCCACTTGCAAAGACAATTTCCTTTATTTTTACTTTTGCAACCAACCTTGCTCAAACCAAACCACAAACCCCTCCAAAACCTACAAAAACCATCCAATAATTTTAGTAGTGGAAAAGACACAAACGACCATGACGGCCCGACCAAATTACCAAATTACCCCTAGGGCATACGGAAGACCGGGAAGAAAACACGGGTCGTTACAATATTCCTCCTTTTTATGACTTTCGTCCTCGAAAGTCCTTAAGATGTAAATGGACTCGTGGTAATGCAACCTCATCTCGTCTTCCCGCTCCCAAGTGGCTTCCTCGTAACCCCGATTCTTCCATCGAACCTTTACCAAACGAATCGCGCGACACGCAACGTCTTGGTCTCAAAGGCAAGGATCCTCACCGGCTTCTCCTCGAAGTTCAAATCCTCATTCGGTTGCAAAGGCTCAAAGTCCACAATGTGCGACGGGTCCGGCACATACCGCCTCAACATCGATACATGGAAAACACTATGCATCGCCGATAGTGACGGAGGTAGGGCTAACCGGTAAGCAACTCGCCAATCCTCTCTAGGATCTCAAATGGACCAATAAACGGGGACTCAACTTCCCACGCTTACCAAACCTCAAAACACCTCGTGACGGAGCAACCTTAAGGAACACATGCCGACCAACCTCAAACTCCAAATCTCGACGCCGAACACATCGGCGAACTCTTCTCGCCGCCTCGGCTGTCAACATACGAGCTCTAATCTTCTGACCGCACCATTGGTCAAGCGCAGATGGTCGGGACCCAAAACACGTCTATCACCAACCTCTTCCCCGAACACGTGGGACCGGATAACGCTTACCATACAATGCCTCGAATGGAGCCATCTCAATCGCCGACCGTAATCGTTGTTGTAGGCAAACTCCATCAAGTATGAGAATCTTTGGTCCCAATCGCTCGGGAAATCCAACACACAAGCCCTCAACATATCCTCGAGAATCGATTCACTCTCTCACCGACCATCCGTCCGAGGGTGAAAAGTCTGTCTTTTAAATCGCACTCTGTGCCCAAACCCTTCTCGAGCGCTCTCGAAACGAGAAGTGAACCGCGAGTCACGATCCGACACAATCCTCACCGGCACACCATGATAACGGATGATTCGCTCCAAAAATATTTGCGCCATTGCTCCACGGTATAAGTGTCCCTACCGGAATGAAGTGTGCGCTCTTGGTCAAACGGTCGACTATCACCCAAATCGAGAGAACTTCCCTGAGTCCTTGGCAAACCGGATATAAAGTCCATAGAGATCTCTTCCCATTTCCATCTGGGTACACTCTGGTCGCAACAAACCTCTTTGGCCTCTGCTGGGTGCCTTCACTTGTCGACAAGTGAGACACCTAGGGTGACAAACTCTGCCACATCTCTCTTCATCCCCATCCACCGTAAAGTCCGCTTAAGGTCTCGATACATCTTGGTACCCTGGTGCCAAGCAAAAGGGGAACAGTGGGCCTCCGAGAGCAACTCGGCTCGCAAACTCGCAATGTCCGGAACACACAACCGGCCTCTATAAGTCAACCCACCGTCGGTGAATATACAAAGTCAAAGTCACCGCCAAGATCGACATCAACCAATCTCTTAAGTGCGGGTCACCCAACTGGCCGTCTATAATCCGCGCCGAATCGACGGTGATAATCAATCGAGCTACCTCGCGGTAACCTCTCCCAACAACATCGCAACCTCGGCCCGCTCGAACTCTCTCGCAAACTGGCTTGGGAACTCAACAACGCCGCAGAGTGCGACGTCTTTCTCGCTCAAAGCATCGGCCACTACATTGGCTTTACCGGATGGTACAAAATCTCGCAGATCATAATCCTTTACCAACTCTAACCATCTCCTCTCGCCTCATATTCAACTCCTTACGAGTAAAGCAGATACTTGAGGCTCGGTGATCGGTAAACATCGAATCCGCTCACCATACAGTAATGCCTCCAAATCTTGATTGCAAACACCACCGCTGCGCCAACTCCATATCATGAGTCGGGTAGTTCGCTCATACGGCTTGGTGACGGGAAGCATAGGCAATGACCTTCCCGTGCCGCATCAACACACAACCTAATCCAAACTTGGAAGCATCATCAGAGACCACGAAACCACTGTCCCCTCCGGATCGCCAACATCAGTCTTTGAAGTCAAACTACGCTTGAGCACTCGCAAAGCTCTCATCATCACACTGTTGTCCCAAACAAACTCGACACCCTTCCTCGTCGGACGAGTGAGGGGCGAGGCTAAAGCGTAAAAGTCCTGACATGAACCGACGGTAGTAACACCGCCAAACCAGAAAAGTCGCGAATCTCGGCAGAATCGAAGTCGGCTTGGCCCATGAACTCACGGCCTCAATCTTCGCGGGGTCCACGGCTATACCATCTCTCGAAACCACGTGGCCTAGGAAGGCCACCGCTCCAACCAGAAATCACATTTGGAAAACTTCGCATAAAGTGGTTTTTCCTCAAAGTCGCCAATACTCGTCTCAAATGCTCTGCATGGTCTTCTTTAGACCTCGAATAAATCAGAATATCGTCAATGAACACGATGACGGCCGTCCAAAAATGATTTGAACACCCTATCCATCATGTCCATGAACGGTACCGGGCATTGGTCAATCCAAACGACATAACCACAAACTCATAGTGACCATATCCGACTCGAAAGTCGTCTTAGGAATGTCGGCATCCCCGATCCGCAATCGATGGTAACCGGATCTCGAGATCTATCTTGGAGAACACGAAGCTCCCGAAGCCGATCGAACAAATCATCGATACGGGGCAGCGGATACTTATTCTTCATTGTCACCTTATTAAGCTCGCGGTAATCAATACATAAGCGCATAGAACCATCCTTCTTTTTCACAAAGCAATCGGTGCTCCCACGGGGACACACTTGGACGGATGAACCCTCGGTCTAACATCTCCCGCAGAATCGAATCTTGGCCTTTAACTCACTGGCGCCATGCGTCACGGAGCCTTCGAGATAGGGAGGGTCCACGGCTCGAGCTCAATAATGAAGTCAACCTCTCTCTTTGGGGCAACCCCAGAACTCCTCAGAAACACATCCGCGAACTCTTGCACGACCGGCACTGATCGACAGACAATGAGAGGCGGCTCTTCCCGCACAACTTGGCTAAATAGCCCCAAGCTCCATGAGCTAGCAAACGACGAGCTTTCACGGTGACACCATCGGCGGGCAAACTCCACCTGGACTCCACGAAACTTAAAGTTGGGCCGACGACTGGCGGCTGAACACTACTTCTTTCCGGTGGCGATCAATCAACGCGTGGTTAGCGACTAACCACTCCATACCAAGAATCACATCAAAACCACTCATAGGCGAGAACTATGAGTGTGGCTACTAGCAACTCTCCGGATATCTCGATCCGGCCATCCTTAATCTTATCTCTAGCCAACATACTAACTCCCGAAGGAGTTGCAACAGATAACTCAAAACCTAGAGGTTCTAGTCTTAACTTAGCATGCTCGGCCAAAAACAACGATACAAATGAATGCGTAGAACGAGAATCAAACAAGACAAATGCGCGGTGATCTAAAACAAGAAGCGTATTCGCTTACAGCGGCATCCAGACGCGCTCGGCCTCTGACGGTTCGTAGCAAACACTCGACCTCGCCGCCATTGGCCGAGCCGCCATAATCGGTGATCACAAAAACGGGCCATGTGCCCCTCTCTACCACAACGGTAGCACAATCTAGGTCCAGCCGACAAGCTCGCGTGGACTTTCCCACAAGTAGCACAAGCGGAAATCGCTCGGGTCCTCCTATTGCCGGGCTGAAACGGATGGAGCTCTCCGTGATCTCTGCTCGAATCGCCCTTGGCGCGCGGCCGCCCCCGAAAGTCAAACTTCCTCTTCGCCCCACAGTGCTGGGACGGACGCTGACAGAGCGGCAACAACCCGCTCAGCAGGATACTTCCCATTATAGATCGTGGCTAATCGAATGACCCTAGCATAAGTGTCGGGGCACGAGCCCGACATCTCGGGAAACACCCGCCTCAATCCGGATATGAACTTCCGAATCTTGACTCGGGGTGGCAATCAATCGAGGAGCAAAATATCCATACTCCGAGAACTTGCGCTCATATTCCTCAATGGAATCGAAGAACCCGCTTGAGGTTCCGGAAGAGCTCCACCATCTTCTCCCCGAGCCTCATCACCGATGAACTTTACCTTGAACTCGGCCTTGAAGAACTCCCAAGTAGCGGGTGGAGACCCGGTGGTCTCTCGCTCAAGGTGGACTCCCACCACCATCTCATTTGTGCCTCCTAGCACATGAGCCGCACATCTCGGCCTCGAATATCGGGGCACACCATGATCGGGAAGGTGTACTTCAAATGGGCGATCCACTGGCTGCCGGCTAACGCATCACCGGTGGCATCAAACTTCTCAAAGCTTCCACTTCACAAAATCCTTCACCACCTACCCAATTCCTCGGCACCCTCTCGCCATATATCGCCTCTGGGGCTACTTGCTCTGTGGAGTGGAGGTGCTACTTGAGCTCTCTCTTGAACCAATCGAGTCACCGCTCGATCTGGGCTCGGGACTCTTCCCATTCCGGCGCCAACAAGGCTTGGGTCTCGCCCTCGGTCACTCAACATGCGACCATAAAAGCCCTCATAGACTCGGCAAACTCTGCTCCAGAGCGATCTCACGGCGCTCGGTCGCCTCAACGCCCGCTCTAGGCGTAACGGGAGAGGCTTCTTTGGTGGAATGCCATCGATGTCGGCTTGGGACGATGTCCCTGCGATGTCGATCCGATCCACGATACCTCGACACGCTCTCGAACCTCCTCTCTCGAGACGGTGATAGCATCTTGGCGATCTACATCCAAACCAACAACGAATCAAAAACACGTCTGTCACCATTCCACAACACCAAACAAGGCATACACTAGATGATAGGTATTGTAAAATTCTTAACCCTTTTCCTTTCTAAAACAATAAATCTAGGCGTGCACTGATGACCGCTCGAGTGCCTTGATGATCATGGAAAACGACCTACAACAAAAGGTCGGTCTCTGAGAATCTATGACTCGAGCTCGATACCAATCAGTAAAGACCCGACCCAAAAAGGGGCTCTAAATGGGCCTTTACCCCAATGCATGTAGTGAAAATAAAAGACATTATAAAAAAATACATTTGGATTCCAAGTAAAAAGCAGAAACATTCAACAACCAAAACATACATTTCTAAAAGCACACTCACGATCGGAGATTTATTTAAACCATTAAAACAATCCACAAGTACCAATATCTTTGGAATCCATAAAACGTAAGAAAACATCCCGGGGCTCTGTGCCCGTCTACATGCATTCAGGGAAATAATAAAAAGTGAAGAGTCATGATAATTAAAATAAAACAATCGAGATGACAAAGAGGTTCCATGATCATAGCTCCTCCTTCACCATCCTGTCTCTCGCGCTTGATTACCCGTGGAAAACCACGAGAATAAGGGTGAGTAACGAATTACCCAAAGAAGAATCCCCAGCAGGGGTACAATACGATATACATGATCATCTAGAAGAATGTATGCAAGCTATGAGAACAAACACAGAGCGGAGCACATAGCTAAGTCCACACTTGGACCTCGGATGCCATCTCGTGGTCTTAGTCGGAAAATACCACAACACACTAAACGCACTATACGGAACAAGTCCCGGCCTCACGGCTGTCATCGCCGTCACGACGAAAGGTGCTCGCTCAAGATCCCGAGGAGCTCTCTCGCGCGTATGTAATGAGCGTAAGCGCGCACCGCATGCTACCGCAAACTCGAAGTGCCGGGTCTAGTGGCAAGCTGCCCGAGTTCGATCCACCATGCCTAACTAAATCTCCGGATCGGTGTCATCGACATAGGGTGTGAGACACGGACACGTGAACTATGTCACTGTACCACCGCACACCGAGGCTAAGGAACCGGTCGTGGTAGGCTTACACCGAAGCGGTCCTTGCCCTAACAGTGGCAATCAAGGGCTACGGCCGAACACGCCGAGGACGTGTCGATCGCCGGGACGAGGCAATGCCAAGTCATCATCCCGACCGTTGGGGCATTTAACGATCGCCACCCTCACCCAAGATTGCGGGGCCTACGGTTGGGATAGCTAATCCCTCACGGGGTCCAAGGGCGGAGAAGCGTCTCGAACGTCCTTGCCATAGATGCAAGATACTTTATGCATCGGCCCGGATGATTCTATCTACCTCAATTCTAAACCTTAACAATAATAACGATTCAATCAATGCAGTCCAATACGTGCTCATCGGATACAAAGAACCTAGCATGATACTACGAAGCAAGAACAGATATCGAACATGCTAGAATAGAACAACCTAGCATGGGCTAACATGAGAAACAATACAAGAGATCATGCCATCAGAATTGAACAGAGCACCTAGAGATAAACATGCTAGTAATCATACCCCTGCATACAAAACAACAATCACAAATATACCATGAGGTCCACACAACCCGTGAAGAAATCCTTACCTTGGTGGAAGACTTTTACACACAAATCCTAAGTGCGGAACAATCCCGAGCTAGCGAGCGGGAACCTAGCAAACCAACAATAATCGTATCTAAAATATCTAAACAACAATAGAACAGCAAGCTCGGCTCGGGGAACTCACGCGCGCGCGACGACACGAGCTTGGGGTGCGCCGCAAGCCGGCAAGGCAAAAAGGTGGCGGCCGGGCGCTACCGGCACGCAGCACACGGACACGCGCTGCTTGCGCTATGCTGGCACGGAGACGGACACGCTACCGCCGCTACGCTGGCAGCGGGCACAGCAGTGGACACGCGCGCTGGCGAGCGCTCGACGGCGCGGCGCGGGCCGGGCGTCGGGCGGCGGCTTGGCGCTGGCGCTCAGCGTCGGGCGAAGGGCCTTGGCGAACGCGTCGAGCGAAGGCGCGCGGCGAGCAGCTTCGGCAAGCGGACACGGCGAGTGTGTGCGAGCGATCGGTGGACGCGGCCGGCGCTGGCGAGGACCTCTGGCGTGGCGAGCGATCGGGCGATCTGGGCCGCTTGGGCGAACGGCGAGGCCGCTGCGGAGCAGTGCGGGCGTCGTGGCGGGTCGCTCGACCGATCCGGGCGTGCGACAGTAATGTGGGCTCGACCGATCCGGGCGTGGCGAGTGGGTGAGGATGATGGTCGCTCCTCTCGGTGGTGCGCACAACACACACACACACAACCCCTTTTTCTTACATTCGGCCAACAAACACCCAAATGAGAAGATGAAGAAGACGAAGACTTACCGGAATGATGATGATCGAACCCAAGGAGATGCAAGGATGAAGAACTCGGCAAGGCTATGGAGATGGAGAGCTTGGGCGGCCAAGAGATGTTTTGGAGAAGGAGATGAAATAACCTATTTCTATTTCATTTAACCAAATGCACCAAAACTCCAAAAATCCAAGGTTAACTAAGATGTGATGCAGAAAGAGTAACAAGAGCACCTAATGGCTCATTTGGCACACCTCTCTACAAGCTTCCCAGAGACCAGGTTCAAACCCCTACTGCAAAGACAATTTCCTTTATTTTTACTTTTGCAACCAACCTTGCTCAAACCAAACCACAAACCCCTCCAAAACCTACAAAACCATCCAATAATTTTAGTAGTTTGGAAAAGACACAAACGACCATGACGGCCCGACCAAATTACCAAATTACCCCTAGGGCATACGGAAGACGGGAAGAAAAACACTGGGTCGTTACAAAGAGGCCGTTAGTTCGTGGGCTGCAGACCGACGATCGTGGTTCGGAGATTCGTAGCTTTCAGGTCCGCCGGATATTACCGACAACCGTTCAAAATTTTTCCGCTATAGCCGCCCGCTTACTCGATTGACGAGGAAGGGTGTTGATTTCGTTTGGGATAGGAAGTGCGATGAGAGTTTTGCTAAGCTAACGAGTAGTTTGACGTCCGCCCGGTGTTGGCGATTCGGAGGGAAGCGGGGTTTCGTGGTGTACTGATGATGCCAAGCAAGTTTGGTTTGGGTTGCGTTTTGATGCAACACGGTAAGGTGATAGCATACGCTTGTGCGATTGAAACCACACGCAGCGAATTACCCGACTCATGATATGGAGTTGGCGTGATCGTCTTTGCACTTAAGATTTGGAGGCACTACTTGTATGGGGAAAAGATTCAGATTTTCTCGGATCACCAAAGCCTCAAGTATTTCTTCACTCACTCGTAGGACTCGAACATGAGGCGAGAGGAGGTGGTTGAGCTGGTAAAGGATTACGATCGTGAGATATTGTATCACCCCGAAAGGCAAATGTTGTGGCAGATGCACTAAGTAGGAAGACCTCGCATCTAGCAACGTTGGCAAATCCCAAAAGTATCATAAGGAAAGACCTCGAGAGAGCGGAAATAGCAGTGTTGTTAAGGGATGTTACCGCCGAGGTAGCTCGATTGACCATCCAGCCTCTGGTAAGGCAAAGGATTATTGACGGCCAATTGAATGATCCTAGGTTGAAAAAGTTGTACGAGAGAGGTCCGGTGATGGTGACTTTGATTTTGAGATATTTGCAGATGGTGGCTTGAGATATAAGGGTCGGCTATGTGTCCCACCGATGCGGTATTCGTTCGGAATTGTTGGTCGAGGCTCACACCTCGCCTTTTGCATGGCACCTGTGGGGTAACAAGATGTACCAAGATCTTAAGCGAGACTTTTTGGTGGATGGGGATGAAGAGAGATTGCCCGGCTTTGTCGGTCGGTGTCTCACTTGTCGCCAAGTGAAGGCGCCTAAGCAAAACCAGCGCAGGTTGCTACTGATCGCTCGGGGTGCCACAATGGAAGTGGGAGGAAATTACCATGGATTTTATTTCGGGATTGCCCGGGACTCCTAGAGGATATGCACGCATTTGGGTGGTCGTTGATAGGTTGACTAAGTGTGCCCACTTCATTCCGGGCAGGATAAACTACACCGTGGAGCAGAGGGCACACTGTTCCTTGAGCAGATAGTGAGGTACCACGGAGTGCCAGTTAAAATTATCTCCGACCGGGATTCCCGGTTTACATCACGGTTTTGGAAGGCCCTTCAGGCAGGTTTGGGCACAGAGTGCAGCTACAAAGATGACCTTCCACCCACAGATCGATGGCGGATCGAGCGGGTAAATCGAGATCTTAGAGGATATGTTGCGAGCTGCGTGTTGGATTTCCCGGTAGTTGGGACCGATGACTTGTATTTGATGGAGTTCGCCTACAACAATAGTTTTGACCAACCATTCGAGATGGCACCGTTTGAAGCATTGTATGGTAAGCGCTACAGTCCCCAGTATTCGGGAAGAGGTTGGAGACAGGCAGGTATTGGGTCCAGAGTTGCTCCAGTTGACCAATGAGGCTGTCCAGAAGATCAGAGCTCGAATGTTGACTGCACAGAGCAGGCAGAAGAGCTACGCCGATGTCAGACGTAGAGAGTTGGAGTTTGAGATTGGCCAGCACGTGTTCCTTAAGGTGGCTCCAATGCGTGGGGTTCTGAGGTTTGGTAGGAAGGGGAAGCTGAGCCCCAGGTTTGTCGGACCATTCGAGATCCTCGAGAGGATCGGGGCCGTAGCTTACCGGTTAGCATTGCCGCCAGCCTTGGCTGCAGTGCATGGTGTGTTCCATGTTTGATGCTCGCCAAGATGTGGCGGACCCTTCGCATGTCATAGATTTCGAGCCTTTGCAGCTAAACCATGACCTGAGCTTTGAGGAAAAGCCCATAAAGATCTTAGCATTTGAGAAGAAAGTCTTGAGGAACCGAGCTATTGATTTAGTGAAAGTGCAGTGGCGGAATCAGAGAGTCGAGGAAGCTACTTGGGAGTTGGAAGGGGAGATGAGGAGTAACTACCCGGGGTTGTTTTAGTGCAAAGAACTTCCGAGGACGGAAGTCCTCCAAGGAGGGAGTATTGTAATGCCCGGATTTTAGTTAAATTAAAATAAGGATTAAAGGATGATTTTGGAGGACTCGAACCCTCGGCCTCAAAGAGAGATGGGAGTTTGGAATTAATTAAGGAAAATAAATGCGCCAACTTGGGTTTGAAGGAGGAAAGCCTTGGGAAGGGAATTTTAGATTTCCAAGCTTATTTAATTTGAGGAAGAAGAAAAAAAAAAGGAAAAACACACTCTCTCTCGCAAAACCCTAACCTCTCGCCCAACACCCACGCCGCACGCCTCGCACGCCACGCTGCGCGCACCAAGCGCCGCCGGCCACCAGCCCCACACCGCCGCGACGCTCGCTCGCCACTGCCGCACCGCACCGAGCCATCGCCGGCCTGATCGCGCCGAAAGCAGCCGCCCGCCGTCGCAGCGCTGCCGTCGCCCAGCGCCGCCGTCGCCGCACTGCCGCGCCCAGCGCCGCCGCCGCCGCACCGGCGCGCCCAGTGCACCACCCGCGATCGCCTGTCGCCGCGCGCACGACGATAAAGACCGCAGCAGACCACCCGCGATCGCCTCGTCGGCCGCGCCCTGACGACAAAGCACTCCAGCGCCAGAGCTGCGTCGCTCCGCTCGCCGCGCGCCGTCCCCAGCGTGTCGCTCGTTCGCGCGCCCGGCCTCGCGCGCCAGTCGCCGCGACATCGCCGCGCCATCCGACGCCTTGCGCAGCGCGCGCTCGCCAGCGTGTCTTGCTTACCCGCCGCGCGCGCGCGCGCGCCAGCGCCCTGGCGCCGCGGCGCAAAGCCGTCCTTCTTCTTGCTTGCTGCGCGAGGCGTGTGCCTTCTCGGTTGGTAAATTCCCGAGCCTCCACCCTATGGACTTCCGATTTTAGATGTGTTTATTAATTAGGATATTTTATTACTTGCCTAGGTTGTCGGCAGTGCGCTTAGAAGCTCGAGAGTCATCCGTTGATCGTTGATTCTATTCACTTCCAGGTAAGGACTTCTTACCGGGGTTGTGTGGACCCTGCGAATACTTTGATAGCATGCTATGTGTTGTGTATGTATGAAACTGCTAGTGGATAGGTTGCTTGTTCTTTCTTGTTTTCAGATGGTTTTGCGCTTGTGATTCCTGATATATCCTGTTAGTTTCATGCTAGGGGTTAAATTGTCTCGGCATAACCGTGACCTTGTTATCCTGTTAGTGCCATGCTAGGAATTGGCGGATGATGTATAGTGTAAGAGATTGTAGAGGTAGCTAGCGCGTCCCGCTCGGGAAAGCCCCGATGGACATCGGAGGTGTAAGACCCGATGGGCATCCTAGGTGTATAAGTCCCGATGGGCATCACCGAGTTGGAGGTGTAAGACCCGATGGGCATCCTAGGTGTATAAGTCCCGATGGGCATCACCGAGTTGGAGGTGTAAGACCCGATGGGCATCCTAGGTGTATAAGTCCCGATGGGCATCACCGAGTTGGAGGTGTAAGACCACGATGGGCATCCTAGGTGTATAAGACCGATGGGCATCACCGATGTGGAGGTGTAAGACCCCGATGGGCATCCTAGGTGTATAAGTCCCCGATGGGCATCACTGAGTTGGAGGTGTAAGACCCCGATGGGCATCCTAGGTGTATAAGTCCCCGATGGGCATCACTGAGTTGGAGGTGTAAGACCCCGATGGGCATCCTAGGTGTATAAGTCCCCGATGGGCATCACTGAGTTGGAGGTGTAAGACCCCGAAGGGCATCCTAGGTGTATAAGTCCCCGAAGGACAGCACTGAGTTCTAGGTTGGGTAAGCCTCGAATAGGCAAGCCCAAGAGTGACGTTCTGTTAACCCATCTGTTTGCTCTGAGTCTTTGCATGGTTGCATGTCCGTGTGCTAAATGATATGTTTTCGTATTGTACCCCGGTTGGGGATTCTTACTGAGTAACTCGTTGCTCACCCTTATTTTCTGTGGTTTTCCACCAGGTAACTTGGGACATCGGCAGGATGGCTAGGAGGAGGCTGCTGGATGATCATGGATAGCTGGCTCTGGGATGCATGTTCTTTTATTGTTTTCTTATGATTTAGCATGTAGTGGGACTTGAGTCCCTAGGAAAAGTACTCAAAAACCTATTTTATGATTCTCGTACCGTTTCCCTTGATTTGTTTTTAAGAAAGTACTGATCAGTCATCTACCTGTTTATTTTAAATGGAATTATATTTTCCTTGTTTTTAATGTACTTACTTCAAGGATTTAAATTTCAACTCTGAATGACGTTTTCCATTCCTAGACATGCATGCTAAGTAAGGATCTAGGTTAGAGACCGCTTCTTTTGGGTCGGGTCCTTACACTGGGCGGCTAGGGTTGGGTTTTCTTGGTGAGGTCGGCTAGGAGAGAGAGAGAGAGAGAGAGAGGTAAAACAAGGGGAATGAGATTTTCTTGATTTTCTTTCCTTTTCCTAATTTAAATAGGTCTTGGTTACCTAAATCTCTTCCCCGGGCTTGCTCCTTCGAGTCCCGGCTGAAGCAACCTTTTCTCCTTATTAAAACTCATTTAAACCAAGCTCCCAAATCACCATCAAGGGCAAGGGTTCAAATCCCAATGGAAGCACTTAAATTAACAATAATTTTGTTAATTACCAAATCACCTCCAAACTTCCAACCAACTAGCCCGAACTTCTTGGGTCCTGCAACCAACAACAATCAAGCCTCGACAAGGGCAGGAGTGACCCTGGAATCCTGAAAATCCACAAAACCTTGACCGGGGGCAAAAAGACCAAAATACCCCTAAGGGTTAAAATAGCTCTAACGGCCCATCCAAACATCCGCATAATGTCCCGAAAACACCTGGGAAACCGAAATAGAAAACTGGGCCGTTACAATACTCCCTCCTTTTAAGTCTTTCGTCCTCGAAAATCCTAAGACGAAAACAACTCTAGGAAATCTCCACTGATCCTTAACCAACCAAACTCCCGGTCAAGACAACACTAAATGTTCTTCGAAATCCAAACCCCCTTGGGTTCCCAAAGGCTCAAAGCCACAAGCCATCCAGTCTGCCACAACAAGACTGGGCATACACCGAACTCCGAAGAAATAGATGTGATAGTGCTAACGGTAATACACATCCTCAAACTCGCACTAGCTCTCAAACGGTCTTAAAATCTTAGGGCTCACTTAACCCTGCTAGCCCAACTCGGAACGCCTCTCTACGGCGCTACTCTCCGCAAACTCGTGGACGGGTCACAAGCTCTAAAACTCTACGCCACGCTCCGGCGTAACTTCTCTGAATGCTCATAGCTGTTATCAAACAGCCTCGACCCTTCACCATGCTGACCAAACAACTGAACCTCCCAGGTTTCAGAAACTAAACGGCCTACTCTTACTTCACAAGAGATCTGCGAGCCCCAATGGTTGCCTACAATCCTTAACGAAATCCAAATCGAACCACCAACTGGTGACTGATCGCAAGGCAAACTCCTCCAACTAGCATGCGTCCACAACACTTAAGCAACCATCTTACGAGAAATCGAAGCACCAAAGCCAAGGGGCACTTTTCTGGTTCACCAAACGGCTACCACCAACACACCAGCTGAAACTTCAGCTACGGCCACCTTTAGAAGACAAGGTCCAGGCACAGGCTCCACTCGGCCAAACTAACAAACTAGAGCCCCTCAACGGCCGACAACAAACTTTCCAATGCAATCCGATCAACCACTAGCCTAAGAGAACATCGCCAGACAGAAAAACAAACAACATTCCTCTTACGGAAATCTCGAGCAGCAAGGAATAAAACATTACGTGGCTACTAGCAACACAATAGCTGGAGGATAACAACTCTAAGGTTTCCAACCAATGCCACGACATCTCTGTGCCAACCCACTCAACTGTGGCTCAGCTATAACGCCAACTGCGAACGCACATCAACTAGGAACAAAGCCCGAGAAGGCTTGCTCTGCAGAAACTCAACCCAAGCTTATAACGAGCAAGGCTCACCTCCAAGCTGCCACTCAACTCTTAAGCCCATCTGGCTGCTCCAAGGACTTCCTCCTTATAGCTTAGACCTAACTCTTCTTCCAATCCAGAAACTCCACCCACGAAACATCGCGAGGAATAAGGATAGCGACGACCACAAGCTTGCGGATCCTGAACAACACGAGTCGGCAAGACTACCTCAAAAGTTAAAACTCGAGGCCGGCATCCACGGTGCAACTCAACTACCAAAGAACTAAGGGGTTCTACAAACTCCAAAGATCCAACAACCTTCCAGCAACAACTCAAGCCCTTGAACTGGCAGGCCTCCGCCCTTGCGGGAACAAACAACTTTCCGCTTGCTTACAAGCAAACGCAGGGACACTCTCGCTGGGCTGACCGCTGCGCTACTCTGATCAACTACACAACTCAGGAGCTAAGCTGACTCCTCCTCAACAGGAACGATTTCCCAGCAAGCGAACTTCCGAAGGACAGCGAACTTCACACACGCTCGCTGCCTTGCTCAAACCCAAGGGCAACAACAACCAACTCTCTCAGGAAGCAACATCCGAGGATCCTCAATCGCTTGAACCCCCAACTTGGAACTAGCAGTGCCTACTCAATTGCCGAGGGAGGGGTCAACTCCCAAAACTTCTTGACTAGGAACAAGTCCCCAGGGCAACGCCCGCTTGCTCGAACTGAGCTAGCTCACGAAACAACATGGGAACCAAACATTGGTCAACACCAAGCACCACCTCGCTAAGAATTCCGAAAATCAACGTGGAGGTTACCAAGAACAACTCTAGCTTGTTAACCGACATCAAGCATCCAGCAACTCAACCGAGGAACACTGCCTGGGTCTGACTGAGCTCTGGTGAGGCTCTCCTGTAACGGCCCCGTTTTCCTTCCCGGTTAATAACAAAATTAATTGGAAAATTAATTTAATCTTTTGGGATTTGAGCCTTGCCCTAAATGGTGAATGTGGAGTTTTAAGAAAAGAGTCTTAATTAAAAAGAAAAAGAGAAAAGAATTTCTTTGGTAGGGACCCGTAAGAGAAAAGCCTTGGGAAAGGAATTTAGGTCTCCTAACCTATTTAAAAATAAGGAAAAGAAGGAAAATCAAGAAACTCCTAATTTTTCCCCTCTTAGCGCATTCTCTCTCTCTCTCTCTCTCTCTCTCTCTCTCTCTCTCTCTCCTAAAACCCTAGCCGAAAAAAGCCCTAGCCACACCATCGAGCCACCCCCGAGCCACCCGACCCTAGCGCGCACGCACCACCCCCGCCTGACCCGCCCGCCCGCTGACAGCCTGGCAGACGCACTGCGAGACCACGCCGCCACCGCTCGCCGCCCCCAGCCATCTGACGCTGCCGACGAAGCCCCACCGTCAGACCCATCGCTACCGACGTCGCTGTAGCGCCAAAGACCGCCCGACGTCGCTCGTGGTCGCCACAGTGCCGCAACGCGCAGCCAGACGCGCCGCCCGCCGCGCCGCCGCCCCGCCGCTCAGCGCGACCCCACGCGCGCCCACTCCAGCGCGACCTCTCGCCGCGCGCCAACCCAGCGAGAGCCGCTTCGCTCGCGCGTCGCCGCCGCTGCAGCACACACCCATGCTCACGCCCTGCGCGTCCGCCCGCGTGCGCGCGCGCCCAAATGGCGCCCAGCGCCGGGCAGCGCCGGCGCCCAGCGCACGCAGCAGCTAGGCGCCCAAGCCACCCTCCGCTGCTGCCGAGGCCCGTGTCTTCTCGGTGGTAATTCCCGAACCAATCCCTTTGTGTTTTCTAAGCTTCTGGTCACTGTATGTATTTACTTAGGATGCTTTATTTATGCCTAGGTTGCTCGAGTTCGTATTAAGCTCGAGGGTCTTTTTGGTTGTGATAGCTATTCTCCACTTGTTTCGGTGTAAGGACTTCCTACCGTGGTTGTGTGGACCCTGCTATGCTTTCTTAATTGTGCCTTGTATGCTTGTTTACCTTTATGAGCATGTTAGCGGATAGGATAGCTAGTGATTGAATTCTTGCTAGCATGTTTTGCCTTTTTGTTCATGTTAGTGCCATGCTAGGTTTGTTCTTCCAGCATGCTTGAGATTCCTGCTTTAAGCTCGTAGTATCATGCTAGGCTATGTATGACAGATGTCTTTGTGGATGTTAGCCAGGAATCACGTACTTGGTAGTCTAAGCTAGTATGATAGGGTTTGTCTTCATCTAGAGGCTGAGAGCGGACATAACGTACCTTGTCCCCACCGTCGGGAGTAGAGCGAAGCATAACATAACGTACCTGCTTCCCCGGAAGCCGGTGAGGATTAGCTACCTCATTGGCATAAGCCTAGTTTGTAGCCTGCTAGAGCGGAACCCCGCCAGCGGTGCAAGCCTACCTTGGCGGTTCTTAGCTTTCGTGTCGGTGGTACAGCCGTGCGGATGAGTGCCGAGGGCCTCGACCTCTCGTGATCGTGACACCGTTTCGAGTCTTAGGCATGCGCACTGGCCGCGCGTAGTTTGCCCCCTAGGCCCCGCATTTACGCCGGTTGCGAGGAAGAGCATGCGGTGTGCGCAAGACACGCAGCGTTAAGTAGCCGGTTCGGAGAGCTCCCCCGGGCTAATGTTCGTGAGTACACGTTCCTTCTTGTTTAGAGCCGGACTTGGGTACTCTCCCGATAGTCCAGATTTATAAGCGAGGGTAAGAGACCCTTGAGGACACCCATTGGGATTGACTTTAGAGTTAATCAATTGGTCGAGGAGAAAGACCCTCGAGGGTGTCGGACATCTTGGGATCGGTTTTGAGTGATCAATTGGCCAAGGAGAAAGACCCTTGGAGATGTCCGAGATTGGTTTGAGAGCCAATCATTAGGCGGAAGTAGGAGACTTCCGTGGATTCCGGATTTGCCTTGTGAGCTCATTGAGCTAAGATCCGTGTTGATATTTGTGACATGTGTACTAGGTCTGCTAGATGATAGATTGCATCGTATCGCACTCCGGTCGGGGGTTCTTCTTGAGTATGTTTATACTCACCCTTATCGTGGCTTCTTCCACGGGTAACTTGGGACAAGCACCGAGGTGGCTAGCGGAGAGAGCTGGGAGATCATGGATTTCTTGACACTCTGTCGTGTCTTATTTTTCTATTTTGGATTTCAGCATGTAGTTGGACTTAGATCCGTAAGGAAAACTATGATTTGAACTATTTTATGTTTTAAGGAAAGTCTCGATCGATCCAACGTTTTAATTTGAATGGTTCGTTTTTGCCTAATGAATGTTTACTTTGTTTTGATTGTTTTTCCGCTCATGTGTTTGAAAAGTTTTTAATCCAACCCTGATCGGGTCCTTTTATGTTTTAAATTTGCATGCTTTGAGTAAAGACCTAGATTTAGTTCCATTTTGGGTTGGGTCTTTACTGGTTGGTATCGAGCACGAGTCATAGATTCGTAGACTAACTTTGTTTGTAGGTTGTGTTCCCATGATCTCCAAAGACTCCAAGGCCGCGAGTTTGTCTAAGTTCAATAAGCTAAGGGTTTTGTTTATGATACTATATGCAGTACACATGTGTTATCTTTGTTGTGAGAGAAAGTCCGAGCGTGGACTAACCCGTTGTGGTTTCCGTGTAGATCGCCGATATGCGGTTACACGTAGTGGAGCAGTCCGTCGAATCGCAAATAGAGATCTTTGCAGAGCCAGCGGCAGGTATATCGAGGCTCGTAGGCGCCCGTGGCACTAGAGGTTAACTTGCCCGAGAGAAGGGGCGGAGGCTGCTATGCCTCAAGGTGCAGCTCAGGAGGAGATATTTACGCTATGAGAGACATGATGATGGGCCTAATGGCCGAGCAGCAGAGCCGAGACTCAGCGCAGGCTAGCGGCGAGAGAGAGGAGTCTAGGGCACAGATAGCCCGTTGACCACGGCTCATGCGGCGAGCACCCCAGCAGCTCCAAAGAGTTTCTGTAGCTCGGTAGCTCAACCGAGGGGCAGGTCATCGAGACCAGTCGGACTCACTTGATAGTGCAGAGAGGAGTCTTTGAGTTTGGCAAGTGGTTGAAAGATTTCACCAAGTGGAAGCCAAGAGAATTTGATGCTTGAGAGAACCCACTTGTGGCGATCGGTGGTTGGCAAGAATGGAGTACATCTTTAGAGTTATGGGATGCCCAGATGTTCGAGAGGCCGAGATGTGCGGCCCATGTTCTCTCGACACGGTGAGTGGTGGTGGGAGTCCACAGATAGAGCTAGACCAGGTGGGTCTTCTCCAGCCCACTGGGAGTTCTTTAGAACGAAGTTTGAGCTAAGTATGTTAATGACGAGGCTCGGCAGGAGATGGCAGAGGCCTTCTCAAATCTGAAAGCAGGATCGAGATAGTATTGCCGCCTATGAGAAGAAGTTCTCTCGAGTATAGCTATTTCGCACCGGAGCTCATTGCCACCGAGGAGCTCAAGACTAAGAAGTTCATTTGTGGGTGAGGAAGGAGGTTGCTCAGGATGTTCGAGCACTCGCTCCCGAGAGTTATGATCGAGCGATGGAGTTGGCCACGATTTATAACCCGAAGTATCCGCGGTCGCAGGATCTGTTGCGCGCCGGCTCGGTCGATTCGGCTGCCCAGTGATACTCGGCGTAAGAGGAAGTGCAGGACTTCTAGTGGTTTCCGCTCAATCAGTCGCCAGACTCGCGGCGAGGCCATCCGATGGTCGAGATCAGCGCCGACCTCGGTAGAGCCAGATCGCCGCGCAGGCGGGACCAGCGGCCAGCTCATTGCAACAAGTGCGGAAAGGCACATTATGGTGCGTGTGGAGCATCGCCCGTGCTTGCTACAGATGTGGCAAGGAGGGGCACTTGGCGATTCTGCGCACTCGAGATTTAGCAAAGCGGCGGGGCCGGCCCAACAGCGAGGGCGGGTGTTTGCCACTACTCGCCAGGAGGCGGAGCGCATCGATGATGCGATTTGCGAGGTGCCGCTTGTCTTACAAAGACTATGCATTTGTATTGTTTGATTCGGGTTCGACCCATTCCTTTGTTTCGATGCATTCGTTAGACAAGCTTGTGTGGAGCTCGAACCTCTAGGGTTTGAGCTGTGTGTTGCCACTCCTTCGGGTGTGAGTATGTTAGCTAGCAAAGAGAGTTAAGCATGGCGGATCTGAGATATCGATGAGATTTTAGAGGCTACCCTCATAGTCTTTGTCTATGAGCGGTTTCGATGTGATCATTGGCATGGATTGGTTGGCGAGAGAACCATGCATTGATAGATGCGCCGGAAAGAAGTGGTGTTTAGGCGCCTCGAGGCCGAGCTTCAAGTTTCGCGGTGTCGGGGAGGAACTTGCCCGCCTTTGATCTCCGCAGCGAAAGCCCATAGATTGTTGGCTCGAGGAGCTTGGGGCTTCTTGGCAAAGCTGTCGAGGAGATAGTAGTATCTGCGTTGATTATTGACATGGTCCCCTGTGGTGCAAGAGTTTGCAGATGTTTTCCTGAAGAGTTGCGGGTTTACCCCCGAAGCGGGAGTTGGACTTCACCATTGAGCTGGAGCCAGGGGACTCTTCCCATTTCCAAAGCCCCGTATCGTATGGCGCCGGGTGAGTTGAGAGAACTCAAAGTGCGATTGCAAGAGATGCTTTGGATCGAGGTTTCATCCGTCCGAGTGTGTCCCCGTGGGGAGCACACATCTGTTTGTTAAGAAGAAGGATGGATCCATGCGCTTGTGTATAGACTATAGAGAATCGAATAAAGTCACGGTGAAGAATAAGTATCCCCGCCGCGTATAGATGATCTGTTTGATCGCCCGAGGAGCCTCGGTGTTTTCTAAGATTGATTTGAGGTCGTGGTACCATCGGTGAGGATTCGAGATGCAGATATCCCGAAGACCGCGTTCAGATCGAGGTATGGTCATTATGAGTTCGTGGTCATGTCTTTCGGACTCACGAACGCCCCCGCAGCGTTTATGGACATGATGGACAGAGTGTTCAAGGCATTCTTGGATAACTTCGTTATCGTATTCATAGACGACATTTTGATTTATTCCAGGACAAAGGAGGACCATGCTTCGCATTTGAGGCAAGTTTTGACAGCATTGCGTGAGAACCAGTTGTTCGCAAAGTTCTCTAAGTGTGAATTTTGGCTAGAGAGAGTAGCCTTCCTTGGACATATCGTGTCAGCAGATGGTATAGCGGTGGACCCCGCAAAGATAGAGGCAGTTAGCTCATGGGCCAGACCGACGACGGTCGCCGAGATACGCAGCTTTTTGGGTCTGGCAGGTTATTACCGGCGTTTCGTGAAAGACTTTTCCGCTAAGGCGGCACCCCTAACCCGTCTGACCAAGAAGGGTGTTGACTTTATTTGGGATGCTAGATGTGAGGAAAGTTTTGCCCAGCTTAAGCTCAGCTTGACGACAAAGACTGTGTTGGCGATTCGGAAGGAACAGGAGGTTTCGTAGTTTATAGTGATGCTTCCAAGTATGGTTTAGGCTGTGTGTTGATGCAGCATGGGAAGGTGATAGCTTATGCTTCCCGGCAGTTGAAGCCTTATGAGAAGAACTATCCAACTCATGATATGGAGTTGGCTGCAGTTGTTTTTGCTCTAAAGATTTGGAGGCATTACTTATATGGTGAGAGGATTGATTGTTCACGGATCACGAGCCTCAAATATTTCTTCACTCGAAGGAGTTGAACATGAGGCAGAGGAGGTGGCTCGAGTTAGTAAAGGACTACGATTGTGAGATTTTGTATCATCCCGGAAAAGCCAATGTTGTGGGTGATGCATTTGAGTAGGAAGACGTCGCATTCAGAGCTTTTTGCCGAGCTCCCAAGTTGAATTGCGGAAAGAGTTTGAGCGAACCGGTATTGCAGTCTTGTTGGGAGAGGTTACCGCTTGAGGTAGCCCAACTATCTCAGTTCACCCGTCGCTTAAGCAGAGGATCATCGACGATCACCGAGTGATCCCAAGTTGAGGAGATTGCTCTAGAGGGTTAAGGTGATGGCGATTTCGACTTTGTTGTGGCACCGGACGAAGGCTTGAGGTACCGAGAGTCGATTGTGCGTCCCGGATGACGCAGAGGTTCGAGCGAGTTGCTCGCCGAGGCACATAGTTCCCCATTCACTTGGCACCCGTGGAGGTACCAAGATGTACCAGATCTCAAGCGTAAGTTCGGTGGATGGGCATGAAGCGAGATATAGTGGAGTTTGTTAGCGGTGTCTCACTTGTCAACAAGTGAAGGCCCCCAGACAGAAACCTGCAGGTTTATTGCAGCCGTTAAGTGTTCCACAGTGGAAGTGGGATGAGATTTCGATGGATTTTATCTCTGGGTTGCCGAGGACACCGAGAGGGTTCACTCAGATCCGGGTAGTAGTGGACCGGTGACCAAGAGTGCACACTTTATTCCGGGAAGATTAGTTATACCGTGGAACAGTGGGCACAGTTGTTCCTTGAGCAGATTGTGCGGTACCACGGGGTACCCGCAAAGATAGTATCAGATCGGGATTCTCGGTTCACATCTCGCTTCTGGAGAGCGCTCCAGAAGGGTTTGGGAGGCCGAGTGCGATTCAAAGATCGCCTTCCACCCTCAAACCGATGGTCGATCGAGAGGGTGAATCAGATTCTGGAAGACATGTTGAGAGCCTCGTATCTTGGACTTCCCAGCAGTTGGGACGATGCACTGTACTTGATGGAGTTCGCTTACAACAACGGCTATCAGGCGACTATTCGGATGGCCCCATTCGAGGCCTTTGTATGGTAAGCCGCTGCAGATCCCAGTGTGTTCGGGGAGGAGGTTGGGGATAGGCGAGTTTTGGGACCCGAGTTACTTCGGATGACGAACGACGCAGCGGTCTGCGAGAAGATAAGGGCTCGCATGTTGACAAAGACAAAGTAGGCGAAAAGTTACGCCGATGTGAGGCATAGAGACTTGGAATTTGAGGTGGGTCAACATGTTTTCTGAAAGTAGCACCTATGCGTGGGGTGTTAAGGTTTGGAAAGCGAGGCAAAGTGAGCCCGAGTTTGTAGGGCCTTTTGAGATCCTTGAGCGGATCGGAGCGGTGGCCTATCAGTTAGCCTTACCCCGTCTTTGTCGGGCGGTGCATAATGTGTTCCACGTTTCGATGTTGAGAAAGTACGTGGCGAGATCCTTCGCATGTGCTAGAGCATGAGCCCCTAGAGTTGAGTACTGATTTATCCTTCGAGGAGAAGCCCGTGCAAATTTTGGCTTATGAGCGCAAGGTATTGCGCAACCGAGAGATAAGTTTAGTAAAGGTTCTTTGGAGGCATCGAGAGGCGAGAGGAAGCGACGTGGGAGCTAGAGGATGAGATGAGGACTCATTACCCGGAGTTGTTCAGTTCTTAGGACTTTCGGGGACGAAAGTCTTTTAAAGGGGAGTATTGTAACGCCCCGTTTTCCTTCCCTGAGTTAATAACAAAATTAATTGGAAAATTAATTTAATCTTTTGGGATTTGAGCCTTGCCTAAATGGTGAATGTGGAGTTTTAAGAAAAGAGTCTTAATTAAAAGAAAAAGAGAAAAGAATTTCTTTGGCCGGGACCCGTAAGAGAAAAGCCTTGGGAAAGGAATTTAGGTCTCCTAACCTATTTAAAAATAAGGAAAAGAAGGAAAATCAAGAAACTCCTAATTTTTCCCCTCTTAGCCGCATTCTCTCTCTCTCTCTCTCTCTCTCTCTCTCTCTCCTAAAACCCTAGCCGAGCAGCCCTAGCCACACCATCGAGCCACCCCCGAGCCACCCAGCCCTAGCCGCACGCACCACCCCTGCCAAGACACCCCTGCCGCACACGACACCTGCGACCGCACTGACCACGCCGCCCGGCCCCGCCGCCCGGCCATCGTGCGCTCGCCGACGAAGCCCACGTCGCACCCCATCGCTACCGACGCCGCGTCGCAGTAGCCGCCAAAGACCGCCCGGCGTCGCTCGTGGTCGCCGCGGTCGCCGCGCGCAGCCCAGACGCGCGCGCCGCCGCGCGCCCCGCCGCTCGGCGCGACCGCCGCGCCCACTCCAGCGCGACCCCTCGCCGCGCGCCAACCCAGCGAGCCGCTCGCTCGCGCGTCGCCTTGCAGCCGCACACCCGCGCGCTGCCCTGCGCGTCCGCCTGACGTGCCGCGCGCCCAGCGCCCAGCGCCCGGCGCCCCACCGCACCAAGGCGCCCAAGCCACCCTCCTTGCTGCGAGGCCCGTGTCTTCTCGGTGGTAATTCCCGAACCAATCCCTTTGTGTTTTCTAAGCTTCGGTCTTTGTATGTATTTACTTAGGATGCTTTATTTATGCCTAGGTTGCTCGAGTTCGTATTAAGCTCGAGGGTCTTTTTGGTTGTGATAGCTATTCTCCACTTGTTTCCGTGTAAGGACTTCCTACCGTGGTTGTGTGGACCTGCTATGCTTTCTTAATTGTGCCTTGTATGCTTGTTTACCTTTATGAGCATGTTAGCGGATAGGATAGCTAGTGATTGAATTCTTGCTAGCATGTTTTGCCTTTTTGTTCATGTTAGTGCCATGCTAGGTTTGTTCTTCCGGCATGCTTGAGATTCTCGCTTTAAGCTCGTAGTATCATGCTAGGCTATGTATGAGTGAGATGTCTTTGTGGATGTTAGCCAGAATCACGTACTTGGTAGTCTAAGCTAGTATGATAGGGTTTGTCTTCATCTAGAGGCCGAGAGCGGACATAACGTACCTTGTCCCCACCGGTCGGGAGTAGAGCGAAGCATAACGTACCTTGCTTCCCCGCGGCCGGTGAGGATTAGCTACCTCATTGGCATAAGCCTAGTTTGTAGCCCTGCTAGAGCGGAACCACCGCCAGCGGTGCAAGCCTACCTTGGCCGGTTCTTAGCTTCAGTGTCGGTGGTGGTACAGCCGCACAGATGAGTGCCGAGGGCCTCGCACCTCTGTGATCGGTGACACCGTTTCCGAGTCTTAGGCATGCGCACTGCCCGCGTAGTTTGCCCCTAGGCCCCGCATTTACGCCGGTTGCGAGGAAGAGCATGCGTGTGTGCGCGCAAGACAGCGTTAAGTAGCCGGTTGGGAGAGCTCCCGGGCTAATGTTCGTGAGTACACAGTTCCTTCTTGTTTAGAGCGGACTTGGGTACTCTCCGATAGTCCAGATTTATAGCGAGGGTAAGAGACCCTTGAGGACACCCATTGGGATTGACTTTAGAGTTAATCAATTGGTCGAGGAGAAAGACCCTCGAGGGTGTCGGACATCTTGGGATCGGTTTTTGAGTGATCAATTGGCCAAGGGAGAAAGACCCTTGGAGATGTCGGGATTGGTTTGAGAGCCAATCATTAGGCCGGAAGTAGGAGACTTCCGTGGATTCCGGATTTGCCTTGTGAGCTCATTGAGCTAAGATCCGTGTTGATATTTGTGACATGTGTACTAGGTCGCTAGATGATAGATTGCATCGTATCGCACCCCGGTCGGGGTTCTTACCGAGTATGTTTATACTCACCCTTATCGTGGCTTCTTCCACAGGTAACTTGGGACAAAGACCGAGGTGGCTAGCGGAGAGAGTGGGGAGATCATGGATCCGCTTGACACTGTCGTGTCTTATTTTCTTATTTTGGATTTGACATGTAGTTGGACTTAGATCCGTAAGGAAAACTATGATTTGAACTATTTTATGTTTTAAAGAAAGTCTTGATCGATCCATTGTTTTAATTTGAATGGTTCGTTTTGCCTAATGAATGTTTACTTTGTTTTGATTGTTTTCCCGCTCATGTGTTTGAAAAGTTTTTAATCCGACCCTGACTGGGTCCTTTTATGTTTTAAATTTGCATGCTGAGTAAAGACCTAGATTTAGTTCCATTTTCGGGTTGGGTCTTTACATCTCCACAACTTAGGGTTCCTCCGATCGCCCTCCGACACACACTGTCATCAAACGGTCTAATAGACAACTGGCTACACGAGCACATCTCCCTCCAGCATCTCAACTGTGCTGGCCAAAAGCTCTTCCTTTCCACATCTGTAGCAAGCACGGGCGATGCTCCACACAATCCGAAAAGCGCCTTACCACACTTGATGCAATGAGCCGGCTGCCTGGCCCCGCCCTGCTGACGATCCTGAGCTCTAACCTGCGGTCGGCGCTGATCGCGACCCCTAGACTGGCCCTGTCGGCGAGTCTGCTATCCACCTGAGCGGGAACAACCAGATGACCCAAACTTCCTCTTGCTCAAAGCATCAGCCACATCGTAGCTTCTACCCAGGGTAAGGATCCGAACAACTCTCTTAGCCATGGCGGCCAGAAACTCCGCGATTTTACTACCATCGCCCTGGATCAGTTCCAACTGAACTCCAACCATCGATCAACAAGAAATGCCTCTACCCAAGTCAAGGGCCAACTAGCATAACTTGCCTACGCAACAACCCGGCTACCGGCACGGTAACCTCTCAACCCAAGTTAGGGCACTTGCCAAGAACTAAAGTCCTAACTCCTCATAATTGAGCACTGGTTTCACAACCCGAAACACCTCGAGGTTCTTGAAAATAACACCACGGAACGAGCTACACAAAAGTACACCGGCGTGTACAGCTCCAACTTGGTTCCTTAAGATCCAAACCAACAAGTATTCTCACACAAGGCAACTTTTGCCTCCCAATAGAGCCACATCTAGCAAACGAGCAACAAGAGTTCAACCCACTTGGGGTCAACTCACCACGGAATGCCACATTGGTCGACTCACTCTTACAAGAGCATAGCCACACCAAGCTAACTTACCTCATACCAATGGTCCACTAAACGTGCTCCAATCAACCATCCAACTCATGGCTCTAACAGTGGATCAACCACACATCATCGATGCCAACCCTACTCATATTAGGGTAACTTCAGGGTAGTCGAATCACACTACAATCCAACTGGCTCACAAGCCCACATCACAGGCGCGAGAACTCAGACGCGCTAGCCTTTAACAACCAACAGCATCCTTTGTACCCAACTCTCGGTGACCCTGAAAGGCTCCTACTTATCCCTCGAACGACCTCAAACTTGTAGTTCTCTGGCTACCACCGAGCTAGATCTCTTATGCAGCTCAAATAGGTGCAATCTCATGAATGGGTACAAGACTAGTGGGGATGCTAAACTCCGGGTGAGTCCTGGAACCACCTGTAGGAAAAGTGCCAACTGGCCTGAATCTAGGCCTCCTCTCAAAGCTTGGTGCCAACAGGCACTACTTCCTTTACAGCACAAACATCCCTTTACGGGCTTTAAGCCCCTCTGAGGGTAGGGAACATCACACTCCAGGTGACAGGGCAATGGCACTCAACACAAGAGTCTCAACACTCGAGTAGACTACTCTCTGACATCACGTCTAACAGACAAGCCAAGGCCCACTGCTACATCCCACTCGATGCTCGACGAATACTCAGGCCAACCCTCGGGTGGCAGCACCTAGCTCCACACCTGGAACATGATAACAGAAGGTGCTTTTCTCTAATAGCCAGCTGAAAACCACGGATGGATTAAGTCCTGACAAGCAAACTCCACACTACCCCTTGGCTACGAGGGTACTAAAAGAACTGGCTACAAAACGACTGCAGGCTTGCAGGAGGACAAGATGTCTCTACATCTTCCTCAAAAGCTACTAACTTGGCGGCTTGCCAATCGGCCGGGTGGTGGTGGAGACTCTCTTTGGTCCGCCTCTCACGGGGACTTCCACCACCACCACACTGCGCATCAAAGCAAACACGAGCGGCACGCCTCGACCTCCGAACATCGTGTCATCGGCCTCTCGAACACCGAGTCATCACAACACTTGGATGATAAACTCGATCTTGGCCAACCACCTCGCTGCTAGCGATGGGTCTAAAAACATCCAGCTCTACAGCTTCCACTTGCCAAACTCGGCGGCTCGATCAACGCCAACTAACTTATCAAAGATAACTCGCTGATCGAGCCCTCCTGGGAACCTTCAGGCTACTGGAGCTACAAGGAGGGTGTCTCCTAAATAAACTCTGCCGGTGGGCTATTCGTGCCCAAGACTCCTCACTACGCGCTACAAAGCTGCGCTGGGTCTCCGCTCTGTTAGCTAAAAGACACGCCATCAACTCCCTCATGGGTGGAGCACACTCGCTCAAGGAGTCTCACTTTTGAGGCAGACTAGCCTCTACCCCTTTCTCTTGGCAACTCATGCCGGGGCCAAAGTTGGCCTACGGGTCTAGACAACCCTAGGCGTGGTCTCATGATCAACATGAGCAGTCCAACTCCTCGGTTGGAAATACCAAACGCCCCCTGCTCCTCTAAGTGCAATCAACATACTAGCGATCTACACAAAGCATAAAAGCTAGCCCACGCTGGGCTCTCACCGCCAAACAAGGGTAACACATGTATACTAGATGCGTGATTGTAAAATAAAACCCTTAGCTTAATGAACTCGACAAACCCGACGGCGGCCATGAGTGCTTGATGATCATGGGGGCAACAACCTACAAAGAAGGTTAGTCTACAGAATCTATGACTCTGTGCTCTGATACCAACTGTAAGAACCCGACCCAAAACACGGTCCTAAACTTAGGTTCTCACTCAGCATGCAAGTTAAATACTTCATCAATCGGTTTAGTGCTCATATTTAAAACCTTTCAAAACATTTAAAAGCGGGGACACTTATAACATAAACAACAACCTTCATTTAAGCAAAGCCAACAAAGTAAAACAAGCCTGGCCAGTGTTTATAAAATCATACAATACAATTTAAACAACATTTAAAAACGTCCCCTAGGACTCTGTCCGTCTACATCTTTGAACAAATTATGCAAACAATAAAAGACAGAGTGCCGCGACTCCCATGATCAATCAGCTCCCTCCGCTTAGCCGTCCGGTCTTTGTCCCCAAGTTACACGGTAGAAAACCACAGAAATAAGGGTGAGTATAAACATACTCGGTAAGAATCCTCAACCGGGTACAATACGATACATCAATCATCTAACACCCTAGTATACATGCAAGCGATTACCAACACAGATCATACCTCAACGAGCTTACAAGGCAGAATCTGGAATCCTCGGAAGTCTCCTACTTCCGGCCTAATGATTGGCTCTCATAACCAATCCCGGGACATCTCCGAGGGTCTTTCTCCCTCGGCCAATTGATCAGCTCAAAAACCGATACCAAAGATGTCCGACACCCTCGAGGGTCTTTCTCCCTCGACCATATGATCAGCTCAAAAGCCAATCCCAATGGGTGTCCTCAAGGCCCTCTTACCCTCGCTAACAAACTGGACTATCGGAGAGTACCGTAAGTCCGCTCTAAAGCTGGAAAGAACGAGTGTACTCACGAACATTAGCCCGGGGGAGATCTCCGAACCGGCGACTAACGCGTGTGCGCGCACACCGCATGCTACTGCAACCGGCGTAAATGTGGGGGCCTAAGTACAAACTACGCGGGCCAGGTACGCATGCCTAAAGACTCGGAAATGGTGTCACCGAACACACGTGAGTGCGAGGCCCTCGGCACTCATCTGTGCGGCTTGTACCACCGACCTAAAGCTAAGAACCGCCAAGGCAGCTTGCACCTTTGGCGGGGTTCCGCTCTAGCAGCTACAAACTAGGCTTATGCCGATGTGGTAGCTAAATCCACATCATTTGCGGGGAAGCAATGTACGTTACGCCGCTCTACTCCCGACCAAGTGGGGACAAAGTACGTTATGTCGCTCTCGGCCTCCGGATGATGACAAACTCTACTATACTAGCTAAGAGTACAAAATAACTCGATTCTGGCTAGACATACATATCAACATTGATCACACATAACCTAGCATGATACTACGAACTTAAAAGCAGAATCTCAAGCATTTGGAAGAACAATCCTAGCATGGCACTAACATGTACAAACAGCAAACATGGTAGCAAGAATGCAATCACAAGCTGTCCTATCCACTAATCATGTTCATAGAAGTAAACATGCATATAAGGCACAATCAAGAAAGCATCGCAGGGTCCACACAACCACGGTAAGAAATCCTTACCTGGAAGCAAGCAGAAATAACTTTCACAATCAATAACGACCCTCGAGCTTTAAAGCGAACCCGAGCAACCTAAGAATTTTAGTAAAAACAACCTAATTAATTAAAAAAGCGACCAATGACCTAGTGCCCAAAGGAGAAAAGACTCGGGAATTACCGACCGAGAAGACACAAGGTCACGCCCCAACCCGCACGGTAGAGGGCGGTGCCGTCCGTCGGCAGGACAAGCGGTAGTGGCGCTGGCGCGCTGGCGCGCTGCACGGGCGTTGGCGCTAGCGAGGCAGGGGACGTGTCTGGGCGGCAACAAGCGGAGCGGCGCGGCGCGTCTGGGCGGCCTGGTGCGGAACGGCGCCGCGCGTGTGGGCGCACCTGGGCTGAGCGGCACGGGGCGGCGCTGGGCGACGCGTGCGGACGGCAACGAGTGCGCGGTGCAGGGCGGCGCCGCAAGTCTGGGTGGAATGGCTGGGATGTGCGGCGCTGCCTGGTGCAGAGCGGCTTGGGCACGGCTGTGGCTCGGGCTGAGCGGTCTGATGCGGCCTGGGTGTGGTGCGGCTAGGGCATGATTGGGCGGCTAGGGTTGGGTTTTCTTGGTGAGGTCGGCTAGGAGAGAGAGAGAGAGAGAGAGCGAGAGAGAGAGAGAGAGGTAAAACAAGGGGAATGAGATTTTCTTGATTTTCTTTCCTTTTCCTAATTTAAATAGGTCTTGGTGACCTAAATCTCTTCCCCGGGCTTGCTCCTTCGAGTCCCGGCTGAAGCAACCTTTTCTCCTTATTAAAACTCATTTAAACCAAGCTCCCAAACCACCATCAAGGGCAAGGGTTCAAATCCCAATGGAAGCACTTAAATTATAAATAATTTTGTTAATTACCAAATCACCTCCAAATTTCCAACCAACTAGCCCGAACTTCTTGTGTCCTGCAACAAACAACAATCAAGCCTCGACAAGGGCAGGAGTGACCCTAGAATCCTGAAAATCCACAAAACCCTGACCGGGGGCAAAAAGACCAAAATACCCCTAAGGGTTAAAATAGCTCTAACGGCCCATCCGAACATCCTCATAATGTCCCGAAAACACCTGGGAAACCGAAATAGAAAACTGGGCCGTTACAATGCTAGCCTCTACCCTCTTCTCTTGGCAACTCAACTGCCAGCGCCAAATGTGGCCTACAAGTCTAGACAACCCTGGACGTGGTCTCATCATCGACATGTGCAGTCCAACTCCTTGGCTGGAAATACCCAACGTCCCTGCTCCTCTATGTGTAATCAGCATAAGCGATCTACACTAAACACAAAGCTAGTCCACACCGGGACTCTCAGTACCCAACAAGGGTAACACATGTATACTAGGTGCAGTATTGTAAAATAAAACCCTTAACTTAATGAACTCAGACAAACCTGACGGCCGCGGAGTGCTGATGATCATGGGGACAACAACCTACAAAGCAGGTTAGTCTACAGAATCTATGACTTTGTGCTCTGATACCAACTGTAAGAACCCGACCTAAAATAGGGTCCTAAACCTAGGTCCTCGCTCAGCATGCAAGTTAAATATTTCAACAAGCGGTTTAGTGCTCATATTTAAAACTTTTTCAAAACATTTGGAAACGGGGAACACTTAAAACATAACCAACAATTTTCATAAAGCAAATCCAACAAGGTAAAATAAGCCTGACCAGTATTTATAAAAGAACATTCAAAACAGTTTAAACAACATTAACATCATTCCCCTAGGACTCCTGTCCATCTACATGCTGAATAAATAAATGCAAACAATAAACGACAGAGTGCCGGCTGCCCCCATGATCAAACAACTCCCTCCACTAGCCATCCTGGTGCTGTCCCAAGTTACCTGGTGGAAAAACCACAGAAATAAGGGTGAGTATAAGCATACTCATTAAGAATCCCCATTCGGGGTACAATACGATACATCAGTCATCTAGAACCCTAGTATACATGCAAACAAAAATGAGCTCAGAAACCTCAGGTTCGCTCAGACTAACTGCCGAACTAGGAATTGCCTATTCAAGGCTTACATCTACAGCCTATCCTAGGTTCTACACCTGGATGCCCTTCGGGGTCTTACACAACCTAGGACTCAGTGATGCCCATCGGGGACTTACACACCTAGGATGCACATCAGGGTCTTACACCTCCAGACTCAGTGATGCCCATCGGGGACTTACACACCTAGGATGCCCATCAGGGTCTTACACTGTAACAGCCCGGTTTTCAGCTAAATGTAAAATAAGGTTCCCTTTTATATTTTTTTAGTTTGGGAGGAGCTGTTGGAAGGACTCGAACCCTTGGCCTAAAAAGGGGTTTGGAAGCTTGGGTTTAAATAAGGAAAATAAACGCGATCACCAGGGGCTCGAAGGGAGTCTTGGGAAGGCCATATGAGATTCCCAAGTCTATGTAAGTTAAGGAAGGGAATTATATTTAAGGAGAAAGAAAAAGAAAATAAGGAAAAAGAAAGAACCCAAAACCCTAGACTTCTCCTTCACCTCGCCCAAGAGGCGACCCACACCGCCGCCGTGTTCGCCGCCCCACGCCGCGCCGTGCTCGCCCACGCCGCCGCCCAACGCCTGCTTTGCGCCCCGCGACATCGCACGCCTGCGCGACCCCGCAAAGATCTTTGCACCGAGCGAGCCACCGCCCGGCCCAGATCGCGTCGAGCGGCCCGGCTCGCCACCGCCGCATAACCGGCCGGTCTCACTCGCACCAGTCGCCCGCCCAGACCGGCCGTGTAAGCCGCCTCGCGCCAAAGACGACACCACCCAGCCGCCATTGTCGCGCGCCAAGACGCCCGCAGACGCACCGCCGCTGCGTGCGTGCGTGCCGCTTCGTTCGTTCAGCGTCCGCCCGCCAGCGCGCTGCGCTCGTCCCGCGCGCGCAGCCAGCGCCAGCGCTCGTCCCCTGCCAACGCCCCGCCCAAAGAGCGCCCGATAGCGCCAGTCGGCGCGCGCGCCCTGGCGCGCCTAGCGGCGCAATCTGGCCACTTCTTTGCTGCTGCCGCGAGACGAGTGCCTTCTCGGTTGGTAAATTCCGAGCCTCCACCCTTTGGACTTCACGATTTTAGATGTTGTTTATTAATTAGGATGTTTTATTACTTGTTTAGGTTGCTCGAGTTCGCTTAAAAGCTCGAGGGTCGTTATTTGATTCGGGATAATTAACCTCCACTTATTTCCGTGTAAGGATTCTTACCGGGGGTTGTGTGGACCTGCGAATAGTTGATAGCACGCTGATTCATTGTAATTATATGAGTTTCTAGTGATAGCTTTCATGTTTTCTTTTGATTCATGTTCGTGACATGTTTACATCCCGTTGAGTTCCATGTTAGGCTTTCCTATCTTGATAGAACCATGCCGCCTATTGTATCTTTGCTAGATTCAAGTTCACGGTTAGATGTGTGATATATAATATAGAGGGCGTAGAGAGGTAACTAGTTTGGGGTCCCGCTCAAGGCAAGACCCGATGGACATCTCAAGGTGTAAGGCCCGATGGGCATCCTAAGTGTGTAAGGCCCCTTTGGGCATCACCGATCTTTGAAGGTGTAAGGCCCGATGGGCATCCTAAGTGTGTAAGGCCCCACCGGGCATCACTTTGTGTCCTAAGTGTGTAAGGCCCCTTTGGGCATCACCGTGTCCTAAGTGTGTAAGGCCCCACCGGGCATCTTTGAGTCCTAGATTGTGTAAGGCCCGAAGGGCATCGGGCGTAGGACCTAGGAGTATTTGTTGATGGGAGCCCTTGAATAGGCTCGCCTAGAAGTAGCTCATAGCCTAAGCCACCCGTTCGTGCTCTAAGTCTTTGTATGGTTGCGTGTCAGTGTGCTAAATGAGATGATTTTGTATTGTACCCGATTGGGGATTCTTCTTGAGTAACTTGTTGCTCACCCTTATTTTCTGTGGCTTTCCACGGGTAACTTGGGACAGAGAGTTTGGATGGCTAGGAGGAAGCGGCTCGATGATCATGGATAGTGACGACTGGTCGCACGTTTCTTTAAATGTTTTCCTTAATGATTTAGCATGTAGTGGGACTTGGGTCCCTAGGAAAAAGCACTCAAACTATATTATGTTCTCGCATCGCTTTCCTTTGAATTGTTTTAAGAAAGTCTTGATCAGTCATTTACTGTTTTATTTAATTGAAATCATGGTTTTGTTTTAAAAGTGTTTATTGCAAAGCTTTAAACTTCCGACTACGAATGATGTTTATAATCTTAATCATGCATGCTAAGTATGGACTTTAGGTTAGAGACCATTTTCTTGGGTCGGGTCCTCTTACGATTGGTATCGAGCCCGAGTTATAGGTTACGTAGTCGACTGCGATTGTAGGTTGTTTTCCATGATCATCGCGCTCGCTTGACCATCGAGTATGTCCGTAAGTTTAAAGTTAAGGGTTAAGAATTACAATACCGGTTGCACCTTGCATGTACATGACTTGTTGTTGTAGAGCAGGAAGACGAGTTCGACCCATTGTTGGTTTGGTTGTAGATTTTTGGTATGCCGATCACTCGTAGAGGCGTGGGAGGCTCGAGGCCGACCACCCAGGCATTCGTATCGATTCTCGACACCGGGGACCTCGTCCCAAGCCGATGCTTTGAGGTTAGGCCACCATTAGGCCCTTCAACCGTGTTGCCCGGAGGCGGTGTAGGGGCAAGCGAGTCTCGAGAGGCCGCAGGGAGCCGCTTTTGTGGAATCTATGAGGGCTCTTATGGTTGGGTTGCTAGCCGACCGCAGGGCCGAGCAGAGCTGAAACGCAAGCTTGGTTAGCTGCGCAGAGGAGGAGTCCCGCGTTCGAGATCACAAAGAATCGGCCGAGTTGGTTTGTGAGAGAGGATGCGGCGCCACCACCAAGACCGCCTTGACTCGCAGAGCCAATTGTGAATGAGGCCGTTATGGCGGAAGGTGCCGAGGATCTAGGCAAGTGGTGAAGGATTTTGTGAAATGGAAGCCGGAGAAGTTTAGTGCCCCCTGGGGAACCATTGGTAGGCGCCACGTGGATTCTTGAGTTAGAATATACGTTTATGGTAATGGAGTGTCTCGAGGTGCGGTGAGCTCGATGTGCGACTCACGTATTAGCCAGTGCTGACTAAGTGGTGGTGGGATTCCACCTTAAGTGAGAGACCATGGTGGGTCTCCACCGCCACCGGGAGTTCTTCAAGGCGGAGTTCAAGGCAAAATTTATCAATGAAGAAGCCCAAAAAAGAAGATGATTGAGCTGTTTTCAAACCTTAGCGAGGGTCCGACTCGATCGAGGTGTACGAGAAGAAGTTCTCAGAGTATGGATACTTCGCGCCACGAGTTGATTTCTACCCTGAATCGAAGATCGGGAAGTTTATTGCGGTCCGAGAGGCGGAGTGTCTCAGGATGTTAGAGGCACAGGCCCGAAACTTTTGCCAAGACAAGATCAGATTGGCAACAATTTATGATGGGAAGTATCCTCGGGCGAGTTGTTAGTACCGTAGTGTCTAAGGCCCCAGTGCACTCGGGCGTAAGCGCAAGTTTGACTCGAGGAGCAATGTCCGGGGGCGGTCGGCGCCCCTGGGTTCTTATCATGGCGAGAGACCGAGATCGAGATCAGAAGGATCGGCCTCGCCAACAGAGGCGTAGGAGGCCGCCGCCGTATTGTAAATCCCTGCGGGAAGCAAAGCATTGGGGACCCCTGTGGTGGTAACCCTAGGGCTTGTTTCAATTGTGGAAAGGAAGGGCATCCGCCCAGCCTTTGCACCGTAAAGCGATGGTGGCACGGCCGGCTTTCAGCCAAAGCGAGGAAGAGTATATGCTACGACTCGCCAGGAGGCTGAGAGAGCCGGACCCGCAGTGGCAGGTACGCTCCTAGTTCTTGATCACCTCGCCTTTGTGTTGTTTGATTCGGGTTCCACCCATTCGTTTGTTTCTGCTGTTTTTGCTGAGCTTGCTTGCATGAATTTAGAGCCTCTAGGTTTTGAGTTGTCTGTCGCTACTCCCTCGGGAACTAGTATGCTGGCTAGCCAGAAGGTAAGGGACGGTCGGATACAGGTATCCGACCAGACTCTGCAGGTCACCCTCATTGTGTTAGCTATGAGCGGTTTTGATGTGATCCTCGGCATGGATTGGTTAGCTGAGAACCACGCTATGATTGACTGTCGTTGTAAGGAGGTGGTGTTCAGCCGCGGGTAGGCTACCTTTAAATTTCGGGGCACCAGAGTGGGGTGTGTCCCGCGGTGATTCGGCGATTAAAGCTCACCGTTTGTTAGCTCGAGGAGCTTGGGGTTTCTTAGCTAAGTTGATCGGGAGAACCGTGACCCACTATTTGTCGTCGAGCAGTGCCCATAGTGCGGGGAGTTTGCAGATGTTTTTCCCGAGGAGTTGCACGGCTGCCGCCGCGAAGAGGGAGGTGGACTTCTCAATAGAGCTTGAGGTAGGGGACTCGCCCTATCTCGAAAGCTCCTTATCGCATGGCACCAGCAGAGCTGAAAGAGTTAAAAGAACAGCTGCGGGAGATGCTTGACAGAGGATTTATTAGGCCGAGTGTGTCCTCGTGGGGAGCACCCGTGCTGTTTGTTAAGAAAAAGGATGACTCGATGCGCCTATGCATCGATTACAGGGAACTGAACAAGGTAACCATTAAGAACAAATACCCGCTGCCTCGTATCGATGACCTGTTTGACCAGCTCTAGGGAGCTTGTGTGTTTTCGAAGATTGACTTGAGGTCGGGCTACCACCAGTTGAGGATTCGGGATGCGAGATATTCCCAAGACAATGTTCGAGTCGAGGTATGGGCATTATGAGTTCGTAGTCATGTCTTTCGGTGACGAACGCCTTGGTGCATTCATGGACATGATGGACAGAGTGTTCAAGGCATTCTTGGACCGCTTTGTCATCGTGTTCATAGATGACATTCTTGTGTACTCTAAGTCTAAGGAGGACCATGCCTCGCACCTAAGGCAGATTTTGGCGACTTTTGCGCGAGAACAAGCTCTATGCGAAGTTCTCAAAGTGTGACTTTGGCTCGAGGAGGTAGCATTTTCGGGACACGTTGTGTCTAAGGAGGAGTGGTGTGGACCCTTCAAGGTAGAGGCCGTTAGTTCGTGGCCGGACCGACGATCGTGGACGGAGATTCGTAGCTTCACTCGGTGCGGCGGATATTACCGACGCTTCGTTCAAAATTTTTCCGCTATAGCCGCCCCGCTTACTCGATTGACGAGGAAGGGTGTTGATTTCGTTTGGGATAGGAAGTGCGATGAGAGTTTTGCGAAGCTAAAGAGCAGTTTGACGTCTGCCCCGGTGTTGGCGGTTCCGGAGGGGACTGGGGGTTTCATGGTGTACAGTGATGCCAGCAAGTTTGGTTTGGGATGCGTTCTGATGCAACACGGTAAGGTGATAGCATACGCTTCCAGGCAGTTGAAACCGCACGAGCAGAATTACCCGACTCATGATATGGAGTTGGCAGCGGTCGTCTTTGCACTTAAGATTTGGAGGCACTACTTGTATGGGGAGAAGATTCAGATTTTCTCGGATCACCAAAGCCTCAAGTATTTCTTCACTCAGAAGGACCTGAACATGAGGCAGAGGAGGTGGTTGGAGCTCGTGAAGGATTACGACTGTGAGATCTTGTATCACCCTGGAAAAGCAAATGTTGTGGCTGATGCACTAAGTAGAAAGGCCTCGCATCTGGCAACATTGGCAAACCCCAAGAGTATCATCAGGAAGGATCTCGAGAGGGCAGAAATAGCAGTGTTGTTAGGGGATGTTACCGCCAGGGTAGCTCAGTTGACCATCCAGCCTTCGATAAGGCAAAGGATTATCGACAGCCAGCTGAAAGATCCTAAGTTAAAAAGTTTGTATGAGAGGGTTCAGGCTGATGGTGACTTCGACTTTGTGATACTTGCAGATGGGGGTCTGAGATATAAAGGTAATTTTGTGTGTTCCAGCCCGATGCCTGGTGTTCGCACAGAGTTATTGACCGAGGCTCACACCTCGCCTTTTTCTTGGCACCTGTGGGGTAACAAGATGTACCAAGATCTTAAGCAGACTTTTTGGTGGATGGGGATGAAGAGGAGATTGCCCGATTCGTTAGTCGGTGTCTCACACTGTCAACAGTGAAGGCGCCAGCAGAGAAAGCCAGCAGGTTTGTTACAACCGCTCGAGGGTGCCACGATGGAAGTGGGAGGAGATCACCATGGATTTTATCTCGGGTTTGCCCGGGACTCCTAGAGGATATGCAGATTTGGGTGGTCGTTGATAGGTTGACTAAGAGTGCCCATTTCATTCCGGGCAGGATAAACTACACCGTGGAGCAGTGGGCACAACTGTTCCTTGAGCAGATAGTGAGGTACCACGGAGTGCCAGTTAAAATTATCTCCGATCGGGATTCCCGTTTTACATCACGGTTTTGGAAGGCCCTTCAGGCAGGTTTGGGCACAGAGTGCAGCTACAACACAGCCTTCCACCCATTGGACCGATGGCGGCGGACCGAAAGCGGGTAAATCGGATCTTAGAGGATATGTTGCGAGCTGCGTGTTGGATTTCCCGGCGATTGGGACCGATGACTTGTACTTGATGGAGTTTGCCTACAACAACAGTTTTCAGTCGACCATTCAGATGGCACCGTTTGAGGCGTTGTATGGTAAGCGCTGCAGATCCCCGGCCTTCTGGGAAGAGGTTGGTGACCGGCAGGTGTTAGGCCCGGAGTTGCTTCAGCTGACCAATGAGGCTGTCCAGAAAATCAGAGCTCGTATGCTGACCGCCCAAAGCAGGCAGAAGAGCTACGCCGATGTTAGGCGTAGGGAGCTGGAGTTTGAGGTTGGCCAGCATGTTTTCCTCAAGGTAGCTCCGATGCGAGGGGTCCTGAGGTTCGGTAAAAAGGGAAGCCCGAGCCCTGAGGTTTGTTGGACCTTTCGAGGTCCTTGAGAGGATTGGGGTTGTGGCCTATCGGTTAGCATTGCGCCGTCCTTGGCTGCAGATGCATAGTGTGTTCCACGTTTCGATGCTCCGCCAAGTATGTGGCGAGATCCTTCATGACGTCATAGATTTTGAGCCTTTACTGGTTGAACCATGACACGAGCTTTGAGGAGAAACCCATAAGGATCCCGGCATTTGAGAAAAAGGTTTTGAGGAACCGAGCCATTGACCTAGTGAAAGTGCGATGGCGGAATCGGGGGAGTTGAGGAAGCTACTTGGGAGTTGGAAGGGGAGATGAGGAGGAGTTACCCGAGTTGTTTTAGGGCGACTTAGGGGACGGAAGTCTTCTAAGGAGGGAGTATTGTAACAACCTGATTTTCACTAAATGTAAAATAAGGTTCCCTTTTATATTTTTTTAGTTTGGGAGGAGAGCTGTTGGAAGGACTCGAACCCTTGGCCTAAAAAGGGGTTTGGAAGCTTGGGTTTAAATAAGGAAAATAAACGCATCAGTAGGGGCTCGAAGGAGTCTTGGGAAGGCCATATGAGATTCCCAAGTCTATGTAAGTTAAGGAAGGGAATTATATTTAAGGAGAAAGAAAAGAGAAAATAAGGAAAAAGAAAGAACCCAAAACCCTAGACTTCTCCTTCACCCTCGCCCAAGACGCCCCACACCGCCGCCGTGCTCGCCCCACACCGCCCGTGCGTGCCTCGCCCACGCCGCCGCCCAATGCCCGCTGCCGCGCCGCGACATCGCACGCCCTGCGACCGCTGCGGCAAAGACCGCACCGAGCCACCGCCGGCCCAGATCGCGTCGGCGGCCGGCTCGCCCACCGCCGCATGCGGCCCGGTCTCCACTCGCACCAGGTCGCCCAGCCAGACCGGCGTGTAGCCGCCTCCGCGCCAAAGCCACGACACCACCCCAGCGCTGTCGCGCGCCGCGACGCTCGCACCGCACGCCCCGCGTTGTGTGTGCCCGTGCGCTTCGTCCGCGTCGCCGCGCCGCCCAGCGCTGCGCTCGTCCTGCGCGCGCAGCCAGCGCCAGCGCTCGTCCCCTGCCGCGCCCAGCGCCGCGGCCAGCGCCGATAGCGCGCCAGTGCAGCGCCAGCGCCTGGCGCCTAGCGCCTAGCTGGTCGCTCTGTCGCTGGCGCTTGCCGAGGCGAGTGCCTTCTCGGTTGGTAAATTCCCGAGCCTCCACCCTTTGGACTTCCTGATTTTAGATGTTGTTTATTAATTAGGATGTTTTATTACTTGTTTAGGTTGCTCGAGTTCGCTTAAAAGCTCGAGGGTCGTTATTTGATTCGGGATAATTAACCTCCACTTATTTCCAGGTAAGGATTCTTACCCGGGGTTCTGTGGACCCTGCGAATAGTTGATAGCACGCTGATTACTGTAATTATATGAGTTTCTAGTGATAGCTTTCATGTTTTCTTTTGATTCATGTTCGTGACATGTTTACATCCCATTGAGTTCCATGTTAGGCTTTCCTATCTTGATAGAACCATGCTGCCTATTGTATGCTGCTAGATTCAAGTTACGGTTAGATGTGTGATATATAGTATAGAGGGCCGTAGAGGTAACTAGTTTGGGGTCCCGCTCGGGCAAGACCCGATGGACATCTGAAGGTGTAAGGCCCGATGGGCATCCTAAGTGTGTAAGTGTAACGGCCCAACCCATCGCTAGCCAAGATATTGTCCGCTTTAGCCCACTGGCCTCACGGATTTGTTTCTACCCCCATGGGAAAACGCGTCTTGCTAGGGAAAGGTGTCCACACCCTTTATAAGGAGTGCTTCGTTCCCCTTCCCAACCGATGTGGGATTCCCCTATGGGTTTTCGCCTCCCCTTAGAGGTCCAGCGTCCCGATGGACCCGGCACATCGGCCCGATGCCTGGCTTTGATACCATCTGTAACGGCCCAACCCATCGCTAGCCAAGATATTGTCCGCTTTAGCCCACTGGCCTCACGGATTTGTTTCTCCCCCCATGGGAAAACGCGTCTTGCTAGGGAAAGGTGTCCACACCCTTTATAAGGAGTGCTTCGTTCCCCTTCCCAACCGATGTGGGATTCCCCTATGGGTTTCAATTGTAGCGACCCAGGTTTTCATCCCGGTCTTCCAAGTATGCCCTAGGGGTATTTTAGTAATTTGGTCGGGCCGTCAGGACAGTTTATGTCTTTTTCCAGTTGCTAAAATTATTGGATGGATTTATGAAGGTTTTTGAGGCTTTGTGGTTTGGTTTGAGCATGGGTAGATGCAAAAGTAAAAATAAAGGAATTTGTGTTGCAGCTGGGATTCGAACCCGGGTCTCCGGAAAAGCCTGTGAGGATGCGTGCCAGTTGAGCTATGGAGAGCTCTTGTTACTCTTTCCGCGTCATATCTTAGTTACCCTTGGATCTTTGGAGTTTTGTGCATTTGGTTAAATGAAAAGAAATTAGGTTTTGTGTTTTCTTTCCCAAAACTCCATGGCGCCAACCCTCTTCTCTCCCAAGCCCCTTGCCGTGATTTTCTTCCCTTGCAGCCCGAGCGCTGTTCCGGCCAGCCAAGCGACCACCGAGCGGCCGGTCAGCGGCCCAGCAGATCGCACCAGCGGCCCAGCGCCAAAGAAGAAGTCGCCCAGACGCCCAGCGCCCAGCAGACGCAGCCCAGCGCCAGCGATCCATGGCCGCCAAAGAGCGTCGCGGCAAAGACCGATCCCGCGCGTCCGTCGCGTCGCGCCGTCGATCGCACCACTCGCCGCGCGCGCCAGCGCCTCGCCATCGCCAGCCGAGCTTCGCGACGCTGCTGTCGTAGTCCGAGCGCCCGTCGTCGCGTCTCGCGCCCGCGCGCCCCTCGCGTCTGCGCCGTGCGCGTCGCGTGCCGTCAGCGTGCGCGCGCGCTAGCGCGCCATCCACGCCAGCGGCCTTTGTCCGTCGCGCGGCAGCGCCGATGTGCGCCCATTTGCCGCCATCAGCGCCCATCAGCGCCCATCCGCGCCAAGAAGAAGAAGCCGCCGTCTTTGCTCGCCGTCATTCATGTCAGCGTCACCATCGCGTGAGTTGCTCCGAGCCGAGCCCTATTTATTTTATTATATTTAGGCTTATGGATTATGATTATCATTGTTTTGTTAGGTTCTCGGTAGCTAGCTCTGGGTTCGTTCGCGACTTAGGTTTTGTGTGTAGTTGCCCACCAGGTAAGGATTTCTTACCAGGAGTTGTGTGGACCTGCGATGTTCTATGTGATTGTTGTTTGTATGTTTGTTTGTGATTATCGGCATGTATAGTTTAGGTGCTCGCATTTCGAATTCTCGACTATCATGACTTCGTATGTTGTTCTCTCATGTTAGTCCATGCTAGGTTGTTCCGTCTCGCATGCTCATATTCATTCTTGTTCTCAGTAGTACCATGCTAGGTCCTGCTGTGTATTCTTTCGAGCACGTATTGGATTGTTTGCTCGATTGTTAAGGCGAGTTAGAATTCGGGTAGATAGCATCATCCGGGCCCGATGCATAAAGTATCTTGCATCTATGGCAAGGACGTTCGAGACAGTTCTCCGTCCTTGGACCCCGTGAGGGATTAGCTATCCCAACCGGTAGGCCCCGCAATCTTGGGTGAGGTGGTAGTCTAAGCGATACCCCAAGCGGTCGGGATGATGACTTGGCAATGCCTAGTCCCCGGCGGCCAAGCACGTCCTCGGCGTGTGTTGGCGGCAAGAGCCCTTGATTGCCACTGTTAAGGTAAGGGCGGCTTCACGGTGTAAGCCTACCATGACCCGTTCCTTAGCCTCAAAGTGCGGTGGTACAGCCGACATAGTTCACGTGTCGAGTCTCACACCCTATGTCGGTGACACCGATCCGAGAGATTTAGTTAGGCGTGGTATCCGGATATGGGCGGCTTGCCACTAGACCGGCACCCCATAGTTCGTAGAAGCACGCGATTGCATGCTTACGCTCATTCTGGCGTCGACCGGAGAGCTCCTCGGGATCTTGAGCTAGTGCACCTTTCGTATCGGCGTGAGATGAGCCGAGGCCGGGACTTGTTCCCGTATAGCGCGTATAGTGTGTTGTGGTATTTTCGGACTAAGACCACGAGTTGGCATCCGAGGTCCAAGTGTGGACTTAGCTATGTGCTCCGCTCTGTGTTTGTACTCATAGCTTGCATACATTCTTCTAGATGATCATGTATATCGTATTGTACCCCGGTTGGGGATTCTTACTGGGTAATTCGTTACTCACCCTTATTCTCGTGGTTTTCCACGGGTAATCAAGCGGGAGACAGGATGGTGAAGGAGGAGCTGTGATCATGGAATCCTCTTTGTCATCTCGACCATTTTATTTTATCATGACTCTTGACTTTTGTTATTTCCCCGAATGCATGTAGACAGGCACAGAGCCCCGGGATGTTTTCTTACGTTTTATGGATTCCAGCATATTTGTACTTGTGGATTGTCTAAATGATTTAAATAAATCTCGATCGTGAGTATGCTTTTAGAAATGTATGTTTTGGTTGTTGAATGTTTCTGTTTTTACTTGGGATCCGAAATGTATTTTTCATAATGTCTTTTATTTTCACTACATGCATTGGGGTAAAGGCCCATTTAGAGCCCCTTTTGGGTCGGGTCTTTACAGTAAGGCCCCACTGGGCATCACTGAATCTGTAGGTGTAAGGACCTACGGGCATCCTAGGTGTGTAAGGCCCATTGGGCACCACTGAGTCTGGAGGTGTAAGGCCCTATGGGCATCCTAGGTGTGTAAGGCCCACTGGGCATCACTGATACTGAAGGTGTAAGGCCCGATGGGCATCCTAAGTGTGTAAGGCCCCACTGGGCATCACTGTGTCCTAAGTGTGTAAGGCCCCACTGGGCATCACTGTGTCCTAAGTGTGTAAGGCCCCACTGGGCATCACCGAGTCCTAGATTGTGTAGGGCCGAAGGGCATCCAAGCGTAGGGACCTAGGAGTGATGTTGATGGGAGCCCTTGAATAGGCTCGCCCTAGAAGTAGCTCATAGCCCTAAGCCACCGTTCGTGCTCTAAGTCTTTGTATGGTTGCCTGTCCGTGTGCTAAATGAGATGATTTCGTATTGTACCCCGATTGGGGATTCTTACTGAGTAACTTGTTGCTCACCCTTATTTTCTGTGGCTTTCCACTAGGTAACTTGGGACAGAGGCTGGATGGCTAGGAGGAAGCGGCTCGATGATCATGGATAGTGACTGGTCGTCACGCGTTTCTTTAAATGTTTTCCTTAATGATTTAGCATGTAGTGGGACTTGGGTCCCTAGGAAAAAGCACTCAAACTATATTATGTTCTCGTACCGTTTTCCTTTGAATTGTTTTAAGAAAGTACTGATCAGTCATTTACCTGTTTTATTTAATTGAAATCATGGTTTTGTTTTAAAAGTGTTTATTGCAAAGCTTTAAACTTCCGACTCTGAATGATGTTTATAATCTTAATCATGCATGCTAAGTATGGACTTTAGGTTAGAGACCATTTTCTTGGGTCGGGTCCTTACATACACCTCCAGACTCAGTGATGCCCATCGGGGGCTTACACACCTAGGATGCCCATCAGGGTCTTACACCTCCAAATCAGTGATGCCCATCGAAGAGTTACACACCTAGGATGCCCATCGGTCTTACACCTCCAACTCAGTGATGCCCATCGGGGAATTACACACCTAGGATGCCCATCGGGGTCTTACACCTCCAACTCAGTGATGCCCATCGGGGACATATACACCTAGGATGCCCATCGGGGTCTTACACCTCCAACTAAGTGATGCCCATCGGGGACTTACACACCTAGGATACCCATCGGGGTCTTACACCTCCAACTCAGTGATGCCCATCGGGGACTTACACACCTAGGACGCCCATCGGGGTCTTACACTTCCAACTCAGTAATAATCCCCATCCGGGGTACAATACGATACATCAGTCATCTAGCACCCTAGTATACATGCAAACAAAAACGAGCTCAGAAACTTCAGGTTGGCTCAGACTAACTGCCGAACTAGGAATTGCCTATTCAAGGCTTACATCTACAGCCTATCCTAGGTTCTACACCAGGATGCCCTTCGGGGTCTTACACAACCTAGGACTCAGTGATGCCCATCGGGGACTTACACACCAAGGATGCCCATCAGGGGCTTACACCTCCAGACTCAGTGATGCCCATTGGGGACTTACACACCTAGGATGCCCATCGGGGTCTTACACCTCCAACTCAGTGATGCCCATCGGGGACTTACACACCTAGGATGCCCATCGGGGTCTTACACCTCCAACTCAGTGATGCCCATCGAGGACTTACACACCTAGGATGCCCATCGGGGTCTTACACCTCCAACTCAGTGATGCCCATCGGGGACTTACACACCTCGGATGCCCATCGGGGTCTTACACCTCCAACTCAGTGATGCCCATCGGGGACTTACACACCTAGACTAGAAACTCCTACAGTCTTCTGCCCTATGCATCACCTGCCTATTCCTAGCATGGAACTAACAGTATATAACAGGTACAAGGATATTCCAGGATAAGAGGAGTCCCTAGCATGATACTATGCTCTCAAGCATGAATCAAAAGCATGCTGGAAGAACAAACCTAGCATGGCACTAACATGAACAACAAGCAAACATGCTAGCAAGATTTCAAACACAAGTTGTCCTATAGCTAACATGCTCATAACAGTAACCAAGCATACAAAGCACAATCCTGATAGCATCGCAGGGTCCACACAACCACGGTAAGAAATCCTTACCTGGAAACAAGCAGAACTAACTACCTCAACCAACAAGCAACCCTCGAGCTTCTAAATGAACCCGAGCAACCTAAGCAAACAATAAAAATCATCCTAATTAAGCAACCAATAACTAACATCTTAAGGTCCAAAAGAGTGGAGACTCGGGAATTACCAACCGAGAAGGCACTAGGTCTCGGTCCCATCTATCTCGGTAAAACAGGCTCTCGGCGGCAAGTGGTCAGGAAGGACGTTCAGCTGGGGCGAGCAGACTGGGCTCTGGCGCAGCAGGGAACCGGCTCTGGCACGGCGACACGGCCGCGCGCAGACGCGGACAGCGCTGGAGCGCGGGCGAGCTGGCTCGCAGACGCAGATGGAGACGCACGACGCGGCGCTTGGCCTTGCGCTGGCGCGACAGTCAGACGACGCCTTGAGACGAGGCATGGCGGCATGGCGACACAGGTGCTCGGCGCGCGCCCGAGCAGCCGGGCGGGCGTCTGGGCGCGATGCAGGGGCCGTCTTTGGGCGCCTAGGCTCGGTGGTGGTCCGGCGGCAGCGAGGTCATCTTCAGGCCGAGCGCCCTCGCCGAGTTGTGCGTGCGGCAGTGGATGCAACCGCCGTGTGCAGTGGCTCGTTGCGGCTCGGTGTGGCTCGGTTGGGTTTCTTAGTGAGGTCGGCAAGGAGAGAGAGAGAGAGAGAGAAGGGGAAAGAATAAGGGTTTTTCTCTTTTCTTTTCCTTTTTCCTAAATTAAATAGGCTTTGGGTGATCCAAAATCCTTTCCCAAGGCTTTCCTCCTTCGAGTCCTAGCTGACGCATTCTTTTCAATTTAATAAAACCCATTTAAATCAAGCTTCCTAATCACCGTTAGGTCAAGGGTTCAATTCCCAAAGGAAGCACTCTAATTAACAATAATTTTGCTAATTACCAAAACACCTCCAAACTTCCAAACAAGTAGCCCGAACTTCTTGGGTCCTGCAACCAACAACAATCAAGCCTCGACAAAGGCAGGAGTAACCCTGGAGCCCTCAAAATCTACAAAACCCTGACCGGGGGCAAAAAGACCAAAATTCCCCTAAGGGTTAAAATAGCACTAACGACCCATCCGAACATCCGAATAAAGAACCGGAAACACCTGGGAAATTGTAACGACCCAGGTTTTTCTTCCCGGTCTTCCAGGTATGCCCTAGGGGTAATTTGGTAATTTGGTCGGGCCGTCATGGTCGTTTGTGTCTTTTCCAGCTACTAAAATTATTGGATGGTTTTGTAGGTTTTTGGAGGGGTTTGTGGTTTGGTTTGAGCAAGGTTTGTTGCAAAAGTAAAAATAAAGGAAATTGTCTTTGCAGTATGGGTTTGAACCGGGTCTCTGGGAAGCTTGTAGAGAGGTGTGCCAATTGAGCCATTAGGTGCTCTTGTTGCTCTTTCTGCATCACATCTTAGTTAACCTTGGAGTTTGGAGTTTTGGTGCATTTGGTTAAATGAAATAGAATTAGGTTATTCCATCTTATTCAACAAAAACACCTCTTGGCCGCCCAAGCTCTCCATCTCCATAGCCTTGCCGAGTTCTTCATCCTTGCATCTCCTTGGGTTCGATCATCATCATTCCGGGTAAGTCTTCGTCTTCTTCATCTTCTCATTTGGGTGTTTGTTGGCCGAATGTAAGAAAAAGGGGTTGTGTGTGTGTGTGTGTTGTGCAGCACGGCCGAGAGGGAGCAATACCATCATCCCCCCCACCGCACGCCCAGATCGGTCGAGCCAGCTTGCTGTCGCGACGCCCAGATCGGTCGAGCCAGCCACTGTCGCGACGCCAGATCGGTCGAGCCAGCCCGCCGACGCCCCAGACTGTCCCAAAGGCCTCGCGCGTTCGCCGCAGAAGAGATCGCCGATCGCTCGACGCCAGAGGTCCTCGCCAGCGCCGCCAGCGCGTCCGGCAGATCGCTCGCGACGCCCTCGCCGTGTCCGCTTGCCGAGCCGCTTGCCCGCGCGCCGCCGCTCCGACGTTCGCCCGCGCGCGTTCTGCCGAGTTGCTCGCCGTGTCCGCATCGCACGCCGCGCGCCGCGCGCGCGCCGCCGCCAGACGCCCGGCGCCGCGCGCGCCGTCCAGACGCTCGCCCGCCGCGTGTGTGTCCTGCGCTGTGCAAGCGCGCAGCCCCAGCGCCCGCCACCTTGCCGAGCGCTTGCGCAAGACCCCAAGCTCGTGTCGTCGCGCGCGTGAGTTCCCGAGCCGAGCTTGCTGTTCTATTGTTGTTTAGATATTTTAGATGCCGATTATTGTTGGTTTGCTAGGTTCCCGCTCGCTAGCTCGGGATTGTTCCAGACTTAGGATTTGTGTGTAAAAGTCTTCCACCAAGGTAAGGATTTCTTACAGGGGTTGTGTGGACCTGCGGTATATTTGTGATTGTTGTTTTGTATGCTGTGTATGTTTACTAGCATGTTTAGCCTAGTTGCTCTGTTTCGAATTCTCGATGGCATGAACTCTTGTATTGTTTCTCATGTTAGCCCATGCTAGGTTGTTCTATTCTAGCATGTTCGATATCTGTTCTTTCTTGCTTCGTAGTATCATGCTAGGTTCTTTGTATCCGATGAGCACGTATTGGATGCATTGATTGAATCGTTATTATTGTTAAGGTTTAGAATTGAGGTAGATAGAATCATCAGGGCCCGATGCATAAAGTATCTTGCATCTATGGCAAGGACGTTCGAGACGATTCTCCGTCCTTGGACCCCGCGGAGGGATTAGCTATCCCAACCGGTAGGCCCCGCAATCTTGGGTGAGGGTGGCGATCGTTAAATGCCCCAACGGTCGGGATGATGACTTGGCATTGCCTCGCCCCGGCGATCGACACGTCCTCGGCGTGTTCGGCCGTAGCCCTTGATTGCCACTGTTAGGGCAAGGACCGCTTCTCGGTGTAAGCCTACCACGACCGGTTCCTTAGCCTCAAAGTGCGGTGGTACAGCCGACATAGTTCACGTGTCCGTGTCTCACACCCTATGTCGGTGACACCGATCCGCAGAGATTTAGTTAGGCATGGTGATCGAACTCAGGCGGCTTGCCACTAGACCCGGCACTCCCCCGAGTTTGCGTAGCATGCGGTGCGCGCTTACGCTCATTACACGCGCGACCGGAGAGCTCCTCGGGATCTTGAGCCGAGTGCACCTTTCGTACGACAAGATGACAGGTGAGGCCGGGACTTGTTTCCGTATAGTGCGTTTAGTGTGTTGTGGTATTTTTCGGACTAAGACCCACGAGATGGCATCCGAGGTCCAAGTGTGGACTTAGCTATGTGCTCCGCTCTGTGTTTGTTCTCATAGCTTGCATACATTCTTCTAGATGATCATGTATATCGTATTGTACCCGGTTGGGGATTCTTACTGGTAATTCGTTACTCACCCTTATTCGTGGTTTTCCACGCTGTAATCAAGGCGGGAGACAGGATGGTGAAGGAGGAGCTATGATCATGGAACCTGCTTTGTCATCTCACGATTGTTTTATTTTAATTATCATGACTCTTCACTTTTTATTGTTTCCCAATGCATGTAGACGGGCACAGAGCCCAGGATGTTTTCTTACGTTTTATGGATTCCAAAGATATTGGTACTTGTGGATTGTTTTAATGGTTTAAATAAATCTCGATCGAGTGTGCTTTTAGAAATGTATGTTTTGGTTGTTGAATGTTTCATTTTTACTTGGAATCCAAATGTATTTTTTCATAATGTCTTTTATTTTCACTACATGCATTGGGGTAAAGGCCCATTTAGAGCCCCTTTTGGGTCGGGTCTTTCTGATTGGTATCGAGCTCGAGTCATAGATTCTCGTAGATCGACCTTTTTGTTGTAGGTCGTTTTCCATGATCATCAAGACTCACGTGATCATCAGTGTACGCCTAGATTTATTGTTTTAGAAAGGAAAAGGGTTAAGAATTTACAATACCTATCATCTAGTGTATGCCTTGTTTGGTGTTGTGGAATGGTGACAGTGTGTTTTGATTCGTTGTTGGTTTGGATGTAGATCGCCAAAGATGCGGTCACCCGCATCGGAGAGGAGGTTCGAGAGAGCGGTCGGGGTATCGTGGATCGGATCGACATCGCAGGACATCGTCCCAAAGCGACATCGATGGCATTCCACCAAAGCAGCTCCTCTGTTACGCCTAGAGCGGGCGTTGAGGCGATCGAGCGCCGTGAGATCGCTCCCGGAGCAGAGTTTCTTGAGTCTATGAGGGCTTTTATGGTCAGCATGTTGAGTGAACCAGAGGCGAGACCTGTGCCTTGTTGGCGCCGCAGCCGGAAGAGTCCGGGCCCGGATCGAGCGGTGACTCGATTGGTTCAAAGAGAGCTCAAGAGCACCTCCACTCCACAGAGCAAGTAGCCCCCGAGGCGGATATGGCAGAGGGTGCCGAGGAATTGGGTAGGTGGTCAAGGATTTTGTGAAGTGGAAGCTTCGAGAAGTTTGATGCCACCGGTGATGCGTTAGCGGCAGCCTGTGTGGATTGCCCATTTGGAGTACACCTTCCGATCATGGTGTGCCCCGATATTCAGAGGCCGAGATGTGCGGCTCATGTGCTAGGAGGCACAATGAGATGGTGGTGGGAGTCCACCTTGAGCGAGAGACCAGGTGGGTCTCCACCCGCTACTTGGGAGTTCTTCAAGGTGAGTTCAAGGTAAAGTTCATCGGTGATGAGGCTCAGGAGAAGATGGTGGAGCTCTTCCGGAACTCCAGGCAGGTTACGATTCCATTGAGGAATATGAGCGCAAGTTCTCGGAGTATGGATATTTTGCTCCTCGATTGATTGCCACCCCGAGTGAAGATTCGGAAGTTCATATCCGGATTGAGGCGGTGGTGTTTCCCAGATGTCGTGGCTCGTGCCCTCGACACTTATGCTAGGGTACATCCGATTAGCCACGATCTATAATGGGAAGTATCCTCGCTGAGCGGGTTATTGCCGCTCCCAGCGTCCGTCCCAGCAGATTGTGGGGCGTAAGAGGAAGTTTGACTTTCGGGGCGGCGGCGGCGCCGCCAAGGCGATTCGAAGCAGATCGGCGGAGAGCTCCAGTCCGTTTCGGCCCGACAGCAGGAGGACCTGAGCGATTTCCGCTTGTGCTACTTGTGGGAAAGTCCACGCGGAGCTTGTCACCGACCTAGATTGTGCTTCCGTTGTGGTAGAGAGGGTCACATGGCCCGTTTTTGTGATCAGCAATATGGCTATGGCGGCTCGGCCCAGTAGCAGAAAGCAGGTCGAGTGTTTGCTACAACCCGTTAGGAGGCCGAGCGCACGGATGCCGCTTGTGGGGTGCACGCTTCTTGTTTTAGATCACTGCGCATTTGTCTTGTTTGATTCTCGGTTCCACGCATTCATTTGTATCTCGTGTTGTTTGTTGAGCATGCTAAGTTAAGACTAGAGCCTCTAGGTTTTGAGTTATCTGTTGCAACTCCTTCGGGAGTTAGTATGTTGGCTAGAGATAAGATTAGGATGGCCGGATCGAGATATCCGGAGAGTTGCTTGTGGCTACGCTCATAGTTCCGCCTATGAGCGGTTTTGATGTGATTCTTGGTATGGAGTGGTTAGTCGCTAACCACGCGTTGATTGACCGCCACCGGAAAGAAGTAGTGTTCAAAGCCGCCAGTCGGCCCAACTTTAAGTTTCGTGGAGTCCGGTGGTGGAGTTTGCCCGCCGATGGTGTCACCGTGAAAGCTCGTCGTTTGCTAGCTCATGGAGCTTGGGGCTATCTAGCCAAGTTGTTCGGGAAGAGCCGCCTCCTCGCTGCTCCGTCGATCAAGTGCTTGGGTCGTGCAAGAGTTCGCGGATGTGTTTCTCGAGGAGTTCTGGGTTGCCCCAAAGAGAGAGGTTGACTTCAATATTGAGCTCGAGCCAGGACCCTCCCTATCTCGAAGGCCCAGACGCATGGCGCCAGTGAGTTTAAAGGAATCAAGATTCGGGCCAGCAGGAGATGTTAGACCGAGGGTTCATCCGTCCAAGTGTGTCCCCGTGGGAGCACGATTCTGTTTGTGAAAAAGAAGGATGGTTCTATGCGCTTATGTATTGATTACCGCGAGCTTAATAAGGTGATGATGAAGAATAAGTATCCGTTGCCCCGTGATCGATGATTTGTTCGATCACTTCAGGAGCTTCGTGTTCTCCAAGATAGATCTCGAGATCCGGTTACCATCGGGCTGCGGATCGGGATGCCGACATTCCTAAGACGACTTTCAGTCCGGATATGGTCACTATGAGTTTGTGGTTATGTCGTTTGATTGACCAATGCCCCAGTGCGCGTTCATGGACATGATGGATAGGGTGTTCAAATCATTTTTGGACAGCCTTCATCGTCGTGTTCATTGACGATATTCGATTTATTCGAGGTCTAAAGAAGACCATGCGAGCATTTGAGACGCAGTATTGGCGGCTTTGAGGGAAAACCACTTTATGCGAAGTTTTCCAAATGTGATTCTGGTTGGAGCGGTGGCCTTCCTAGGCCACGTGGTTTCGAGAGATGGTATAGCCGTGGACCCCGCGAAGATTGAGGCCGTGAGTTCATGGGCCAAGCCGACTTCGATTCTGCCGAGATTCGCAGACTTTTCTGGTTTGGCGAGTTACTACCGTCGGTTCGTCAAGAACTTTTTCGCTTTAGCCTCACCCCCTCACTCGTCGACGAGGAAGGGTGTCGAGTTTGTTTGGGACAACAGGTGTGATGAGAGCTTTGCGTGCTCAAGCGTAGTTTGACTTCAAAGACGGTGTTGGCGATCCCGAGGGGACAGTGTTTTCGTGGTCTCTGATGATGCTTCCAAGTTTGGATTAGGTTGTGTGTTGATGCAAAGACGGAAGGTCATTGCCTATGCTTCCCGTCACCAAGCCGTATGAGCGCGTAACTACCCGACTCATGATATGGAGTTGGCAAAGAGTGGTGTTTGCATTGAAGATTTGGAGGCATTACCGTATGGTGAGCGGATTCGGATGTTTATCGATCACCGAGCCTCAAGTATCTGTTTACTCGAAGGAGTTGAATATGAGGCAGAGGAGATGGTTAGAGTTGGTAAAGGATTATGACTGCGAGATTTTGTACCATCCGGTAAAGCCAATGTAGTGGCCGATGCTTTGAGCGAGAAAGACGTCGCACTCTGCGGCGTTGTTGAGTTCCAAACCCGATTTGAGAGAGAGTTCGAGCGGGCCGAGGTTGCGAGTGTTGTTGGGAGAGGTTACCGCTGTGGTAGCTCGATTGGACTGCTCACCGTCGATTCGCGGCAAATGGATTATAGATCGCCGATTGGGTGACCCGCACTTAAGAGATTGGTTTGTGAGTTAGTGCCGACGGTGACTTTGACTTTGTATATTCACCAGATACAGTGGGTTGACTTATAGAGGCCGGTTGTGTGTTCCGGACATTGCGAGTTTCTGCGGCAGCAGAGTTGCTCTGAGGCCCACTGTTCCTTTTGCTTGGCACCCCGGGGTACCAAGATGTATCAGACCTTAAGCGAGACCTTTCGGTGGATGGGAATGAAGAGAGATGTGGCAGAGTTTGTCACGGTGTCTCACTTGTCGCAAGTGAAGGCACCTGTGCCGAGGCCGCAGAGTTTGTTGCGACCCATCGAGTGTACCCCAAAGTGGAAATGGGAAGAGATCTCTATGGACTTTATATCCGGTTTGCCAAGGACTCGAGGAAGTTCTCTCGATTTGGGTGATAGTCGACCGTTTGACCAAGAGCGCACACTTCATTCGGTAGGGACACTTATACCGTGGAGCGATGGGCGCATTGTTTTTTGGAGCAGATCATCCGTTATCATGGTGTGCCGGTGAGGATTGTGTCGATCGTGACTCGCGGTTCACTTCTCGCTTCGAGAGCGCCCGTAGGGTTTGGGCACGATGTGCGATTTCAAAGATGACTTTTCACCTCGACGGATGGTCGATCGAGAGAGTGAATCGATTCTCGAGGATATGTTGAGGGCTTGTGTGTTGGATTTCCCAGCGATTGGGACCAAAGATCTCAGATACTTGATGGAGTTTGCCTATAACAATAGTTACGATCGGCGATTCAGATGGCTCCATTCGAGGCATTGTATGGTAAGCGTTGTCGGTCCCCGTGTTCGGGAAGAGGTTGGTGATAGACAGTTTTGGGTCCCGAAAGTTACTGTAGCTTGACCAATGGTGCGGTCTGCGAAGATTAGAGCTCGTATGTTGACAGCTCGAAGCGAGAGCGTAGAAGAGTTACGCCGATGTTCGGCGTCGAGATTTTGAGTTTGAGGTTGGTCAGCATGTGTTCCTTAAGGTTGCTCCGATGCGAGGTGTTTTGAGGTTTGGTAAGCGAGGAAGTTGAGTCCCCGTTTTGTTGGTCCGTTCGAGATCCTAGAGAGGATTGGCAGAGTTGCTTTACCGGTTAGCCCTACCTCCGTCACTATCTCAGCAGTGCATAGTGTTTTCCATGTATCGATCTTCGAGGCAAGATGTGCCGGACCCGTCGCACATCGTGGACTTTGAGCCTTTGCGGGTGAATGAGGATTTGAACTTCGAGGAGAAGCCGGTGAGGATCCTTGCCTTTGAGACCAAGACGTTGCGTAATCGCGAGATTCGTTTGGTAATGGTTCAGTGGAAGAATCGGGGTTACGAGGAAGCCACTTGGGAGCGGGAAGACGAGATGAGGTTGCATTACCCGAAATAAGCTGTCTTAAGGACTTTCGAGGACGAAAGTCATAAAAAGGAGGAATATTGTAACGACCAGTTTTTCTCTTCCGGTCTTCCGGTATGCCCTAGGGGTAATTTGGTAATTTGGTCGGGCCGTCATGGTCGTTTGTGTCTTTTCCAGCTACTAAAATTATTGGATGGTTTTGTAGGTTTTGGAGGGGTTTGTGGTTTGGTTTGAGCAAGGTTTGTTGCAAAAGTAAAAATAAAGGAAATTGTCTTTGCAGTGGGGTTTGAACCGGGTCTCTGGGAAGCTTGTAGAGAGGTGTGCCAATTGAGCCATTAGGTGCTCTTGTTGCTCTTTTCGCATCACATCTTAGTTAACCTTGGAGTTTGGAGTTTTGGTGCATTTGGTTAAATGAAATAGAATTAGGTTATTCCATCTTATTCAACAAAAACACCTCTTGGCCGCCCAAGCTCTCCATCTCCATAGCCTTGCCGAGTTCTTCATCCTTGCATCTCCTTGGGTTCGATCATCATCATTCCGGTAAGTCTTCGTCTTCTTCATCTTCTCATTTGGGTGTTTGTTGGCCGAATGTAAGAAAAAGGGGTTGTGTGTGTGTGTGTGTTGTGCAAACACCGAGAGGAGCGACCATCATCCTCGGCCCAGCCAGACGCCAGATCGGTCGAGCCAGCTCGTCAGACGCCCAGATCGGTCGAGAGCCACCTGTCGCGACGCCCAGTCGGTCGAGCCAGCCCGCCAGACGCCGGACTGTCCCAAGAGCCTCGCCGCCGTCGCCCAAGCAGCCGAGATCGCCCGATCGCTCGCGACGCCGAGAGGTCCTCGCCAGCCGCCGCGCGTCGGCCGATCGCTTCGCGACGCCCTCGCCGTGTCCGCTTGCCGAGCTGCTTGCCCGCGCGCGCCGCTCGAGACGTTCGTTCGCAGCGCGCTGTTCTCGCCGAGTTGCTCGCCGTGTCCGCATCGCACGCCGCCCGCGCCCGCGGCGCCGCCCAGACGCTGGCGCAAGCGCGCGCGCCAGACGCCGCTCGCCGCGGCGTGTGTCCTGCGCGTGCCAGTAGCAGCAGCCGGCGCCCCACCTTGCCGAGCGGCTTGCAGCTGAGCCCCAAGCTCGTGGTCGTCGCGCCGCGTGAGTTCCCGAGCCGAGCTTGTTTGTTCTATTGTTGTTTAGATATTTTAGATGCTTTGATTATTGTTGGTTTGCTAGGTTCCCGCTCGCTAGCTCGGGATTGTTCCATGACTTAGGATTTGTGTGTAAAAGTCTTCCACCAAGGTAAGGATTTCTTACAGGGGTTGTGTGGACCTGCGGTATATTTGTGATTGTTGTTTTGTATGCTGTGTATGTTTACTAGCATGTTTAGCCTAGTTGCTCTCGTTTCAATTCTCGATCGCATGAACTCTTGTATTGTTTCTCATGTTAGCCCATGCTAGGTTGTTCTATTCTAGCATGTTCGATATCTGTTCTTGCTTCGTAGTATCATGCTAGGTTCTTTGTATCCGATGAGCACGTATTGGGTCGCATTGATTGAATCGTTATTATTGTTAAGGTTTAGAATTGAGGTAGATAGAATCATCAGGGCCCGATGCATAAAGTATCTTGCATCTATGGCAAGGACGTTCGAGAGCACGATTCTCGTCCTTGGACCCCGTGAGGGATTAGCTATCCCAACGGTAGGCCACGCAATCTTGGGTGAGGGTGGCGGATCGTTAAATGCCCCAACGGTCGGGATGATGACTTGGCATTGCCTCGCCCCCAGAAATCGACACGTCCTCGGCGTGTTGGCCGTAGCCCTTGATTGCCACTGTTAGGGCAAGGACCGCTTCGGTGTAAGCCTACCACGACCGGTTCCTTAGCCTCGGTGCGGTGGTACAGCCGACATAGTTCACGTGTCCAGTCTCACACCCTATGTCGGTGACACCGATCCGAGAGATTTAGTTAGGCATGGTGATCGAACACAGGCGGCTTGCCACTAGACCCGGCACCCCCGAGTTTGCGGTGAGCATGCGGTGCGCGCGCTTACGCTCATTACAGCGCGATCGAGAGCTCCTCGGGATCTTGAGCGATTGCACCTTTCGTATCGACGATGATGTGCCGAGGCGGGACTTGTTTCCGTATAGTGCGTTTAGTGTGTTGTGGTATTTTTAGGACTAAGACCGAGATGGCATCCGAGGTCCAAGTGTGGACTTAGCTATGTGCTCCGCTCTCGTGTTTGTTCTCATAGCTTGCATACATTCTTCTAGATGATCATGTATATCGTATTGTACCCGGTTGGGGATTCTTACTGGTAATTCGTTACTCACCCTTATTCGTGGTTTTCCACGGGTAATCAAGCGGGAGACAGGATGGTGAAGGAGGAGCTATGATCATGGAAACCGTTGTCATCTCGATTGTTTTATTTTAATTATCATGACTCTTCACTTTTTATTGTTTCCGAATGCATGTAGGCGGGCACAGAGCCCCCAGGATGTTTTCTTACGTTTTATGGATTCCAGCATATTGGTACTTGTGGATTGTTTTAATGGTTTAAATAAATCTACGATCAGTGTGCTTTTAGAAATGTATGTTTTGGTTGTTGAATGTTTCGCATTTTTACTTGGAATCCGAAATGTATTTTTTCATAATGTCTTTTATTTTCACTACATGCATTGGGGTAAAGGCCCATTTAGAGCCCCTTTTGGGTCGGGTCTTTACAGAAATCGAAATAGAAAATTGGGCTGTTACACCAGCAGTAGACCCAGACGCCATTGCCCAGTCGAGCAGCCCGCACGCTCGCGTCCTCGCCATCGTGTTTGCTCGCCACGCCCCCACCCCCGCGTCCGCACCATCGCGTCTGCTTGTCCGTTCCAGCTCTCTTGCGCCCAGCCAGCTCGTCCGCACGCGCGCAGCCTCTAACGCCCATTAGCGCCCATCAGCGCCCAACAGCGCCTAGTGTCGTGCAGCCCGTGCCTTGTGAGTTCTCCCGAGTCGAGCCTTGTGTGTTTTATTATAATTAGGCCTATGGATTGTGATTATTGTTGTGCTTGTTAGGTTCTCATTAGCTAGCTCGAAATTGATCGCGGCTTAGGATTCTTGTGTGTAGTCGCCTTCCGACCAAGGTAAGGATTTCTTACCAGAGTTGTGTGGGCCCTGCGATATAATATGTGATTGCTGTTTGTTTGCTTATTTATGTTTATCAGCATGTTAGTGGATAGGTGCTCTGTTCTGAATTCTGACTGGCATGAATCTTGTATTGTTTCTCATGTTAGTTCCATTCTAAGTTGTCATGTTCTGGCATGCTCGATATCTGTTCTTGCTTCGTAATACCATGCTAGGTTCGTTGTTTCTGTTGAGCACGTTTGGAATGTTTGCTGTTAATGTTATAGTTTAGAGTTCATATAGGTAGCATCATCCGGGCAAGGATGCATAACGTAACTTGCATCCATGGTAGGGACGTACGAGGCAGTACTGCTACCTATCTGAGGAACTCAACAGATACAACGAACCTAGCATGATACTACGAAGCAAGAACAGATAAGGAGCATGCTAGAACGGAACAACCTATCACTAAACATGCTGATAAACATAAACAAGCATACAAACAGCAATCACATATTATATCGCAGGGCCCACACAACTCCGGTAAGAAACCCTTACCTTGGTCGGGAGGCAACTACACACAAAGATCCTATGCTGCGATCAATCCCGAGCTAGCTAATGAGAACCTAACAAGCACAACAATATCACAATCTATAGGCCTAAATATAATAAAACAAATAGGGCTCGGCTCGGGAGCAACACACACGCAGACGGACGATTTTGGTGACGGACAGCCGCGACGGTCGTGGCTGCCTGGCTTTGGGCAGGCGGTGCGCGCTACTGGCGCGGCCGGCAGCGCAGGCGCTGGTCTGCGGTAGCGAGCGCGGCCGGGCACGGCTCTGGGGAGTAGAGCTGCCCGCGGACGAACGCTGGGGCGCAGGCGTGCTGGCGCAGACGACCGAGACGCGGGAGCGCTGGCACGGCGTGCAGACTCAGACAGGAGAGACGCATTGGCGCTAGGACGGCGAGAGGACGGGGCGAGCGGGATGACCGCGGATGGGCGACGTGAGCGGACTGGGGCGGCGTGCAGGTGGGGGCGCTTTGTGCAGCGATCTGGGGCGGCGGCGGTCTGGCGCGCGATGCAGGCGTCTAGGTCGCTCGGCCGGGCGCGACAGTAGCGCCTGGGCCGCTGGCCATCGGTCGGGGTGGGCGACGGCGCTGTAGGGGAGATAGGGTCGCCGCTTCTATTGGTGCACAAAACCAAAATCAATTCTTCCCTCTCTCGGCCAGCAAGAATAGCACCATAACGAAAGATAGAAAGGGAGATCGAGATCACTTACCCGAGATGACGAACGATGGAGCATTGGGAAGGAGAGCACGGCAAGGAGCTTGGGAGAGAATGGTTGGGCGGCTAGGGATTTTGGAGAACCAAAAGAGATGAAAACCTATTTTTCTCTTCATTTAATCAAACACACCAAAACCCCAAAGACCCATAGCTAACCAAGACATACCGCGGAATGAGCATCAAAAGCAACTTGTGGCACAATCGGCAACGACACACAACTGACCTCCCAGACCACCTGGGTTCGAATCTCAACAAACACACCTTTATTTCTCAATATTACTTTTGCATCTAACCAAGCCCAAACACATCCACAAAGCAACAAAATCCTACATAAGACCATACAATAATTTTAGCAACCGAAAAAGACATAAACGGCCCTGACAGCCCGACCAAATAACCAAAATACCCCTAGGGCATACCTGGAAGACCGGGATAAAAACCTGGGCCGTTACACAGTACTTCGTCCCTGATCCGTCGTTAGGGTTTAACTAACCCTAACGGCAGGCCTTTGCAATCTTGGATGAGGGTGGCAGACTGTAAAATGCCCCAACGGTCGGGATGATGACAAGGCATTGCCTTGTCCCCGGCAGTCGGCACGTCCTCAGCGTGTTCGGCCGTAGCCCTTGATTTCCACCTGATAGGACAAGGACTGTTTCCTGGTGTAAGCCTACCACGACCGATTCCTTAGCGTCAGGTGCGGTGGTATAGGCTGACATAGTTCACGTGTCCAGGTCTCACACCCGTATGTCAGTGACACTGATCCAGAGATTAGTTAGGCATGAGTACTGGACTAGGGCAGCTTGCCACTTGTAACGACCCGACCCGAAAGGGGTTCTAAAATAGGCAGTTACCTCAATGCATGCATTCAAATCTACAGAAAATTTGCAATATGGTGTTCGGATTCTAAGTAAAAACTAAAACATAAAACATCCATTTAAAAAGTGAACATAAAATTCTCAAACTCATCCCTCTGTTTCCAAGCACTGTTCCAAGACAAATACATTTACAAAACTTGCTCTGATCAGAGATTTATTTAAAACATACAAGCTTTGCAATAGTTACAACAATGCTAGAATCCGGAAATACAGTCAGCAAACACCCTAGGGCTCCGTACCCAACTACATGCATTCAGAGAACATTTAAAACATAAACATAAACAAGACTCAGAGTTGAACAACGGGTTCCCATGATCACAGCTCCTCCTCCAGCCATCCTGTCTCGCACCGTGGTTACCTGTGGAAAAACCACAGAAATAAGGGTGAGTAACGAATTACTCAAGAAGAATCCCCAACCGGGTACAATACGAAAACATCTCATTTAGCACACCGACATGCAACCAAACAATGACTTAGAGCAAAACGGTAGGTTTAGGCTATGTGCTAACACTAGAGCTAGCCTATCAAGAGCTTTCAACTACAGCCTATCCTAGGTTCTACACCTGGATGCCCATTGGGGTCTTACACAACCTAGGATACAATGACACCATGATGCCCATCGGGGACTTACACACAAGGATGCCCATCGGGGTCTTACACCTCTAAACAATGATGCCCATCGGGGTCTTACACATACGGATGCCCATCGGGGTCTTACACCTCTAAACAATGATGCCCATCGGGGTCTTACACATACTGATGCCCATCGGGGTCTTACACCTCTAGCTATCAATGCTGCCCAACGGGTCTTACACATCTAGGATGCCCATCGAGGTCTTACACCAGCTAAACAATGATGCCCATCGGGGTCTTACAAGTACGGATGCCCATCGGGGTCTTACACCTCTAAAAAATGATGCCCATCAGGGTCTTAAACATAAGGATGCCCAGCGGGGTCTTACACATACGGATGCCCATCGGGGTCTTACACCTCTAGCTATCAATGCTGCCCAACGGGGTCTTACACACGTAGGATGCCCATCGGGGTCTTACTCCAGCTAGGATCACTGAGATGCCCATCGGGTCTTACACTCTTAAGCGACCTCATGATGCCCATCGGGTCTTACACACTGTAATAAAGCAGCAAAGTGCCCATCGGGGACTTACCTACATTATGGATCACCGCCTAGCACTAACATGGAACCTATCGAGAATATAACAGAACGAGAATATGCCAAGATAAAAGACCCTAGCCTGAAACTAATATAACAGAAACACCAGTACAACACAAACCTGGAAGCAAGAGAAAACATGTAACCTATCCACTAGAATTTCATACAATCACAAGATATGGCATACTATCAATTATTCGCAGGGTCCACACAACCTCGGTAAGAAACCCTTACCTGGCCGGAAGGAAACAACACACAAGAAACCTAAGCTACGATCGAACCCGAGCAACCTAAAGCGAACCTAACAAACACATCAAAAATCACAATCCATAGGCCTAAATATAATAAAATAACAGGGCACGGCTCGGGAGCAACTCACGTGGCGCGGCTGACACGCGAACGAGCCGGCTGCACGGGCGAGGTAGTTGTTGGGCGCTGAGGGGCGCAGATGGGCGTAGGGGCTGGGCCGATGCGCTGGCCGACACGGTCTTTGGGGCTGAGCTGCGTGGCTGGGCACACGGCTGGCGAGCAGGGCGCTCGGGCCCGGACGCGAACGCGCGGGCGAGCTGCAGGGAGGCGAGGGCGCGAGCTTGGCTGGGCGAGTGCGTGCGGCGCGGCTCAACACAGGGACGGCGCGCGGGCGCGACGCGACGCGACAGCTACAAGACGCTCAATCTGGCACGACGAGCTACATGGGATGCTCGATCTGGCATGAGGCGGCTCGGATCTGAGCGGCACGGGCGCGGACGGGACGAGCGGCACTGCGCGGCCAGGCTGGGCGACGCGACCTGGCTGGGCAGACTGGGGCCGGCGACGCGACCTGGCTGGCGAGCTCGGGCTGGCGACCTGGCTGGGCGAGCAGGCTCGGGTTGGGGGCGACCTGGGCGAGCTAGGACTCGGGCTGGGCGAGGCTCGGGCTGGGGGGAGAGAGAGAGAGAGAGAGAGAGAGAGAGAGAGAGAGAGAGAGAGAAAGGGGATTTTTTTGAAAAAAAAGAAAAGGGAAAATGGGAAAATAAAAGGAAAATGGGGATTTAATCTCATTTTTTCCATCCTTATCCAAATTAAAACCTTAAAATCCCATTTCCCGGCTTCCTCCTTCGAGACCCGACTGAAGCAACCTCTTCCAAAAATAAAACTCACTTAAATTCAACTCCCAAATCAACACCAAAGGCCTGGGCTCGAATCCCAAAGGAAGCACACAACCAACCATCACTTTGCCAAAAACCCAAACCACAACCGAACTTCCAAACGACTGGCCCAAACATCTCAGGACTGGCAACCAACAACAATCAAGCCTTGACAAAGGCAGGAGCGACCTGGAAGCCCTAAAAATCCACAAAATCCTACCTGGGGAGCCAAAAGACCAAAATACCCCCAAGGGTCAAAACAGCTCTAACGACCCAACCAAACAACCGAATCTTGACCCGAAGGCACCTCGAAAACTGGAGTTGAAAACTGGGCTGTTACAATACTCCCTCCTTTTAAGACTTTCGTCCTCGAAAGTCCCAAGACGAAACAGCTCCAGGAAACTCCACTAAAAACAAACCAACTGAACTTCTCGTCTAAAACAACACCAACCTTCTTCGAAACCAAACCCTCGTGGTTCTCAAAACTCAAAGTCACAATGCCATCCATACTGCCACAACTACAACCTAGACTGGCATACACCGAACTCCGAAGGGAAAAGACGGCAAACCACATCCTCAATTCGCACCACTCTCAAACGGTGCTACTCTCAGCAAACTCGAGGACTGGCCACAAGCTCTGAATCTCTACACCACGCACTGGCAAAACTCCTCTGGAAGCTCACAGCTGCTAACAAGCAGCCTCAACCCTACAACAAGCTGGCCAAACAACTGAACCTTCCAGGTTACAGAACACCAAACGGCCCACTCTTACTCCACAAGAGACCAGCTAACCTCAAATCTTGCCTACAGTCTTACAGAAATCCAATCGAATCACCAACTGGCGACTGATCCAGAAAGGCAAACTTCTCCAACTAGAACGCGACCACAACACTTAAGCAACCATCCTAAGGAGAAATCGCCGAACCAAAGGCAAGGGGCACCATCCTGGTACACCAGATGGCTAACAACACTCACACCAGCTGAAACTTCAGCTACGGCCACCTCTAAGACATGGGCCAGGCACAGGCTCCACTCGGCCAAACCAACAAGCTAGGACTCCTCATCGGCCGAACGCAAACCTTTCAACAACTGGCCAAAGAGAACACTGCCAGGCAAGGAACAACCAACATTCCTCTCAAGGAAATCTCGGACTGCAAGGACTAAACCATCATGCAGCAATCTGAGACACAACACCTTGAGGAAAGCAGCTCAACAGATTTACCAACCAATGCCACGGCACCTCTGTGCCAACTCACTCAAACGAGGCTCCGCTAACGCCAACTGCGAACGCACAACAACTAGGAACAAAGACCGAGAAGGGCTTACTCAGCAGAACTCAACCGAAACTTATAACGAGCAAAGCTCGCCTCCAAGCTACCACTCAACTCTTAAAATCCAACTGGCTACTCAAAGGAATTCTTCCTTTTAGCTTAGGCCTAACTCATCTTCCAGCCAGAAGCTCCACTCTCGAAACCTTGCAAGGAAAACGGATATCGACAACCTCAAAGCTTACGGATCCTGAGCCACACGAATCAGCAAGACTACCTCAGAAGCTAACACTCGAGGCTGGCATCCATGGAGCAACTCAACCACCACAGAGACTAGGGGGAAAAGGAAATCTTCAATCCCCAAAGAACCAACAACTCAACACTTAAACTGGTGGTGGCCTCCGCCCTTGCGGGACAAACAGCTTTCGCTTGCTAACAACACAAAGCAGGGACCCTCTCGCTGGGCTAACCGCTGCACTACTCTGATCAACTACACAACCCAGGAGCTAAGCAGACTCCTACTAAATTGGAAACGAATTAGCTCTTGAACCAATGCTCATCGGGGTCTTACACATACGGATGCCCATCGGGGTCTTACACCTCTAGCTATCAATGCTGCCCAACGGGGTCTTACACACCTAGGATGCCCATCGGGGTCTTACTCCAGCTAGGATCACTGAGATGCCCATCGGGGTCTTACACTCTTAAGCAGCCTCATGATGCCCATCGGGGGCTTACACACTAGGGAACAGTGCAGTGCCCATCGGGGACTTACCTACATTATGGATCACCTGCCTAGCACTAACATGGAACTGTCAGAATATAACAGGAACCAGAATATGCCAAGATAAAAGACCCTAGCTTGAAACTAATATAACAGAAACACTAGTACAACACAAACCTAGAAGCAAGAGAAAACATGTAACCTATCCACTAGAATTTCATACAATCACAAGATATGGCATACTATCAATTATTCGCAGGGTCCACACAACCTCGGTAAGAAACCCTTACCTGGCCGGAAGGCAACAACACACAAGAAACCTAAGCTGCGATCGAACCCGAGCAACCTAAAGCGAAACCCGGCTTCCTCCTTCGAGACCCGACTGAAGCAACCTCTTCCAAAAATAAAACTCACTTAAATTCAACTCCCAAATCAACACCAAGGGCCCGGGCTCGAATCCCAAAGGAAGCACATAACCAACCATCACTTTACCAAAAACCCAAACCACAACCGAACTTCCAAACGACTGGCCCAAACATCTCGGGACTCACAACCTACAACAATCAAGCCTTGACAAAGGCAGGAGCAACCTCGAAGCCCTAAAAATGCACAAAATCCTACCCGGGGAGCCAAAAGACCAAAATACCCCCAAGGGTCAAAACAACTCAGACGACCCAACCAAACAACCGAATCTTGACCCAAAGGCACCTCGAAAACTGGAGTAGAAAACTGGGCTGTTACACCACTAGACCCGGCACCCCCCTGGTTTGCAGCAGCATGCGATGCGTGCACACGCTCATTACAACGCAGACCGGAGAGCTCCTCGGGATCTTGAGTTCAGTGCACCTTTCGTATCGACAGTAGACAGGCTGAGGCCGAGACTAGTTTTGTAACGGCCCAGTTTTCCATTCCGGTTATCCAGGTGCTCTCAGTGCAGTATTAGGGCAATCGGTTGGGCCGTTAGAGCATTTTAACCCTTAGGGGTATTTTGGTCTTTTTGCTCTCCGGTCAGGATTTGGGATTTGAACCTTTGCCTTAGTGATTTATAAGTGAGTTTTATTATTTGAAAGATTTGCTTCAGCCGGGTCTCGAAGAGGAAGCCAAAAATGAGATTTAAGGATTTTTGGAAAAATTGGAAAATGGATAAATTGGATTTATTTGGATAAGTTTGGAATTTAAATAAAAGAGAAAAAAGAAAAGAAAAAGGAAAAAAGGAAATTATTAAAATAAGAATTTTTCCCCATTTTTCCCATGTGTTTTATTTTTCCTTTTCTCTCTCTCTCTCTCTCCTCCTCACCCGACCTTAGCCCTCACCCGAGCCCTTGCTCGCCCATCCACCTGACCCAGTGCCGACCGTGCGAGCCACCTCGTACAAGACCGCCCCAAGTCGGACCTAGCTCGCTTGACCCGACCCTCACGTGCAGAGCGCCCGCAAGGCGTCCCCGTCGCCGTGTGTGTCGTCGTGTCTCAGAGCGCCGAGCCCCAACTCGCGTGCCTCCTCCTAGCCGAGCCTCGCCGCGCGCGCCATCGCGTCCTCAGTAGCTCGTCCGCGCGCCGCGAGCCCTGAGCAGCCTCGCTGAGCAGTGCGCGCCCAATGAGCCTCCCCGCGTGTCTGCGCACCCAATGAGCCATCTGCGCGCCCGACCCGACCATTTAGTCTGCCACCAGCCCGCCCTGCCGGTGAGTTGTCTTGGCGAGCCTTGTGCTTCTCGGTTGGTAATTCCCGAGTCTTTTCCCTCTTTGGACTCGAGTTGTTGGGTGGCGATTTGTAATTAAATTGGGTGTTTTATTGAAATGCTTAGGTTGTTCGAGATTCGATTAAAGCTCGAGGGTCATTAATCGTTGGTCGTGATAATTATTATTTTTCGCTTGTTTCCATGTAAGGATCTCTTACCGTGGTTGTGTGGACCCTACGATGCTTTCTTGATTGTGCCTCGTATGCCTGTTTACTTTTATGAGCATGTTAGTGGATAGGATAGCTTGTGATTGAATTCTTGCTAGCATGTTTACCTGTTGTACATGTTAGTGCCATGCTAGGTTTGTTCTTCCAGCATGCTCGAGATTCCTGCTTTAAGTTCTTAGTATCATGATAGGATATGTATGATTGATGTCTAATGTATATGTTAGCCAGAATCTCTCACTCTGTACTCTTAGCTAGTGTTGTAGGGTTTGTCTTCATCCGCAGGCCGAGAGTGGACACAACGTACTTTGTCCCCAGGTCGGGGTAGAGCGAGGCATAACGTATATTGCTTCCCCCTCCGGCAGACCAATGAGAATTAGCTACCTCATCGGCCTAAGCCTAGTTTGTAACTGCTAGAGCGGAACCACGCTAACGGTGTAAGCCTACCTTGGCGGTTCTTAGCTTCGTGTCGGTGGATCAGCCGCACAGAGAGCGCCGAGGGCCTCGCGCCACCGTGATCGGTGACACGCTTCCATGTTTTAGGCATGCGTACACGCCCGCGTAGTTTGCCCTTAGGCCCCGCATTTACGCCGGTTGCGAGAAGAGCATGCGGTGTGCGTGCACACGCGTTAGTAGCTGGTGGAGTGCTCCTCCGGGCTAATGTCGTGAGTACACCATTCCTTCCGATTTAGAGCCGGACTTGGGTACTCCCGATAGTCAGTTATTAGCAAGGGTAAGAGGCCCTTGAGGACATCCTTAGGATCGGTTTTGAGGTGATCAACCTGGGTGAGGGAGAAAGACCCTCAAAGATGTCCCGGGATTGGTTATGAGAGCCAATCATTAGGCGGAAGTAGGAGACTTCAAGACTCGATTTTGCCTTTTTAGCTCGTTGAGCAAGATCCGTGTTGATATCTCGTATGCACGTGTACTAGGTTCTTTGGATGATTGATTGCATCGTATCGTCGTACCGGTTGGGGATTCTTCACGAGTATTTTTATACTCACCCTTACTTTATCTTTTAGGTAACTCAGGACAGCACCGAGGTGGCTAAGGGAGGTAGCTGGGAGATCATGGATGCTGCTGACACTCTGTCGTGTCTTATTTTGTTTTATTTTGAATACAACATGTAAATGGATTTTGGTCTGTATGGAAAACTTATGGTTTGAACTGTTTTGATGATTTTAAGAAAAATACTGATCAGTAACTATTTTGTAAATGAATGTTTAGTTTGTTTAAATGTTTTCCCACTCTTATGATTTCCTTTTGCATGCATTTAGTTAACGGCCCATTTTAGAACCCCATCCGGGTCTGGTCGTTACAGTTTGGTATCAGAGCACAGAGTCATAGATTCTGTAGACTAACCTGTTTGTAGGTTGGGTTCCCATGATCTTCTGCACTCCACGGCCGCCAGGTTTGTCTAAGTCCTTTAAGCTAAGGGTTATGTTTACGATACTTTATGCAGTACACATGCATTATCCTTGTTGGCAGAGGGAGTCCGAGAGTTGCTAACCCGTAGTGGTTTTCGTGTAGATCGCCGATATGCGGTTAGCTGCGCATGGGAGCAGAGTCCATCCGAATCGCAAATTCGGATCTTTCAGAGAGCCACCGCCGTGGTTTATCGGGCTCAGAGGTCGCCCGTGGCTCCGGATGCTAGCTTGCCCGGTGTAGGGGTGGAGGCGCTATGCCTCAAGTTGTAGCTCCAGGGGAGATGTTTACGCTATGAGAGATATGATGATGGGCCTAATGGCCGAGCAGAGTCGAGACTCAAAGCGCGGCTAGCGGTATGAGAGAGAGGAGTCTAGGGCACGAGATAGCCCAATTGACCCGGCTTACAAAGAAACACCCCTAGTAGCTCCAAAGTAGCCCCTAGTAGCTCCAGTAGCCCCAGTAGCTCCAAAGAGCCCAGTAGCTCCGATAGCTCGGGTAGCTCAACACGTGTGGGTCGTGGTCGCAGGACGGTGATTCTCTTGATAGTGAAGAGGAGGCTGCTTTGAATTTGGCAAGTGGTTGAAAGATTTCACCAAGTGGAAGCCAGAAGGAATTTGATGCTTGAGAGAACCCACTTGTGGCGGTCAATGTGGTTGGCAAGGATGGAGTACATCTTTAGAGTTATGGGATGCCCGGATGTGCAGAGGCCGAGATGTGCGGCCCATGTTCTCACCGACACCGTGAGTGGTGGTGGGAGTCAAAAATAGAGCTAGACCGGATGGGTCTTCTCCCACCACACAGGAGTTCTTTAGAACGAAGTTCAGAGCTAAGTATGTTAATGACGAGGCTCGGCAGGAGATGGCAGAGGCCTTCTCGAATCTGAAACAGTGGTTACGGAAAAGATATTGCCTATGAAAAGAAGTTCTCTGAGTTATAGTTATTTCGCCCCAGAGCTCGTTGCAACTGAGGAGCTCAAGACTAAGAAATTCATTTGTGGGCTGAGGAAGGAGGTTGCTCAGGATGTGCGAGCACTCGCTCCTGAGAGTTATGACCGAGCAGTGGAGTTGGCCACGATCTATAATTCGAAGTATCCGCCAAATGCGAGGATTATGTTGCTCGATTCGATTAGTTCACTGCTTTCAAAGATTCGGACATAAGAGGAAGTTTGGGTCTTCTAGTGGTTTCCGCTCAGGTGGGCAGCAGACTCGCCATCTGGGCCAGTTTAAAGGTCGGGATCATCGCCGACCTCAGGATAGAGCCCAGGATCGCCAGCAGCGCGGGGTCAAGCGGCCAGCTCAGTGCAACAAGTGCGGAAAGACTCATTTTGGTTTGTGTGGGGCATCGCCCAAGGCTTGCTACTGAGATGTGGCGGGAAGGGCATATGGCCGAGATCAGATTTCGGGATGTAGCAAAGAAGAAGCAGACTCGGCCCAAAGAATAGGGCGGTTGTTTGCCACTACTCGCCAGGAGGCGGAGCGTGCTAACAATGCAGTTGCAGGTACGCTACTTGTCTTAGAGCATTATGCATTGGTGTTGTTTGATTCGGGTTTGACCCATTCTTTTATATCTGATGCATTTGTTAGACAAGCTTGTGTGGAACTCGAACCTTTAGGGTTTGAGCTGTGTGTTGCCACTCCCTCGGGAGTAAGTTTGTTAGCTAGCAGTAGAGTTAAGAGTGGCCGGGTTCAGATATCTGATAAGACTCTAGATGCTACCCTCCTAGTTCTGTCTATGAGCGATTTTGATGTGATCCTTGGTATGGATTGGTTGGCGGAGAACCATGCTTTGATAGATCGCCACGAAAAGAAGTTGTGTTCAAAGCCACCTAAGAAGCCAAGTTTCAAGTTTCGCGGTGTTCAGTATGAATTTTTCCGCCATTGATCTCAGCAGTGAAAGCCCATAGATTGTTAGCTCGAGGAGCTTCGGGTTTCTTGGCAAAGCTGTCAGGAGATGTTAGTTCTGCATTGTCTGTTGTCATGGTCCCTGTGGTGCAAGAATTTGTAGATGTTTTCCCTGAGGAGTTACCGGGTTTACCCCCGAAGAGGGAGTTAGACTTCACCATTGAGCTGGAGCCAGTGGACTCTTCCTATTTCTAAAGCCCCGTGATCGTATGGCGCACCGGTGAGTTGAAAGAACTCAAAGTGCAGTTGCAAGAGTTGCTGGATCGAGGTTTCATTCGTCCGAGTGTGTCCCCGTGGGGAGCACCTGTCTTGTTTGTTAAAAAGAAGGATGGATCCATGCGATTATGTATAGATTATAGAGAGCTGAATAAAGTCACGGTGAAGAATAAGTATCCCCTGCCGCGTATTGATGATCTATTCGATCAGCTTCAGGGAGCCTCAGTATTTTCTAAGATTGATTTGAGGTCAGGGTACCATCAGCTGAGGATTCGGGATGCAGATATCCCTAAGACCGCGTTCAGATCGAGGTATGGTCATTATGAGTTCGTGGTTATGTCTTTTGGATTAACGAACGCCCCTGCAGCGTTTATGGACATGATGGACAGAGTGTTCAAGGCATTCTTGGATAACTTTGTCATCGTATTCATAGACGACATTTTGATTTATTCCAAGACAAAAGAGGACCATGCTTCGCATTTGAGGCAAGTTTTGGCAAAGATTGCGAGAAAATCGGTTGTTCGCAAAGTTCTCTAAGTGTGAGTTCGGCTAGAGAAAGTAGCTTTCCTTGGTCATATTGTTTTGGTAGATGGTATAGAGGTGGACCCCATAAAGATAGAAGCGATCGGTTCATGGGCGGGCCGTCAGCAATCACGAGCCACCGAGATTCGCAGCTGGTCCGCAGTTATTATCGGCGTTTCGTGAAAGACTTTTCCGTAAGGCAAAGCACCTTAACCCGTCGACCAAGAAGGGTGTTGACTTTGTTTGGGATGCTAGATGTGAGGAAAGTTTTGCCGGCTTAAGCACGCTTTGACATCAGCGCCGAGTGTTGGCGGTTCTGAGGAACAGGAGGTTTCAGTAGTTTACTGATGATGCATCCAAGTATGGTTTAGGCCAGTGTGTTGATGCGGCATGGAAAGGTGATAGCTTATGCTTCCCGGCGATTGAAGCCCTATGAGAAGAATTACCCAACTCATGATATGGAGTTGGCTGCGATTGTTTTTGCCCTAAAGATTTGGAGGCACTACTTGTATGGTGAAAGGATTCAACTGTTCACGGACCACTAGAGCCTTAAGTATTTCTTCACTCAGAAGGAGTTGAACATGAGGCAGAGAAGATGGCTCGAGTTGGTAAAGGACTACGACTGTGAGATCTTGTATCATCCCGGAAAGGCCAACGTCGTGGCTGATGCACTGAGTAGGAAGACGTCGCATTCTGCAGCTTTGCTGAGCTCTCAGGTTGAATTGCGGAAGGAGTTTGAGCGAGCCGGTATCGCAGTTTTGTTAGGAGAGGAAATTCTGACCGTGGTAGCCCGATTATCGGTTCACCGTCGCTTAAGGAGAGGATCATCGGCGATCACCTAAGTGATCCCAAGTTAAAGAGATTGCTTGAGAGAGTCGAGGCAGATGGTGATTTTGACTTTGTTGTAGCACCAGACGGAGGCTTGAGATACAGAGGTCGGTTGTGCGTTCCTGAGGTAGCAGGGATTCGAGCCGAGTTGCTCGCCGAAGCGCATAGTTCCCCTTTCACTTGGCACCCAGGAGGTACCAAGATGTATCAGGATCTCAAGCAGACGTTTTGGTGGATGGGTATGAAGAGGGACATAGCTGAGTTTGTTAGCCGGTGTCTCACTTGTCAGCAAGTGAAGGCTCCCAGACAGAAGCCTGCAGGTTTGTTGCAGCCGTTGAGTGTTCCACAATGGAAGTGGGACGAGATTTCGATGGATTATATCTCAGGGTTGCCGAGGACACCGAGAGGGTTTACCCAGATCTGGGTAATTGTGGACCGACTGACTAAGAGTGCCCACTTTATCCCCGGCAGGATTAATTATACCGTGGAGCGGTGTGCCCGATTATTTTTGGAGCAGATCGTTCGGTACCACGGGTAATCGCGAAGATAGTGTCGGATCGGGATTCTCGGTTCACATCCCGCGCTCGAGAGCGCTCGGAAGGGTATGGGAATCGAGTGCGGCTTCAAGATCGCCTTTCACCCTCAAACCGATGGTCAGACCGAGAGGGTGAATCAGATTCTGGAAGATATGTTGAGAGCATGTGTTTTGGACTTTCCAGCGATTGGGACCCGAGACAGATTTGATGGAGTTCGCTTACAACAACAACAGCTATCGATCGACTATTCGAGATGGCTCCCTTTGAAGCGTTGTATGGTAAGCGTTGTAGATCCCCGTGTTTTGGGAAGAGGTTGGTGATAGAGCGAGTTCGGGACCCGAGTTACTTCAGATGACAAACGACGCTGCAGTGCGAAGATCGTGGCTCGCATGTTAACACTCAAAAAGTAGGAGAAAAGTTACGCCGATGAGAGGCGTAGAGATTTGGAGTTTGAGGTTGGTCAACATGTTTTTCTGAAAATAGCACCAATGCGTGGTGTGTTAAGGTTTGGAAAGAAAGGCAAATTGAGCCCAAGGTTTGTAGGGCCTTTTGAGATCCTTGAGCGGATCGGAGCAGTGGCCTATCGGTTAGCCTTGCCCCCGTCTTTGGCAGCGGTGCATAATGTGTTCCATGTTTCGATGCTGAGGCAGTACGTGGCAGATCCGTCGCATGTGTTAGAGCATGAGCCTTTAGAGTTGTAACGGCCCAGTTTTCTATTTCGGTTACCCAGGTGATTTCGGGTCATTATTCGGATGTTCGGATGGGCCGTTAGAGCTATTTTAACCCTTAGGGGCATTTTGGTCTTTTGCCCCCGGTCAGGGTTTTGTGGATTTTCAGATTTCGGGGTCATTCCTGCCTTTGTCGAAGCTTATTGGTTGTTGGTTGCAAGACCCGAGAGGTTTGGGCAAGTTGTTTGGAAGTTTGGAGGTGTTTTAGAAAATGGCAAAATTAATTGTAATTTTGGTGCTTCCATTGGGTTTTGAGCCCTTGCCCTAAATGGTCTTAGGGAGTTTGTAGGAAAAGAGAGTCTTATTTTAAAATAAGTTTGTTTGGGCCGGGACTCGAAGGAGGAAGCCCGGGGAAGGGATTTAGGTCACCAAGACCTATTTAAATTAGGAGAAGGAAAGAAAATCAAGAAAATCCCATTCCCTTGTTTTACCACTTTTCTCTCTCTCTTTCTCTCTCTCTCTCTCTCTTTCTCTCTCTCTCCTGGCCGTCCTCACCAAGAAACCCAACCGAGCCTCACCGAGCCGTCCCGGCCAGCCAAGCAACCCAATGAGCAAGCCAATGAGCGGCCAGCCAGATCGCACCAAAGCGGCCCCATCATCGTCAGAAGCACTTCACCCCAGCCAGCCAGAAGAGATCTGCTGCAGGCAAGCATTTCAGCGCCCAGACGCGCCAAATAGCGCCGCGCCGCCGCGTTGTTGCCCGTCGCGCGCGCGCCGTCGCGCGCGCTGACGCGCCATCGCCCAACCGATTCCGCGCCAGCGCGCCCGCGCCCGCGCCAGTGTCACTGGCGCTTCGTCCCTGCCGCCACACCGCAGCGCCCGGCTGCTGCGCCCAACCGCACGTCCCGCCGCCCACTTGCCGCCGAGTGCCTGCTTTTGCCGAGATAGATGGGACCGAGATCTAGTGCCTTCTCGGTTGGTAAATTCCCGAGCCTCCACCCTTTGGACTTCACGATTTTAGATGTCATTTTATTAATTAGGATGTTTTATTACTTGTTTAGGTTGCTCGAGTTCGCTTAAAAGCTCAAGGGTCGTTATTTGATTCGGGATAATTAACCTCCACTTATTTCGTGTAAGGATTCTTACCGGGGTTGTGTGGACCTGCGAATAGTTGATAGCACGCTGATTCTTTGTAATTATATGAGTTTCTAGTGATAGTTTCCATGTTTTCTTTTGATTCATGTTCGTGACATGTTTACATCCCGTTAGTTCCATGTTAGGCTTTCCTATCTTGATAGAACCATGCCGCTATTGTATGTCTTTGCTAGATCCAAGTTACGGTTAGATGTGTGATGAATAGTATAGAGGGCCGTAGAGGTAACTAGTTTGGGGTCCCGCTCAAGGCAAGACCCGATGGACATCCGGAGGTGTAAGGCCCTACGGGCATCCTAGGTGTGTAAGGCCCTTTGGGCATCACCGAGTTTGGAGGTGTAAGGCCCTCACGGGCATCCTAGGTGTGTAAGGCCCACCGGGCATCACCGAGTTTGGAGGTGTGGGCTCACGGGCATCCTAGGTGTGTAAGGCCCTTTGGGCATCACCGAGTTTGGAGGTGTAAGGCCCTATGGGCATCCTAGGTGTGTAAGGCCCACCGGGCATCACCGATCTTTGAAGGTGTAAGGCCCGATGGGCATCCTAAGTGTGTAAGGCCCCTTTGGGCATCACCGTGTCCTAGGTTGTGTAAGGTCCGAAGGGCATCCAAATGTAGGACCTAGGAGAGGCTATAGACGGAAGCCCTTGGATAGGCTCGCGCCTAGAAGTAGCTCATAGCCTAAGCCACCCGTTCGTGCTCTAAGTCTTTGTATGGTTGCTGTCTGTGTGCTAAATGAGATGATTTCGTATTGTACCCCGATTGGGGATTCTTCTTGAGTAACTTGTTGCTCACCCTTATTTTCTCGTGGCTTTCCCGTGTAACTTGGGACAGAGGTGGATGGCTAGGAGGAAGCGGCTCGATGATCATGGATAGTCGACTCGAGGGTCGCACGTTTCTTTAAATGTTTTCCTTAATGATTTAGCATGTAGTGGGACTTGGTCCCTAGGAAAAAGCATTCAAACTATTTCATGTTCTCGCATCGTTTCCCTTTGAATTGTTTTAAGAAAGTCTCGATCAGTCATTTACTGTTTTATTTAATTGAAATCATGGTTTTGTTTTAAAAGTGTTTACTTCAAAGGTTTAAACTTCCGACTCGAATGATGTTTATATTCGAATCATGCATGCTAAGTATGGACTTTAGGTTAGAGACCGTTTCTTGGGTCGGGTCCTTACGATTGGTATCGAGCTCGAGTTATAGGTTCTCGTAGGATCGACTGCAGAGTTGTAGGTTGTTTTCCATGATCATCGGGCGCTCCGATGACCATCGTGTATGTCCATAAGTTTAAGGTTAATGGTTAAGAATTACACATCGCATCTAGTATACATTTGCTACCCTTGTTGGGCAGTGAGAGCCCCAGCGTGGGCTAGTTTTTATGCCTTGTGTAGACCGCCAGTTGTTGATTACACATTGAGGAGCAGGGACGTTTGGTATGTCCAATCGAGGAGTTGGACTGATCGTGTTGTTGCTGAGACCACGTCCAGGGTTGTCTAGACCCGTAGGCCATTTTGGCCCCGGCATTGAGCGACCAAGAGGAGGGGGTAGAGGCTAGTCTACCTCAGAGCGAGACTCCTTGAGCAAAGTGTGCTCCCGCCATGAGAGAGTTGATGGCAGGTCTTTTAGCTATCAGAGGGCGGAGAACCAGGCGCAGATTGTAGCGCGTAGTGAGGAGTCCCGGGTGCAAATAGCCTAGTTTGTGAGTTTATTTAGGAGACACCCCCTAGTAGTTCCAGTAACCCCGGAGGTTTCCGGAAGGGCTTAATCAGCAGGTTCATGCTGATGAGTTAGTTGGAATTATTCGAGCCGTCGAGTTTGGCAAGCAGAAGCGAGGTGGTTGGCCAGGATGGAGTTATCATCCGAGTGTTGGGATGACTTGATGTTCAAAGGCCAAGGCGTGCCGCTTACGGTGCTATTGATACAGCGATTTGGTGGTGGAAGTCCCTTGAGAGAGGTGGACCACAGAGTCTCCACGATCGCCCGGTCTATTGGCAAGTTGTTGCAGTGTTAGTAGCTTTTGAGAAGGATGTAGAGACATCCTCGTCCCCTTGCAAGCTTCTTTGTCGTTTTGACCAGTCCTTTTAGTACCCTCGTAGCCGGGGGTAGTGTGGAGTATGCTTGTCAGAACTTAATCCGTTTGTGGATTTCAGACGGCTAGTAGAGTGGAGCACTCTTTTGTTTGGATGTTCCAATTGTGGAACAAGTTGTTGCCACCCGAGGAGTTGGCTTTGAGCTTTTGTTGAGCATCAAGTGGGATGCAGGAGTAGGCCGTGGCATGTCCGTTAGGCGAGATGCCGAGATTAGACTATTCGAGTATTTGGACTCTTGTCTTTGAGTGCCATTGCCCCGTCAATTGGAGTGTGACCTTCCTTTTCCTCAAAGGGGTATAAAGCTCGTTCTACTGATTTGTGTTGTAAAGGATGTAGTGCTGTTGGCACCAAGCTTTGAGAGGAGGCCTAGATTCAGCCGGTTGGCACTTTTGTGCAGGAGGTTCCATGGTCGCCGAGAGTATAGCATCCCCGCTAGTCTTGTACCCATTTCCCGAGGTTGCACTGTTTGGGTTGCATAAGAGATCTAGCTAGGGGTAGTCGAGGACTACAAGTATGAGGTTTTCGAGGGAAAATAGGAGCATTTTGAGTCACCAAGAGTTGAGTACCAAAGGATGTTGTAGGTCAACATTAAAGAGCTAGCGCGTTCAAGTTCTCGCACTGCTTGTGAGCTTGTGAGCCGCTTTTTGTTGGTAGCATGATTCGGCTACCCTTGAGTTACCCTAGTATGGGTAGTGTTGGCATCAAGGATGCATGATTAATCCAGTGTTAGAGCCAGGAGTTGGATGGCTGATCAAAGCACGTTTAGTGGGCACATTGGCTTGAGATATGTTAGCTTGGTGTGGATGTGCTCTTGTAAGAGTGAGTTGGCCAATGTGGCTTTTCGTGGTGAGATGGCCCGAGAGGGTTTGAACTCTTGTTGCTCCCTGGTTAGTAGTGGCTCTGTTGGAGGCAAAAAGTTGCCTGTGTGAAAATCCTTGTTGGCTTGGGATCTTAAGGAATCTGGTTGGAGCTGTACACGCCGGTGTACTTTTGTGTAACTTGTTCCGTGGTTTATGTTTGTGAAACCACGAGAGGTTCGTGTTGAGGAACAAAGGTTGCTCGATCTTTGAGGTGTCAAGACTTTAGTTCTTGGCAAGTGCCTAGCTTTGGTTGTAAGGATGTCGTGCTCGTAGCGGGTTGTTGTTTAAGCAAGTTTTGCTAGTTGGACCTTAGCTTTGGTTAGAGTTCGATTGGAGGCCCGAACAAGAGCGGTGGTAGCAAAGCCGCGTAGTTTCTGATCGTCATGGCTAAGAGAGTTGTTCGGATCCTTACCTTGGGTAGAAGGTTTGTTGTGGCTAATGTTTGAGTAGGAGGATGGCGCATTCTGTAGCGTTTCCGGTCCTTTTGGTTTTCAAGCAGTTGGAGTTGGCCAGCGTAGTTGAGATGCTGGAGAGGGTTGTGCCCGTGTAGCCGGTTGTCTGTTAGATCGTTTGACGACCGTGTGTGTCGGAGGATGAACGAAGGATCCCTAGGTTATGGAGAGCCTCTCAGAGCTCGACCACCCAGCAGCAGTGTTCCTCGGGTGAGTTGCTTGCAGATTTGGTAGACTAGCAAGCTAGTGTTTGTTTGGAGTAGAGTCCGGATTGGTTCCGGTGAGATGGCTAGTTGGTGTTTGGTGTTGACCAAGTTTTGGTTCTCTTGTTGTTTCAAGAGCTAGCTCGGTTCGAGCAAGAGGGCGTTGCCCTGAGGACCTGTTCCTAGTCAGGAAGTTTTGGGAGTTGACCCCTCCCTCGGTGGTTGAGTCTTTGCTGGAAAGCTGTTGGTTCCTTGGGGTTTGAAGAAAACCCTAGTTTCTTTGGTGGTTGAGTTGCACCATGGATGCCAGCCTCGAGTATTATCTTTGGAGATAGCCTCGTCGGTCCGTTTCCCTTACGATGCCCCGAGTGTGGAGTTTCGGATCGAAAGAAGAGTTAGGTCTAGCTATAAGGAGGAAGTCCTTAGAGCGGACGGATGGACTTAAGGGTTGAGTGGCGGCTTGGAGGTGAGCCTTGCTCGTTATAAGCTTGGGTTGAGTTTCGCAGAGCAAGCCCTTCTTGGGCTTTGTTCCTAGTTGATGTGCGTTCATAGATTGGCGTTATAAATGAGCCACGCTTGAGTGGGTTGGCACAGAGATGTCGTGGCATTGGTTGGAAACCTTTGAGTTGTTATCCTCCGGCTATTGTGTTGCTAGTAGCCGCGTGATGTTTTATTCTTTCTTTGCTCGAGGTTTCCGTGAGAGGAATGTTGTTTGTTTTCCTGTCTCGCGATGTTCACCTAGGCCGCTGGCTGAACGGATTGCATTGGAAAGTTTGTTGTCACCGGATGAGGGGCTCCGTTTTTTTAGTTTGGCCGAGTGGAGCCTGCTCTGGACCTTGTCGCTCAGAGGTGGCCAAGGTGAAGTTTCACTAGTGTGAGTGGTGGTAGCCGCTTGATGAACCGAAAAGTGCCCCTTGGCTTTGGTGCTTCGATTTCTCGTAAGATGGTTGCTTTAGTGTTGTGGACGCATGCTAGTTGGAGAAGGTTGCCTAGGATCAGTCACCGGTTGGTGGTTCGAATTGGATTTCGTTAAGGATTGTAGGCAACCAGTGGGGTTCGCAGTCTCTCTTGCGAAGTAAGAGTAGACCGTTTTGTTTCAAACACAGGAGGTTCGGGCTTGTTTGGTCGGCATGGTGAAGGGTCGAGGTGTGTGATAACAGCTATGAGCATTCAGAGAAGTTACACTGTGAGCGTGGCGTAGAGTTTTAGAGCTTGTGACCCGTCCACGAGTTTGTCGTGAGTAGCGCCAGAGAGAGGCGTTCCGAGTTGGGTTAGCATGGCTAAGTAAGCCCTAAGATTTTAAGACCGTTGAGAGTTTCGTGCGAGTCGAGGGTGTGACTCACCGACTAGCTATCGTATGATTTCTTCAAGCTCAGTGTTAGTTGATTTTGGTTGAGATAGTTTGTGGCGGCACTCGGTGTCTTTTGGGCTTGGAGCCTTTGGGAAACCAAGAGGGTTCGGTTTGAAAAAGGATTTGTGTTGTCTTAACCGGAGCTTGGTTGGTTAAGAATCAAAGTGGAGTTTTCCTAGAGTTATTTTCGTCTTAGGACTTTCGAGGACGAAAGTCTTAAAAGGAGGGAGTATTGTAACGGCCCGCTTTTCTATTTCTGTTACCGGGTGATTTCGGGTCATTATTCGGATGTTCGGATGGGCCGTTAGAGCTATTTTAACCCTTAGGGGCATTTTGGTCTTTTGCCCCTGGCCGTGGTTTTGTGGATTTTCGTGATTCCGTGGTCATTCCCGCTTTGTCGAAGCTTATTGGTTGTTGGTTGCAAGACCCGAGAGGTTTGGGCAAGTTGTTTGGAAGTTTGGAGGTGTTTTAGAAAATGGCAAAATTAATTGTAATTTTGGTGCTTCCATTGGGTTTTGAGCCCTTGCCCTAAATGGTCTTAGGAGTTTGTAGGAAAAGAGTGTCTTATTTTAAAATAAGTTTGTTTGGGCCGGGACTCAAGGAGGAAGCCTGGGAAGGGATTTAGGTCACCAAGACCTATTTAAATTAGGAAAAGGAAAGAAAATCAAGAAAATCCCATTCCCTTGTTTTACCACTTTTCTCTCTCTCTCTCTCTCTTTCTCTCTCTCTCTCTGGCCGACCTCACCAAGAAACCCAACCGAGCCTCACCGAGCCGTCCCGGCCACCAAGCAACCCACCGAGCAAATTTCACTGAGTCAGCGACCAAACCAGATCGCACCAAGAAAGCCCCATCGCCGCAGAAGAGACCCATTTCAAAGAAGAGATCTCTGTCATCGAACAAGAAAGCCCAGCGCCCAGCGCGCGCCAGCCGCGCGCGCGCGCGCGTTTGCCCGTCCGCGCGCCGCGCGCAAGACTGAGACCTCATCGCCTAACCGATTCGCGCGCCAGGCTGCGCCAGCGCCAGCGCCGTGTCACTGGCCGCTCGTCCCCGCCGCACCGCCGGCGCCCACTGCCGCCGCCCCCACTGCACGCCCCGCTCGCCCACTTGCCGCCGAGTGCCTGTTTTGCCGAGATAGATGGGACCGAGATCTAGTGCCTTCTCGGTTGGTAAATTCCCGAGCCTCCACCCTTTGGACTTCCTGATTTTAGATGCTGTTTATTAATTAGGATGTTTTATTACTTGTTTAGGTTGCTCGAGTTCGCTTAAAAGCTCGAGGGTCGTTATTTGATTCGGGATAATTAACCTCCACTTATTTCCGTAAGGATTCTTACAGGGGTTGTGTGGACCTCGCGAATAGTTGATAGCACACTGACATCAGTAATTATATGAGTTTCTAGTGATAGTTTCCATGTTTTCTTTTGATTCATGTTCGTGACATGTTTACATCCCGTTAGTTCCATGTTAGGCTTTCCTATCTTGATAGAACCATGCTGCCTATTGTATGCTGCTAGATCCAAGTTACGGTTAGATGTGTGATGAATAGTATAGAGGGCCGTAGAGGTAACTAGTTTGGGGTCCCGCTGGGCAAGACCCGATGGACATCCGGAGGTGTAAGGCCCCACGGGCATCCTAGGTGTGTAAGGCCTTTGGGCATCACCGAGTTTGAGGTGTAAGGCCCACGGGCATCCTAGGTGTGTAAGGCCCACCGGGCATCACCGAGTTTGGAGGTGTAAGGCCCTATGGGCATCCTAGGTGTGTAAGGCCCACCGGGCATCACCGACATCTTTGAAGGTGTAAGGCCCGATGGGCATCCTAAGTGTGTAAGGCCCCACCGGGCATCATCACTGTGTCCTAGGTTGTGTAAGGCCCGAAGGGCATCCAAATGTAGGACCTAGGAGAGGCTATAGATGGAAGCCCTTGGATAGGCTCGCCCTAGAAGTAGCTCATAGCCTAAGCCAGCCGTTCGTGCTCTAAGTCTTTGTATGGTTGCCTGTCCGTGTGCTAAATGAGATGATTTCGTATTGTACCCGATTGGGGATCTCTTCTTGAGTAACTTGTTGCTCACCCTTATTTTTCGTGGCTTTCCACCGTGTAACTTGGGACAGAGGTGGATGGCTAGGAGGAAGCGGCTCGATGATCATGGATAGCCGACTCTGGGGTCGCACGTTTCTTTAAATGTTTTCCTTAATGATTTAGCATGTAGTGGGACTTGGTCCCTAGGAAAAAGCATTCAAACTATTTCATGTTCTCGTACCGTTTCCCTTTGAATTGTTTTAAGAAAGTACTGATCAGTCATTTACCTGTTTTATTTAATTGAAATCATGGTTTTGTTTTAAAAGTGTTTACTTCAAAGGTTTAAACTTCCGACTCTGAATGATGTTTATATTCTGAATCATGCATGCTAAGTATGGACTTTAGGTTAGAGACCGTTTCTTGGGTCGGGTCCTTACAAGAGTTAAGTGAAGATTTATCCTTCGAGGAGAAGCCCGTTCAGATTTTGGCTCGTGAGCGCAAGGTTTTGCGCAACCGAGAGATAAGCTTAGTAAAGGTTCTTTGGAGGCATCAGAGGGCAGAGGAAGCGACGTGGGAGTTAGAGGATGAGATGAGGACTCATTACCCGGAGCTGTTCCAGTCTTAGGACTTTCGAGGACGAAAGTCTTTAAAGGAGGGAGTATTGTAACGGCCCAGTTTTCCATTCCGGTTATCCAGGTGCTCTTAGTGCAGTATTAGGGCAATCGGTTGGGCCGTTAGAGCATTTTAACCCTTAGGGGTATTTTTGGTCTTTTGCTCTCGGTCGGGATTTGGGATTTGAACCTTTGCCTTAGTGATTTATAAGTGAGTTTTATTATTTGAAAGATTTGCTTCAGCCGGGTCTCGAAGAGGAAGCCAAAAATGAGATTTAAGGATTTTTGGAAAAATTGGAAAATGGATAAATTGGATTTATTTGGATAAGTTTGGAATTTAAATAAAAGAGAAAAAGAAAGAAAAAGGAAAAAGGAAATTATTAAAATAAGAAATTTTCCCCATTTTTCCCATGTGTTTTATTTTTCCTTTTCTCTCTCTCTCTCTCTCCTCCTCACCCGACCTTAGCCCTCACCCGAGCCTTGCTCGCCGTGACCACCCACCCGGTGCACCGTGCGAGCCACCTCGTGCCAAAGACCGCCCCAAGTCGGACCTAGCTCGCCCAAAATTGCCCCGACCCTCACTCACTGCAGCGAGCGCGCAAGGCCCCCGTCGCCTGTGTGTGTCGTCGTGTCTCTCAGAAGCGCCGAGCCCCCAACTCGCGTGCCTCCTCCTAGCCGAGAGCTCGCCCGCGCGCCATCGCGTCCTCAGAGCTCGTTCGCGCCGCGCGCGCCGGCTGAGCTCCTCGCTGAGCGCCGTGCGCCCTGAATGAGCCTCCCGCCAGTCTGCAGCGCGCCCGGCCCGACCATTTAGTCGCCACCCGGCCGCCATTTTGTGTTGTCTTGGTCGAGCCTTGTGCTTCTCGGTTGGTAATTCCCGAGTCTTTTCCTCTTTGGACTCCGAGTTGTTGGTCGCTGATTTGTAATTAAATTGGGTGTTTTATTGAAATGCTTAGGTTGTTCGAGATTCGATTAAAGCTCGAGGGTCATTAATCGTTGGTCGTGATAATTATTATTTTCTGCTTGTTTCCAGGTAAGGATCTCTTAACCTGGTTGTGGTGACCCTGCGATGCTTTCTTGATTGTGCCTCGTATGCCTGTTTACTTTTATGAGCATGTTAGTGGATAGGATAGCTTGTGATTGAATTCTTGCTAGCATGTTTGCTCGTTGTACATGTTAGTGCCATGCTAGGTTTGTTCTTCCAAAGATGCTCAGAGATTCCCGCTTTAAGTTCTTAGTATCATGATAGGATATGTATGATTGATGTCTAATGTATATGTTAGCCAGAATCTCTCACTCAGACTCTTAGCTAGTGTTGTAGGGTTTGTCTTCATCCAGAGGCTGAGAGTGGACACAACGTACTTTGTCCCCACCGGTCGGGGGTAGAGCGAGGCATAACGTATATTGCTTCCCCTCCCGGTAGCCAATGAGAATTAGCTACCTCATCGGCCTAAGCCTAGTTTGTAACCTGCTAGAGCGGAACCCTGCCAACGGTGTAAGCCTACCTTGGCCGGTTCTTAGCTTCAGGTCGGTGGATCAGGCTGCACAGGAGAGCGCCGAGGGCCTCGCGCCACTGTGATCAGTGACACCGCTTCCATGTTTTAGGCATGCGTACCTGGCCCGCGTAGTTTGCCCTTAGGCCCCCGCATTTACGCCGGTTGCAGAAGAGCATGCGGTGTGCGTGCACACGCGTTAGTAGCTGGTCTGGAGTGCTCCTTCGGGCTAATGTCGTGAGTACACCATTCCTTCCAGTTTAGAGCCAGACTTCGGGTACTCTCCCGATAGTCCAGATTTATTAGCAAGGGTAAGAGGCCCTTGAGGACATCCTTGGGATCGGTTTTTGAGCTGATCAACTGGCTGAGGGAGAAAGACCCTCAAAGATGTCTCGGGATTGGTTATGAGAGCCAATCATTAGGCCGGAAGTAGGAGACTTTCGAAGACTCTAGTTTTGCCTTTTTAGCTCCTTGAGCAAGATCTGTGTTGATATCTGTATGCACGTGTACTAGGTTGCTGGATGATTGATTGCATCGTATCGTACCCCGGTTGGGGATTCTTACTGAGTATTTTTATACTCACCCTTACTTTATCTTTTAGGTAACTCAGGACAGCACCGAGGTGGCTAAGGGAGGTAGCTGGGAGATCATGGATGCTGCTGACACTCTGTCGTGTCTTATTTTGTTTTATTTTGAATACAACATGTAAATGGATTTTGGTCTGTATGGAAAACTTATGGTTTGAACTGTTTTGATGATTTTAAGAAAAATACTGATCAGTAACTATTTTGTAAATGAATGTTTAGTTTGTTTAAATGTTTTCCCACTCTTATGATTTCCTTTTGCATGCATTTAGTTAACGGCCCATTTTAGAACCCCATCCGGGTCCGGTCGTTACAAGTTTCTCGTATAGGATCGTATCGCGTGGTAGATTTTCTGGAGTAAGACCCTGAGATGGCATCCGAGGTTTATGTATGGATTTAAGCTATGTGCTCTCTTCTGTGTTTATATTCATAGCTTGCATACCTTTCTACTAGATGACCAGTTATATCGTATTGTACCCCGGTTGGGGATTGTTACTGAGTAATTCGTTACTCACCCTTATTTTGTGGTTTTCCACAGGTAACCATGGTGCGAGACAGGATGGCTGAAGAAGAAGCTGTGATCATGGAACCCGTTGTTTCGAACTCTGAATCATTTTATTTATGTTTTTATGTCTTAAATGTCCTCGGAATGCATGTAGTTGGGCACGAGGCCCTTAGGTTGTTTTCTGGTTGTTTTTCGGATTATGACACTGATGTAAACCATTTTTGGATTTGAATGTTGAATTAAATCTCTGATCAGAGTACGTTTTAAATTGTATTTAGCTTGGAACAAGTACTTGGAAACAGGGACAGGTTCTAGGACATTTTTTTGTTGTTTTGAATGGATGTTTACTGCTTTTTGTTTTAATCAGAATCTGGCATACAACGTTGCATATTATTTTTCTAGGTTTTAAAGCATGCATTGAGGTAAAGGCCTAGTTTAGGACCCCATTCGGGTCGGGTCTTTACACATGCACCTGTGATGGGTTCTGCTCTAGTAGGCTACATACTAGGCTTATACCATTGCGGGAGTTAATCCGCACCAACTGCAGGGGGCGGAAGCAAAGTACGTTATGCTACTTACTGATCTTGACCTGTGGGGACAAAGTACATTATGTCCGCTCTTAGCCTATGGATGAAGAAAATTCTAACTAACTATCTAATATCACAAAGTAAACAATAACTAGTAGTTCAAACATAGTCAACAAGTATACAAGTACAACCTAGCATGATACTACGAATTAAAACAGAAATCTCAGAACATGCTAGAAGGACAAACCAAGCATGGCACTAACATGTAGAAACACAGGAAAAGATGCTAGCAGAGTTAAACAATGAAACAGTCTTGTCCACTAACATGATTATAACAGATAACATATAAATAGAATGCAATCAAGACGTATCATAGGGTCCACACAACCTTGTAAGAGATCCTTACCTGGAACAAGCAGAAACAAAAACAGTAAAGTGCTCCTTGAGCTGCAGTGTCTCACAACCTAAAAGCATACCACATACAAATTAAACCTAGCTAGCTAAACACTTAACTAAACACTAAAACTAGAACCAAGGGAAATCAGGAGACTACCCCTACTTGCACATAGTGCTCTCGGCCAACCACTAAGGAAACACAAGGAGCTCGGCTACTACACTTGAACCACTTGATCTTGGCTAGGGCAACACAATAAACACAAACTTTTTAGATCTCGGCTAGGAAGCAAGCAACACAAACACCCAACTCCCAAGGAGATCTCGGCCAAAGAAGAAACAACTTGCTACGATGTAGCTCTCAACCCAACCAACTCTCCAACAAAGCAACATAACGAGTTCACTTAGCTTACCTAGGTGAATTCGGCAAGGTCTTCAAGGTGCAAGGTGATCTCGGCAAAGATGGATGCACAATCAAGGGTGGCTCGGCTAGGGCTTGTCTTGCACAAGGAGGAAGAACAAGTTAGATCTATACAACCACAACACTTAACAAAGCAAAAACACCATCATCTTACCGAAGGCTTTCGACAATGGAGGTTCGAAGGAGAAGGTGTAACGACCCAGGTTTTTCATCCCGGTCTTCCAGGTATGCCCTAGGGGTAATTTGGTAATTTGGTCGGGCCGTCAGGGCCGTTTGTGTCTTTTCCAGTTACTAAAATTATTGGATGGATTTATGTAGGTTTTTGGAAGGATTTGTGGTTTGGTTTGAGCAAGGTTTGATGCAAAAGTAAAAATAAAGGAATTGTGCTGCAGCTGGGGTTTGAACCCGGGTCTCCTGGAAAGCTTGTGGGGTTGTGTGCCAATTGAGCCATTAGGTGCTCTTGTTGCTCTTTCTGCATCACATCTTAGTTAACCTTGGATCTTTGGTGTTTGGTGCATTTGGTTAAATGAAATAGAAATTAGGTTTGTTCCATCTTCTTCTCCAAAGTGTGTGGCCGCCCAAGCTTTTCTCTCCATTGCCTTGCCGAATTCTTCATCCTTGCAGCTCCCTTGGATCGCTCATCATCATTCCGGGTAGGTATCGATCTTCCTCTTCTTCTTCTCATCCGTTTGGTGTGCTGTTTGGCCAAGTGAATAGAAGAGTGTTGTGTGTGTTTGTGTTGATTGCGCCACCGAGAGAAGCCCCCACCAAGAGCCATCGCCGCGACGCCCACCGCCAACTCAGACGCCGGATCGTGCAAAGCAAAGCAATTTCAGATCGCCCCTACCGCCGCACCAGATCGCCTCTTGCCGCCACATCCCCGTCGCGCCCAGATCTCGCGCGGCAAGACCGGCCCTACCGCCGCCATCGCCACGCCCGGACGTCACGCCGGATCGCGCGGCAAAGAAGAGACGCCGACGCCCGCGCGCGCGCTGCAGTGTCGCTTGCCGAGCCGCCGCCCGCGACTCCCGACGACGTTCGCGCGCGCTCCTCCGCTGAAAGCCTGGCGCGAACCGTGATCGCGACGCCAAATAGCGCCCGTGCTCCGCGCCGTGCCGCCGCTTACCGAGTCCCGTCTGTCCGCGGCAAGATACCGCGCGCCCGGCGCCCATCCGCGTATGCGCAGACGCGCCAAAGATGCGCGTGCAAATACAGCAGCCAGCCGCCCAGCACTCTGCGTGCCAACTCGCCAAGAACTCCAAGTTCGTCGTCGCGTCGCCGCGTGAGTGCCCCCGAGCCGAGCTTTGTCGTTTCTATTGTGTTTTAGACGTTTTAGATGTTGATTATTATTGGTTTGCTAGGTTCCCGCCGCTAGCTCGGGATTGTTCCATGCCTTAGGATTTGTGTGTAGAAGCCTCCCGACCAAGGTAAGGATTTCTTACCGAAGTTGTGTGGGCCTGCGGTATATTTGTGATTGTTGTTTTGTATGCTGTGTATGATTATTAGCATGTTTAGCCCTAGGTGCTCTGTTTTGAACTCTTGTATTGTTTCTCATGTTAGCCCATGCTAGGTTGTTCCATTCTCGCATGTTCGATATCCGTTCTTGCTTCGTAGTATCATGCTAGGTTCCTTGTATCCATTGAGCACGTATTGGACCGCATTGAATGAATTGTTATTATTGCTATGGTTTAGAGTTCGGTAGGTAGCATCATCCGGGCCGGATGCATAACGTAACTTGCATCCCCGAGCGGGGACGCACGAGATGGTACTCGTCTTCCCGATCCCGTTAGGGTTTAGCTAACCCTAACGGCCGCCCCCGCAATCTTGGGTGAGGGTGGGGTGGCGATCGTTAAATGCCCCAACGGTCGGGATGATGACTTGGCATTGTGTAACGACCTGTGTTTTTTCTTCCCGGTCTTCCGTGTATGCCCTAGGGGTAATTTGGTAATTTGGTCGGGCCGTCATGGTCGTTTGTGTCTTTTCCACTACTAAAATTATTGGATGGTTTTTGTAGGTTTTTGGAGGGGTTTGTGGTTTGGTTTGAGCAAGGTTTGTTGCAAAAGTAAAAATAAAGGAAATTGTGTCTTTGCCTGGTTTGAACCCGGTCTCCCGGGAAGCTTGTAGAGAGGTGTGCCAAATGAGCCATTAGGTGCTCTTGTTGCTCTTTCTCGCATCACATCTTAGTTAACCTTGGATTTTGGAGTTTTGGTGCATTTGGTTAAATGAAATAGAATTAGGTTATTCCATCTTATTCTCCAAAAGCACCTCTTGGCCGCCAAGCTCTCCATCTCCATAGCCTTGCCGAGTTCTTCATCCTTGCCTCCTTGGGTTCGATCATCATCATTCCGGTAAGTCTTCGTCTTCTTCATCTTCTCATTTGGGTGTTTGTTGGCCGAATGTAAGAAAAAGGGGGTGTGTGTGTGTGTGTGTTGCACCACCGAGAGGAGCGAGCCATCATCGCCACCCACCTCGACGCCCAGATCGGTCGAACCACCGCGCCGAGACGCAGATCTGTCCAAAGAGCCTCGCGCTTCGCAAAGAAGCAGATCGCCGATCGCCGCGACGCCAGAGGTCTCGCCAGCGCCACCACGCCCAGCCGATCGCCAGACGCCCTCGCCGTGTCCGCTTGCCGAAGCTGCGCGCGCGCGCGCGCGCCGCTGAGACGACGTCGCGCATGCTGCCCCGCGCGAGTTGCTCGCCGCTGCGGATCAGATCGCACGCCGCCGCCACAAGACCTTCGCTCGCGCTTCGCGCGCGCGCGCGGCCGCCGCGACGCGCCGCCGGGCGCGCGCTTCGCCAGACGCTCGCTCACAGCTGTCCTCGCTGGTTGCTGGTAGCCAGCGGCAAATCAGCGTGTCCGTCTCCGTGTTGTAGCGCAGCAGCAGCGCTGCGTCCTTGCCTGTGTTGCAGCCAGCAGCGGCAAATACAAGCGTCCTTGCCGTGCGGCTTGCTGCAGCGCCCCAAGCTCGTGGTCGTCGCGCGCGTGAGTTCCCTTTGAGCCGAGCTTGTCGTTTCTATTGTTGTTTAGATATTTTAGATGCCGATTATTGTTGGTTTGCTAGGTTCCCGCCGCTAGCTCTGGGAGTGTTCCGCACTTAGGATTTGTGTGTAAAAGTCTTCCGACCAAGGTAAGGATTTCTTACAGGGGTTGTGTGGACCTCGCAGTATATTTGTGATTGTTGTTTTGTATGCTGTGTATGTTTACTAGCATGTTTAGCCTAGGTGCTCTGCTCAATTCTCGATGGCATGAACTCTTGTATTGTTTCTCATGTTAGCCCATGCTAGGTTGTTCTATTCTAGCATGTTCGATATCCTGTTCTTGCTTCGTAGTATCATGCTAGGTTCTTTGTATCCGATGAGCACGTATTGGACCGCATTGATTGAATCGTTATTATTGTTAAGGTTTAGAATTGAGGTAGATAGAATCATCCAGGGCCCGATGCATAAAGTATCTTGCATCTATGGCAAGGACGCCCGAGACAGCTTCTCCGTCCCTGGACCCCGTGAGGGATTAGCTATCCCAACCGGTAGGCCCCGCAATCTTGGGTGAGGGTGGCGATCGTTAAATGCCCCAACGGCCGGGATGATGACTTGGCATTGCCTCGCCCCCGGCAAATCGACACGTCCTCGGCGTGTTCGGCCAGTAGCCCTTGATTGCCACCGTTAGGGCAAGGACCGCTTCTCGGTGTAAGCCTACCTCGACCGGTTCCTTAGCCTCAGTGCGGTGGTACAGCCGACATAGTTCACGTGTCCGTGTCTCACACCCTATGTCGGTGACACCGATCTAGAGATTTAGTTAGGCATGGTGATCAACTCAGGCGACTTGCCACTAGACCCGGCACCCCGAGTTTGCGGTAGCATGCGGTGCGCGCGCTTACGCCATTACAAATACGATCGGAGAGCTCCTCGGGATCTTGAGCGCTGCACCTTTCAGACGATGAAGAGACAGCCGAGGCCGGACTTGTTCCCGTATAGTGCGTTTAGTGTGTTGTGGTATTTTCCGGACTAAGACCCCGAGATGGCATCCGAGGTCCAAGTGTGGACTTAGCTATGTGCTCCGCGCTCGTGTTTGTTCTCATAGCTTGCATACATTCTTCTAGATGATCATGTATATCGTATTGTACCCCGGTTGGGATTCTTACTGGGTAATTCGTTACTCACCCTTATTCTCGTGGTTTTCCATGTAATCAAGGCGGGAGACAGGATGGTCAAGGAGGAGCTATGATCATGGAACTCATTGTCATCTCTCGATTATTTTACTTTAATTATCATGACTCTCCACTTTTTATTATTTCCCCGAATGCATGTAGACAGGCACAGAGCCCGTGATGTTTTCTTACGTTTTATGGATTCCAAAGATATTGGTACTTGTGGATTGTTTTAATGGTTTAAATAAATCTCGATCGAGTGTGCTTTTAGAAATGTATGTTTTGGTTGTTGAATGTTTCATTTTTACTTGGAATCCAAATGTATTTTTCATAATGTCTTTTATTTTCACTACATGCATTGGGGTAAAGGCCCATTTAGAGCCCCTTTTGGGTCGGGTCTTTCTAGCTTGGTATCAAAGCTCGAGTCATAGATTCTCAGAGGATCGACCTTTTGTTGTAGGTCGTTTTCCATGATCATCAAGATCTGGCGGTCATCAGTGCACGCCTAGATTTATTGTTTTAGAAAGGAAAAGGGTTAAGAATTTACAATACCTATCATCTAGTGTATGCCTTGTTTGGTGTTGTGGAATGGTGTGACAGTGTTTTGATTCGTTGTTGGTTTGGATGTAGATCGCCAAAGATGCTACCATCCGCATCGGAGAGAGGAGGTTCGAGAGCGTGTCGAGGTATCGTGGATCGGATCTCGACATCGCAGGACATCGCCCCAAGCCGACATCGATGGCATTCCACCAAAGCAGCTCCTCCCCGTTACGCCTAGAGCGGGCGTTGAGGCGATCGAAGCGCCGAGAGATCGCTCTTGGAGCAGAGTTTGCCGAGTCTATGAGGGCTTTTATGGTCAGCATGTTGAGTGACCAGAGGCGCGAGACCTGTGCCTTGTTGGGCGTAGCAGCGGGAAGAGTCCCGAGCCCAGTCGAGCAAATGACTCGATTGGTTCAAGCAGAGCTCAAGAGCACCTCCAGCTCCACAGAGCAAGTAGCCCCAGAGGCGTATATGGCGAGAGGGTGCCGAGGAATTGGGTAGGTGGTCAAGGATTTTATGAAGTGGAAGCTCGAGAAGTTTGATGCCACCGGTGATGCGTTAGCGGCAGCCTGTGTGGATTGCCCATTTGGAGTACACCTTTCCGATCATGGTGTGCCCCGATATTCAGAGGCCGAGATGTGCGGCTCATGTGCTAGGAGGCACAATGAGATGGTGGTGGAGTCCACCTTGAGCGAGAGACCACCTGGGTCTCCACCCGCTACTTGGGAGTTCTTCAAGGCCGAGTTCAAGGTAAAGTTCATCGCTGATGAGGCTCAGGAGAAGATGGTGGAGCTCTTCCAACCCGGCAGGCTCGATTCCATTGAGGAATATGAGCGCAAGTTCTCGTGAGTATGGATATTTTGCTCCTCGGTTGATTGCCACCCCGAGTCAAGATTCGGAAGTTCATATCCGGATTGAGGCGTGGTGTTTCCTGTGATGTCGTGGGCTCGTGCCCCCGACACTTATGCTAGGGTCGCTCGATTAGCCACGATCTATAATGGGAAGTATCCTGCCGAGCGGGTTGTTGCCGCTCTGCTCGGGTCCGCCCCGTCCAAAGAAGCAAATTGGGGCGTAAGAGGAAGTTTGACTTCGGGAGGCGGCCAGCGCCGCCAAGGGCGCTTCGAAGCAGAGATCGGGAGAGCTCCATCCGCTTTCACTCGACAAACAGAGGAGGACCTGTGCGATTTCCGCTTGTGCTACTTGTGGGAAAGTCCACACGAGCTTGTCACCGACCTAGATTGTGCTACCGTTGTGGTAGAGAGGGGCACATGGCCCGTTTTTGTGATCACCGGCTATGGCGGCTCAACAAGCAGCAGCAGTTAGGTCGAGTGTTTGCTACGACCGTCAGAGGCGAGAGCGACGGATGATGCACTGTGGCGGTGTACGCTTCTTGTTTTAGATCATCGCGCATTTGTCTTGTTTGATTACGGTTCCACGCATTCATTTGTATCTGTGTTGTTTCTTCGAGCATGCTAAGTTAAGACTAGAGCCTCTAGGTTTTGAGTTATCTGTTGCAACTCCTTCGGGAGTTAGTATGTTGGCTAGAGATAAGATTAAGGATGGCCGGATCGAGATATCCGGAGAGTCGCCAGGCTACGCTCATAGTTCCGCCTATGAGCGGTTTTGATGTGATTCTTGGTATGGAGTGGTTAGTCGCTAACCACGCGCTGATTGACCGCCACCGAAAGAAGTAGTGTTCAGCCGCCAGTCGTCGCCCACTTTAAGTTTCGTGGAGTCCAGGTGGAGTTTGCCCGCCGATGGTGTCACCGTGAAAGCTCGTCATTTGCTAGCTCATGGAGCTTGGGGCTATCTAGCCAAGTTGTTCGGGAAGAGCCGCCTCGCGCTCCTGGCCGATCAAAGCCGGTCGTGCAAGAGTTCGCGGATGTGTTTCGAGGAGTTACCGGGTTGCCCCAAAAGAGAGGTTGACTTCAATATTGAGCTCGAGCCAGGACCCTCCCTATCTCGAAGGCTCCAGACGCATGGCGCCAGTGAGTTAAAGGAATCAAGATTCAGCTTGCAGGAGATGTTAGACCGAGGGTTCATCCGTCCAAGTGTGTCCCCGTGGGAGCACCGATTCTGCATTTGTGAAAAAGAAGGATGGTTCTATGCGCTTATGTATTGATTACCGCGAGCTTAATAAGGTGACAAGTGAAGAATAAGTATCCGTTGCCCCGTATCGATGATTTGTTCGATCACCTTCAGGAGCTTCGTGTTCTCCAAGATAGATCTCGAGATCCGGTTACCATCGATTGCGGATCGTGGATGCCGACATTCCTAAGACAGACTTTCAGTCCAGATATGGTCACTATGAGTTTGTGGTTATGTCGTTTGGATTGACCAATGCCCCAGCGTTCATGGACATGATGGATAGGGTGTTCAAATCATTTTTGGACAGCTTCGTCATCGTGTTCATTGACGATATTCTCGATTTATTCGAGGTCTAAAGAAGACCATGCAGAGCATCCGAGGCGTAGTATTGGCGGCTTTGAGGGAAAACGGCTTTATGCGAAGTTTTCCAAATGTGATTTCTGGTTGGAGCAGTGGCCTTCCTAGGCCACGTGGTTTCGAGAGATGGTATAGCCGTGGACCCCGCCAAGATTGAGGCCGTAAGTTCATGGGCCAAGCCGACTTGATTGCCGAGATTCGCAGCTGGTTTGGCGGAGTTACTACCGTCGGTTCGTCAAGGACTTTTCGCTTTAGCCTCGCCCCTCACTCGCCCGACGAGGAAGGGTGTCGAGTTTGTTTGGGACAAGCAGTGTGATGAGAGCTTTGCGAGCTCAAACGCGCTTTGACTTCAAAGACTGATGTTGGCGATCCCGAGGGGACAGTGGTTTCGTGGTCTCTGATGATGCTTCCAAGTTTGGATTAGGTTGTGTGTTGATGCAAGACGGAAGGTCATTGCCTATGCTTCCCGTCACCAAGCCGTGATGAGCAGTAACTACCCGACTCATGATATGGAGTTGGCGCAGTGGTGTTTGCAATCAAGATTTGGAGGCATTACCGTATGGTGAGCGGATTCGATGTTTACCGATCACCGAGCCTCAAGTATCTGTTTACTCGTAAGGAGTTGAATATGAGCGAGAGGAGATGGTTAGAGTTGGTAAAGGATTATGATGCGAGATTTTGTACCATCCGGTAAAGCCAATGTAGTGGCCGATGCTTTGAGCGAGAAAGACGCCGCACTGCTGGGCGTTGTTGAGTTCCCACCCGCTTTGCAGAGAGAGTTCGAGCGGGCCGAGGTTGCGATGTTGTTGGGAGAGGTTACCGCTGCAGTAGCTGGGCTTGACTGCTCAAACCGCCGATTCGGCAAAATGGATTATAGATGTGCGGGGTTGGGTGACCCCGCACTTAAGAGATTGGTTGATGAGTTAGTGCCGACGGTGACTTTGACTTTGTGTATTCACTGCATATGGGTTGACTTATAGAGGCCGGTTGTGTGTTCCGGACATTGCGGAGTTTCATGAGCGAGTTGCTCTCGTGAGGCCCACAGATTCCTTTTCTTTGGGCACCCTGGGGTACCAAGATGTATCAGACCTTAGCGGACCTTTCCGTGGATGGGAATGAAGAGAGATGTGGCAGAGTTTGTCACAGTGTCTCACTTGTCGCAAGTGAAGGCACCTGTGCAGAGGCCACTGGTTTGTTGCAAACGCACCGAGTGTGCCCCTGATGGAAATGGGAAGAGATCTCCATGGACTTTATCTCTGGTTTGCCAAGGACTCGAGGAAGTTCTCTCGATTTGGGTGATAGTCGACCGTTTGATTCAAGAGCGCACACTTCATTCCGGTAGAGACACTTATACCGTGGGAACAAAGGCGCAATTTTTTTTGGAGCAGATCATCCGTTATCATGGTGTGCCGGTGAGGATTGTGTCCGATCGTGACTCGCGGTTCACTTCTCGTTTCGAGAGCGCTCGTAAGGGTTTGGGCACAGAGTGCGATTTCAAAGATGACTTTTCACCTCTCAGACGGATGGTCGACCGAGAGAGTGAATCGATTCTCGAGGATATGTTGAGGGCTTGTGTGTTGGATTTCCCAGCGATTGGGACCAAAGATTCAGACTTGATGGAGTTTGCCTATAACAATAGTTACCGATCGATTTATCTGGGATGGCTCCATTCGAGGCATTGTATGGTAAGCGTTATCGGTCCCCGTGTTCGGGAAGAGGTTGGTGATAGACAGTTTTGGGTCCCGAGTTATCGCAGATTGACCAATGGTGCAAAGCAGTGTAAGATTAGAGCTCGTGATGTTGACATTTCAGAGCAGCAGAAGAGTTACGCCGATGTTCGGCGCCGAGATTTGGAGTTTGAGGTTGGTCGGCATGTGTTCCTTAAGGTTGCTCCGATGCGAGGTGTTTTGAGGTTTGTAAGCGTGGGAAGTTGAGTCCCCGCTTTGTTGGTCCGTTCGAGATCCTAGAGAGGATTGGCAGAGTTGCTTACCGGTTAGCCCTACCTCCGTCACTATCAGTGGTGCATAGTGTTTTTCATGTATCGATGTTGAGGCAAGATATGTGCCGGACCCGTCGCACATCGTGGACTTTGAGCCTTTGCGGTGAATGAGGATTTGAACTTCGAGGAGAAGCGGTGAGGATCCTTGCCTTTGAGACCAAGACGTTGCGTAATCGCGAGATTCGTTTGGTAAAGGTTCAAAGTGGAAGAATCGGGGTTCGAGGAAGCCACTTGGGAGCGGGAAGACGAGATGAGGTTGCATTACCCCCGAAATCATTTTGTTTTAAGGACTTTCGAGGACGAAAGTCATAAAAAGGAGGGAATATTGTAACGACCTGTGTTTTTTCTTCCCGGTCTTCCGTGTATGCCCTAGGGGTAATTTGGTAATTTGGTCGGGCCGTCATGGTCGTTTGTGTCTTTTCCGGCTACTAAAATTATTGGATGGTTTTTGTAGGTTTTGGAGGGGTTTGTGGTTTGGTTTGAGCAAGGTTTGTTGCAAAAGTAAAAATAAAGGAAATTGTGCTACAATGGGGTTTGAACCGGGTCTCTGGGAAGCTTGTAGAGAGGTGTGCCAAATGAGCCATTAGGTGCTCTTGTTGCTCTTCTCGCATCACATCTTAGTTAACCTTGGATTTTGGAGTTTTGGTGCATTTGGTTAAATGAAATAGAATTAGGTTATTCCATCTTATTCTCCAAAAGCACCTCTTGGCCGCCCAAGCTCTCCATCTCCATAGCCTTGCCGAGTTCTTCATCCTTGCCTCTCCTTGGGTTCGATCATCATCATCCGGGTAAGTCTTCGTCTTCTTCATCTTCTCATTTGGGTGTTTGTTGGCCGAATGTAAGAAAAAGGGGTTGTGTGTGTGTGTGTTGTGCAACCGAGAGGAGGAGCACCATCATCGCCACCACCAGACGCCCAGATCGGTCGAACCAGCCCGCCAGACGCCCAGATCTGTCCAAAGCCTTCGCTGTCGCCAAAGAAGAAGATCGCCCGATCGCTCGCCACGACGCCAGAGGTCTCGCCAGGCGCCACCACGCCCGGCCGATCGCCGCGACGCTCGCCGTGTCCGCTTGCCGAGCTGCTCGCCCGCGCGCGCGCGCTCAGACGTTCGCGCGCGCTGCGTCCTCGCTGAAGTTGCTCGCCGTAATTCAGATCGCGACGCGCCGCGCGCCTCGCTGGGCACGCTCGCCGCGCGCCGCTGGCCGCTCGACGCTCGCCGCGCGCGCCGCCAGACGACGCTGGCCGCGCTGCGCGCCGCCAGACGCTCGCCGCGCGAAACCGCCTCGCTCGCTGCGTTGTGCCAGCAAGCGTGGGCAGCGTGTCCGTGTCGTGCAGCCGGTAGCGCGGCGGTTGCCGTGTCACTTGCAGTGCCGTAGCAGCGGCCCTGCCTGCGTGCCATGCTTGTTAGCGCCCCAAGCTCGTGGTCGTCGCGCCGCGTGAGTTCCCCGAGCCGAGCTTGTCTGTTCTATTGTTGTTTAGATATTTTAGATGCCGATTATTGTTGGTTTGCTAGGTTCCCGCCGCTAGCTCTGGGAGTGTTCCATGACTTAGGATTTGTGTGTAAAAGTCTTCCCACCAAGGTAAGGATTTCTTCCGGGGTTGTGTGGACCTGCAGTATATTTGTGATTGTTGTTTTGTATGCTGTGTATGTTTACTAGCATGTTTAGCCTAGGTGCTCATTTCAAATTCCGATCGCATGAACTCTTGTATTGTTTCTCATGTTAGCCCATGCTAGGTTGTTCTATTCTAGCATGTTCGATATCCTGTTCTTGCTTCGTAGTATCATGCTAGGTTCTTTGTATCCGATGAGCACGTATTGGACCGCATTGATTGAATCGTTATTATTGTTAAGGTTTAGAATTGAGGTAGATAGAATCATCCGCCCGATGCATAAAGTATCTTGCATCTATGGCAAGGACGCCCGAGACAGTTCTCGTCCTTGGACCCCGTGAGGGATTAGCTATCCCAACCCGGTAGGCCCCGCAATCTTGGGTGAGGGTGGCAGATCGTTAAATGCCCCAACGGTCGGGATGATGACTTGGCATTGCCTCGCCCCCGGCGATCGACACGCCTCGCCGTGTTCGGCCGTAGCCCTTGATTGCCACTGTTAGGCAAGGACCGCTTCTCGGTGTAAGCCTACCTCGACCGGTTTCCTTAGCCTCAGTGCGGTGGTACAGCCGACATAGTTCACGTGTCCGTGTCTCACACCCCTATGTCGGTGACACCGATCCGAGATTTAGTTAGGCATGGTGGATCGAACTCGGGCGGCTTGCCACTAGACCCGGCACCCCGCAGTTTGCGCAGAGCATGCGTGCGCGCTTACGCTCATTACAACGCCGATCGAGAGCTCCTCGGGATCTTGAGCGGTGCACCTTTCGTATCGATGAAGAGACAGGTGAGGTCGGGACTTGTTCCCGTATAGTGCGTTTAGTGTGTTGTGGTATTTTCCGGACTAAGACCCCGAGATGGCATCCGAGGTCCAAGTGTGGACTTAGCTATGTGCTCCGCTCTGTGTTTGTTCTCATAGCTTGCATACATTCTTCTAGATGATCATGTATATCGTATTGTACCCGGTTGGGGATTCTTACTGGGTAATTCGTTACTCACCCTTATTCTCGTGGTTTTCCACAGTAATCAAGCGGGAGACAGGATGGTCAAGGAGGAGCTATGATCATGGAACCGCTGTCATCTCTCGATTATTTTACTTTAATTATCATGACTCTCCACTTTTTATTATTTCCCGAATGCATGTAGACGCGCACAGAGCCCCGTGGATGTTTTCTTACGTTTTATGGATTCCAAAGATATTGGTACTTGTGGATTGTTTTAATGGTTTAAATAAATCTCGATCGAGTGTGCTTTTAGAAATGTATGTTTTGGTTGTTGAATGTTTCTGTTTTTACTTGGAATCCGAAATGTATTTTTCATAATGTCTTTTATTTTCACTACATGCATTGGGGTAAAGGCCCATTTAGAGCCCCTTTTGGGTCGGGTCTTTACACATTGCCTCGTCCCCGGCAGTCGGCACGTCCTCAGCGTGTTCGGCCGTAGCCCTTGATTGCCACCTGTTAGGGCAAGGACCGCTTCCTGGTGTAAGCCTACCACGATCGGTTCCTTAGCCTCAGGTGCGGTGGTACAGGCTGACATAGTTCGCGTGTCCAGGTCTCACACCCCTATGTCAGTGACACCGATCCAGAGATTTAGTTAGGCATGGTGACTGAACCTGTAAGGACCCGACCCAAAAGAAGCGGTCTCTAACCTAGATCCATACTTAGCATGCATGCCTAGGAATGTAAAACACCATCCATTCTACAGGTTTAAAACTTTTGCAATTAACAGAACTTTAAACAAACCACAGAAGCCAATGTAAAAATCAAGAGTAATTGACTGATCAGTGCTTTTCTTAAAAACAAAACAAGAGTACGGTACGAGAACCATAAAATAGTTTGAGTGTTTTCCCTAGGGACTCAAGTCCCACTACATGCTAAATCATAAAGAAACAATAAAAGAACCATGCATCCCGCAGTCACTATCCATGATCATCCAAACCCGCCTCCTAGCCATCCCCGCCGCCGATGTCCCAAGTTACCTCGTGGAAAAACCACAGGAATAAGGGTGAGTATAAACATACTCAAGTAAGAATCCCCAACCGGGTACAATACGATACATCAGTCATCTAGCACCCTAGTATACATGCAAATAAAACAATGACTTAGAGCAAAACGGTTGAGTTAGGCTATGAGCTACTTCTAGAGCGAGCCTATTCAAGGGCTTTCATCTACTCCCTATCCTAGGTTCTACACTTGGATGCCCTTCGGGGCCTTACACAACCTAGGACTCGGTCTGTCGCCCATCTGGGACTTACACCTCCAACTCGCTGATGCCCATCGGGGACTTACACACCTAGGATGCCCATCGTGGTCTTACACCTCCAACTCAATGATGCCCATCGGGGACTTACACACCTAGGATGCCCATCGGGTCTTACACCTCCAACTCGGTGATGCCCATCTGGGACTTACACACCTAGGATGCCCATCGGGTCTTACACCTCCAACTCGGTGATGCCCATCTGGGGACTTACACACCTAGGATGCCCATCGGGTCTTACACCTCCAACTCGTTGATGCCCATCGGGACTTACACACCTAGGATGCCCATCGGGTCTTACACCTCCAACTCGGTGATGCCCATCGAGGACTTACACACCTAGGATGCCCATCGGGGTCTTACACCTCCAACTCGGTGATGCCCATCGGGACTTACACACCTAGGATGCCCATCGGGTCTTACACCTCCAACTCGGTGATGCCCATCGGGGACTTACACACCTAGGATGCCCATCGTGGTCTTACACCTCCAACTCGGTGATGCCCATCGTGACTTACACACCTAGGATGCCCATCGTGGTCTTACACCTCCAACTCGGTGATGCCCATCGGGGACTTACACACCTAGGATGCCCATCGGGTCTTACACCTCCGGATGTCCATCGGGTCCTACCCGAGCGGGACCTAAACTAGTTACCCCTACGCCTTCTACACTATACATCACCCCGCCTATGCCCGGCATGGAACTAACAGATAAAATAGAACAAGGTATGCCAAGATAATTAAACCCCTTGCATGGAACTAAATGAATATATCGGGGACACAAGAGCAACACGATATGGAAGCAAGAGAAAACATGTAACCTTTCCATTGGAAATTTTCATACAATCACAAGACATGGCATCTTTGGAAGAACAAACCTAGCATGGAACTAACATGAACAACAAGCAAAGATGCTAGCAAGATTTCAAACACAAGTCGCTCAATAGCTAACATACTCATAACAACAACCAAGCATACAAGGCACAATCATGATAGCATCGCAGGTCCACACAACCACACAGAAGAAATCCTTACCGAAACAAGCGTAAAATAACTACCATAAGCCAACCAAACGACTCCCGAGCTTCTAAGTGAACCCGAGCAACCTAAGCATTTAATAAAAATATCCTAATTAAATAACAACAAAACCAAACAACTTAGGGTCCAAAAGAGTGGAGGCTCGGGAATTTACCAACCGAGAAGGCACTAGATCTCGGCCCCATCTATCTCGGCAAAACAGGCACTTGGCGGCAAGTGGGCAGGCGGACGACGTACCGGGGCGAGCAGCAGCCGGGCGCTGGCGCGGGCGGCGCTGGCTGGCGCTGGCGGCGCTGGCTGGCTGGGCTGGGCGCTGGGCGGTGTGGCAGGGACGAAAGCGCCAGTGACACGGCGCTGGCGCGCGCGCGCTGGCGCGGATCGGTTGGGCGATGGCGTGCTCAGTGGCGCGACGGCGCGCGGACGGGCAAACGCGCGGCGGCGGCGCGCTGGCGTCTCGGGCGCTGGCTGCCGCCGCGGCAGATCTCGCTGGCTGGTGGGGTCTCGCTGGCGACGATGGGGCCGCTGGTGCGATTCGCTGGCCGCTGACTCGGCCGAAATTTGCTGCTGGGTTGGGTTGCTTGGTGGCCAGACGGCTCGGTGAGGCTCGGCTACCGAGAGAGAGAGAGAGAGAGAGAGAGAGAGAGAGAGAGAAAAGTGGTAAAACAAGGGAATGGGATTTTCTTGATTTTCTTTCCTTTTCCTAATTTAAATAGGTCTTGGTGACCTAAATCCCTTCCCAAGCTTCCTCCTTCGAGTCCCGGCCCAAACAAACTTATTTTAAAATAAGACTCACTTTTCCTACGAACTCCCTAAGACCATTTAGGCAAGGGCTCAAAACCCAATGGAAGCACCAAAATTACAATTAATTTTGCCATTTTCTAAAACACCTCCAAACTTCCAAACAACTTGCCCAAACCTCTCGGGTCTTGCAACCAACAACCATTAAGCTTCGACAAAGGCAGAATGACCGGGAATCTCGAAAATCCACAAAACACGACCGGGGCAAAAGACCAAAATGCCCCTAAGGGTTAAAATAGCTCTAACGGCCCATCCGAACATCCGAATAATGACCGAAATCACCGGGTAAATCAAATAGAAAATCGGGCCGTTATAATACTCCCTCCTTTTAAGACTTTCGTCCTCGAAAGTCCTAAAAACGACACAAACTCTAGGAAAATCTCCACCGATTCTTAACCAACCAAGCTCCGGTTAAGACAACACAAATCCTTCTTCAAACCGAACCTCTTGGTTTCCCAAAGGCTCCAAGCCCCAAAAGACACCGAGTCCGCCACAAACTATCTCAACCAAAATCGAACTAACATCGAGCTTCAAGAAATCATGCGATAGCTAGTCGGTGAGTCACACCCTCCGACTCGCACGAACTCTCAACGGTCTTAAAATCTTAGGGCTCACTTAGCCCCGCTAACCCAACTCGGAACGCTCTCTACTGGCGCTACTCACAAAGAAACTTGTGGATTGGTCATGTGTTCTAAAACTCTCCTGCACAGTGCACCGGCGAAACTTCTCTGGGCTCACGGTGCTACAAACAAGCCTCAACTCTACACCATGTCGACCAAACAACCGAACCTCCCGGATTCGAAACTACAAGGCCTACTCTTACTTCACATGAGATCAACGAACCACAAGGCTTGCTCGCAGCCTTTGCGAAATCCAATCGAATCACCAATCGCGACGGATCCCAAAGGCAAACTTGACTCACTAGAAACACGACCACAACACTTAAACAACCATCTTGAAGAGCACCGACGACGACCGAAGCCGGGGGGCACATACCGTTCACGTGACGGCTAACGCCACTCACACTAGTGAAACTTCAGCCACGGCCACCCATGAACGATAAGGTCCAGGAATGTGCTCCACTCAACCAAACTAATAAACTGGAGCCCTCTTCGGCCGACAACAACTTTCCAATGCAATCCGACCAGCCCACCGCCTAAGAGAATATCGCCAAATAAGGAAACAAACAACATACCTTTCTAAAAAAATCTCGAGCAAAGAAGGAATAAAACAACGCGCGCTACTTGCAACACAACACCTCGAGGATAACAACTCAAAGGTTTTACCAACCATTTCCATGGCACCTCGTGCCAACCCACTCAATCGTGGCTCGGCTATAACGCCAATCGCGAACGCACACCAACTAGGAACAGAGCCCGAGAAGGGGTGGCTCTCGCAGAAACTCAAACCAAGTCTTACAACGAGCTAAGCTCCTCCAAGCCGCCACTCAACCCTTAAGTCCATCCGCGTCGCTCTAAGGACTTCCTCCTTATAGCTAGACCTAGCTCTCCTTCCGATCCAGAAACTCCACCCACGAAACATCGCGAGGAATAAGGATAGCGACGACCACAAGCTTGCGGATCATGAACAACTCGGGTCAAGCAAGACTACCTCAAAAGTTAATACTCTAAATCGGCATCCACGGTGCAACTCAACGACCAAGGAACTAGGGGTTCTACAAATTCCAAGGACCCAACAACCTTCCAACAACAACTCAAGCCCTTGAACTGGGTGGCCTCGCGCTCTCGCGGACAAACAACTTTCCAATTGCTAACAAGCCAACGCAGGACACTCGCCGGGGTGACCGCCACGCCACTCTAATCAACTACACAACTCAGGAGCTAAGTCGACTCCTCCTCACAGGGGACGATTTTCCAAAGAAGCGGACTTCCGAAGGACAGTGAACTTCACACACGCTAGTAGTCCTACTCATCGAAGGCAACAACAACCAATTCCCCTCAAAGCAACAATCGAGGGATTCCACAATCGCTTGAACCACCAACTTAGAACTAGCAAGATTTACTCAACCTCCGAGGGAGGGGTCAACTCCCAAAACTTCCCGACTAGGAACAAGTCCTCGTGGCAACTCCACTTGCTCGAACGAAGCTAGCTCTAGAAACCACATGGGAACCAAACCTTGGTCAACGCCAAGCACCACCTTGCTAAGAATTCTCGAAAACCAACGCAGAGGCTACTAAGAACAACTCTAGCTTGCCAAACGACTACAAGCATCCAAAGAACTCAACCGAGGGACACCGCTTAGTCCGACCGAGCTCTGGTTCCTCAACACGAACCTTTCGTGGTTCCCAAAACATACACCACTTTAACGAGCTACACAAAAGTACACCGACGTGTACATCTCCAACTTGATTCCTTAAGATCCAAACCAATAAGTACTCTCACACAAGGCAACTTTTGCCTCCCAATAGAGCCACAACTAGCAAAGGAGCAACAAGAGTTCAACCCACTCGTGGTCAACTCACCACTTTAACGCCACATTGGTCCACTCACTCTTACAAGAGCATAGCCACACCAAGCTAACTTACCTCATACCAATGGTCCACTAAACGTGCTTCGATCAACCTTCCAACTCATGGCTCTAACATGGATCAACCACGCATCATCGATGTCAACCCTACTCATATTAGGGTAACTCCTGTGGTAGTCGAGTCACACTACCATCCAACCGGCTCACAAGCCCCCACAACACAGCACGAGAACTCCTGGACGCGCTAGCCCTTAACAACCAACACATCCTTTGTACCTAGCTCTCGGTGACCACGAAAGGCTCCTACTTATCCTCGAACAACCTTACTCTTGTAGTTCTCTCTTACTACCACCGAGCTAGATCTCTTATGCAACCCAAACAGTGCAATCTCGGGAAGTGGGTACAAGACTAGTGGGGATGCCAAACTTCGGGCGGGTCTTGGAACCATCTCGCACAAAAAGTACCAACCGGCCCGACTCTAGGCCTCCTCTCAAAGCTTGGTGCCAACAGCACTACATCCTTAACAACACAAACATCTCTTTACGGGCTTTAAGTCCCTCCGAGGGAAGGGAAGGTCACACTCTGTGTGACAGGCAATGGCACTCAACACAAGGGTCTCAACGCCGAGTAGATTATTCTCTCGACATCACGCCTAGCAATGACAAGCCACGGCCCACTCCTCGCATCCCACTCAATGCTCAACAAATACTCAGGCCAACCCTCGGGTGGCAAAGACTGCTCCACTCTTGGAACATGCTAATGTAGGTGCTTCTCTCTAATAGCCAAATTGGTGAAAACCACGGACGGATTAAGTCTTGACAAGCAAACTCCACACTACCCCTTGGCTACGAGGGTACTAAAAGAAGTGGCTACAAAACGACTGCAGGCTTGCAGGAGGACAAGATGTCTCTACATCTTCCTCAAAAGCTACTAACTTGGCACTTGCCAATCGACCGGGTGGTGGTGGAGACTCTGCTGTCCGCCTCTCTCAGGGGACTTCCACCACCACATCTTTGCATCAAACAAAGACACGAGCGGCACGCCGACCTCTCCGAACATCGTGTCATCGGCCTCTCAACACCAGTCATCCCAACACTGGATGATAAACTCGATCCTGGACAACTACCTCGGCCGCCAAAGAAGAGGGACTCAAAACATCCATTTCTCACAGGTTCCACTAGCCAAACTCGGCACTCGATCAACGCCAACTAACTTATCAAGATAACTCGTTGATCGATCCTCCCGGAGCCTCCGGGGCAACTGGAGCTACAAGGAGGGGCGTCTCCTAAATAAACTCTGCCAGCTGGGCTATCTGTGCCCAAGACTCCCCATTACGCGCTACAAATTGCGCCTGGGTCTCCGCTCTCTGTTAGCTAAAAGACCTGCCATCAACTCTCGCATGGCTGGAGCACACTCTGCTCAAGGAGTCTCACTCGAGGCGTGCTAGACTCTACTACCCTTACTCTTGGCAACTCATCGCCAGGGCCAAGGTGGCCTACGGGTCTAAACGACCACTGGACGAGGTCTCATCATCAACATGAACGGTCCAACTCCTCGGTTGGAGATACCAAACGTCCCCTCGCTCCTCAATGTGTAATCAAGAATCGGCGGTCTACACAAAACATAAAAACTAGCCCACGCTGGGGCTCTCACTGCCCAACAAGGGTAACACATGTATACTAGATGCAGTATTGTAATTCTTAACCCTTAACTTTAAACTTACGGACATACCTGATGGCTGGCGGAGCGCTGATGATCATGGAAAACAACCTACAACTGCAGGTCAGTCTACAGAACCTATAACTCTGAGCTCTGATACCAACTGTAAGGACCCGACCCAAAAGAAGCGGTCTCTAACCTAGATCCTTACTTAGCATGCATGCCTAGGAATGTAAAACACCATCCATTCTACAGGTTTAAAACTTTTGCAATTAACAGAACTTTAAACAAACCACAGAAGCCAATGTAAAAATCAAGAGTAATTGACTGATCAGTGCTTTTCTTAAAAACAAAACAAGAGTACTGTGACGAGAACCATAAAATAGTTTGAGTGTTTTCCTAGGGACTCAAGTCCCACTACATGCTAAATCATAAAGAAAACAATAAAAGAACATGCATCCCCAGTCGCCTATCCATGATCATCCAGTAGCCTCCTCCTAGCCATCCCGCCGATGTCCCAAGTTACCCGGTGGAAAAACCACAGAATAAGGGTGAGTATAAACATACTCAGAAGAATCCCCAACCGGGGTACAACACGATACATCAGTCATCTAGCACCCTAGTATACATGCAAATAAAACAATGACTTAGAGCAAAACGGTTGAGTTAGGCTATGAGCTACTTCTAGAGCGAGCCTATTCAAGGGCTTTCATCTACTCCCCTATCCTAGGTTCTACACTTGGATGCCCCCTTGGGGCCTTACACAACCTAGGACTCTGGTCTTTGCCCGATGGGACTTACACCTCCAACTCGGTGATGCCCATCTGGGGACTTACACACCTAGGATGCCCATCGTGGTCTTACACCTCCAACTCGCGATGCCCATCGGGGACTTACACACCTAGGATGCCCATCGGGTCTTACACCTCCAACTCGGTGATGCCCATCTGGGACTTACACACCTAGGATGCCCATCGGGTCTTACACCTCCAACTCGCTGATGCCCATCGGGACTTACACACCTAGGATGCCCATCGGGTCTTACACCTCCAACTCGGTGATGCCCATCTGGGACTTACACACCTAGGATGCCCATCGGGGTCTTACACCTCCAACTCGGTGATGCCCATCGGGACTTACACACCTAGGATGCCCATCGGGTCTTACACCTCCAACTCGGTGATGCCCATCGGGACTTACACACCTAGGATGCCCATCGGGTCTTACACCTCCAACTCGCTGATGCCCATCGGGACTTACACACCTAGGATGCCCATCGTGGTCTTACACCTCCAACTCGGTGATGCCCATCAGTGACTTACACACCTAGGATGCCCATCGTGGTCTTACACCTCCAACTCGGTGATGCCCATCCGGGGACTTACACACCTAGGATGCCCATCGGGGTCTTACACCTCCGGATGTCCATCGGGTCCTACCCGAGCGGGACCTAAACTAGTTACCCCCTACGCCTTCTACACTATACATCACACCGCCTATGCCCGGCATGGAACTAACAGATAAAATAGAACAAGGTATGCCAAGATAATTAAACCCCTTGCATGGAACTAACAGAATATATCAGGGGACACAAGAGCAACACGATATGGAAGCAAGAGAAAACATGTAACCTTTCCACTGGAAATTTTCATACAATCACAAGACATGGCATTTGGAAGAACAAACCTAGCATGGAACTAACATGAACAACAAGCAAAGATGCTAGCAAGATTTCAAAACACAAGTCGTTCAATAGCTAACATACTCATAACAACAACCAAGCATACAAGGCACAATCATGATAGCATCGCAGGGTCCACACAACCACGGTAAGAAATCCTTACCTGGAAACAAGCAGAAAATAACTACCATAAGCCAACCAAACGACTCCCGAGCTTCTAAGTGAACCCGAGCAACCTAAGCATTTAATAAAAATATCCTAATTAAATAACAACAGCCAAACAACTTAGGGTCCAAAAGAGTGGAGGCTCGGGAATTTACCAACCGAGAAGGCACTAGATCTCGGTCCCATCTATCTCGGCAAAAGCAGGCACTCGGCGGCAAGGGCGGCGGGGCGTGTGGACGGGCAGTGGTAGCAGCTGGCGGCTTTGGCGCTGGCTGGCGCTGGGCGCTGGGTGTGGGGCAGGACGAAAGGCCTGTGACACGGCGCTGGCGCGGCGCGCTGGGCGCGAATCGGTTGGGCGATGGCGCACAGTGCGCGCGCGACGCGGCGCGTGGACGGGTAACGCGGGCGGCGGCGCTGGCTGGCGTCTGGGCGCTGGCGCTGGCTGCCGCGATCAGATTCTGGGCTGGGTGGGTTGCGGCGACGATGGGGGCCTTTGGTGCGATCTGGCTGGCCGCTGACTGGCCGCTTTATTTGGTTGCTTGGTGGCCAGACGGCTGGCAGTGAGGCTCGCCAGAGAGAGAGAGAAAGAGAGAGAGAGAGAGAGAGAGAGAGAGAGAAAAGTGGTAAAACAAGGGAATGGGATTTTCTTGATTTTCTTTCCTTTTCCTAATTTAAATAGGTCTTGGTGACCTAAATCCCTTCCCAGGGCTTCCTCCTTGAGTCCCGACCCAAACAAACTTATTTTAAAATAAGACTCACTTTTCCTACGAACTCCTAAGACCATTTAGGCAAGGGCTCAAAACCCAATGGAAGCACCAAAATTACAATTAATTTTGCCATTTTCTAAAACACCTCCAAACTTCCAAACAACTTGCCCAAACCTCTCGGGTCTTGCAACCAACAACCATTAAGCTTCGACAAAGGCAGGAATGACCCCGGGAATCCTGAAAATCCACAAAACACGACCAGGGGCAAAAGACCAAAATGCCCCTAAGGGTTAAAATAGCTCTAACGGCCCATCCGAACATCCGAATAATGACCCGAAATCACAGGTAACCAAATAGAAAATCGGGCCGTTACAGGAACTCCGGGGCGACTTGCCACTAGACCCGGCACCCCAGAGTTTGCGGTAGCATGCGGTGCACTTACGCTCATTTACACACCAGGAGAGCTCCTCGGGATCTTGAGCCAGTGCACCTTTCGTATCGATAGTAGACAGCCGAGGCCGGGACTTGTTTCCCCGTATAGGGCATATAGTGTGTTGTGGTATTTCCGGACTAAGACCCCGAGTTGGCATCCGAGGTCCAAGTGTGGACTTAGCTATGTGCTCCGCTCTGTGTTTATACTCATAGCTTGCATACATTCTTCTAGATGATCATGTATATCGTGATTGTACCGGTTGGGGATTCTTCTTGAGTAATTCGTTACTCACCCTTATTTTGTGGTTTTCCACAAGTAACCAAGGCGCGAGACAGGATGGTCAAGGAGGCTGTGATCATGGAATCTCTTTGTCATCTCGACCATTTTATTATATCATGACTCTTGACTTTTGTTATTTCCCCCGAATGCATGTAGACGGGCACGGAGCCCTAGGATGTTTTCTTATGTTTTATGGATTCCAAAGATATTTGTACTTGTGGAATGTTTAAATGGTTTAAATAAATCTCTCGATCGAGTATGCTTTTAGAAATGTATTTATCCCAAAGCAGTGCTTGGCAACAGGACAGTTTTAGAGTAAATTGTTTTGATTGTTGAATGTTTCATTTTTACTTGGGATCCAAACATTATTTTTCATAATGTCTTTTATTTTGAATACATGCATTGGGGTAAAGGAACATTTAGAACCCCTTTTGGGTCGGGTCTTTCTGATTGGTATCAAAGCTCGATGTCATAGATTCTCGTAGACTCGACCTTTTGTTGTAGGTCGTCCTTCCATGATCACCAAGACTGATACCATCAGTACGCCTAGGTTTATTGTTTTAGAAAGAAAAAAGGGTTAAGAATTTACAATACCTTTCATCTAGTGTATGCCTTGTTTGGTGTTGTGGAGTGGTGACAAAGTGTGTTTTGATTCGTTGTTGGTTTGGATGTAGATCGCTAGCATGCCACCATCCGCATCGGAGAGGAGAGGTCGAGAGCGCAGTCGAGGTATCGAGGATCGGATCTCGATCATCGCAGGACATCGTCCCAAGCCGAGATCGATGGCATCCCACCAAAGCTCCTATTGTTACGCCTAGAGCGGGCGTTGAGGCGATCGAAGGCCGTGAGATCGCTCCTGGAGCAGAATTTGCCGAGTCTATGAGGGCTTTTATGGTCAGCATGTTGAGTGACCAGAGGCGAGACCTGTGCCTTATTGGCGTATGCAGCGGGAAGAGTCCCGAGCCCAGTTGAGCGGTGACTCGATTGGTTCAAAGAGAGCACAAGAGCACCTCGGCTCCCACAGAGCAAGTAGCCCCAGAGGCGGATATGGCGAGGGTGCCGAGGAGTTGAGTAGGTGGTCAAGGATTTTGTGAAGTGGAAGCTCGAGAAGTTTGATGCCCACCGGTGATGCGTTAGCGGCGGCCGTGTGGATTGCCCATTTGGAGTACACCTTCCGATCATGGTGTGCCCCGATATTCAGAGGCCGAGGTGTGCGGCTCATGTGCTAGGAGGCACAGCGAGATGGTGGTGGGAGTCCACCTTGAGCGAGAGACCGGTGGGTCTCCACCCGCTACTTGGGAGTTCTTCAAGAGTGAGTTCAAGGTAAAGTTCATCGTGATGAGGCTCAAGAGAAGATGGTGGAGCTCTTCAGAACACTCAAGCAGGTTATGATTCCATTGAGGAATATGAGAGGAAGTTCTCGGAGTATGGATATTTTGCTCCTCGGTTGATAGCCACCCCAGAGTCAAGATTCGGAAGTTCATATCCTGGATTGAGGCGAGGGTTTTTCTCAGATGTCGTGGCTCGGCCCCGACACTTATGCTAGGGTCATCGATTAGCCACGATTTATAATGGGAAGTATCTGCTTGAGCGGGTTGTTGCCGCTCTGTTCGGGGCGTCTGTCCCAGCAGGTGTGCAGGGGAGTAAGAGGAAGTTTGATTTTTCGGGAGGCGGCGGCGCCGCCAAGGCGATTCAGATCGAGAGATCGCCGGAGAGCTCCATCCGTTTCGGCCCGACAACAGGGAGGAGGACCCCAGCGAGTTCCCGCTTGTGCTACTTGTGGGAAAGTCCACGCTGGAGCTTGTCGACTAGACCTAGATTGTGCTTCCGTTGTGGTAGAGAGGGGCACATGGCCCGTTTTTGTGATCGACTATGGCTATGGCGGCTCGGCCATACAGCAGCAGCAGCGAGGTCGAGTGTTTGCTACGACCGTCAGAGGCCGAGCGCACGGATGCCGCTGTGGCGGTGTACGCTTCTTGTTTTAGATCACTGCGCATTTGTCTTGTTTGATTCTCGGTTCTCACGCATTCTTTTGTATCTCGTGTTGTTTCTTCGAGCATGCTAAGTTAAGATTAGAGCCTCTAGGTTTTGAGTTGACTGTTGCAACTCCTTCGGGAGTTAATATGTTGGCTAGAGATAAGATTAGGGATGGCCGGATCGAGATATCCGAAGAGTTGCTTGTGGCTACGCTCATAGTTCTGCCTATGAGCGGTTTTGATGTGATTCTTGGTATGGAGTTGTTAGTCGCTAACCACGCGTTGATTGACCGCCACCGGAAAGAAGTAGTGTTCAGCCGCCAGTCGCCCACTTTAAGTTTCGTGGAGTCCAGTGGTGGAGTTTGCCCGCCGATGGTGTCACCGTGAAAGCTCGTCGTTTGCTAGCTCATGGAGCTTGGGGCTATCTAGCCAAGTTGTCCGGGGGAGAGCGCGCCCCTGTTGTCTGTTGATCGTGTGCACCGGCCGTGCAGGAGTTTGCGGACGTGTTTCTCGAGGAGTTACCGGGTTGCCCCGAAGAGAGAGGTTGACTTCACAATTGAGCTCGAGCCAGGGACCCTCCCTATCTCGAAGGCTCCGTATCGTATGGCGCCAGCTGAGCTAAAGGAACTGAAGATTCAGTTGCAGGAGATGCTTGATCGAGGGTTCATCCGTCCGAGTGTGTCCCCGTGGGGAGCACGGGATTGCTTTGTGAAGAAGAAGGATGGTTTGATGCGCTTATGCATTGATTACCGCGAGCTTAATAAGGTGTGATGAAGAATAAGTATCCGCTGCCCCGTATTGACGATTTGTTCGATCGGCTTCAGGAGCTTCCGTGTTCTCCAAGATAGATCGAGATCGGTTACCATCGATTGCGGATCGGGATGCCGACATTCCTAAGACGGCTTTTAGGTCTAGATATGGTCACTATGAGTTTGTGGTCATGTCGTTTGGATTGACCAATGCCCGGTGCGTTCATGGACATGATGGATAGGGTGTTCAAATCATTTTTGGACGGCTTCGTCATCGTGTTCATTGACGATATTCGATTTATTCGAGGTCTAAAGAAGACCATGCATAGCATTTGAGGCGAGTATTGGCGGCTTTGAGGGAAAACGACTTTATGCGAAGTTTTCCAAATGTGATTTGGTTGGAGCGGGTGGCCTTCCTAGGCCACGTGGTTTCGAGATATGGTATAGCCGTGGACCCCGTGAAGATTGAGGTCGTGAGTTCGTGGGCCAAGCCGACTTGATTCTGCCGAGATTCGCGACTTTGCTGGTTTGGCGGTGTTACTACCGTCGGTTCGTCAAGGACTTTTTCGCTATAGCCTCGCCCTCACACTCGTCGACGAGGAAGGGTGTCGAGTTTGTTTGGGACAAAGAGTGTGATGAGAGCTTTGCTGTGCTCAAACGCGATTTGACTTCAAAGACTGTTGGCGATCCTGAGGGGACAGTGGTTTCGTGGTCTCTGATGATGCTTCCAAGTTTGGATTAGGTTGTGTGTTGATGCAAAGACGGAAGGTCATTGCCTATGCTTCCCGTCACCAAGCCGTATGAGCGTAACTACCCGACTCATGATATGGAGTTGGCAAAGCAGTGGTGTTTTTAACCAAGATTTGGAGGCATTACCGTATGGTGAGCGGATTCAGATGTTTACCGATCACCGAGCCTCAAATATCTGTTTACTCAAAAGGGGTTGAATATGAGTTAGAGGAGATGGTTGGAGTTGGTAAAGGATTATGACTGCGAGATTTTGTACCATCCGGTAAAGCCAATGTAGTGGTGATGCTTTGAGTAGAAAGACGTCGCACTCGCGCGACGTTGTTGAGTTTCAGCCAGATTTGCGGAGAGAGTTCGAGCGGCCGAGGTTGTAGTGTTGTTGGGTGAGGTTACCGCTGAGTAGCTCGATTGGACTGCTCACGTCCGATTAGGCAAATGGATTATAGATGGCCGGTTGGGTGACCCGCACTTAAGAGATTGGTTGTGAGTTAGTGCTTTGTGAGACTTTGACTTTGTATATTCACTAGACGGTGGGTTGACTTATAGAGGCCGGTTGTGTGTTCCGGACATTGCGGATTGCGAGCAGCGAGTTGCTCTCGAGAGGCCCATTCCTCATTTGCTTGGCACCCCGGGGTACCAAGATGTATCAGACCCAAGCAGACCTTCCGGTGGATGGGAATGAAGAGAGATGTGGCAGAGTTTGTCACCGGTGTCTCACTTGTCGCAAGTGAAGGCACCTGTGTAGAGGAGGGTGGTTTTATTGCAATGCCAGAGTGTACCCAGTGGAAATGGGAAGAGATCTCCATGGACTTTATCTCTGGTTTGCCAAGGACTCAGGAAGTTCTCTCGATTTGGGTGATAGTCGACCGTTTGACCAAGAGCGCACACTTCATTCCCGGTAGAGACACTTATACCGTGGAACGATGGCGCAGATTGTTTTTGGAACAGATCATCCGATATCATGGTGTGCCGGTGAGGATTGTGTCCGATCGTGACTCATGGTTCACTTCTCGTTTCGGAGAGCGCTCCAGAAGGGTTTGGGCACCTGAGTGCGATTTCAAAGACAACTTTTCACCCTCGACGGATGGTCGACCGAGAGAGTGAATCGATTCTCGAGGATATGTTGAGGGCTTGTGTGTTGGATTTCGAGCGATTGGGACCGATGATTCTGTATTTTGATGGAGTTTGCCTATAACAACGATTATCGATCGGCGATTCGAGATGGCTCCATTCGAGGCTTTGTATGGTAAGCGTTATCGGTCCCCCGTGTTTCGGGAAGAGGTTGGTGATAGACGAGTTTTGGGTCCCGAATTCTGCAGATTGACCAATGGTGCAAGGCGTAAGATTAGAGCTCGTATGTTGACAAATTTCAGAGCAGTGCAGAAGAGTTACGCCGATGTTCGGCGTCGGGATTTGGAGTTTGAGGTTGGTCAAGCATGTGTTCCTTAAGGTTGCTCCGATGCGAGGTGTTTTGAGGTTTGCTAAGCGTGGGAAGTTGAGTCCCCGTTTTGTTGGTCCATTTGAGATCCTAGAGAGGATTGGCAGAGTTGCTTACCGGTTAGCCCTACCTCGTCACTACTCTCGCGGTGCATAGTGTTTTTCATGTATCGATGTTGAGGCAAGATGTGCCGGACCCGTCGCACATTGTGGACTTTGAGCCTTTGCGGTGAATGAGGATTTGAGCTTCGAGGAGAAGCCGGTGAGGATCCTTGCCTTTGAGACCAAGACGTTGCGTAATCGCGAGATTCGTTTAGTAAAGGTTGATGGAAGAGTCGGGGTTCGAGGAAGCCACTTGGGAGCGGGAAGACGAGATGAGATTGCATTATCTCGAGTCATTTTGAGTCTTAAGGACTTTCGAGGACGAAAGTCATAAAAAGGAGGAATATTGTAACGACCTGAGTTTTTCATCCCGGTCTTCCAGGTATGCCCTAGGGGTAATTTGGTAATTTGGTCGGGCCGTCAGGGCCGTTTGTGTCTTTTCCAGTTACTAAAATTATTGGATGGATTTATGTAGGTTTGTGGAAGGATTTGTGGTTTGGTTTGAGCAAGGTTTGATGCAAAAGTAAAAATAAAGGAATTGTGCTTTGTGGTGGGGTTTGAACCAGGTCTCTGGAAAGCTTGTGGGGTTGTGTGCCAATTGAGCCATTAGGTGCTCTTGTTGCTCTTTTCTGCATCACATCTTAGTTAACCTTGGATCTTTGGTGTTTGGTGCATTTGGTTAAATGAAATAGAAATTAGGTTTGTTCCATCTTCTTCTCCAAAGTGTGTGGCCGCCCAAGCTTTTCTCTCCATTGCCTTGCCGAATTCTTCATCCTTGCAGCTCCCTTGGATCGCTCATCATCATTCGGGTAGGTATTGATCTTCCTATTCTTCTTCTCATCCGTTTGGTGTCTTTGTTTGGCCAAGTGAATAGAAGAGTGTTGTGTGTGTTTGTGTTGATTGCGACCACCGAGAGAAGCCCGGACCAGCGAGCCATCGTCGCGACGTCCGTCACCGGCGGCTCGCCGCCGGATCGCGCCAAAGAAGCAGCCCAGATCGCCCTGCCGGCCGCACCAGATCGCCCTTGCCGTCACAGCCCTGTCGCGCCCAGATCTCGCCGCGCCAACGGCCCGGCCACTGCCGGCCATCGCCAGATCGCGTGCGCGAAGAGCGAGACGCGCGCGCGCGCGCGCCGCCGCTGTGTCGCTTGTCGAGCGCTCGCCGCCCACGCCGCCAGACGTTCGCGCGCGCGCGCGTCCTCGCCGAGCGGCTCGCGCCGTGTATCGTGATCACGACGCCAGCGCCCGTGCTCCGTGCGCGTCGCGCTCGCGCTTACCGAGTCCGTCGTCTGCGTGCGCGCACCGCGCCCTGGCGCCCATCCGCGTGCTTGCGCAGCGCGCCGGCCAAAGTGCGCGTAGCGCGGCGCGCCAGCCCTCTACCGTGCCAACTCGCCAAAGAACTCCAAGTTCGTGTCGCCGTGCTTTGCGTGAGTGCCCCGAGCCGAGCTTCTTTGTTCTATTGTGTTTTAGACGTTTTAGATGCTGATTATTATTGGTTTGCTAGGTTCCCTTTCGCTAGCTCGGGATTGTTCGCAGACTTAGGATTTGTGTGTAGAAGCCTCCGACCAAGGTAAGGATTTCTTACAGGAGTTGTGTGGGCCCTGCGGTATATTTGTGATTGTTGTTTTGTATGCATGTGTATGATTATTAGCATGTTTAGCCCTAGGTGCTCGCATTCAATTCTCGATGGCATGAACTCTTGTATTGTTTCTCATGTTAGCCCATGCTAGGTTGTTCCATTCGGCATGTTCGATATCTGTTCTTGCTTCGTAGTATCATGCTAGGTTCCTTGTATCTCATTGAGCACGTATTGGACCGCATTGAATGAATTGTTATTATTGCTATGGTTTAGAGTTCGGGTAGGTAGCATCATCGGGCGGATGCATAACGTAACTTGCATCCCCGCGAGGACGCACGAGATGGTACTCAGTCCTCGATCCCGTTAGGGTTTAGTTAACCCTAACGGTGGCCCGCAATCTTGGGTGAGGGTGGCGATCGTTAAATGCCCCAACGGTCGGGATGATGACTTGGCATTGCCTCGCCGGCGATCGGCACGTCCTCGGCGTGTTCGGCCGTAGCCCTTGATTGCCACTGTTAGGGCAAGGACCGCTTCTGGTGTAAGCCTACCACGGCCGGTTCCTTAGCCTTAGGTGCGGTGGTACAGCCGACATATTTCGGCGTGTCAGTCTCACACCCCTATGTCGTGTGACCGATCCGAGAGATTTAGTTAGGCATGGTGGATCGAACACAGGCGGCTTGCCACTGGACCCGGCACCCCCCAGAGTTTGCAGTAGCATGCGGTGCGCGCTTACGCTCATTACAGCGCCGACCGGAGAGCTCCTCGGGATCTTGAGCCAGTGCACCTTTCGTATCGATAGTAGACAGGCTGAGGCCGGGACTTGTTTCCCGTATAGGGCGTATAGTGTGTTGTGGTATTTCCGGACTAAGACCCTGAGTTGGCATCCGAGGTCCAAGTGTGGACTTAGCTATGTGCTCCGCTCTGTGTTTATACTCATAGCTTGCATACATTCTTCTAGATGATCATGTATATCGTATTGTACCTCGGTTGGGGATTCTTACTGAGTAATTCGTTACTCACCCTTATTTTGTGGTTTTCCACAAGTAACCAAGGCGCGAGACAGGATGGCTGAAGGAGGAGCTGTGATCATGGAATCCTGCTGTCATCTCTGACCATTTTATTATATCATGACTCTTGACTTTTGTTATTTCCCCTGAATGCATGTAGACGGGCATGGAGCCCTAGGATGTTTTCTTATGTTTTATGGATTCCAGCATATTTGTACTTGTGGAATGTTTAAATGGTTTAAATAAATCTCTGATCAGAGTATGCTTTTAGAAATGTATTTATCTCAAAGCAGTGCTTGCAACAGGGACAGGTTTTAGAGTAAATTGTTTTGATTGTTGAATGTTTCTGTTTTTACTTGGGATCCGAAACATTATTTTTCATAATGTCTTTTATTTTGAATACATGCATTGGGGTAAAGGCCCATTTAGAGCCCCTTTTGGGTCGGGTCTTTACAGAAGGAGTCTCGGATCTGAACAAACAAGAGGAAGAGCAAGCAAGATCTTCACTTCCCAAGGCAAGGCTCTCGGATCTACAATGGGGAAGAGAAGGAAAACAAATTCCTCTTGGTTAGAGCTTGGTCTCGGCCATGGCAAGGAGAAGAAGAAAAAGAGTTTACAAAGACTTACCTTTGAGCAACAATGGAGGAGATGAACTATGAAATAACACTTGGAAGTTGGCAATGGAAAGCTCTAACAGCCATGGTTTTCCTTCCAGTTCTCCACGTACGTTCGGTTGTTTTTAAGTTAGTTGGTTGGGCTGTTAGAGCTTCTTGAGCTTCCAGGTGAATTTTTGGTCATTTGGCCTTAAGGGGTATGTTGATAATTGTTCGGGGTTTCTGTTGCTTTTCCAGACTAGTGTTGAGTAATTAATTGTGTTCCAGTTTCAGGTTTTGGGTTCGGGAGTTGGTTGGTGAAGTTTGGAGGTCTCCTGGTTAAAAGGAAAAAATAAAAATAAATAGTGCTGGAGCTAGGATTCGAACCATGGTGGTTTGAGAATTGAGTTTGAGCCAAATGTAGAGATTTTCAAATGGTTTTTAAAAGTGCACTTAGTGGGATTTGAAGGTGGGATTTTTTGGATGTATTTTATTAATAAAAATATGGAAAAATGATTAGGGTTTTGTCATATCCTCCTCCACTCTCCCCTTGGCCGAACCAACACCCCTCCTCTTCTTGTCTTCTTCTTCTTCTCCCTTGCTTCCATGGCCGAATCCACCTAGCTTCTCCAAGATCAAAGTTTCCACAAGCCTTTTCTCTTCCTCTTGTTAGTTGATCCGAGCTCTCCTCTTCTTCCAAGGCTAGTTTGCTCAACTCTTCTCTTATTCTCCAAGCTTGGTCGAGAGCTCCAAGCCTAACCAAGACCCCCATTGGAGTTGCATTTCTTTTCTTGGCCGAGACCACAAGTCTAGCCGAATCTTCAAGCTTGTGGGTGTGCTTGCCGAGGCACCTTGTGCTCTTCTTGGCCGAGACTACAAGCCGAGAGTGAAGAGGAAGGAAGTTGAAGTCCACTTTTTGTGTGGTTTAGGTTGCTTAGTCGATACCCCTCCTTGGGAGTTAGGGTTTGCTCGAGTTTCGGTAAAACCCCTATCTCTTGCCTTGTTTGATTGCTTGGGATGCTTGTGATTGGACTGTAATCTTCTGCTTTGTTGTTAGGAGAGCTTGTGAAGTGATCTGCAGCTTAAGGACTATTTCTGGGTTTGGATTCTACTATTGACAGGTAAGGGTTCTGTAACGGCCCAGTTTTCTATTTCGGTTTCCTAGGTGTTTTCGGGACATTATGCGGGTGTTCGGATGGGCCGTTAGAGCTATTTTAACCCTTAGGGGTATTTTGGTCTTTTTGCCCCCGGTAAGGGTTTTGTGGATTTTCAAGACTTCGGGGTCACTCCTGCCCTTGTCGAGGAGTTGGCAGAGAGCCAATTATGTTTAGAGACCGCGTCTATGGTTTGCTTAACTCGAAGGCTAAGTCTGGCCCAGTTGTTAATTTCCCATAGAGGAGGTGGAAGCTGTTTTGCATCGGAGTGCAGTTCCCATAGTGGAGTTTGCGTTGGCTTTTCTTGTGTTCGGTTACTGGTAGAGTAGGTCCAAGTGTGAATCTTGAACCTTGGTTGATTAACAAGATTACCCAGAGAGTGGCTACCGAGTTAGTAGCTTTTGAGGAGGATGTAGAGACATCTTTGACCGCTTGCAAACCTGTTGTGGTTTTGCAACCAGTTCTGCTAGCACCCCTTAGCCAGAGTGCAGTGTAAAGTCTACCTTCGGGACTTGATCCGTCGGTAGCTTTCAGTTGACTAGTAGTGTGTAGCACTCTTCTGTTGGCGTGTTCTTAGAGTGGGGTTAGATGCTTCTTTCTGAGGGTTGGCTAGAGTATTTACTGAGCATCAAGTGGAGATGTAAGAGTGGGTCGTGGCACGTCTGTTAGATGGGATGCCAGAGACTAGATTGTTCGAGTGTCAAGAATCCTGTTTGAAGTGCAAATGTTTCCGGCACCTAGAGTTGTGACCTTCTTGGTTCTACCTATAGTAGGACGTAGAGCTAGTTTGTAGCTATTTTGTGTTGTAACGGATGTAGTACTTGTTGGCACCAAGTTTTGTGAGGAGGCCTAAGTTTAGGCCAGTTCGCACCAGTTGTGCAGGCCCACCCAGAGTTCAACTTCCCAACTAGTGGTTGTACCCGTTTACTGTGCTTGCATCTGTTGGGTGTTGCTTGAGAGTTTTAGCTCGGTGGTATTTAGATGACTACAAGTGTAGGACGTACGAGGGAAAGCAGGAGCTTTTCAAGGGTTACCAAGAGTTTGGTACGCAGGATGTTGAAAGTTGTTAAGGGCTAGCGTGTTCGAGTTCTCCAGCTTGTGTTGTGGACGTGTGAGCCAGTTTGTTGGTAGTGTGATTCGACTACCCTTGAGTTCCCTTGGTCTGAGTAGATTTAGCATCGACGATGCTAGATTAATCCAACAGTAGAGCCTTAAGTTGGTTGTTTGTGCAGAGCACACCTAATGGACACATTGGTACGAGGTATGTTATTTTGGTGTTGTTATGCTCTTGTAAAGTAAGTTGGCCAATGTTGTGTTTCGTTGTGAGCTGACCCCATGTGGAGTTTGAACTCTTGTTGCTCTTTTGTTAGCTGTGACTCTACAAGAGGTGAGTGTTGCCTTTGTGTGAGAGTACTTGTTGGGTTTGGATCTCTAGGAAACAAGAGTAAGTTGTACACGTCGGTGTACTTTTGTAGAACTCAGTCTATTGTGTACGTTTGGGAACCGCGTGTGGTTCGTGTTGAGGAGTCGGGCTCAGACCTTGAGGTGTTAGGGCTTTAGTTCGATGTAAAGGTGCCCAGGTTTGGTTGTAAGGTTATCGTGCTCGTAGCCACGTTGTGGCTTGGGAAAATTTTTCTAGTTGGACCTCGACCTGGTTTTAGAGATTTCTTGTTGTTTGACTGTTGGAGTTTGGGTTGTACTGAACAAAGAGCGGTTGTAGCAAAGCCGTGCAGTTTCTGACTGTCGTTGCTAGAAGTGTGGTTTGGATCCTTCCCCTGGGTAGAAGCTACGATGTGGCTGATGCTTTGAGTAGGAGGATAACACACTCTATAGCATTCCTAGTCTTCCTTATTTTTTAGAAGTTGGTGCTGGATAGCATGTTTTGAGATGTTGAAGGGAGTTGTAGCCCGTGAAGTCCGTTGGATGTTAGACAGCTTGACGACAGCATGTGTATGAGGGTTGCCAGAGGAACCCTCGGTTGTGGAGAGCCTCACCAGAGCTCAGTCAAACCCAGACAGCGGACCTCGGTTGAGTTGCCGAAACTTTGTGATCAGTTAACAACCAGCGTTGTTCTTAGTGATCTCCGAGTTGGTTCGTAGTTGTTGGAAAGATGGTGCTTGGTGTTGACCAAGGTGTGGTTTCCAGGTTGTGTCAAGAGCTAGCTTGGTCGGAGAAAGCGGGCGTTGACCTGAGGACTTGTTCCTGTTCGGGGAGCTTCGGAAGTTCACCCCTCCTTCAACGTTTTTTATGAGTACTACTAGTCTTGAGTTGGTGGTTCAGTCTATTGTGAAACCCCTCTGTTGTTGCTCTCGAGAGAGTTGGTTGTTGTCGCTTTTGTTCGAGCAAGATAACGAGCATGTGTGGAGTTTGCTGCCCTTTGGAAGTCTGCTTGTGAGAAACTGTTCTGCACAGGAGCAGTAAGATTAGCTCCTGTGTTGTGGAGTCGGTGGAGTGGTGCTAGCAAATTTCAAGTTGTTTGACCACGTGTTGGCACTTGCCAGTCCAGTTCAAGAGTTTTGTGTCGTTGCTGGAAGGCCAAACACACAAAGGACCTTATCGACCAGGCCACACACTCATAGGAGGCAGAACAACCCTTACTGCAACTTCCAAAACACCACTCACGAGTCCGGCTAACTGGACAAACAACTGCTTTTAGGCGGCCAACAGACTTTTCCTCTTGCTAGCACCACTACCACCAACTCCAAGACCAAGGAATACTCTGACAACTCCTAAGAGGAAACAGTTCCTTACAAGCGGACATCCGAAGGATAGAGAGCTCAACACACGCTTGCGGTCTTGCTCTGCTAAAGCAACAACATCTAAGTCTCACGGAGGCAACAACTGGGGTTCCACCACGGACTGAACCGCCAACCACAAACTGGCAAAGACTCACCCCCGAACGCCAAAGGAGCGGCAGCTCCTAGAATTCTAGAAACAATAAAACATCTGACAGGGCACGAACCACTCATCCCACGAGCAAGACCAACTTCTAGCAACTCGAAACCACACCTTGGTCAACACCAAGCACCAACTTGCCACCACACCGGAACCAATTCGGACTCTACTTCAAACAAACTCTAGCTTGCCAGCCTACCAAATCTGCCAGCAACTCACACGAGGCCTACAACCTACGCAACTCCGACCTGACAACTGAACTCACTGCCTGGGTCTGACTGAGCTCTGGTGTGGCCCTCCACACCTAGGGTTCCTTCGACAACCCTCAAACACACACTGTCGTCAAGCGGTCTAACAGTCAACTGTTTGAACAAATAACTCCTTTTTCCAGCATTACAACTATGTTGGCCTACTCCGAACCTCGAAACCAGAAAGACCAGAAACGCTACAGAATGTGTCATCCTCCTACTCAAAGCATCAGCCACATCGTAGCTTCCATCCAGGGTAAGGATTCCAAACAACACCCTTAGCAGCTACGGTCAGAGACTACGCGACTTCACTACAACCACCAATTGCTGAGTACCACCTGAACTCCAGCCTTGAGCAACAAGAGGTTTCTCCAACCAGACTTAGCTTCAACTTAACAAAACTTGCCTAAGCAACAACCCGACTACAAGCACGGTGTTCTTACAACCACAACTACAGCCTTAAGATATCCACCTGGAGTCCAACTTTCCAAGAACTGAGCACCAGTTCTCCAATGCAAACCATACATGGTTCCGAAACTCTCGCCACCAGAACGAACTACACAAAAGGTACACTGGGGTGCACAGCTCCCAACCTTCTCATGAGGCATCTAACTCATCTCATAAGGCATCCAACTCATCTCATAGGCATCCCACTCATCTCATAAGCATCCAACTCATCTCATAGGCATCAAACTCATGGTCCCTCTGCTGGACCAAACTCGCATCTACAATGCACAACTCTCCTCAGATTTAGGCACTTGAAGGTGGTTGACCGCACTACCAACCACAAAGATCTCTTGGTCTTAGCACTAGCGTGAGACTCATCCGCACTAACAATTATCAACCTTCAACCTGCTGATGCACTCTTACCCCGGTAACACTGGGAATAGGCTCCGACTCCTCTCGAACATCCTTTCGCTTGTAGTCCTTCGACTACCACTGAACTAGCCCTCTCGCGCGACCTAAACAGGTGCAATTGCCATAAACGGATAAATGCTCGAGGAATGCTGAACTCCGGGCGAGTTATAGAACCATCTGTTCTACTCGTGCCAAACTTAGGCCTGAACTAGACTTGGTGCCCAAACAGCACACCAACCAACGCACCTCAAGTGCCACAACCACCACCTCCTACAACTTACTACAAATAGGTCCTGCAAGGTCACAACCTCAAGTGACAAAACCTCTGGCTAGGCATACAAGAGCTCAAAACTCAACAACCCTGCCTACGACATCTCATCTAACTGAAATCTCACGGCCTACTCTTGCAGCTCCACTTGATGCTCAACAAAACTCTGATCGGCTCTCTCAACATGCAGCAGCTAGCTCCACTCTAGGAGCTCACCAAAAGAAGAGTTTTCAACTCTACTAGACAACTAGGGAAACCACCAACGGATCAAGTCCAATGGGTACACTGCTCGCTGCACCCTTAACCACAGGGTTCCGACTCACTAGCTGCAAAACAACAACAATTTACAAGGGAACAAAGATGTCTCTACATCCTCCTTGAAGGCTACTAACTCTGCAGCCACTCTCTGGGCAACCAAACAATCTGCTAAGGTTCAAGATCAACACTTGAACTACCAAGGCTAGTCCACACTGGAACCTGCTCCACTAGCAACAACATGAGCAAAGCCAAACATAATTCCGCTCATGGAGCGGTACTCCGAGGCAAAACACCTCCACAAGTGGCCTACGGGAGTCTAATCTCTACCTCCCCCCGGGACGATGTCCCGGGGGTATCTGAATCTATCTGGATACCCTGACTAGCTGCTAACATACTTCTTACACTGCGGGTAGTTGGCATGATGGTGCTCTGGACCCCAACCAACAACGAGTCAGAACCTGCTCGTCTCCGCTCCACAACACTTAAACAAGGCATACACTAGATGAAAAGTATTGTAAATTCTTAACCCTTTTCTAAAACTGTAAACTTAGGCATACCTGATGACTGTCGGAGTGCTAGAGATCATGGAAAAATGACCTACAACAAAAGGTCAGTCTACAAAATCTATGACTCTGCGCTCTGATACCAACTGTAAAGACCCGATCCGAATGGGGTCCTAAAATAGGCCTTTACCTCAATGCATACGTTCAAAACTTAAAAACAATATGCAAGATTGGTTTTCAAATTCTAAGTGAAAACTAAAACATGCAAACATCCATTTAAACAAACAAAATTATAGAATTCCTGAAACCTGTCCCTGTTTCCAAGCACCTGTTTCAAGTCAAATACATTTCCAAAACTCACTCTGATCAGAGATTTATTTAAACCACTCAAAACTTCCAATGATTACAATGATTGCTAGAATCAGAAAAAGCGATCGGAAAAACAACCTAGGGCTCCGTGCCCAACTACATGCATTCAGAGGAAAATAAAGCATAAAGAATCATAGACATAAATTCAGAGTTTAATCAATTTGTTTCCATGATCACAGCTCCTCCTTCAGCCATCCTGTCTCGCACCATGGTTACCTGTGGAAAAACCACAAAATAAGGGTGAGTAATGAATTACTCAGTAAGAATCCCCAACCGGGGTACAATACGATATAACTGGTCATCTAGCAGAAAGTATGCAAGCTATGAATATAAATAGAGAAGAGAGCACATAGCTTAAATCCACACATAACCTCGGATGCCATCTCAGGGTCTTACTCCGGAAACTCTACCACAGGATACGATCCTATAGGAGAAATAAGTCCCGACCTCAGCCTGTCTACTGTCGATACGAAAGGTGCACTGAACTCAAACCAGGGGGGTGCCGGGTCTAGTGGCAAGCTGCCCTGGTCCTGTCACCATGCCTAACTAATCTCTTAATCGATGTCACTGACATAGGGGTGTGAGACCTGGACACATGAACTATGTCAGCCTATACCACCGCACCTGAGGCTAAGGATCCGGTCGTGGTAGGCTTACACCAGGAAGCGGTCCTTGCCCTATCAGGTGGCAAATCAAGGGTGTAACAGCCCAGTTTTCTATTCCAGTTTTCGAGGTGCCTTCGGTTCAAGATTCGGTTGTTCGGTTGGGTCGTTAGAGCTGTTTTAGCCCTTAGGGGTATTTTGGTCTTTTGGCTCCCCGGGCAGGATTTGTGGATTTCCAGGACTTCAAGGTAGCTCTTGCCTTTGTTGAGGCTTGTTTGTTGTTGGTTGCGAGTCCCGAGATGTTTGGGCTAGTCGTTTGGAGGTTCAGGTGTGGTTTGGGTTTTGGCAAGTTATTGTTGGTTGAGTGCTTCCTTTGGGATTTGAGCCCTTGCCCTTAGTGTTGATTTGGGAGTTCGATTTAAGTGAGTTTTATTTATTCGAAAAGGTTGCTTCGGTCGGGTCTCGATGGAGGAAGCCGGGGAATGGGATTTTAGGGATTTTAAGGCTATTTTAATTGGATAGGATGGAGAAAAGAAAAAAAAAGGAAAAAAAAATCCCATTTTCTTCCCCTTTCTCTTTCTCTCTTTGTCTCTTTCTCTTTCTCTTTCTCTCTCTCTCTCTCTCTCTCTCTCTCTCTCTCTCTCTCTCTCTCTCTCTCTCTCTCTCTCTCTCTCTCCCCGAGCCTAGCCCCTGCTCCCCAGCCTGAGCCCTGCTCGCCCTGATCCGCGTCGCCCAGCTTTGCCGCACAGTGTCGAGTCCCGTCCGCGCCCGAGTCGCCCCGCACAACGCCAGGTCGCTCCACCCAGTTCCGCGTCGCCCAGACCCAGCGCCGCCTAGATCCTCATCGCCCAGCCCGAGCGTGTCCCTGTAGCTCGTCGCGTCGCCAGCCCGAACGTGTCCCTATAGCTCGTCGTGTCGCCAGCCCGAGTGTGTTCCTGTAGCTCACCGCGCCTCACGCCTTCGCCCAGCCGAGCTCGCGCCCGCGCGCCTTCGTCTCCCTACAGCTCGCCCGGGCGTTCGCGTCCGCGCCTGAGGGCCTCGTCTCGCCGATCGTGCCCCGGTAGCGCGCAAATTTCGGTGTTCTCACCAGAGCCCGTGCCCCCAAAGAAATGCCACGCTGCGTGCTGCGCCTGCCTGTCAGCGTGTCAGCCGTGCCTCGTGAGTTGCTCCCGATCCGAGCCCTATTTATTTTATTATATTTAGGCCTTCGGATTGTGATTATTTTTTTGTTTGTTAGGTTCGCTTTAGGTGTCTCGGGTTCGATCGCAGCTTAGGTTTCTTGTGTGTTGTTGCCTTCCGACCAGGTAAGGGTTTCTTACCGAGGTTGTGTGGACACTGCGAATAATTGATAGTATGCCATATCTTGTGATTGTATGAAATTCTAGTGGATAGGTTACATGTTTTCTCTTGCTTCCAGGTTTGTGTTGTCTTTGGAGTTTTGTTATATTAATTCTGAGGCTAGGGTCTTTTATCTTGGCATATTCTTGTTCCTGTTATATTCTGATAGTTCCATGTTAGTGCTAGGCAGGTGATCCATAATGTAGGTAAGTCCCCGATGGGCACTGCATTGTTCCCTTGAGGTAAAAGACCCCGATGGGCATCCGTATGTGTAAGACCCCGATGGGCATCATTGATTGAGGTGTAAGACCCCGATGGGCATCCGTATGTGTAAGACCCCGATGGGCATCTTTGTGATCCTAGCTGGTGTAAGACCCCGATGGGCATCCTAGATGTGTAAGACCCCGTTGGGCAGCATTGATAGCTAGAGGTGTAAGACCCCGATGGGCATCCGTAGGTGTAAGACCCCGATGGGCATCATTGATCGAGGTGTAAGACCCCGATGGGCATCTTTGTGATCCTAGCTGGTGTAAGACCCCGATGGGCATCCTAGATGTGTAAGACCCCGTTGGGCAGCATTGATAGTTAGAGGTGTAAGACCCCGATGGGCATCCGTAGGTGTAAGACCCCGATGGGCATCCGTATGTGTAAGACCCCGATGGGCATCATTGATTGAGGTGTAAGACCCTGATGGGCATCCGTATGTGTAAGACCCCGATGGGCATCATTGTTTAGAGGTGTAAGACCCCGATGGGCATCCTTGTGGGTATGTCCCCGATGGGCATCATTGTGTCATTGTATCCTAGGTTGTGTAAGACCCCGATGGGCATCCGGTGTAGAACCTAGGATAGGTCAGAGTTGAAAGCCCTTGATAGGCTAGCTCGGTGTTACCACATAGCCTAAACCTACCGTTTTGCTCTAAGTCATTGTATGGTTGCATGTTGGTGTGCTAAATGAGATGTTTTCGTATTGTACCCCGGTTGGGGATTCTTACTGAGTAATTCGTTACTCACCCTTATTTTGTGGTTTTCCAAAGGTAACCATGGTGCGGGACAGGATGGCTGGAGGAGGAGCTGTGATCATGGAAACCCGTTGTTCAAACTCTGAGTCTTGTATTTATGTTTTGATGTTTTAAATGACGTCTGAATGCATGTAGTTGGGCACGGAGCCCTAGGTTGTTTTCTGAATGTATTTTCGGATTCGAGCACTGTTATAACTATTGGAAAGTTTGAATGTTTTAAATAAATCTCTGATCAGAGTGAGTTTTGGAAATGTATTTGTCTTGGAACAGGTGCTTGGAAACCGGGACAGGTTTCAGGAATTTTATGTTGACTTTTAAATGGATGTTTATGTTTTAGTTTTAATTGGAATCTGAAACACCATTTTGCATTTTGATTTTAGCTTTGAATGCATGCATTGAGGTAAAGGTCGGGTCTTTACACTACATGTCTTAACTCATGAATTAAAAAGCAAACATAGACTTAAAACAAACTTGGAAAAACATGCACTTATAAATTATTTCATGAGCTAGAAAATCAACAGTTAAAACAAAATCTTAAAAATCCTTAGCCTCTGGCCAGAGTTTACAAAAGTTAATAGAAAAACCAACATAATAAAAGTCCTCCAACTAAAAGGTGCAAATGCAAGACAAAAGATGAAACAGACTCGTCACCATGATCAATCAGCTCCTCCACTAGCCACCTCGATGCTGTGCCAAGTTACCTGGTGGAAGAAACCACATGTAACGGCCCAGTTTTCTAATCCAGTTTCCCAGGTGTTTTCAGTTCAATATTCGGTTGTTCGGTTGGGCCGTTAAAGCTATTTTAACCCTTAGGGGTATTTTGGTCTTTTTGCTCCCCGGTCAGGGTTTGTGGATTTTCAGGATTCCAGGGTCATTCCTGCCCTTTATCGAGGCTTGACTGTTGTTGGTTGCAAGACCCAAGAAGTTTGTGCTAGTTGTTCGGAAGTTTGGAGGTGGTTTGGTTATTAGAAAAATTAATGTAAATTAAAGTGCTTCCATTGGGATTTGAACCCTTGACCTAAAGGTAATTTGGAAGCTTGGTTTAAATGAGTAAAATAAGATGCGTTAGCTGGGACTCGAAGGAGGAAAGCCCTGGGAAGGGGCTTGGGTCGCCAAAACCTAATTACGTTAGGAAAAGGAAAAGAAATCAAGGAAACCCTAATTTTCGTCTTTTCTTTTGCCACACACACTCTCCCCTCTCCCACCCTTGCCGAATTTACACTCTCTCCCCCTCTTCCCTTGCCGAATCCTCCAAGAACAAGAACCAAGCTCAAGATTCATGTATGTTCTCTCTTCTCCTTCTTCTCCTCAAAGCCGAATTGCTTCCTTTGGTGTTTGGCCAATCCCTAACCGAGGAGTTGGTGTTTTCCTTGTGGCTGAGACCTTCTTGGTTGTTTCTTGGAGTTGCAAAGCCTTGAGTTCCCTTTCTTGGAGAGTGCCGAATTGGCTTCTTGAATCCTCTCTTGGTGTAGCCGCAAACCAATTCAAGAACCAAGGCTGAGAGCTTGTAGCCGAGAGGTAGGAGGAGTTTGGGGATGTCGAAGTTGTTGATTAATCTTGCAAAGATCCGAGCCTTCATCCTTGTTCATCCCCATTGTTGCTGAATCAATTCCCTAGCTTTCCTTGCAACCGAAACATCTTGTGCTCCGATCGAAGCTGGAAGAGTTCCCGCAACTAACCCTAGAAGCCGTGAGCAATTGCCTAGCCGAGATCACTCCATAGTTCATTTGAGGTGAACCCGATCTAAGTCCAGGAAGTTGGTGAGGGAGGCCGAGAGCAAGGCCTAGCCGAGAGCTCCCTTGGACACTCTCCAAGGGGTTTGGCTGAGAGCTTGTGTAGCTCACCGGGTTGTGTGTCCTGCAGCTCAAGGAGCGTTATATTGTTACAGCTTGTTTCCAGGTAAGGATTCCTTACCGGGGTTGTGTGGACCCTGCGATGCTTTCATGATTGTGCCTTGTATGCTTGTTTACTGTTATGAGCATGTTAGCTATAGGACAACTTGTGCTTGAATTCTTGCTAGCATGTTTACTTGTTGTTCATGTTAGTGCCATGCTAGGTTTTTTTATTCCTGCTTAAGTTTGTAGTATCATGCTAGGGATTTTTCTTATTCTTGCATACCCATGTTCCTATTCGTATTCTGTTAGTTTCATGCTAGGGTTAGACAGGTAATGTTTATTGTCTGATTGTTAGTCTAGTTTGTGTTCCTGTACTTAGGAGACCGTTAGGGGTTACTAGTTTAGGTCTCGCTTGGGTAAGTCCCCGATGGGCACCAATGCTTTGCTAGTGTACGTAAGTCCCCGATGGGCACTACACTATTGCCATTATGTGTAAGTCCTCGATGGGCATCATAATGTAGCTAGGGAGTGTAAGACCCCGATGGGCATCTCAGTGTTCCTAGCTGGAGTAAGCCCCGATGGGCATCCTAGATGTGTAAGACTCCGATGGGCATCACTCTTTGTGGAGTAAGACCCCGATGGGCATCCTTGTGGAGTAAGACACCGATGGGCATCCTAGATGTGTAAGACCCCGATGGGCATCACTGTTTTGTGGAGTAAGACCCCGATGGGCATCCTTGTGGAGTAAGACCCCGATGGGCATCATTGGTTTGTGGAGTCAGACCCTGATAGGCATCCTTGTGTGTAAGTCCCCGATGGGCATTACTGTGTCTAGCAGGAGTAAGACCCCGATGGGTATCCTTACGTGTAAGACCCCGTTGGGCATCATCACGTCCTAGGTTGTGTAAGACCCCGATGGGCATCAAGGTGTAGAACCTAGTGTAGGTTGCGGTAGTAAGTCCTTGAATATGCAAGTTCTAGAACGGCGGTTAGCCTGAGCCAGGTTATTGCTTATGAACTCGTATTTGTTGCATGTATACTAGGGTGCTAGAGGACTGATGTATCGTATTGTACCTCGGTTGGGGATTCTTACTGAGTATGTTTATACTCACCCCTATTTCTGTGGTTTTTCCACCAAGTAACTTGGGACATCACCGGGACGGTTAGTGGAGGGAGCTGCATGATCATGGGAGCTGTCTGCACTCTGTTGTGTCTTTCTTCATGCATTGTTATTTCATCATGTAGTTGGACATGGAGTCCATTAGGGGAACTTAGAGAATTCTGGTTTAGAACTATTTTAACGTTTTTATAAACACTGGCCAGGCATGTTTTAAGTTATTGATTTACTTTATGAAAATTGTTGTTAAGTTTTAAATGTTCCTCGCTTGTCGTTTGAAATTTTTTAAAATTATGAGCACTAAACCGTTTGTAAACATATTTTTACTAGCATGCTGAGTGAGAACCTAGGTTTAGGACCGTATTTCTGGTCGAGTTCTTACACCACAGAAAGTGTAAAGACCCGACCCGAATGGGTCCTAAACTAGGCCTTTACCACAATGCATGTTTGAAAAACTTAGAAAACATTATGCAGGGTTGTATGCCAGATTCTGAATAAAACTAAAAACGGTAAACATTCATTCAAAACAAACATAAAATTTTCTAGAACCTGTCCCTGTTTCCAAGTACCTGTTCCAAGCTAAATACAATTTAAAATGTACTCTAATAAGAGATTTAATTCAAACATTCGAAATCCAAAACAGTTTACATCAGTGTCAGAATCTAGAAACCAACCAGAAACAACCTAAGGCTCTGTGCCCAACTACATGCATTTAGAGGACATTTAAAAACATAAAAACATAAACAAAAGACTCAGAGTTTAATCAGCTGGTTTCCATGATCAGCAACTCCTCCTTCAGCCATCCTGTCTCGCACCATGGTTACCTATGGAAAGCCACATAATAAGGGTGAGTAACGAATTACTCAGTAAGAATCCCCAACTGGGGTACAATACGATATAACTGGTCATCTAGCAGAAATGTATGCAAGCTATGAATATAAACATAGAAGAGAGCACATCACTTTACTCCATACATAAACCTCGGATGCCATCATACAGTCTTACTCCGGAAAACTACCTCGCGATACGATACTATACGAGAAACTAGTCCCGGCCTCAGCTTGCCTACTGTCGATACGAAAGGTGCACTAAACTCAAGATCCTGAGGAGGGCTCCAGACGGCGCTGTAATGAGCGTGTGCCCGCATCGCATGCTGCTGCAAACCAGAGGGTGTTGGGTATAGGGCAAGCTGCCCTGGTCTAGTACGCATGCCTAACAAATCTCTGGATCGGTGTCACTGAATAAAGTGGTGTGAGACCATGTAACGGCCCAATTTTCTATTTCGGTTTCCCAGGTGTTTTCGGGACATTATGCGAGTGTTCGGATGGGCCGTTAGAACTATTTTAACCCTTAGGGGTATTTTGGTCTTTTTGCCCTCGGTCAGGGTTTTATGGATTTTCAGGATTCTAGGGTCACTCCTGCCCTTGTCGAGGCTTGATTGTTGTTGGTTGCAGGACCCAAGAAGTTCGGGCTAGTTGGTTGGAAGTTTGGAGGTGATTTGGTAATTAACAAAATTATTGTTAATTTAAGTGCTTCCATTGGGATTTGAACCCTTACCCTTGATGGTGATTTGGGAGCTTGGTTTAAATGAGTTTTAATAAGGAGAAAAGGTTGCTTCAGCCGGGACTCGAAGGAGGAAGCCCGGGGAAGAGATTTAGGTCACCAAGACATTTTTAAATTAGGAAAAGGAAAGAAAATCAAGAAAATCCCATTCGTCTTGTTTTACCTCTCTCTCTCTCTTTCTCTCTCTCTCCTTGCCGACCTCACCAAGAAACCCAACCGAGCCGCACCGAGCCACCAGCCCCAAAGAACAACTCCACGCTGCCATCATTGATCGCCTGACCATCACCTTGTCGCCCGGTGAAAGCGGCCTAGACGCTGTCGTGGCCGAGTCCGTCGCCCAGACGCCAGACGGCCAGCAGCTTGCTGAAACCTGTCCCTGTCTCCAAGCACCTGTTTCAAGGCAAATAGATTTCTTAAAACATTTGAAACATCCTCAAATTCAATAAAGCAGGAATCCACGAAAACATTTAGAAAACATCCTAGGGCTCTGTGCCCGACTACATGCATTCAGGGGAAAATAAAAGACAAGAGTCATAGAAATAAAAAGTCAGAGACGACGCATGAGTTCCCTTGATCACAGCTCCTCCTTCACCATCCTGTCTCGCACCTTGGTTACCTGTGGAAAACCACAAAATAAGGGTGAGTAACGAATTACTCAGTAAGAATCCCCAACCGGGGTACAATACGATGCACATGGTCATCTAGATGAGTGTATGCAAGCTATGAATATAAACACATAATAGAGCACATAGCTTAAGTCCACACTTGGACCTCGGATGCCAACTCAGGGTCTTAGTCCAGAGATAAATCACCACACAATACGCCCTATACGAGAAACGAGTCCCGGCCTCGGCTGTCTCATCGTCGATCACGAAAGGTGCACTAGCTCAAGATCCCGAGGAGCTCTCCGATCGCGTATCAGTAATGAGCGTAAGCGTGCACCGCGTGCTACTGCGAACTATGGGGGTGCGGGTCTAGTGGCAAGTTGCCCATGTCCATCCACCACGCCTAACTAAATCTACGGATCGGTGTCAGCGACATAGGGGTGTGAGACTGGACACGTGAACTATGTCGGCTGAACCACCGCACCGAGGCTAAGGAATCGGTCGTGGTAGGCTTACACAGAAGCCGTCCTTGCCCTATCGGTGGCAATCAAGGGCTACGGCCGAACACGCCGAGGGCGTGCCGATCGCCGCGGGGGCGAGGCAATGCCAAGTCATCATCCCGATTTGTTGGGGCATTTAACGATCCGCCACCCTCACCCAAGATTGCAGGGCCTACCGGTCGGGTTAGCTAAAACCCTAACGGGGTCGAGGGACGGAGAGAAGCGTCTCGGCGTCCCCGCCATGGATGCAAGATACTTTATGCATCGAGCCGGATGATGCTACCTACCAATTCTAACTCGCCTTAATCGGCAACAATCCAATACGTGCTCAAAAGAATACAAAGCAGACCTAGCATGGTACTACGGAACAAGAATGAATATGAGCATGCCGAGCGGAACAACCTAGCATGGACTAACATGAAAGAACAACATACGAAGTCATGCCAGTCAGGAAATCAGAACAGAGCACCTAAACTATACATGCTGATAGTCACAAACAAACATACAACATCAATCACATAGAACATCGCAGGTCCACACAACTCCGGTAAGAAATCCTTACCTGGCCGGGAGGCAACTACACAAAAAAATCCTAAGCTGCGATCGATCCCGAGCTAGCTAACGAGAACCTAACAAACACAATAATAATCACAATCCATAGGCCTAAACATAATAAAATAAACAAGGCTTGGCAAGGAGCAACTCACGCGCGGCGACACGCTGACGGGCAGCGAAAGCATGCATGCGAGGCTGCTTCTTTGGCTGGCGGCGATGGGCGGGCGGCGGGGGGCTGGCGCTGGCGCCAGCAGCAGATGGGCAGCTGTAGGAGCAGCTGAGCACGCGCGTGGCGCGGCGCGCGCGGCGCGCGCAGCACGAACGCAGAATAAGCCGGACGCGACGACACGCGCGCGCGCGCTGGGGCGGACGACGCGCGCGCGGACGAGCGTTTGGACGTGCGATCTCGCTGCTGCTGCGAGGGCTCGGCAGGCGCATCTGGCTGGCGAGATCTGGGCGCGCGGAGGGGCTGTCGGGCGTCTCGCTGGCTGCGACAAAGGGCTGCTCTGGCGTCTCGCTCGGCCGGCGAGCGACAGCCGCTCGATGGCACTGCAGGGCGATGGAGCTGGCGACTCGAGCGATCTGGGCTTGCTTCTTTGGTGCGATCTGGCGGGCTGGGAGCCGCTGCGGCGGTGGCTTGGTGGGGCTCCTCTCGGCAGCCGCAAACAAACACACACACACACCCACACTCTTCGTTTACATTCCAAAGCAAGAACTCAAATCGGAGAAGACGAAGAGAGCGAAGAAACTTACCCGGAAAGACGATCGAACCACGGGTGCAAAGGGAATGAAAATCGGCTTGGGGCTTGGGAGAGGAAGGGTTGGGCGGCCATGGAGCATTTGGAGAAGAAGACATAACAAAACCTAATTTCATTTCATTTAACCAAATGCACCAAACTCCAAGGTCCAAGGATAACCATAATATGACGCAGAAAGAGCAACAAGAGCTCTCCATAGCTCAACTGGCACGCATCCTCACAGGCTTTCCTGGAGACCCGGGTTTGAATCCCAGCTGCAACATAATTTCCTTTATTTTTACTTTTGCATCTATCCATGCTCAAACCCATCCACAAAGCCTAAAAAACTGACATAAATCCATCCAATAATTTTAGCAACTGGAAAAAGACATAAATGGCCCTGACGGCCCGACCAAATTACCAAAATACCCCCAGGGCATACCTCGAAGACCGGGATGAAAACCTGGGCCGTTACAGCCGGGTCCCCGCGCGCCGCGTGCCAGCCAGCGCCCGCCAGCGCCAGCCAGCGCCTTGATCTGCTCGCCCAGTACCGCACGCCCCGCTCGCCACACGCGCCGAGAGCCTGTTTTGCCGAGATAGATGGGACCGAGACCTAGTGCCTTCTCGGTTGGTAATTCCCGAGCCTCCACTCTTTTGGACCTTAAGATGTTAGTTGTTTGTTGCTTAATTAGGATGATTTTTATTGTTTGCTTAGGTTGCTCGGGTACATTTAGAAGCTCGAGGGTTGCTTGTTGGTTGAGGTAATTAGTTCTGCTTGTTCCCAGGTAAGGATTTCTTACCGTGGTTGTGTGGACCCTGCGATGCTATCATGATTGTGCCTTGTATGCTTGGTTGCTATTATGAGTATGCTAGCTATTGAACAACTTGTGTTTGAAATCTTGCTAGCATGTTGCTTGTTGTTCATGTTAGTGCCATGCTAGGTTTGTTCTTCCAGCATGCCATGTCTTGTGATTGTATGAAATTTCAGAGGGTAGGTTACATGTTTTCTCTTGCTTCGGATCGTGTTGCTCTTGTGTCCACGATATATTCTGTTAGTTCCATGCAAGGGGTTTAATTATCTTGGCATACCTTGTTCTATTTTATCTGTTAGTTTAAAAGTGCCGGGCATAGGCGGGTGATGTATAGTGTAGAAGACTGTAGGGGTAACTAGTTTAGGTCCCGCTCGGGTAAGTCCCCAATGGGCATCACTGAGTTGGAGGTGTAAGACCCCGATGGGCATCCTAGGTGTGTAAGTCCCCGATGGGCATCACTGAGTTGGAGGTGTAAGACTCTGATGGGCATCCTAGGTGTGTAAGTCCCCGATGGGCATCAGCGAGTTGGAGGTGTATGTAGCGCGATTTTCCATTCCGATTCCCAGTACTCGGTTGATATTGGGGCAATCGGTTGGGCCGTTAGAGCTTTTTAACCTTTAAAGGGTATTTTGGTCTTTTGCTCCCGGTCGAGAGGTTGAGGATTTTCGGGGCTTGAGGTCATTTCGGCCTTCGTTGAGACTTGATTCATGTTGGTTGCAAGACCCAAGGAGTTTAGGTTAGTTGATTAGAAGTTTGAGTCATTAGGTTGATAGCAAAATTAATTGGAATTTAATTGGTCCTAGTGAGATTTGAACTCTTGCCCTAATGGTGAAATTGGAGTTTTTAGAAAAAGAGATTTAGTTAAAAGAAAAGAATTTCTTTAGCCAGGGACCGGAAGAGAAAGCCTTGGGAAGGGAATTTTAGGTCTCCTAACCCTTTTAAAATAGGAAAAAGAAGGAAATTAGGAAAACCCTCTTTGTTCCCTTGGTAGTCTCTCTCTCTCTCTCTCTCTCTCTCTCTCTCTCTCTCTCTCTCTCTCTCTCCTAAAACCGAGCCACCTAACCCACCCGCACCACTCGGCCAAGCCACCCCACCACACCGCACCACTCCGCCGCTCGGCCCACCAACTGCGCGCACGAGACCTGCGCACCAAAGCGCTCGGCCCGGCCAACTGCGCCGCACGGACCGCAAATCGCTCGCCCCTTGCCTCTCCCATCCGCCGATCGTCTGCAGTCTAGACACCCCACCAGTCGTACCTGCCGCGCGCGCTTCGTTGCCGTCTGCCGCTGTCGCCGCCCGCCGCGCCCGTCGCTGCCTTCGGCCAGTGCGCCCGAGACGCGCGCCGCGCTGTTCCCACCAGCGCGCAGAGCGTGCGCGCCGCTCCGCTTCGCTGCTGCGCCGACGCTGCGCGTCGCCAGCGCCGCTGGGCCGGCCGCGCCAGACGGTCGCCGCGCATGTGTATCCTCGCGAACTGACGTCGCGCGCCGCGCGCCCGACCCAGCGTGTTCGCTCGCTGCGGCGGCCCGCGTCTGCCACGTCCTCGCCTTGCTAGCGCCGGCGCCAGTTACCAGCGCCCAGCGCCAGTAGCGCCACTGCTTGTTCTTCTTGGCGGACGACACACTGCCTGTCATGCGAGTTGGGGTGTGACATTGTGTCTTCTCCGTCGGTAATTCCCGAGCCTTATCTCCTTTGGGCACTAGGTTGTTGGGCTCTTTGTTTATTTAATTAGGTTGTTTTTACTAAAATGCTTAGGTTGCTCGGTTTAGCTTTAAAGCTCGAGGGTCATTATTTGGTTGTGAAAGTTATTTCCGCTCGTTTCGGTAAGGATTCCTTACCGAGTGGTTGTGTGGACCTGCGATGCCTTCTTGATTGTGCCTTATATGCATGTTTACTTGTATGAACATGATTAGTGGATAGGATGACTTGTGATTGCACTCTTGGTAGCATGTTTGCTGTTTGTACATGTTAGTGCCATGCTAGGATTGTTCTTCCAGCATGCTTGAGATTCCTGCTTTAAGTTCGTAGTATCATGCTAGGTTATGTGTGAATGATGATGATATGTATGTCTAGCCAGGAATCAGATTTTTTGTACTTCTAGCTAGTATAGTAGAGTTTGTCATCATCCGGAGGCCGTGAGCGGACATAACGTACTTTGTCCCCACCGGTCGGGTGTAGAGCGAAGCATAACGTACATTACTTCCCCGGCGGCCGATGTGGTTTTAGCTACCACATCGGGTAATGCTTGACTCAGTTTTTCTTCCGGTCTTCCGGTATGCCCTAGGGGTAATTTGGTAATTTGGTCGGGCCGTCGTGGTCGTTTGTGTCTTTCCGATTACTAAAGTTATTGGATGGTTTTATGTAGGTTTTTGGAGGGGTTTGTGGTTTGGTTTGAGCAAGGTTTGTTGCAAAAGTAAAAATAAAGGAATTTGTCTTTGCTGTGGGGGTTTGAACCCGGGTCTCTGGGAAGCTTGTAGAGATGTGTGCCAATTGAGCCATTAGGTGCTCTTGTTGTTCTTTTCGCATCACATCTTAGTTAACCTTGGATTTTGGAGTTTTGGTGCATTTGGTTAAATGAAATAGAATTAGGTTTATTCCATCTTCTTCTCCAAATCTCCTCTTGGCCGCACAAGCTCTCCTCTCCATAGCACTTGCCGATTCTTCATCCTTGCGGCTCCCTTGGATCGATCATCATCATTCAGGTAAGTCTTCATCCTCCTCATCTCCTCATTTGGTTATTGATCTTTGGTAGAAGGTAAGAAGTAGAGAGTTGTGTGTGTTGTGTTGATTGCAACCCACCGAGAGAAGCAAAGCGGCATAGATCGCCCCTGCCGCCGCGCACCGATTCGCCGGCGGGACAGCAGCCTTCCGCAGACCCGTCGCACGCCATCGCGCGCACGGATCGCCCAGATTCGTTGAGCGGCCCTGCCGTCGCACCGAGTCGCGAGATCTGTTGAAGCAGCCCTCCGCGCGCCATCGCTCGCGAATCGTGCGATCGCGCCAGCAGCGACGCGCGATCGTGCGGATCGCGCGGCAGCGAGCCAGACGCCGACGCGCCGCGCGCGCCGCGCCGCCGCGCCCGCCGCGCGCCGCGCGCGCCGGCGCTGCTCGCCGCGCCGCCCAGCCCCGCGTCCGCATGTCGCCGTCGCACGCCAGCGCCACGCGCCTTTGCCGAAGCCCGCGCGCGCGCCGCGCCGCGCGTCCGCGTCACGCTGTACGCACGCCAGCGCGCGCGCGCCGCCGCTGAATTGCTCGCCCGCACGCCCGAGACGCTTCGCCAGCGCGCGCGCGGCATCGTGCATCGATGCCGTCTGCCGTGCCACGCGCGGCCAGCGCCAGCCTGCCGTGCCCGGCTCGCCGGCGACTCCAAGCTCGTGTCGCGCGTGCGCGTGAGTTCCCCGAGCCGAGCTTGCTTCGTTCTTTTGTTGTTTAGACGTTTTAGATGCTGATTATTATTGGTTTGCTAGGTTTCCGCTCGCTAGCTCGGGATTGTTCTGCGCTGACTTAGGATTTGTGTGTAGAAGCTCTCGACCAAGGTAAGGATTTCTTACCAGGAGTTGTGTGGGCCTGCGGTATATTTGTGATTGTTGTTTTGTATGCACATGTATGATTATTAGCATGTTTAGCCCTAGGTGCTCATTCAATTCTGATGGCATGAACTCTTGTATTGTTTCTCATGCTAGCCCATGCTAGGTTGTTCCATCTCGGCATGTTCGATATCTGTTCTTGCTTCGTAGTATCATGTTAGGTTCCTCGTATCTGTTGAGCACGTATTGGATCGCATTGATTGATTTATTATTATTGCTATGGTTTAGAGTTCGGGTAGGTAGCATCATCGGGCGGATGCATAACGTAACTTGCATCCCCGAAGCGAGGACGCACGAGATGGTGCCGTCCACGATCCCGTTAGGGTTTAGCTAACCCTAACGGTGGCCCCGCAATCTTGGGTGAGGGAGGCAAGCGTTAATTGCCCCAGCGGTCGGGATGATGACTTGGCATTGCCTCGTCCCGGCGATCGGCACGTCCTCGGCGTGTTGGCCGTAGCCCTTGATTGCCACTGTTAGGGCAAGGACCGCTTCTGGTGTAAGCCTACCACGACCAGTTCCTTAGCCTCGGTGCGGTGAGTGCGGTGACATAGTTCACGTGTCGAGTCTCACACCCCTATGTCGGTGACACCGATCCGAGAGATTTAGTTAGGCATGGTGGTGAACACAGGCGGCTTGCCACTAGACCGGCATCCCCGAGTTTGCGGTAGCATGCGGTGCGCGCTTACACTCATTACTGGCGCCGATTGGAGAGCTCCTCGGGATCTTGAGCAGTGCACTTTTCGTATCGGCGATGTAGTCGCCGAGGCCGGGACTTGTTCCCGTATAGCGCGTTTAGTGTGTTGTGGTAATTCGGACTAAGACCCCGAGTTGGCATCCGAGGTCCAAGTGTGGACTTAGCTATTGTGCTCCGCTCTGTGTTTGTACTCATAGCTTGCATACATTCTTCTAGATGATCATGTATATCGTATTGTACCCCGGTTGGGGATTCTTACTTTGGGTAATTCGTTACTCACCCTTATTTCGTGGCTTTCCACGGGTAATCAAGCGGGAGAGCAGGATGGTGAAGGAGGAGCTGTGATCATGGAATCCTGCTGTCATCTCGACTATTTTATTTTATCATGACTCTTCACTTTTTGTTATTTCCCCGAATGCATGTAGGCGGACACAGAGCCCGGGATGTTTTCTTACGTTTTATGGATTCCAGCATGTTTGTACTTGTGGATTGTTTTAATGGTTTAAATAAATCTACGATCATGAGTATGCTTTTAGAAATGTATGTTTTGGTTGTTGAATGTTTTGTTTTTACTTGGGATCCGAAATGTATTTTTCATAATGTCTTTTATTTTCACTACATGCATTGGGGTAAAGGCCCATTTAGAGCCCCTTTTGGGTCGGGTCTTTACATCGGCATAAGCCTAGTTTGTAGCCTGCTAGAGCGGAACCCTGCCAATGGTGCAAGCTGCCTTGGCCGGTTCTTAGCTTCAGTCGGTGGTACAGTGCCGCATGAGATGAGTGCCGAGGGCCTCGCACTCTCGTGTTCGGTGACACCGTTTCCGAGTCTTAGGCATGCGCACTGCCCAGCGCGTAGTTTGTACTTAGGCCCCACATTTACGCCGGTTGCGAAGGCATGCGGTGTGCGCGCACTGCGCGTTAGTTCTTTGGGTCGGAGAGCCCCGGGCTAATGTTCGTGAGTACACAGTTCCTTCGATTTAGAGCCGGACTTGGGTACTCTCCGATAGTCCAGATTTATTAGCGAGGGTAAGAGGCCATTGAGGACACCCATTGGGATTGGCTTTTGAGGTGATCATGTGGTCGAGGAGAAAGACCCTCGAGGGTGTCGGACATCTTTGGGATCGGTTTTGAGGTGATCAATTGGCCGAGGAGAAAGACCCTCGGAGATGTCCGGGATTGGTTATGAGAGCCAATCATTATCTTTGGAAGAAGGAGACTTAGGATTCAGTTCGCCTTGTAAGCTCGTTGAGCTATGATCCATGTTGGTAATTGTTTGCATGTATACTAGGGTGCTAGATGATTGAAGTATCGTATTGTACCCCGGTTGGGGATTCTTCTGAGTATGTTTATACTCACCCTTATTCTGTGGTTTTCCACGGGTAACTTGGGACACAAGACAGGGACGGCTAGCGGAGGAGGCGATTGATCATGGGAGCTGCCCGGCCTCTGTCTTCATTGTTTGCATATTTGTTCAGCATGTAGATGGACAGGAGTCCTAGGGAAAACATTATAAAAAGTTGTTTGAACTGTTTTGAATGTTTTTATATACTGGCCAGGTTTGTTTTACTTCGTTGGTTTTTCTTAAACAAAATTGTTGATTATGTTTTAAGCATTCCCCGTTTCTAAATGTTTGAAATGTTTTAAATATGAGCACTAAACCGCTCGGTGAAATATTTAACTTGCATGCTGAGTGAGAACCTAGGTTTAGGACCGTATTTTGGGTCGGGTTCTTACAGTTGGTATCAGAGCACAAAGTCATAGATCTGTAGACTAACTCGCTGCAAAGTTGTTGCCCCCATGATCATCGGCACTCATGGCCGTCAGTTTGTGCGAGTTCATTAAGCTAAGGGTTTTATTTTACAATACTGCATCTAGTATACATGTGTTACCCTTGTTTGGCAGTGAGAGCCCCAGCGTGGGCTAGCTTTTATGCTCTGTGTAGATCGCTAGTATGTTGATTGCACTTAGAGGAGCAGGGACGTTTGGTATTTCCAACCGAGGAGTTGGACTGTTCATGTTGTTCATGAGACCACGTCTAGGGTTGTCTAGACCCGTAGGCCACCTTTGGCCCTGGCGAGATGAGTTGCCAAGAGTAGGGGTTGAGGCTAGCACGCCTCAGTGAGACTCCTTGAGCGAGTGTGCTCCGACCATGAGGAGTTGATGGCGAGTCTTTTAGCTAACAGAGAGCGGAGACCCAGCGCATTTTTGTAGCGAAGTGAGGAGTCTTGGCCATAGATAGCCCGGTGGTAGAGTTTATTTAGGAGACACCCCTCCTTGTAGTTTCAGTGAGCCGGAGGTTCCGGGAGGGCTTGATCAGCGAGTTTATGCCGATAAGATAGTTGGCGTTGATTGAGCCGCCGAGTTTGGCAAGTGGAAGCTGTAGAGAGCTGGATGTTTTGAGAGCTCTTGCTAGCGGCAAGGTGGTTGGCGAGGATCGAGTTTATCATCCAAGTGTTGTGATGATGACGGTGTTGAGGCCGATGACCGGATGTTTAGAGGTCGAGGCGCACCGCTCTACGGTGTTGTTTGATGCGGCGGTGTGGTGGTGGAAGTCCCATGTGAGAGGCGGACCAGCAGAGTCTCCACCGACCACCGGTCGATTGGCAAGCTGCCAAGTTAGTAGCTTTTGAGGAAGATGTAGAGACATCTTGTCCTCCCTGCAAGCCTCTGATCGTTTTGCGGCCAGTTCTTTTAGTACCCTCGTAGCTAGGGGGTAGTGTGGAGTTTGCTTGTCGAGGACTTAATCCGTCAAGTGGTTTTTGGTGGCTATTAGAGAGAAGCACCTTACATTAGCATGTTCGGTGTGGAGCTAGGTGTTTGCCACCGAGGGTTGGCTGAGTACTCGTTGAGCATCAAGTGGGATGCGCAGGAGTGGGCCTTGGCTTGTGCTGTTAGGACGTGATGTCGAGAGAGTAGTCTACTCGATTGTTGAGACTCTTGTGTTGAGTGCCATTGCCCCTGTCACTGGAGTGTGACCTTCCCTACCCTCGAGAGGGCTTAAAGCCCATAAAGGGATGTTTGTGTTGTAAAGGAAGTAGTGCTGTTGGCACCAAGCTTTGAGAGGAGGCCTAGATTCGGGCCGGTTGGCACTTTTCGTGCAGGTGGTTCCAGGACCGCTTGGAGTTTAGCATCCCCACAAGTCTTGTACCCATTCACGAGATTGCACCTATTTGGGGTGCATAAGAGATCTAGCTCGGTGGTAGCGAGAGAACTACAAGTTTGAGGTCGTTTGAGGATAAGTAGTAGCCTTTCGTGGTCACCAGAGAGTTGGGTACAAAGGATGTTGTTGGTTGTTAAGGGCTAAGCGCGTCCAATTCTCGCGCTTTGTGTTGTGGGCTTGTGAGCCGGTTGGATGGTAGTGTGATTCGACTACCACTGAAGTTACCCTAATATGAGTAGGGTTGGCATCGATGATGCGTGGTTGATCCAATCGTTAGAGCCATGAGTTGGATGGTTGATCGGAGCACGTTTAGTGGACCATCGGTATGAGGTAAGTTAGCTTGGTGTGGCTATGCTCTTGTAAGAGTGAGTCGACCAATGTGGCATTCCGTGGTGAGTTGACCCTGAGTGGGTTGAACTCTTGTTGCTCCTTTGCTAGATGTGGCTCTATTGGGAGGCAAAAGTTGCCTTGTGTGAGAATACTTGTTGGTTTGGATCTTAAGGAACCAAGTTGAGCTGTACACGCGCCGAGTGTACTTTTTGTGTAGCTCGTTAAAGTGGTCTATTTTTCAAGAACCACGAGGGGTTTCGGGTTGTGAAACCGATTGCTCGATTCTTAGGAGTTAGGACTTTAGTTCTTGGCAAGTGCCCTAACTTGGGTTGAGAGGTTATCGTGTGTAGCGGGTTATTTGCGTAGGCAAGTTATGCCGATTGGCCCTTGACACAGGGTAGAGGCATTTCTTGTTGATCGATGGTTGGAGTTGATTGGGCTCGATCCGAGGCGATGGTAGTAAAATCGCGGAGTTTCGGCCGCCATGGCTAAGAGAGTTGTTCGGATCCTTACACAGGTAGAAGCTACGATGTGGTGATGCTTTGAGCAAGAGGAATTTTGGGTCTTCTGGTTGTTCTCGCTTAGGTGGATGGCAGACTCGCCCGCGAGGGGCGATCTAGGGGTCGCGATCGCGCCGACCATGAGTTAGAGCTCGAGAGATCGGCCAGGGAGGAGGCGAGCGGCCCGCTCATTGCATCAAGTGTGGTAAGGCGCTTTTCGAATTGTGTGGAGCATCGCCCGTGCTTGCTACAGATGTGGCAAGGAAGAGCTTTTGGCCAGCACAGTTGAGATGCTGTAGGGAGATGTGCTCGTGTAGCCAGTTGTCAGCTAGACCGTTTGACGACAGTGTGTGTCGGAGGGAGATCGGAGGAACCCTAATTTGTGGAGAGCGTCACCAGAGCTCAGTCAGACCCAGGCAGTGTTCCTCAGTTGAGTTGCTGGATGCTTGTTGTCGGTTAATGTAACAGCCCGGTTTTCAGCTAAATGTAAAACAAGGTTTCCTTTTATATTTTTAAGTTTGGGAGGAAGCTGTTGGAAGGACTCGAACCCTCGGCCTAAAAGGGGTTGGGAAGCTTGGGTTTAAATAAGGAAAAATAAACGCGTCAGTAGGGGCTCAAGAGGGAATCTTTGGGAGGGCATAAGAGATTCCCAAGTCTATTTAAGTTAAGGAAGGGAATTATATTTAAAGAGAAAGAAAAGAGAAAACAAGGAAAAAAAAAAGAAAGAAAGAACCCCAAAACCCTAGACCTCTCCTTCACTCGCCTAAGCGCCCACACCGCCGCCGTGTCTCGCCTAACGCCTGCTTTGCCCCCACGACGATCGCCCGCTGCTGACCACCTGCGCCACCGCGACCGACACACCGCCCGCCCAGCTCGCCACCGCCGAAGACAGCCCATCCTCCACTCCGCACCAGTCGTCGCCCAGCTGCCGGCGTGTAGCCGCCTCGCGCGCCGACACGACACCACCCAGCGCGCTCGCTCGCGCCAAGACTGGCGGTGGTGTAGCCCGCCTCGCGCGCGCGCAGCAGACACCAGCGCCCAAACGCGCGTCGCTCCACTCGCCGCACTCCGTCCCAGCGTGTCGCTCGTTCGCGCGCCCGGCCTCGCGGCCCAGTCGTCGTCTCGCCGTTTGCGCGCCGTCGAGACGCCTTGGCAGCGCGCCCGCCCAGTGTCGGTGTCGCCGCTGCCGTAGCGCTCGAGCAGCGCCCTGGCATCGGCCGATGCGCCGTCCTTTGCGCGCTTGTCGCCGAGGCGTGTGCCTTCTCGGTTGGTAAATTCCCGAACCTCCACCCTTTGGGCGCCACGATTTTCGATGTTGTTTATTAATTAGGATAATTTATTGCTTGCTTAGGTTGCTCGAGTTCACTTAAAAGCTCGAGGGTCGTTATTCGATTCGGGATAATCAACCTCCACTTATTTCCAGGTAAGGATTCTTACCCGGGGTTGTGTGGACCTGCGAATACTTGATAGCACTGATTCATGTAAATATATGAATTTCTAGTGATAGGTTCCATGTTTTCTTTTGATTCATGTTCGTGACATGTTTAAATCTCGTTAGTTCCATGCTAGGCATTCCTATCTTGATAGACCCATGCCGCCTATTGTATGTTTGCTAGATCCAAGTTACGGTTAGGCGTGAGATGTAAGTTTAGAGGGCCGTAGAGGTAACTAGTTTGGGGTCCCGCTCGGGGCAAGACCGATGGACATCCGGAGGTGTAAGGCCCTATGGGCATCCTAGGTGTGTAAGGCCCACTTTGGGCATCACCGATTTTGGAGGTGTAAGGCCCTATGGGCATCCTAGGTGTGTAAGGCCCTTTGGGCATCACCGATTACGGAGGTGTAAGGCCCTATGGGCATCCTAGGTGTGTAAGGGCCCTTTGGGCATCACCGATCTTTGAAGGTGTAAGGCCGATGGGCATCCTAAGTGTGTAAGGCCCCACTTTGGGCATCACTTTGTATCCTAAGTGTGTAAGGCCCCACTTTGGGCATCACTTTGTGTCCTAAGTGTGTAAGGCCCCATTGGGCATCACTTGAGTCCTAGATTGTGTAAGGCCGAAGGGCATCCAAGCGTAGGACCTAGGAGGATTTGTTGATGGGAGCCCTTGTATAGGCTCGCCTAGAAATAGCCCATAGCCTAACCAACCGTTTTACGCTCTAAGTCTTGTATGGTTGCTTGCCCATGTGCTAAATGAGATGATTTCGTATTGTACCCGATTGGGGATTCTTCTTGAGTAACTTGTTGCTCACCCTTATTTTCTGTGGCTTCCATAGGTAACTTGGGACAGAATTTGGATGGCTAGGAGGAAGCGGCTCGATGATCATGGGACGGTGACGACTGGATCGCACGTTTCTTTAAATGTTTTCCTTAATGATTTAGCATGTAGTGGGACTTGGGTCCCTAGGAAAAAGCACTCAAACTATTTTATGTTCTCGCATCGCGTTTTCCTTTGAATTGTTTTAAGAAAATCTTGATCGAGTCATTTACCTATTTTATTTAATTGAAATCATGGTTTTGTTTTAAAAATGTTTATTGCAAAGTTTTAAACTTAGCTACGAATGATGTTTATATTCTTAATCATGCATGCTAAGTATGGACCTTAGGTTAGAGACCGTTTCTTGGGTCGGGTCTTTCTGATTTGGTATCGAGCCCGAGTTATAGGTTACGTAGGACCGACTGCGATTGTAGGTTGTTTTCCATGATCATCGGCGCTCGCTTGACCATCAGTATGTCCGTAAGTTTAAAGTTAAGGGTTAAGAAATTACAATCATTGGTTGCACCTTGCATGTACATGACTTGTTGTTGTAGAAGCGGGAAAGAGCGAGTTCGACCCATTGTTGGTTTTTTGGTGTAGATTTTCGGTATGCGATCACTCGTAGAGAGCGGGGAGGCTCGAGGCCGACCACCCGAGGCATTCGTATCGATTCGCTGCAGGGGACCTCGTCCCAAGGCGATCTTGAGGTTAGGCCACCATCAGGCCCTTCAGCTGTGTAGCCCGGAGAGGGTGTAGGGGCAAGCGAGTCCCGAGAGGCTGGGGAAATTTGCCTTTGTGGAGTCTATGAGGGCTCTTGTGGTTGGGTTGCTAGCCGACCAGAGAGGCGAGCAGAGTGAAACACAAGCTTTGTTAGCTGCGCGAGAGGAGGAGTCCCGCGTTCGGATCTGGCGGTGGACCGAGTTGGTTCAGCGAGAGATCATGATGCCACCCACCAAGACCTTGACTCCACGAGAGCCAATTGTGAATGAGGCCGTTACGGCGAGAAGGTGCCGAGGATGCGGGCAAGTGGTGAGGATTTTGTGAAATGGGGCGGAGAAGTTTAGCGCCCTGGTGAACCATTGGTAGCCGCCACGTGGATTCTTTGAGTTAGAGTATACGTTTATGGTAATGGAGTGTCACGAGGTGCGGTGAGCTCGATGTGCGGCTCACGTATTAGGTGAGTGCAACTAAGTGGTGGTGGGAATCCACCTTAAGTGAGAGACCGCCGGATCTCCACGCCACACAGGAGTTCTTCAAGGTGAGTTCAAGGCAAAATTTATCGTGAAGAAGCCCAAGAGAAGATGATTGAGCTGTTTTCAAACCTTAGCGAGGATCGACTCGATCGAGGTGTACGAGAAGAAGTTCTCGAGTATGGATACTTCGCGCGCCACGGTTGATTTCTACCGGGCGAAGATCGGGAAATTTATCGCGGGTTTGAGACAGGGGTGTCTCGGGATGTTAGGGCACAGGCCCGAAACTTTTGCCAAGGCGATGCAGTGGCAGCGATTTATGATGGGAAGTATCCTCGGAGCGAGTTGTTAGTACCAGTAGTGTCTAAGGCCCGGTGTACTCGGGCGAAGCGCAAGTTTGACTCGAGGAGCAATGTCCGGGGCGGTCGGCGTCCCGGGGGTTCTTATCATGGCGAGAGACCGATCACCAGGCCAGAATGCCGTGATCGGCCTCGCCAGCAGGCGCGGAGGCCGCCGCCCGTATTGTAGATCTGCGGGAAGCGGCATTGGGGGACCTGTGGTGGTAACCCTAGAGCTTGTTTCAAGCTGTGGAAAGGAAGGGCATCGGGCACGACCTTTGCACCTGAGAAAGCGGTGGTGGCACGGCCAGCTCAGTGGCGAGGAAGAGTATATGCTACGACTCGCCAGAGGCCGAGAGAGCCGGACCCCATGATGGCGAGTGCGCTCCTAGTTCTTGAGCACCTCGCCTTTGTGTTGTTTGATTCGGGTTCCACCCATTCGTTTGTCTCTGCTTTATTTTTTTGAGCTTGCTTGCATGAATTTAGAGCCTCTAGGTTTTGAGTTGTCTGTCGCTACTCCCTCGGGAACTAGTATCTTTGGCTAGCTTGAGAAGGTAAGGGACGGTGGATGCAGTATCAGACCAGACCTGCTGAGTTACCCTCATTGTGCTAGCTATGAGCGGTTTTGATGTGATCCTCGGCATGGATTGGTTAGGCGATAACCACGCTATGATTGGTGTCATTGTAAGGAGGTGGTGTTGAGGCCGCGGTAGGCCTACCTTTAAATTTCGGGGCACCCAGTGGGGTGTGTCCGCCGGTGATTCGGCGATTAAAGCTCACCGTTTGTTAGCTCGAGGAGCTTGGGGTTTCTTAGCTAAGTTGGTGGGGGAGAACCGTGACCCACTATCTCTGTCGAGCGGTGCCCATAGTGCAAGAGTTTGCGAGATGTTTTTCCCGAGGAGTTGCACGGCTGCCGCCGCGAAGAGGGAGGTGGACTTCTCAATAGAGCTTGAGCCGGGGACTCGCCCTATCTCGAAAGCTCCTTATCGCATGGCGCCAGCAGAGTGAAAGAGTTAAAGGCAGTGCGGGAGATGCTTGTGAGAGGATTTATTAGGCCGAGTGTGTCCTCGTGGGAGCACCGTCTTTGTTTGTTAAGAAAAAGGATGGCTCGATGCGGCTATGCATCGATTACGAGGAGGCGAACAAGGTAACCATTAAGAACAAGTACCCATTGCCTCGTATCGGCGACTGTTTGACCGGCTCGAGGGGAGCTCGTGTGTTTTCAAAGATTGACTTGAGGTCGGGCTACCACCGATTGAGGATTCGGGATGCGGATATTCCCAAGGCAGCGTTGAGTCAAGGTATGGGCATTATGAGTTCGTAGTCATGTCTTTGGATGACAAACGCCCCATTGCATTCATGGACATGATGGACAGAGTGTTCAAGGCATTCTTGGACCGCTTTGTCATCGTATTCATAGATGACATTCTTGTGTACTCTAAGTCTAAGGAGGACCACGCCTCGCACCTAAGGCGATTTTGGCGGCCTTGCGCGAGAACAAGCTCTGCGAAGTTCTCAAAGTGTGACTTTGGCTCGAGGAGGTAGCATTTGCAGGACACGTTGTGTCTAAGGAGGAGTGGTCAGAGACCCTTGAAGGTAGAGGCCGTTAGTTCGTGGGCGGACCAAGCGGCGTGTGCGAGAGAGATTCGTAGCTTCACGGGTGCGGCGGATATTATACGGGCGCCGTTCAAAATTTTTCAGCTATAAGCGCCCGCTTACTCGATTGGCGAGGAAGGGTGTTGATTTCGTTTGGGATAGGAAGTGCGAGGAGAGTTTTGCTAAGCTAAAAAACGGTTTGACGTCCGCCGGTGTTGGCGGTCCCGAGGGCGGGGGTTTCGTGGTGTACGGTGATGCCGGCAAGTTTGGTTTGGGATGCGTTACGATGCAACACGGTAAGGTGATAGCGTGCGCTTCGTGCGATTGAAACCGCACGCAGCGAATTACCCGACTCATGATATGGAGTTGGCGTGGTCGTCTTTGCACTTAAGATTTGGAGGCACTACTTGTATGGGGAAAAGATTCAGATTTTCTCGGATCACCAAAGCCTCAAGTATTTCTTCACTCGAGAAGGACTGAACATGAGGCGAGAGGAGGTGGTTGGAGCTCGTGAAGGATTACATTTGTGAGATCTTGTATCACCACTGGAAAAGCAAATGTTGTGGCTGATGCACTAAGTAGAAAGACCTCGCATCGGCAACATTGGCAAACCCCAAGAGTATCATCGGGAAGGATCTCGAGAGAGGCGGAAATAGCGATCTTTGTTAGGGGATGTTCCGCGAGGGTAGCTCGATTAACCATCCACCTTCCGATAAGGCAAAGGATTATCGATGACCGGTGAAAGATCCTAAGTTAAAAGTTTGTATGAGAGGGTTCAGGTGCGGTGACCGACTTCGTGATACTTGCGGATGAAGTGCGAGATATAAAGGTCGGTTTGTGTGTTCCGGCCGATGCGGTGTTCGCACGAGTTATTGACCGAGGCCCACACCTCGCCTTTCTCTTGGCACCCGGGGGTAACAAGATGTACCAAGATCTTAAGCAGACTTTTTGGTGGATGGGGATGAAGAGGAGATTGCCCGATTCGTTAGTCGGTGTCTCACTGTCAACAGTGAAGGCGCCTGAGCGAAGCAGCAGAGTTTGTTGCAACCGCTCGGGGTGCCACAGTGGAAGTGGGAGGAGATCACCATGGATTTTATCTCGGGTTTGCCCAGGACTCCTAGAGGATATGCTGATTTGGGTGATCGTTGATAGGTTGACTAAGTGTGCCCATTTCATTAGGCGGGGATAAACTACACCGTGGAGGCGGTGGGCACAAGCTGTTCCTTGAGCAAATAGTGAGGTACCACGGAGTGCCAGTTAAAATTATCTCGGCCAGGATTCCCGTTTTACATCACGGTTTTGGAAGGCCCTTGAGCGAGTTTAGCGCGAGTGCGACTCACAGCCTGACCTTCCACCCTCGGACCGATGGCGGTGACCGGCGGGTAAATCGAGATCTTAGAGGATATGTTGCGAGCTGCGTGTTGGATTTCCACAGTAGTTGGGACGATGCTTGTACTTGATGGAGTTTGCCTATAATGCGATTTTGATCGACCATTCGGATGGCGCCGTTTGAGGCGTTGTATGGAAGCAGCTGCAGATCCCCGGCCTTACGGGAAGAAGTTGGTGGCCGGCGGAGTGTTAGGTCGGAGTTGCTCGGTGACCAATGAGGCCGTCCGAGAAAATCAAAGCTCGTATCTTTGACCGCCCAAAGCGAGCGAGAAGAGCTACGCCGATGTTAGGCGTAGGGAGTTGGAGTTTGAGGTTGGCAAACATGTTTTCCTCAAGGTAGCTCCGTCGCGAGGAGTCACGAGGTTCGGTAAAAAGGGCAAACCGAGCCCGAGTTTGTTGGACCTTTCGAGGTCCTTGAGAGGATTGGGATTGTGGCCTATCGGCTAGCACCATGCGCCGTCCTTGGCTGCAGTGCATAGTGTGTTCCACGTTTGATGCTCCGCCCGGTATGTGGCGAGATCCTTCGCACGTCATAGATTTTGAGCCTTTACTGGTTGAACCATGACACGAGCTTTGAAGAGAAACCCATAAGGGTCCTGGCATTTGAAAAAGGTTTTGAGGAACCGGGCCATTGACCTAGTGAAAGTGCGGTGGCGGAATCGGGGAGTTGAGGAAGCCACTTGGGAGTTGGAAGGGGAGATGAGGAGGAGTTACCCGAGTTGTTTTAGAGGCGGCGACTTAGGGGACGGAAGTCTTCTAAGGAGGGAGTATTATAATGGCCCGGTTTTACTAAATGTAAAACAAGGTTTCCTTTTATATTTTTAAGTTTGGGAGGAAGCTGTTGGAAGGACTCGAACCCTCGGCCTAAAAGGGGTTGGGAAGCTTGGGTTTAAATAAGGAAAAATAAACGCGTCGTAGGGGCTCGAAGGGGAATCTTGGGGAGGGCATAAGAGATTCCCAAGTCTATTTAAGTTAAGGAAGGGAATTATATTTAAAGAGAAAGAAAAAGAAAACAAGGAAAAAAAGAAAGAAAGAACCCCAAAACCCTAGACCTCTCCTTCACTCTCGCCCAAGCGCCCCACACCGCCGCCAGTGTCTGCTAACGCCTGTTTGCCGCCCCACGACATCGCCTCTGCCGACCACTGCTGCGCACCGCACCGACACACCGCCCGGCCCGGCTCGCGTCGAGCGGCCAGCTCGCCCACCGCCGCAGCGGCCCATCCTCCACTCGCACGTCAGTCGCCCAACAGCCGGGCGTGTAGCGCCTCGCGCCGACGACACCACCCAGCGCGCGCTCGCGCCCAAGACCGGTGGTGTAGCCCTCGCGCGCCACGCAGCGGCCCAGCGCCCTTAAACCGCGTCGCTCCACTCTCGCCCGCACTCCGTCCCGGCGTGTCGCCGCTCGTTCGCGCGCCCGGCCTCGCGCGGCCAGTGTCGTCGCGCCGCTGCGCGCCGTCGAGAACGCTTTGACAGCGCGCGCGCCCAGAGTGTCGGCTCGCCTGCTGTAGCGCTTTCGAGCAGCGCCCTGGCATCGGCGAGAAGCGCGTCGCCTAACGCTTGCTGCCGAGACGTGTGCCTTCTCGGTTGGTAAATTCCCGAACCTCCACCCTTTGGGCGTCCTGATTTTCGATGCTGTTTATTAATTAGGATAATTTATTGCTTGCTTAGGTTGCTCGAGTTCACTTAAAAGCTCGAGGGTCGTTATTCGATTCGGGATAATCAACCTCCACTTATTTCCAGGTAAGGATTCTTACCCGGGGTTGTGTGGACCCTGCGAATACTTGATAGCACGCTGATTACTGTAAATATATGAATTTCTAGTGATAGGTTCCATGTTTTCTTTTGATTCATGTTCGTGACATGTTTAAATCTCGTTAGTTCCATGCTAGGCATTCCTATCTTGATAGACCCATGCTGCCTATTGTATCTTTGCTAGATCCAAGTTCACGGTTAGGCGTGAGATGTAAGTTTAGAGGGCCGTAGAGGTAACTAGTTTGGGGTCCCGCTCGGGCAAGACCGATGGACATGCGGAGGTGTAAGGCCCTATGGGCATCCTAGGTGTGTAAGGCCCCTTTGGGCATCACCGATTTTGGAGGTGTAAGGCCCTATGGGCATCCTAGGTGTGTAAGGCCCTTTGGGCATCACCGATTTCGGAGGTGTAAGGCCCTATGGGCATCTAGGGTGTGTAAGGCCCCTTTGGGCATCACCGATACTTGAAGGTGTAAGGCCCGATGGGCATCCTAAGTGTGTAAGGCCCCACTTGGGCATCATCTTTGTATCCTAAGTGTGTAAGGCCCCACCGGGCATCTTTGTGTCCTAAGTGTGTAAGGCCCCATTGGGCATCACCGAGTCCTAGATTGTGTAAGGCCGAAGGGCATCCAAGCGTAGGACCTAGGAGTGACTGTTGATGGGAGCCCTTGTATAGGCTCGCCTAGAAATAGCCCATAGCCTAACCAACCGTTTCTGCTCTAAGTCTTGTATGGTTGCTTGCCCATGTGCTAAATGAGATGATTTCGTATTGTACCCGATTGGGGATTCTTCTTGAGTAACTTGTTGCTCACCCTTATTTTCTGTGGCTTCCACAGGTAACTTGGGACAGAGGCTGGATGGCTAGGAGGAAGCGGCTCGATGATCATGGACAGCTGACTCTGGATCGCACGTTTCTTTAAATGTTTTCCTTAATGATTTAGCATGTAGTGGGACTTGGGTCCCTAGGAAAAAGCACTCAAACTATTTTATGTTCTCGTACCGTTTTCCTTTGAATTGTTTTAAGAAAGTACTGATCAGTCATTTACCTATTTTATTTAATTGAAATCATGGTTTTGTTTTAAAAATGTTTATTGCAAAGTTTTAAACTTCCGACTCTGAATGATGTTTATATTCTTAATCATGCATGCTAAGTATGGACCTTAGGTTAGAGACCGTTTCTTGGGTCGGGTCTTTACAGTTAACAAGCTAGAGTTGTTCTTAGTAGCCTCCACGTTGGTTTTCGGAATTCTTAGCAAGGTGGTGCTTGGTGTTGACCAAGGTTTGGTTCCCATGTTGTTTCTAGAGCTAGCTTGGTTCGAGCAAGCTGGCGTTGCCCTGAGGACTTGTTCCTAGTCAGGAAGTTTTGGGAGTTGACCCCTCCCTCGGCAATTGAGTAGGCACTGCTAGTTCCAAGTTGGGGGTTCAAGCGATTGAGGATCCTCGGATGTTGCTTCCGAGAGAGTTGGTTGTTGTTGCCCTTGGGTTTGGGCAAGGCAATGGCGTGTGTGAAGTTCGATGTCCTTTGGATGTCCGCTTGCTGGTAAATCGTTCTGTTGAGGAGGAGTCACTTAGCTCTGAGTTGTGTAGTTGATCGAGTAAGCGCGCGGTCACCCCCAATGAGAGTGTCCTGCGTTTGTTTGTTAGCAAGCGGAAAGTTGTTTGTTCCCGCAAGGGCGAGAGCTGCCAGTTCAAGGGCTTGAGTTGTTGTTGGATCTTTGGAGTTTGTAGAACCCCTTAGTTCTTTGGTAGTTGAGTTTGCAGTGGATGTCGGCCTCAAGTTTTAACTTTTGAGGTAGTAGTCTTGCCGACTCGTGTTGTTCGAGACTCCGCAAGCTTGTGGTCGTCGCTATCCTTATTCCTCGCGATGTTTCGTGGGTGGAGTTTACGGATTGGAAGAAGAGTTAGGTCTAAGCTATAAGGAGGAAGTCCTTGGAGCGGCCGGATGGGCTTAAGAGTTGAGTGGCGGCTTGGAGGCGAGCTTTGCTCGTTATGAGCTTGGTTTGAGTTTCGCTAAGCAAGCCTTTCTCGGGCTTTTCTTTTAGTCGTTGTGCATTCGCGATTGGCATTTTCGTGAGCCACGTTGAGTGAGTTGGCACAGAGGTGTCGTGGCATTGGTTTGTAAAGCCCTTGAGTTGCGATCCTCAAGCTTTTGTGTTGCTAGTAGTAGCGCGTGTTGTTTTTATTCCTTCTTTGCTCGAGGTTTCCGTGAGAGGAATGTTGTTTGTTTTCTGTGCGGCGATGTTCACCTAGGCGGTGGCTGATCGGATTGCATTGGAAAGTTTGTTGTCGGCCGATGAGGGGCTTGGTTTATTAGTTTGGGTGAGTGGAGCTGTTCTGGACCTTGTCGTTCAGGGTGGCCGGTCGCTGAAGTATCAGCTAGTGTGAGTGGTGGTAGCCGCTTGGTGAACCAGAAAAGTGCCCTTGGCTTTGGTGCTTCGATTTCTCGTAAGATGGTTGCTTTAGTGTTGTGGACGCATGCTAGTTGGAGAAGGTTGCCTAGGGATCAGTCACCAGTTGGTGGTTCGAATTGGATATCGTTAAGGATTGTAGGCAACCAAGGGGGTTTGCAGGTTTCTTGCGAAGTATGAGTAGGCCGTTTAGTTTCTGAAACCTGGGAGGTTCAGTTGTTTGGTCAGCATGGTGAAGGGTCGAATTTGTTTGATAATGACTATGAGCATTCAGAGAGAAGTTCTGCCGGAGCGTGGCGTAGAGTTTTAGAGCTTGTGACCCGTCCACGAGTTTGCTGAGAGTAGCACCGTAGAGAGGCGTTCCGAGTTGGGCTAGCAGGGTTAAGTGAGCCCTAAGATTTTAAGATAGTTTGAGAGCTAGTGCGAGTTTGAGGATGTGTATTACCGTTAGCACTATCACATCTATTCCTTCGAAGTTCGGTGTATGCCCAGCCTTGGTTGAGATAGTTTGTGGCAGACTGGATGGCTTGTGGCTTGAGCCTTTGGGAACCCAAGGGGTTTGGATTTGAAGAAGATTTAGTGTTGTCTCGACAGGGAGTTTGGATGGTTAAGGATCAGTGGAGATTTCCTAGAGTTGTTTTCGTCTTAGGACTTTCGAGGACGAAAGTCTTAAAAGGAGGGAGTATTATAACGCCCGATTTTCCATTCAGATTTCCAGTACTCTCAGTTGATATTGGGGCAATCGGTTGGGCCGTTAGAGATTTTTAACCTTTAAGGGTATTTTGGTCTTTTGCTCCCCGGTCAGAGGTTGAGGATTTTCAGGGCTTCAGGGTCATTTTGGCCTTCGTTGAGACTTGATTAATGTTGGTTTCAAGACCCAAGGAGTTTGGGTTAGTTGATTTGAAGTTTGAGTCATTTAGGTTGATAGCAAAATTAATTGGAATTTAATTGGTCCCAGTGAGATTTGAACCCTTGCCCTAATGGTGGAATTGGAGTTTTTAGAAAAAGAGATTTAGTTAAAAAGAAAAGAATTTCTTTAGCGGGACCCGCAAGAGAAAGCCTTGGGAAGGGAATTTTAGGTCTCCTAACCCTTTTAAAATAGGAAAAAGAAGGAAATTAGGAAAACCCTCTTTGTTCCCTTGGTAGTCTCTCTCTCTCTCTCTCCTAAAACCGAGCCACCTAACCCAACCCGACCACACCACTCGGCCAAGCCACCCCACCACACGCACCACTCCCCGCCCGCGACGACCACCATGCGCACAGCCGCACCAGCGCGCTCGGCCGGCCAACTGCGCGCGCACGCACCGCACCGAGCCGCTCGGCCTTGCTACCTCTCAGCGGCCGATTGTCTGCAGATCCAGACACCCCACGAGTCGCCGCACCGCGCGCCGCTTCGTTGCCGTTCGCCACGCGTCGCCAGCGCCACCCCGTCTTTGCTCGGCCCGAGTGCGCCCGAGCAGCGCCGCGCCGTTCCGCACCGAGCTGCCCGCGCGCGCGCGCCGCTCGCTTCGCTGCCGCTTGAGCAGCGTCGCCAGCGCCGCTTCAGCTGCAGCCCAGACGCGTCGCGCCGCGCTATCCTCGCGAACTGACGTCTCGCCCCGCGCGCCCGGCCAGCGTGTTCGCTCGCCGCTGACAAAGACGCAGCGTGTCGCACGTCCGCCTCGCTAGCGCGCGGCGCCGGTGCCAGCGCCCGGCCGCGCCACGCTTGTCCTGCGACGGACGACGCGCCTGCCGTGCGAGTTGGGGTGTGACATTGTGTCTTCTCGGTAGGTAATTCCCGAGCCTTATCTCTTTTGGGCACTAGGCTGTTGGCTGCTGTTTATTTAATTAGGTTGTTTTTACTAAAATGCTTAGGTTGCTCGGTTCGCTTTAAAGCTCGAGGGTCATTATTTGATTGTGAAAGTTATTTCGCGCTCGTTTCGGTAAGGATTCCTACCGTGGTTGTGTGGACCTGCGATGCCTTCTTGATTGTGCCTTATATGCATGTTTACTTGTATGAACATGATTAGTAGTGGATAGGATGACTTGTGATTGCACTCTTCCTAGCATGTTTGCTGTTTGTACATGTTAGTGCCATGCTAGGATTGTTCTTCCGGCATGCTTGAGATTCTGCTTTAAGTTCGTAGTATCATGCTAGGTTATGTGTGAATGATGATGATATGTATGTCTAGCCAGAATCAGTTTTTTTTGTACTTCTAGCTAGTATAGTAGAGTTTGTCATCATCTAGAGGTGAGAGCGGACATAACGTACTTTGTCCCCACCGGTCGGGTGTAGAGCGAAGCATAACGTACATTGCTTCCCCGGCGGCCGATGTGGATTTAGCTACCACATCGGCATAAGCCTAGTTTGTAGCTGCTAGAGCGGAACCACGCCAATGGTGCAAGCACGCCTTGGCGGTTCTTAGCTTCAGTCGGTGGTACAGTGCGCGCAGATGAGTGTCGAGGATCTCGCACTCTCGTGTTCGATGACACCGTTTCGAGTCTTAGGCATGCGTACACGGCGCGTAGTTTGTACCGCCCCCACATTTACGCCGGTTGCGGCGGCATGCGGTGTGCGCGCGCACACGCGTTAGTCGCCGGTTCGGAGAGCTCCCGGGCTAATGTTCGTGAGTACACCAGTTCCTTCCATTTAGAGCCAGACTTCGGGTACTCTCCCGATAGTCCAGATTTATTAGCGAGGGTAAGAGGCCCTTGAGGACACCCATTGTAACGACCCAGTTTTCTATTTCGGTTTCCCAGGTGTTTCCAGTTTATTATTCGGATGTTCGGATGGGCCGTTAGAGCTATTTGAACCCTTAGGGGTATTTTGGTCTTTTTCTCCCCGGAGCCGGGTATGTGGATTCTCAGGACTTCGGGGTCCTTCCTGCCTTCGTCGAGGCTTGATTGTTGTTGGTTGCAAGACCCAAGGAGTTTGGGCTAGTTGTTTAGAAGTTTGGGAGCATTTTGAATAATGGCAAAAATTATTTATTATTTAAGTGTTTCCTTTGGGTTTTGAAGCCTTGCCCTGGATGGTTAAGTGGAAACTTGGATTAAATGATTCTTTATTTAGGAGGAAAGTCGTTTCAGCCGGGTCTCGATGGAGGAAGCCTTGGGAAGGGATTTTAGGCCTATTTAAAATAAGAAAAGGAAAGAAAATCCCATTCCCCTTGTTTTTTCAACTCTCTCTCTCTCTCTCTCTCTCTCTCTCTCCAAACCCTAGCCGCACCAAGCCTTGGAACCAAGCCAAGGAGCCCAGCCGCTCCGCCCAGGCTGCCCAGCTGCGCCGCACCACCCAGCCCAGGCCGCCCATCGTCGCCCAGCCCAGCGCTGCACCGCCCGCACCAGGTCGCTCAGTCCCTGCATCGCCCGGCCCAGCGCTGCACCGCCCGCACCAGGTCGCTCAGTCTCTGCATCGCCCAGCCGCCGCACGCCCTCCTTTGCCCGACGCCGCTCGCTGCCGCCTAGCCCTGCCGCTCGCGCCGCGCGCCGTTCCGCGCGGCAGAGCGCGTCACGCGGCTGAAGCAACCTGACGTGACGCATCGTCCGTCGCGCGCGCTCTAGCACCTCTCTCGCTCGCCTTGCCGTCCGCCGAGCAGCGCCAGCAGTCAGCGCCGGCGCCAGTGCCCTGCTTTGCACAGCGGCGCCCATCCTGCCCCCTGGCTGCCGAGACCCCGTGACTTCGCCGTTGGTATTCCCGAGTCTTTTCTCTTTTGGACCCTAAGCTGCTGGTTGCTGTTTATTTAATTTGGATGTTTTCTTAAATGCTTAGGTTGTTCGGGTTTGCTTGGGAGCTCGAGAGTTGCTTCTTGACTCGTGATAGCTATTTTTGCACTTGTTTCCAAGTAAGGATTCTTACCCGGGGTTGTGTGGACCCTGCGAATACTTTGATAGCATGTTGAATACTGTGACTGTATGAGTTTCTAGTGGATAGGATTCATGCTTGATTCGATCCCGTATTCGTGTGATGTTTGCGTTTCGTTAGTTCCATGCTAAGGTTCTCCTATCTTGACTTATCCATGTTTTATGTGTTACTCAATTAATTCCATGCTAGGTCCTTCCAACCCGGCATAACCATGTTTTCGGTTGTATGCTGTTAGATCCATGTTAAGGTTGGACAGGTGTTATATAGTGCAGAAGATGTTAGGGGTAACTAGTTTAGGTCCCAGAGGTGTAAGACCCCGATGGGCATCCTAGGTGTATAAGACCCCGATGGGCATCACTGAGTTGGAGGTGTAAGACCCCGATGGGCATCCTAGGTGTATAAGACCCCGATGGGCATCACTGAGTTGGAGGTGTAAGACCACGATGGGTATCCTAGGTGTATAAGACCCCGATGGGCATCACTGAGTTGGAGGTGTAAGACCCCGATGGGCATCCTAGGTGTATAAGACCCCGATGGGCATCACTGAGTTGGAGGTGTAAGACCCGATGGGCATCCTAGGTGTATAAGACCCGATGGGCATCACCGAGTTGGAGGTGTAAGACCCTCGATGGGCATCACCGAGTTGGAGGTGTAAGACCCGATGGGCATCCTAGGTGTATAAAGACCCGATGGGCATCACCGAGTTGGAGGTGTAAGACCCGATGGGCATCCTAGGTGTATAAGACCCGATGGGCATCCTAGGTGTGTAAGTCCCCGATGGGCAGAGCACTGAGTCCTAGGTGTATAAGACCCGATGGGCATCACTGAGTTGGAGGTGTAAGACCCGATGGGCATCCTAGGTGTGTAAGTCCCCGATGGGCGACCTTTGAGTCCTAGGTGTATAAGACCCGATGGGCATCAACGAGTTGGAGGTGTAAGACCCCGATGGGCATCCTAGGTGTGTAAGTCCCCGATGGGCGGCCAGGAGTCCTGGTTGTGTAAGGGCCGAAGGACATCCAGGTGTAGAACCTAGGGTAGTTTATAGCTGTAAGCCTTCGAATAGGCAAGCTCCAGGAGGGGCGTATGGTCTAACCCAACTATTTGCTCCAAGTCGTTGTATGGTTGCATGTACTTGTGCTAATTGAGTTGTTTTCGTATTGTACCCCGGTTGGGGATTCTTACTGAGTAACTCGTTGCTCACCATTATTTTCTGTGGTTTTCCACCAGGTAACTTGGGACAGAGGCTGGATGGCTAGGAGGAGGTCTTTGGATGATCATGGATAGGCGACTACGAGATTGCACATTCTTTTCTTTGTTTTTATGAATTAGCATGTAGTGAGACTTGAGTCCCTAGGAAAACACTCATAAAACTATTTTATGTTCACAAACCGTTTCCCTTGATTGTTTTAAGAAAGTACTGATCAGTCACCTACTTGATGGTTTTATTTATTGGAATTATGGTTTTTGTTTTAAATTGTTGATTACAAGGTTTTAAATTTGGAGCTCTAAATGACGCTTTACATTCTTAATCATGCATGCTAAGTAAGGATCTAGGTTAGAGACCGCTTCTTGGGTCGGGTCCTTACAGTTGGTATCTGAGCTCAGAGTTATAGGTTCTGTAGACTGACCTGCAGTTGTAGGTTGTTTCCATGATCATCAGCGCTCCGACAGCCATCAGGTATGTCCGTAAGTTTAAGGTTAAGAGTTAAGAATTACAATACTGCATCTAGTATACATGTGTTACCCTTGTTGGGCAGTGAGAGCCCCAGCGTGGGCTAGTTTTTATGCTTTGTGTAGACCGCCAGTTGTTGATTACACATTGAAAAGCAGGGACGTTTGGTATGTCCAACCGAGGAGTTGGACTGATCGTGTTGTTGTTGAGACCACGTCCAGGGTTGTCTAGACCCGTAGGCCAGTTTTGGCCCTGGCAGTTGAGCAGCCAAGAGGAGGGGGTAGAGGCTAGTCTACCTCAGAGCGAGACTCCTTGAGCAAAGTGTGCTCTCGCCATGAGAGAGTGGATGGCAGGTCTTTTAGCTATCAGAGGGCGGAGACCCAGGCGCAGATTGTAGCGCGTAGTGAGGAGTCCCGGGTGCAGATAGCCTGTTGACAGAGTTTATTAAAGAGACACCCCCTAGTAGCTCCAGTAACCCCGGAGGTTTTCGGAAGGGCTTGATCAGCAGGTTCATGCTCATGAGTTAGTTGGCATTATTCGAGCCGCCGAGTTTGGCAAGCAGAAGCGAGGTGGTTGGCCAGGATGGAGTTTATCATCCGAGTGTTGGGATGACTTGATGTTCAAAGGCCAAGGCGTGCCGTTCGTGTCTTTGTTGATCTGCGATTTGGTGGTGGAAGTCCCTTGAGAGAGGTGGACCAGCAGAGTCTCCACCAGTCGCCCGGTCGATTAGCAAGTTGCCATGTTAGTATTTTTTGAGAAGGATGTAGAGACATCCTGTCCCCTTGCAAGCTTCTTTGTCGTTTTTCTGACCAGTTCTTTTAGTACCCTCGTAGCCAGGGTGTAGTGTGGAGTTTGCTTGTCAGGGCTTAATCCGTTTGTGGACTTCAGCGGGCTAGTAGAGTGGAGCACTCTTTTGTTTGGATGTTCCAATTGTGGAACAAGTTGTTGCCACCTGAGGAGTTGGCCTCAGCTTTTGTTGAGCATCGAGTGGGATGCAGGAGTAGGCCGTGGCATGTCTGTTAGGCGAGATGCCAGAGATTAGACTGCTCGAGTATTTGGACTCTTGTGCTAAGTGCCATTGCCCTGTCAATTGGAGTGTGACCTTCCTTTTCCTCAGAGGGGTATAAAGCTCGTTTAGGGCTGATTTGTGTTGTAAAGGATGTAGTGCCTGTTGGCACCAAGCTTTGAGAGGAGGCCTAGATTCAGGCCAGTTGGCACTTTCGTGCAGGAGGTTCCATGATCGCCGAGAGTATAGCATCCCCGCTAGTCTTGTACCCATTTCATGAGGTTGCACCTGTTTGGGTTGCATAAGAGATCTAGCTAGGTGGTAGTCAGAGGACTACAAGTATGAGGTTTTCGAGGGAAAGTAGGAGCATTTCAGGGTCACCGAGAGTTGCGTACCAAAGGATCTTTGTAGAGGTGTTAAGAGCTAAGCGCGTTCGAGTTCGCGCGCTGTTTGTGAGCTTGTGAGCCAGTTTGTTGGTAGCATGATTCGGCTACCCTTTGAGTTACCCTAGTATGGGTAGTGTTGGCATCGAGGATGCGTGATTGATCCAGTGTTAGAGCCATGAGTTGGATGGCTGATCGGAGCACGTTTAGTGGGCACATTGGCTTGAGATATGTTAGCTTGGTATGGATGTGCTCTTGTAAGAGTGAGTTGGCCAATGTGGCTTTTCGTGGTGAGTTGGCCCGAGAGGGTTTGAACTCTTGTTGCTCCCTGGTTAGTAGTGGCTCTGTTGGAGGCAAAAGTTGCCCTGTGTGAAAGTCCTTGTTGGCTTTGGATCTTAAGGAATCTGGTTGGAGCTGTACACGCTGGTGTACTTTTGTGTAGCTCGTTCCGTGGTTTATGTTTGTGAAACCACGAGAGGTTCGTGTTGCGGAACCAGTGCTCAGTCTTTGAGGTGTCAAGACTTTAGTTCTTGGCAAGTGCCCTAGCTTTAGTTGTAAGGATGTCGTGCTCGTAGCCGGGTTGTTGTTTAAGCAAGTTTTGCTAGTTGGACCTTAGCCTGGTTAGAGTTCAGTTGGAACTGAACAAGAGCGGTGGTAGCAAAGCCGCGTAGTTTCTGACCGTCATGGCTAAGAGAGTTGTTCGGATCCTTACCTTGGGTAGAGGGTTTGTTGTGGCTAATGTTTGGAGTAGAGTTCGGATTGGTTCCGGTGAGGTGGCTAGTTGGTGTTTGGTGTTGACCAAGTTTTGGTTCTCTTGTTCTTTCAAGAGCTAGCTCGGTTCGAGCAAGAGGGCGTTGCCCTGAGGACCTGTTCCTAGTCAGGAAGTTTCGGGAGTTGACCCCTCCCCCGGTGGTTGAGTAAGTACTGTTAGTTCTGGCTAGGTGGTCCAATCAGTTGTGGACTCCCTCTGGTGTTGCTTCCGAGAGCGTTGGTTGTTGGTGCCTTTGAGTTTGAGCTAGACAACGAGCTTGTGTGTAGTTCGCTATCCATCGGAAGTTCGTTGCTAAGGAATCATCCCCGTTTATCAGGAGTCAGCGTAGCTCTTGAGTTGTGAAGTTGAGCGGAGTGGCGCAGCGGTCAGCCTAGCCAGGGGAAACCCTGTGTAGTGTTATTAGCAAGCGGCAAGTTGTTCGACCTTGTGCGTTCGGTGGTTAGCCAGGCTAAGTGGTTAAGTTGTTGCTGTTTACTTGATGGATCTTTGGGGTTTGAAGAACCCCTAGTTTCTGTGATCCTTGAGTTGCACCGTGGATGCCAGTTTCGAGTATTAACTTTTGGGGTAGTCTTGCTTGATTGGTGTTGCTCATGATCCGCAAGCTTTGTGGTTGTCGTTATCGTTATTCCTCGGGATGTTTCGAGTGTGGAGTTTCTGGTTGGAAAAGGAGTAGGTCTAAGCTAAAGGAGGAAGTCCTGGAGTAGCCAAGTGGGCTTAAGAGTTGAGTGGCAGCTTGGAGGCGAGCCTTGCCGTTATAAGCTTGGGTTGAGTTTTTGCAGAGCAAGCCCTTCTTGGGCTTTGTTCCTAGTTGTTGTGCGTTCGCAGTCGGCGTTATAGCTGAGCCACAGTCGAGTGGGTTGGCACCGAGGTGCCCTGGCATTGGTTGGGAAAACCTTTGAGTTGTTATCCTCGAGGTGTTGTGTTGCTAGTAGTCGCGCGATGTTTTATTTTTTTTTGCCGCTCGAGATTCCTAAGAGAGGTATGTTGTTTGTTTTCCTGTGCGGAGATATTCTCTTAGGCGATGGTGATCGAGATAGCATTGGGAAGTTGTTTTCGGCCGATGAGGGGCTTCAGTTTATTAGTTTGGCTAAGTGGAGCCTTTTCCTGGACCTTGTCGTTCAGGGGTGGCCGTAGCTGAAGTTTCAGCTAGTGTGAGTGGCGTTAGCCGTTTGGTGAACCAGGAAAGTACCCCTTGGCTTTGGTGTTTCGATTTCTCTTAAGATGGTTGCTTAAGTGTCGTGGACGCGTGTTAGTTGGAGAAGTTTGCCTTTAAGATCAGTCACTAGATTGGTGGTTGATTTGGATTTCGTAAGGATTGTAGGCAAACAATGGGGTTCGCTGGTCTCTTGTAAAGTAAGAGTAGGCCGTTTAGTTTCGAAACTGGCGAGTTCGGTTGTTGGTCGACATGGTGTAGGGTCGAAGGTTGTTTGATAACTTGGTGTGAGCATTCGAGAAGAAGTTATGCGGTGCATGGCGTAGAGTTTTAGAGCTTGTGACCCGTCCACGAGGTTGCGAGAGAGTAGCGCCAGAGAGAGGCGTCCGAGTTGGGCTAGCAGGTTAAGTGAGCCCTAAGATTTCTAGACCGTTTGAGAGCTAGTGCAAGTTTGAGGATGTGGATTACCGTTTAGCACTATCGCATCAATTTCTTGAGTTCGAGTGTATGCCCGGTCTTGGTTGAGATAGTTTGTGGCGGCATGGATGGCTAGTGGCTTTGAGCCTTTGGAAACCCAAGGGGGTTTGGTTTTGAAGAAGGTTTAGTTTTATCTTAACCAGGGAGTTTGGTTGGTTAAGGAGCAGTGGAGATTACCTAGAGTTGTTTTAGTCTTAGGACTTTCGAGGACGAAAGTCTTAAAAGGAGGGAGTATTATAACGGCCCGATTTTCTATTTGGTTTCCCAGTGTTTTCTGGTTCATTATTCGGATGTTCGGATGGGCCGTTAGAGCTATTTAAACCCTTAGGGGTATTTTGGTCTTTTGCTCCCGGAGCGGGTATGTGGATTCTCAGGACTTCGGGGTCCTTCCTGCCTTCGTCGAGGCTTGATTGTTGTTGGTTGCAAGACCCAAGGAGTTTGGGCTAGTTGTTTAGAAGTTTGGGAGCATTTTGAATAATGGCAAAAATTATTTATTATTTAAGTGTTTCCTTTGGGTTTTGAAGCCTTGCCCTGGATGGTGAAGTGGAAACTTGGATTAAATGATTCTTTATTTAGGAGGAAAGTCGTTTCAGCCGGGTCTCGATGGAGGAAGCCTTGGGAAGAGATTTTAGGCCTATTTAAAATAAGAAAAGGAAAGAAAATCCCATTCCCCTTGTTTTTTCAACTCTCTCTCTCTCTCTCTCTCTCTCTCTCTCTCCAAACCCTAGCCTCACCAAGCCTTGGAACCAAGCCAAGGAGCCCAGCCGCTCACTTGCAGTGCCCAGTGCTGTACCACACCACCACCCAAACCGCCCGCCCATCGTCGCTTGACCAGCCACTGCACCGCCCGCACCAGGTCGCTCAGTCCCTACATCACCCGGCCCAGCGCTGCACCGCCCGCACCAAATCGCTCAGTCTCTGCATCGCCCAGCCGCCGCACGCCCTACGCCGCTCGCGCGCGCTCGCTGCCGCCGCTAGCCACTGCGCGCGCTCGCGCGCGCCGCCGTTCCGCGGCAGCTCGAGCGCGTCGCGCGCTGCCCCACAGCCCAGACGCATCGTCCTCGTGCGCCCGCTCCAGCGCCTCTGCTCGCCTTGCCGTCCGCCGAGCCAGCGCCCATCCTGCCCCCTGGCTGCCGAGACCCCGTGACTTCTCCGTTGGTATTCCCGAGTCTTTTCTCTTTTGGACCCTAAGCTGCTGGTTGCTGTTTATTTAATTAGGATGTTTTCTTAAATGCTTAGGTTGTTCGGGTTTGCTAGGGAGCTCGAGAGTTGCTTCTTGACTCGTGATAGCTATTTTTCCACTTGTTTCCAAGTAAGGATTCTTACCCGGGGTTGTGCGGACCCTGCGAATACTTTGATAGCATGTTGAATACTGTGACTGTATGAGTTTCTAGTGGATAGGATTCATGCTTGATTCGATCCGTATTCGTGTGATGTTTGCGTTAGATTAGTTCCATGCTAAGGTTCTCCTATCACGACTTATCCATGTTTTATGTGTTACTCAATTAATTCCATGCTAGGTCCTTCCAACCCGGCATAACCATGTTTTCGGTTGTATCTTTGTTAGATCCATGTTAAGGTTGGGACAGTGTTATATAGTGCGAGAAGATGTTAGGGGTAACTAGTTTAGGTCCCGGAGGTGTAAGACCCGATGGGCATCCTAGGTGTATAAGACCGATGGGCATCACCGAGTTGGAGGTGTAAGACCTCGATGGGCATCCTAGGTGTATAAGACCCGATGGGCATCACCGAGTTGGAGGTGTAAGACCCCGATGGGCATCCTAGGTGTATAAGACCCGATGGGCATCACCGAGTTGGAGGTGTAAGTCCCGATGGGCATCCTAGGTGTATAAGACCCCCGATGGGCATCACCGAGTTGGAGGTGTAAGACCCGATGGGCATCCTAGGTGTATAAGACCCCGATGGGCTTCACTCAGTTGGAGGTGTAAGACACGATGGGCATCCTAGGTGTATAAGACCCCGATGGGCATCACGGAGTTGGAGGTGTTAGACCCCGATGGGCATCCTAGGTGTATAAGACCCTGATGGGCATCACTTAGTTGGAGGTGTAATACCCCGATGGGCATCCTAGGTGTGTAAGTCCCCGATGGGCAGCACTGAGTCCTAGGTGTATAAGACCCCGATGGGCATCACCGAGTTGGAGGTGTAAGACCCGATGGGCATCCTAGGTGTGTAAGTCCCCGATGGGCAAGACCTTTGAGTCTGGTTGTGTAAGGCCCGAAGGACATCCGGTGTAGAACCTAGGGTAGTTTATAGGCTGTAAGCCTTGAATAGGCAAGCTCCAGGAGGGGCGTATGGTCTAACCCAACTATTTGCTCCAAGTCGTTGTATGGTTGCATGTACTTGTGCTAAATGAGATGTTTTCGTATTGTACCCCGGTTGGGGATTCTTACTGAGAACTCGTTGCTCACCCTTATTTTCTGTGGTTTTCCACCAGGTAACTTGGGACAAAGGCTGGATGCCTAGGAGGAGGCTGCTGGATGATCATGGATAGCTGACTCTGAGATTGCACATTCTTTTACTGTTTTTATGAATTAGCATGTAGTGGGACTTGAGTCCCTAGGAAAACACTCATAAAACTATTTTATGTTCACAAACCGTTTCCCTTAATTGTTTTAAGAAAGTACTGATCAGTCACCTACTTGATGGTTTTATTTATTGGAATTATGGTTTTTGTTTTAAATTGTTGATTACAAGGTTTTAAATTTGGAGCTCTAAATGACGTTTTACATTCTTAATCATGCATGCTAAGTAAGGATCTAGGTTAGAGACCGCTTCTTGGGTCGGGTCCTTAAACCCATTGGGATTGGCTTTTGAGCTGATCTTATGGTCGAGGGAGAAAGACCCTCGAGGGTGTCGGACATCTTTGGGATCGGTTTTTGAGCTGATCAATTGGCCGATGGAGAAAGACCCTCGGAGATGTCCCGGGATTGGTTATGAGAGCCAATCATTAGGCCGGGAGAAGGAGACTTCCGAGGATTCCAGATTCTGCCTTGTAAGCTCGTTGAGCTATGATCTGTGTTGGTAACTGTTTGCATGTATACTAGGGTGCTAGATGATTGAAGTATCGTATTGTACCCCGGTTGGGGATTCTTACTGAGTATGTTTATACTCACCCTTATTTCTGTGGTTTTCCACCAGGTAACTTGGGACAACAACGGGACGGCTAGCGGAGGGAGCTGATTGATCATGGGAGCTGCCGGCACTCTGTCTTTATTGTTTGCATATTTGTTCAGCATGTAGATGGACAGGAGTCCTAGGGGAAACATTATAAAAAGTTGTTTGAACTTTTTTGAATGTTTTTATATACTGGCCAGGCTTGTTTTACTTCGTTGGTTTTTCTTAAACAAAATTGTTGATTATGTTTTAAGCATTCCCCGTTTCTAAATGTTTGAAAGGTTTTAAATATGAGCACTAAACCGCTCGGTGAAATATTTAACTTGCATGCTGAGTGAGAACCTAGGTTTAGGACCGTATTTTGGGTCGGGTTCTTACAGTGTAAGACCCTGATGGGCATCCTAGGTGTGTAAGTCCCCGATGGGCATCACTGAGTTGGAGGTGTAAGACCCTGATGGGCATCCTAGGTGTGTAAGTCCCCGATGGGCATCTCTGAGTTGGAGGTGTAAGACCCCGATGGGCATCCTAGGTGTGTAAGGCCCCACTGGGCATCACTGATTCTAGAGGTGTAAGGCCCTGATGGGCATCCTAGGTGTGTAAGGCCCCACTGGGCATCACTGATTCTAGAGGTGTAAGGCCCCGATGGGCTTCCTAGGTGTGTAAGGCCCCACTGGGCATCACTTATTCTGGAGGTGTAAGGCCCTGATGGGCATCCTAGGTGTGTAAGGCCCCACTGGGCATCACTGAGTCCTAGGTGTGTAAGGCCCCACTGGGCATCACTGAGTCCTAGGTTGTGTAAGGCCCGAATTGCATCCAAGAGGAGAACCTAGGATAGGCTGTAGATGAAAGCCCTTGAATAGACTCGCTCTAGAAGTAGCTCATAGGCTAATTCAACCGTTTTGCTCTAAGTCATTGTTTTATTTGCATGTATACTAGGGTGCTAGATGACTAATGTATCGTATTGTACCCCGGTTGGGGATTCTTACTAAGTATGTTTATACTCACCCTTATTTCTGTGGTTTTTCTACCAGGTAACTTGGGCCAGCACCAGGATGGCTAGCGGATGGAGCTGTTTGATCATGGGGGCTGCCGGCACTCTGTCGTTTATTGTTTGCATTTATTTATTCAGCATGTAGGTGGACAGGAGTCCTAGGGGAATGATGTTAAAGTTGTTTAAACTGTTTTGAATGTTCTGTTATAATCATCGCCGAGCTTATTTGACCTTATTGGATTTGCTTTATGAAAATTGTTGGTTATGTTTTAAGTGTTCCCCGTTTCCAAATGTTTTGAAAAAGTTTTAAATATGAACACTAAACCGCTTGTTGAGATATTTAACTTGCATGTCGATGATGAGACCACGTCCTTTAGACCCGTAGGCCACATTTGGCCCTGGCAGTTGAGTTGCCAAGAGAAGAGGGTAGAGGCTAGCATGCCTCAGAGTGAAACTCCTTGAGTATAGTGTGCTCTAGCCATGAGAGAATTGATGGCAGGTCTTTTAGCTATCAGAGAGCGGAGACCCAGGCGCAGTTGTAGCTCGTAGTGAGGAGTCTCGGGCACAGATAGCCCAGCTGACACGGTTTATTTAGAAGACACCCCCAGTAGCTCCAGTAGTCCCGGAGGTTCTCGGGAGGGCTTGATCAGTGAGGTTTATCTTTGATGAGTTAGTTGGCGTGATGGAGCCGCCGAGTTTGGAAAGCAGAAGCTAGGTGGTTGGCCAGGATCGAGTTTATCATCCGAGTGTGGGGATGACCTGATGTTCAGAGGCCAAGGCGTGCCGTTCTGGTGCTGTTTGATACAACAGTTTGGTGGTGGAAGTCCCTTGAGAGAGGTGGACTAGCAGAGTCTCCACGAGTCACTCAGTCGATTGGCAAGTGCCATGTTAGTAGCTTTTGAAGAAGATGTAGAGACATCTTGACCCCTTGCAAGCCTGCTGTCGTTTTGCAGCCAACTCTTTTAGTATCCTCGTGGCCAGGGTGAAGTGTGAAGTATGCTTGTCAGGACTTAATCCGTCCTTGTTTTTTTGTTGGCTAGTAGAAGTGGAGCACCCTTTTTGTTTGCATGTTCCAAAGGTGGAACTAGTTGATGCCACTTGAGTGTTGGCCTGAGTAGTTGTTGAACATCGAGTGGGATGCAGGAGTAGGCCGTGGCATGTTTGCTAGACGAGTTACCAGAGAGTAGACTACTCGAGTGTTGAGACTCTTGTGTTGAGTGCCATTGCCCTGTCCCCTGGAGTGTGACCTTCCTTACCCTCAGAGGGGCTTAAAGCCCGTAAAGGGATGTTTGTGTTGTAAAGGATGTAATGCCTGTTGGCACCAAGCTCGGTAAGGAGGCCTAGGTTCAGGCCAGCTCGGACCAGATGTACAGGTAGTTCTATGACCCGCCCGGAGTTTAGCATCCCCACTAGCCTTGTACCAATTTTCTGAGGTTGCACTTGTTTGGGTTGCATAAGGTGTAAGGACCCGACCCAAAAAGGGCTCAAAATAGGTCTTTACCCCAATGCATGCATTCAAAGTAAAGAACAATATGCAGATAGGTTTTCGGATTCCCAATTAAAAACAAAAGAGATTCAATCAGAAATCAAGATGGTTTGCTGAAACCTGTCCCTGTCTCCAAGCACCTGTTTCAAGGCAAATACATTTCCAAAACGTACACTCTGATCATAGATTTATTAAAACATTTGAAACATCCTCAAATTCAATAAAGCGGGAATCCACAAAACATTCAGAAAACATCCTAGGGCTCCGTGCCCGACTACATGCATTCTGGGGGAAAAATAGAAGACAAGAGTCATAGAAATAAAAGATCGAGACGACAAAGAGTTCCCATGATCACAGCTCCTCCTTGACCATCCTGTCTCGCACCTTGGTTACCCTGTGGAAAACCACAAAATAAGGGTGAGTAACGAATTACTCAGAATGTAACGGCCGATTTCCTATTCCGTTTTTGAGGTGCCTTCGTGTAGCGGCCCGATTTTCTATTTGATTACCAGGTGATTTGGGTCATTATTCGGATGTTCGGATGGGCCGTTAGAGCTATTTTAACCCTTAGGGGCATTTTGGTCTTTTGCCCCCGGTCGTGGTTTTGTGGATTTTCGAGATTCGGGGTCATTCTGCCTTTGTCGAAGCTTATTGGTTGTTGGTTGCAAGACCAGAGAGGTTTGGGCAAGTTGTTTGGAAGTTTGGAGGTGTTTTAGAAAATGGCAAAATTAATTGTAATTTTGGTGCTTCCATTGGGTTTTGAGCCCTTGCCTAAATGGTCTTAGGGAGTTTGTAGGAAAAGAGAGTCTTATTTTAAAATAAGTTTGTTTGGTAGGGACTCGAAGGAGGAAGCCGGGGAAGGGATTTAGGTCACCAAGACCTATTTAAATTAGGAAAAGGAAAAAGAAAATCAAGAAAATCCCATTCCCTTGTTTTACCACTTTTCTCTCTCTCTTTCTCTCTCTCTCTCTCTCTCTCTCTCTCTCTGGCCGACCTCACCAAGAAACCCAACCGAGCCTCAGCCGAGAGCCGTCCGGCGACGACCAAGCAACCAGTAAAGCGGCCAGTCGAGCAGCCCCACCAGATCGCACCAGCAGCCCCATCATCGCAAGAAGACCCGGAGCCCAATTTCAAGCAGCGAATCTGTCGCACCAAGCAGCCCAGCGCCGAGCGCCAGCCAGCGCCGCCGCCCGCGTTACCCGTCGTCCGCGCGCCGTCGCGCGCACCAGACGCCATCGCCTTAACCGATTCGCGCCAGCGCGCGCGCCAGCGCCAGCGCCGTGTCACTGGCGCTCGTCCCCTACACACACCTTGCGCGCCAGCCGCGCCGCCAGCGCCCAGCTGCTCGCCCGGTACACCACGTCCCGCCGCCACTTGCCGCGAGTGCCTGTTTTTGCCGAGATAGATGGGACCGAGATCTAGTGCCTTCTCGGTTGGTAAATTCCCGAGCCTCCACCCTTTGGACTTCACGATTTTAGATTTGTTTATTAATTAGGATGTTTTATTACTTGTTTAGGTTGCTCGAGTTCGCTTAAAAGCTCGAGGGTCGTTATTTGATTCGGGATAATTAACCTCCACTTATTTCCGGTAAGGATTCTTACCGGGGTTGTGTGGACCTGCGAATAGTTGATAGCACGCGATGATTCATTGTAATTATATGAGTTTCTAGTGATAGTTTCCATGTTTTCTTTTGATTCATGTTCGTGACATGTTTACATCCCGTTAGTTCCATGTTAGGCTTTCCTATCTTGATAGAACCATCTTTGCCTATTGTATCTTTGCTAGATCCAAGTTACGGTTAGATGTGTGATGAATAGTATAGAGGGCCGTAGAGGTAACTAGTTTGGGGTCCCGCTCGGGGCAAGACCCGATGGACATCCGGAGGTGTAAGGCCCTCACGGGCATCCTAGGTGTGTAAAGCCCTTTGGGCATCACCGAGTTTGGAGGTGTAAGGCCCTACGGGCATCCTAGGTGTGTAAGGCCCACTTTGGGCATCACCGAGTTTGGAGGTGTAAGGCCCTACGGGCATCCTAGGTGTGTAAGGCCCTTTGGGCATCACCGAGTTTGGAGGTGTAAGGCCCTATGGGCATCCTAGGTGTGTAAGGCCCTTTGGGCATCACCGATCTTTGAAGGTGTAAGGCCCGATGGGCATCCTAAGTGTGTAAGGCCCTCTTTGGGCATCCTTTGTGTCCTAGGTTGTGTAAGGCCAGAAGGGCATCCAAATGTAGGACCTAGGAGAGGCTATAGGCGGAAGCCCTTGGATAGGCTCGCCCTAGAAGTAGCTCATAGCCTAAGCCGACCGTTCGTGCTCTAAGTCTTTGTATGGTTGCTGTCAGTGTGCTAAATTAGATGATTTCGTATTGTACCCGATTGGGGATTCTTCTTGAGTAACTTGTTGCTCACCTTTATTTTCTGTGGCTTTCCACCGGGTAACTTGGGACAGAGGTGGATGGCTAGGAGGAAGCGGCTCGATGATCATGGATAGCTAACTCGGGTCGCACGTTTCTTTAAATGTTTTCCTTAATGATTTAGCATGTAGTGGGACTTGGTCCCTAGGAAAAAGCATTCAAACTATTTCATGTTCTCATACCGTTTCCCTTTGAATTGTTTTAAGAAAGTCTTGATCAGTCATTTACATTTTATTTAATTGAAATCATGGTTTTGTTTTAAAAGTGTTTACTTCAAAGTTTAAACTTCCGACTCTGAATGATGTTTATATTCGAATCATGCATGCTAAGTATGGACTTTAGGTTAGAGACCGTTTCTTGGGTCGGGTCTTACAGTTGGTATCGAGCTCGAGTTATAGGTTACGTAGATCGACTGCTGCATTGTAGGTTGTTTTCCATGATCATCAGCGCTCAAGCTGACCATCGGTATGTCCATAAGTTTAAGGTTAATGGTTAAGAATTACAATACTGCATCTAGTATACATTTGTTACCCTTGTTGGGCAGTGAGAGCCCCGCCTGGGGTAGGTTTTTTTCCTTTTTTTAGACCGCCAGTTGTTGATTACACATTGAGGAGCAGGGACGTTTGGTATGTCCAATCGAGGAGTTGGGTGATCGTGTTGTTCTTTGAGACCACGTCCGTGGTTGTCTAGACCCGTAGGCGATTTTGGCCTGGCGATTGAGCGACCAAGAGGGGGGTAGAGGCTAGTCTACCTCAGAGCGAGACTCCTTGAGCAAAGTGCCCGCCATGAGAGAGTTGATGGCGAGTCTTTTAGCTATCGAGAGGCGGAGAACCAGGCGCGATTGTAGCACGTAGTGAGGAGTCCCGGTGCAAATAGCCTAGTTTGTGAGTTTATTTAGGAGACACCCCTAGTAGTTCCGGTAACCCGGAGGTTTCGGAAGGGCTTAATCAACGAGTTCATCTTTGATGAGTTAGTTGGAATTATTCGAGCCGTCGAGTTTGGCAAGCAGAAGCGAGGTGGTTGGCCAGGATGGAGTTATCATCCGAGTGTTGGGATGACTTGATGTTCAAAGGCCAAGGCGTGCCGTTCTGGTGCTATTGATACAACAGTTTGGTGGTGGAAGTCCCTTGAGAGAGGTGGACCAGCAGAGTCTCCACCAGTCGCCCGGTCTATTGGCAAGTTGCAGTGTTAGTAGCTTTTGAGAAGGATGTAGAGACATCCTGTCCCCTTGCAAGCTTCTTTGTCGTTTCTGACCCGATCCTTTTAGTACCCTCGTAGCCAGGGGGGGTAGTGTGGAGTTTGCTTGTCAGGACTTAATCCGTTTGTGGATTTCAGCCGGCTAGTAGAGTGGAGCACTCTTTTGTTTGGATGTTCCAATTGTGGAACAAGTTGTTGCCACCGAGGAGTTGGCTGAGCTTTTGTTGAGCATCAAGTGGGATGCGAGGAGTAGGCCGTGGCATGTCTGTTAGGCGAGATGCCAGAGATTAGACTGTTCGAGTATTTGGACTCTTGTGCTGAGTGCCATTGCCCCGTCAATTGGAGTGTGACCTTCCTTTTCCTCAAAGGGGTATAAAGCTCGTTTACGGCTGATTTGTGTTGTAAAGGATGTAGTGCTGTTGGCACCAAGCTTTGAGAGGAGGCCTAGATTCGGGCGGTTGGCACTTTGTGTGGGGAGGTTCCATGGTCGCCGAGAGTATAGCATCCCCGCTAGTCTTGTACCCATTTCACGAGGTTGCACTGTTTGGGTTGCATAAGAGATCTAGCTAGGGGTAGTCGAGAGGACTACAAGTATGAGGTTTTCGAGGAAAATAGGAGCATTTCAGAGTCACCGAGAGTTGAGTACCAAAGGATGTTGTAGGGTTTGTTAAAGAGCTAGCGCGTTCAAGTTCTCGCGCTGTTTGTGAGCTTGTGAGCGGTTTGTTGGTAGCATGATTCGGCTACCCTTGAGTTACCCTAGTATGGGTAGTGTTGGCATCAAGGATGCATGATTAATCGATGTTAGAGCCAGGAGTTGGATGGCTGATCGAAGCACGTTTAGTGGGCACATTGGCTTGAGATATGTTAGCTTGGTGTGGATGTGCTCTTGTAAGAGTGAGTTGGCCAATGTGGCTTTTCGTGGTGAGATGGCCCGAGAGGGTTTGAACTCTTGTTGCTCCCCTGGTTAGTAGTGGATCTGTTGGAGGCAAAAAGTTGCCTTTGTGAAAATCCTTGTTGGCTTGGGATCTTAAGGAATCAGTTGGAGCAGTGCACACGGTGTACTTTTGTGTAACTTGTTAAAGTGGTTTATGTTTGTGAAACCACGAGAGGTTCGTGTTGAGGAACCGGTGCTCAGTCTTTTGAGGTGTCAAGACTTTAGTTCTTGGCAAGTGCCCTAGCTTTGGTTGTAAGGATGTCGTGCTCGTAGCCGGGTTGTTGTTTAAGCAAGTTTTGCTAGTTGGACCTTAGCCTGGTTAGAGTTCAGTTGGAACTGAACAAGAGCGGTGGTAGCAAAGCCGCGTAGTTTCTGATCGTCATGGCTAAGAGAGTTGTTCGGATCCTTACCTTGGGTAGAAGGTTTGTTGTGGCTAATGTTTGAGTAGGAGGATGGCGCATTCTGTAGCGTTTCCGGTCCTTTTGGTTTTCAAGCGGTTGGAGTTGGCGGCGTAGTTGAGATCTTTGGAGAGGGTTGTGCCCGTGTAGCCGGTTGTCTGTTAGATCGTTTGACGACCGTGTGTGTCGGAGGATGAACGAAGGATCCCTAGGTTATGGAGAGCCTCTCCAGAGCTCAGTCACCCAAGCAGTGTTCCTCGGGTGAGTTGCTTGCAGATTTGGTAGACTAGCAAGCTAGTGTTTGTTTGGAGTAGAGTCCGGATTGGTTCCGGTGAGATGGCTAGTTGGTGTTTGGTGTTGACCAAGTTTTGGTTCTCTTGTTGTTTCAAGAGCTAGCTCGGTTCGAGCAAGAGGGCGTTGCCCTGAGGACCTGTTCCTAGTCAGGAAGTTTTGGGAGTTGACCCCTCCCTCGGTGGTTGAGTCTTTGCTGGAAAGCTGTTGGTTCCTTGGGGTTTGAAGAAAACCCTAGTCTCTTTGGTGGTTGAGTTGCACCATGGATGCCAGCCTCGAGTATTATCTTTGGAGATAGCCTCGTCAGTCCGTTTCCCTTACGATGCCCCGAGTGTGGAGTTTCTGGATCGGAAGAAGAGTTAGGTCTAGCTATAAGGAGGAAGTCCTTAGAGCAGCCAGATGGACTTAAGGGTTGAGTGGCATCTTGGAGGTGAGCCTTGCTCGTTATAAGCTTGGGTTGAGTTTCTGCAGAGCAAGCCCTTCTTGGGCTTTGTTCCTAGTTGATGTGCGTTCGCAGTTGGCGTTATAAAGTGAGCCACGATTGAGTGGGTTGCACAGAGATGTCGTGGCATTGGTTGGAAACCTTTGAGTTGTTATCCTCCGGCTATTGTGTTGCTAGTAGCGCGTGATGTTTTATTCTTTCTTTGCTCGAGGTTTTAGTGAGAGGAATGTTGTTTGTTTTCTGTCTGCGCGATGTTCACCTAGGCGGTGGTTGAACAGATTGCATTGGAAAGTTTGTTGTCGTACCGATGAGGGGCTCGTTTTTTTTTTTTAGTTTGGTGAGTGGAGCACATTTCTGGACCTTGTCGTTCGAGGTGGCGGTGAAGTTTCAGCTAGTGTGAGTGGTGGTAGCGGCTTGATGAACGAGAAAAGTGCCCCTTGGCTTTGGTGCTTCGATTTCTCGTAAGATGGTTGCTTTAGTGTTGTGGGCGCATGCTAGTTGGAGAAGGTTGCCTAGGGATCGATCACCGGTTGGTGGTTGAATTGGATTTCGTTAAGGATTGTAGGCAACGGTGGGGTTCGCGAGTCTCTTGCGAAGTAAGAGTAGACCGTTTTGTTTCGAAACACAGGAGGTTCGGTTGTTTGGTCGACATGGTGAAGGGTCGAGGGTGTGTGATAACAACTATGAGCATTCGAGAGAAGTTACGCCGGAGCGTGGCGTAGAGTTTTAGAGCTTGTGACCCGTCCACGAGTTTCTTTGTGAGTAGCGCCGTAGAGAGGCGTTAGAGTTGGGTTAGCGGGGGCTAAGTAAGCCCTAAGATTTTAAGACCGTTGAGAGTTCGTGCGAGTCAGAGGGTGTGACTCACCGACTAGCTATCGCATGATTTCTTCGAAGCTCAGTGTTAGTTCAGTTTTGGTTGAGATAGTTTGTGGCAGACTCGGTGTCTTTTGGGCTTGGAGCCTTTGGGAAACCAAGAGGTTCGGTTTCAAAAAGGATTTGTGTTGTCTTAGCAGGGAGCTTGGTTGGTTAAGAATCGGTGGAGTTTTCCTAGAGTTATTTTCGTCTTAGGACTTTCGAGGACGAAAGTCTTAAAAGGAGGAGTATTATAACGCCCTTGATTTTCTATTTGGTTACCAGGTGATTTGGGTCATTATTCGGATGTTCGGATGGGCCGTTAGAGCTATTTTAACCCTTAGGGGCATTTTGGTCTTTTGCCCCGGTCGAGTTTTGTGGATTTTCAGGATTCCAGGGTCATTCCTGCCTTTGTCGAAGCTTATTGGTTGTTGGTTGCAAGACCCGAGAGGTTTGGGCAAGTTGTTTGGAAGTTTGGAGGTGTTTTAGAAAATGGCAAAATTAATTGTAATTTTGGTGCTTCCATTGGGTTTTGAGCCCTTGCCCTAAATGGTCTTAGGGAGTTTGTAGGAAAAGAGAGTCTTATTTTAAAATAAGTTTGTTTGGGCCGGGACTCGAAGGAGGAAGCCCGGGGAAGGGATTTAGGTCACCAAGACCTATTTAAATTAGGAAAAGGAAAGAAAATCAAGAAAATCCCATTCCCTTGTTTTACCACTTTTCTCTCTCTCTTTCTCTCTCTCTCTCTCTCTCTTCTCTCTCTCTCCTGGCCGACCTCACCAAGAAACCCAACCGAGCCTCACCGAGCCGTCCCGGCCAGCCAAGCAACCCAGCCGAGCAGCCCAGTCGAGCAGCCCAGCCAGATCGCACCAGCAGCCCCATCGTCAGCAGCAGACCCCCAGCCCAGCAGCAGATCTGTCGCAGCCAGCAGCCCAGGCGCCCAGACGCCCAGCAGCGCCGCCCGCCCGCGTTTGCCCCGTCCGCGCGCCGTCGCGCGCACCAGACGCCATCGCCCAACCGATTCCGCGCCAGCGCGCCCGCGCCAGCGCCGTGTCACCAGCGCTCGTCCCTGCCGCTGCGCGCAAGCGCCCGCAGCGCCCGCCGCCTTGCCTGCTCGCCCAGTACCACGTCTGCTGCCCACTTGCCGCCGAGTGCCTGTTTTGCCGAGATAGATGGGACCGAGATCTAGTGCCTTCTCGGTTGGTAAATTCCCGAGCCTCCACCCTTTGGACTTCCTGATTTTAGATGCTGTTTATTAATTAGGATGTTTTATTACTTGTTTAGGTTGCTCGAGTTCGCTTAAAAGCTCGAGGGTCGTTATTTGATTCGGGATAATTAACCTCCACTTATTTCCAGGTAAGGATTCTTACCCGGGGTTGTGTGGACCCTGCGAATAGTTGATAGCACGCTGATTACTGTAATTATATGAGTTTCTAGTGATAGTTTCCATGTTTTCTTTTGATTCATGTTCGTGACATGTTTACATCCCGTTAGTTCCATGTTAGGCTTTCCTATCTTGATAGAACCATCTTTGCCTATTGTATCTTTGCTAGATCCAAGTTACAGTTAGATGTGTTATGAATAGTATAGAGGGCCGTAGAGGTAACTAGTTTGGGGTCCCGCTCGGGCAAGACCCGATGGACATGCGGAGGTGTAAGGCCCTCACGGGCATCCTAGGTGTGTAAGGCCCCTTTGGGCATCACCGAGTTTGGAGGTGTAAGGCCCTCACGGGCATCCTAGGTGTGTAAGGCCCCTTTGGGCATCACCGAGTTTGGAGGTGTAAGGCCCTACGGGCATCCTAGGTGTGTAAGGCCCCTTTGGGCATCAGCGAGTTTGGAGGTGTAAGGCCCTATGGGCATCCTAGGTGTGTAAGGCCCACTAGGCATCACCGATCTTTGAAGGTGTAAGGGCCGATGGGCATCCTAAGTGTGTAAGGCCCCTTTGGGCATCACTTTGTGTCCTTGGTTGTGTAAGGCAGAAGGGCATCCAAATGTAGGACCTAGGAGAGGCTATAGAGCGGAAGCCCTTGGATAGGCTCGCCCTAGAAGTAGCTCATAGCCTAAGCCGGCCGTTCGTGCTCTAAGTCTTTGTATGGTTGCTCTGTCCAGTGTGCTAAATTAGATGATTTCGTATTGTACCCGATTGGGGATTCTTCTTGAGTAACTTGTTGCTCACCTTTATTTTCTGTGGCTTTCCACGGGTAACTTGGGACAGAGGAAATTTGGATGGCTAGGAGAAGCGGCTCGATGATCATGGATAGGTGACTCGGGGTCATACGTTTCTTTAAATGTTTTCCTTAATGATTTAGCATGTAGTGGGACTTGGTCCCTAGGAAAAAGCATTCAAACTATTTCATGTTCTCGTCACCGTTTCCCTTTGAATTGTTTTTAGAGAAATCTTGATCAGTCATTTACTGTTTTATTTAATTGAAATCATGGTTTTGTTTTAAAAGTGTTTACTTCAAAGGTTTAAACTTCCGACTCTGAATGATGTTTATATTACGAATCATGCATGCTAAGTATGGACTTTAGGTTAGAGACCGTTTCTTGGGTCGGGTCCTTACACTTGGTCAAGATTCGGTTGTTGGTTGGGTCATTAGAGCGGTTTTGCCCCTTGGGGGTATTTTGGTCTTTTGGCTCTCAGGCGGGATTTGTGGTCTTGGGGCTTCGAGGTAGCTCCTGCTTTTGTTGAGGCTTGTTTGTTGTTGGTGCGAGTCTCGAGATGTTTGGGCTAGTCGTTTGGAAGTTCGGTTGTGGTTTTGGGTTTTGGCAAAGTGATGGTTGTTTGGGTGTTTCCTTTGGGTTTGAGCCAGAGCCTTTAGTGTTGCTTTGGGAGTTGGATTTAAGTGAGTTTGATTTATTGGAAAAGATTGCTTGGTCGGGTCTCGAAGGAGGAAGCGGAAATGGGATTTTGAGGTTTGAAGTGGATAAGGATGGAAAATGGATTTTAAAAATCCCATTTTTTCCTTTTTCCCATTTTCCTTTTATTTCTCTTTTTCTTTTCTTTTTCCCAAAATGCATCTTTCTCTCTCCTTCTCTCTCTCTCCCCGAGCACCCCCACCTAGCCCAACCCCTAGCCATGGCTCGCTTGCCCCAGCCCGTGCGGCCTTGGCTCGCCACGCCCAGCTAGCCGAGCCCAGCGTCGCGAGAGCGGCCCGAAGCTCGCCAGCGCGCGCGCGCCGTGGCCAGCCGAGCAAGCACCGCGCCCGCGCGCCAGCGCTGTCGCGTGCGGCCAGCGCCCCTCGCGCGCGGCTCGCGCGCCAGCGCCGTGCAGCGCCTAACGCGCCCAGCTGCCCAGTAGCGCCCAGCCCGGCCCCTTTGGTTGCCTAGCCCGTCTGGCCGGCTCGTTCGAGTGTCGGCCGCGCCTCGTGAGTTGCTCGAGCCGAGCCCTGTTTATTTTAGTGTATTTAGGGCTATTTTATGATTATTGATGTTTTTGCTTGGCTCGATATAGGTTGCTCGGGTTCGATCGCGATTAATTTATTGTGTGTTGTTGCCTTCCGACCGTAAGGATTTCTTACGGAGTTGTGTGGGCCCCTGCGATATTGTCATGATTTTTGCCTTGCTTGTTTCTTTGATTGTTATGAGCATGATAATAATAGAGCGGCTTTGATTGATTTACGCTAGCATGTTTGCTTGATATTACATGTTAGTGCCATGCTAGGTTTGTTCTGCAAAGCATGTTTGTGATTCTGCTTAAGCTCGTAGTATCATGCTAGGTAGTATGATTGAAGTCGGTCTTTGCTTGCTAGCCGGGAATCATTGCTTTTTTTCCTGTACTCTTAGATAGAGTTGTAGGGTTTGTCATCATCAGGTGAGCGGACATAACGTACTTTGTCCCCAGCGATCGGGAGTAGTGTGCGACGCATAACGTATCTTGCTTCCCCCCCGGTCACTAAGGTGGATTTAGCTCAGGTCGGGAATAAAGTGTGCGCATCATAACGTATCTTGCTACCCCGCCCGACCAGCCGGTTGTGGAATTAGCTACCCACTTCGGCATAGCCTAGTTTGTAGCCTGCTAGAGCGGAACCCTGCCACAGTGTAAGCCTGCCTTGGCCGGTTCTTAGCTTCAGGTCGGTGGACCAGGCTGCACAGATGAGCGCCGAGGGCCCATTTAGAGCCCCATTCGGGTCGGGTCGTTACATACTCAGTAAGAATCCCCAACCGGGGTACAATACGATGCACATGGTCATCTAGGTGAGTGTATGCAAGCTATGAATATAAACACAGAATAGAGCACATAGCTTAAGTCCACACTTGGACCTCGGATGCCAACTCAGGGTCTTAGTCCGAAAATAAATCCACCACACAATAAGCCCTATACGAGGCGAGTCACGGCCTCGGCTTTGTCTCTGTCGTCGATACTGAAAGGTGCACTAGCTCAAGATCTCGAGGAGCTCTCCGGCCGTGTTGTAATGAGCGTAAGCGCGCACCGCGTGCGTGCTCTGCCGAACTATGAAGTCTTTGGGTCTAGTGGCAAAGCCGCCCATGTCGGTCAAGACGCCTAACTAAATCTGCGGATCGGTGTCAGCGACATAGGGTGTGAGACACGGACACGTGAACTATGTCGGCTGAACCACCGCACTTTGAGGCTAAGGAATCGGTCGTGGTAGGCTTACACCAGAAGCCGTCCTTGCCCTATCGGTGGCAATCAAGGGCTACTGCCGAACACGCCGAGGGCGTGTCGATCGCCGCGGATGAGGCAATGCCAAGTCATCATCCCGACCGTTGGGGCATTTAACGATCGCCACCCTCACCCAAGATTGCGGGGCCTACGGTCGGGTTAGCTAAACCCTCACGGGGTCGGGGGCGGAGTATTACCTCAAACGCCCCCCGCCATGGATGCAAGATACTTTATGCATCGGGCCGGATGATGCTACCTACCTACACTCTAACATATCATTTCAATAACATATAATCCAATACAATCCAAAACGTGCTCAGCAGATACAACGAACCTAGCATGGTACTACGAAGCAAGCAGATATGAGCATGCGAAGCGGAACAACCTAGCATGGACTAACATGAGAGAACAACATACGAAGTCATGCTAGTCGAGGAATTGAAACGAGCACCTAAACTATACATCTTTGATAATCACAAACAAACATACAAACAACAATCACATAGAACATCGCAGGCCCACACAACTCGGTAAGAAATCCTTACAGCAGGGCAACTACACACAAAACCTAAGCTGCGATCGAACCAGAGCTAGCTCACGAGAACCTAACAAAAACAATGATAATCATAATCCATAAGCCTAAATATAATAAAATAAACAAGGCTCGGCTCAGGAGCAACTCACGCGGCTCGGGTGACACTGGCGGGCAGGCGGCGGCGGCGGCGGGGCTCTTCTTTGGCGCGACAGAGCAGAGGGAAGAAGCTGATGGCGCGAGGACCGCCGCCAGCGGGCGCGCGAGGCGCAGTGGCTGGCGCGCTGCGCATGAGTGGCTGGCCGGGCGCTTGGCGCGCGGCGCGCGAGCAAGCGACGGGACGAGCGCGCTGGCGCGCGGCGGCGACGCGATCGCGGCGCGCGCAGCGCGCAGCGAGGAGCGCGCGCGCGACGCGAGCGCGCGGCGCTGCTCGCTGGTGCGCTGCGACGGGCTGCGGCGGAAATTGGCGGTCAGGCGGCCTGGTGCTCTTCTTGCTGCGCGATCTGGGCGACTGGGCTTCTTTGCTAAGCGATCGGGCGGCTGGGCTTCTTCTTTGGAGAGATCTGGGCATCTTTGGGCGACTGCAACAAACACACACACACACAAGCTCTTCTCCTTACCTTGGCCAACAAGAACACCCAATCGAGAAGATGAAGAGGATGAAGACTTACCGGAATGATGATTGAACCAAGGGAGCTGCAAGGATGAAGAACTCGGCAAGGCAATGGAGAGAAAAGCTTGGCGGCCACACACTTTGGAGAAGAAGATGAGACAAACCTAATTTCTATTTCATTTAACCAAATGCTCCAAAACTCCCAAAATGCAAGGCTAACCATAAAATGATGCGGGAAGAGCAACAAGAGCACCTAATGGCTCAATTGGTACACATCCCCACAAGCTTCCCGGAGACCGGGTTCAAACCCCATTTGCGGCACAATTTCCTTTATTTTTACTTTTGTACCAAACCTTGCTCAAACCAAACCACAAATCCTTCCAAAAACCTACATAAATCCATCCAATAATTTTAGCAACTCGGGAAAAAAAGACATAAACGGCCCTGACGGCCCGACCAAATTACCAAAATACCCCTAGGGCATACGGAAGACCGGGATGAAAACACAGGTCGTTACAATATTCCCTCCTTTTTATGACTTTCGTCCTCGAAAGTCCTTAAGACTAAAACAACACGAGGATCTGCATTCTCATCCCGTCCTTCCCGCTCACGGCGGCCTCCTCCGAACTCAGACTCCTTCACTAAACTTTTACCAACGGATCTCACTTCTACGCAGCGTCTTCGACTCAAGACCGAGAATACTCATAGGCTTCTCCTCGAAGCCCAAACCCTCAATCGGCTACAAGGGCTCAAAGTCCACAATGAGCAATGGGTCAGGCACATCTTTGCCCCAACATCGATACATAAAAACACTGTGCACTGTTTGTCAACAAACAAACTCAACCCTACAACAAGCGGCCAAACAAGCTGAACCTTCCAGATTCCAAAACTAAGCGGCCTACTCTTACTTCACAAGAGACCAACAAACCTCAAACCTTGACTACACCTTTAACGAGATACAAGCGAACCACCAAGCGGCGGTCGATCCAAAAAGACAAACTTCTCCAACTAGAACACGACCACAACACTTAAGCAACCATCTTAAGGAGAAATCGCCGAACCAAAGGCAAGGGCACCATCTGGTACACCGGACGGCTAACAACACTCACACCCGGTGAAACTTCACTCACGGCCACCTTAAAAAAAAAAAAACAAGGGCCAGCCACAGACTCCACTCGGCCAAGCCAACAAACTAGAACTCCTCATCGGTAGACGCAAACTTTCCAACGAACACCTACCAGCAACCGACCAAGGAGAACATCGCCAGCAAGGAACATCCAACATTCCTCTCAAGGAAAACTCGGGAAGCAAGGACTAAACCATCACGCATGACTATCTGCGACACAACACCTTGAGGAAAGCAGCTCAACGACTTACCAACCAATGCCACGGCACTCTGTGCCAACTCACTCAAACGCGGCTCGCTAACGCCAAGCTGCGAACGCACAACAACTAGGAACAAAAGCCGAGAAGGGCTTGCTCAGCAGAACTCAACCCAAACTTATAACGAGCAACGCCGCCTCAAGCTACTACTCAACTCTTAAAATCCAGCTGGCTACTCAAAGGACTTCCCCTTTAAGCCTAAGCCTAACTCATCTTCCAACCGTAAGCTCCACTCCCAAAACCTCACAAGGAAAAGCGGATAACGACAACCTCAAAGCTTACGGATCACGAGCCACACGAATCCGCAAGACTACCTCGCAAGCTATCACTCGAGGCTGGCATCCCAGGAGCAACTCAACCACCACAGAGGCTAGAGGAAAGGAAATCATCACTCCCCAAAGGACCAACAACTTGCCCGAACAACTCAACTTTGGTGGCTAGCCTCCGCCCTCCTTGGGAACAACAACTTTGCTTCCTAACAACACAAAGCGAGGACCCTCACGGCTGGCTGGTGGCCATTGCGCTACTCGATCAACTACACAACTCGGGAGCTAAGGCGACTCCTACCAAAGCGGGAAACGACTTCCCGGCAAGCAAACTCACGAAGGGCGTGAACACATCACACACGCTCATTGACTTGCTCAAACCCAAGGCAACGACAACCAACTCTCTAGGAAGCAACACCCAAGGAAAACTTAACCAATCGGATCACCAACCCAAAACTAACAGAACTTACTCAAGCTGCCGAGGAGGGGTCAACTCCCAAAACTTCACGACAAGGAACAAGACCTCGAGGCAACGCCCTCCAACTAGAACCGAACTAGCTCTCGAAACAACAAAAGAACCAAATCTTGGCCAAAAACTCACAAGAGGCGAGAACAACCTTTACTGTGGCCTCTAGAACACCATCCAAGAATCCGCTTAAGTGAACAAGCGGCGCTTCAAAGCGACCAACAAACTTTTCCCTCTTGCTAGCACCACTACCATCAATTCCAAGACCAAGGAGTAACGACAACTCCCGAAGGAAAACGACTCTTACAAGCAGACAACCAAAGGGACAGAGAGCTCCACATACGTTCACTGCCTTGCTCTGCTAAAGCAACAACATCTAAAACTCACGGGGCAACAACGGAAAACAACCAACAGGGGCACAAACCACTCGCGCCCTACGAGCAAAACTAATCTCTAGCAACTCCAATCCACACCTTGGTCGACACCAAGCACCAACTTGCCACCACACCGGAACCAATCCAGACTTTACTCCAAACAAAAACTAGCTTGCTAGTCTACCAAGGCTGCTAGCAACTCACCCGAGGCTACGAACCACACGCCTCGGTGGCCAACTAAACTCACTACAGGCTGACTGAGCTCGGAGAGGCTCTCCACAACCTAGGGTTCTCCGACAACCCTCGATACACACACACTAGGCAAGCAAAGCGATCTAACGGACAAGCTGCTGAACAAACAACTCCAATTTTCCGGCATCACAACTATTTGGCCAACACCAACTCCTTGGGAACCCAGAGGACCCGAAACGCTACAGAATGCGTCATCCTCCTACTCAAACATCGGCCACAACATAACGTTTACCCAAGGAAGGATCCGAACAACTCTCTTAGCCAAGGCGATCCGAAACTACGCGGCTTTGCTACCACCGCACTTGTTCAGTTTCCAACTGAACACCAACCGAAGGAACACCAAAAGTTCCAACTCCACACGATGCTAAAAGCTGAGGCAACCTTGCTTTACCAAGGCATAACCATGCCAAACCGAACTTACTTTATACCAAGCTTCTACCAAGGGTGCTTACCCATAAGGCATCCAAAATCTCTCGCAAGGCATCAGCTCATCTCGCCTCAAAAGCATCCAACTCATGGTCCCTCTGCTAGACCAAACTCGCATCTAAGATGCTCAACTCTCCTTAGATAAAGGCACTCGAAAGCAGTTGACCGTACTACCAACCACAAGCAAACTCTTGGCCTTAACACTAGCGCGAAACTCACGCGCACCAACACTTGCCAACCCGGCAAACTGTGACTTACTCAACCTCCGAAACACGGGAAGAGGCTCGGCTCCTCTCGAGCATCCTTTCGCTTGTAGTCCATCGACTACCACTGAACTAGCCCACTGGCAAGACCTAAACAGGTGCCACTACCATAAACGGATCCAAGGCTAAAGGAGTGCGCTGAACTCCGGACGGCATAGAACCATCTGCTATGCCCAAGCCAAACTCAAGCTCGAACGGACTTAGTGCCAAAGCGGCACACCAACCAATGCACCTCAAGTGCCACTACTACCAAAACCACATCTTACTACCAATGGGGCCAACAAGGTCACAACCTCAAGTGACAAGAACTCTGGCTAGGCATACAAGGGCTCCAACTCAAAAACCATGCCTACGGCATCTCATCAAACCGAAGGCTCACAGCTTACCCCTGCACCTCCACATGATGCTCAACAAAACTCTGGTCGGCTCTCTCAACATGCATCAACTAGCTCCACTCCAAAAGCTCACCAAAGGAAGAGTGCTCAACTCTACCAAACATCTGAGGAAAACACCAACGGATCAAATCCAAAGGGAACACTGCTCACTGCACCCTTAACCACAGGGTTCCGGCTTACTGGCTGCAAACAACAACACTTTACAGGAGCACAAAGATGCCTCAACAATCTCCTCGAAGGCTGCCAACTCTGCAGCTACTCACTGGGCAAACAAACAATCTGCTAAGGCTCAAGATCAACACTTGAGCTACCGGTGCTAGTCCACACGGGGACTGCTCCACAAGCATCCTCATCGGCATAAAACTGCTGATCATGCCCTCCCGGGAACCTCGGGGCTACAAAGCTCTTGGGGGAAAAATCTGAAACAAACTCTGTCGGTGGGCTATCCGTGCCCGTGGCTCCTCACTCTGCGCTACAAAAGCTCGCGCTGGGTCTCCGCTCTCTAATAGCTAAAGACACGCCATCAAATCTCTCATGGTGGAGCACACTCTGCTCAAGGAGTCTCACTGAGGCGCCTGCTAGCCTCTACCCCCTCCACTAGGCAACTCAAGCTGCGGGGCCAACTCGGCCAGCGGGCCTAACAACCCGGGACGCGGCCTCAACATCAACACGAGCAGTCCAACTCCTCGGTCGGACATGCCAAGCGTCTGCTCCTGCAGGTGCGATCAACATACTAGCGATGCACAAAGCACCTCCACCCTCTCACTGGGGAAAAGCAGCAATTGGGCCACAAATGGCCAATGGGAGACTAAGCTCTGCCTCCCTCGGGGACGACGTCCCAGCGGCATCGAATCTATCGGATACCTCAACAAGCCACAACATACATCACACTGCTGCGGGAAGTTGGCATGATGGCGCTCTAAACCCAAACCAACAACGAGTCGAGAACACCTTCGCTCGTCTCCGCTCCACAACACAAAACAAGGCATACACTAGATGAAAGGTATTGTAAATTCTTAACCCTTTTTCAACAACAAATAGTAAACTTAGGCGCACTGATGACTTTGGAGTCTTGATGATCATGGAAAAATGACCTACAACGAAAGGTCGGTCTCTGAGAATCTATGACTCACGAGCTCGATACCAAGCTATAAGGACCCGACCCAAAAAGGGCTCAAAATAGGTCTTTACCCCAATGCATGCATTCAAAGTAAAGAACAATATGCGAGATAGGTTTTGGATTCCCAATTAAAAACAAAAGAGATTCAATCGAGAAATCAAGATGGTTTCTTTGAAACTGTCCCTGTCTCCAAGCTTTGTTTCAAGGCAAATACATTTCCAAAACGTACACTCTGATCAGAGATTTATTAAAACATTTGAAACATCCTCAAATTCAATAAAGCGGGAATCCACAAAACATTCGAGAAAACATCCTAGGGCTCGTGCCCGACTACATGCATTCGGGGAAAAATAGAAGACAAGAGTCATAGAAATAAAAGATCGAGAGACCACAAAGAGAGTTCCCATGATCACGGCTCCTCCTTGACCATCTGTCTCGCACCTTGGTTACTGTGGAAAACCACAAAATAAGGGTGAGTAACGAATTACTCGATAAGAATCCCCAGCAGGGGTACAATACGATGCACATGGTCATCTAGGTGAGTGTATGCAAGCTATGAATATAAACACGAGAATAGAGCACATAGCTTAAGTCCAAACTTGGACCTCGGATGCCAACTCGGGTCTTAGTCAGGAAATAAATCCACCACACAATACGCCCTATCGACGAAGCGAGTCGGCCTCGGCTGTCTCTCTTATCGTCTGAAAGGTGCACTAGCTCAAGATCCCGAGGAGCTCTCGGTGTGCGTTGTAATGGCGTAAGCGCGCGCCGCTGCGTGCTCTGCGGACTATGGGGGTGCGGGTTTAGTGGCAAAAGTTGCCCATGTCGATCACCACGCCTAACTAAATCTACGGATCGGTGTATCGCGACATAGGGATGTGAGACACGGACACGTGAACTATGTCGGCTGAACCACCGCACTTTGAAGCTAAGGAATCGGTCGTGGTAGGCTTACACCGAGAAGCCGTCCTTGCCCTATCGGTGGCAATCAAGGGCTACGGCCGAACACGCCGAGGGCGTGTCGATCGCCGCGGATGAGGCAATGCCAAGTCATCATCCCGGCGGTTGGGGCATTTAACGATCTGCCACCCTCACCCAAGATTGCGGGGCCTACCGGTTGGGTTAGCTAAACCCTCACGGGGTCGGGGGCGGAGTATTACCTCGCACGTCCCCCGCCATGGATGCAAGATACTTTATGCATCGGCACGGATGATGCTACCTACCTACACTCTAACATATCATTTCAATAGCATATAATCCAATACAATCCAAAAGCGTGCTCAACAGATACAACGAACCTAGCATGGTACTACGAAGCAAACAGAGATATGAGCATGCGAAGCGGAACAACCTAGCATGGACTAACATGAGAGAACAACATACGAAGTCATGCTAGTCGAGAATTCAGAAGCGAGCACCTAAACTATACATGCGATAATCACAAACAAACATACAAACAACAATCACATAGAACATCGCAGGCCCACACAACTCCGGTAAGAAATCCTTACAGCGGGGCAACTACACACAAAACCTAAGCTGCAATCGAACCCGAGCTAGCTACGAGAACCTAACAAAAACAATGATAATCATAATCCATAAGCCTAAATATAATAAAATAAACAAGGCTCGGCTCAGAGCAACTCACGCGGCTCGGTGACACCGGACCGGGCGGCGGCGGCCTGGCGGGTGCTTCTTTGGCGCCGACAAAGCAGCGAAAGGGGGCGATGGCGGCGAGGACCGCACACTGCGGCGCCGGCGGGCGCGAGGAGGCGGTAAGGCTGCGCGCGCGAATGCGGGCGGCTGGCCTGGCGCAGAGCACGCGAGGCGCGGGCAAGCGGACGGGACAGCAGCGCGGTTGGCGCGAGGCGAGCAACGCGATGCGGCGCACGGGCGCAAGCGAGCGGCGCGAGCGCGCGCGCGCGCGGGCTGCTGCTCGGTGAGTGCGCGCGACAGGCTGCGGCGAAATTTGTGATGCTGGGCGGCTGGTTCCTGCTTCGCTGCGCGATCACGGGCTGCACTGGGCTTCTTTGCTAGCGCGTCTGGGCGGCTGGGCTTGCTTCTTTGGGCAGATCTGGGCATCTTTGGGCGACTGCAACAAACACACACACACACAAGCTCTTCTCCTTACCTTGGCCAACAAGAACAACCAATCGAGAAGATGAAGAGGATGAAGACTTACCGGAATGATGATTGAACCAAAGGAGGCTGCAAGGATGAAGAACTCGGCAAGGCAATGGAGAGAAAAGCTTGGGCGGCCACACACTTTGGAGAAGAAGATGAGACAAACCTAATTTCTATTTCATTTAACCAAATGCTCCAAAACTCCCAAAATGCAAGGCTAACCATAAAATGATGCAGGAAGAGCAACAAGAGCACCTAATGGCTCAATTGGTACACATCCCCACAAGCTTCCCGGGAGACCGGGTTCAAACCCAGCTGCAGCACAATTTCCTTTATTTTTACTTTTGCACCAAACCTTGCTCAAACCAAACCACAAATCCTTCCAAAAACCTACATAAATCCATCCAATAATTTTAGCAACTGGAAAAAGACATAAACGGCCCTGACGGCCCGACCAAATTACCAAAATACCCCTAGGGCATACCTGGAAGACCGGGATGAAAACCTGGGTCGTTACATAAGGAATCTAGCTCGGTGGTAGTCGGAGGACTACGAGTGTGAGGACGTTCGAGGGAAAGCAAGAGCTTTCAAGGTCACCAGGAGTTGGGTACAAAAGAGGTTGTAGGTTGTTAAGGGCTACCGCGTTCGAGTTCCCGCGTTTGTGTTGTGGCCTTGTGAGCCAGTTTGTTGGTAGAGTGATTCGATGTAACGACCCAGGTTTTTCTTCCCGGTCTTCCAGGTATGCCCTAGGGGTAATTTGGTAATTTGGTCGGGCCGTCAGGGTCGTTTGTGTCTTTTCCAGTTACTAAAATTATTGGATGGTTTTTGTAGGTTTTTGGAGGGGTTTGTGGTTTGGTTTGAGCAAGGTTCGTTGCAAAAGTAAAAATAAAGGAATTTGTGCTGCAGCCGGGGTTTGAACCCGGGTCTCCTAGGAAGCTTGTAGAGAGGTGTGCCAATTGAGCCATTAGGTGCTCTTGTTGCTCTTTCTGCATCACATCTTAGTTAACCTTGGATTTTGGAGTTTTGGTGCATTTGGTTAAATGAAATAGAATTAGGTTATTCCATCTTCTTCTCCAAAACACCTCTTGGCCGCCCAAGCTTTCTCCCAAGCTCTCCTTGCCGATTCTTCATCCTTGCATCTCCTTGGGTTCGATCATCATCATTCCGGGTAGGTATTGATCTTCTTCTTCTTCTTCTCATCCGTTTGGTGTGCGTTTGGCCAAGTGAAAAGAGGTGTGTTGTGTGTGTTGTGTTGATTGCAGCCAGCCGAGTGTAGCCGAGCCAGCAGCACAGATCGTCCAGCCGATCGCTCGCACGCCCAGATCTGTCCCAGCAGCCTTGCCGTTCGCCCAAAGCCTGATCGCCCGATCGCTCGCCACGCGAGAGAGGTCCTCGCCAGCGCCGCGTCGCCCATCGCGCGCGCCCTCGCCCGTGTCCGCTTGCCCGAAGCGCTCGCTCGCGCGCCCTCGCCGTGTCGCTTGCGGCGCCGCTCGCTCGCGCGCGCCCTCGCCGTGTCCGCTTGCAAGCCGCTCGCCCGCGCGCGCTTGCCGCCCGAGCGTTCGCGCGCGCGCGCGTTCGTCCCTGCGGCTGCTCGCCGTGTGTCGCATCGCGCCGCGCCCGCGCGCGCGCGCCGCCGCGAGCGCTTTCGCGCGCTGCCCGCGCGTCCTGCCGTGCCGTGCCGTGCGGTAGCGCGGCGGTAGCAGCGTCGTGCGTGCGGCGGTAGCGCGGCCAGTAGCGTCCTTGCCGTGCCGGCTCGCGCAGTGACCCCAAGCTCGTGTCGTCGCGCGCGCGTGAGTTCCGAGCCGAGCTTGGCATTCTATTGTTGTTTAGATATTTTAGATGCTGATTATTGTTGGTTTGCTAGGTTCCGCTCGCTAGCTCGGGATTGTTCATGACTTAGGATTTGTGTGTAGAAGTCTTCAGACCAAGGTAAGGATTTCTTACAGGGGTTGTGTGGGCCTGCGGTATATTTGTGATTGTTGTTTTGTATGCTGTGTATGATTACTAGCATGTTTATCTCTAGGTGCTCTGTTGGAATTCTGTGGCATGAACTCTTGTATTGTTTCTCATGTTAGCCCATGCTAGGTTGTTCTATTCTAGCATGTTCGATATCTCTGTTCTTGCTTCGTAGTATCATGCTAGGTTCTTTGTATCGATGAGCACGTATTGGGTGCATTGATTGAATCGTTATTATTGTTAAGGTTTAGAATTGAGGTAGATAGACTCATCCGGGCCCGATGCATAAAGTATCTTGCATCTATGGCAAGGACGTTCGAGAGACAGTTCTCCGTCCTTGGACCCCGTGAGGATTAGCTATCCCAACGGTAGGCCCTGCAATCTTGGGTGAGGGTGGCGGTGTTAAATGCCCCAGCGGTCGGGATGATGACTTGGCATTGCCTCGTCCCCGGCGATCGGCACGTCCTCGGCGTGTTCGGCCGTAGCCCTTGATTGCCACTGTTAGGGCAAGGACCGCTTCACGGTGTAAGCCTACCACGGACCGGTTCCTTAGCCTCAGTGCGGTGGTACAGTGACATAGTTCACGTGTCGAGGTCTCACACCCTATGTCGGTGACACCGATCCGAGAGATTTAGTTAGGCATGGTGGTGAACACAGGCGGCTTGCCACTAGACCCGGCACCCCCGAGTTTGCGGTAGCATGCGGTGCGCGCTTACGCTCATTACTGGCGCGATCGGAGAGCTCCTCGGGATCTTGAGCGGTGCACCTTTCGTATCGGCGATGAGACAGCGGTGGCGGGACTTGTTCCGTATAAGCGCGTTTAGTGTGTTGTGGTATTTCGGACTAAGACCACGAGTTGGCATCCGAGGTCCAAGTGTGGACTTAGCTATGTGCTCCGCTCGTGTTTGTACTCATAGCTTGCATACATTCTTCTAGATGATCATGTATATCGTATTGTACCCCGGTTTGGGATTCTTCTTTGGGTAATTCGTTACTCACCCTTATTTACGTGGTTTTCCACGGGTAATCAAAGCGGGAGACAGGATGGGTGATGGAGGAGGCGTGATCATGGAATCTGCTTTGTCATCTCTCGATTATTCTATTTTATTTATCATGACTCTTGACTTTTTTATTTCCCCGAATGCATGTAGAGGCGGGCACAGAGCCCAGGATGTTTTCTTACGTTTTATGGATTCCAGCATATTTATACTTGTGGATTGTTTTAATGGTTTAAATAAATCTACGATCAGTATGCTTTTAGAAATGTATGTTTTGGTTGTTGAATGTTTACATTTTTACTTGGGATCCGAAATGTATTTTTCTTAATACCTTTTATTTTCACTACATGCATTGGGGTAAAGGCCCATTTAGAGCCCCTTTTGGGTCGGGTCTTTCTGATTGGTATCGAGCTCGAGTCATAGATTCGTGAAGCGGACCTTTTGTTGTAGGTCGTTTTCCATGATCATCGGCACTCCGAAGCGGTCATCAGTGCGCCTAGATTTATTGTTTTAGAAAGGAAAAGGGTTAAGAATTTACAATACCTATCATCTAGTGTATGCCTTGTTTGGTGTTGTGGAATGGTGACACAGCGAGTTTTGATTCGTTGTTGGTTTGGATGTAGATCGCCCGACATGCGATACCACCCGCAGGGGAGAGGAGGTTCGAGAGCAGTCGAGAGTATCGAGGATCGGATCGTCTTTGCGCGAGGACATCGTCCCAAGCGACTGACGATGGCATTCCACAGCGGCTCCTCTGTTACGCCTAGAGCGGGCGTTGAGGCGCGAGCGCCGTGAGGCGCTCTGGAGGAGCGAGTTTCTTTGAGTCTATGAGGGCTTTTATGGTCGGCATGTTGAGTGACGAGGCGCGAGACCCGAGCCTTGTTAGCGTATGGGGAAGAGTCCGAGCCGGATCGAGCGGTGACTCGATTGGTTGTGAGCTCTGTAGCTCCTCGGCTCCTCGAGAGCAAGTAGCCCCAGAGGCGAGATATGGCGAGGGTGCCGAGGAATTGGGTAGGTGGTGAAGGATTTTGTGAAGTGGAAGCTTTGAGAAGTTCGATGCCACCGGTGATGCGTTAGCGGCGGCCGGTGGATTGCCCATTTGGAGTACACCTTCTTCCGATCATGGTGTGCCCCGATATTGAGGCCGAGATGTGCGGCTCATGTGCTAGGAGGCCACAATGAGATGGTGGTGGGAGTCCACCTTGAGCGAGAGACCGGTGGGTCTCCACCCGCTACTTGGGAGTTCTTCAAGGTGAGTTCAAGGTAAAGTTCATCGGTGATGAGGCTCGGGAGAAGATGGTGGAGCTCTTCCGGAACACGAAGCGGGTTACGATTCCATTGAGGAATATGAGCGCAAGTTCTCGGAGTATGGATATTTTGCTCCTCGATTGATTGCCACCCCCAGTGAAGATTCGGAAGTTCATATACGGATTGAGGCGGTGTTTCCCGAGATGTCGGGCTCGGGCCCACGACACTTATGCTAAGTACATCCGATTAGCCACGATCTATAATGGGAAGTATCTGCTTGGCGGGTTGTTGCCCGCTCTGTTGGCGTCTGTCCCAGCGGTGTGGGGCGTAAGAGAAAGTTTGACTTTCGGGAGGCGGCAGCGCCGCCAAGGGCGATTCGAAGCAGATCATCGGAGAGCTCGATCCGTTTCACCCAGACAGCGAGGAGGACCAGGCGAGTTCCGCTTGTGCCACGCCAGGAAAGTCCACGCCGGAGCTTGTCGGCTGGACCTAGATTGTGCTTCCGTTGTGGTAGAGAGGGCACATGGCCCGTTTTCGTGATCGACCCGGCTATGGCGGCTCGGCCCCAGTAGCGGCGGCGGTCGAGTGTTTGCTACGACCCGTCAGGAGGCCCAGCGTCACGGATGCCGCGTATGGCGAGTGCACGCTTCTTGTTTTAGATCACTGCGCATTTGTCTTGTTTGATTCTGGTTCCACGCATTCTTTTGTATCGTGTTGTTTCTTGAGCATGCTAAGTTAAGACTAGAGCCTCTAGGTTTGAGTTATCTGTTGCAACTCCTTCGGGAGTTGATATGTTGGCTAGAGATAAGATTAGGGATGGTCGGATCGAGATATCAGGAGAGTTGCTAGTGGCTACGCTCATAGTCCCGCCTATGAGCGGTTTTGATGTGATTCTTGGTATGGAGTGGTTAGTGCTAACCACGCGTTGATTGACCGCCACCGAAAGAAGTAGTGTTCGGGCGCTGGTGGCCCGGCTTTAAGTTTTCGTGGAGTCAGGGTGGAGTTTTGCCGCCGATGGTGTCGGTGTGAAAGCTCGTCGTTTGCTAGCTCATGGAGCTTGGGGCTATCTAGCCAAGTTATGCAGGAAGAGCGCCCCTCGTTATCTGTTGATCAGTCACCGGTCGTGCGGGAGTTCGCGGATGTGTTTCACGAGGAGTTCACGGGGTTGCCCCAAAGAGAGAGGTTGACTTCATTATTGAGCTCGAGCCGAGGACCCTCCCTATCTCGAAGGCTCCGTATCGCATGGCGCCAGTGAGTTAAAGGCGAAGATTCGATTGCGGGGAGATGTTAGACCGAGGGTTCATCCGTCCAAGTGTGTCCCCCCGGGGAGCACACGATTCATTTGTGAAAAGAAGGATGGTTCTATGCGCTTATGTATTGATTACGCGAGCTTAATAAGGTGGTGATGAAGAATAAGTATCCGTTGCCCGTATCGATGATTTGTTCGATCGGCCGAGGAGCTTGGTGTTCTCAAGATAGATCGAGATCGGTTACCATCGATTTGCGGATCGGGGATGCCGACATTCCTAAGGCGACTTTCGAGTCTAGATATGGTCACTATGAGTTTGTGGTCATGTCGTTTGGATTGACCAATGCCCACCAGCGTTCATGGACATGATGGATAGGGTGTTCAAATCATTTTTGGACGGCCGTCATCGTGTTCATTGGCGATATTCCCGATTTATTCGAGGTCTAAAGAAGACCATGCAGAGAGCATTTGAGGCGAGTATTGGCGGCTTTGAGGGAAAACCGGCTTTATGCGAAGTTTTCCAAATGTGATTCTGGTTGGAGCGGTGGCCTTCCTAGGCCACGTAGTTTCGAGAGATGGTATAGCCGTGGACCCCGCGAAGATTGAGGCCGTGAGTTCATGGGCCAAGCCGACTTCGATTTGCCGAGATTCGCGGCTTTGCAGGTTTGGCGAGTTACTACCGTCGGTTCGTCAAGGACTTTTTCGCTATAGCCTCGCCTCCTCACTCGTCGGCGAGGAAGGGTGTCGAGTTTGTTTGGGACGGCGAGGTGTGATGAGAGCTTTGCGGCTCAAGCGCGATTTGACCCGGCACCGATGTGTTGGCGATCCCGGAGGGGACAGTGGTTTCGTGGTCTCTGATGATGCTTCCAAGTTTGGATTAGGTTGTGTGTTGATGCAAAGACGGGAAGGTCATTGCCTATGCTTCCGTCACCAAGCCGTATGAGCGAGAACTACCCGACTCATGATATGGAGTTGGCGGCGATGGTGTTTGCTTGAAGATTTGGAGGCATTACATGCGGTGAGCGGATTGAGATGTTTACCGATCACGAGCCTCAAGTATCTGTTTACTCGAAGGAGTTGAATATGAGAGAGGAGATGGTTAGAGTGGTAAAGGATTATGGCTGCGAGATTTTGTACCATCGGGTAAAGCCAATGTAGTGGCGATGCTTTGAGCGGAAAGACGTCGCACTCTGCTGGCGTTGTTGAGTTCAGCCCAGTTTGCGAGAGAGAGAGTTCGAGCGGGCGAGGTTGCGATGTTGTTGGGGGAGAGGTTACCGCGAGGGTAGCTCGATTTGACTATTCACCGTCGATTCGGCGTGGATTATAAACGACCGGTTAGGTGACCCGCACTTAAGAGATTGGTTGACCGAGTCGATCTTGTGGTGACTTTGACTTTGTGTATTCACGGACGGTGGGTTGACTTATAGAGGCGGTTGTGTGTTCCGGACATTGCGAGTTTTGAGCGAGTTGCTCGGAGGCCACATTCCCCTTTTGCTTGGCACCGGGGTACCAAGATGTATCGAGACCTTAAGCGAGACTTTACGGTGGATGGGAATGAAGAGAGATGTGGCGAGTTTGTCGGTAGGTGTCTCACTTGTCGGCAAGTGAAGGCACCAGCAGAGAGGCCCGGTGGTTTATTGCGCCATCGAGTGTACCCAGTGGAAATGGGAAGAGATCTCCATGGACTTTATCTCTGGTTTGCCAAGGACTCAGGAAGTTCTCTCGATTTGGGTGATAGTCGACCGTTTGACCAAGCGCGCACACTTCATTCCGGTAGAGACACTTATACCGTGGAGCAGTGGTAAGATTGATTGTTTTGGAGCAGATCATCCGTTATCATGGTGTGCCGGTGAGGATTGTGTCCGATCGTGACTCATGATTCACTTCTCGTTTTCGAGAGGCGCTCTAGAAGGGTTTGGGCACAGAGTGCAATTTCAGCTCGACTTTTCACCCTCGGACGGATGGTCGGTGAGAGAGTGAATCGATTCTCGAGGATATGTTGAGGGCTTGTGTGTTGGATTTCCCAGCGGTGGGACCGATATCTGTACTTGATGGAGTTTGCCTATAACAACGATTACGATCGGCGATTGGATGGCTCCATTCGAGGCATTGTATGGTAAGCGTTATCGGTCCCCCCGTGTTGCGGGAAGAGGTCGGTGATAGACGAGTTTTGGGTCCCGAGATTCTGCAGATTGACCAATGGTGCGGTCTGAGAAGATTAGAGCTCGTATGTTGAGCTCAGGCGAGAGAAGTGAGAAGAGTTCTGCCGATGTTGGCGTCGAGATTTGGAGTTTGAGGTTGGTCGGCATGTGTTCCTTAAGGTTGCTCCGTGCGAGGTGTTACGAGGTTTGGTAAGCGTGGGAAGTTGAGTCCCCGTTTTGTTGGTCCATTTGAGATCCTAGAGAGGATTGGCGAGTTGCTTACCGGTTAGCCCTACCTCCGTCACAATCAGCGGTGCATAGTGTTTTTCATGTATCGATGTTGAGGCGGTATGTGCCGGACCCGTCGCACATTGTGGACTTTGAGCCTTTGCGGTGAATGAGGATTTGAACTTCGAGGAAAGCCGGTGAGGATCCTTGCCTTTGAGACCAAGGCGTTGCGTAATCGCGAGATTCGTTTAGTAAAGGTTCGATGGAAGAGTCGGGGTTACGAGGAAGCCACTTGGGAGCGGGAAGGCGAGATGAGGTTGCATTACCCGGTATTTTCTGTCTTAAGGACTTTCGAGGACGAAAGTCATAAAAAGGAGAGGAATATTGTAACGACCAGGTTTTCTTCCCGGTCTTCGGTATGCCCTAGGGTAATTTGGTAATTTGGTGGGCCGTCGCCGAGTCGTTTGTGTCTTTTCGATTACTAAAATTATTGGATGGTTTTGTAGGTTTTGGAGGGGTTTGTGGTTTGGTTTGAGCAAGGTTCGTTGCAAAAGTAAAAATAAAGTAATTTGTCTTTGCAGTAGGGGTTTGAACCGGGTCTCTGGGAAGCTTGTAGAGAGGTGTGCCAATTGAGCCATTAGGTGCTCTTGTTGCTCTTTCTGCATCACATCTTAGTTAACCTTGGATTTTGGAGTTTTGGTGCATTTGGTTAAATGAAATAGAATTAGGTTATTCCATCTTCTTCTCCAAAACACCTCTTGGCCACCCAAGCTTTCTCCCAAGCTCTCCTTGCCGATTCTTCATCCTTGCATCTCCTTGGGTTCGATCATCATCATTCCGGGTAGGTATTGATCTTCTTCTTCTTCTTCTCATCCGTTTGGTGTGCGTTTGGCCAAGTGAAAAGAGGTGTGTTGTGTGTGTTGTGTTGATTGCAGCCAGCCGAGTGTAGCCGAGCCAGCAGCACAGATCGTCCAGCCGATCGCTCGCACGCCCAGATCTGTCCCAGCAGCCTTGCCGTTCGCCCAGCAGCACAGATCGCCCGATCGCTCGCACGCCAGGAGGTCCTCGCCAGCGCCCGCGTCGCCCATCGCGCGCCCTCGCCGTGTCCGCTGCCGGCCCGCTCGCGCGCGCGCCCTCGCCGTGTCGCTTGCGGCCCCGCTCGCTCGCGCGCCCTCGGCGTGTCGCTTGCGAAGCGCTCGCCGCGCGCGCCTTCGCAGACGTTCGCCGCGCGCGCGTCCTCGCTGAAGCATTGCTCGCCGTGTCGCGCATCGCACGCCGGCGCCGCGCGCCTTAGCTTGAGAGCCTTCGCCGCGCGCAAGTCACTGCCGTCTTGCGTGCCGGCGCGGCGGCCAGCAGCGTCCGTCGTGCCGTGCTGCTGTAGCGCGTCCTTGCCGTGCCGGCTCGCGCCAGTGACCCCAAGCTCGTGTCGTCGCGCCGCGTGAGTTCCCGAGCCGAGCTTCTTTGTTTCTATTGTTGTTTAGATATTTTAGATGCTGATTATTGTTGGTTTGCTAGGTTCCGCTCGCTAGCTCGGGATTGTTCATGACTTAGGATTTGTGTGTAGAAGTCTTGGAGACCAAGGTAAGGATTTCTTACAGGGGTTGTGTGGGCCTCTTGGTATATTTGTGATTGTTGTTTTGTATGCTGTGTATGATTACTAGCATGTTTATCTCTAGGTGCTCTGTTCGGAATTCTGGTGGCATGAACTCTTGTATTGTTTCTCATGTTAGCCCATGCTAGGTTGTTCTATTCTAGCATGTTCGATATCATTCTTGCTTCGTAGTATCATGCTAGGTTCTTTGTATCGATGAGCACGTATTGACTGCATTGATTGAATCGTTATTATTGTTAAGGTTTAGAATTGAGGTAGATAGACTCATCGGGCCCGATGCATAAAGTATCTTGCATCTATGGCAAGGACGTTCGAGGCAGTTCTCCGTCCTTGGACCCCGTGAGGGATTAGCTATCCCAACCGGTAGGCCCTGCAATCTTGGGTGAGGGTGGCGGTGTTAAATGCCCCAACGGTCGGGATGATGACTTGGCATTGCCTCGCCCCCGGCGATCGGCACGTCCTCGGCGTGTTCGCCGTAGCCCTTGATTGCCACTGTTAGGGCAAGGACCGCTTCACGGTGTAAGCCTACCACGGCCGGTTCCTTAGCCTCAGTGCGGTGGTACGGTGACATAGTTCACGTGTCAGTCTCACACCCCTATGTCGGTGACACCGATCCAGAGATTTAGTTAGGCATGGTGATCGAACACGGGCGGCTTGCCACTGACCCGGCACCCCGAGTTTGCGGTAGCATGCGGTGCTCGCCACGCTCATTACTGCGCGCCGGTGGAGAGCTCCTCGGGATCTTGAGCGAGTGCACCTTTCGTATCGATAGTAGGCGGTGAGGCGGGACTTGTTCTGTATAGCGCGTTTAGTGTGTTGTGGTATTTCCGGACTAAGACCACGAGTTGGCATCCGAGGTCCAAGTGTGGACTTAGCTATGTGCTCCGCTCTCGTGTTTGTACTCATAGCTTGCATACATTCTTCTAGATGATCATGTATATCGTATTGTACCCGGTTGGGGATTCTTCTGGGTAATTCGTTACTCACCCTTATTACGTGGTTTTCCACGGGTAATCAAAGCGGGAGGAGACAGGATGGGTGATGGAGGAGGCGTGATCATGGAATCTATTTGTCATCTCACGATTATTCTATTTTATTTATCATGACTCTTGACTTTTGTTATTTCCCTGAATGCATGTAGGCGGGCACAGAGCCCGGGATGTTTTCTTACGTTTTATGGATTCCAGCATATTTATACTTGTGGATTGTTTTAATGGTTTAAATAAATCTCTGATCAGAGTATGCTTTTAGAAATGTATGTTTTGGTTGTTGAATGTTTCTGTTTTTACTTGGGATCCGAAATGTATTTTTCTTAATACCTTTTATTTTCACTACATGCATTGGGGTAAAGGCCCATTTAGAGCCCCTTTTGGGTCGGGTCTTTACATTCGACTACCCTTGAGTTTCCTTGGTACGAGTAGAGTTGGCATCGATGATGCGTGGTTGGTCCAGCGTGGGAGCCATGTGTTGGATGGATTGTGCGGAGCACATTTGGTGGACACATTGGTATGAGGTTGTTAGCTTGGTGTGGTTATGCTCTTGTAGAGTGAGTTGGCCAATGGGGCATTTCGTGGTGAGTTGACCCCGAGTGGGTTTGAACTCTTGTTGCTCCCTTGCTAGTTGTGGCTCTTTTTGGAGGCAAAGGTTACCTTGTGTTAGAGTTCGTGTTGGATCTTAAGGAATCAAGTTGGAGCTGTGCACGCCAGTGTACTCTTGTGTAGCTCGTTCCTTGGGGTATGTTTTGGGAACCACGAAAGGTTCGTGTTGAGAAACCAGATGCTCGATCCTTGAGGTGTTAGGGCTTTAGTTCTTGGCAAGTGCCCTAATTTTGATCGTAAGGATACCGTGCTTGTAGCCGGGTTGTTGCTTAGGCAAGTTATGCTAGTTGGCCTTTGACACAGGTAGAGGAATTTCTTGTTGATCGATGGTTGGAGTTGATTGGAACTAATAAAAGGCGGTGGTAGCAAAGCTGCGTAGTTTTTATCTGTCATTGCTAAGAGTGTTGACCTAATCCCTACCCAGGTAGAAGCTCGATGTGGTCGATGCTTGAGTTGGAGGTGACACATTCGTAGTATTTCTGGTCTTCTTGGTCTTTCGAGGAGTTGGAGCGCGCCAGCATAGTTGAGATGCTAGAGAGAGAGTTGTGCCCGTGTAGCCGGTTATGCATTAGACCGTTTTGACGGTGTGTGTGTCGGAGGGTGATCGGAGGAACCCTAGGTTGTGGAGAGCCTCACGAGCTCGGCCGGACCAGGCGGTGTTCCTCGGTCGAGTTCTTTGAAAGCTTGTAGTCGGTTGACGAGCTAGTGTTGTTTTAGTACCTCGCGTTGGCTTGAAAGCGTTATCTGTTTGTGCTTGTAGTTGGCCAAGGGTTGGTTCCCATGTTGTTGTAAGAGCTAGCTTGGTTGGAGCAAGCGGGCGTGGCCACGAGGACTTGCTCTTGTTTGAAAGGTTTCAAAAGTTTGCTCCTCCTTCGGTGTTTGGATAGATCTTTGCTAGTTCTAAGTTGGTGGTTCAATAGATTGTGGAGTTTAGTTTGGAAGATGAGTTAGGCCTAAGCTAAAAGGAGGAAGTCATTCGTTTAGCTTGATTGGACTTGAGAGTTGCATGTCCTTGGAGGCGAGCTTCGCCAATTGTAAGCTTGAGTTGAGTTCTGCAGAGCAAGCCTTTTTAGAGCTTTGCTCCTGGTTTATTGCTTGCGTTCGTGGTTGGCATTTAGTTGAGCCAAAGTTGAGGGGGTTGCCATAGAGGTGCCGTGGCATTGGTTGGTTAAACCTTTGAGTTGTTATCCTCGAGGTGTTGTGTTGCAAGTAGCCGCGTGTTGTTTTATTCCTTGCAGCTCGAGATTTCTGAGAGAGGTATGTTGTTTGTTTTCTTGTCTGGCGATATTCTCTAGGGCCAGTGGCTGATCGGATTGCATTGGAAAGTTGTTGTCGGCCGATGAGGGGCTCCAATATATTAGTTTGGCTGAGTGGAGCCTGTTCCTGGACCTTGTTGTTCATGGGTGGCCGTAGCTGAAGTTTCAGCTAGTGTGAGTGGCGTTAGCCGTCTGGTGAACCAGGTATGTGCCCCTGGCTTGAGTGCGTCGGTGCTCTTCAAGATGGTTGCTTAAGTGTTGTGGACGCGTTCTAGTTGGACAAGTTTGCCTTTGGGATCGGCCGCCAGGTGGTGGTTCGATTGGATTTCGTTAAGGCTTATAGGCACCCATTGGAGTTCGTTGGTCTCTTGTGAAGTAAGAGTAGGCTGACTGGTTTCTGAAACCCGAGAGGTTCAGTTGGTTGGCCAACATGGTGTAGGGATGAGATTGTTCGTTAACAGCTGTGAGTATTAAGAGGAGTACGCCGGTGCGTGGCGTAGAGTTTTAGAGCATGTGACCCGTCCACAAGTTTGCTGAGAGTAGCGTCGTGGAGAGGCGTTCAGAGATGGGTCAGCAGGGATAAGTGAGCCCTAGGGTTGTGAGACCGTTTGAGAGTTGGTGCGAGTTTGAGGATGTGGCTTACCGACTAGCACTATCGCATCTTTTTCTTCGAAGCTCAGTGTATCTTCAGTTTTGGTTGAGATAGTTTGTGGCAGACTCGATGCCTTTTTGGCTTGAGCCTTTGGAAACCCAAGAGGGTTGGGATTTCGAAGAAGGACTAGTGTTGGCTTGACAAGGAGTTGGTTGGTTAAGGATCAGTGGAGTTTTCTTGAGTTGTTTTTCGTCTTAGGACTTTCGAGGGACGAAAGTCCGAAAAGAGAGGAGTATTGTAACGGCCCGATTTTCTATTTCGGTTTCCTGTGTGTTTCGGGACATTATGCGGGTGTTCGGATGGGCCGTTAGAACTATTTTAACCCTTAGGGGTATTTTGGTCTTTTTGCCCCCGGTCAGGGTTTTGTGGATTTTCAGGATTCCAGGGTCACTCCTGCCCTTGTCGAGGCTTGATTGTTGTTGGTTGCAGGACCCAAGAAGTTCGGGCTAGTTGGTTGGAAGTTTGGAGGTGATTTGGTAATTAACAAAATTATTGTTAATTTAAGTGCTTCCATTGGGATTTGAACCCTTGCCCTTGATGGTGATTTGGGAGCTTGGTTTAAATGAGTTTTAATAAGGAGAAAAGGTTGCTTCAGCCGGGACTCGAAGGAGGAAGCCCGGGGAAGAGATTAATGTCACCAAGACCTATTTAAATTAAGAAAAGGAAAGAAATTCAAGAAAATCCCATTCCCCTTGTTTTACCTGTCTCTCTCTTTCTCTCCCTCTCCTTGCCGACCTCACCAAGAAACCCAACCGAGCCGCACCGAGCCACCCTGAGCCACCAGCCCCAACAGCAGCCCCTGCCTGCCATCAGCCCTGTCGCCCAGCCGAGCAGCCTAGACGCCTGTCGCAGCCGGCAGCCGTCGCCCGAGACGCGGGCGGCGGCAGCATGCGTCGCCGCCACGGCCGTCGCCAGCGCCCGTCTGCGCCGCGTCGGCGTCTCCGTCTGCCTGCTGCGCGCGCCCGGTGCGCCCGTACCCGATGCCGTCCACGCTGCATGATCCGTGTCGCCGCGGCAAGACGTCCGCGCGCTGTCCCCTGCGCAGCGCGGCGCCGGGCCCCCTACCGCGCCCGGTGTGCCCAGCGGCGCCGGTCGCTCACCCAGTACACGCCCTGCTGCGCCACCGCCACCGAGAGCCTGTTTTGCCGAGATAGATGGGATCGAGACCTAGTGCCTTCTCGGTTGGTAATTCCCGAGCCTCCACTCTTTTGGACCTTAAGATGTTAGTTGTTGGTTGCTTAATTAGGATGATTTTTATTGTTTGCTTAGGTTGCTCTGGTACATTTAGAAGCTCGAGGGTTTCTTGTTGGTTGAGGTAGTTAGTTCTGCTTGTTCCCAGGTAAGGATTTCTTACCGTGGTTGTGTGGACCCTGCGATGCCATCATGATTGTGCCTTGTATGCTTGGTTGCTATTATGAGTATGCTAGCTACTGAACAGCTTGTGTTTGAAATCTTGCTTGCATGTTGCTTGTTGTTCATGTTAGTGCCATGCTAGGTTTGTTCTTCCAGCATGCCATGTCTTGTGATTGTATGAAATTTCCAGTGGGTAGGTTACATGATTTCTCTTGCTTCCAGATCGTGTTGCTCTTGTGTCCCTGATATATTCTGTTAGTTCCATGCAAGGGGTTTAATTATCTTGGCATACCTTGTTCTATTTTATCCTGTTAGTTCCGTGCCAGGCATAGGCGGGTGATGTATAGTGTAGAAGACTGTAGGGGTAACTAGTTTAGGTCCCGCTCGGGTAAGTCCCCGATGGGCATCACTGAGTTGGAGGTGTAAGACCCCGATGGGCATCCTAGGTGTGTAAGTCCCCGATGGGCATCACTGAGTTGGAGGTGTAAGACCCTGATGGGCATCCTAGGAGTGTAAGTCCCCGATGGGCATCACTGAGTTGGAAGTGTAAGACCCTGATGGGCATCCTAGGTGTGTAAGTCCCCGATGGGCATCACTGAGTTGGAGGTGTAAGACCCTGATGGGCATCCTAGGTGTAAGAACCCGACCCAAAACATGGTCCTAAACCTGGGTTCTCACTCAGGATGCAAGTTAAATATGATAACAAGCGGTTTAGAGCTCATATTTAAAAACCTTTCAAAACATATGAGAAGGGGGAGCCCTTAAAACATAACCAACAATTTTCATTTAAAACAATCCAACAAAGTAAAACAACCTGGCCAGTGTTTAATAAAATATACAATACAATTTAAGCAACGTTTTAAACAATGTTCCCCTAGGACTCTGTCCATCTACATCTTTGAATAAACAATGCAATAATAAAAGACAGAGTGCTTGGCGGTTCCCCATGATCAATCGGCTCCTCCGCTAGCCCTCCCGGTGTTGTCCCAAGTTACAGAAAGGTAAATAAGGGTGAGTATAAACATACTCGTGAAGAATCCCAAGCAGGGGTACAATACGATACATCAGTCATCTAGCACCTCAACATGCAAGCAAGCGACTATCAACACGGATCATAGCTCAACGAGCTCATAAAATAAGATGCGGAAACATCGGAAGTCTCTTACTTAGGAATCATCGGAAGTCTCCTACTTAGGCCTAATGATTAGTTCTCATAACCAATCCGGGACATCTCAGGGTCTTTCTCCCTCGGCCAATTGATCAGCCCAAAACCGATCCCAAGATGTCCGATACCCTCGAGGTCTTTCTCCTCGACCAATTGATTAGCTCAAAAGCCAATCCCAATGGGTGTCCTCAAGGGCCTCTTACCCTCGCTAACAATCTGGACTATCGGGAGTACCCATGATCGGCTCTAAAGCTGGAAGAAGCGGTGTACTCACGAACATTAGCCCGGGGAGCTCTCCGAGCGGCGACTAATGCGCGTGTGCGCGCACACCGCATGCTCATCTCAGTAACGGCGTAAATGCGGGGCCTAAGGGCAAACTACGCGGGTCAGTGCGCATGCCTAAAGACTCGGAAGCGGTGTCACCGAACACAGAGTGCGAGGCCCTCGGCACTCATCATGCGGCACTGTACCACCGACTGAAGCTAAGAACCGCCAAAGCGCAGCTTGCACCGTTGGCGGGGTTCCGCTCTAGCGAGCTACAAACTAGGCTTATGCCGATGTGGTAGCTACATCCACATCGGTGCGGGGAAGCAATGTACGTTATGCTTCGCTCTACTCCCGACCGGTGGGGACAAAGTACGTTATGTCGCTCTCGGCCTCACCGGATGATGACAAACCCTTCTACGCTATCTAAGAATACCGAGTAAATCAATGATTCTGGCTAGCAAGCAATGACCGACATCAATCACGTTTACCTAGCATGATACTACAACTTAAGCGGGAATCACAAGCATCTTTGGAAGAACAAACCTAGCATGGCACTAACATGTAAAATCAACAAACATGCTAGCAAGAGATCAAACAAAGCGCCTATCGCTATCATGCTCATAACAATCGGCAAACATACAAGGCACAATCGAGATATATCGCGAGGTCCACACAACCACGGTAAGAAATCCTTACAGGACAAGCGAGAAAATAATCACAAATCAACCAAGCAATCCTCGAGCCTTTAATCGAACCCAAACAACCTAAACATAAAATAAAGCGGCCCCAATCAAATACATAAAAGCAGCCCAAATAAATCCCTAAACAGACCAACAAATCGGGGCCCAACGAAGAAAAGACTCGGGAAATACCATCAGAAGCCACAAGGCTCGGGCCTACCCGGCCACACACAGGCGGTGGGGGCGAGAAGAAGCGGTGGTGGGCGGGCGCCTGTGGCCCAGCGCTGGGCACGCGGGCGCGCGGTGGCGCGCGCGCAGGCGGTGGCTATTGGGCGAGGCAATGGCGCCGCGGACGCAGGCTCGAGCTCTACCGGGCGGCGACACTGCGCGCGGCTTAGCGAAGGGCGGCGCGCGCGCGCGGCGCGCGCGGCGGCGACGCGACGCGACGGGCTCGGGGCGCTCGGGAAGGCACGACGACCTCTGAGGAGCGACTTCGGTGCGGCGAGGGCTCGGGCGACTCGACACGGACTGGGCGACACGGTGGCGGCACGGGCGATGCCGATCTGGGCTCGGCGTGACCAAGGCGACACGGAGATGGCACTGGCGATGCTGATCTGGGCTCGGCGCGACCAAGGCGACACGGAGATGCGATCGGGCGCTGGGGTGCTTCGGACGGCATGGGCATGGGCGAGTGGGCGGCTGGAGCGGCGGCGCGGCTCGCTGGACATGGTGTGACTAGGGTTTGGGCATGGTGCGGCTAAATTTGGACATGGGCGACCAAGGGCTGCTCGAGTGGAGGAGAGAGAAAGGGAGAGAAAAAGGAATTTTGTGGATTTTGGAAAATAAAAGGAAAAATAAAAGGAAAAAGGGAATTAAAAGGAAAAATGGGATTTTATCCTCCTTTCCATCCTTAACCAATTTTCTTACCAAATTTAAATAAGTCTTAAAGTCCTTAAATCCCATTTCCGGCTTCCTCCTTGAGACCCATTTGGGTGAAGCAACCTTTTCCAAACAATAACTCTCACTTAAAACAAACTCCCAAATCATCTCTAAGGGCACAGGCTCGAATCCCAAAGGAAACACCCAAACAAAGATCACTTTGCCCAAAACCCAAATCACAACCGAACTCCCAAACGAATACCCCAAACATCGGGACTCATGACCACCAACATACAAGCCTCAACAAAGCGGGAGTGCCTCGAAGCCCCGAAAATCCACAAATCCTGCCAGGGAGCCAAAAGACCAAAATACCCCTAAGGGTCAAAAGCAGCTCTAACGGCCCTTGAACCATGAATCTGAACCGGAAGCACCTCGAGGCTGGAATAGAAAAGCGGGCGTTACAATACTCCCTCCTTTTAAGACTTTCGTCCTCGAAAGTCCTAAAACGAACTTGACTCTATGAATACTCCATTGATTCTTAGCCAACTGAACTTCTCGGCTAAAACAACACTAGCCCTTCTCTGATAACCAAACCCTCTTGGGTTCTCAAAGGCTCAAAGCCACAATGCTCTCCAATCTGCCACAAACTATCTCAACAAAGAGACGAGGAACACAAAACTTGCACTGCTGCCAAAGACGGGGCAAAGCTAACCACTGCTCCAATCCGCTCAAGGATCTCAAAAGCCCTACAAACTTGGGGCTCGGCCAAAACCCGCTAAACCAACACGGAACACCTCTCAGCGGTGTTACTCTCAAAGAAGCGCAGCGGGGTGGGCACAAGCTCCAAAACTCAACGCCACGCACCTTTGGCGTAACTTCTCTGAATGCCCCTGGCCCGATAACAAAGCGCCTCAACACAACGCCAAGCTGGCCAAACAACTGAACCTCTCAGGTTCCAGAAACCAAACGGCCTACTCTTTCTTCACAAGAGACCAGCGAACCACAAGGCTTGCCTAAAGCCTTAACGAAAAACAATCGAACCACCAACTGGCGATTGATCCAAAAGGCAAACTTTTCCCACTAGCACAAGCTGAAACTTCAGCTACGGCCAACCCTAAATGGCCAAAAACCAGAGCCTGAGCTCCACTCGGCCAAGCCAACAAGCTGGAGCCTCACAGCGGCCGAACACAAACTTTTCCATGCAAACCTACTAGCAATCGGCCAAAGAGAACATTGCCGGGCAAGGAAACACCCAACATTGCTCTCATTGAAAATCTCGGCAGAAGAAGAACCAAACCCTCACGGGGCTACCCGACCAACTCACAATGACTTTAGGAAAGCGGCCCAAAGGCTAACCAACCAATGCCACGGCACCTCTGTGCCAACACACTCAAGCGAGGCTCGGCTATTCGCCAAGCTGAAAGCTCAACAACTAGAAACAAAAGCCGAGAAGGGCTTGCTCGTGAAACTCAACTCAAGCTCATAACGAGCAAAGCTTGCCTCAAGCTACCACTCAACACCTAAGTCCCCTTTGGCTACTCAAGGGACTTCCTCCTTTTAGCTCTCGAGGCCTAACTCATCTTGCGACTAGAAACTCCACACTCGAAACATTGCAAGGAAAACGAACCGATGAGGCTATCTCCAAAGATAATACTCGAGGTTGGCATCCATGGTGCAACTCAACCACCAAGGAAAACTAGGGGGAAAAACTTCAAACCCCAAGAACCAACAACTTACCAAAGCCAAAAGCTCAACTCTTAAAATCGGGTGGCCACCGCTCTTGCGGGGACAAACAACTTTTTGCTTGCTAACAACACAATGCGGGGACCCTCTCATTTGGGCTAACCAGCTGCGCTACTCACGATCAACTACACAACTCGGGAGCTACGCCGACTCCTCAACGGGAACGATTTCCCGGCAAGCAAACTCTAAAGGGCGTGAACATCACACACGCTCACGACTTGCTCAAACCCAAGGGCTACATCAACCAACTCTCTTGGAAGCAACACCCAAGGGAAACTCAACCGATTGGACCACCAATCCGAGAACTAGCCGAACTTACTCAACCACCGAGGAGGAATCCACTCCCAAAACAACCGGACTAGGAACAAATCCTCGTGGGCAACGCCCTGCAGCTCGAACCAAGCAAGCTCTTGAAACATCAAGAGAACCAAATCTTAGTCAACACCAAGCACCAACTAGCCTCCAAAACCAAACAAGCACTAGCTTGCTAGGCGCCAAATCTGCAAGCAACTCACCCAAGGAACACTTTGCACAGGTCTAAGCGAGCTGGAGAGGCTCTCCACAACTAGAGATCCTCACGATCACCCTCCGACACACACGTCAACAACGATCTAACTAACAACCGGCCACGCGGGCACAACCCTCTCCGGCATCTCAACTCTGTTTGGCCAACTCCAACTTGGAAACCAAGGGGCGGAAGCGCTACGGGAGGCGTCATCCTCCTACTCAAAGCAAGAACCTCAACATACCTTACGCCCAAGGTAAGGATCGGACAGCTTTCTTAGCCAAAGCGATCGAAAGCTGCGCGGCTTGCCACTCTTTGCTCTTGTTCGGTTCCAGCTGAAGTCTAACGAGGCAAGGCCCAACTAGCAAAACTTGCTTAACCAACAACCCGACAAGCGAGCACGGCATCCTTACAACCCAAAGCTAGGGCACTTGCGAGAACCCAAGCCTTGACACCTCAAAGGCGGTTGGCTCCTCAACACGAACCTCTCGTGGTTTTCCCAAACATGAACCACGGGCGAGCTACGCAAAAAAAGTACACCGGGGTGTCTGGCTCCAACTTGATCCCTTAAAGTCCAAAGCCAACAAGGCTCTAACACAGGGCAACTTTTGCCTCCAAACAAAGCCACTACTAACCAGGGAGCAACAAGAGTTCAAACCCACTCGGGGCCAACTCACCACGAAAAGCCACATTGGCCAACTTACTCTTACAAGCGCAAAACCACACCAAGCTAACATTCCTCAAAACAACGTGCTCACTAAACGCGCTCCGATCAGCCATCCAACTCATAGCTCTAACACTGGATCAACCACGCATCCACGATGCCAACACTACCCATACTAGGGTAACTCAAAGGGTAGCCGACTCATGCTACCAGCAACTGGCTCAGAAGCGCACAACACAGGCGCGAGAACTCAAACTTGCTAGCTCTTAACGACCCTCTGACATCCTTTGGTACCCAACTCTCGGTGACCCTGGAAAGCTCTTACTTTCCCTCGAAAACATCATACTTGTAGTCCTCTGACTACCACCGAGCTAGATCTCTTATGCAACCCAAACAGGTGCAAGCTCAGGAAAAGGGGTACAAGACTTGCGGGGATGCTATACTCTGGGCAGCCAAGGAACCATCTGCACAAAAGGGCCAACAGGCCTCAAATCTAGGCCTCCTCTCAAAGCCTAGTGCCAACAAGCACTACATCCTTTACGACACAAATCAGCCCTAAATGAGCTTTCGCCCCTCGGAGGAAAGTCACACTCCAAGTGACGGGGCAATGGCACTTCGCAAAGGAGTCCAAACACTCGGCGACCTAATCTGCGGCTTCTCGACCAGCAGTTTTATGCTAAGGCCTACTCACGCATCCCACTCGATGCTCACAAAATCTCGGGCTAACTTTTGCATCTCACTCGATGCTCAACAAAAGCTCGAGCTAACTCCTCGGTGGCGTCAACTAGTTCCACTGGGAACATCCAAATAAAAAGAGTGCTCCACTCTACTAGCCCATTGAAATCCACATACGGATCAAACCACGGCAAGCAAACTCCAAAGCGCACCACAGCTCACGAGGGCACTAAAAGAAGCGGGTGCACAACAACGGCATGCTTGCAAGGGGGCACAGATGTCTCTACATACGCCTCAAGCCACTAACACGGCAACTTGCCAATCAATCGAGGCGTGGTGGAGACTCTGCTAGTCCACTCTCTCAAGGGACTACCACCACCAGCTGCTGTACCAAGCGGCCACGGGGGCCGGCACACCTCGGCCTGCGAGCAGCGAGGACATCCCAACACACGGATGCTAAACTCAAACTGGCCAACCGCTTTACTACTAGCGGTAGGACTTTCTAATACATCGAGCTCTCTGAGGCATCCACTTGCAAAGCGGGCGGCTCCATCAACGCCAACAAACTCAAGCTGCATAAACTTGCTGATCATGCCCTCCAGGGAACCCTCGGGCTACAAGAGGCTGCTCTTGGGGGAAAAATTTGAAACAAACTCTCATTTGGGCTATCTCGTGCCGAGACTCCTCACTCTGGCGCTACAAGCTGCGCGCTGGGTCTTTGCTCTCTCGATAGCTAAAGACACGCCATCAACCCTCTCATGGTTTGGAGCACACTCTGCTCAAGGAGTCATACTACGAGGCGTGCTAGCCTCTACCCCCTCCTCTAGGCAACTCAATTGCCGGGGCCAACTCGCCAGCGGGCTAAACAACCCTGGGACGCGGCCTCAACATCAACACGATCGGTCCAACTCCTCGGTCGGACATGCCAAGCGTCCTGCTCCTCCGAGTGCAATCAACATGCGGCGATCTGCACAAGGCACCTCCACCCTCTCACTGGGGAGAAACCAACAACCGGGCCATAAATGGCCTATGGGAGTCAAATCTCTGCCTCCTCGAGTGCGATCAACATCGGCGATGCACAAAGCATCAAAAGCGGCCCACTCTGGGGCTCTCGCGCTCATCAAACTACTCGCCTTGCTGCGGAAAAGTTGGCATGATGGCGCTCTAAGCCCAAACCAACAACGAGTCGGAACACCGCTCGTCTCCGCTCCACAACTCTACACACGGGGCATAAAAGCTAGAAGAAAAGTATTGTAAATTCTTACCCCTTAACTTAATTGAACTCGAGAAAAACACGGTGGCCGTGGAGTCTTGATGATCATGGGAACAACAACCTACAAAGCGAGGTTAGTCTACAGAATCTATGACTACGTGCTCGATACCAACTGTAAGAACCCGACCCAAAACATGGTCCTAAACACAGGTTCTCACTCGGGATGCAAGTTAAATATGATAACAAGCGGTTTAGAGCTCATATTTAAAAACCTTTCAAAACATATGAGAAGGGGAGCCCTTAAAACATAACCAACAATTTTCATTTAAAACAATCCAACAAAGTAAAACAACTTTGGCAGTGTTTAATAAAATATACAATACAATTTAAGCAACGTTTTAAACAATGTTCCCCTAGGACTCTGTCCATCTACATCTTTGAATAAACAATGCAATAATAAAAGACAGAGTGCCGGCGGTTCCCCATGATCAATCGGCTCCCTCCGCTAGCCCTTCCGGTGTTGTCCCAAGTTACGAAAGATAAATAAGGGTGAGTATAAACATACTCGAGTAAGAATCCCCAACCAGGGGTACAATACGATACATCGGTCATCTAGCACCTCAACATGCAAGCAAGCGGCTATCAACACGGATCATAGCTCAACGAGCTCATAAAACAAGATCTGGAAACATCCGAAGTCTCTTACTTCCGAGAATCATCGAAAGTCTCCTACTTAGGCCTAATGATTGGTTCTCATAACCAATCCGGGACATCTCAGAGGGTCTTTCTCCTCGGCCAATTGATCAGCCAAAAACCGATCCCAAGATGTCCGACACGCTCGAGGGTCTTTCTCCTCGACCAATTGATTAGCTCAAAAGCCAATCCCAATGGGTGTCCTCAAGGGCCTCTTACCCTCGCTAACAATGCGGACTATCGAGAGTACCCATGATGCGGCTCTAAAGCCCGGAAGGAGGCTGGTGTACTCACGAACATTAGCCCGGGGAGCTCTGCGAGCCGGCGACTAACGCGTGTGTGCGCGCACACCGCATGCTCATCTGCACGCAGCCGGCGTAAATGCGGGGGCCTAAGGGCAAACTATGCGGGTCGAACGCATGCCTAAAGACTTCGAGCGGTGTCACCGAACACGGTGAGTGCGAGGCCCTCGACACTCATCTGTGCGGCTGCACCTGTACCACCGACGAAGCTAAGAGCCGGCCAAGGCGAGCTTGCACCGTTGGCGGGGTTCCGCTCTAGCGAGCTACAAACTAGGCTTATGCCGATGTGGTAGCTACATCCACATCATTTGCCGGGGAAGCAATGTGCGTTATGCTTCGCTCTACTCCCGACCGGTGGGGACAAAATGCGTTATGTCCGCTCTCGGCCTACGGATGATGACAAACCCTACTACGCTATCTAAGAATACCGAGTAAATCAATGATTCTGGCTAGCAAGCAATGACCGACATCAATCACGTTTACCTAGCATGATACTACAACTTAAGCAGGAATCACAAGCATCTTTGGAAAAACAAACCTAGCATGGCACTAACATGTAAAATCAACAAACATGCTAGCAAGAGATCAAACAAAGTCGCCTATCGCTATCATGCTCATAACAATCGGCAAACATACAAGGCACAATCGAGATATATCGCGGGGTCCACACAACCACGGTAAGAAATCCTTACAGGACAAGCGAAAATAATCACAAATCAACCAAGCAATCCTCGAGCCTCTAATCGAACCCAAACAACCTAAACATAAAATAAAGCACCCAAATCAAATACATAAAACAGCCCAAATAAATCCCTAAACAAAGCAGACCAACAAATCGGGGCCCAACGAAGAAAAGACTCAGGAAATACCATCAGAAGCCACAAGGCTCGGGCCAAGACACACACAGCAGCGAGCTAGGCGCGAGAAGAGCACTGGCTGGGCGCTGGGGCGGGCGCAGGAGGCGGTGGCGCGCTGGCGCAGCGGGCGCTGGCGCTGGGGCGAGCAAAGGCGCGCGGGCGCGGGCTCGAGCTCGGTGGCGGCGACACACGGAGCGGCTTGGCAGAGGACGGTGCACAGGCGCGAGCGCGAGGCGACGCGACGCGACGGGATCGGGGGCGCTCGGGAAGGCACCACGACCTATAGGGGCGGCGACTTCGGTGCGGCGGGGCTCGGGCGACTCGACATGGACACAGGCGCGACACGGTGACGGCCTGGGCGATGCCGATCTGGGCTCGGCGCGTGTAAAGACCCGACTCAAAAAGGGGCTCTAAATGGGCCTTTACCCCAATGCATGTATTGAAAATAAAAGACATTATGAAAAATACATTTCGGATCCCAAGTAAAAAGCGAAACATTCAATAATCAAAACATACGTTTCTAAAAGCATACTCACGATCGGAGAGATTTATTTAAACCATTTAAACATTCCACAAGTACAAATAAGTGGAATCCATAAAGCGTAAGAAAACATCCTAGGGCTCGTGCCCGTCTACATGCATTCGTGGGAAATAACAAAATTCAAGAGTCATGATATAATAAAATGGTCGAGAGATGACAATGCAGGATTCCATGATCACGGCTCCTCCTTGACCATCTGTCTCGCGCCTTGGTTACTTGTGGAAAACCACGAGAATAAGGGTGAGTAACGAATTACTCGAGTAAGAATCCCCAACCGGGGGTACAATGCAATATACATGATCATCTAGAAGAATGTATGCAAGCTATGAGTATAAACACGAGAATAGAGCACATAGCTTAAGTCCACACTTGGACCTCGGATGCCAACTTCGGGGTCTTAGTCAGGAAATAAATCCACCACACAATACGCCCTATCGAGAAAGCGAGTCCCGGCCTCGGCTTCATCTTGTCGTCGGACTGAAAGGTGCACTAGCTCAAGATCCGAGGAGCTCTCCGGTGTATTTGTAATGAGCGTAGCGCGCATTGCGTGCTACTGCGAACTATGAAGTGCCGGGTCCCAGTGGCAAGTTGCCCATGTCGATCCACCACGCCTAACTAAATCTACGGATCGGTGTCAGCGACATAGGGGTGTGAGACCTAGACACGTGAACTATGTCGGCTGAACCACCGCACTTTGAGGCTAAGGAATCGGTCGTGGTAGGCTTACACCGAAGCCGTCCTTGCCCTATCGGTGGCAATCAAGGGCTACGGCCGAACACGCCGAGGGGCGTGTCGATTGCCGGGATGAGGCAATGCCAAGTCATCATCCCGACCGTTGGGGCATTTAACAGTCTGCCACCCTCACCCAAGATTGCAGGGCCAGCCGTTAGGGTTAGCTAAACCCTAACGGGATCAGGGACGGAGTACCATCTCGTACGTCCCTATCGTTGATGCAAGTTACGTTATGCATCCGGCCCGAATGATGCTACCTACTTGAACTCTAAACCATAACCATAATAACAATTCAATCAATGCAGTCCAATACGTGCTCAACAGATACAAGGAACCTAGCATGATACTACGAAACAAGAACAGATATCGAACATGCCAGAATGGAACAACCTAGCATGGGCTAACATGAGAAGCAATACAAGAGTTCATGCGATCGAGAATTGAAAGCGAGCACCTAGGGCTAAACATGCTAATAATCATACACGGGCATACAAAACAACAATCACAAATATACCGCAGGCCCACACAACTCGGTGAGAAATCCTTACCTTGGTCGGGAGGCTTCTACACACAAATCCTAAGGCTGCTGGAACAATCCCGAGCTAGCGGCGGGAACCTAGCAAACCAATAATAATCAGCATCTAAAACGTCTAAACAACAAAAGAACGACAAGCTCGGCTCGGGGGAACTCACGCGGCACGGCGACACGAGCTTGGAGCTCGCTGGCAAGCAGGCGCAGCGGCTGGCGCAGCTGCCGCGCGCACGGCAGGCAGGCGCTGGCGCTGGCTGTGCGCTGACGCACGGCAACGATGCGGCAGCGAGGACGCAGCAGCGCGCCAGCGCGCAGCGTCTGGCGTGCGGGCGGCGGCTCGAGCGAAGGCGGCAGCGCGCTGGCCCAGCGTCTGCGGCGGCGGCGGCGCGCGGCCTTGGCTGGGCGCGAGGCGGCGGCGGCGAGCGGGAAGCGCGCGCGTGGCGGCTGGCGTCTGGCGTCTTCTTCTGCGCGCGATCGCGCACGACGACGCAGCGATGGCGTGCGGGAGAAGGCTGCGACGGTGGATCACGGCGCGCGACTGGCGGCGATGGCGTCTGGCGGCGAGGGCTGCTTCAACAGATCTGGCGCGACTGGTGGCGATGGCGAGGGGCGTCGTGCGACGGCAGGGGCGATCGGCGTCGCGATCCGGTTGGTGGGCGTGCGCGACGATGTTTGCTTGGTTGGGCTTCTCTCGGTGGTTGCAATCAACACAAACACACACAACAAACCTCTTTTCACTTGGCCAAAAGCACACCAAGCGGATGAGAAGAAGAAGAGGAAGATCGATACCTACCCGGAATGATGATGAACGATCCAAGGAGGCTGCAAGGATGAAGAATCGGCAAGGGCTATGGAGAGGAGAGCTTGTGCGGCCAAGAGGAGATTTGGAGAAGAAGATGGAATAAACCTAATTTCTATTTCATTTAACCAAATGCACCAAAACTCCAAAATCCAAGGCTAACCATAAAATGATGCGGGAAGAGCAACAAGAGCACCTAATGGCTCAATGGCACACATCTCATAAGCTTCCCGGAGACCAGGGTTCAAACCCATTTGCGGCACAATTTCCTTTATTTTTACTTTTGCATCAAACCTTGCTCAAACCAAACCACAAACCCCTCCAAAAACCTACAAAAACCATCCAATAATTTTAGTGCTGGAAAAGACACAAAGCGACCACGACGGCCCGACCAAAATTACCAAATTACCCCTAGGGCATACCGGAAGACCGGGAAGAAAAAACACAGGTCGTTACAATATTCCCTCCTTTTTATGACTTTCGTCCTCGTAAGTCCTTAAGATGAAACAACACGGATCGTGCATTCTCATCCCGTCCTTCCCGCTCCACGGCGGCCTCCTCCGAACTCGGACTCCTTCACTAAACTTTTACCAACGGATCTCACTTCTACATAGCGTCTTCGACTCAAGACGAGAATACTCATAGGCTTCTCCTCGCAGCCCCTAAACCCTCAATCGGTGCAAGGGCTCAAAGTCCACAATGAGCAATGGGTCGGCACATCTTTGCCCCAACATCGATACATAAAAACACTATGCACAAATTGTCAACAAACAAACTCAACCCTACAACAAATGGCCAAACAAGCTGAACCTTCCAGATTCCAAAACTAAAGCGGCCTACTCTTACTTCACAAGAGACCAACAAACCTCAAACCTTGACTACTGACCTTAACGAGATACAAACGAACCACCAATGGCGGTGATCCAAAAGACAAACTTCTCCAACTAGAACACGACCACAACACTTAAGCAACCATCTTAAGGAGAAATCGCGAACCAAAGGCAAGGGGCACCATCTGGTACACGGACGGCTAACAACACTCACACCGGTGAAACTTCACAGCTACGGCCACCTAAAAAAAAAAAAAAACAAGGGCCAAGCCACGGACCCCACTCGGCCAAGCCAACAAACTAGAACTCCTCATCGGCCGAACGCAACTTTCCAACGAACACCTACCAGCAACCGACCAAGGAGAACATCGCCAGCAAGGAACATCCAACATTCCCCTCAAGGAAAACTTGGGAAGCAAGGACTAAACCATCACGCGTGACTATCTCTGCGACACAACACCTTGAGGAAAGCGGCTCAACGACTTACCAACCAATGCCACGGCACCTGCGTGCCAACTCACTCAACGCGGCTCTCGCTAACGCCAGCTGGGAACTCACAACAACTAGGAACAAAGCCGAGAAGGGCTTGCTCGTGAGAACTCAACCCAAACTTATAACGAGCAACGCTGCCTCAAACTACTACTCAACTCTTAAAATCCAACTAGCTACTCAAAGGACTTCCCCTTTAAGCCTAAGCCTAACTCATCTTCCAACCGTAAGCTCCACTCCCAAAACCTCACAAGGAAAGCGGATAACGACAACCTCAAAGCTTACGGATCACGAGCCACACGAATCCGCAAGACTACCTCGCAAGCTATCACTCGAGGGTGGCATCCAAGGAGCAACTCAACCACCACAGAGGCTAGAGGAAAGGAAATCTTCAATCCCCAAAGAACCAACAACTTGCGAGAACAACTCAACTCTTCTTGGTGGCCTCTCGCCGCTTGCGGGAACAAACAACTCTTGCTTGCTAACAACACAAAGCGAGGACCCTCTCTTTGGGGTGGCCATTTGCGCTACTCGATCGACTACACAACTCGGGAGCTAAGGTGACTCACAAGCGGAAAGCGACTTCCCGACAAGCAAACTCGGAAGGCAGTGAACTCCACACTGCGCTCATTGACTTGCTCAAACCCAAGGCAACAACAACCAACTCTCTTGGAAGCAACACCCAAGAGAAAACTCAACCAATCGGACCACCAAGCCGAAACAAACGGCACTTGCTCAAGCTGCCAGGGATGGGTCAACTCCCAAAACTTGCGACTAGGAACAAGACCTCGGGGCAACGCCCTCGGCTAGAACCGAACTAGCTCGAAACAACAAAGCGAACCAAATCTTGGCCAAACACTCACAAGAGGCGAGAACAACCTTTCTGCGGCCTCTAGAACACCATCCAAGAATCCGCTTAAGCTGGACAAACGACTACTTCCAAGCGACCAACAAACTTTTCCTTCAAGCTAGCGCTTCCACCATTAACTCCAAGACCAAGGGAGTAAACGACAACTCCCGAAGGAAAGCGGCTCTTACAAGCAGGACAAACAACGGATGAGAGAACTCCACATACGCTCCTTTGTCTTGCTCCACCAGAGCAACAACATCTAATCTCACGGGGCACAACAAGGGTCCATCTCTGATGAACCTCCAAATGCCAAGCGGGGCAACTCAACATCACGGAAGCGGGAAAAACAACAAACATGGCACAAACCACTCGCCCCACGAGCAAAACTAAACTCTAGCAACTCCAATCCACACCTTGGTCAACACCAAGCATCAACTTGCCACCACACAGAAACCACTCCGGACTTTACTCCAAACAAACACTAGCTTGCTAGTCTACCAAGGCTGCTAGCAACTCCACCGAGGCTACAAACTACACGCCTCCGGCTAGCCAGCCCTGAAACTCACTAGGTGGGCTGAGTGAGCTCTGGAGAGGCTCTCCACAACCTAGGGTTCTTCGGCAAGCCCTCGACACACACACACTGCTGCAGGCATACGATCTAGCAGGACAAGCTGCTGAACAAACAACTCCAATTTCAAAGCATCCCAACCATGTGGCCAACTCCAACTCCTTGGGAACCTAGAGGACCGCGCGCTACAGAATGCATCATCCTCTGCTCAAAGCATCGGCCACAACATAACTTCTACCCAAGGAAGGATCGAACAACTCTCTTAGCCATGACGATCAGAAACCACGCGGCTTAGCTACCACCGCTCTTGTTCAGTTTCCAACTGAACTCCAACCAACGATCAACAAGAAGATCCGCCAACCAAGCTTAGGCCCAACTTAACAAATCTTGCCTAAGCAACAACTTGGTACCACGAGCACGGTATCCTTACCACCTCAACCAAAGCCTTACAACAACCACAGAGTCCAACTTCTCAAGGAACCGAGCACGAGATCTCCAAAGCAAACCCTACATGGATGCGAAACTCTCGCCACGGAACGAACCACACAAAACTCACTTGTGTGCACAACTCCCAACCTTCCTTTAGAGATCCAAGACTAACAAGCGCTTTTCCACAAAGCAACGATAACTCCTGGCAGCGATACAAACAATCCAAGGAACACCAAAAGTTCCATCTCCACACGATACTCGAAGCTGAGGCAACCTTGCTCTACCAAAGTATAATCATGCCAAACCAAACTTACTTTGTACCAAGCCTCTACCAAGGGTGCTTACCCCTAAGGCATCCAAAACCTCTCTCAAGGCATCAGCTCATCTCGCCTCAAAAGCATCCAACTCGCCTCATAGGCATCCAGCTCATCTGATAAGCATCCAACTCATGGTCCCTCAGCTGGACCAAACTCGCATCTACAATGCTCAACTCTCCTCAGATTTAGGCACTCGAAGGTAGTTGACCGCACTACCAACCACAAGGAAAATCTCTTGGCCTTAACACTAGCGCGAGACTCACGCGCACCAACATTTACCAACCGGCAACCTGCTGACTTACTCAACCTCCGTAAACACTTTGGGAAGAGGCTCGGCTCCTCTCGAGCATCCTTTCGCTTGTAGTCCATCCACTACCACCGAACTAGCCCTGCAGCACGACCTAAGCGGGTGCAAGCGCCATAAGCATGCAGATCCAAGGCTAAAGGAGTACGTTTGAACTCGAACGGCATAGAACCATCTGCTATACCAAGCCAAACTCAAGCTGAACCGGACTTAGTGCCAAAGTGGCACACCAACCAATGCACCTCAAGTGCTACTACTACCAAATCCACATCCGAGGAAGGTGGGGCTGTTAAACAACAAAGCGGGCTCGCAAGGGGGCAAAGATGACCCTTCATCCGCCTCAAGCCACTAACACGGCAACTTGCCAAACAATCGGGCGTGGTGGAGACTCGCTAGTCCACCTCTCACAAGGACTTCCACCACCATCGATGAACCAAAGCAAAGACAGAGGCAGCACACCTCGGCCTCTCGAGCAATGGGGCATCCCACACACGGATGCTAAACTCAAACCTGGCCAACTACTTTACTACTAGCGGTAGGACTTACTAAAACATCGAGCTCTCAGGCATCCATTTGCCAACCTCGGGGCGTCTCCATCAACGCCAACAAACTCATCTGAATAAACTGCTGATCATGCCCTCCCGGGAACCTCGGGGCTACAAAAGCTCTTTGGGGAAAAATGTTTGAAACAAACTCTCTCGGTGGGCTATCTGTGCCCGGGACTCCTCACTACGAGCTACAAAGCTGCGCTGGGTCTCCGCTCTCTCGATAGCTAAAGACACGCCATCAAATCTCTCATGGCTAGAGCACACTCTGCTCAAGGAGTCTCACTGAGGCGCTGCTAGCCTCTACCCCCTCCTCTAGGCAACTCAACTCACAGGGCCAAATCGGCATGCGGGCCTAACAACCACGGACGCGGCCTCAACATCAACACGATCGGTCCAACTCCTCGGTCGGACATGCCAAGCGCCCTGCTCCTGCAGGTGCGATCAACATCTTGGCGATCTGCACGAAGCACCACCACCCTCTCACTAGGGGAAAAGCGAAAGCAATCGGGCCACAAATGGCCAGCGGAGTCTAAGCTACGCCTCCCTGCGGAGCGATGTCCCGGGGCATCCGAATCTATCTGGATACCTCAACAAGCGCTAAACAAAGCTGCCGCTTCATGAAAGTTGGCATGATGGCTCACTAAGCCCAAACCAACAACGAGTCGAGAACTCGCTCGTCTCGCTCCACAACACTACACAAGGCATACACAAGATGATAGGTATTGCAAATTCTTAACCCTTTTTCTTTCTAAAACAATAAACCTAGGCGCACACGATGGTCGCCAGTCTTTGGTGATCATGGAAGGATGACCTACAACAAAAGGTGGGTCTACAGAATCTATGACTACGAGCTCGATACCAAGCTGTAAAGACCGAGCCAAAAAGGGGCTCTAAATGGGCCTTTACCCCAATGCATGTATTGAAAATAAAAGACATTATGAAAAATACATTTGGATCCCAAGTAAAAAGCAGAAACATTCAATAATCAAAACATACGTTTCTAAAAGCATACTACGATCGAGATTTATTTAAACCATTTAAACATTCCACAAGTACAAATATCTTTGGAATCCATAAAACGTAAGAAAACAACCTAGGGCTCCGTGCCCGTCTACATGCATTCAGGGAAATAACAAAAGTCAAGAGTCATGATATAATAAAATGGTCGAGATGAAAGCAGGATTCCATGATCACGGCTCCTCCTCCTTCACCATCTGTCTCGCGCCTTGGTTACTGTGGAAAACCACGAGAATAAGGGTGAGTAACGAATTACTCGGTAAGAATCCCCAACCGGGGTACAATGCAATATACATGATCATCTAGAAGAATGTATGCAAGCTATGAGTATAAACACGAGAATAGAGCACATAGCTTAAGTCCACACTTGGACCTCGGATGCCAACTCGTGGTCTTAGTCAGGAAATAAATCCACCACACAATAAGCCCTATACGAGAAACGAGTCCCGGCCTCGGCCATCTCGCGTCGTCACGAAAGGTGCACTAGCTCAAGATCCCGAGAGCTCTCCGTCGTATTTGTAATGAGCGTAAGCGCGCATCGCGTGCTACTGCGAACTATGGGGGTGTCGGGTCTAGTGGCAAGTCGCCCATGTCCGATCACCACGCCTAACTAAATCTACGGATCGGTGTCAGCGACATAGGGGTGTGAGACACGGACACGTGAACTATGTCACTGAACCACCTTTTTGAGGCTAAGGAATCGGTCGTGGTAGGCTTACACCAGAAGCCGTCCTTGCCCTATCGGTGGCAATCAAGGGCTCTGGCCGAACACGCCGAGGACGTGTCGACTGCCGGGGATGAGGCAATGCCAAGTCATCATCCCGACCGTTGGGGCATTTAACAGTCTGCCACCCTCACCCAAGATTGCAGGGCCAGCCGTTAGGGTTAGCTAAACCCTAACGGGATCGAAAGCGAGTACCATCTCGTACGTCCCTATCGGGGATGCAAGTTACGTTATGCATCCGGCCCGGATGATGCTACCTACTTGAACTCTAAACCATAACCATAATAACAATTCAATCAATGCAGTCCAATACGTGCTCAACAGATACAAGGAACCTAGCATGATACTACGAAGCAAGAACAGATATCGAACATGCCAGATGCTTGGTCGGGAGGCTTCTACACACAAATCCTAAGCTGCGGAACAATCCCGAGCTAGCGGCGGGAACCTAGCAAACCAATAATAATCAGCATCTAAAACGTCTAAACAACAAAAAACGCAAGCAAGCTCGGCTCAAAGAGGAACTCACGCGCACGGCGACACGAGCTTGGAGGCTGGCTGGCAAGCGCACGCAGGTCGGGCGGGCGCAGCTGCGCACCGACACGGCAGCGGCTGGCGCTGCACGCAGCGAGGGGCGTCTGCTGGCGGCAGCGTCTCGAGCGTCGCGGGCGGCGGCTTCGAAAGGCGGCAGAAAGGCGGCGCGCTGGCGCGGCGGCAGCAGCGCGACGCGGGCCTTGGCGGCGCGGCGGCGAGCAGCAGGCGGCGGCGCGGCGCGAGGGCGCTAAGCGTCTGGCGCTCGCTGCCGCGCGATCGCGCCGCACGACGACAGCGATGGCGTCTTTGGAGGGCTGCGACGGTGGATCTCGCGCGACTGGCGAGCGCGGCGGCGTCTGGCGGCAGGCTGCTTCAACAGATCTGGGCGACTGGTGAGCGATGGCGGGGGCGATCAGGCGCGGCGCGGGGCGATCGGCATGCGATCTGGCCGGTGGACGTGCGACGATGGTCTGCTGGTTGGGCTTCTCTCGGTGGTTGCAATCAACACAAACACACACAACAAACCTCTTTTCACTTGGCCAAAAGCACACCAAGCGGATGAGAAGAAGAAGAGGAAGATCGATACCTACCGGAATGATGATGAACGATCCAAGGGAGGCTGCAAGGATGAAGAATCGGCAAGGGCTATGGGAGAGGAGAGCTTGTGCGGCTAAGAGGAGATTTGGAGAAGAAGATGGAATAAACCTAATTTCTATTTCATTTAACCAAATGCACCAAAACTCCAAAATCCAAGGCTAACTGAGAAAATGATGCGGGAAGAGCAACAAGAGCACCTAATGGCTCAATGGCACACATCTCCACAAGCTTCCAGAGACACAGGTTCAAACCAGGTTGCGGCACAATTTCCTTTATTTTTACTTTTGCATCAAACCTTGCTCAAACCAAACCACAAACCTCCAAAACCTACAAAAACCATCCAATAATTTTAGTAAGCTGGAAAAGACACAAGCGACCACGACGGCCCGACCAAAATTACCAAATTACCCCTAGGGCATACACGGAAGACCGGGAAGAAAAACACAGGTCGTTCTGGTGCGACCAAGGCGACACGGAGATGGCCTGGGCGATGCAGATCTGGGCTCGGCGCGACCAAGGCGACACGGTGATGCGATCGGCGCTGGGGTGGCTCGGCTGACAGCGCGGGCATGGGCGAGTGGGCGGCCTAGAGCGAGGGCGCGCGCTCACCGGGACATGGTGCGACTAGGGTGGGCATGGTGCGGCTAGAAATTTGGACATGGGCGACCAAGGGGCCGCGGGTGGAGGAGAGAGAAAGGGAGAGAAAAAGGAATTTTGGGGATTTTGGAAAATAAAAGGAAAAATAAAAGGAAAAAGGAATTAAAAGGAAAAATGGGATTTTATCCTCCTTTCCATCCTTAACCAATTTTCTTACCAAATTTAAATAAGTCTTAAAGTCCTTAAATCCCATTTCCCGACTTCCTCCTTGAGACCCTTGAAGCAACCTTTTCCAAACAATAACTCTCACTTAAAACAAACTCCCAAATCATCTCTAAGGGCACAGGCTCGAATCCCAAAGGAAACACCCAAACAAAGATCACTTTGCCCAAAACCCAAATCACAACCGAACTCCCAAACGAATACCCCAAACATCTCGGGACTCGCACCACCACCAACATACAAGCCTCAACAAAGCGCGGGAGCTGCCTCGAAGCCCTGAAAATCCACAAATCCTGCCCGGGAGCAAAAGACCAAAATACCCTAAGGGTCAAAAGCAGCTCTAACGGCCCAACCGAACCATGAACCGGCAGGAAGCACCTCGAAGGCTGGAATAGAAAATCGGGCCGTTATACTAGGTGTGTAAGTCTCGATGGGCATCACCGAGTTGGAGGTGTAAGACCCGATGGGCATCCTAGGTGTGTAAGGCCCCACTGGGCATCACTGATTCTGGAGGTGTAAGGCTCTGATGGGCATCCTAGGTGTGTAAGGCCACACTGGGCATCACTGATTCTGGAGGTGTAAGGCCTCGATGGGCATCCTAGGTGTGTAAGGCCCCACTGGGCATCACTGAGTCCTAGGTGTGTAAGGCCCCATAGGGCATCATGAGTCCTAGGTTGTGTAAGGCCCGAAGGGCATCCAAGAGTAGAACCTAGGATAGGCTGTAGATGAAAGCCCTTGAATAGGCTCGCTCTAGAAGTAGCTCATAGGCTAATTCAACCGTTTTGCTCTAAGTCATTGTTTTATTTGCATGTATACTAGGGTGCTAGATGATCGATGTATCGTATTGTACCCCAGTTGGGGATTCTACCGAGTATGTTTATACTCACCCTTATTTCTCGTGGTTTTTCCACAGATAACTTGGGACAACACCGGGATGGCTAGCGGAGGGATTTGTTTGATCATGAAATTTTGCCAAGCACTCTGTCGTTTATTGTTTGCATTTATTTATTCAGCATGTAGGTGGGACAGAGTCCTAGGGGAATGATGTTAAAGTTGTTTAAACCCATTTTGAATGTTCTTTTATAAATCATCGCCAGCTTATTTTACCTTATTGGATTTGCTTTATGAAAATTGTTGGTTATGTTTTAAGTGTTCCTGTTTCCAAATGTTTTGAAAACGTTTTAAATATGAACACTAAACCGCTTGTTGAGATATTTAACTTGCATGCTGAGTGAGGACCTAGGTTTAGGACCGTATTTCAGGTCGGGTCCTTACAGACCAGGACCCAAAAACTATGTCAGCCTGTACCACCGCATCTGAGCCTAAGAAACCGGCCGTGGTAGGCTTACACCAGAACCGGTCCTTGCCCTATCGGTGATAATCAAGGGCTACTACCGACACGCTGAGGACGTGTCGACTGTCGGGGACAAGGCAATGCCTCGTTATTCCCCCGACCGTTGGGGCATTTAACAGTCTACCACCCTCACCCAAGATTGCACTGGACTGGCGTCAGGGTTAGCTAAACCCTAACGACGGATCAGGGACGGAGTACTGCTGTAAAAACCCGACCCAAAATACGGTCCTAAACCTAGGTTCTCACTCAGCATGCAAGTTAAATACTTCATCAAGCGGTTTAGTGCTCATATTTAAAACCTTTCAAAACATTTAAAAGCGGGGACACTTAAAACATAAACAACAACCTTCATTTAAGCAAACCAACAAAGTAAAACAAGCCTGGCCAGTGTTTATAAAATCATACAATACAATTTAAACAACTTTTAAAAACATCCCCCTAAGACTCCTGTCCGTCTACAAGCTGAACAAATTATGCAAACAATAAAAGACAGAGTGTCGGCGGCTCCCATGATCAATCAGCTCCCTCCGCTAGCCGTCCCGGTGCTGTCCCAAGTTACCTGGTGGAAAAACCACAGAAATAAGGATGAGATTTAACATACTCAATAAGAATCCCCAACCGGGGTACAATACGATACAACAATCATCTCGCACCCTAGTATACATGCAAACAGTTACCAACACAGATCATAGCTCAACGAGCTTACAAGGCAGAATCTGGAATCCTCGGAAGTCTCCTACTTCTGGCCTAATGATTGGTTCTCATAATCAATCCCGGAACATCTCCGAGGGTCTTTCTCCCTCGACCAATTGATCAGCTCAAACCGATCCCAAAGATGTCCGACACCCTCGAGGTCTTTCTCCTCGACCATATGATCACTCAAAAGCCAATCCCAATGGGTGTCCTCAAGGGCCTCTTACCCTCACTAACAAACTGGACTATCGGAGAGTACACCAAGTCGGCTCTAAAGCTGGAAGGAACTGGTGTACTCACGAATATTAGCCGGGAGCTCTCGAACCGGCGACTAACGCGTGTCTTGCGCGCACACCGCATCTTTGCTACAACCGGCGTAAATGTGGGGCCTAAGTACAAACTACGCGCGGGCAGGTAGGCATGCCTAAAGACTCGGAAAGCGGTGTCACCGAACACGAGAGTGCGAGGCCCTCGGCACTCATCTGTGCATGACTGTACCACCGACCTGAAGCTAAGAACCGGCCAAGGCATGCTTGCACTGTTGGCAGGGTTCCGCTCTAGCAGGCTACAAACTAGGCTTATGACGATGTGGTAGCTAAATCCACATCGACTGCCGGGGGGAAGCAATGTACGTTATGCTTCGCTCTACTCCCGAACGGTGGGGACAAGGTACGTTATGTTCGCTCTCAGCCTCTGGATGATGACAAACCCTACTATACTAGCTAAGAGTACAAAAATGGCGATTCTTGGCTAAACATACATATCAACATCAATCACACATAACCTAGAATGATACTACGAACTTAAAGCAGGAATCATAAGCATGCTGGAAGAACAAACCTAGCATGGCACTAACATGTACAATCATGCAAACATGCTAGCAAGAAATTAAAACATAGCTATCCTATCACTATCATGCTCATAACAGTCAACAAGCATACAAAGCACATCATGATAATATCGCAGGGTCCACACAACCACGGTAAGAAATCCTTACCTGGAAACAAGAAGAAAATAACTACCAGAAGCCAATCAAGGGACTCCCGAGCTTCTAAGTGAACCCGAGCAGCCTAAGCATTTAATAAAAATATCCTAATTAAATAACAACAGCCAATCAACTTAGGGTCCAAAACAGTGGAAGCTCGGGAATTACCAATCGAGAAGGTACTAGGTCTCGGTCCCATCTATCTCGGCAAAACAGGCTCTCGGCGGCAAGTAGGCAGGCATGACGTGCACGGGGGGGCGAAGCAGATCGCTGTATTTGGCCAAGGCTGTATGGCGCGCGCAGCAGGGAACGGCGTTGGCACGACGACACAGTCTTTGGCGCGCGCAGAGGACAGGCGCTTGTGGCTGGGGACGCTGGCTGGCGCTGGCGACGAGGCGTGGCCTTCTTCTTGGCGTCTCTGGCGACGGGCTGCCGGCTGCGAAAGGCATCTGGGCTGCTTGGCTGGGCGACAGTGGTGATGGTCGGGCGCCAGCAGGCGGGCTGCTTCTCTGTGTGTGTGTGACGGGGAGCTCTGCTGGGGCTGGTGGCTCGGTGCGGCTCGGTTGGGTTTCTTGGTGAGGTCGGCAAGGAGAGAGAGAGAGATAGGGAGAGAGAGAGAGAGAGGTAAAACAAGGGGAATGGGATTTTCTTGAATTTATTTCCTTTTCCTAATTTAAATAGGTCTTGGTGACCTAAATCCCTTCCCCGGGCTTCCTCCTTCTAGTCCCGGCTGAAGCAACCTTTTCTCCTTATTAAAACTCATTTAAACCAAGCTTTCAAATCAGCATCAAGGGCAAGGGTTCAAATCCCAATGGAAGCACTTAAATTAACAATAATTTTGCTCATTACCAAATCACCTCCAAACTTCCAACCAACTAGCCCGAACTTCTTGGGTCCACGCAACCAACAACAATCAAACCTCGACAAGGGCGGGAGTGACCACGGAATCTCGAAAATCCGAAAACCACGACCGGGGCAAAACGACCAAAATACCCCTAAGGGTTAAAATAGCTCTAACGGCCCATCCGAACATCCGAATAATGAACGGAAACACTGGAAACCGAAATAGAAAAGCGGGCGTTACAATCGCTCGCACGTCCACGCCCACAGATGCAAGTTACGTTATGCATCCTCGCCGGATGATGCTACCTATCGAACTCTAAGCTATAACAGATAACAGCAAACATTCCAATTCGTGCTCAACGAAACAACAAACCTAGCATGATACTACGAAGCAAGAACAGATAACGAGCATGCCCGGAACAGAACAACCTAGCATGGAACTAACATGAGAAACAACACGAGAATCATCCAGTCGGAATTTAGAACAGAGCACCTATCCACTAACATCTTTGATAAACATAAACAAGCACACAAACGGCAATCACGGAATATATCGCAGGCCCACACAACTCGTAAGAAATCCTTACCTTGGTTGGAAGGCAACTACACACAAAGATCCTACGCTGCAATCGACCCCGAGCTAGCTAACGGGAACCTAACAAGCAACAACAAATATCACAATCTATAGGCGTAGATATAATAATACAAATAGGGCTCGGCTAGGGAGCAACTCACACGGCATGGGCTTGCGCGCGGACAGACCGGTTGTACGGACGCTGGGCTGCTGCTGGGCGTGCTGGTGCGGCAGGGCTGCGCGCGCGGACACGATGGCAAGGGCGCTAGGGCGCTAGGCTGCGCGCAGACGGGCGGCGTTGGCGAGTTCGTGTAGATGCAAACATTAGCCCGGGGGAGCTCTCCGAACCGGCAATTAACTCATGTGCGCCACACCGCATGCTGCTGCAACCGGCATAAATGTGGGGGCCTAAGTACAAACTACGCGGGCCAGGTATGCATGCCTAAGACTCGGAAGCGGTGTCACTGATCACAGTAGTGCGAGGCCCTCGACACTCATCTGTGCAGCCTGAGCCACCTACCTGAAGCTAAGAACCGGCCAAGGTAGGCTTACACCGTTGGCAGGGTTCCGGTCTAGCATGCTACAAACTAGGCTTACGCCAATAAGGTAGCTAATTCTCATTGGCTGCCGGGAGGGGAAGCAATGTACGTTATGCCTCGCTCTACTCCCGACCGGTGGGGACAAAGCACGCGTTTTGTCCGCTCTCGCCTCGGATGATGACAAACCCTACAACACTAGCTAAGAGTACAGAGTGAAAGATTCCTGGCTAACATACATAATAGACATCAATCATACGTATCCTAGCATGATACTACGAACTTAAAGCAGGAATCTCGAGCATGCTAGAAGAACAAACCTAGCATGGCACTAACAGGTACAAACGGCAAACATGCTAGCAAGAATTCAATCACAAGCTGTCTTATCCACTAACATGCTCATAAAAGTAAACAAGCATACAAGGCACAATCATGATATATCGCAGGGTCCACACAACCACGGTAAGAAATCCTTACCTGGAACAAGCAGAAAATAATAACAATCAACCAAGCAACCCTCGAGCCTCTAATCGAACCCGAACAGCCTAAAAATTCAAATAAAACACCCCAATTAAATACATAATCAGCAGCCAACAAATCAGGGCCCAACGAAGAAAAGACTCGAGAAATATCATCCGAGAAGCCACAAGGCTCGGGCCAACCAACACACAACAGGCGGCAGCGGGCGCAGGGCTGGCTGGCTGGCGCGGGGCGCAGAGGTCGCTGCGTGGACGAGCCGGGCGAGACAAAGGGTATGGGCGCTGGCTCTAGCTTCGGCTGGCCGGCGCGCGGCTTGGCTTCGGCCACACGAGGGCGTCGTGCGCCGTCGCGGCGCAACGCGACAGGCTCTGAGGCGCTTCGGGATGGCACGGCGAGCTACAGGCGCACGGCTCGGGCAAGATGTCTGTGGCGCTCGGACACGAGCGACGCGGGGGCTGGAGAGGCGCGGGGCTGGGCGACATCTTGGCGACGCGGCATTGGTCAGGCAAGCGAGCAAGGTGGGCGGCGGCTGGACCTTTGTGGCGCGGGAGGGCTGGGCTGGGTGAGCTGGGGCTCGGGCTTGGGCGAGCTGGGCGGCCAGGTTGGGCGAGCTGGGCTAGGGCTCGGGCTAGGGGTTGGGGGCTTGGGCTGGAGGAGAGAGAGAGAGAGAGAGAGAGAGAGAGAAAAGGGAAAAATGGGGATAAAAGGAAAAATGGGGATTTTTATCTTTATTTTCCAACCTTATCCACTTTTATCCAATTTTTAAAACCATAAAATCCTTAAAATCCCATTTCCCGGCTTCCTCCTTCGAGACCCGACTGAAGCAATCTTTTCCAATAAATAAAACTCACTTAAATCCAACTCCCAAATCAACACTAAGGGCCCGGGCTCGAATCCCACAGGAAACACCCAAACAACCATCACTTTGCCAAAACCCAAAACACAACCGAACTTCCAAACAACTAGCCCAAAAATCTCGGGACTCGCAAGCACCAACAAACAAGCCTTGACAAAGGCAGGAGCTGCCTCGGGATCCTGAAAATCCACAAATCCTGCCCAGGGAGCAAAAAGACCAAAATGCCCCTAAGGGTCATAACAGCTCTAACGGCCCAACCAAACAACTGAATCTGAACCGGAAGCACCTCGAGAACCGAAATAGAAAACTGGGCCGTTACACTATCACTCGTGGGTCATCCAAGCCAACACGCAACTCGACTGTCACTTGGGGAAACGAGCCAGCACCCAACTCGACTGTCACTCGTGGTTCATACAAGCCAGCACGCAACTCGACTGTCACTTGGGAAGCGAAAGCAAGATGCAACTCGTGTCACTTGGGGCTCCTATCAAGCACTACAACAATAAACAACTTAGGCTAATAGTGTCTGACAATCAACAAGGCTTTAAATCAACAGAATATGTGTAGGAAAATCAAGACACTAATTAATCATGGGAGTACCATAGCCAATCTCAAGATCTACATGCCAAGCCCTAAGCTGCTTGATGACGTGCATAAACAATAACAGGGAAACAAGCAAGTAAACAGGCATACAGGGCATACAAGTCAGGCATACAAAATAGATCCAGCACATACTCAACTTGCACGACCTAATCCACTAGCAATTTATAAGACATGCAGAACATACAACTAGGAGTCTATCGAAACCATGCGCAGGGTCCACACAACCTCGACAAGGAACCCTTACATGAATAGTGGAAAAAGTCGGGAAACGAGAAGTCTCTTGAGCTGCCGGAAGAACACCAATAACCTAACAGTAAAGCCACACAACACACATCAATCCTAGGTATAAATTATCAAACAGACAAGTATCAAAACAGCCTCAGAATTAGGCTTACCCAAAACCTTGAGCATACAACTCGACAGCTAGGCAGCCTAGGCAAGTGTGTGTGAGGCAGAACCAAAGAAGACGGGCGAGGCCACCGGGCGTGTGGCAAAGACTCGGCGAGCGATGGGCTTGTTGCGGCCAAGCGGATCGGTCGTGCTTCAGCGGGAGAGGAAAACATGGCATGCGGACGGGCACGCGGTGGCGCAAGATGAGGAACCGCGACGCTTGGCATCTTTTGGCGCAGTATTTTGGTCATTTTACCCTCAGGGGTATTTTGGTCATTTTGTCCTCCGAGTTGTTCTCCACGTTCCTCGTGGTTTCGGGAATGTCTGTGTTGGTTTTGGATTTGATTTTCCTCCTTACAGTTTCGGGGCAAGGGTTCCATTTTAGGAAAGTTTGGTGGTCTTCCGGGTGAATGGAGAAAATTAAAATAATTGTGTTTGAGCTAGGATTTGATCCTTGGTGTGTGGTGGTTGAAATTGGAGGCTTGTAGAGAGGAAAATAATTGTTTGAAAAAAAAGATGTTGGAGCTGGGACTCGAAGGGGGAACCTCATTTGACACTTGTCAAATGGAGGGATTTTTTTAGCAATTTAGCAATTAAAAAATAAGAAAAAAGAATCCATCCCTTCCCCTTCCAAATTGCCCTAGCTGCCCAACCACTTCTTCTTCCTTCCATTTGGCCGAAATCTCCCATTCCTCCATTCCTCTCCATTGTTGTTCCAAGGTAAGTTCTTTGCAACCTTCTTCTCCTTTCTTTCTTGTTTGGCCGAGACACACTCTAACTCAAAGGGGGATTTTGTTCTCTCCTTCTTGTAGATCCGAGCCCTTGTGGAGAAGAGAAGGTTTGGAGCTTGTTCTTCCTCTTGTGCTTGAAAACCCGAGGTTACCTCTCTTTTGTTGTTGTCGAATCCACCTTGCTTCCTCTTTTTCTCCTTAGCCGAGACTACAAGGTGAGTATTGGGGATTGTGATTTGCTCTTGTTTTGATGTTTAAATGGTTAGATTTTTGTTTACTCAAGTGTTCTACTTGTTTGTGCAAGCTAAGGCCTAGCCGAGACAATTGGTGATTGTGGACTAACCCTAGCCGAGATCTCTTGTGCATCCTTCCTTGGCCGAGACTACAAGGTGAGCCTTAGGGTGGTTGATGTTTGTTACTTGGCCAATTCTCCCTTGGTAGCCGAGTGTAAAGACCCGACCCGAATGGGGTTCTAAAATAGGCCTTTACCTCAATGCATGCGTTCAAAACTTAAAGACAATATGCAAGAATGGTTTTCGGATTCTAAGTGAAAACTAAAACATGCAAACAACCATTTAAAACAAACACAATTATAGAATTCCTGAAACCTGTCCCTGTTTCCAAGCACCTGTTTCAAGTCAAATACATTTCCAAAACTCACTCTGATCAGAGATTTATTTAAACCATTCAAAAACTTCCAACAGTTACAACAGTGCTAGAATCCGGAAAAACAGTCAGAAAAACAACCTAGGGCTCTGTGCCCAACTACATGCATTTAGAGGAAAATAAAGCATAAAGAATCATAGACATAAACTCAGAGTTCAATCAGATGGTTTCCATGATCACAGCTCCTCCTTCAGCCATCCTGTCTCGCACCATGGTTACCTGTGGAAAAAACCACAAAATAAGGGTGAGTAACGAATTACTCAGTAAGAATACCCAACCGAGGTACAATACGATATACATGGTCATCTAGCAGAAAGGTATGCAAGCCATGAATATAAACATAGAAGAGAGCACTTTACTTCAATCCTCACATAAACCTCGGATGCCATCTCAGGGTCTTACTCCGGAAAACTACAACGCTTTTCGATCCTATACGAGAAACTAGTCTCGGCCTCAGCCTATCTACTGTGGATACGAAAGGTGCACTGAACTCAAGATCCCATGGAGCTCTTTGTCCGCGTCTGCACGCCCGCCCCCTTGCGCTTGTCCGCGCGCAGCTCCGCACACCAGCGCCATGCCAGAACGCACACCAGCGCAACCCCGCGCCCGTGCCAACACTCGGTAGCGCGGCCTGCGCCCGGCCAGAACGCCAGTGTAGTGCGACTGTCCGTCGGTAGCGTCGGCCGTCGTGCCGTGAGTGGCTCCCGAGCCGAGGCCTGCTTGTTTTATTATATTTAGGCCTATAGATTATGATATTGTTGTGCTTGTTAGGTTCTCATTAGCTAGCTTGGGATCGATCACAGTTTAGGATCTTTGTGTGTAGATGCCTCTCGACCAATGTAAGGATTTATTACCGGAGTTGTGTGGGCCATGCGATATAATTTGTGGTTGCTCTTTATTTGCTTGTTTATGTTTATCACCATGTTAGTGGATAGGTGCTCTGTTCTGAATTCTGACTTGCATGAATCTCGTATTATTTCTCATGTTAGTTCCATGCTAGGTTGAACTGTTCTGGCATGCTCGATATCTGTTCTTGCTTCGTAGTACCATGCTAGGTTCGTTGTTTCTGTTGAGCACGTTTTGGAATGTTTAATGTTTATGTTATAGCTTAGAGTTCGGATAGGTAGCATCATCAGGGCAAGGATGCATAACGTAACTTGCATCCACTGGCGAGGACGTGCGAGGCGAGACTCGTCCCCCGATCCATCGTTAGGGTTTAGCTAACCCTAAGGTGTAACGGCCCACGTTTTCATCCCCGTCTTCCAGGTTTGCCCTAGGGCTATTTTGGTAATTTGGTAGGGCCGTCAGGGTCGTTTATGTCTTTTTCAGTTGTAAAAATTATTGGATGGACTTAAGTAGTATTTTGATGGATTTTGGATGTGTTTGGGCATGGTGAGATGCAAAAGAACAATTGAGGAATAAAGATGTGTTTGTTGGCATTCGAACCCGGGGTGCTAGGAAGTCAGGTGGGTGGAGTGGCTAGTTGAGCCACAAGAGGCTCTTGTTGCTCTTTTCGCGGCATATCTTGGTTAGCTTTGGGTCTTTGGGGTTTTGGTGTGTTTGATTAAATGAAGAGAAAAATAGGTTTTCATCTCTTTTGGTTCTCCAAGCTCCATGGCCGCCCAAGCCTTCTCTCCCTAGCCTTCGCCATGTTTTTCTTCCCCGTGCCAAGCTTCGGCCATCGAGCGTTGTCCTGGCCGAGCAAAGAGTCACCTAGCGGCGACCTCTGCGCCGCACTGCCATGTCATCGCGCGGCCGGCCCAACCATCACCACTGCCGCCCGTCGCCCGGAAAGCGGGCGGCGTCTAGCCTAGCCAAATCGCACGCCCAAAGGGCTGCAGCAGCCTGTCGCCTGAGCCGGATCGCTTCGCCGGACTCCCAGCGTGTCGCGCCGCTCATCCGCGCAGCAGCGTCGGCCAGCGCATGACCACCCGCAGCTGTCGCCAAGACGCTCGCTCGTCGCGCCCGTCTGCGCGCGCTATGCGCGTATCGCTCCGCCGATCGCTTCCTCGCTGGCAGCAGCGCGCCGCTGACGCTGCGTCTTTGCCATCGCGTCTGCTTGTCCGTGTCAGCCCGCCTGCGCCTAGCCATCCCGTCCGCGCGCGCGCGCGCATCCCTGCCGCCCATCAGCGCCCATTAGCGCCCAGCAGCAGCCCCGACCGTGCGGCCTGTTCGTCTGCGCATCAGCCGTGCTATGTGAGTTGCTCCCGAGCTGAGCCATGTTTATTTTATTATATTTAGGTGTATGGATTGTGATAATTGTTGTGCTTGTTAGGTTCTCATTAGCTAGCTCGGGATCGATCGCAACTTAGGATTTTTGTGTGTAGTTGCCTTCCGACCAGGTAAGGATTTCTTACCGGAGTTGTGTGGGCCCTGCGATATTATATGTGATTGTTGTTTGTATGCTTGTTTGTGTTTATCAACATTTTTAATGATAGGTGCTATGTTCTGAATTTCCGACTGGCATGATTTCTTATGTTGTTTCTCATGTTAGTCCATGCTAGGTTGTTCTGTTCTGGCATGCTCGTTATCTGTTCTTGCTTCGTAGTATCATGCTAGGTTCGTTGTATCCATGAGCACGTATTGGATTGTTTGTTGTATCTGTTTATAGGTTGAGATATGGTAGGTAGCATCATCTGGGCCAGGATGCATAACGTAAATTGCATCCACGGCAGGGACGTACGAGGCAGTACTCCTTCCCTGATCCACCATTAGGGTTTAGCTAACCCTAACGGCAGGCCCTGCAATCTTGGGTGAGGGTGGCAGACTGTTAAATGCCCCAACGGTCGGGATGATTACATGGCATTGCCTTGTCCCCAACTGTCGGCACATCCTCAGCGTGTTCGGCAGTAGCCCTTGATTGCCACCTGTTAGGGCAAGGACGGCTTCCTGGTGTAAACCTACTACGACCGGTTCCTTAGCCTCAGGTGCGGTGGTTCAGGCTGAAATAGTTCACGTGTCTAGGTCTCACACCCCTATGTAAGTGACACCGATCCAGAGATTTAGTTAGGCATGGTGACTGGACCTGGGCAGCTTGCCACTAGACCCAGCACCCCCCATGGTTTGAAGTAGCATGCGGTGCACGCATACGCTCATTTTAGCTTCGACTAGAGAGCTCCTCGGGATTGTGAGCCAGTGCACCTTTCGTATCGACAGTAGACAGGCTGAGGCCGAGACTTGTTTCTCGTATAGGATCGTATCGTGTGGTGGATTTTTCCAGAGTAAGACCCTGCGATGGCATCCGAGGTGTAAAGACCCGACCCAAAGAAACGGTCTCTATCCTAAAGTCCTTACTTAGCATGCATGATTAGGAATGTAAAACGTTGTTCAGAGTTTGAAATTTAAATCTTTGAAGTAAGCACATTCAAAACAAGGAAAATATAGTTCCATTTAAAATAAGCGGTAGATAATCGATCGAGTTCTTTCTTAAAAACAAATCAAGGGAAAGCAGATGCGAGAATCATCAAATAGTTTTCGAGTATTTTTCCTAGGGACTCAAGTCCCACTACATGCTAAATCATAAACACAATGAAAGAACGTGCAACTCGAGTCGACTATCCATGATCATCCAAAGACCTCCTCCTAGCCATCCGACCTCTGTCCCAAGTTTACGGTGGAAAACCACAGAAAATAAGGGTGAGTATAAACATACTCAAGAAGAATCCCCAATCGGGTACAATACGAAATCATCTCATTTAGCACACGGATGAGCAACCATACAAAGACTTAGAGCGGGCACGGTTGGTGTAGGCTATGAGTTACTTCAAAGGCGAGTCTACTCAAGGGCTTCTATCTACAGCCTCTCCTAGGTCCTACATTTGGATGCCCTTCAGGCCTTACACAACCTAGGACACAGTGATGCCCAGTGGGGCCTTACATACTTAGGACACAGTGATGCCCAGTGGGGCCTTACACACTTAGGATGCCCATCGGGCCTTACACCTTCAGTATCAGTGATGCCCAGTGGGCCTTACACACCTAGGATGCCCATAGGGCCTTACACCTCCAGAATCAGTGATGCCCAGTGGGCCTTACACACCTAGGATGCCCATAGGGCCTTACACCTCCAGATTCAGTGATGCCCAGTGGTCCTTACACACCTAGGATGCCCATAGGGCCTTACACCTCCAGAATCAGTGATGCCCAGTGGGCCTTACACACCTAGGATGCCCATAGGGCCTTACACCTCCAGAATCAGTGATGCCCAGTGGGCCTTACACACCTAGGATGCCCATAGGGCCTTACACTTCCAGATGTCCATCGGGTCTTGCCTGAGCGGGACCCCAAACTAGTTGCCTCGACGGTCCTCTATACTATACATCGCACATCTAACCGTAACTTGGATCTAGCAGCATACAAATGGCAGCACGGTTCTATCAAGATAGGAAAGCCTAACATGGAACTAACGGGATGTAAACATGTCACGAACATGAATCAAAAGAAAACATGTAACCTATCACTAGAAACTCATATAATTCTGATGAATCAGCGTGCTATCAACTATTCGCAGGGTCCACACAACCCCGGGTAAGAATCCTTACCTGGAAATAAGTGGAGGTTAATTATCCCGAATCAAATAACGACCCTCGAGCTTTTAAGCGAACCCGAGCAACCTAAGCAAGTAATAAAATATCCTAATTAATAAATGACATCTAAAATCGGGAAGTCCAAAGGGTGGAGGCTCGGGAATTTACCAACCGAGAAGGCACACGTCTCGCGACAAGCAAGCAGAAGGACAGCGGGCGGCTGGGCGTAGGGCGCTGGGCGCTGGGCTGGCGCTGGCGTGGCGCTGGGAGAGGCTGGGCGCTGCGCTGCTCGGCGCGCGTGTAACAAAGCGGGACGTCGGGTCTGCGCGAGGACAATGCGGCGACGCGCTCGGGCGGCAGCATGGAGAAGCGCGCGCGCGCGCGTCTGGGCGGCTAGTGCGGAACGGCGTGACACGTCTGGCTGGGCGAGGCGATCTGTTGGCGCGCTGGCATGGGCGTCTGCAGGCGTCTGGCGCGCTGGGCGTGGGTTGGCTGGCTGCTCAGTGCGCTGGCCGAGCACTGGCCGCTCGTGCTGCTGGGCTGAGTAGAGTGAAATTTGAGTGGGGGTGCGGCTAGGGCGGCTAGGGTTTCTTGGTGAGGTCGGCTAGAGAGAGAGAGAGAGAGAGAGAGATTTTTTCCAAAACAAGGGAATAGGATTTCTTTTCCTTTTCCTAATTTAAATGGGTCTAAAATCCCTTCCCAAGGCTTTCTCTTGCGGGTCCGGCTAAAGAAATTCTTTTCTTTTAACTAAATCTTCTTTTTCTAAAAACTCCAATTTCACCATTAGGGCAAGGGTTCAAATCTCAATGGGACCAATTAAATTCCAATTAATTTTGCTATCAACCGGAATGTCTCCGAACATCTAATCAACTAACCCAAACTCCTTGGGTCTTGCAACCAACATTAATCAAGTCTCAACGAAGGCCGAAATGACCTCAAGCCACGAAAATCCTCAACCTCGACCAGGGAGCAAAATACCAAAATGCCCCTAAGGTTAAAATAGCTCTAACGGCCCATCCGAACATCCGAATAATGACCCGAAATCACCTGGGTAACCGAAATAGAAAACTGGGCCGTTACAATACTCCCTCCTTTTAAGACTTTCGTCCTCGAAAGTCCTAAGACGAAAACAACTCTATGAAACTCCACTGATTCTTAACCAACCAAGCTCCTGATTAAGATAACACAAATCTTTCTTTGAAACCGAACCCTTTTGGGTTCCCAAAGGCTCAAGCCCATGCAGACACCGAAGTGCGCCACGAACTATCTCAACCAAACCGAACTAACATCGAGCTTCAAGAAAACATGCGATAACTAGCGATGAGCCACATCCTCCGATTCGCACCAATTCTCAAAGCGGTCTTACGACTCTAGGGCTCACTTATCCTCGCTAACCCAACTCGGAGCGCCTCTCTGCGGTGCTACTCTTAGCAAACTCGTGGGACGGGTCACAAGCTCTAAAACTCAACGCCACGCCGGCGTAACTTCTCTGAATGCTCATAGTTTGTTATCAAACAACCTCGACCCTTCACCATGCCGACCAAACAACCTGAACCTCCGGTGTTTGAAACAAAACAGTCTACTCTTACTTCGCAAGAGACACTGCGAACCCCACTGGTTGCCTACAATCCTTAACGAAATCCAATTCGAACCACCAGCGGTGGTGATCCTAGGCAACCTTCTCCAACTAGCATGCGTCCACAACACTAAAGCAACCATCTTACGAGAAATCGAAGCACCAAAGCCGAGGGGCACTTTTCTTGTTCACCAAACGGCTACCACCAACACACCAGCTGAAACTTCAGCTACGGCCACCTTTAGAAGACAAGGTCCAGGCACAGGCTCCACTCGGCCAAACTAACAAACTGAAGCCCCTCAACGGCCGACAACAAACTTTCCAATGCAATCCGATCAGCCACTGGCCTAGGTGAACATCGCCAGATAGGGAAACAAACAACATTCCTCTCACGGGAACCTCGAGCAGCAAGGAATAAAACAACACGCGGCTACTAGCAACACAAAAGCTGGAGGATAACAACTCTAAGGTTTCCAACCAATTTCCACGACATCTCTATGCCGACCCACTCAACTGTGGCTCAGCTATAACGCCAACTGCGAACGCACATCAACTAGGAACAAAGCCCAAGAAGGGCTTGCTCTGCAGAAACTCAACCCAAGCTTATAACGAGCAAGGCTCGCCTCCAAGCTGCCACTCAACTCTTAAGTCCAACTGGCTACTCAAAGGACTTTCTCCTTTTAGCCTAGGCCTAACTCATCTTGCGACTAGAAACTCCACACTCGGAACATCGCAAGGGAAACGAACCGACGAGGCTATCTCCAAAGATGATACTCGAGGCTGGCATCCATGGCGCAACTCAACCTCCAAAGAAACTAGGGTTTTCTTCAAACCCCAAGGAACCAACGACTTTCAAAGCAAAACTCAACTCTTAAACTGGTGGCTTCCAGCCCTTGTGGGGACAAACAACTTTTTGCTTGCTAACAACACAAGGCGAGGACCCTCTCATTTGGGCTAACCAGCTGCGCTACTCGATCAACTACACAACTCAAGAGCTACACCGACTACTCCTCAACGGGAAGCGATTTCCCGGCAAGCGAACCTCTGAAGGGCAGCGAACATCACACATGCTCGCTGACTAGCTCAAACCCAAGGGCAACAACAACCAACTCTCTTGGAAGCAACACCTAAGGGAAACTTCAACCGATTGGACCACCAATCCAGAACAAGCAGAACTTACTCAACCACCGAAGGAGGGGTCAACTCCCAAAACTTCCTGACCAGGAACAGGTCCTCAGGGCAACGCCCTCTTGCTCGAACCGAGCTAGCTCTTGAAACAACAAGAGAACCAAAACTTGGTCAACACCAAACACCAACAAGCCACCTCACCGGAACCGATCCGGACTCTACTCCAAACAAACACTAGCTTACTAGTCTACCAAATCTGCAAGCAACTCACCCGAGGAACACTTCTTGGGTGACTGAGCTCTGGAGCGGCTCTCCACAACCTAGGGATCCTCCGATCATCCTCCGACACACACGGTCGTCAAACGATCTAACAGACAACCGGCTACACGGGCACAACCCTCTCCAGCATCTCAACTACGTTGGGCAACTCCAACTGCTTGAAAACCAAAAGGACCGAAAGCGCTACTGAGAATCGCCATCCTCCTACTCCAACATTAGCCACAACAAACCTTACGCCCAAGGTAAGGATCCGAACAACTCTCTTAGCCATGACGATCGAAACTACGCGGCTTTGCTACCACCGCTCTTGTTCGGTTCCAACCGAACTCTAACGAGCTAAGGTCGAACTAGCAAAACTTGCTTAAACAACAACCCGACCACGAGCACGACATCCTTACAACCAAAGCTAGGGCACTTGCCAATAACTAAAGTCTTGACACCTCAAAGATCGAGCACAGTTCCTCAACACGAACCTCTCGTGGTTTCACAAACATAAACCACGGAACAAGTTACACAAAAGTACACCGGCGTGTACGGCTCAACCAGATTCCTTAAGATCCAAAGCCAACAATGACTTTCGCATGACAGGGCAACTTTTGCCTCCAGAGCCACTACTAACCAGGAGCAACAAGAGTTCAAACCCTCTCGGGCCAACTCACCACGAAAAGCCACATTGGCCAACTCACTCTTACAAGAGCACATCCATACCAAGCTAACATATCTCAAGCCAATGTGCCCACTAAACGTGCTTCGATCGACCATCCAACTCGTGGCTCTAAACTTTGGATTAACCACGCATCATCGATGCCAACTCTACTCGTATTAGGGTAACTCCGGGGTAGTCGAATCACACTACCATCCAACTGGCTCACAAGCCCACAACACAGGCGCGAGAACTCGGACGCGCTAGCCCTTAACAACCAACAACATCCTTTGTACCCAACTCTCGGTGACCCTGAAAGGCTTCTACTTATCCGTCAAACGACCTCAAACTTGTAGTTCTCTGGCTACCACCGAGCTAGATCTCTTATGCAGCCCAAATAGGTGCAATCTCAGGAATGGGTACAAGACTAGCGGGGATGCTATACTATCGGCGACCATGGAACCTCCTGCACAAAAGTGCCAACTGGCCTGAATCTAGGCCTCCTCTCAAAGCTTGGTGCCAACAGGCACTACATCCTTTACAACACAAATCAGCCCTAAACGAGCTTTATACCCCTTTGAGGAAAAGGGAGGTCACACTCCAATTGACGGGGCAATGGCACTCAGCACAAGAGTCCAAATACTTGAGCAGTCTAATCTCTGGCATCTCGCCTAACAGACATGCCACGGCCTACTCCTGCATCCCACTCGATGCTCAATAAAAGCTCAGGCCAACTCCTCGGGTGGCAACAACTTGTTCCACAATTGGAACATCCAAACAAAAGAGTGCTCCACTCTACTAGCCCGCTGAAATCCACAAACGGATTAAGCCCTGACAAGCAAACTCCACACTACCCCCTGGCTACGAGGGTACTAAAAGAACTGGCTGTAAAACGATAGCAGGCTTGCAAGGTGACAGGATGTCTCTACATCCTTATCAAAAGCTACTAACACGGCAACTTGCCAATAGACCGGGCGACTGGTGGAGACTCTGCTCGTCCACCTTTCTCAAGGGACTTCCACCACCAAAGCACAGATGTATCAAAGGCACAGAACAACACGCCTTGGCCTTTGAACATGAAGTCATCCCAACACTCGGATGATAACTCCATCCTGGCCAACCACCTCGCTTCTGCTTGCCAAACTCGGCGGCTCGAATAATTCCAATTAACTCATCAGCATGAACCTGCTGATTAAGCCCTTCCGGAAACCTCCGGGGTTACTGGAGCTACTAGGGGGTGTCTCCTAAATAAACTCACATCAACTAGGCTATCTACACGGGACTCCTCACTACGCGCTACAATCTGCACTGGGTCTCCGCCCTCGATAGCTAAAAGACCGACCATCAACTCTCTCATGGCGGGAGCACACTTTGCTCAAGGAGTCTCGCTCGAGGTAGACTAGCCTCTACCCCCTCCTCTTGGCTGCTCAACTGCCAGGGCCAAAACTGGCCTACGGGTCTAGACAACCCTGGACGTGGTCTCAACAACAACACGATCAGTCCAACTCCTCGTTTGGACATACCAAACGTCCCTGCTCCTCAATGTGTAATCAACAACCTGGCGGTCTACACAAGGCATAAAAACTAGCCCACGCTGGGCTCTCACTGCCCAACAAGGGTAACACATGTATACTAGATGCAGTATTGTAATTCTTAACCATTAACCTTAAACTTATGGACATACACGATGGTTTGCTTGAGCGCTGATGATCATGGAAAACAACCTACAAGCTGCAGTCGTCCTACTGAACCTATAACTCGAGCTCACGATACCAAGCTGTAAAGACAGACCCAAAGAAGCGGTCTCTATCCTAAAGTCCTTACTTAGCATGCATGATTAGGAATGTAAAACGTTGTTCAGAGTTTGAAATTTAAATCTTTGAAGTAAGCACATTCAAAACAAGGAAAATATAGTTCCATTTAAAATAAACAGGTAGATAATTGATCAGTTCTTTCTTAAAAACAAATCAAGGGAAGCGAGTGCGAGAATCATCAAATAGTTTTCGAGTATTTTTCCTAGGGACTCAAGTCCCACTACATGCTAAATCATAAACACAATGAAAGAACGTGCAACTCAGAGAGTCACTATCCATGATCATCCAGTGACCTCCTCCTAGCCATCCGACCTCTGTCCCAAGTTACCGGTGGAAAACCACAGAAAATAAGGGTGAGTATAAACATACTCGGTAAGAATCCCCAATCGGGTACAATACGAAATCATCTCATTTAGCACACGGACAGCAACCATACAAAGACTTAGAGCGGAGGGCACGGTTGGTGTAGGCTATGAGTTACTTCAAAGCGCGAGTCTACTCAAGGGCTTCTATCTACAGCCTCTCCTAGGTCCTACATTTGGATGCCCTTCAGGCCTTACACAACCTAGGACACAGTGATGCCCAGTGGGGCCTTACATACTTAGGACACAGTGATGCCCAGTGGGGCCTTACACACTTAGGATGCCCATCGGGCCTTACACCTTGATGATCGGTGATGCCCGGTGGGCCTTACACACCTAGGATGCCCATAGGGCCTTACACCTCCAGAATCAGTGATGCCCAGTGGGCCTTACACACCTAGGATGCCCATAGGGCCTTACACCTCCAGATTCAGTGATGCCCAGTGGTCCTTACACACCTAGGATGCCCATAGGGCCTTACACCTCCAGAATCAGTGATGCCCAGTGGGCCTTACACACCTAGGATGCCCATAGGGCCTTACACCTCCAGAATCAGTGATGCCCAGTGGGCCTTACACACCTAGGATGCCCATAGGGCCTTACACCTCCAGATGTCCATCGGGTCTTGCCCGAGCGGGACCCCAAACTAGTTGCCTCGACGGTCCTCTATACTATACATCGCACATCTAACCGTAACTTGGATCTAGCAACATACAAATGGCAGCACGGTTCTATCAAGATAGGAAAGCCTAACATTGTAAGAACCCGACCCAAAATACAGTCCTAAACCTAGGTTCTCACTCAGCATGCAAGTTAAATATTTCACCGAGCGGTTTAGTGCTCATATTTAAAACCTTTCAAAACATTGAGCGGGAATGCTTAAAACATAATCAACAACTTTGTTTAAGAAAACCAACGAAGTAAAACAAGCCTGGCCAGTATATATAAAAACATTCAAAACAGTTCAAACAACTTTTTATAATGTTTCCCCTAGGACTCATGTCCATCTACATGCTGAACAAATATGCAAACAATAAAGACAGTGCGGCGGCTCCCATGATCAATCGGCTCCCTCCGCTAGCCGTCCGGTCTTTGTCCCAAGTTACTGGTGGAAAACCACAGAAATAAGGGTGAGTATAAACATACTCGGTAAGAATCCCCAACCGGGTACAATACGATACTTCAATCATCTAGCACCCTAGTATACATGCAAGCATTACCAACACAGATCATAGCTCAACGAGCTTACAAGGCGAGAATCTGGAATCCTCGGAAGTCTCCTACTTAGGCCTAATGATTGGCTCTCATAACCAATCCGGGACATCTCAGGGTCTTTCTCCCTCGGCCAATTGATCGGCTCAAAAATCGATCCCAAAGATGTCCGACACCCTCGAGGGTCTTTCTCCTCGACCATATGATCACTCAAAAGCCAATCCCAATGGGCGTCCTCAAGGGCCTCTTACCCCGCTTATAAACCGGACTATCGGAGAGTACCCGAAGTCCGGCTTTAAACAGAAGGAACGGTGTACTCACGAACATTAGCCGGGAGCTCTCCGAACCGGCGACTAAAGCGTGTGCGCGCACACCGCATGCTCTTCTCGCAACCGGCGTAAATGCGGGGGCCTAAGGGCAAACCACGCGGGCCGGCACGCATGCCTAAGACTCGGAAACGGTGTCACCGAACACGATGAGTGCGAGGCCCTCGGCACTCATCTGTGCACTGTACCACCGACACGAAGCTAAGAACCGCCAAGGCGGGCTACAAACTAGGCTTATGCCGATGTGGTAGCTACATCCACATCGGCTGTCGGGGGGAAGCAATGTACGTTATGCTTCGCTCTACTCCCGACCGGTGGGGACAAGGTACGTTATGTCCGCTCTCAGCCTCTAGATGATGACAGCCCTAACACACTAGCTAGAGTATAGAGTAAAGCGATTCTGGCTAAACATACATAATCATCATCAATCATACATAACCTAGCATGATACTACGAACTTAAGCGGGAATCTCAAGCATCTTTGGAAGAACAATCCTAGCATGGCACTAACATGTACAAACAAGCAAACATGCTAGCAGAATGCAATCACAAAGTCATCCTATCCACTAATCATGTCCATAAAAGTAAACATGCATATAAGGCACATTCAAGAAAGCATCGCAGGGTCCACACAACCACGGTAAGGAATCCTTACCTGGAAACAAGTGGAGAATGGCTATTACAACCAAAAAGACCCTCGAGCTTAATACGAACTCGAGCAACCTAGGCATAAGTAAAGCATCCTAAGTAAATATCAGACTGAGCAGACTTAAAAAAACGAAAGGGAAAAGGCTCGAGAATTACCAACCGAGAGGACACGAGCTCGGCGCAAGCAAGGGCAGGTGGGCGCTGGGCTGGTGCGGTGAGGGAGCCGGGCGCTGGGCTCGGCGCGGTGGCAAAGCGAAAGAACGCGCGGGCGCTGGCGGCCAGCGCTGGCGCTGGGCTGGCGTCGTGGCGGAGACAGCGATCGTGCGAGTGCGGGCGCACGGCAACGCTGCTCGCCAGCTGGCTGGCGAGCGCGTAGCAGCGAGCTCGGCTCGCTGGTTAGCGTGTGCGCGGCGACGTCGCTCAATCGCTGGCGTGACGTGATTTAGCCGCAGCGAAAAAGCGGCGGCCAAGCGCGTCGGCGATGATGGGTGTGCGACGGTGGGGCTACAGTCAGCGGCAGCGGTGCGGCCGGGCGGGCGTAGGTCAAGCGGTGGCGGTGTGCGGGTGGCTGGGCGGGTGTGGTGCAGTGTGCGCGCAGGTGTGCGGGCGGTGTGGTGCGATGGACGGCGGTGCGTCTTGGTGGGGTGGCTCGGTGGGTGGTTCGATGGTGTGGCTAGAAATTTTGCTCAGTGGGTTTTAGGAGAGAGAGAGAGAGAGAGAGAGAGAGAGAGAGCGGCCAACAAGGGGAAAAAATAGGGGTTTCTTGATTTTTCCTTCTCTTCCTTATTTTAAATAGGGTTAGAAACCTAAAATTCCCTTCCCAAGGATTTTTCTCATGGTCCGGCTAAAGAAATTCTTTTCTCTTTTAGTTCAAATTCTTATTTAAAACTCCAATTCCACCATCTAGGGCAAGGGTTCAAATCCCAAAGGATCAATTAATTCCCAATTAATTTTGCTATTAATAGGGGAAGGAAATGGGGGCCGTTACAATACTCCCCCTTAAAAGACTTTCGTCCCCGAAAGTCCTAAGACGAAAAACAACTCTAGAAAAACTCCACTTTGGTTCTTAACCAACCAAGCTCTGAAAAGGACAACACAAATCCTTCTTTGAAACCGATCCTCTTGGGTTCCCAAAGGCTCCAAACCAACAGACGCCAGAGTGCGCCACGAACTATCTCAACCAAAGCCGAACTAACACCGAGCCAAGAAAACATGCGATAACTAGTCGGTGAGCCACATCCTCGACTCGCACCAACTCTCAAACGGTCTTACGACTCTAGGGCTCACTTATCCATGCTAACCCAACTCGGAACGCCTCTCTACGGTGCTACTCTTAGCAAACTCGTGAACGGGTCACAAGCTCTAAAACTCAACTCCACGCTCCGGCGTAACTTCTCTCGAATGCTCATAGCATGTTATCAAACGACCTCGACCCTTCACCATCTTGACCAAACAAACTGAACCTCCCGTGTTTAAGAAACTAAACGGCCTACTCATACTTCGCAAGAGGCTGCGCGAACCCCACCGTAAGAACCCCTTTGGTTGCCTACAATCCTTAACGAAATCCAATTCGAACCACCAAGCGGTGATCGATCCCTAGGCAACCTTCTCCAACTAGCATGCGTCCACAACACTAAAGCAACCATCTTACGAGAAATCAAAGCACCAAAGCCAAGGGCACTTTTCAGTTCACCAAACGGCTACCACACACACACTAGCCGATATACTTGACCACCACCCACGAACAGCGGGGTCCAAGAACGAGCTCCACTCACCAAACTAATAAACCGGAGCCCCTCATCGGCCGACAACAAACTTTCCAATGCAATCCGATCAGCCATAGCGGCCTAGGTGAACATCGCGAGACGGGGAAAACAAACAACATTCCTCTCACGGAAACCTCGAGCAACAAGGAATAAAACATTACGTGGCTACTAGCAACACGATAGGTTTGGAGGATCGAAACTCAAGGGCTTTACCACCCAATGCCACGGCACCTCTGTGCCAACTCACTCAAGCGTGGCTCGGCTAAAATGCCAAGCTGCGAATGCACAACGACTAAAAGAAAAGCCGAGAAAGGCTTGCTTAGCGAAACTCAAACCAAGCTCATAACGAGCAAAGCTCGACTCAAGCCGCCACTCAACTCTTAAGCCCATCTGGTTTGCTCCAAGGACTTCCTCCTTATAGCTTAGACCTAACTCTTCTTCCAATCCGAAACTCCACCCACGAAACATCGCGAGGAATAAGGATAGCGACGACCACAAGCTTGCGGATCTTGAACCACACGAGTCGGCAAGACTACCGCAAAAGTTAAAACTCGAGGCCGACATCCACGGTGCAACTCAACTACCCAAGAACTAAGGGGTTCCACAAACTCCAAAGATCCAACAACCTTCCACCAACAACTCAAGCCCTGGAACTGGCTGGCTTTCGCCCTCGCGGGAACAAACACTTTTCGCTTGCTATCAAGCAGACGCGAGGACACTCTCGCTAGGGTGACCAGCTGCGCTACTACTCGATCAACTACACAACTCGGGAGCTAAGTCGACTCTTCCTTTACAGAACGATTTCCTAGCAAGCGGACTTCCGAAGGACAGTGAATTTCACACACGCTCATTTGTCTTGCTCAAACTCAATGATAACAACCACCAACTCTTCTCGGAGGAAACATCCAAGGGTTCCTCAATTGCTTGAACCACCAACTAAGCACTAGCGGTACTTACTCAACCGCTGAGGGGGTGGCCAACTCCCAAAACTACCTGACTAGGAACAAGTCCTCAGGCGACGCCAACTTGGTCGAACCAAGCTAGCCCTAGAAAACAGCATGGGAACCAAACCTTGGTCAACACCAAGCACCACCTCGCTAAGAATTTCGAAAATCAACGTGGAGGTTACTAAGAACAACTCTAGCTTGTTAACCGACAACAAGCATCAAACAACTCAACCGAGGAACACCGCCTTGGTCTCGCAGTGAGCTCTGGTGAGGCTCTCCACAACTTAGGGTTCCACCGATCGCCCCCCGACACACACTGTTGTCAAACGGTCTAACAGACAGCTGACTACACGAGCACATCTCCCTCCAGCATCTCAACTATGCTGGCCAAAAGCTTATCCTTGCCACATCTGTAGCAAGCACGGGCGATGCTCCACACAATCCGAAGAGTGCCTTACCACACTTGATGCAATGAGCCGTTGCTGGCCCCGCCTGCGCCGACGATCACGAGCTCTAACTGCGGTCGTGTCACGATCGCGACCCTAGATGGCCCTATCGACGAGTCTGCTATCCACCTGAGCGGGAACAACTGGAAGACCCAAACTTCCTCTTGCTCAAAGCATCAGCCACATCGTAGCTTCTATCCAGGGTAAGGATCCGAACAACTCTCTTAGCCATGGCGGCCAGAAATTACGCAACTCCAACCATCGATCAACAAGAAATGCCTCTACCCAGGTCAAGGGCCAACTAGCATAACTTTCCTACGCAACAACCCGGCTACCGGCACGGTAGCCTCTCAACCCAAGGGCACTTGCCAAGAACTAAAGTCCTAGCTCCTCAGAACTGAGCACTGGTTTCACAACCTGAAACCCCTCGTGGTTCTTGAAAAATACACCACGGAACGAGCTACACAAAAGTACATTGGCGTGTACAGCTCCAACTTGGTTCCTTAAGATCCAAACCAACAAGTATCCTCACACAAGGCAACTTTTGCCTCCCAATAGAGCCACTTCTAGCAAAGGAGCAACAAGAGTTCAACCCACTCAGGGCCAACTCACCACGGAATGCCACGTTGGTCGACTCACTCTTACAAGAGCATAGCCACACCAAGCTAACTTACCTCCTACCGATGGTCCACTAAACGTGCTCCGATCAACCATCCAACTCATGGCTCTAACAGTGGATCAACCACGCATCATCGATGCCAACCCTACTCATATTAGGGTAACTCGTGGTGTCGAATCACACTACCATCAAGCGGCTCACAAGCCCACAACACAGGCACGAGATCTCGGACGCGCTAGCCCTTAACAACCAACAGTATCCTTTGTACCCAACTCTCGGTGACCCTGAAAGGCTCCTACTTATCCCTCGAACGACCTCAAACTTGTAGTTCTCTAGCTACCACCGAGCTAGATCTCTTATGCAACCCAAATAGGTGAAATCTCATGAATGGGTACAGGACTAGTGGGGATGCTAAACTCGGCGCAGTCTGGAACCACACCGCACAAAAAGTGCCAAGCTGAGTGCGAATCTAGGCCTCCTCTCAAAGCTTGGTGCCAACAGCACTACTTCCTTTACAACACAAACATCCCTTTACGGGCTTCAAGCCACTCACGAGGGTAGGGAAGGTCACTCCGGTGTGGGGCAATGGCAATCAACACAAGAGTCTCAAGAATCGAGTAGACTACTCTCTCGACATCACGTCCAAAGACAAGCCAAGGCCCACTCCCGCATCCCACTCGATGCTCAACGAATACTCGAGGCCAACCCTCGGGTGGCGGCACCTAGCTCCACACGGAACATGCTAATGAGAAGGTGCTTCTCTCTAATAGCCAATTTGAAAACCACGGACGGATTAAGTCACGACAAGCAAACTCCACACTACCCCACAGCTCACGAGGGTACTAAAAGAACTGGGCGCAAAACGAGTGTAGGCTTGCGGGAGGACAAGATGTCTCTACATCTTCCTCAAAAGCTACTAACTTGGCGGCTTGCCAATCGGCCGGGTGGGTGGTGGAGACTCTGCTGGTCCGCCTCACAGAGGACTTCCACCACCACACCGCTCTTGCATCAAACAACACAAGAACGGCACGCCACAACCTCGAACATCGGTCATCAGCCTGCGAACAACGGTCATCCCAACACTTGGATGATACACTCGATCTGGCCAACCACCTTGCTACTAGCGATGGGTCTCAAAACATCCAGCTCTACAGGCTTCCACTTGCCAAACTCAGCGGCTCGATCAACGCCAACTATCTTATCAGCATAAACCTGCTGATCAAGCCCTCCCGAGAACCTCCGGGGCTACTGGAACTGCAAGGAGGGGTGTCTCCTAAATAAACTCTACCAGCTGGGCTATCTATGCCCAAGACTCCTCACTACGCGCTACAAACTGCGCCTGGGTCTCCGCTCTCTGTTAGCTAAAAGACCGCCATCAACTCCTCATGGTCGAGCACACACTCGCTCAAGGAGTCTCACTCGAGGCGTGCTAGCCTCTACCCCCTCCTCTAGGCAACTCAACCGCCAGGGCCAACTCTGGCCAACGGGCTAAACAACCCTGGACGCGGCCTCAACATCCATATAAACGGTCCAACTCCTCGGTCAGACATGCCAAGCGTCATGCTCCTCAGAGTGCGATCCACGCACTAGCGATCTGCACGAGCACCTCCACCCTCTCACTAGGGGAGAACCACAACTGGGCCACAATGGCCTACGGGAGTCTAAGCTCTACCTCCTCCGGGTGCAATCGACACTGCTGGCGATCCGCACAAAGCATAAAACCTAGCCCACGCTTTGGGCTCTCACCGCCAAACAAGGGTAACACATGTATACTAGATGCGATATTGTAAAATAAAACCCTTAGCTTAATGAACTCGGACAAACCCGACGGCCATGAGTATCGATGATCATGGGGCAACAACACGCAGCGAGTTAGTCTCTGAATCTATGACTCGTGCTCGATACCAAGCTGTAAGAACCACCCAAAAATGGTCCTAAACCTAGGTTCTCACTCGGCATGCAAGTTAAATATTTCACCGAGCGGTTTAGTGCTCATATTTAAAACCTTTCAAAACATTGAGCGGGAATGCTTAAAACATAATCAACAACTTTGTTTAAGAAAACCAACGAAGTAAAACAAGCTCTGGCCATTATATATAAAAACATTCAAAAGCAGTTCAAACAACTTTTTATAATGTTTCCCCTAGGACTCATGTCCATCTACATCTTTGAACAAATATGCAAACAATAAAGGCAGTCTGGCGGCTCCCCATGATCAATCGGCTCCTCCGCTAGCCGTCCGGTCTTTGTCCCAAGTTACACGGTGGAAAACCACAGAAATAAGGGTGAGTATAAACATACTCAGAAGAATCCCAACCGGGTACAATACGATACTTCAATCATCTAGCACCCTAGTATACATGCAAACGATTACCAACACGGATCATAGCTCAACGAGCTTACAAGGCGAGAATCACGGAATCCTCGGAAGTCTCCTACTTCGGCCTAATGATTGGCTCTCATAACCAATCCGGGACATCTCCGAGGGTCTTTCTCCCTCGGCCAATTGATCACTCAAAACCGATCCCAAAGATGTCCGACACCCTCGAGGGTCTTTCTCCTCGACCATATGATCACTCAAAAGCCAATCCCAATGGGCGTCCTCAAGGGCCTCTTACCCTCGCTTATAAACGGACTATCGGGAGAGTACCCAAGTCCGGCTTTAAACAGAAGGCTGGTGTACTCACGAACATTAGCCCGGGAGCTCTCCGAACCGGCGACTAAAGCGTGTCGCGCGCACACCGCATGCTCTTCGCAACCGGCGTAAATGCGGGGCCTAAGGGCAAACTACACGCGGGCGTGTACGCATGCCTAAGACTCGGAAGCGGTGTCACCGAACACGATAGTGCGAGGCCCTCGGCACTCATCTGTGCACTGTACCACCGACACTGAAGCTAAGAACCGGCCAAGGCGGGCTTGCACCGTTGGCGTGGTTCCGCTCTAGCGCAGCTACAAACTAGGCTTATGCCGATGTGGTAGCTACATCCACATCGGTGTCGGGGAAGCAATGTACGTTATGCTTCGCTCTACTCCCGACCGGTGGGGACAAGGTACGTTATGTCCGCTCTCGGCCTCTAGATGATGACAAACACCCTAACACACTAGCTAGAGTATAGAGTAAACGATTCTGGCTAAACATACATAATCATCATCAATCATACATAACCTAGCATGATACTACGAACTTAAAGCAGAATCTCAAGCATCTTTGGAAGAACAATCCTAGCATGGCACTAACATGTACAAACAAGCAAACATGCTAGCGGGAATGCAATCACAAGTCATCCTATCCACTAATCATGTCCATAAAAGTAAACATGCATATAAGGCACATTCAAGAAAGCATCGCAGGTCCACACAACCACGGTAAGGAATCCTTACACGAAACAAGTGGAGAATGGCTATTACAACCAAAAAGACCCTCGAGCTTAATACGAACTCGAGCAACCTAGGCATAAGTAAAGCATCCTAAGTAAATATACAGCAACCAACAGAAAAAAAAAAAAACGAAAGGGAAAAGGCTCGAGAATTACCAACCGAGAGGACACGAGCTCGCAGCAGAAGGGGCAGAGTCTGCTTTGGTGCGTGTAGGGAGCCGGGCGCTGGCTCGCGCGCGGCAAGGGCAAAGCGACGCTGGGCGCTGGCGAGGCAGGCGCTGGCGCTGGCGTCTGCAGCAGACGACCGATCCGCGCAGTCGCGGCGCGCCGCACGGCAACGCGCTCGGCGCGGGCGCGATGCGCGCGAGCGAAGCGAGCTCGGCTGGGTTGGCGCGCGGGCGAACGTCTGAATTGCTGGGCGTGACGAGCTGCAGGCGACGGGGCTGGGCGTCAGCGAGCGGCGTCGGGCAGTGATGGGTGTGCGACGGTGGGGCTTCAGTCGGCAGCAGCGTCGCGGTGCCGGGCGAAGCGTAGGTGGGCGGTGTCGTGCGGGTGGCTGGGCGGGTGTGGTCAGTGCGCGCAGGGTGTGCGTGGGCGGTGTGGTGCGATGGACGCGTGCGTCGCGGGCCGGGTGGCTCGGTGGGTGGTTCGATGGTGTGGCTAGGGCCGCTCGGTGGGGTTTTAGAGAGAGAGAGAGAGAGAGAGAGAGAGAGAGACGGCCAACAAGGGGAAAAAATAGGGGTTTCTTGATTTTTCCTTCTCTTCCTTATTTTAAATAGGGTTAGGAAACCTAAAATTCCCTTCCCAAGGATTTTTCTCTTGCGGGTCCCGGCTAAAGAAATTCTTTTCTCTTTTTAGTTCAAATTCTTATTTAAAACTCCAATTCCACCATCTAGGGCAAGGGTTCAAATCCCAAAGGATCCAATTAATTCCCAATTAATTTTGCTATTAACCGGGAAGGAAATCGGGGCCGTTACAAACATGGAACTAACGGGATGTAAACATGTCACGAACATGAATCAAAAGAAAACATGTAACCTATCACTAGAAACTCATATAATTACAAGAATCGTGCTATCAACTATTCGCGAGGTCCACACAACCCGGGTAAGAATCCTTACCGGAAATAAGTGGAGGTTAACTATCCCGAATCAAATAACGACCCTCGAGCTTTTAAGCGAACCCGAGCAACCTAAGCAAGTAATAAAATATCCTAATTAATAAACGACATCTAAAATCGGGAAGTCCAAAGGGTGGAGGCTCGGGAATTTACCAACCGAGAAGGCACACGTCTCGCAGCAAGCAAAGAAGGACGGCGCTGCGCCGGCAGTTAGGGCGCTGGGCGCTTGGCCGGGGCGCTGGGCGCTGGCGCTGGGCGCAGGAGAGAGGCTGGCGCTGGCGCTATCTCGCGCGCGCAAAGCGGGACGTCCGGTTCGCGAGGACAGCGCGCGGCGACGCGTCGGGCGGCAGCAAGCAGCAGAGCGCGCGCGCTCGGGCGGCTCTGGTGCGGAACGCGCGCGCACGCGTCGGGCCGGGCGAGGCGATCTGACCGGGCGCGCTGGCATGGGCGATGCAGCGTCTCGGGCGCGCTGGCGTGAAATTTGGCCGCTGGCGCTCGTGCGCTTAATTTGAGCAACTGGCCGCCTGTGCTGGGCCGAGTAGGGTGAGTGGTGGGGTGCGGCTAGGCGGCTAGGGTTTCTTGGTGAGGTCGGCTGGAGAGAGAGAGAGAGAGAGAGAGATTTTTTCCAAAATAAGGGAATAGGATTTCTTTTCCTTTTCCTAATTTAAATGGGTCTAAAATCCCTTCCCAAGGCTTTCTCTTGCGGGTCCCGGCTAAAGAAATTCTTTTCTTTTTAACTAAATCTTCTTTTTCTAAAAACTCCAATTTCACCATTAGGGCAAGGGTTCAAATCTCAATGGGACCAATTAAATTCCAATTAATTTTGCTATCAACCGGAATGTCTCCGAACTTCTAATCAACTAACCCAAACTCCTTGGGTCTTGCAACCAACATTAATCAAGTCTCAACGAAGGCCGAAATGACCACGAAGCCCCGAAAATCCTCAACCTCGACCGGGAGCAAAATACCAAAATGCCCCTAAGGGTTAAAATAGCTCTAACGGCCCATCCGAACATCCGAATAATGACCCGAAATCACCTGGGTAACTGAAATAGAAAACTGGGCCGTTACACGAGGTCTATGTGTGGACTTAAGCTATGTGCTCTCTTCTGTGTTTATATTCATAGCTTGCATACCTTTCTGCTAGATGACCATGTATATCGTATTGTACCCCGGTTGGGGATTCTTACTGAGTAATTCGTTACTCACCCTTATTTTGTGGTTTTCCACAGGTAACCATGGTGCGAGACAAGATGTTTTGGAGGAGTCATTTGTGATCATGGAAACCCGTTGTTCGAACTCTAAGTTTATGTCTATGATTCTTTGTATTTTATTTTCCTCTGAATGCATGTAGTTGGGCACGGAGCCCTAGGTTGTTTTCTGACTATTTTTCCGGATTCTAGCATTGTTGTAACTATTGGAAAGTTTTGAATGTTTTTAAATAAATCTCTGAACAGAGTGAGTTTTGGAAATGTATTTGTCTTGGAACAGGTGCTTGGAAACAGGGACAGGTTTCAGGAATTTTATGTTGACTTTTCAAATGGTTGTTTGTATGTTTTAGTATTCACTTAGAATCCGAAAACCATTCCTGCATATTGATTTTAGTTTTGATTGCATGCATTGAGGTAAAGGCCTAGTTTAGGACCCCATTCGGGTCGGGTCTTTACATCACCATACAAGTAATGCATCCAAATTTTCAAAGCAAACACGACTGCAGCCAACTCCATGTCATGAGTTGGGTAATTCTTCTCATAAGCCTTCAACTGACGGGATGCATACGCGATCACTTTTCCATGTTGCATTAACACACAGCCCAAGCCAAACTTGGATGCATCACTGTAAACTACAAATCCACTTGTTCCCTCAAGAACTTCCAATACTGGTGTTGTCGTCAAACTACGCTTTAGCTGGGCAAAACTCTCCTCGCAACTGGAATTCCAAACGAAGTCAACAGCCTTCCTGGTTAGTCTAGTCAGGGGTGCTGCCTTAGCAGAAAAGTCCTTAACAAAGCGCCGGTAGTAACCTGCCAATCCCAGAAAGCTGCGAATCTCGGCGACCGTCGTAGGTCTAGCCCATGAACTAAATTCTTCAATCTTTGCGGGGTCAACAGCTATCCCATCCTTGGAGACAACATGTCCAAGGAAAGCTACTTCCTCAAGCCAGAACTCACATTTGGAAAACTTAGCATACAACTGGTTCTCACGCAAGGCTGTCAAAACTTGTCTCAAGTGCGAAGCATGGTCCTCTTTCGTCTTGGAGTAAATCAGAATATCATCTATGAACTCGATAACAAAACTGTCCAAGAATGCCTTGAACACCCTGTCCATCATGTCCATAAATGCTGCAGGAGCATTAGTCAGTCCAAACGACATGACCACGAACTCGAAATGACCATACCTTAATCTGAAAGCTGTCTTGGGAATGTCTGCATCTCGAATCTTCAACTGATGGTATCCTGACCACAAATCTTTCTTAGAAAACACTGAGGCTCCCTGAACCTGATCAAACAAATCATCAATACGCGGCAGGGGATACTTATTCTTTACAGTGACTTTATTTAACTCTCGGTAGTCAATACAAAGGCGCATTGATCCATCCTTCTTCTTAACAAACAAAATAGGTGCTCCCCACGGGGACACACTCGGGCGGATGAATCTGGATCAAGCATCTCTTGCAACTGCACTTTGAGCTCTCTCAACTCAGCTGACGCCATACGATATGGAGCTTTAGAGATAGGGAGAGTCCCTGGCTCAAGCTCAATGGTAAAGTCCACCTCTCTCTTCGGGGGTAACCCCGGTAACTCCTTAGGGAAAACATCTGCAAACTCCTGCACTATAGGTACCATCTCAGCTGACAACATAGAACTACTCCCACCTGTCAACTTTGCTAGAATGCCCCAAGCTCCTCGAGCTAACAAACGTTGGGCCCTCACTACAAAAATCAATGGGGGACACACCCCACCTTGGACACCGCGAAACTTGAAGCTTTTCTTCTGGGGCGGCCTGAACACAACTTCTTTCTGGAGGCAGTGTATCATAGCATGATGCTCAACCAACCAACCATACCAAGAATGACATCAAAACCACTCATAGGCAAGACTATGATTACAGCCTCTAGAAGCTCCTCTGATATATCGTGATCAAGGCCACCCTTAACCTTTTCACTAGCTAGCATACTCACTCTCGAAGGAGTTGCAATGCACAACTCAAACCCTAAAGGTTCGAGTTCCAAACAAGCTTGTCTAGCAAATGCATCAGAAACAAACGAATGGGTCGAGCCCGAATCAAATAGTACGAACGCATAATGATTTAAGACAAGCAGAGTACTGCAGAATCTTTGCATCGAGACGCTCCGCCTCCGACGAGTCGTGGTAAACAATCCGCCTCTTCTTTGGAACTGGTGTTTCTTTGCTCCACTTGAGTGCAAGCTCTAGCTAAGTGTGTAAGGACCCGACCCAAGAAACGGTCTCTAACCTAAAGTCCATACTTAGCATGCATGATTAAGAATATAAACATCATTCAGAGTCGGAAGTTTAAAGCTTTGCAATAAACACTTTTAAAACAAAACCATGATTTCAATTAAATAAAACAGTAAATGGTGATCAAGACTTTCTTAAAACAATTCAAAGGAAAACGGTGACGAGAACATAAAATAGTTTGAGTGCTTTTTCCTAGGGACCCAAGTCCCACTACATGCTAAATCATTAAGGAAAACATTTAAAGAAGCGTGCGACCCAGTCACTATCCATGATCATCGAGCCGCTTCCTCCTAGCCATCCACCTCTGTCCCAAGTTACGGTGGAAAGCCACGAGAAAATAAGGGTGAGCAACAAGTTACTCAGTAAGAATCCCCAATCGGGGTACAATACGAAATCATCTCATTTAGCACACGGACAGGCAACCATACAAAGACTTAGAGCACGAACGGCTGGCTTAGGCTATGAGCTACTTCTAGGGCGAGCCTATTCAAGGGCTCCCATCAACAGTCACTCCTAGGTCCTACGCTTGGATGCCCTTCGGGCCTTACACAATCTAGGACTCAGTGATGCCCAGTGAGGCCTTACACACTCTAGGACTCAGTGATGCCCAGTGGGGCCTTACACACTTAGGACTCAGTGATGCCCAGTGGGGCCTTACACACTTAGGACACAGTGATGCCCAGTGGGGCCTTACACACTTAGGATGCCCATCGGGCCTTACACCTTCAGTATCAATGATGCCCAGTGGGCCTTACACACCTAGGATGCCCATAGGGCCTTACACCTCCAGACTCAGTGATGCCCAGTGGGCCTTACACACCTAGGATGCCCGTAGGGCCTTACACCTACAGATTCAGTGATGCCCAGTGGGGCCTTACACACTTAGGATGCCCATCGGGCCTTACACCTTCAGATGTCCATCGGGTCTTGCCCGAGCAGGACCCCAAACTAGTTACCTCTACGGCCCTCTATACTATACATCACACATCTAACCGTAACTTGAATCTAGCAAAGACAAAAGATGGCGGCATGGTTCTATCAAGATAGGAAAGCCTAACATGGAACTCAACGGGATGTAAACATGTCACGAACATGAATCAAAAGAAAACATGAAAACTATCACTAGAAACTCATATAATTACAGTAATCAGCGTGCTATCAACTATTCGCAGGGTCCACACAACCCCGGGTAAGAATCCTTACCTGGAAATAAGTGGAGGTTAATTATCCCGAATCAAATAACGACCCTCGAGCTTTTAAGCGAACTCGAGCAACCTAAACAAGTAATAAAACATCCTAATTAATAAACAGCATCTAAAATCAGGAAGTCCAAAGGGTGGAGGCTCGGGAATTTACAAACCGAGAAGGCACTCGTCTCGCACAACAAGCGCAAGATGACGACAGCGCTGCTAGGCGGCAGGGCGCTGGCGCAGACTGGCGCTATCGGGCGCTTTTGGCGCTTGCTGGGCTTGGGCAGCAATGGCAGGGACGAAGGCTGGCGCTGGCGCGCGCGGCTGGACGAGCACAGCGCTGCTGGCCGGGCGGACGCGGACGCAGCGGCGACGGGCACGCAGACGCGCGCGGCGCGGTGGGCGTCTGGTGGCGCGACAGGGCTGGGGTGGTGTCGTGCGGGCGCGAGGCGGCGCGGCACGGCGGCGGTCTGTTGGGCGACTGGTGCGGAGTGGAGGCTAATTTATTCTGCGCGCGGTGGGCGAGCTGGTTGCTCGACGCGATCCGGGCCGGGTGGTGGCTCGGTGCGGTGCGGCAGTGGTCAGCAGGGCGTCGCGATGTCGTGGTGCGGCAAGCAGCAGGGTGTTGGGCGGCGGCGTGGGCGAGGCACGGCGGCGGTGTGGGGCAGAGCACGGCGGCGGTGTGGGCGGCTTGGGCGAGGTGAAGGAGAAGTCTAGGGTTTTTTGGTTCTTTCTTTTTGTCCTTATTTTCTCTTTTCTTTTCTTTAAATATAATTCCCTTCCTTAACTTAAATAGACTTGGGAATCTCATATGTCCTTCCCAAGACTCCCCTTCGAGCCCTGGCTGACGCGTTTATTTTCCTTATTTAAACCCAAGCTTCCAAACCCCTTTTTAGGCCAAGGGTTCGAGTCCTTCCAACACTCCTCCCAAACTAAAAATATAAAAGGAAACCTTATTTTACATTTAAATTTGGCAGGGCTGTTACAATACTCCCTCCTTAGAAGACTTAGTCCCCGTAAGTGTGCTCCTAAAACAACTCTGGGTAACTCCTCCTCATCTCCCTTCCAACTCCCAAGTAGCTTCCTCAACTCCCCGATTCCGCCTTTGCACTTTCACTAGGTCAATGGCTCGGTTCCTCAAAACCTTTTCTCAAATGCCAGGATCCTTATGGGTTTCTCCTCAAAGCTCGAGTCATGGTTCAACTGTAAAGGCTCAAAATCTATGACGTGCGAAGGATCTCGCCACATGCTTGGCGGAGCATCGAAACGTGGAACACACTATGCACTCTGACCAAGGGCGGGGCGACAATGCTAACCGATAGGCCACAACCCCAATCCTCTCAAGGACCTCGAAAGGTCCAACAAACACAGGGCTCGGTTTCCCCTTTTACCGAACCTCGGGACCCCTCGCATCGGAGCTACCTTGAGGAAAACATCTTTGGCCAACCTCAAACTCGGCTCCCTACGCCTAACATCGGCGTAGCTCTTACCGCTGCTTTGGGCGGTCAAAGATACGAGCTCGATTTTACGGGCTGACCTCATTGGTCGGTGAAGCAACTCGGGCCTAACACTGCCGTCACCAACCTCTTCCCGGAAGGTCGGGGATCTGCAGCGCTTACCATACAACGCCTCAAGCGGTGCCATCTCGAATGGTCGATCAAAAGCCGTTGTTGTAGGCAAACTCCATCAAGTACAAATCTTGGTCCCAAATCGCCGGGAAATCCAACACGCGGGCTCGCAACATATCCTCTAAGATCGATTTACCCGCTCGATCGGCCATCGGTGCGTGGGTGGAAGGCGTGTCTTTGTAGTGCACTCTGTGCCCAAACTCGCTGAAGGGCCTTCCAAAACCGTGATGTAAAGCAGGAATCCCGATCGGAGATAATTTTAAGCGGCACTCCGTGGTACCTCACTATCTGCTCAAGGAAACAGTTGTGCCCCCTTTGCTCCACGGTGTAGTTTATCCTGCCGGAATGAAATGGGCACTCTTAGTCAACCTATCAACGACCACCCAAATCTGTGCATATCCTCTAGGAGTCCAGGCAAAACCGAGATAAAATCCATGGTGATCTCCTCCCACTTCCCTTTGTGGCACCAGAGCGGTTGCAACAAACCTGGCAAGCTTCTGCTCGGGCGCCTTCACTGTTGTGGTGTGAGACACCGACTAACGAACTGGGCAATCTCCTCTTCATCCCCATCCACCAAAAAAATCATTTAAGATCTTGGTACATCTTGTTACCCCACAGGTGCCAAGAAAAAGGCGAGTGTGAGCCTCGGTCAATAACTCTGTGCGAACAGGCATCATTTGGAACACACAGCCCGACCTTTATATCTCGGACCCCATCCGCAAGTATCACAAAGTCGAAGTCACCATCACTGAACCCTCTCATACAAACTTTTTAACTTAGGATCTTTCGGTGGTGTCGATAATCCTTTGCCTTATCGAAAAGGTGGATGGTCAATCGAGCTACCCAGCGGTAACATCCCCTAACAACATCTGCTATTTCCGCCCTCTCGAGATCCTTCCCGATGATACTCTTGGGGTTTGCCAATGTTGCAGATCGAGGCCTTTCTACTTAGTGCATCAGCCACAACATTTGCTTTTCAGTGGTGATACAAGATCTCACAGTCGTAATCCTTCACGAGCTCCAACCACCTCCTCTCGCCTCATGTTCAGGTCCTTACGAGTGAAGAAATACTTGAGGCTTTGGTGATCCGAGAAAATCTGAATCTTCTCCCCATACAAGTAGTGCCTCCAAATCTTATGTGCAAAGACGATCACGCCAACTCCATATCATGAGTCGGGTAATGCGCTCGTGCGGTTTCAAGCTGCTGGAAGCGTATGCTATCACCTTACCGTGTTGCATCGTAACGCATCCCAAACCAAACTTCTTTGGCATCATCAGACACCACGAAACCCCGGTACCCTCCGGGACGACCAACACCGGGCAGACGTCAAAGCGCTCTTTAGCTTAGCAAAACTCTCATCGCACTTCCTATCCCAAACGAAATCAACACCCTTCCTCGTCAATCGAGTAAGCGGGGCGGCTATAGCGGAAAAATTTTGAACGGCGTCGGTAATATCCGGCGGACCGAGGAAGCTACGAATCTCCGTCCGCGATCGTCGGTCGGCCCACGAACTAACGGCCTCTACCTTGAAGGGTCCACTGACCACTCCCTCCTTAGACACAACGTGTCCCAGGAATGCTACCTCCTCGAGCCAAAAGTCACACTTTGAGAACTTCGCATAAAGCTTGTTCTCGCGCAAGGCTGCCAAAATCTGCCTTAGGTGCGAGGCATGGTCCTCCTTAGACTTAGAGTACACAAGAATGTCATCTATGAACACGATGACAAAACGGTCCAAGAACGCCTTGAACACTCTGTCCATCATGTCCATGAATGCAGCTGGGGCGTTCGTCAGTCCAAAAGACATGACTACGAACTCATAATGCCCATACCTCGACCTGAACGCTGTCTTGGGAATATCTGCATCCCGAATCCTCAACTGGTGGTAGCCCGACCTCAAGTCAATCTTCGAAAACACACAAGCTCCTGGAGTGGTCAAACAGTCATCGATACGAGGCGGGTACTTGTTCTTAATGGTTACCTTGTTCAGTTCCCTGTAATCGATGCATAGGCGCATCGAGCCATCCTTTTTCTTAACAAACAGCACGGGTGCTCCCCACGAGGACACACTCGGCCTAATAAATCCTCTGTCAAGCATCTCCATGTTTGTTCTTTTAACTCTTTCGGCTCTGCTTTGGCGCCATGCGATAAGGAGCTTTCGAGATAGGCGAGTCCCCGGCTCAAGCTTTATTGAGAAGTCCACCTCTCTCTTTGGCGGCAGCCGTGCAACTCCTCCGGAAAAACATCTGCAAACTCTTGCACTATGGGCACTGCTCGACAGATAGTGGGTCACGGTTCTCCCGATCCAACTTAGCTAAGAAACCCCAAGCTCCTCGAGCTAACAAGCGGTGAGCTTTAAGCTGCCGAAATCACCGGCGGACACACCCCACTCTGGGTGCCCCTAAATTTAAAGGTAGGCCTACCTGGCGGCCTGAACACCACCTCCTTACAACGACAGTCAATCATAGCTTGGTTATCAGCTAACCAATCCATGCCGAGGATCACATCAAAATCGCTCATAGCTAACACAATGAGGGTAACTCAGAGAGTCCGGTGGATACTGTATCCGACCCAGTCCTTACTTCTCGGCAGCTAGCAAAGACATACTAGTTCAGGGAGTAGCGACAGGACAACTCAAAACCTAGAGGCTCTAAATTCATGCAAGCAAGCTCGGCCAAAAGCAAAGCAGAAACAAACGAATGGGTGGAACCCGAATCAAACAACACAAAGGCGAGGTGATCAAGAACTAGGAGCGTGCACCGCCATGCATGGTCTGCTCTCTCGACCTCTGGCGAGTCGTAGCATATACTCTTCCTCGCTCTTTGAAATTGGTTTGTGCCACCATCGCTTATGCAGGTGCGATCTGGGCCCGATGCCCTTCCTTTCCACAATTGAAACAAGCCCTAGGGTTACCACTACAGGGTCCCCAATGCTGCTTCCCGCAGGATTTACAATACGGTGGCGGCCTCCTACGCCCTGTTGGCGAGGTGATCCTGTTCTGATCTCGATCGGGTCTCGCCATGATAAGAACCACAGGGGCGATGACGCCCCGGACATTGCTCCTCGAGTCAAACTTGCGCTTCGCCCGAGTACACTGGGGCCTTAGACACTACTGGTACTAACAACTCGCTCGGAGGATACTTCCCATCATAAATTGTTGCCAACTGTACTGTCTTGGCAAAAGTTTCTGGGGCCTGTGCCCTAACATCCTGAGACACTCCCTGTATCAAACCCGCAATAAACTTCACGATCTTCGCCCGGTACAAATCAAGCGGGCGCGAAATATCCATACTCGAGAACTTCTTCTCGTACACCTCGATCGAGTCGGACTTCGCTTAAGGTTTGAAAACAGCTCAATCATCTTCTCTTGGGCTTCTTCGCTGATGAATTTTGCCTTGAACTCCGCCTTGAAGAACTCCCAGGTGGCAGGTGGAGACCCAGCCGGTCTCTCACTTAAGGTGGAATCCCACCACCACTTAGCATGCACCGGCTAATACGTGAGTCTGCACATCGAGCTCATTTGCACCTCGAGACACTCCATTACCATAAAAGTATATTCTAACTCAAGCCAATCCACGTGGCAGCTACCAATGGTTCCCCAGGGGCACTAAATGTAAAGACCCGACCCAAAAGGGGCTCTAAATGGGCCTTTACCCCAATGCATGTAGTGAAAATAAAAGGTATTAAGAAAAATACATTTGGATCCCAAGTAAAGCGAAACATTCAACAACCAAAACATACATTTCTAAAAGCATACTGACGATCGAGAGATTTATTTAAACCATTAAAACAATCCACAAGTATAAATATCTTTGGAATCCATAAACGTAAGAAAACATCCGGGGCTCTGTGCCCGTCTACATGCATTCAGGGAAATAACAAAAGTCAAGAGTCATGATAAATAAAATAGAATAATCGGAGATGACAGTGAGGATTCCATGATCACGGCTCCTCCATCACCCATCCTGTCTCTCGCCTTGATTACCCGTGGAAAACCACGAGAATAAGGGTGAGTAACGAATTACCCAGTAAGAATCCCCAAGCAGGGGTACAATACGATATACATGATCATCTAGAAGAATGTATGCAAGCTATGAGTACAAACACAGAGCGGAGCACATAGCTAAGTCCACACTTGGACCTCGGATGCCAACTCAGGGTCTTAGTCCGGAAATACCACAACACACTAAACGCGCTATACGGGAACAAGTCCGGCCTCGGCACATCTCTCGTCGTCACGAAAGGTGCGCGCTCAAGATCCCGAGGAGCTCTCCATCGGTATTTGTAATGAGCGTAAGCGCACCGCATGCTACCGCAAACTCGGGAAGTGCGGGTCTAGTGGCAAGTTGCCCGAGTTGATCCACCATGCCTAACTAATTCTCTGGATCGGTGTCAGCGACATAGGGTGTGAGAGACACGGACACGTGAACTATGTCACCTGTACCACCGCACCGAGGCTAAGGAACCGGTCGTGGTAGGCTTACACCAGAAGCGGTCCTTGCCCTAACAGTGGCAATCAAGGGCTACGGCCGAACACGGCGAGGACGTGCCGGCGCAGGGACGAGGCAATGCCAAGTCATCATCCCGACCGTTGGGGCATTTAACGACCGCCACCCTCACCCAAGATTGCAGGGCCTACCGGTTGGGATAGCTAATCCCTCACGGGGTCCAAGGACGGAGAACTGTCTCGAACGTCCTTGCCATAGATGCAAGATACTTTATGCATCGGGCCCGGATGATTCTATCTACCTCAATTCTAAACCTTAACAATAATAACGATTCAATCAATGCGGTCCAATACGTGCTCATCGGATACAAAGAACCTAGCATGATACTACGAAGCAAGAACAGATATCGAACATGCTAGAATAGAACAACCTAGCATGGGCTAACATGAGAAACAATACAAGAGTTCATGCCATCAGAATTGACAGAACACCTAGAGATAAACATGCTAGTAATCATACACGGGCATACAAAACAACAATCACAAATATACATGAGGTCCACACAACCGGTAAGAAATCCTTACCTTGGTGGAAGACTTCTACACACAAATCCTAAGTGCGGAACAATCCCGAGCTAGCGAGCGGGAACCTAGCAAACCAACAATAATCGGCATCTAAAATATCTAAACAACAATAGAACAGCAAGCTCGGCTCAAGGGGAACTCACGCGGCGCGACGACCACGAGCTTGGGGCTGGCGCGATAGCCGGCACGGCAAGGGCCTTGGCTGGCTGCTTGCCGCACAGCACGCGACGACGCTGCGCTGCCGCGCGCGCGCGCACGCACGCACGGCAGCGAGGGCACGCGCGCGGCGAAGCGTCGGGCGAAGGCGCGCGGCGCTGGCGGCGTGCGATGCGGACACGGCGAGCAGCTCAGCGCAGGACGCGCGCGCGCGGCGAACGTCTGAGCGAAAGGCGCGCTGGCGCCGCTGGCGCGGCGATCGCGGACACGGCGAGCGGCTTCGGCAGGACGCACGCGCGGCGAACGCTCGGGCAAGGCGCGGCGCGAGAGCGATTCGGCAAGCGGACACGGCGAGGCGCGCGATGGCGACGCGGCGCGCGGCTGGGACGCTGGGCGGGCGTTGGCGAGGACCTCTGGCGTCGCGGCGAGCGACGCGGCGATTCGCGCGCCGCGCGAAGCCGCAAATTTCTTTGGGACAGATCTGGCGTGGCGAGCGATCGGCATTGGACGGGCGACGACGAGGCGATCTGTCGTCTTTGGCTGGCGAACGACAAAGGTCGCTGCTCGGCTACACTCTACCGGGCCGCAATCAACACAACACACACAACACACCTCTTTTCACTTGGCCAAACGCACACCAAACGGATGAGAAGAAGAAGAAGAAGATCAATACCTACCCGGAATGATGATGATCGAACCCAAGGAGATGCAAGGATGAAGAATCGGCAAGGCTATGGAGATGGAGAGCTTGGGCGGCCAAGAGGTGTTTTGGAGAAGAAGATGGAATAACCTAATTCTATTTCATTTAACCAAATGCACCAAAACTCCAAAATCCAAGGTTAACTAAGATGTGATGCAGAAAGAGCAACAAGAGCACCTAATGGCTCAATTGGCACACCTCTCTACAAGCTTCCCAGAGACCGGGTTCAAACCCCACTGCAAAGACAAATTCCTTTATTTTTACTTTTGCAACGAACCTTGCTCAAACCAAACCACAACCCCCTCCAAAACCTACAAAACCCATCCAATAATTTTAGTAACTGGAAAAGACACAAACGACCCTGACGGCCCGACCAAATTACCAAATTACCCCTAGGGCATACCTGGAAGACCGGGAAGAAAAAACCTGGGTCGTTACAATATTCCCTCCTTTTTATGACTTTCGTCCTCGAAAGTCCTTAAGACAAAACACCAGGTAATGCAACCTCATCTCGTCTTCCCGCTCCCAAGTGGCTTCCTCGAACCCCGACTCTTCCATCGAACCTTTACCAAACGAATCTCGCGACACGCAACGTCTTGGTCTCAAAGGCAAGGATCCTCACCGGCTTTTCCTCGAAGTTCAAATCCTCATTCACCGCAAAGGCTCAAAGTCCACAATGTGCGACGGGTCCGGCACATACCGCCTCAACATCGATAAATGAAAAACACTATGCACCGCGATAGTGACGGAGGTAGGGCTAACCGGTAAGCAACTCGCCAATCCTCTCTAGGATCTCAAACGGACCAACAAATCGGGGACTCAACTTCCCACGCTTACCAAACCTCGTAACACCTCGCATCGGAGCAACCTTAAGGAACACATGCGACCAACCTCAAACTCCAAATCTCGACGCCGAACATCGGCGTAACTCTTCTCGCTCGCTCCGAGCGGTCAACATACGAGCTCTAATCTTACGTGACTCGCACCATTGGTCAATCGCTGCAGAACTCGGGACCCAAAACCCGTCTATCACCAACCTCTTCCCTGAACACGGGGACCGATAACGCTTACCATACAATGCCTCGAATGGAGCCATCAGATGAATCGCCGATCGTAATCGTTGTTATAGGCAAACTCCATCATGTACAGACATGGTCCTACCTCGGGAAATCCAACACACAAGCCCTCAACATATCCTCGAGAATCGATTCACTCTCTCATCGACCATCCGTCCGAGGGTGAAAAGTCAGGTCTTTGAAATTGCACTCTGTGCCCAAACCCTTCTCGAGCGCTCTCAGAAACGAGAAGTGAACCGCGAGTCACGATCGGACACAATCCTCACCGGCACACCATGATAACGGATGATCTGCTCCAAAAACAATCTGCGCCTGCACTGTTCCACGGTATAAGTGTCTCTACCGGGAATGAAGTGTGCGCTCTTGGTCAAACGGTCGACTATCACCCAAATCTGAGAGAACTTCCTCTGAGTCCTTGGCAAACCCAGAGATAAAGTCCATGGAGATCTCTTCCCATTTCCACGGGGTACACTCGGTGGCATTTGCAACAAACCAGTGGCCTCTGCTGGGTGCCTTCACTTGTCGACAAGTGAGACACGGTGACAAACTCTGCCACATCTCTCTTCATTCCCATCCACCGAAAGTCCGCTTAAGGTCTCGATACATCTTGGTACCCCGGGGTGCCAAGCAAAAGGGGAGGCGTGGGCCTCGAGAGCAACTCGCCGCAAACTCGCAATGTCCGGAACACACAACCGGCCTCTATAAGTCAACCCACCGTCTCGTGAATACACAAAGTCAAAGTCACCACAAGGCCGACTCGGTCAACCAATCTCTTAAGTGCGGGGTCACCTAACTGGCCGTCTATAATCCATTGCCGAATCGACGGTGAGCAGTCCAATCGAGCTACCTGGCGGTAACCTCTCCCAACAACATCGCAACCTCGGCCCGCTCGAACTCTCTCTCGCAAGTGGGTGGGAACTCAACAACGCCGCAGAGCGCGGCGTCTTTCTGCTCAAAGCATCGGCCACTACATTGGCTTTACCCGGATGGTACAAAATCTCGCATGATCATAATCCTTTACCAGCTCTAACCATCTCCTCGCCTCATATTCAACTCCTTCGAGTAAAGCAGATACTTGAGGCTCGGTGATCGGTAAACATCCGAATCCGCTCACCGCATGTAATGCCTCCAAATCTTGGTGCAAACACCATCTGCGCTAACTCCATATCATGAGTCGGGTAGTTCGCTCATACGGCTTGGTGACGGGAAGCATAGGCAATGACCTTCCCGTCTTTGCATCAACACACAACCTAATCCAAACTTGGAAGCATCATCAGAGACCACGAAACCACTGTCCCCTCCGGATCGCCAACACGGTGTCTTTGAAATCAAAGCGCTTTTGAGCACGGCAAAGCTCTCATCACACTCTTGCCCCAAACAAACTCGACACCCTTCCTCGTCGGACGAGTGAGGGGCGAGGCTATAGCAGAAAAAGTCCTTGACGAACCGATCGTAGTAACTCGCCAAACCCGAAAAGCTGCGAATCTCGGGCAGCTGAAGTCGGCTTGGCCCATGAACTCACGGCCTCAATCTTCGCGGGGTCCACGGCTATACCATCTCTCGAAACTACGTGGCCTAGGAAGGCCACCGCTCCAACCAGAAATCACATTTGGAAAACTTCGCATAAAGTGGTTTTCCCTCAAAGCCGCCAATACTCGCCTCAAATGCTCTGCATGGTCTTCTTTAGACCTCGAATAAATCGAATATCGTCAATGAACACGATGACGGTTGTCCAAAAATGATTTGAACACCCTATCCATCATGTCCATGAACGCGGTGGGGCATTGGTCAATCCAAACGACATGACCACAAACTCATAGTGACCATATCTAGACCAGAAAAGTCGTCTTAGGAATGTCGGCATCCACGATCCGCATGGCCGATGGTAACCGGATCTCGAGATCTATCTTGGAGAACACTGAAGCTCCCTGAAGCCGATCGAACAAATCATCGATACGGGCAACGGATACTTATTCTTCACTCGTCACCTTATTAAGCTCGCGGTAATCAATACATAAGCGCATAGAACCATCCTTCTTTTTCACAACAGAATCGGTGCTCCCACGGGGACACACTTGGACGGATGAACCCTCGGTCTAACATCTCCCGCAACTGAATCTTGATTCCTTTAACTCACTGGCGCCATGCGTCACGGAGCCTTCGAGATAGGGAGGGTCCACGGCTCGAGCTCAATAATGAAGTCAACCTCTCTCTTTTGGGGCAACCCGGTAACTCCTCAGAAACACATCCGCGAACTCCGCACGACCGGTACTGATCAATGCAGACAATGAGGGGCGGCTCTTCCTGCACAACTTGGCTAGATAGCCCCAAGCTCCATGAGCTAGCAAACGACGAGCTTTCACGGTGACACCATCGGCGGGCAAACTCCACCCTGGACTCCACGAAACTTAAAGCCGGGCCGACGTGGCGGCTGAACACTACTTCTTTCGGTGGCGGTCAATCAACGCGTGGTTAGCAAAAGAAACCACTCCATACCAAGAATCACATCAAAACCGCTCATAGGCGGGACTATGAGCGTAGCCACTAGCAACTCTCCGGATATCTCGATTCGGCCATCCCTAATCTTATCTCTAGCCAACATATCAACTCCCGAAGGAGTTGCAACAGATAACTCGAAACCTAGAGGCTCTAGTCTTAACTTAGCATGCTCAAAGAAACAACACACGAGATACAAAAGAATGCGTGGAACCAGAATCAAACAAGACAAATGCGCGGTGATCTAAAACAAGAAGCGTGCACCGCCGGCGGCATCCGTGACGCTCGGCCTCTGACGGGTCGTAGCAAACACTCGACCGCCTGCCGCTGGGCTGGCCGAGCCGCCATAGCCGGGTGATCACAGAAACGGGCCATGTGCCCCTCTCTACCACAACGGAAGCACAATCTAGGTCAGGTGACAAGCTCCGGCGTGGACTTTCCCACAAGTGGCACAAGCGGAACTGCTCGGGTCCTCCCCCTTTGTCGGGCTGGAACAATTTGGAGCTCTCCACTGATCTCTGCTTCAGAAATCGCTTGGCGGCGGCGCCGCTCCCCGAAAGTCAAACTTTCTCTTACGCCCTACAGTTTGCTGGGACGGGACGGCCTGAGCAGAGCGGCAACAACCCGCTCAGCAGGATACTTCCCATTATAGATCGTGGATAAGCTGGACTGACCCTAGCATAAGTGTCGGGGCACGAGCCACGACATCTCGGGAAACACCACGCCTCAATCCGGATATGAACTTCCGAATCTTCTCACGGGGTGGCAATCAAGCGAGGAGCAAAATATCCATACTCGAGAACTTGCGCTCATATTCTCAATGGAATCGAACCCCGCTTCGTGTTCCGGAAGAGCTCCACCATCTTCTCCCGAGCCTCATCACCGATGAACTTTACCTTGAACTCGGCCTTGAAGAACTCCCAAGTAGCGGGTGGAGACCCGGTGGTCTCTCGCTCAAGGTGGACTCCCACCACCATCTCATTGTGCCTCCTAGCACATGAGCCGCACATCTCGGCCTCTGAATATCGGGGCACACCATGATCAGGAAGGTGTACTCCAAATGGGCAATCCACACTGGCTGCCGCTAACGCATCACCGGTGGCATCGAACTTCTCGAGCTTCCACTTCACAAAATCCTTGACCACCTACCCAATTCCTCGGCACCCTCGCCATATCGCCTCTGGGGCTACTTGCTCTCGAGGAGGCTGGAGGAGCTACTGAGCTCTCTTTGAACCAATCGAGTCATTTGCTCGATCTGGGCTCGGGACTCTTCCGCTGCCAGCGCCAACAAGGCACTGGTCTCGCCCTCTGGTCACTCAACATGCTGACCATAAAAGCCCTCATAGACTCGGCAAACTACGCTCCGGGAGCGAGTCTCACGGCGCTCGATCGCCTCAACGCCCGCGCCTAGGCGTAATGAGGAGGAGCTGCTGGTGGAATGCCATCGATGTCGGCTTGGGACGATGTCCTGCGCAGATCGATCTCGATCCTCGATACCTCGACCGCTCTCGAACCTCCTCTCCGTGACGGGTGGTAGCATCTTTGGCGATCTACATCCAAACCAACAACGAATCAAAACACCGCCTGTCACCATTCCACAACACCAAACAAGGCATACACTAGATGATAGGTATTGTAAATTCTTAACCCTTTTCCTTTCTAAAACAATAAATCTAGGCGTACTGATGACTGTCTGAGTCTTGATGATCATGGAAAACGACCTACAACAAAAGGTCGGTCCTACAGAATCTATGACTCGAGCTCGATACCAATCAGTAAAGACCCGACCCAAAAGGGGCTCTAAATGGGCCTTTACCCCAATGCATGTAGTGAAAATAAAAGGTATTAAGAAAAATACATTTTGGATCCCAAGTAAAAAGAAACATTCAACAACCAAAACATACATTTCTAAAAGCATACTCACGATCAGAGATTTATTTAAACCATTAAAACAATCCACAAGTATAAATATCTTTGGAATCCATAAAACGTAAGAAAACATCCAGGGCTCTGTGCCCGTCTACATGCATTCAGGGAAATAACAAAAGTCAAGAGTCATGATAAATAAAATAGAATAATCGTGAGATGACAAAGCAGATTCCATGATCACGGCTCCTCCATCAGCCCATCCTGTCTCGCGCTTGATTACCCGTGGAAAACCACACAGAATAAGGGTGAGTAACGAATTACCCAAGAAGAATCCCCAACCGGTACAATACGATATACATGATCATCTAGAAGAATGTATGCAAGCTATGAGTACAAACACAGAGCGGAGCACATAGCTAAGTCCACACTTGGACCTCGGATGCCAACTCGTGGTCTTAGTCCGGAAATACCACAACACACTAAACGCGCTATACGGGAACAAGTCCGGCCTCCGCGTCTCATCGTCGTCACGAAAGGTGCATCGGCTCAAGATCCCGAGGAGCTCTCCTCGGCGCTGTAATGAGCGTAAGCGCGCACCGCATGCTACCGCAAACTCGGGGGTGCCGGTCTAGTGGCAAGCCGCCGAGTTCGACCACCATGCCTAACTAAATCTCTGGATCGGATCGGTGTCACCGACATAGGGGTGTGAGACTGGACACGTGAACTATGTCACTGTACCACCGCTTTGAGGCTAAGGAACCGGTCGTGGTAGGCTTACACCAGAAGCGGTCCTTGCCCTAACAGTGGCAATCAAGGGCTACGGCCGAACACGCCGAGGACGCGTGCCGATCGCGCGGGACGAGGCAATGCCAAGTCATCATCCCGACCGTTGGGGCATTTGATACCGCCACCCTCACCCAAGATTGCGGGGCCTACCGGTTGGGATAGCTAATCCCTCACGGGGTCCAAGGACGGAGAACTGTCTCGAACGCCCTTGCCATAGATGCAAGATACTTTATGCATCGGGCCCGGATGATTCTATCTACCTCAATTCTAAACCTTAACAATAATAACGATTCAATCAATGCGGTCCAATACGTGCTCATCGGATACAAAGAACCTAGCATGATACTACGAAGCAAGAACAGATATCGAACATGCTAGAATAGAACAACCTAGCATGGGCTAACATGAGAAACAATACAAGAGTTCATGCCGGTCAGAATTGAACAGTAACACCTAGAGATAAACATGCTAGTAATCATACACGCAGGCATACAAAACAACAATCACAAATATACGCGCAGGTCCACACAACCCCGGTAAGAAATCCTTACCTTGGTCGGAAGACTTCTACACACAAATCCTAAGGCTGCGGAACAATCCCGAGCTAGCGGCGGAACCTAGCAAACCAACAATAATCGGCATCTAAAATATCTAAACAACAATAGAGCGAGCAAGCTCGGCTCGGGGAACTCACGCGCGACGACACGAGCTTGGGGCTCTTGGCGAGCCGGCACGGCAGGGACGCTGCTGGCTGTGCGCTACTGGCACGGCAGACGGACGCTGGGCTGGCGTGGCTACCTGCACTGCAAGACTGGCAGTGGAGCAGCAAGGCGCGGCGAGCGAGCGGCTGGGGCGGCGCGCTGGCGCCTGGCGTGCGATGCGGACACGGCGAGCGGCTCAGCGAGGACGCAGCGCGGGCGAACGTCTGGCGAAGGCGCGCGCTGGCGCTGGCGTCGCGATGCGGACACGGGCGAGCGGCTCAGCGACGCGCGCGCGCGGCGAACGTCTGGCGGAAGGCGCGCGGGCAGCGATTCGGCAAGCGGACACGGCGAGGGCGCGCGATGGGCGACACGCGGGCGCGGCCGACGCTGCGTGGCGTTGGCGAGGACCTCTGGCGGCGTCGGCGAGCGATCGGGCGATCTCTGGCTGGCGGGCGAAGCGGCAAGGTCGCTGGGACAGATCTGGGCGTGCGGCGATCGGTGGACGTGCGACGGCAGGGCGATCTGTCTTCTGCGCTGGGCGAACGACACAAGGTCGCGCTTTCGGCTACACTCGGTGGCTGCAATCAACACAACACACACAACACACCTCTTTTCACTTGGCCAAACGCACACCAAACGGATGAGAAGAAGAAGAAGAAGATCAATACCTACCCGAAATGATGATGATCGAACCCAAGGAGATGCAAGGATGAAGAATCGGCAAGGCTATGGAGATGGAGAGCTTGGGCGGCCAAGAGGTGTTTTGGAGAAGAAGATGGAATAACCTAATTCTATTTCATTTAACCAAATGCACCAAAACTCCAAAATCCAAGGTTAACTAAGATGTGATGCAGAAAGAGCAACAAGAGCACCTAATGGCTCAATTGGCACACCTCTCTACAAGCTTCCGGGAGACCCGGGTTCAAACCCCACTTTGCAAAGACAAATTCCTTTATTTTTACTTTTGCAACGAACCTTGCTCAAACCAAACCACAAACCCCTCCAAAAACCTACAAAAACCATCCAATAATTTTAGTAACTGGAAAAGACACAAACGACCCTGACGGCCCGACCAAATTACCAAATTACCCCTAGGGCATACTTGGAAGACCGGGAAGAAAAACCTGGGTCGTTACACTAAACTTCTCCGGCTTCCATTTCACAAAATCCTTCAGCCACTTGCCTAGATCCTCAGCACCTTCCGCCATAACGGCCTCATTCACAATTGGCTCTGCTGAGGGCTGGCGGTCTTGGTGGCGCTGTGATCCCTCTTGAACCAACTCGGTCGATTCTTTGATCTCGAACGCAGGACTCCTCCTCTCGCGCAGCTAACCAAGCTTGCATTTCAGCTCTCTGCTCGGCCCTCTGGTCGGCTAGCAACCCAACCATAAGAGCCCTCATAGATTCCACAAAAGCGACTCGGTGCAGCCTCTCGAGACTCGCTTTCCCCTACACCTCTCCGGCAACACACGGTTGAAGGGCACGATGGTGGCCTAACCTCAAGATCGCTTGGGACGAGGTCCCCGGTGTCGAATCGTCACGAATGCCACGGGTGGTCGGCCTCGAGCCTCCCGCCCTCTACGAGTGGTCGCATACCGAAAATCTCTGACCAAACCAACAATGGGTCAGAACCTGTCTTCCCTGCTCTACAACAACAAGTCATGTACATGCAAGGTGCAACCGGTATTGTAATTCTTAACCCTTAACTTTAAACTTACGGACATACCTGATGGCTGGCGGAGCGCTGATGATCATGGAAAACAACCTACAACTGCAGGTCAGTCTACAGAACCTATAACTCTGGGCTCTGATACCAACTGTAAGGACCCGACCCAAGAAACGGTCTCTAACCTAAAGTCCATACTTAGCATGCATGATTAAGAATATAAACATCATTCAGAGTCGGAAGTTTAAAGCTTTGCAATAAACACTTTTAAAACAAAACCATGATTTCAATTAAATAAAACAGGTAAATGACTGATCAGTACTTTCTTAAAACAATTCAAGGGAAAACGGTACGAGAACATAAAATAGTTTGAGTGCTTTTTCCTAGGGACCCAAGTCCCACTACATGCTAAATCATTAAGGAAAACATTTAAAGAAACGTGCGACCAGTCACTATCCATGATCATCGAGCCGCTTCCTCCTAGCCATCCGACCCTCTGTCCCAAGTTACGGTGGAAAGCCACGAGAAAATAAGGGTGAGCAACAAGTTACTCAGTAAGAATCCCCAATCGGGGTACAATACGAAATCATCTCATTTAGCACACGGACAGGCAACCGTACAAAGACTTAGAGCACGAACGGCTGGCTTAGGCTATGAGCTACTTCTAGGGCGAGCCTATTCAAGGGCTCCCATCAACAGTCACTCCTAGGTCCTACGCTTGGATGCCCTTCGGGCCTTACACAATCTAGGACTCAGTGATGCCCAGTGAGGCCTTACACACTCTAGGACTCAGTGATGCCCAGTGGGGCCTTACACACTTAGGACTCAGTGATGCCCAGTGGGGCCTTACACACTTAGGACACAGTGATGCCCAGTGGGGCCTTACACACTTAGGACACAGTGATGCCCAGTGGGGCCTTACACACTTAGGATGCCCATCGGGCCTTACACCTTCAGTATCAGTGATGCCCAGTGGGCCTTACACACCTAGGATGCCCATAGGGCCTTACACCTCGAGACTTCGGTGATGCCCGGTGGGCCTTACACACCTAGGATGCCCGTAGGGCCTACACACACCTCTGATTGGTGATGCCCGGTGGGGCCTTACACACTTAGGATGCCCATCGGCCTTACACCTTCGAGATGTCCGCCGGGTCTTGCCCGAGCGGGACCCCAAACTAGTTACCTCTACGGCACTCTATACTATACATCACACATCTAACCGTAACTTGAATCTAGCAAAGATACAATAGGCGGCATGGTTCTATCAAGATAGGAAAGCCTAACATGGAACTCAGCGGGATGTAAACATGTCACGAACATGAATCAAAAGAAAACATGAAAACTATCACTAGAAACTCATATAATTACTGATGTCAGCGTGCTATCAACTATTCGCGAGGTCCACACAACCCCGGTAAGAATCCTTACCGGAAATAAGTGGAGGTTAATTATCCCGAATCAAATAACGACCCTCGAGCTTTTAAGCGAACTCGAGCAACCTAAACAAGTAATAAAACATCCTAATTAATAAACAAACATCTAAAATCGGGGAAGTCCAAAGGGTGGAGGCTCGGGAATTTACCAACCGAGAAAGCACTCGTCTCGGCAGCAAGCAAAGCAAGGACGGTAGTTGCTAAGCGTAGGCGCAGGGCGCCGGCGCGCAAGCTGGCGCTATCGTATTCTTGGGCGCGCTGGCGCGGCGAGGGACAGCGCTGGCGCTGGAGCTGCGCATGGCGAGGGCAGGACGAGCACAGCGCGCTGGCCGGGCGGACGCGGACGAAGCGGCACGGCACGCAACGCGGCGGTGCGGTGCGGTGCGAAGCGTCTTCCGCGGCGGGCTGGGTGGTGTCGTCTTGGCGCGGAGGCGGCTACACGGCCGGTGCGCTGGGCGACCTGGTGCGGAGTGGAGGCTAGGCTGTTGCGGCGGTGGGCGAGCTGGTTGCTCGACGCGATCTGGGCTGGCGGTGGCTCGGTGCGATGCGGCAGTGGTCGCGAGGCGTGCGATGTCGTGGGGCGGCAGCAGAGGCGTTGGGCGCGGGCGTGGGCAGGCGGCGGCGGCGGTGTGGGGCGGCTTGGGCGAGGGTGAAGGAGAAGTCTAGGGTTTTTTGGTTCTTTCTTTTTGTCCTTATTTTCTCTTTTCTTTTTCTTTAAATATAATTCCCTTCCTTAACTTAAATAGACTTGGGAATCTCATATGTCCTTCCCAAGACTCCCCTTCGAGCCCTGGCTGACGCGTTTATTTTCCTTATTTAAACCCAAGCTTCCAAACCCCTTTTTAGGCCAAGGGTTCGAGTCCTTCCAACAGCTCCTCCCAAACTAAAAAATATAAAAGGAAACCTTATTTTACATTTAGCTGAAAACCGGGCTGTTACAAAGTGTCCCTCCTTGCCACATCTATAGCAAGCTCGGGGCGACGCTCCACAGATTCCATAGTGAGTCTTGCCACAAGTGTGGCACTGAGGTGGCTGATTAACTATGCCTTGCTGGCCCTACTAGGCCTGCTTGCCCTGTGGTCTAAACTGTGGTCGACACTAATCTCGACCTCTAAACTAGCCCTGACGACGAGCCTGCTGACCACCTGCACGGGACCCATTAAACGAGTCAAACTTTCTCTTCTGTCCTGAGTACTGCTGGACACACTGAACTGATGCAATAGGAGCCTGCACCGGCGGGTACTTGGAGTTATATATGGTAGCCAACTCAACAGACCTATCATAAGACTCTGGGGCAAGTGCTCGAACATCTTGCGCAACCTCCTTTCTCAAGCCACTGATAAACTTTTTCGTCTTGAGCTCCTCTATGGCTATGAGCTCTGGGGCAAAGTAACTATACTCCGAGAATTTCTTCTCATAAGCAGAAATACTGTCAGTGCCCTGCTTCAGGTTTGAGAAGGCCTCCGCCATCTCCTGCTGAGCCTCATCATTCACATACTTGGCTCTAAACTTGGTTCTGAAGAACTCCTAGGTGGCTGAAGAAGATCCTACTGGTCTGGCCTCGTCGGGGGACTCGCACCACCACACAGCTGTGTCTGTCAAAGCATGGGCCGCACACCTCGGCCTCTGAATTTTCAGGCATCCCATCACCATAAAGATGTACTCCATGCGAGCTAGGCATTTCACTGCCACCAATAGGTTCTCTGAGGCATTAAACTCTATGGGCTTCCATTTAGTGAAGTCCTTGAGCCACTTGCCAAACTCGGCGGCTCCTTCAGCACCGTCTAACACTACGGTCTAGTCCTGCTGACCTTGATCTCCTGGGGCCACTAGAGCTACTGGGGGTGCCTGCTGGTAAAGATGTGTCAGCTGGGCCATCTAGGCCCTAGACTCCACTCTCTGCGCTGACAGCTGCGCCTAAGTCTCCGCTCTCTGCTCTGCCATCAGGGCCATCATCATGTCCCTCATGGCTACAAACTCAGCTCCTAGGGCTGCTCTTTGAGGCATGGCAGCCTCTACCACCTCTCCAGGAAAACTAACAGCTGGGGCCACAGGCGACCTACGGGTTTTCTCAACCCTAGATGTTGTCTCAGCAACACCTCCACTCGCAGTCCCGGACGGTCCTGCACCACTTCGTGTCACTGGCATACTGGCGATCTACATGGAAACCATAAGGGTTAGTCCTCTCTCGGACTCCCACTGCCAACAAAAGGTAACACATGTATACTAAATGCAGTATTGTAGAAACCCTTAAATTCAGTTCTTAGACAAACCTGACGGCCGTGGAGTGCTGATGATCATGGGAACAAACAACCTACAAAGCAGGTTAGTCTACATAATCTATGACTCTGTGCTCTGATACCAACTGTAGGAACCCAACCCAAAAATGGTCCTAAACCCGGTTCTTACTAGCATGCTTACAATTTAAAACCTTTAAAACATTACGGAAACAATTAAAAGATAAAACTCATTTAGACTTCATAATAGAAACAATCATTTCATAAACATCCTTAAAACAATCCTGGCCAGTATTTCAAACAAAAACAGTTTAACAAGTCTCAACAGTAAACAAGTTCCTAGCATGCTACTACATAATAAAAGACAACAAATGATAAAGACACAGAGTTCGCCGGCAGCTCCTATGATCATACAGCTCCCTCCACTAACCATCCCGGTGTTGTCCCAAGTTTCTGAAAGATAAGTAAGGGTGAGTATAAACATACTCGATAAGAATCCCAACCGGGGCCAATATGATACATCCATCATCTAGCATCCTAGTATACATGCAATCAGTTACCAGCACAGAAACTTTGCTCAACAAGCTAATCAAGTCAAGTTCGGGAACCTCTGAAGTTTCCTACTTCCGGCCTAATGATTGGTTCTCCTAACCAATCCTAAAGACATCCTCAAGAGTCTTTCTCCCTCGGCCAAATGATCAACTCAAAAGCTGATCCCAAATAGATGTCAGACACCCTCGAGGGTCTTTCTCCCTCGGCCAATTGACCAACTAAAAAGTTGATCCCGAATAGGTGTCCTCGGGGGCCTCTTACCCCCAGCCAGGCTAAACCCTAAGACAACGGGAGTGTACCCGAGGTCTGGCTCTAAATAAGAATAAGAATGGTGTCACTGATCTACAGTAGTCCAGAGCCCTCGGCACTCAGCTGTAGCAGCCAGTACAACCAACCTGAAGCTAAGAACTGTCTCCGGGCAGGCATGCACCCGTGACGGGTTCCGCTCTAGCAGGTTACAAACTAGGCTTGTACCGATGCAGGAGCTAATCCACACCGGCTGCCGGGCGCAGAGACAAAGTACATTATGCCTCTCACTGATCCCGACCTGTGGGGACAAGATACGTTATGTCCACTCTCAGCCTCTGGAAGACAAGTCTAGCTAACTATCTAATGTAACATAATATACATCCCTAACAACTGAACATGCTTAACAAGAATACAAGTACAACCTAGCATGATACTACGAATGTAAACAGAGAACTCAGAACATGCTGGAACGACAAACCTAGCATGGCACTAACATGTAGAAACAGGGCAAACATGCTAGCAGAGATAAACAGTGAAACAATCCTAACCACAGCATGCTCATAACAAACAACATATATATAAAAGATGCAATCAAAACATATCGCAGGGTCCACACAACCCTGGTAAGAGATCCTTACCTGAAACAAGCAAAAATATAAACAGAAAAGTGCTCCTTGAGCTGCAGTGTCTCACAACCTAAAAGCATAAACATACAAATTCAATCTAACTAGCTATACACTTAACTAAGCACTAGATCTAGAAGCAAGGGAACCAAGAGATTACCCCTACTTGCTCTAGTGCTCTAGGCCAAGCACCCAAAATGGAACCCTAGAAGCTCTCAGCTGCAGCTTGCAACAAAGTGTCTTGGCTAGGGAAAACCACACAACAAACAATGTTAGATCCCATGTCCATGGAGCAAGCAAACACACTCCCAACTAACATGAAGCTCTCAGCTACACACCCTCATTGGGGCTCTCAGCCAAACCAACTCACCCAATTAAGATTCGGCAATGATCCCCAAATGGACTAGGTGTCAAGGCCAAAGGAGAGTGCACAACCAAAGGGATCTCGGCTAGGGCTAGGATTTGCACAAGGAAGAAAATAGCAAGTTAGATCTATCCAAACCATAAGTCAAACACAACAAAAACACCATCAACCCTACCTTGGAGCTCTCGGCAATGGAGGTTGGAATGGGAAGTGCTCTCGAATCTCAATCAAACAAGGAGAACAAACAAGATCTCCTCCACCCAATCAAACAAGAAAAACAACACCTTATCTTGGTTAGAAGATAGGTTCAGCCATGGCAAGAGAAGAAGAGGAACTTGGATTTTGCAATTGCTTACCTTGGAAAACAATGGAGAAGATGAACTGCACTTGGGAATCTTGAGGTTGCAAGCCATGGAGATGGAGAGAAATTGTAAAGACCCGACCCAAAAAGAGGTCATAAACTAGGCCTTTACCTCAATGCATGCTTTAAAACTTAAAAAAAATAATATGCAAGATCGTTTCCAGATTCTGAAAGAAAACTAAAAATTTGTAAACATCCATTCATAAATCAAATGTAAAACGTCCTGGAACCTGTCCCTGTTTCCAAGCACCTGTTCCAAGCTAAAAGCAGTTTAAGACATACTCTGATCAGAGATTTATTCAAATCATTCAAAAACCCCAAACCGGTTACAATAGTGTCAGAATCCAGAAAACAATCAGAAAACATCCTAAGGGCTCCGTGCCCAACTACATGCATTCAAAGGACAACAAAACAAAAAACATAAACTCAGAGTTTTTAAAACAGCAGGTTTCTATGATCAGTAGCTCCTTCTTCAACCATCCAGTCTCGCGCCCTGATTACCTGTGGAAAGCCACAAAATAAGGGTTAGTAACAAATTTGTAAGAACCCGACCTGAAATACGGACCTAAACATAGGTTCTCACTCAGCATGCAAGTTAAATATTTCAACAAGCTGTTTAGTGCTCATATTTAAAACTTTTCAAAACATTTGAGAACGGGTAACAATTAAAACATAACCGACAATTTTCATTAAGCAAATCCAATAAAGTAAAAACAAGCCCAACCAATATTTATAAAAAAACACTCAAAACAGTTTAAACAACTTTTAACAAAATTCCTCTAGGTCTCCTGTCCATCTACATGCTGAACAAATAATGCAAATAATAATAAACGATAGAGTGCCGGTAGCCCCCATGATCAATCAGCTCCCTCCGCTAGCCGTCCCGGTGCTGTCCCAAGTTACCTGGTGGAAAAACCACAGAAATAAGGGTGAGTATAAACATACTCAGTAAGAATCCCCAACTGGGGTACAATACGATACATCAGTCGTCTAGCACCCTAGTATACATGCAAACAAATACGAGCTCAGAAGCAACAAGTTGGCTCAGGCTAACTGCAGATCTAGAAATTGCCTATCCAAGGACTTACAACCACAACCTACACTAGGTCCTACACCTTGATGCCCATCGGGGTCTTACACACTTGCCCATCGGGGTCTTACTCCTGCTAGACACAGTGATGCCCATCGGAGACTTACACACAAGGATGCCCATCGGGGTCTTACTCCACAATCAATGATGCCCATCGGGGTCTTACACATACGGATTCCCATCGGGGTCTTACTCCACAAATCAATGATGCCGATCGGGGTCTTACACATACGGATTCCCATCGGGGTCTTACTCCACAAATCAATGATGCCCAACGGGGTCTTACACATCTAGGATGCCCATCGGGGTCTTACTCCAGCTAGGAACACGGAGATGGCCATCGGGGTCTTACATTCCCTAGCAACCTTATGTTGCCCATCGGGGACTTACACATAAAGCCAGCAGTGTAGTGCCCATTGGGGACTTACATACACTAGCAACGCATCGGTGCCCATCGGGGACTTACCCTAGCGGAACCTAACTAATAACCCCTAACGATCTCGTAAGTTCAAAACACAAACTAGCCTAATAATCAGACAGCATACACTACCTGCTATCCTAGCATGAAACTTACAGAATACGAACAGGAAACATGGATATGCTAGGTTAAGAAATCCCTCGCATGGAACTAACAGATTAAGAACAGGAACATGGGTATGCCAGAATAAGAAAGATCCCTAGCATGATACTACAAACTTAAGCAGGAATCAAAAGCATGCTGGAAGAGCAAACCTAGCATGGCACTAACATGAACAACAAGCAACATGCTAGCAAGAATTCGAACACAAGCTTTCCTATGGCTAACATGTTCATAACAGAAGTCAAGCATACAAAGCACAATCCTGAAAGCATCGCAGGGTCCACACAACCCCGATAAGAAATCCTTACCTGGAAACAAGCAGAAAATAACTACCACAACCAACAAGCGGCCCTCGAGCTTCTAAGTGAACCCGAGCAACCTAAGCAATCAATAAAATCATCCTAATTAAACAAAACAGTAGCTAACATCTTAGGGTCCAAAAGAGTAGAGGCTCGGGAATTACCAACCGAGAAGGCATTAGGTCTCGGCCCAACTCTCTCTGCAAAATAGGCTCTCAGCTGCAAGTGGGCAACCAGGACGTGCGATTGGGGCGAACAGAATCGGGGCTGCTTTGGCGCGTGTGGCAGCGCGAAGGATCTGTATGCGACAGTGGCTGAGGCACGGGCTGCGCCGCGACGGACGGGCGCGGCGACACGGCGCCTGGCACGCGCAGACACCCGACAGCGGTGCGGGCGACCTTGCGGCTGAGGCAGCGCGCGCGGGATCGAGCAGCGCGGGCTGGCCACGCATGCTATACGCAGACGGGCGACGCGCGGGCTGTGCGCGAACAGCGACGCGATCTGGCTGCAGGGCTGCGACGCGGTGCAGGCGGGCGTTGAGCGTCTCAGCGCGATGCAGGGGCTGAGCGGTGGCATCTGGGCTACTCGGCTGCTAGTGCGACAGGCAGGGGCTGCTGCTGCGTGCAGCGCTGGGGCTAGTGGCAGCGTGCGGCGCTGGGGCATGTGGCAGCACACACTCCAGCGGTCAGGGCTGCTCTCGGTTCTTGATCTTGATGAACTTGGCAAGAGGATGAAGTGGAAGAGGGGAAGAGATTGTGTTTGGCAAGGGGAGTGAGGGAACTCGGCTAGAGCAAGTAGAAATAGGGTTTCTTGATTTCCTTTCCTTCTTCCTAATGTAATTAGGCTTTGGTGACCTAAAGTCCCTTCCCAAGGCTTTCCTCCCTTGAGACCCAGCTGAATCAATCTTTTCTCTTTAATAAAACTCATTTAAATCAATCTTCCAATTCACCATTAGGTCAAGGGTTCAAATCCCAAAGGAAGCACTTTAATTAACATTAATTTTGCTAATAACCAAATCACCTCCAAACTTCCTAACAACTAGCACAAACTTCTTGGGTCTTGCAACCAACAACAATCAAGCCTTGATAAAGGGCAGAAATGACCCTGAAATCCTGAAAATCCACAAACCACGTAGGAGAGAAAAAGACCAAAATACCCTAAGGGTTAAAATAGCTTTAACGGCCCAATTGAACAACCAAATATTGAACTGAAACACAGGAAGCAGGAATAGAAAAGCGGGGCGTTCTGAATTACTCAGTAAGAATCCTCAACCGGGGTACAATACGATATAACCGGTCATCTAGCAGAAAGTATGCAAGCTATGAATATAAACACAGAAGAGAGCACATCACTTTAATCCATACATAAAATACCACGGATGCCATCTTACGGTCTTACTCTAGAAAATCTACAACGCATCTTGATATTGTACGAGAAACTAAACTCGGCCTCAGCTTTCCTACTACTGTCGGTATGAAAGGTGCACTGAACTTAAGATCCCGAGGAGCTCTCCAGTAGGCGCTGTAATGAGCGTGTGCGAGCACCGCATGGTGCTGTAAACCAGGGAGGTGCTAGGTCTAGGGCATGCTGCACTGGTCCAGTACACATGCCTAACAAATCTCTGGATCGGTGTCACTGAACATAGTGGTGTGAGACCAGGACACTATGACTATGTCAGCATGTACCACAGCACCTTAGGCTAAGAAACCGGCCGTGGTAGGCTTACACCTGGAACCGGCCTTGCCTTATAAGGTGGCAATCAAGGGCTACTGCCGACACGCTGAGGTCGACTGCAGGGGACAAGGCAATGCCTAGTCATTCCCCATACCGTTGGGGCATTTAACAGTCTGCCACCCTCACACAAGATTGCACTGGGCTGCCGTTAGGGTTAGCTAAACCCTAACAACGGATTAGGGACGGAGTACTGCCTCGCACGTCCCTGCCACAGATGCAAGTTACATTATGCATCCTCGCCCAGATGATGCTACCTATCAGAATTCTAAGCTATAAACAAATAACAACAAACATACCAATACTACGAAGCAAGAACAGATAACGAGCATGCCAGAACAGAACAACCTAGCATGGTACTAACATGAGAAATAACACGAGAATCATGCCACTCGGAATTCAGAACAGAGCACCGATCCATTAACAAGCTGATAAACATAAACATACATACAATCAACAATTATAGAAAATATCGCAGGGCCCACACAACTCTAGTAAGAAATCCTTACCTGGGTCGGAAGAAAACAACACACAAAAGGATCCTATGCTGCAACCGAAACTGAGCTAGCTATCGAGAACTTAACAGACAAACAACAAACATCACAATATATAAGACTTAGGAAAAATGCAAACAGAGCTCGGCTCGGTCGGGATCAACTCACCTTTGCGCAGTGGCGTGCATACGGACGAGTTACAACGGTCTTTGGCGGCTGCTGAGCGTCTGCGGCCCGAGGCTGCAGTGCGTCTTGGGTGGCGTGCTGACGCCGAAGGGTCTTTGGCGCGTGGGCGAACAAGGTCTTTGCTGCGCTTGTGACGCTGGCTGCAATGCGATCCGTTTGTGCTGCGAGTAGGAGTCTGACGGGAAGGGGTGTGTGATCGTGTAAAGACCCGACCAGAGAAAGGGTTCTAAATTAGGCCTTTACCTCAATGCATGCATTCAAAAGTTAAAGACAATATGCAAGAATGGTTTTCTGATTCTAAGTGAAAACTAAAACATAGAAACGACTATTTAAAAAGTCAATATAAAATTCCTGAAACCTGTCCCTGTTTCCAAGCACCTATTCCAAGACAAATACATTTCCAAAACTCACTATGATTAGAGATTGATTTAAAACATTCAAAACTTTCCAATAGTTACAACAGTGCTAGAATCCAGGAAAGCGATGAAGAAAACAACCTAGGACTCAGTGCCCAACTACATGCATTCAGAGGAAAATAAAACACAAAGAATCATAGACATAAACTCAGAGTTCGAACAACGAGTTTCCATGATCAGAACTCCTCCTCCAGCCATCCTGTCTCGCACCATGGTTACCTGTGAAAACCACAAAATAAGGGTGAGTAACGAATTACTTAGTAAGAATCCCCAACTGGGGTACAATACGATATACATGGTCATCTAGCAGAAAGGTATGCAAGCTATGAATATAAACACAGAAGAGAGCACATAGCTTAAATCCACACATAAACTTCGGATGCCATCTTAGGGTCTTACTCCGGAATAATCCACCTCACGATACAATCCTATACGAGAAACAAGTCTCGGCCTCAGCCTGTCTACTGTCGATACGAAAGGTGCACTGGCTCACAATCTCGAGGAGCTCTCCAGTCGGCGCTATAATAAGCGTATGCGTGCACCGCATGCTCACGCAAACCATGAAGTGCTGGGTCTAGTGGCAAAGCTGCGAGTCCGATCACCATGCCTAACAAATCTGGATCGGTGACAACGACATAGGGGTGTGAGACCTGAACACGTGAACTATGTCGGCATGAACCACCGCACCTGAGGCTAAGGAACCGGTCGTGGTAGGCTTACACCAGGAAGCCGTCGTTGCCCTATCTGGTGGCAATCATGGGCGACTGCCGAACACGCTGAAGACGTGCCGACTGCCAGGGACAAGACAGTGCCATGTCATCATCCCGACCGTTGGAGCATTTAACAGTCTGCCACCCTAACCCAAGATTGCAGGGCATGCCGTTAGGGTTAGCTAAACCCTAAAATGGGATCAGGGACGGAGTACTGCATCGTACGTCCTTGCCATGGATGAAAGGTACTTTATGCATCCTGGCCCAGATGATGCTACCTATCTGAACTCTAAACTATAACATCCACAACAAACAATCCAATACGTGCTCAAAATATACAACGAACCTAGCATGATACTACGAAGCAAGAATAGAGAACGAGCATGCCAGAACGGAACAACCTAGCATGGACTAACATGAGATACAACATAAGAAATCATGCCAGCCGGGAATTCAGAACAGAGCACCTATCACTAAACATGTTGATAAACACAAACAAGCATACAAACAGCAATCACATATAATATCGCAGGGCCCACACAACTGTAAAGACCCGACCCAAAAGGGGCTCTAAATGGGCCTTTACCCCAATGCATGTATTCAAAATAAAAGACATTATGAAAAATAATGTTTCGGATCCCAAGTAGCAACAGAAACATTCAACAATCAAAACAATTTACTCTAAAACCTGTCCCTGTTGCCAAGCACCTGTTTCAGGATAAATACATTTCTAAAAGCATACTACGATCGGAGATTTATTTAAACCATTTAAACATTCCACAAGTACAAATATCTTTGGAATCCATAAAACATAAGAAAACATCCTAGGGCTCCGTGCCGTCTACATGCATTTAGGGAAATAACAAAAGTCAAAGTCATGATATAATAAAATGGTGAGAGATGGCAGCGAGATTCCATGATCACAGCTCCTCCTTGACCATCTGTCTCGCGCCTTGGTTACTGTGGAAAACCACAAAATAAGGGTGAGTAACGAATTACTCAGTAAGAATCTAGCAAGGGTACAATACGATATACATGATCATCTAGAAGAATGTATGCAAGCTATGAGTATAAACACGGAGCGGAGCACATAGCTAAGTCCACACTTGGACCTCGGATGCCAACTCGGGGTCTTAGTCCGGAAATACCACAACACACTATCGCCCTATACGGAAACAAGTCCGGCCTCGGCATCACATCGATCTGAAAGGTGCTTGGCTCAAGATCCCGAGGAGCTCTCCGGTCGTGCGTTGTAATGGCGTAAGCGCGCCGCGCATGCTACCGCAAACTACGGAAGTGCCGGGTCTAGTGGCAAAGCGCCGAGTTCGATCCACCATGCCTAACTAAATCTCTGGATCGGTGTCAGCGACATAGGGGTGTGAGACACGGACACGTGAACTATGTCGGCTGTACCACCGCACTTTGAGGCTAAAGGCCGTCGTGGTAGGCTTACACGAAGCGGTCCTTGCCCTAACAGTGGCAATCAAGGGCTACGGCCCGAACACGCCGAGGGCGTGCCGGCTGCGAGGGGGCGAGGCAATGCCAAGTCATCATCCCGACCGTTGGGGCATTTAACGATCTGCCACCCTCACCCAAGATTGCGGGGGCGGCCGTTGGGGTTAGCTAAACCCTAGCGGGATCGAGACGAAGTACCATCTCGTGCGTCCCCATCGGGGATGCAAGTTACGTTATGCATCGGCCGGATGATGCTACCTACGAACTCTAAACCATAGCAATAATAACAATTCATTCAATGCGGTCCAATACGTGCTCCATGCAGATACAAGGAACCTAGCATGATACTACGAAGCAAGAACATATATCGAACATGCGAGAATGGAACAACCTAGCATGGGCTAACATGAGAAACAATACAAGAGTTCATGCGATCGAGGAATTGAACGAGCACCTAGGGCTAAACATGCTAATAATCATACAGCATACAAAACAACAATCACAAATATACGCGAGGCCCACACAACTCGGTAAGAAATCCTTACCTTGGTGGGTGGCTTCTACACACAAATCTAATTGCGGAACAATCCCGAGCTAGCGGCGGGAACCTAACAAACCAATAATAATCAGCATCTAAAACGTCTAAAACACAATAGAACGACAAGCTCGGCTCGGGGCACTCACGCGGCGGCGACACGAACTTGGAGTTCTTTGGCGGTAGCCGCTGCAGCGGCAGTGGCAGGCGCGGCCATGGCGCGCGTCTGCGCCCAGCGGATGATGGGCGCTGGGCGCGGTATGCGCGCGACGGATGACGGGACTCAGCGAAGTAGCGGCACGGCACGGAGCACGCAGGCGCTGGAGTGCGATGCGGACACGGCGTGCTTTCGCGAGGGAGGCCTTGTAGCGGCGCGAACGTCTGAAGCGTCTTGCGAAGGCGGCTCGGCAAGCGGCGCTGACGCGGCGCGCGCGATCTGGCATGACGTCGGGTGGCGATGGAGCGAAAGCAGTGGGCGATTCTTTGTCTGCGAGATCTGGCGCGACGCAATTTTGTGGCGGCAAGGGCGATCACAGTGCGGCGGCAGGGGCGTCTGAAGGCTCTTCTTTGGCGCGATCATGGAAGGACGACCTACAACAAAAGGTCGATCCTCTGAATCTATGACACGAGCTCACGATACCAAGCTGTAAAGACCCGACCCAAAAGGGGCTCTAAATGGGCCTTTACCCCAATGCATGTATTCAAAACAAAAGACATTATGAAAAATAATGTTTGGACCCCTAGTAACAATGAAACATTCAACAATCAAAACAATTTACTCTAAAACTGTCACATTTGCGAACACATTTGAGGATAAATACATTTCTAAAAGCATACTACGATGAGAGATTTATTTAAACCATTTAAACATTCCACAAGTACAAATATCTTTGGAATCCATAAAACATAAGAAAACATCCTAGGGCTCCGTGCCCGTCTACATGCATTCGGGGAAATAACAAAAGTCAAGAGTCATGATATAATAAAATGGTCGGAGATGATGGCGAGGATTCCATGATCACGGCTCCTCCTTGACCATCTGTCTCGCGCCTTGGTTACTGTGGAAAACCACAAAATAAGGGTGAGTAACGAATTACTCGGTAAGAATCCCCAAGCGGGGTACAATACGATATACATGATCATCTAGAAGAATGTATGCAAGCTATGAGTATAAACACGAGCGGAGCACATAGCTAAGTCCACACTTGGACCTCGGATGCCAACTCGGGGTCTTAGTCGGAAATACCACAACACACTATCGCACTATACGGGAAACAAGTCCGGCCTCGGCTGTCTCGCATCGTCTGAAAGGTGCGGCTCAAGATCCCGAGGAGCTCTGCGGTGTGCGTGTTGTAATGGCGTAGCGCGCACCGCATGCTACTACAAACTGCGGGAAGTGCCGGGTCTAGTGGCAATGTAAAGACCCGACCCAAGAAGCGGTCGCTATCCTAAAGTCCTTACTTAGCATGCATGATTAGGAATGTAAAGCGTCTTTTGAGTTTGAAATTTCAAATCTTTGAAGTATGCACATTTAAAACAAGGAAAATATAGTTCCATTTAAAATAAGCAGGTAGATAAGCGATCGAGTTCTTTCTTAAAAACAAATCAAGGGAAGCGATGCGAGAAACATAAAATAGATTTTTGAGTGCTTTTCCTAGGGACCCAAGTCCCACTACATGCTAAATCATCAAAGAAAACATTAAAAGAGCGTGCAACACTGAGTCGACTATCCATGATCATCGAGCCGCCTCCTCCTAGCCATCTAGCCTCTGTCCCAAGTTACGGTGGAAAGCCACGAGAAATAAGGGTGAGCAACAAGTTACTCGGTAAGAATCCCCAATCGGGTACAATACTGAAATCATCTCATTTAGCACACGGACAGGCAACCATACAAAGACTTAGAGCACGAGCGGTGGCTTAGGCTATGAGCTACTTCTAGGCGAGCCTATTCAAGGGCTTAGTCTATAGCCTCTCCTAGGTCCTACATTTGGATGCCCTTCGGGCCTTACACAATCTAGGACTCGGTGATGCCCAGTGGGGCCTTACACACTAGGATGCCCATGGGGGCCTACACACCTTGATGACTCGGTGATGCCCGGTGGGCCTTACACACCTAGGATGCCCATAGGGCCTTACACCTCCGGAATCGGTGATGCCCGGTGGGCCTTACACACCTAGGATGCCCGTGAGGGCCACCCACCTCGAGAATCGGTGATGCCGGTGGGCCTTACACACCTAGGATGCCCATAGGGCCTTACACCTCGAGGTGATCGGTGATACACACCGGATGGGCCTTACACACCTCGGATGTCCATCGGGTCTTGCCAGCGGGACCCCAAACTAGTTGCCTCTACGGCCCTCTATACTATACATCACACATCTAACCGTAACTTGGATCTACTTGACATACAAATGGCGGCATGGTTCTATCAAGATAGGAAAGCCTAACATGGAACTAACGGGATGTAAACATGTCACGAACATGAATCAAAAGAAAACATGAAAACTATCACTAGAAACTCATATAATTCTGATGTCGGCGTGCTATCAACTATTCGCGAGGTCCACACAACCGGGTAAGAATCCTTACGGAAATAAGTGGAGGTTAACTTCCCGAATCAAATAACGACCCTCGAGCTTTTAAGCGGGCCGAGCAACCTAAGCAAGTAATAAAATATCCTAATTAATAAACGACATCTAAAATCGGGAAGTCCAAAGTGTGGAGGCTCGAGAATTTACCAGCAGGAAGGCACACGTCTCGGCGCATAGCGGCAAGGGCCAGTATTCTGGCTTTGGCGCTAAGTGGCGAGAAGTGGGCGCTGGCTGCTCGGCCGCGGCAAAGCGGGACGTCGGTGTGTGAGGGCAGTAGCGGCAGCGTCTGGCGGCGACAAGCGGAAGCAGCGCGGCCAGCGTCTGGGCGGCTGGTCGCGAAGCAGCGCGGCGATGTCAGCATTGGGCGAATGAAGCGTCTGGGCGCGTAGCAGCAGCGAGGCGATCTGTGGCGCGCGCTGGCATGGGCGTCTGAGGACATCTAAGCGCGCTGGGCATGGGTTCTTTGAGCTGCCTGTGCTGCTGAGCATTTGGGCTGGGTGTGGCTGCTGGTGCGCTGGTGAGCGGTGTGCGGGAGGTGCGGCTAGAGCGGCTAGGGTTTCTTGGTGGTCGGCTAGGAGAGAGAGAGAGAGAGAGAGAGAGAGAGATTGCAAAACAAGGGAAAAGGACTTTCTTGATTTTCTTCCCTTTTCCTAATTTAAATGGGTCTAAAATCCCTTCCCAAAGCTTCCTCTTTCAAAACCAGCCCAAACAAACTTATTTTAAAATAAGACTCTCTTTTCCTACAAACTCCTAAGACTATTTAGGGCAAGGGCTCAAAACCCAATGGAAGCACCAAAATTACAATTAATTTTGCCATTTTCTAAAACACCTCCAAACTTCCAAACAACTTGCCCAAACCTCTCGGGTCTTGCAACCAACAACCAATAAGCCCGACAAAGGCGGGAATGACCTGGAATCACGAAAATCCACAAAACCACGGCCAGGGGCAAAAGACCAAAATGCCCCTAAGGGTTAAAATAGCTCTAACGGCCCATCCGAACATCAGAATAATGACCGAAATCACAGGTAGCGGGAAATAGAAAAGCCTGGGCGTTACAATACTACTCCTGCTTTTAAGAATTTCGTCCTCGAAAGTCCTAAGACGAAAATAACTCTAGGGAAACTCACTTTGATTCTTAACCAACCAAGCTCCGGTTAAGACAACACAAATCCTTCTTGAAACAGAACCCTCTTGGTTTCCCAAAGGCTCAAGCCCAAAAGACAAGTGCGCCACAAACTATCTCAACCAAAGCCCGAACTAACACTTTGAGCTTGAAGAAATCATGCGATAGCTAGTCGGTGAGTCACACCCTCGACTCGCACCAACTCTCAAGCGGTCTTAAAATCTTAGGGCTCACTTATCCTGCTAACCCAACTCGGAGCGCCTCTCTCACGGTGCTACTCTCGGCAAACTCGTGGGCGGGTCACAAGCTCTAAAACTCAGCGCCACGCTCAGGCGTAACTTCTCTGAATGCTCATATTTGTTATCAAAGCGACCTCGACCCTTCACCATCTTGACCAAACAATTTGAACCTCCGGGTTTTAGAAACAAAGCGGTCTACTCTTACGCCGCAAGAGACACTGCGAACCCCACTGGTTGCCTACAATCCTTAACGAAATCCAATTCGAACCACCAAGCTGGTGGTGATCCCTAGGCAACCTTCTCCAACTAGCATCGTCCACAACACTAAAGCAACCATCTTACGAGAAATCGAAGCACCAAAGCCAAGGGCACTTTTGCGGTTCACCAAGCGGCTACCACCACTCACACTTTGAAACTTTAGCCGGCCACCCCTGAACGACAAGGTCGAGAGCAGGCTCCACTCGGCCAAACTAAAAAAACCGGAGCCCCTCATTGGTGACAACAAACTTTCCAATGCAATCCGTTCGCCAGCTTGGCCTAGGTGAACATCGCGAGACGGAAAACAAACAACATTCCTCTCACGAAACCTCGGCGACAAAGAATAAAACATCACGCGGCTACTAGCAACCCAATAGTGGAGGATAACAACTCAAAGGTTTCCAACCAATGCCACGACATCTCTGTGCCAACCCACTCAAGCGTGGCTCGGCTATAACGCCAGCTGCGACGCACATCAACTAGGAGCAAAGCTCAAGAAGGGCTTGCTCTGCAGAAACTCAACCCAAGCTTATAGCGAGCAAGGCTCGCCTCAAAGCTGCCACTCAACTCTTAAGTCAGCGGCTACTCAAAGGACTTTCTCCTTTTAGCCTAGGCCTAACTCATCTTGCGACTAGAAACTCCATACTCGGAACATCGCAAGAGAAGCGGACCAGCGAGGCTATCTCCAAAGATAATACTCGAAGTGGCATCCATGGTGCAACTCAACCACCAAAGGAACTAGGGTTTTCTTCAAACCCCAAAGAACCAACGACTTTCGGCAAAAACTCAACTCTTAAAGTGGTGGCCTCGCCCTTGCGGGGGACAAACAACTTTGCTTGCTAACAACACAAGGCGAGGACCCTCTCATTGGGCTAACCAGCTGCGCTACTACGATCAACTACACAACTCAAGAGCTGCGGCTACTCCTCAGCGGAAATGATTTCCCGACAAGCGAACCTCTGAAGGCGGCGAACATCACACATGCTCGTGACTAGCTCAAACCCAAGGGCAACAACAACCAACTCTCTTGGAAGCAACACCCAGGGGAAACCTCAGCCGATTGGACCACCAATCCGAACAAGCAGAACTTACTCAACCACCAGGGAGGGTCAACTCCCAAAACTTCTAACTAGGAGCAGGTCCTCGAGGGCAACGCCCTCTTGCTCGAAGCAGAGGCTAGCTCTTGAAACAACAAGAGAACCAAAACTTGGTCAACACCAAACACCAACTAGCCACCTCACCGGAACCAATCCGGACTCTACTCCAAACAAACACTAGCTTACTAGTCTACCAAATCTGCAAGCAACTCACCCGAGGAACCTTTGCTTGGGTGGTGAGCTCTGGAGAGGCTCTCCACAACCTAGGGATCCTCAGATCATCCTCCAGACACACCACGGTCGTCAAGCGATCTAACAGGACAACCAGGCTACGGGCACAACCCTCTCTAGCATCTCAACTACTTTGGGCAACTCCAAGCTGCTTGAAAACCAAAGGGGGTGAAGCGCTACAAAATCGCCATCCTCCTACTCCAACATTAGCCACAACAAACCTTACGCCCAAGGTAAGGATCCGAACAACTCTCTTAGCCATGGCGATCGGAAACTACGCGGCTTTGCTACCACCGCTCTTGTTCGGTTCCAAGTGAACTCTAACGAACTAAGGTCAACTAGCAAAACTTGCTTAAACAACAACGACTCACGAGCACGACATCCTTACAACCAAAGCTAGGGCACTTGCCAATAACTAAAGTCTTGACACCTCAAAGGCGAGCCTTTGGTTCCTCAACACGAACCTCTCGTGGTTTCACAAACATAAACCACGGGCGAGTTACACAAAAGTACTGGCGTGTACGGCTCAACAGATTCCTTAAGATCCAAAGCCAACAATGTTTTTATGCGGGGCAACTTTTGCCTCCAGCGAGCCACTACTAACCGAGGAGCAACAAGAGTTCAAACCCTCTCGGGCCAACTCACCACGAAAAGCCACATTGGCCAACTCACTCTTACAAGAGCACATCCATACCAAGCTAACATATTTCAAGCCAATGTGCCCACTAAGCGTGCTTGATCGAGCCATCAACTCATGGCTCTAACCTTTGGATTAATCACGCATCCTTGATGCCAACACTACCCATACTAGGGTAACTCAAAGGGTAGCGAATCATGCTACCAACAAAGCGGCTCACAAGCTCACACAAGCAGCGCGAGAACTCGAGCGCGCTGGCTCTTCTGACCTACTGGCATCCTTTGGTACCCAACTCTCGGTGACTCTGAAATGCTCCTATTTTCCCTCGAAAACCTCATACTTGTAGTCCTCGACTACCACCTAGCTAGATCTCTTATGCAACCCAAAGCAGTGCAACCTCGGAAATGGGTACAAGACTAGCGGGGATGCTATACTCTCGGCGACCATGGAACCTCCTGCACAAAAGTGCCAAGCGGCTGAATCTAGGCCTCCTCTCAAAGCTTGGTGCCAGCGAGCACTACATCCTTTACAACACAAATCAGCCCTAAGCAGGCTTTATACCCCTTTGAAGAAAAGGATGGTCACACTCCAATTGGTGGGGCAATGGCACTCGGCACAAAAGTCCAAATACTCGAAAGCGGTCTAATCCACGGCATCTCGCTACTTGGACATGCCACGGCCTACTCCTGCATCCCACTCGATGCTCAATAATAGCTCGAGGCCAACTTACGCATCCCACTCGATGCTCAACAAAAGCTCGAGGCCAACTCCTCGGGTGGCAACAACATTCCACACTTGGAACATCCAAACAAAAAGAGTGCTCCACTCTACTAGCCATTGAAATCCACAAGCGGATTAAGCCACGACAAGCAAACTCCACACTACCCCACAGCTCACGAGGGTACTAAAAGAAGCTGGTATGTAAAGCGGCGGCGGGCTTGCAAGGGGCAGGATGTCTCTACATCATTCTCAAAAAGCTACTAACACGGCAACTTGCCAATAGGCCGGCGACTAGTGGAACTCTTTGGTCCACCTTTCTCAAGGACTTCCACCACCAAGCTGTTGTATCAACGGCACGAGCAACACGCCTTGGCCTTTGAACATCAAGTCATCCCAACACTCGGATGATAACTCCATCTGGCCAACCACCTGCAAGCACGCTTGTCAAACTCGGCGGCTCGAATAATTCCAACTAACTCATCAGCATGAACCTGCTTGATTAAGCCCTTCAGGAAACCTCAGGGGTTCTGGAGCTACTAGGGGTGCCTCCTAAATAAACTGTGTCAACTAGGCTATACGCACTTGGGACTCCTCACTATGCGCTACAATCTGCGCTGGGTCTCAAAAAGCCCTCGAAAGCTAAAAGACACGCCATCAACTCTCTCATGGCGGGAGCACACTTTGCTCATGGAGTCTCGCTCTGAGGTAGACTAGCCTCTACCCCCTCCTCTTGGCTGCTCATTTGCCGGGGCCAAAAGCGGCCTACGGGTCTGAACAACCACGGGCGTGGTCTCAAGAACAACACGATCGGTCCAACTCCTCGTTTGGACATACCAAGCGTCCACTGCTCATCAATGTGTAATCAACAAGCTGGCGGTCTACACAAGGCATAAAAACTAGCCCCATTTTGGCTCTCAACTTTGCCCAACAAGGGTAACACATGCATACTAGATGCGATATTGTAATTCTTAACCATTAACCTTAAACTTATGGACATACACGATGGGTATCCGGGATGGCTGATGATCATGGAAAACAACCTACAAGCTGCGAGTCGAGTCTACAGAACCTATAACTCACGAGCTCACGATACCAAGCTGTAAAGGCAGGCCAAGAAAGCGGTCGCTATCCTAAAGTCCTTACTTAGCATGCATGATTAGGAATGTAAAGCGTCGTTGAGTTTGAAATTTTAAATCTTTGAAGTATGCACATTTAAAACAAGGAAAATATAGTTCCATTTAAAATAAGCGGTAGATAAGCGATCAGTTCTTTCTTAAAAACAAATCAAAGGAAGCGATGCGAGAAACATAAAATAGATTTTTGAGTGCTTTTCCTAGGGACCCAGTCCCACTACATGCTAAATCATCAAAGAAAACATTAAAAGAGCGTGCAACTCAGTCGACTATCCATGATCATTGAGCGCCTCCTCCTAGCCATCGACCTCTGTCCCAAGTTACGGTGAAAAGCCACGAGAAATAAGGGTGAGCAACAAGTTACTCGGTAAGAATCCCCAATCGAGGGTACAATACGAAATCATCTCATTTAGCACACGGACATGCAACCATACAAAGACTTAGAGCACGAGCGGTTGGCTTAGGCTATGAGCTACTTCTAGGGCGAGCCTATTCAAGGGCTTAGTCTATAGCCTCTCCTAGGTCCTACATTTGGATGCCCGCCGGGCCTACACAATCTAGGACTCGGTGATGCCCGGTGAGGGGCCACTAGGACTAGGATGCCCGGTGGGGCCTTACACACCCGACTCGGTGATGCCCGGTGGGCCTTACACACCTAGGATGCCCATCGGGCCTGCCACACCTCCGGAATCGGTGATGCCCGGTGGGCCTTACACACCTAGGATGCCCGTAGGACACCACACCTCGAATCGGTGATGCCCGGTGGGCCTTACACACCTAGGATGCCCATAGGGCCTTACTTCCACCTCGAGAATCGGTGATGCCCTAGGTGGGCCATAGGGCCACACCTCGGATGTCCCGCCGGGTCTTGCCCGGCGGGACCCCAAACTAGTTACCTCTACGGCCCTCTATACTATACATCACACATCTAACGTAACTTGGATCTACTTGACATACAAATGGCGGCATGGTTCTATCAAGATAGGAAAGCCTAACATGGAATTAGCGGGATGTAAACATGTCACGAACATGAATCAAAAGAAAACATGAAAACTATCACTAGAAACTCATATAATTCTGATGTCAGCGTGCTATCAACTATTCGCGAGGGTCCACACAACCCGGGTAAGAATCCTTACGGAAATAAGTGGAGGTTAACTATCCCGAATCAAATAACGACCCTCGAGCTTTTAAGCGAACAAGAGCAACCTAAGCAAGTAATAAAATATCCTAATTAATAAGCGACATCTAAAATCGGGAAGTCCAAAGGGTGGATGCTCGGGAATTTACCAAGCAGAAGCACACGTCTCGGCGACAAGCGGCAGGGCCAGTATTCTTTGGCGATAAAGTAAGGCTGGCGGTAGTGAAATTGTGTGCCAGCTGGTGTAGCTTGAAGCTTAGCGGCGGCAAGGTGGGACGTCGGGTGCGAGGGCAATATGTGAAGCGGCAGCGTCTGAATGCGGCAAGCAAAGCCGGGCTGTGGCGCGTCTGGGTAACTGGTGCGGAGCAGCGTGGCGATGTCATGGGTGAAGGCGAAGCGATCTGTGGGCGCGCTGGCATGGGCGGCGATCTGTGGCGCGCTGGCATGGGGCGATCTGGCGGCGTCTGGGAGTGCTGGGCATGGGCTACTAAGTTTGCTGGTGCGCTGAAGGTGGCTGACTAAATTTGCTGGTGTGCTGGGTGGTGGCCAGTGGGCTAGGGCTTGCTGAGTCTTGGCTGGTTTGAGAGTGAGAGAGGGAGTCTTGGCTAGAGGCGGCTAGGGTTTATTAGAGAGAGAGAGAGAGAGAGAGAGAGATTGCAAAACAAGGGGAAAAGGACTTTCTTGATTTTCTTCCCTTTTCCTAATTTAAATGGGTCTAAAATCGCTTCCCAAAGCTTCCTCTTTCAAAACCAGCCCAAACAAACTTATTTTAAAATAAGACTCTCTTTTCCTACAAACTCCCTAAGACTATTTAGGGCAAGGGCTCAAAACCCAATGGAAGCACCAAAATTACAATTAATTTTGCCATTTTCTAAAACACCTCCAAACTTCCAAACAACTTGCCCAAACCTCTCGGGTCTTGCAACCAACAACCAATAAGCCCGACAAAGCGGGAATGACACTGGAATCACGAAAATCCACAAAACCACGGCCAGGGGCAAAAGACCAAAATGCCCCTAAGGGTTAAAATAGCTCTAACGGCCCATCAGAACATCAGAATAATGACCGAAATCACAGGTAACGAGAAATAGAAAAGCTGGGCCGTTCAGGCAAAAGTGCCCATGTTCGATCACCATGCCTAACTAAATCTCTGGATCGGTGTCCTTTGTCATGGGGTGTGAGACACTGGACACGTGAACTATGTCGGACTGTACCCACTTTTTTGAGGCTAAGGAACCGGTCGTGGTAGGCTTACACCGAGAAGCGGTCCTTGCCCTAACGGTGGCAATTAAGGGCTACGGCCGAACACGGCGGGGCGTGCCATTGCCGAGGGCGAGGCAATGCCAAGTCATCATCCCGACCGTTGGGGCATTTAACGATGCGCCACCCTCACCCAAGATTGCGGGGCGGCCGTTAGGGTTAGCTAAACCCTAGCGGGATCGAGGGACGAGTACCATCTCGTGCGTCCTGTCGGGGATGCATGCAGATTACGTTATGCATCGGCGGATGATGCTACCTACGAACTCTAAACCATAGCAATAATAACAATTCATTCAATGCGGTCCAATACGTGCTCCGCGAGATACAAGGAACCTAGCATGATACTACGAAGCAAGAACAGATATCGAACATGCCACCGCGCCTCACGCCTTCTCCCGGTAGAGCTCGCGCCGCTGCGCCGCCGTCTCCACTGAAGCTTCGCCGCGCGCGTTCGCGCGTCGCACTGGCGCCTCGTCTCGCCGATCGTGCCCCAGTAGCGCGGCTCGGTGCCCGACCAGCGCCGTCGCCCAGCCCGGTACCTCGCCGTGCGGACTGCCCGTTCGCGTGTCAGCCGCGCCTCGTGAGTTGCTCCCGATCCGAGCCCTATTTATTTTATTATATTTAGGCCTTCGGATTGTGATTATTTTTGTGTTTGTTAGGTTCGCTTTAGGTTGCTCGGGTTCGATCGCGACTTAGGTTTCTTGTGTGTTGTTGCCTTGAGCCGAGGTAAGGGTTTCTTCACAGGGTTGTGTCGACACTCTGAATAATTGATAGTATGCCATATCTTGTGATTGTATGAAATTCTAGTGGATAGGTTACATGTTTTCTCTTGCTTCGAGTTTGTGTTATCTTTGGAGTTTACTGTTATATTAATTCTGAGGCTAGGGTCTTTTATCTTGGCATATTCTTGTTCTGTTATATTACGATAGTTCCATGTTAGTGCTAGGCGGGTGATCCATAATGTAGGTAAGTCCCCGATGGGCACTGCATTGTTCCCTTGAGGTAAAAGACCCCGATGGGCATCCGTATGTGTAAGACCCCGATGGGCATCATTGATTGAGGTGTAAGACCCCGATGGGCATCCGTATGTGTAAGACCCCGATGGGCATCTTTGTGATCCTAGCTGGTGTAAGACCCCGATGGGCATCCTAGATGTGTAAGACCCCGTTGGGCAGCATTGATAGCTAGAGGTGTAAGACCCCGATGGGCATCCGTAGGTGTAAGACCCCGATGGGAATCATTGATTGAGGTGTAAGACCCCGATGGGCATCTTTGTGATCCTAGCTGGTGTAAGACCCCGATGGGCATCCTAGATGTGTAAGACCCGTTGGGCAGCATTGATAGCTAGAGGTGTAAGACCCGATGGGCATCCGTAGGTGTAAGACCCCCGATGGGCATCCGTATGTGTAAGACCCCGATGGGCATCATTGATTGAGGTGTAAGACCCGTGATGGGCATCTGTATGTGTAAGACCCGATGGGCATCATTGTTTAGAGGTGTAAGACCCGATGGGCATCCTTGTGGGTATGTCCCGATGGGCATCATTGTGTCATTGTATCCTAGGTTGTGTAAGACCCGATGGGCATCCGGTGTAGAACCTAGGATGAGGTTTGTAGTTGAAAGCCACTGGATAGGCTAGCTCGGTGTTACCACATAGCCTAAACCTACCGTTTTGCTCTAAGTCATTGTATGGTTGCATGTTGGTGTGCTAAATGAGATGTTTTCGTATTATTACCCCGGTTGGGGATTCTTCTTGAGTAATTCGTTACTCACCCTTATTTTGTGGTTTTCAAAGGTAACCATGGTGCGGGAGCGAGGATGGTGGAGGAGGAGGCGTGATCATGGAAACCCGTTGTTCAAACTACGAGTCTTGTATTTATGTTTTGATGTTTTAAATGACGTCTGAATGCATGTAGTTGGGCACGGAGCCCTAGGTTGTTTTCTGAATGTATTTTCGGATTCGAGCACTGTTATAACTATTGGAAAGTTTGAATGTTTTAAATAAATCTCTGATCAGAGTGAGTTTTGGAAATGTATTTGTCTTGGAACAGGTGCTTGGAAACCGGGACAGGTTTCAGGAATTTTATGTTGACTTTTAAATGGATGTTTATGTTTTAGTTTTAATTGGAATCTGAAACACCATTTTGCATTTTGATTTTAGCTTTGAATGCATGCATTGAGGTAAAGGTCGGGTCTTTACACTACATGTCTTAACTCATGAATTAAAAAGCAAACATAGACTTAAAACAAACTTGGAAAAACATGCACTTATAAATTATTTCATGAGCTAGAAAATCAATGATTAAAACAAAATCTTAAAAATCCTTAGCCTACGGCGGAGTTTACAAAGTTAATAGAAAAACCAACATAATAAAAGTCCTCCAACTAAAAGGTGCAAATGCAAGACAAAAGATGAAACAGACTCGTCACCATGATCAATCAGCTCCTCCACTAGCCACCTCGATCTTTGTGCCAAGTTACAGTGGAAGAAACCACATATGCGCCCGATTTTCTAATCGATTTCCCAGTGTTTTTGGTTCAATATTCGGTTGTTCGGTTGGGCCGTTAAAGCTATTTTAACCCTTAGGGATATTTTGGTCTTTTTGCTCCCCGGTCAGGGTTTGTGGATTTTCAGGATTCCAGGGTCATTCCTGCCCTTTATCGAGGCTTGACTATTGTTGGTTGCAAGACCCAAGAAGTTTGTGCTAGTTGTTCGGAAGTTTGGAGGTGGTTTGGTTATTAGAAAAATTAATGTAAATTAAAAGTGCTTCCATTGGGATTTGAACCCTTGACCTAAAGGTAATTTGGAAGCTTAGTTTAAATGAGTAAAATAAGATCGTTAAATTTGGGACTCGAAGGAGAAAGCCTTGGGAAGGGGCTTTGGGTCGCCAAAACCTAATTACGTTAGGAAAGGAAAAGAAATCAAGGAAACCCTAATTTTCTCCTTTTCTTTTGCCACACACACTCTCCCCTCTCCCACCCTTGCCGAATTTACACTCTCTCCCCCTCTTCCCTTGCCGAATCCTCCAAGAACAAGAACCAAGCTCAAGATTCATGTAAGTTCTCTCTTCTCCTTCTTCTCCTCAAAGCGAATTGCTTCCTTTGGTGTTTGGCCAATCCCTAACCGAGGAGTTGGTGTTTTCCTTGCCATTTGAGACCCTCTTGGTTGTTTCTTGGAGTTGCAAAGCCTTGAGTTCCCTTTCTTGGAGAGTGCCGAATTGGCTTCTTGAATCCTCTCTTGGTGTAGCGCAAACCAATTCAAGAACCAAAAGTGGAGAGCTTGTGGCCGAGAGGTAGGAGGAGTTTGGGGATGTCGAAGTTGTTGATTAATCTTGCAAAGATCGAGCCTTCATCCTTGTTCATCCCCATTGTTGCCGAATCAATTCCCTAGCTTTCCTTGCAGCCAAACATCTTGTGCTCCGATCGGAAATTTGGAAGAGTTCCATAACTAACCCTAGAAGCCGTGAGCAATTGCCTGGCCGAGATCACTCCATAGTTCATTTGAGGTGAACCAGAGCTAAGTCCGGGGAAGTTGGTGAGGAGGCCGAGAGCAAGGCCTAGCCGAGAGCTCCCTTGGACACTCTCAAGGGTTTGGTGAGAAGCTTGTGTAGCTCACGGGTTGTGTGTCCTGCTGACTCAAGGGCGTTATATTATTCTGACTTGTTTCCGGTAAGGATTCCTTCACCAGGGGTTGTGTGGACCTGCGATGCTTTCATGATTGTGCCTTGTATGCTTGTTTCTTATTATGAGCATGTTAGCTATAGGACAACTTGTGCTTGAATTCTTGCTAGCATGTTTACTTGTTGTTCATGTTAGTGCCATGCTAGGTTTTTATTCTGCTTAAGTTTGTAGTATCATGCTAGGGATTTTCTTATTCTTGCATACCCATGTTCCTATTAAGTATTCATTAGTTTCATGCTAGGGTTAGGCAGGTAATGTTTATTATCGATTGTTAGTCTAGTTTGTGTTCTGTGCTTAGGAGACCGTTAGGGGTTACTAGTTTAGGTCTCGCAGGTAAGTCCCGATGGGCACCAATGCTTTGCTAGTGTCGTAAGTCCCAGATGGGCACTACACTATTTCCATTATGTGTAAGTCCTCGATGGGAATCATAATGTAGCTAGGGAGTGTAAGACCCGATGGGCATCTCGGTGTTCTATTTGGAGTAAGCCCGATGGGCATCCTAGATGTGTAAGACTCCGATGGGCATCACTCTTTGTGGAGTAAGACCCCGATGGGCATCCTTGTGGAGTAAGACACCGATGGGCATCCTAGATGTGTAAGACCCCGATGGGCATCACTGTTTTGTGGAGTAAGACCCCGATGGGCATCCTTGTGGAGTAAGACCCGATGGGCATCATTGGTTTGTGAGTCGGACCACGATAGGCATCCTTGTGTTTAAGTCCCGATGGGCATTGCGTGTCTAGCAGGAGTAAGACCCCGATGGGTATCCTTACGTGTAAGACCCCGTTGGGCATCATCACGTCCTAGGTTGTGTAAGACCCCGATGGGCATCAAGGTGTAGAACCTAGTGTAGGTTGCGGTAGTAAGTCCTTGAATATGCAAGTTCTAGAGCGGCGGTTGCTTTGAGCCAGTTATTGCTTATGAACTCGTATTTGTTGCATGTATACTAGGGTGCTAGAGGGTGATGTATCGTATTGTACCTCGGTTGGGGATTCTTCTTGAGTATGTTTATACTCACCCCTATTTACGTGGTTTTCCACCAAGTAACTTGGGACATCAGGGACGGTTAGTGGAGGAGAAATTTTGCATGATCATGGGGTATGCACTCTGTTGTGTCTTTCTTCATGCATTGTTATTTCATCATGTAGTTGGACATGGAGTCCATTAGGGAACTTAGAGAATTACAGTTTAGAACTATTTTAATGTTTTTATAAACCTTGGCGGGCATGTTTTAAGTTATTGATTTACTTTATGAAAATTGTTGTTAAGTTTTAAATGTTCCATAAGCATCGTTTGAAATTTTTAAAATTATGAGCACTAAACCGTTTGTAAACATATTTTTACTAGCATCTTTGAGTGAGAACCTAGGTTTAGGACCGTATTGCAGTCGAGTTCTTACACCACGAGAAAGTGTAAAGACCCAGCCGAATGGGTCCTAAACTGAGGCCTTACCACAATGCATGTTTGAAAAACTTAGAAAACATTATGCGGGGTTGTATGCAGTCTGAATAAAACTAAAAGCGGTAAACATTCATTCAAAACAAACATAAAATTTTCTAGAACACATCCATGTTTCCAAGTACTGTTCCAAGCTAAATACAATTTAAAATGTACTCTAATAAGAGATTTAATTCAAACATTGAAATCCAAAAGCAGTTTACATCGATTGTAGAATCTAGAAACCAACGAGAAACAACCTAAGGCTCTGTGCCCAACTACATGCATTTAGAGGACATTTAAAAACATAAAAACATAAACAAAAGACTCGAGAGTTTAATCAATTTGGTTTCCATGATCGGCAACTCCTCCTTGACCATCTGTCTCGCACCATGGTTACCTATGGAAAGCCACATAATAAGGGTGAGTGAATTACTCGATTAAGAATCCCCAAGCCCGGGGTACAATACGATATAAGCGGTCATCTAGTAGAAATGTATGCAAGCTATGAATATAAACATAGAAGAGAGCACATCACTTTACTCCATACATAAACCTCGGATGCCATCATGCGGTCTTACTCAGGAAAACTACCTCGCGATCGATACTATCACGAGAAACTAGTCACTGGCCTCGGCTTGCCCCTCATCGTCGTCTGAAAGGTGCACTAAACTCAAGATCAGGAGGGCTCGGTGGCGATGTAATGGCGTGTGCCCGCATCGCATCTTCTTTGCAAACGCAGAGGGTGTTGGGTATAGGGCAAGGCGCCACTGGTCTGAAATGCGCATGCCTAACAAATCTACTGGATCGGTGTCTTTGAATAAAGTGGTGTGAGACCATATAGCGCTTGATTTTCTATTTCGGTTTCCCAGGTGTTTCGGGACATTATGCGAGTGTTGAATGGGCCGTTAGAACTATTTTAACCCTTAGGGGTATTTTGGTCTTTTGCCCCCGGTCGAGTTTATGGATTTTGAGGATTCTAGGGTCCTCCTACCCTTATCGAGGCTTGATTGTTGTTGGTTGCGAGGACCCAAGAAGTTCGGGCTAGTTGGTTGGAAGTTTGGAGGTGATTTGGTAATTAACAAAATTATTGTTAATTTAAGTGCTTCCATTGGGATTTGAACCCTTGCCCTTGATGGTGATTTGGGAGCTTGGTTTAAATGAGTTTTAATAAGGAGAAAAGGTTGCTTAGTAGGGACTCGAAGGAGGAAGCCGGGGAAGAGATTTAGGTCACCAAGACCTTTTAAATTAGGAAAAGGAAAGAAAATCAAGAAAATCCCATTCGTCTTGTTTACCTCTCTCTCTCTCTTTCTCTCTCTCTCCTTGCCGACCTCACCAAGAAACCCAAGCAGGAGCACTTGCAGAGCCACGGCCCAGGCCAGCCTGCACGCCATCATTGATCGTGACCATCGACCTTATCGCCTTGGTGGAGCAGCCTGAGCACTGTCGCTGTCGTGGCCCGTAGCCCGTCTTGAGACGCATGACGGCCAGCGACTTGCTGAAACACATCCCTGTCTCCAAGCACCGATTTCAAGGCAAATAGATTTCTTAAAACATTTGAAACATCCTCAAATTCAATAAGCGAGAATCCACGAAAACATTTAGAAAACATCCTAGGGCTCTGTGCCCGACTACATGCATTCGGGGAAAATAAAGACAAGAGTCATAGAAATAAAAAGTCGAGAGGCAGCAGCCGAGTTCCCATGATCACGGCTCCTCCTTGACCATCTGTCTCGCACCTTAGTTACTGTGGAAAACCACAAAATAAGGGTGAGTAACGAATTACTCGATAAGAATCCCCAAGCAGGAATTTGTCCGATGCACATGGTCATCTAGATGAGTGTATGCAAGCTATGAATATAAACACAGAATAGAGCACATAGCTTAAGTCCACACTTGGACCTCGGATGCCAACTCGGGGTCTTAGTCAGGAGATAAATCACCACACAATCGCCCTATCGAGAAGCGAGTCCGGCCTCGGCTTTGTCTTGTCGTCTGAAAGGTGCACTAGCTCAAGATCGAGGAGCTCTCGATCGGCGCTTTAATGGCGTAAGCGTGCGCCGCGTGCTCTCTGCCGGACTATGAAGTCGGGTCTAGTAACAAAGCGCCCATGTCCGATCACCACGCCTAACTAAATCTACGGATCGGTGTCGCGCGGCATAGGGGTGTGAGACACGGAGGCGTGAACTATGTCGGCTGAACCACACTTTGAGGCTAAGGAATCGGTCGTGGTAGGCTTACACGAGAAGCCGTCCTTGCCCTATCGGTGGCAATCAGGGCTACGGCCGAACACTGGCGAGGAGCGTGCGGCTGCGAGGGGCGAGGCAATGCCAAGTCATCATCCCGGCTGTTGGGGCATTTAACGATCTGCCACCCTCACCCAAGATTGCGGGGCCTACCGGTCGGGTTAGCTAAACCCTAACGGGGTCGAGGAGCGGAGAACATCTCGGCGTCCACGCCATGGATGCAAGATACTTTATGCATCGAGCCGGATGATGCTACCTCACAATTCTAACTTTGCCTTAACAATCGGCAACAATCCAATACGTGCTCAAAAGAATCGGCGGACCTAGCATGGTACTCTGGAACAAGAATGAATATGAGCATGCGAGCGGAACAACCTAGCATGGACTAACATGAAAGAACAACATACGAAGTCATGCGGTCGGAAATCGAGCGAGCACCTAAACTATACATCTTGATAGTCACAAACAAACATACAACATCAATCACATAGAACATCGCGAGGTCCACACAACTCGGTAAGAAATCCTTACGGCGGGAGGCAACTACAAAAAATCCTAAGCTGCGATCGATCCGAGCTAGCTAACGAGAACCTAACAAACACAATAATAATCACAATCCATAGGCCTAAACATAATAAAATAAACAAGGCTTGGCTCAAGGAGCAACTCACGCGCGCGGTAACCACTGTGAGCGAGGCGACGGCATAAGCGAAATTCTTCTTGAGCCACGATGGCGGGAGGGGTCGGCAGGGCGCTGTGACGCACGAATAAGCGCGGCTGAGAGCGCAGCTCAGGCAGCCGAGCAGTATGGCCTTGGCGCGGCGCGCTGACAAAGCTGAGCGAGACAGACCAGCTACTGGCCTGTGGCCCCATGTGGGGGCAACAGCGGCGAAGCGGGGTAGCGTAGCGTTTGGGCGTCGCGATTCTGCTGCTGCGAGGGGGCTCGATAGGCGCATGGGCTTTGGCGAGATCTGAGGCTGCGACAGGTTTGTATCTGGGCGTCTGGCTCATTGCTTGGCGGACAGGTGCTCGATGGCACTCTGAGCGATGGGTGGGCGACTCGGGTGATCTGGGCTTGCCGCGCCAGTGCGATCTGGCGGTTTGAGGAGGCTGCTGACGGTGGGAAATTTCTTGGTGGGGCTCCTCTCGGTAAGTGCAAACAAACACACACACACACCCACACTCTTCTATTTACATTCGGCCGGCAAGAACTCAAATCGGAGAAGAGCGAAGAGGCAGAAGAAACTTACCGAGAAAGACGATCGAACCACGGGGCTGCAAAGGGGAATGAAAATCGGCTTGGGGCTTGGGGAGGAAGGGTTGGGCGGCCATGGAGCATTTGGAGAAGAAGACATAACAAAACCTAATTTCTTTTCATTTAACCAAATGCACCAAACTCCAAGGTCAAGGATAACCATAATATGCCTTGAGAAAGAGCAACAAGAGCTCTCCATAGCTCAAGCTGCACGCATCCTCACGGGCTTTCTCGGAGACCGGGTTTGAATCCCAGTGCAACATAATTTCCTTTATTTTTACTTTTGCATCTATCCATGCTCAAACCCATCCACAAAGCCTAAAAAACATACATAAATCCATCCAATAATTTTTAACATGGAAAAAAGACATAAAGCAGCCCTGACGGCCCGACCAAATTACCAAAATACCCCAGGGCATACCTCGAAGACCGGGATGAAAACACAGGCGTTACAATATTCCCTCCTTTTTATGACTTTCGTCCTCGAAAGTCCTTAAGACTGAAACAACCGACCTGAGATCTTTGCAATCTCATCCCGTCTTCCCGCTCACAAGCGGCCTCCTCTGAACTTTGACTCCTCCACTTTGAACTTTTACCAAAGCGGATCCACGATTATACAGCGTCTTCGTCTCAAAGACCATGTAATAGCCGGTTTTGACTAAATGTAAAATAAGGTTTCTTTTATATTTTTAGTTTGGGAGGAGCTGTTGGAAGGACTCGAACCCTTGGCCTAAAAGGGGTTTGGAAGCTTGGGTTTAAATAAGGAAAATAAACGCATCAGGTGGGGCTCGAGGGGGAGTCTTGGGAAGGCCATATGAGATTCCCAAGTCTATTTAAGTTAAGGAAGGGAATTATATTTAAGGAGAAAGAAAAAGAAAATAAGGAAAAGAAAGAACCCAAAACCTAGACTTCTCCTTCACCCTCGCCAAGCGCCCCACCGGCGCGTGCTCGCCCCACGCGGCCGAGTGCCTCGCCCTGCCGCCGCGCCAACGCCTGCTTTGCCCGCGACGCGACATCGCGCCTGGCGACCGCGCTGCGCCGCACCGCACCGAGCCACCGCGACCAGATCGCGTCGAGCGGCCAGCTCGCCACCGCGCAACAGCCCAGCCTCCCTCCGCACCAGTCGCCAGCGCCGGCCGTGTAACAACGCCTCGCGCGCGCCACGACACCACCCAGCCGCCGTCGCGCCCTCCGCCCTGCACGCACCGCACCGCCCGCCTCTGCGTGCCCGTGCCGCTCGTCCGCGTCCGCCCGCCAGCGCGCCTGCGCTCGTCCCCTGCCGCGCGCAGCCCAGCGCCGACCCCCGTCCCTGCCGCGCCCGGCCCGCGCCAGTGACAGCGCCGATAGCGCCCGTCTTGCGCCAGCACCCCTCCTGCGCTTAGCGGCGCTGTCGCTGCACTTGCTTGCTGCGAGACGAAGTGCCTTCTCGGTGGGTAAATTCGAGCCTCCACCCTTTGGATTTCCTGCTTTTAGATCTTTGTTTATTAATTAGGATGTTTTATTACTTGTTTAGGTTGCTCGAGTTCGCTTAAAAGCTCGAGGGTCGTTATTTGATTCGGGATAATTAACCTCCACTTATTTCCGGTAAAGGATTCTTACCGGGGTTGTGTGGACCCTGCGAATAGTTGATAGCACGTGATTCTTTGTAATTATATGAGTTTCTAGTGATAGTTTTCATGCTTTCTTTTGATTCATGTTCGTGACATGTTTACATCCCGTTAGTTCCATGTTAGGCTTTCCTATCTTGATAGAACCATCTTTGCCTATTGTATCTTTGCTAGATCCAAGTTACGGTTAGATGTGTGATGTATAGTATAGAGGGCCGTAGAGGTAACTAGTTTGGGGTCCCGCTCAGGGCAAGACCCGATGGACATCTCGAGGTGTAAGGCCCTACGGGCATCCTAGGTGTGTAAGGCCCCTTTGGGCATCACCGATTCGGAGGTGTAAGGCCCTACGGGCATCCTAGGTGTGTAAGGCCCTTTGGGCATCACCGATTACGGAGGTGTAAGGCCCTCACGGGCATCCTAGGTGTGTAAGGCCCACTTTGGGCATCCTTGATTACGGAGGTGTAAGGCCCTACGGGCATCCTAGGTGTGTAAGGCCCACCGGGCATCACTGCGTTTGGAGGTGTAAGGCCCTATGGGCATCCTAGGTGTGTAAGGCCCCTTTGGGCATCAGCATCTTGAAGGTGTAAGGCCGATGGGCATCCTAAGTGTGTAAGGCCCCACTGGGCATCACTTTGTGTCCTAGGTTGTGTAAGGCCCGAAGGGCATCCAAATGTAGGACCTAGGGAGGCTATGAGACGGAAGCCCTTGGATAGGCTCGCCTAGAAGTAGCTCATAGCCCTAAGCCACCTGTTCGTGCTCTAAGTCTTTGTATGGTTGCTGTCAAGTGTGCTAAATGAGATGATTTCGTATTGTACCCGATTGGGGATTCTTATTGAGTAACTTGTTGCTCACCCTTATTTTCTGTGGCTTTCCACGGTAACTTGGGACAGAGGTTGGATGGCTAGGAGGAAGCGGCTCGATGATCATGGATAGTGACTACGGGTCACGCTTCTTTAAATGTTTTCCTTAATGATTTAGCATGTAGTGGGACTTGGGTCCCTAGGAAAAAGCACTCAAACTATTTTATGTTCTCGCACTGTTTTTCCTTTGAATTGTTTTAAGAAAGTGATCGAGTCATTTATTGTTTTATTTAATTGAAATCATGGTTTTGTTTTAAAAGTGTTTATTGCAAAGCTTTAAACTTCCGACTACGAATGATGTTTATAATCTTAATCATGCATGCTAAGTATGGACTTTAGGTTAGAGACCATTTTCTTGGGCCTGTCCCTACGATTGGTATCGAGCCCGAGTTATAGGTTCTCAGAGACCGACTGCAGCTTGTAGGTTGTTTTCCATGATCATCGCGCTCCATGACCATCGTGTATGTCCGTAAGTTTAAAGTTAAGGGTTAAGAATTACAACACCGGTTGCATCTTGCATGTACATGACTTGTTGTTGTAGAGCAGGAAAGACAGTTTCACCCATTGTTGGTTTGGTCAGAGATTTCCGGTATGCCCGATCACTCGTAGAGGGCGTGGAGGCTCGAGGCCGACCACCTGAGGCATTCGTGTCGATTCTCGACACCGGGGACCTCGTCCCAAGCCGATGCCGATGTTAGGCCACCATCGTGCCCTTCAACCGTGTTGTTGCCCGAGAGGCGTAGGGGCAAGTGAGCCTCGAGAGGCCGCAGGGAGCCGCTTTTGTGGAGTCTATGAGGGCTCTTATGGTTGGGTTGCTAGCCACCGGTAGGGCCGAGCAGAGAGTGAAACGCAAGCTTGGTTAGGCGCAGCAGAGGGAGGAGTCCTGCTGCTCGACATGCAAGAATCGACCGAGTTGGTTCAGAGAGGGCTGCAGCCACCAAAGACCGCCACTCGCGAGCCAATTGTGAATGAGGCCGTTATGGCGGAAGGTGCCGAGGATCTAGGCAAGTGGTCAAGGATTTTGTGAAATGGAAGCCGAGAAGTTTAGTGCCCCGGGGAACCATTGGTAGCCGCCACGTGGATTGCCGAAGTTAGAATATACGTTTATGGTAATGGAGTGTCACGAGGTGCTGCGAGCTCGATGTGCAACTCACGTCATTAGCCAATGGTGCTGACTAAGTGGTGGTGGGATTCCACCTTAAGTGAGAGGCCCTGGTCTCCACCGCCACCGGGAGTTCTTCAAGGCCGTGAGTTCAAGGCAAAATTTATCGTGAAGAAGCCCAAGAGAAGATGATTGAGCTGTTTTCAAACCTTAAGCGTGGGTCCGACTCGATCGAGGTGTACGAGAAGAAGTTCTCGAGTATGGATACTTCGCGCCACGCTTGATTTCTACCCGAATCAAGATCGTGAAGTTTATTGCGGGTTTGAGACAGGAGTGTCTCAGATGTTAGGGCACAGTGCCCGTAAACTTTTGCCAAGGCAAGACAGATTGGCAACGATTTATGATGGGAAGTATCCTCCGAGCAAAGTTGTTAGTACCAGAGTGTCTAAGGCCCCAGTGTACTCGGGCGAGCGCAAGTTTGACTCGAGTGGAGCAATGTCCGGGGCGGTCAGCGCCCTGTGGTTCTTATCATGGCAGAGACCAAGACGAGACCAGAATCGTGATCGGCCTCGCCAACAGGCGTGAGGGAGGCCGCCACCAGACAGATCTCGCGGGAAGCAAAGATTGGGGACCCCGTGGTGGTAACCCCAGAGCTTGTTTCAACTGTGGAAAGGAAGGGCATCGGGCCCAGATCGCACCTCCATAAAGCGCGGGTGGTAGCACAACGCCGGCCAAAGAAAGCGAGGAAGAGTATATGCTACGACTCGCCAGAGGCGAGAGAGAGAGCCGACTGCAAATGGCGAGTGCACGCTCCTAGTTCTTGATCACCTCGCCTTTGTGTTGTTTGATTCGGGTTCCACCCATTCGCTTGTTCTCGCTGCATTTGGCCGAGCTTGCTTGCATGAATTTAGAGCCTCTAGGTTTTGAGTTGTCCGTCGCTACTCCCTCGGGAACTAGTATGTTTGGCCAGCTGAGCAGTAGTGGACGGTCGGATACAGTGTATCCGACCAGACTCTGCAAGTCACCCTCATTGTGTTAGCTATGAGCGGTTTTGATGTGATCTCGGCATGGATTGGTTAGCCGAGAACCACGCTATGATTGACCTGTCGTTGTAAGGAGGTGGTGTTCGTGCCGCGTGTAGGCCTACCTTTAAATTTGGGGCACCCAGAGTGGGGTGTGTCCGCCGGTGATTTCGGCATTAAAGCTCACTCGCTTGTTAGCTCGAGGAGCTTGGGGTTTCTTAGCTAAGTTGACTGGGAGAACCGTGACCCACTATCCGTCGAGCAAGTGCCCATAGTGCAAGAGTTTGCGTGATGTTTTTCCCGAGGAGTTGCCCGGCCCGCCGCCAAGAGGAGGTGGACTTCTCAATAGAGCTTGAGCTGGGACTCGCCCTATCTCGAAAGCTCCTTATCGCATGGCGCCAAAGCAGAGTCAAAGAGTTAAAAGAACAACCATGGAGATGCTTGACAGAGGATTTATTAGGCCGAGTGTGTCCTCGTGGGAGCACCTGCCGTTTGTTAAGAAAAAGGATGGCTCGATGCGCCTATGCATCGATTTACGTGGAACCGAACAAGGTAACCATTAAGAACAAGTACCCACGCTCGATCGATGACTGTTTGACCGACCACTCCGTGGAGCTTGTGTGTTTTCAAGATTGACTTGAGGTCGGGCTACCACCCGCTTGAGGATTCGGGATGCAGATATTCCCAAGACAGCGTTCAGTCGAGGTATGGGCATTATGAGTTCGTAGTCATGTCTTTCGGATCGATTTAACGCCCCCATTGCATTCATGGACATGATGGACAGAGTGTTCAAGGCATTCTTGGACCGCTTTGTCATCGTGTTCATAGATGACATTCTTGTGTACTCTAAGTCTAAGGAGGACCATGCCTCGCACCTAAGGCGATTTTGGCACTTTGCGCGAGAACAAGCTCTATGCAGTTCTCAAAGTGTGACTTTGGCTCGAGGAGGTAGCATTTCGGGACACGTTGTGTCTAAGGAGGGAGTGGTCGTGGACCCTTCAAGGTAGAGGCCGTTAGTTCGTGGGCGGGCCAGACCGACGATCGTGGACGAGATTCGTAGCTTCCCGGTCCGCCGGATATTACCGACGCTTGCTCAAAAATTTTCTCGCTATAGCCGCCCGCTTACTCGATTGACGAGGAAGGGTGTTGATTTTCGTTTGGGATAGGAAGTGCGATGAGAGTTTTGCGAAGCTAAAGAGCGCTTGACGTCCGCCTCTGTTGGCGTTCCGAGGGGACCGGGGTTTCGTGGTGTACAAATGATGCCAAAGAAGTTTGGTTTTGGGTGCGTTTCGATGCAACACGGTAAGGTGATAGCGTGCACGCTCTGTCGTGCGCTTGAAAACCGCACGAGCGTAATTACCCGACTCATGATATGGAGTTGGCGCTGGTCGCCTTTGCACTTAAGATTTGGAGGCACTACTTGTATGGGGAGAAGATTCTGATTTTCTCGGATCACCAAAGCCTCAAGTATTTCTTCACTCGTAAGGACTCGAACATGAGGCAGAGGAGGTGGTTGGAGCTCGTGAAGGATTACGACCGTGAGATCTTGTATCACCCCCGAAAAGCAAATGTTGTGGGCGATGCACTAAGTAGAAAGGCCTCGTGATCGGCAACATTGGCAAACCCCAAGAGTATCATCAGAAGGATCTCGAGAGGCGGAAATAGCAAGTGTTGTTAGGGATGTTACCGCTGTGGTAGCTCGATTGACCATCCAGCCTTCGATAAGGCAAAGGATTATCGATACCAAATTGAAAGATCCTAAGTTAAAAAGTTTGTATGAGAGGGTTCAGCCGATGGTGACTTTGACTTTGTGATACTTGCAGATGGGGTCCGAGATATAAAGGTCTACTGTGTGTTCCAACCGATGCGGTGTTCGTGACAGAGTTATTGACCGAGGCTCACACCTCGCTTTTCTTGGCACCTGTGGGGTAATAAGATGTACCAAGATCTTAAAATGCATTTTTGGTGGATGGGGATGAAGAGGAGATTGCCCCAGTTCGTTAGTCGGGTGTCTCACCATCAACAGTGAAGGCGCCAGCAGCTGTTGCAGGTTTGTTGCAACCACTGGGTGCCACACGGTGGAAGTGGGAGGAGATCACCATGGATTTTATCTCGGGTTTGCCTGTGACTCCTAGAGGATATGCACAGATTTGGGTGGTCATTGATAGGTTGACTAAGAGTGCCCATTTCATTCCGGCAGATAAACTACACCGTGGAGCAAGGCACAACTGCTCTTGAGCAGATAGTGAGGTACCACTGAGTGCCGCTTAAAATTATCTCCGACCGGATTCCCGCTTTACATCACGATTTTGAAGGCCCTTCAGCAGTTTGGGCACAGAGTGCGGCATACAAAGATGCCCTTCCACCCATTGCATCGATGGCCGACCGAGCGGGTAAATCGGAGATCTTAGAGGATATGTTGCGAGCCGCGTGTTGGATTTCCCGGCAGCTTGGGACCAAGATTTGTACTTGATGGAGTTTGCCTACAACAACGCTTTTTGATCGACCATTCGAGATGGCACCGCTTGAGGCGTAGTATGGTAAGCGCTGCAGATCCCCGACTTCCGGGAAGAGGTTGGTGACCTGGCAGTGTTAGGCCCGAGTTGCTTCGGTGACCAATGAGGTCGGCCCAGAAAATCGAGTCAGATGTCGACCGCCCAAAGCAGTGCAGTAAGAGCTACGCCGATGTTAGGCGAGGGAGTCGAGTTTGAGGTTGGCCGCATGTTTTCCTCAAGGTAGCTCCGATGCGAGGGGTCCCGAGGTTCGGTAAAGGGGAAATCGAGCCCTCAAGTTTGTTGGACCTTTCGAGGTCCTTGAGAGGATTGGGGTTGTGGCTTATCGGTTAGCATTGCCGCCGCCCTTGGCTGCGCAGCATAGTGTGTTCCACGTTTCGATGCTCCGCCAAGATGTGGCGTATCCTTCTGACGTCATAGATTTTGAGCCTTTACAGTTGAACCATGACTCGAGCTTTGAGGAGAAACCCATAAGGATCCTGGCATTTGAGAAAAAGGTTTTGAGGAACCGGGCCATTGACCTAGTGAAAGTGCGGTGGCGGAATCGTGGAGTCGAGGAAGCTACTTGGGAGTTGGAAGGAGATGAGGAGGAGTTACCCTGAGTTGTTTTAGGAGCAATGATTTCCTTGGGACTAAGTCTTCTAAGGAGGAGTATTGTAATGCCCTGCTTTCAACTAAATGTAAAATAAGGTTTTTTATTTTTTTAGTTTGGGAGGAGCTGTTGGAAGGACTCAACCCTTGGCCTAAAAAGGGGTTTGGAAGCTTGGGTTTAAATAAGGAAAATAAACGATCACTGGGCTCAAGGGGAGTCTTGGGAAGGCCATATGAGATTCCCAAGTCTATTTAAGTTAAGGAAGGGAATTATATTTAAGGAGAAAGAAAAGAGAAAATAAGGAAAAGAAAGAACCCAAAACCCTAGACTTCTCCTTCACCTCGCCCTGCCGCCCACACAGCGCCGCTGCTCGCCTCACACACGCGCCGTGCCTCGCCCACGCCGCCGCCCAACGCTCTGCGCGCTCCGCGACATCGCACGCCTCGCCGACCACCGCCAGACCGCAAGACCGAGCCACCGCTGGCAGCCCAGATCGCGTCGAGCAGCACCCTCGCCACCACGCGCAACCCCAGCCTCCACTCCGCACCAGTCGCCTGGCAACAGACCGGCCGTGTAGCCCCTCGCGCCAAAGACGACACCACCCAGCCGTCGCCGCCACAAGACGCACGCCGACCGTGACTGCGTGCCGTCATGCTACGCATCGTGCCGCGTCCGTCGGGCAGCGCTGCGCTCGTGGCTACTTGCTGCCTCGCTGCAGCACAGCCAGCCACTGCGCCCCCGCGCGCCACATACCAGGCGCCCGATAAGCGCCCGAGAAGTGCTTGGCGCAGCAACACACGCGCTAGCGGCGCCGCCCCTTCTGCCTTGCTGTCGCTGCAGACGCAGTGCCTTCTCGGTGGGTAAATTCCCGAGCCTCCACCCTTGGATTTCCCTTTTAGATGTTGTTTATTAATTAGGATGTTTTATTACTTGTTTAGGTTGCTCGAGTTCGCTTAAAAGCTCGAGGGTCGTTATTTGATTCGGGATAATTAACCTCCACTTATTTCGTGTAAGGATTCTTACCCGGGGTTGTGTGGACCCCGCGAATAGTTGATAGCACGCCGACATTGTAATTATATGAGTTTCTAGTGATAGTTTTCATGCTTGCTTTTTGATTCATGTTCGTGACATGTTTACATCCCGTTAGTTCCATGTTAGGCTTTCCTATCTTGATAGAACCATGTCGCCTATTGTATGTTGCTAGATCCAAGTCACTGTTAGATGTGTGATGTATAGTATAGAGGGTCGAGAGGTAACTAGTTTGGGGTCCCGCCGGCAAGACCCGATGGACATCCGAGGTGTAAGGCCTCACGGGCATCCTAGGTGTGTAAGGCCTTTGGGCATCAGCGGTCACAGGTGTAGGCCTCACCGGCATCTGAGGTGTGTAAGGCCCATGGGCATCGCTAGGAGGTGTAAGGCCCACCGGGCATCACCCTTTGGGCATCGAGGAGGTGTAGGCCCTCACGGGCATCCTAGGTGTGTAAGGCCCTTTGGGCATCACCGAGTTTGGAGGTGTAAGGCCCATGGGCATCCTGGGTGTGTAAGGCCCACTTTGGGCATCACCGAGCTTGGAAGGTGTAAGGCAGATGGGCATCCTAAGTGTGTAAGGCCCCCTTTGGGCATCACCGTGTCATCTAGGTTGTGCAAGGCCAAGGGCATCCAAATGTAGGACCTAGGAGAGGCTATAGGCGAGGAAGCCTTGGATAGGCTCGCCCTAGAAGTAGCTCACAGCCTAAGCCCTGTAGTTAGTGCTCTAAGTCTTTGTATGGTTGCTGTCCAGTGTGCTAAATGAGATGATTTCGTATTGTACCCGATTGGGGATTCTACTTGAGTAACTTGTTGCTCACCCTTATTTTCTCGTGGCTTTCCACGAGGTAACTTGGGGCGGAGAGGTGGATGGCTAGGAGAGCGGCTCGATGATCATGGATAGGCGACTCTGGGTGTGACGTTTCTTTAAATGTTTTCCTTAATGATTTAGCATGTAGTGGGACTTGGGTCCCTAGGAAAAAGCACTCAAACTATTTTATGTTCTCGCATCTGCAGTTTTCCTTTGAATTGTTTTAAGAAAGTCTTGATCAGGTCATTTACCTGTTTTATTTAATTGAAATCATGGTTTTGTTTTAAAAGTGTTTATTGCAAAGCTTTAAACTTCCGACTCTGAATGATGTTTATAATCTTAATCATGCATGCTAAGTGGACTTTAGGTTGACCATTTTCTTGGGTCGAGGTCATACAGAGAGGAATACTCTCACAGGCTTCCCTTGAGGCTCAAATCCTCAAGTCATTTGCAAGGCTCAAAGTCCACAATGAAGCGATGGGTCAGAGCACATCTTTGCCTCCTGCAAATACATGAGAGAACTTTGCTACGGTGACAATGTGAGAAAAAGCTAACCAATATGCAACTCACTGCCAATCCTCTCGAGAATCTCAAATGGTCCAACAAGCTGGAACTCCACTTCTCCGCTTACCAAACCTCAACACAACTCACAGCGGCACAACAGCCAAAACTACATGCTGTCCAACCTCAAACTCTAAAACTCGGCGCTTGAACATGGCGTAACTTTCTGCTGCTGCAGGTTGACAACACTAGCTCTAAACTCCTTGCACATCACCTGCGGTCCAAATCACGACAACTTTCGGGACCCAAAAACAAAATTGAGGTGGCCACCAACCTTTTCCCAGAACATTGGAATCTGCAATGCAATACTTACCTTTGCAATGCCTCAATGGAACAGGGTGATGGCCAAGTGAGCGCAACCCAAGCCAACCTCTCATAAACCACACTGGTCATTTGCCTAATCACGGAAACGCAACTCACAGCAAGTTACGAAGGATCTGGCTCACTCTTCCCAAAAGACCATCGGTGACCGGTCAAACTCTCTGAGCGCACTCGGCTCATAAGCCTCTTAACAAGCGCTCTCGAGAACCACGGTTCATCAAGCGCCTTTGCCTAAGAACAAACCGCCGTTGCCACTGCTGGTGACAACAACTCCGACTGAAAGCCCGAGCATGCCTCTCCGCCGGCGAAATGGCATCTGCACCGCGAAGCAGTGCGAGCTCTCACTCACGAAACCAATCCTCCAGAGAATCTAATCTCACACAACAACCTCAACTAGCGGCAGCTCCCCACACGGAAAACACAATCCAACAAGCAGGTGCTCGTCCTCGGAAGCTCAAACAACTACAAAGCTTGCATGGCTATATGCGATCCACACAACTCTGAAGCTTGACTCAAATCCTTTTTGGACAAGTCGACTGCCAACTGCTTACGGGCCCAGGAGGAGCTCCCTCCACCAAACTTACCTCCATGCAAGCAGACGCAAGCTTGCCTCAAAAAAATGAAACACATCTCCCATAAGTCCAAGCGATAACACATCACAGGCGCCCTCCTAGCTTAGGCTTATTGCACCTTTCACAGAAACTATAAGCGGAACTCCACTATTAGGTTAACACCAACTACCATGAACGATTACCAAAAATGGTTGGCGAGCACAAACCACACTAACACGGCAGGATCCCTCAAAGTCAGACCCTAATCCAATCACAATGACCTCAACCTCAACCCTGGCCCGATACAAATGAGTTCTTCAACTACAAAGGTGCAACAACTTCCATGCCAACACACAAAACCTTAACCAAACTCGGCCAAACACTCATGGGAGGCGAGAACAACCCTTACGCAACTTCAGGAACACCACTCAGAGAATTCAACTTACTTGGACAAACAAGCTGCTTCAAGCGGCCAACAAGCGTTTCCTCCTACTAGCATCACTACCACTAATTCCAAGACCAGGAATAACTTTGACAACTTCAGGAGAAGCGAGATCCTTACAAGCGAACATCAGGAAAGGCAGAGAGCTTCAGCAAGCACTTCATTTGTCTTGCTCAGCTAAGCACAACATCAACTCTCCCGGAGGCAACAACAAAGGGTCCACCACAGTTTTGGACCGCCAACCACGAGCAGAAGACTCACCCCCAAACACCAAATAGGGCACTCTCAAACTGCAGAGCAGGGAGAGACATCTACGAGGGCAAACCACTTGCACCCACAACAAGGCTAACTCCTTGGCAGCTCGAAAACCACACCTTGGCCAACATCAAGCACCAGCTTGCCACCTGCGGAACCAAATCGGACTCTACTCCAAACAAACTGCGGCTTGCTAGCCTACCAGAATGCGCCGGCCAACTCACCGGAGGCTACAAACTACTCGACTGCGGCGCCAGCTCGACTCTTTACAGGTGCGGTGAGCTCTGGTGAGGCTCTCCACAACTAGGGTTCTTCGACAACCCTCGGCCACCTGCTTGTCGTCTAACGATCTAACAACCAAGCTGCTGAACAAACAACTCCTTTTCGACCATCCACCAACATTGCGGCTGCTCCAAACCTCGAAGCCAAAAGACCCGAGCGGCTTGAGAATGTGTCATCCTCCTACTCAAAGCGTCGGCCTACCATATAGCTTCCCACCGCGGTGAGTTACGAGCAACACTCTTAACAGCTGCGATCGGGAACTCACGCGGCTCACTGCAACCACACCATTTGTTGGTACCATCTGAACTCCGGCAAAACCACGAGAGGTTCCACCAATAAGCTTAGGTTCAACAACAAACTTGCCTAAGCCAACAACCCAACTTCGACACGGTATCCTTACAGCCTCAACTAAAGCCTTACAACATCGCAGAGTCCAACTTCTCCAAGAGCCCGAGCACGACGGTTCTCAAGTGCAAACCCTACGTGGTTACCGGAACTCTTGCTTGCCCGGGACAAACTACACTAACCACACTTGTGTGCACAACTCTCAACCGACGCGCCTCAACATCAACACGATCGGTCCAACTCCTCGGCCAAAACTCGCCAAGGCGCCCCGCGGGTGCGATGAACATATCGGGCGATCTCGCACGAAGCACCTCCACCCCTCTCACTGGGAAAAGTAAGAATCGGGCCACACATGGCCAACGGAGTCTAAGCTCTACCTCCTCTCGAACGATGTCCTGTGGGCATCCGAACCTATCCGGATACCTCAACAAGCCGCTAAACAAATCGTCGTGACTGAGGGAAAGTTGGCATGATGGCTCACTAAGCCCAAACCAACAACGAAGTCATAACTCGCTGCCTCCGCTTACACAACACTACACAAGGCATAAAAGCTAGATGAAAAGTATTGTAAATTCTTAACCCTTTTCTTTTTAAAGCTGGCCAACTTAGGCGTACTACTGATGATCTGGCTGAGTGCCGATGATCATGGAAAATGACCTACAACAAAAAGGTCATTTGGAGATCTATGACTCGAGCTCGATACCAACCGTAAGGACCCGGACTTAATGGGGCTCTAAATGGGCCCTTACCTCAATGCATGCATACAAATCAACACTAGAATTTGCAATAGGTTGTTTCTGATTCTAAGTAAAAACCAAAAACCGCAAGAGTTCATTTAAAAAGTCAATACAAAATTCTTGAAACTCCGTCCCTGTTTCCAAGCACTGCTCCAAGACAAATACATTTCCAAAACTTACTCCGATGTGAGATTTATTAAAACATACAACTTTACAACATTTACAACAATGCTAGAACTGAAATACATTCATAAAAAACAACCTAGGGCTGTGCCCAACTACATGCATTCAGAGGACATTTAAAACATAAATACAAGACTGTAAATGAACAACGGGTTTTCCATGATCACAGCCTCCTCCTCGGCCATCTCGCTCGCGCCATGGCTACCTGGAAGATAAGTAAGGGTGAGTAACGAATTACTCAAGAAGAATCCTCAACCGGTACAATACGATATAATCAATCATCTAGTACCAAAGCATGCAAGCAAATAAACTACCAACACTGCATCATAGCTCAACGCGCTTACAAAGAAAGATTCGAGTCATCTGAAGTCTCCTATTTTCGCCTAATGATTGGTTATCCTAACCAATCTCGGGACATCTCTCGAGGGTCTTTCTCCTCACCACTTGATCACCTCAAAACCGATCCTAAGGATGTCCTCAAGGGCCTCTTACCCTTGCTAATAGATCCGACTATCCGAGAGTACCCAAGTCCGCTCTAAATCTGGAAGGAATGGTGTACTCACGAACATTAGCCCGTATGGAGCTCTCCGAACCGCAGATCTAACGCGCAGCACGACACCGCATGCTCTTTCGCAACCGCAGAAATGCGGGGCCTAAGGGCAAATCTACGCGGGCGTGTACGCATGCCTAAAACTTGGAAGCGGTGTCATCGATCACATGAGAGCGAGGCCCTCGGCGCCATCTGCGGCAAACTGGTCCACCGACTGAAGCTAAGAACCGCCAAGGCAAAGCTTACACCGTGGCAGGTTCCGCCCCAGCAGAGCTACAAACTAGGCTATGCCGGGTGGATAGCTAATTCCACAACCTGGTGGTCGGGCGGGGTAGCAAGATACGTTATGTCGCACACACTTTATTCCCGACCGAGCTAAATCCACCTTAGTGACCTGGGAAGCAAGATACGTTATGCGCGTCGCACACTACTCCCGATCGCTGGGGACAAAGTACGTTATGTCCGCTCAGGCTCGATGATGACAAACCCTACAACTCTATCTAAGAGTACAGGAAAAAGCAATGATTCCCGCTAGCAAGCAAAGACCGACATCAAACATACTACCTAGCATGATACTACGAGCTAAGCTAGAATCACAAACATGCCGCAGAACAAACCTAGCATGGCACTAACATGTAATATCAAGCAAACATGCTAGCGTAAATCAATCAAAGTCGCTCTATTATTATCATGCTCATAATAACAAGCAAACAAGCAAGGCAAAATCATGACAATATCGCAGGGCCACACAACTCCAAGAAGAAATCCTTACCCGGTGGAAGGCAACAACACACAATAAAATAATCGCGATCGAACCCGAGCAACCTATAACGAGCCAAGCAAAAACATCAATAATCATAAAATAGCCCTAAATACACTAAAATAAACAGTGGCTCACTGAGCAACTCACGAGGCCCTACCGACACTCGAACGAGCCAACAGACGGGCTAGGCAACAAAGGGGCTGGTCACGCACTGGTGTAAAGACCCGACCAAAAGGGGCTCTAAATGGGCCTTTACCCCAATGCATGTAGTGAAAATAAAAGATATTAAGAAAAATACATTTTGATCCCAAGTAAAAACAGTAACATTCAACAACCAAAACATACATTTCTAAAAGCATACTGATCGAGATTTATTTAAACCATTAAAACAACCCACAAGTAAAAATATGCTGGAATCCATAAAACGTAAAGAAAACATCCTTGGGCTCTGTGCCCGCCTACATGCATCCAGTGGGAAATAACAAAAGTCAAGAGTCATGATAAATAAAATAGAATAATCGTGAGATGACAATAGATTCCATGATCACAGCTCCTCCATCACCCATCCTCGTCTCCCGCCTTGATTACCTCGTGGGAAACCGTGAGAATAAGGGTGAGTAACGAATTACCCAAGAAGAATCCCCAACCTGGTACAATACGATATACATGATCATCTAGAAGAATGTATGCAAGCTATGAGTACAAACACAGAGCGGAGCACATAGCTAAGTCCACACTTGGACCTCGGATGCCATCTCGTGGTCTTAGTCCGGAAAAATACCACAACACACTATACGCCGCTTATACGGGAACAAGTCCCGGCCACTGCTCATCGCCGATCACGAAAGGTGCACTAGCTCAAGATCCCGAGGAGCTCTCCTGGGCCGGGCGCTCAGAATGAGCGTAAGCGCGCACCGCATGCCACCGCAAACTCGGGGTGCCGGTCTAGTGGCAGTCGCCTGTGTTCACCACCATGCCTAACTAAATCTCCGGATCGGGTGTCACCGACATAGGGTGTGAGACTCGACACGTGAACTATGTCACCGTACCACCGCTTTGAGGCTAAGGAACCGGCCGTGGTAGGCTTACACCTGTGAAGCTGGCCCTTGCCCTAACAGTGGCAATCAAGGGCTACGCCGAACACGCCGAGGACGCGCCGATCGGGCCGGGACGAGGCAATGCCAAGTCATCATCCCGACCGCTGGGGCATTTAACACCGCCACCTCACCCAAGATTGCAGGGGCCTACCGGTTGGGATAGCTAATCCTCACGGTCCAAGGACGAGAATCTGTTCTCGAACGTCCTTGCCATAGATGCAAGATACTTTATGCATCGGGCCCGGATGATTCTATCTACCTCAATTCTAAACCTTAACAATAATAACGATTCAATCAATGCACCAATACGTGCTCATCGATACAAAGAACCTAGCATGATACTACGAAGCAAGAACAGAGCATCGAACATGCTAGAATAGAACAACCTAGCATGGGCTAACATGAGAAACAATACAAGAGTTCATGCCACCAGAATTCGCACAGAGCACCTAGAGATAAACATGCTAGTAATCATACATGCATACAAAACAACAATCACAAATATACAAGCAGGTCCACACAACCCCGTGAAGAAATCCTTACCTTGGCTCAAGACTTCTACACACAAATCCTAAGTCAGCGGAACAATCCCGAGCTAGCGAGCGGGAACCTAGCAAACCAACAATAATCGCGATCTAAAATATCTAAACAACAATAGAAAAAGCCAAGCTCGCTCGTCGGAACTCACGCGCGCGACGACACGAGCTTGGGGTCAGCCGGGCGAAGCGGGCACGGCAAGGACGCGCTACCTGGCTGCGCACTGGCACGGCACGACGATGACGACGGATAGCGCGCTGGCGCGGCGCATGAAGGGCGGCAAGGCGTATGCGCGCGACACGGGCGAGCATCTGGCAGGACGCGCGCGCGGCGAACGTCTCGGGCGTGGCGCGCGCGGCGAAAGCAGCTTCGCAAGCGGACACGGGCGAGGGCGCGGCGATGGGCGACGCGGACGCTGGCGTAGGGCGCGCGAAAGCGGCGGGGACTCTCCCGCGGCGCGAGCGACGGGCGCCTGCGGTGGGCGAACGGCAAGGCCGCTGGGACAGATTCGGGCGCGGCGCAGCGACGGCCTGACGGGGCGACGGCTGTGGGCGATCGTCAGGCTTGGCTGGCGAACGGCAAGGTCGCTGGGCAGATCTGGGCGCGGCGAGCGATCGTGCTACCGGATGTGCGACGACAGTGGGCGATTCAGGCCGCTGGCGAACGGCAAGGTCGCTGAGTGATCTGGGCGTATGCGAAGCGACGGGCGATTCAGGCTGGCTGCCTCTGCTTACACTCTACCGGGCCGCAATCAACACAACACACACAACACACCTCTTTTCACTTGGCCAAACGCACACCAAACGGATGAGAAGAAGAAGAAGAAGATCAATACCTACCCGGAATGATGATGATCGAACCCAAGGAGATGCAAGGATGAAGAATCGGCAAGGCTATGGAGATGGAGAGCTTAATGCCAAGAGGTGTTTTTGGAGAAGAAGATGGAATAACCTAATTCTATTTCATTTAACCAAATGCACCAAAACCCCAAAATCCAAGGTTAACTAAGAAGTGATGCAGAAAGAGCAACAAGAGCACCTAATGGCTCAATTGGCACACCTCTCACAAGCTTCCAGAGACCCGGTTCAAACCCCTACTGCAAAGACAATTTCCTTTATTTTTACTTTTGCATCAAACCTTGCTCAAACCAAACCTCAAACCTCCAAAACCTACAAAACCATCCAATAATTTTAGTAATCGAAAGACACAAACGACTCGACGGCTGAATTAAATTACCAAATTACCCTAGGGCATACTCGAAGACCGGGAAGAAAACTGGTCGTTATACTGGGCCGCAGGGCGCGGTACTGGGGGCGTTATGCACACGGGCGCTGGCGCGAGCCGCGCGCGGACGGGCGCTGGTCATAGGCGGACAAGGACAGCGCTGGCGCTACGGGCGCGGGCGCTTGTTTCGCTATTTGCGCCGCCGGCGGGCGCGGCTCAAGACAGAGAGACGACGCGAGCGCGAGCGACACGACATAGGGGCGCGAGATCTGGCGCTGGGACGCGCGATCGAGCTGGGCGAGGCTCAGGCGACGCGACGCGGCATCTGCGGCACGGCTTCAGCACAAAGGCGCACTGGGCGACACACGGACGTGGCAGGCGAGGGCGCGCGGCCGGGCGACGCTGGCGAGGGCGCGCGACGCCGGCCGGGCGCGGCGAGGCGCGCGCGCGCGGGAGAGCTCTGGCCGCTCGCGACGCTTGGCTCGGCCGCCGGGTGAGCGTGGGTGAGCCGCGACGGCCGGGAGTCGGGCGAGCCAAGGGTGGGTCGAGCTAGGTGGGGTGCTGGGGGGAGAGAGAGAGAAGGAGAGAGAAAGAAATGCATTTTGGGGAAAAAGAAAAGAAAAAGAGAAATAAAAAGGAAAATGGGAAAAGGGAAAAATGGGATTTTTAATTCCATTTTCCATCCTTATCCACTTTAAAACCTCAAAATCCCATTTCCCTGGCTTCCTCCTTCGAGACCCGACCAAGCAATCTTTTCCAATAAATCAAACTCACTTAAATCCAACTCCCAAAGCAACACTAAAGGCTCCTGCTCGAATCCCAAAAGAAACACCCAAACAACCATCACTTTGCCAAAACCCAAAACCACAACCGAACTTCCAAACGACTAGCCCAAACACCACGGACTCGCAGCCCACCAACAAACAAGCCTCGACAAAGGCGTGGAGCTACCTCGAAGCCCCGAAAACTACAAATCCTCGCCCGGAGAGCCAAAAGACCAAAAATACCCCCAAAGGCCAAACGGCTCTAAAACCAACCAAACAACCGAATCTTGACCCAAGGCACTAAAATCGAATAGGAAATCGGGGTCACACGCTTTATTTTCCTTTAATTAAATCTAAGCTTCCACCCCTTAAGTCTATGGCCCTAATCTCCCAAGGAACCCTTAAAAGAAATTTCCTATTTCACCCCGACCAATAAACCGCCAAAACCTTAACAAATCCAACCGCTTCCTCGAAACAATGCTACAAAACCTTATCTCACACCAATGTAAATTCGGGTTGTTACAATACTCCTCCTTAGAAGACTTCCGCCCCTAAGTCACTGCATACTAGAATAACTCCGGTAGTTTCTCCTCATCTCCCTTACAACTCCCAAGTAGCTTCTCAACTCCCCGATTCCGCCACCGCACTTTCACTAAATCAATGGCCTGGTTCCTCAAAACCTTTTTCTCGAATGCTTAGATCTCTATGGGTTTCTCCTCAAAGCTCGTGTCACTGCTCAACCGCAAGGGCTCAAAATCTATGATGTGCGAAGGATCTCGCCACATACCGGCGGAGAATCATAACATGGAACACACTATGCAGCAGCCAAGGAAGGACGGCAAAGCAAGCAACCTGGTAAGCTACATCCCCAACTCTCTCCATAATCTCAAAAGGTCCAACAAACCTAGGCTCACTTCCCCTTCTTACCAAAACCTCGTAACTCCACGATAGAAGCTACCTTGAGGAAGACATGCCGCCAACTTCAATTCTAACTCTCACGCCGACCGACGCGTGAGATTTTTGCTCGCGCCTGGCAAACAACATACGAGCCCTAATCTTTTGGACCGCTTCGCTGGTCAATTGGAGCAACTCGACCCAAAACTTGCCTGTCTCCAACCTCTTCCCAAAAGACGGGGATCTGCAACGCTTACCATACAACGCTCAAACGGTGCCATCCAATGGTTACTCGATAATCGTTGTTGTAGGCAAACTCCATCAAATATAAGTATCGGGTCCCAATCGCCTCGGAAAGTCTAACACATGTGCTCACAACATATCTTCTAAGATCCGATTTACCCGCCTCGCCTCGATCATCGGTCCGAGGGTGGAAGGCGATTTATAGCCGCACTCAGGCCCAATCCGCCCCAAGGGCTTTCCAAAACCAGACGTAAAACGGAAGTCTCGATCAGAGATAATCTTAACTGGCACTCCGTGGTACCTAACTATCTCGCCTCCAGAACAACTATGCCCACCGCTTCCACTCGTATAATTTATCCTACTAGGAATGAATTGCGCACTCTTGGTCAACCCGCCGACGATCACCCAAATTTGTGCATAACCTCTCGGTGTCCCGGCAGACCGAGATAAAGTCCATGGTAATCTCCTCCCACTTCCATCGCGGCACCTCAAGTGACTCGCAATAACCTCTGGCTGAGCCGCTTAGGTGCCTTCACTTGCCGACAAGTGAGACATCGACCGACAACCGGGCAATATCCCGCTTCATTCCCATCCACCAAAAGTTTGTTTAAGATCTTGGTACATTTTGTTACCCTCGGGTGCCATGCAAAAGGCGAGGTGTGAGCCTCTGGCCAACAACTCAGGCGAATGCCGGCCTACTGGGACACATAGTCGACCCTTATATCTCAAGCCACCATCCGCAGATACTACAAAATTGAAGTCACCATCGATCCGAACTCTTTCAGATAAACTCTTTAACTTTGGGTCATTTCACCGCCATCGATAATCCTTTGCCTTATCGATTTACCGGATGGTCAATCGAGCTACCTTGGCGCAACTTCTCCTAACAACACCGCTATTCCCCGCCTCTCAAGGTCTTTCCTTATATTACTTCGGGTTTGACAACACAGCAAAATGCGAGGTCTTCCTACTCAAGCATCTCGCTACAACATTAGCCTTCCTGTGGTGATACAAGATTTCACAAACGTAATCCTTACAAACTCCAACCACCTCCTCTCGCCGCATGTTCAAAGTCTTTCTAGGTAAAGAAATATTTAAGGCTCGTGGTCCGAGAAAATTTGAATCTTTTCCCATACAGGTAATGCCTCCAAATCTTAAGAGCGAAGATTTATACCGCCAACTCCATATCATGGGTCGGATAATTCGCCATGCGGTTTCAATCGCCTCGAGGCATACTCTATTACTTTACCGTGGCCGCATCGTAACACGCCCTAAACCAAACTTGCCGGGCATCATCAGACACTACGAAACCCCGTTCTCTGAATCGCCAACATCAAAAGGACGCCAAATCGCTTCTTCAACCTTAGCGAAACTCTCGCCGTGACTTCTCATCCCAAACGAATCGACGCCTCTTCCTCGCCAACCGAGTAAGCGGTGAAGCTTATAGCGTAAAAGTTTCGAACGGCGGTGGTAATATCCCGCCGCACTAAAAACTACGAATCTCGACACTCGCTTGTTGTCTGGCTCAGCCCACGAACTAATCGCCTCAATTTTCAAGGGTCCACACCACTCCTCCTTGGACACAACGTGCCCTAGAAAAGCTACCTCCTCGAGCCAAAAGTCACACTTAGAAAACTTCGCATAAAGTCAAGTTATCGCGCAAGGTCGACAAAATCGCTTTAGATGCGAAGCATGGTTCTCCTTAGACTTAGAGTACACAAGAATGTCATCTATGAACACGATGACAAAGCGGTCCAAGAACGCCTTGAACACTCGGTCCATCATGTCCATGAATGCAACTGGGCGTTCGTCGACCCAAAGACATGACTACGAACTCATAATGACCATACTCGACTTAAAGTCGCCTTAGGATATCTCGCATCCTGCATCCTTAATCGTGGTAGCCCGACCTCAAGTCAATCTTTGAAAACACACATGCTCCCCGAGCTGGTCAAATAGATCATCAATGCGCGGCTGTGGATACTTGTTCTTGATGGTTACCTTATTCACCTCGTAATCGATGCATAGACGATCGAGCCATCCTTTTTCTTAACAAACAAAGATGGTTGCTCCCCACGAGGACACACACTCGGCCCGATAAATCCTCCTCACAAGAAACTCCTGCACTGCTCCTTTAACTCTTCGAGATAGGGCGAGTCCCCGGCTCGAGCTCTATTGAGAAATCGCCTCCCCTCCTTGGAGGCGCACTGTGCAACTCTTCAGAAAACATCTCGCAAACTCTTGCACAATGGGCACTTTTGCTTAACTGATAATCACCACGACTTACTCCGACAACTTAGCTACAAAGCCCCAAGCTCCTCGAGCTAGCAAACGGTGAGCTTTAATCGCCAAATCATCTGGCGAACACAACCCGCCTGGGTGCCACGGAATTTAAAGCTAGGCTCGCCGGCGGCTCGAAAACTACCTCCTTCCGGCGGCAAATAATCATCGCGTGGTTATCAAACTAACCAATCCATGCCGAGGATTACATCAAAATCACTCATAGCCGCAGACTATGAGCGTAACTCGCAGAGACTCGCCTGAGGCCTCAGATTCAACCGCCCTTACTTTCTCTCGATCGCCAACATACTAGCTCCCGAAGGGGTAGCCACGTATAACTCAAAACCTAGGGGTTCTAAAATCATGCAAGCATGCTCAGCAAAAACTGCAGAAACAAAAGAATGCGTGGAACCCGAATCAAACAACACAAAGGCAAAGTGATCAAGAACTAGGAGCGCACTCGCCATCGCGGCTCCCGCTTGCTCACCTCCCGACGGGTTGTAGCATACACTCGCCTGCGCCGAGCCTGGCCGCACAACTACCGCTCTGGTTGTAATACCGGCTTGATGCCCTTCCTTACCACAGTTATAGCAAGCCCTAGGGTTACCTCCACAAGGACCCCATTGCGGCTTCCCACAAGGTTTACAAAACGGTGGCGGCCTCCCTACGCCCTGCTGGCGAGGCTGATCACGGCTGCGATTCCGATGCTGGTCTCGGCCCTGATAAGAACCCTGGTGGCGCTGATCGCCCACACGACCATTGCCTCCGGAGTCAAACTCACGCTTCTTGCCCGAGCACGCTGGGGCCTTTCGCATGCAAAAAGACCAGCAACTTGTTCGAGGATACTTTCCATCATAAATCGCTGCCACCGCATGTACCTGGCAAAAGTCTCTGGGCTCAGGTTCTAACGCCCCGAGACACTCCTTGTCTCAAGCCCGCAATAAACTTCCCCGATCTTCGCCAGTGGGTAGCAATCACCGCGCGCGAAGTACCCATACTCCGAAAAACGTTTTCTCATAAACCTCGATTGAATCGGAACCTTGCTTAAGGTTTGAAAATAGCTCAATCATCTTCTCTGGGCTTCTTCATCGATAAATTTTGCCTTGAACTCCGCCTTGAAGAACTCCGAGGTGGCCGGTGTGGGGACCCACGGCCTCTCACTCAAGGTGGAATCCCACCACCACTTAGCCAGTACTCAACTAACACATGGGTCGCACAACGAGCTCGCTACACCTCAGACAAGCCATCACCATGAAGGTGTACTCTAGCTCTCGCCTATCCATCTAGCCGCTACCAACGGTTCTCGTGGCCACTAAACTTCCCAGCTTCCATTTGACAAAATCCTTCACCCACTTGCCCAGTCCTCAAGACCTTCCGCCACAACGGCCTCATCTCACAATCGGTGCCTCGTGGAGTCAAGGTGGTCGGGTGGCACTACTGGCCCTCTCACTGAACCAACTCGGGCCACCGCCTAGCCGAACTCGGGACTCTTCCTCTCGCGGCTAACAAAGCTCGCGATTCAACTCTCTGCTCGACCTCCTGGTCGCTTCTAGCAACCCAACCATAAGAGCCCTCATGGACTCCACAAAAGCTACTCCCGGTGCAGCCTCTCGAGGCTCGGGATGCCTCCACGCCTCCCCAGAAACACAAATGTAAGGGTCGCAGTGGCCTAACATCTACTTCTGGGCTTGGGACGACATCCTCTAGTGTCGAATCGATACAAATGCCCCGAGCGGTCGGCTCGACCTCTCCCGCCCTCTCGCGAGTAATCGGCATGGTGACAATCGCACTCAACTAACAATGAGTCGTAACTCGTTTTCTTGACCTACAACAACAAAGTCATGATCATGCAAGTGCAAATAGTATTGTAATTTTTAGCCCTTAACCTTATGGACAAACCTCGATGGTTGCTTGAGCGCTGATGATCATGGAAAACAACCTACAATTGCAGTCACTACGTAACCTATGACTCTAAGCTCGATACCAATCAAAGACCTGTAAACTAACGGTCTCTAACCTAGATCCTTACTTAGCATGCATAAATGAAATCAAATCACTTATAGAGAGTGCCAATTTAAAACTTTTCATTCAACACACAGTAAGTTCAAGCATAAAATCCATTAAGCAAAACTAAACAAGTAAAGTGACTGTTTCGGTACTTTTAAGAAAAATCAAGGAAATAATCGAGAAGTCTTAAACAAGTTTTTGAATGAATGATATTCTAATGACTCACCCAACTACATGCTAAACCAACAAAAACATAATAAAGTGAAATAGTCTCAGAGTTGGGCCGCCCATGATCATCCAAACAAACCTCCTCCTAGCCATCCCGCCTCTGTCCCATGTTACCCGGTGGAAGGACACAGAAAAATAAGGGTGAGCAACGTATTACTCAAGAAGAATCCCCAACCAGCAGTACAATACGCAAACATAGCATTTAGCACACCGACATGCAACCATACAATGACTTAGGACAAACCAGTTATTTAGGCTAAGAGCTAACACCGAGCTGGCTCGCTAAGGGCTTACAATTACAACCTGCCCTAGGTTCTACACCTGGATGCCCATCGAGGTCTTACACATACGGATGCCCATCGGGGTCTTACTGTAACGGCCCGGAAATTTCATCCCGGTCTTCCCGGGAGGCCCAGGGGGATTTTGGTAATTTTGGGTCGGGCCGACTGGGCTTGGCTTTTGAAATTGTTAATTGCCGTAATATTTATGAGTCGATTTGAATGGGATCGGGAATTTTGGTGAAGGCATTTGGGCTTGGGGAAAGGTTAAAATAAATAGGGAATTAAATAGCGCATCGAGTGAGATTCGAGCCAGGGACGTGTCGCGTGCTAGGCAGTAAGGCCGCCACAATGAGCCATCGGGCGTTTTTGTGATTCTAAACGCGATCCGTATATAAGCCCGCTTAGCTTTGAGTTTTGATTTAAAAGCCAAAATCGCCCGAACCTTCTTTCTTCTTCTTCTTCTTCTCCCTTCGCGATCTCTTCTCCATTCCTCTTGGCCGATCGCGCTTTCTCTCGTCGATCGGCGATTCGCCGGAGCTCCTCGCCGCTCGTCCCTCCAAAGAAGCTCTCTTTCTCTTCTCCTATTCTTCTTCTTCTTTTTCTCCTCTAATTCCGCCTCCCTGTTGCGTTTTCGCCATTGATGGCCGAGAGAGTGGAGGGAATCGTGTGGGTTTTGTGAAAAGCAAGTAAAGAGGAGCCGATCCAGCAGAAATCGCTCGCCAATTCGTCGCGAGAGCTCACAATCGTGTTCGCCCTGTTTCGCAGCAGAGTCGGCGCTCGCCGCAGCTCAGCCCGCCGAGCCACGCCGCTCCTCGGCCGGTGCCCACGCGCGCCGCCGCCCAGCTCCGCAACGTCGCCGAGCCTCCTCGCTCGCCGAGCCGTGCAGCAAGACGAGCGCCCCTAACCGAGCTCTCGGTGTCGCCCCGTGACGCCGCGCCGCCTTTATGTCGCAGCCAAGGCTTCGCGCCAAGACGTAGTCACGCGCCCGCGCGCCACACGACCATTTTCGCGCTTCGCCCGCCCAGCCACCTTTTGCGCCGCTTCTGCTCGTGCAATTGGCTGCTTCGATGCGTTCGCCGTGCCTCGTGAGTTGCTCCTAGCCGAGCCTCATTTATTTTATTATATCTAGGCCTATTGTGTGATTTTTGTTGTGATTGATAGGTTCCTGAGCTAGTTCGAGATAGTTCGCACTTAGGTTTTCGTGCAATCGTCCCCCACCAAGGTAAGGATTTCTTACGGAATTGTGTGGACCCCGCGATATTATATGTGATTGCCGATTGATTGCTTGTTTGTGTTTATTGACATGTATAGCTAGGTACTCAATTTCAATTCCCGATTAGCATGTTGTTCCCTGACATTCTCATGTTAATCCATGCTAGGTTGATCCTTTCTAGCATGCTCGTGATCTCTTCCTTGCTTCGTAGTATCATGCTAGGCTCGTTGTATTCTTATTGAGCACGTATTGGATTTTATGGAATTGCTTGCCGCTTGCTAGGCAAAGTTAGAATTGCGGGTAGATAGCATCATCCGGCCCGATGCATAAAGTACCTTGCATCCATGGCGGGGACGTCGAGCAAGTCATTCCGCCCCCGACCCCGTGAGGGATTAGCTAACCCGAGCGGTAGGCCCCGCAATCTTGGGTGAGGGTGGCGCTTGTTAATGCCCCAACGGCCGGGATGATGACTTGGCATTGCCTCGCCCGGCGGCAGCTTGGCACGTCCTCGGCGTGTTCGGCCAGTAGCCCCGATTTCCACTGTTAAGGCAGTGGATGGGCGGCTTCACGGTGTAAGCCTACCACGACCGTTCCTTGACCCCAAAGTGGTGGTTCAGCCGACATAGTTTACGTGTCCAGTCTCACACCCCTATGTCGGTGACACCGATCCAAAGATTTAGTTAAGCGTGGTGGATCGGACATGGGCGCTTTGCCTCTAGACCCGGCACCCCATGGTGCGGCAGAGCACGCGGTGCATGCTTACGCCATTACAGAGCCGACCGAGCGCTCCTCGGGATTGTGAGCGAGTGTACCTTTCTGGTCGACAGTGAGACAGCCGAGGCCGGGACTTGTTTCTCGTATAGGGCGACTCATGTATTAGACTGTATGATGATATTATTCCGGACTAAGCCACCGAGTTGGCATCCGAGGCCCAAGTGTGGGCTAAGCTATGTGCTCTATTCTGTGTTATATTCATAGCTTGCATACGCTCATCGAGATGACCATGTATATCGTATTGTACCGTTGGGGATTCTTACTCGAATTCGTTACTCACCCTTATTCTCGTGGTTTTCCACGCTGTGTAATCGTGGTCTTGCGACAGATGCCCGAAGGAGGAGCCGTGATCATGGGGCCCGATCTTCCAACTCGATTTTTGTATTATGACTCTCGTGTGTTTTGTTTTTCCCTGAATGCATGTAGTCGGGCACGGAGCCCTAGGACGTTTGTAAATAATTGTGGATTCCAGCATTTTGTATCTGAATAGGTTTTGAATGGCTTTTAGTAAACCTCTGATCAGAGTAAACTTTGTAATGTATTTATCTTGGAACAGGTGTTTGGAAACAGGGACAGGTTCCAGGGAAAGTGTCTAGTTTTTAAAGGAGTTATTTTGAATGTTTTTGTTTTAATTGGAATCCGAAATCATGTCTGTTTAAATGTCCTTTACTTTGAATGCATGCATTGGGATAAGGGCCGATTTAGTGCCCCATTCGGGTCGGTCCCCTTACGGTTGGTATCGAGCTCGAGTCATAAATTTCGTAGTTTGACCTTTTATTGTAGGTCGTTTTCCCATGATCACTAGCACTCCGACAGTCATCAGGTACGCCTAAGTTTGCTTTTTGTTGTAAGAAAAAGGGTTAAGAATTTACAATACATGTCATCTAGTGTATGCCTTGTGTAGTGTTGTGGAGCGGAGACGAGCAGGTTCTGACTCGTTATTGGTTTGGGTTTAGAGTGCCATCATGCCAACTTCCCGCAGTGCGTGATGTATGTTGTGGCATGTTGTGGTATCCAGGTAGGTTAGGATGCCATGGGACATCGTTCCAGTGGGAGGTAGAGATTGGACTCCCATAGGCCAACTGTGGCCCAGTTGATGGTTTTCCCCTAGTGAGAGGGTGGAGGTGCTTTGCCTTGGAATGCCACTCCAAGAGAGAAGTTAGCTGTGGTTGTGCTGATGTGGATGTTGGTGGAGCAGGTCCCCGTGTTGACTAGCCTGGGTAGCTCAAGTGTTGATCTTGAGCCTTGTTAGATTATTTGGTTGCCCAGAGAGTGGTTGCAAAGTTGGTAGCCTCGAGGAGGTTGATGAGGCATCTTAGTGCTTCTGTGAAGTGTTGTTGTTTGCAGCCAGTAAGCCGGAATCCTGTAGTTAAGGGTGCAGCAAGCAGTGTTCTCTACAGACTGGATCCGTTGGTGTAGTTTCCTCAGTTGTTTGGTAAAAATGAACACTCTTCTTTTGGTAAGCCCTAGAGTAGGGCTAGCTGCTGCATGTTGAGAGAGCCGGCCAGAGTTTGTTGAGCCCTTGTATGCCGAGCCAGAGTTCGTGTCACTTGAGGTTGTGACCTTGTTGGCCCCGTTGTAGTAAGATGTGGATTTGGTAGTAGTGGCACTTGAGGTGCATTGGTTGGTGTGCCGCTTTGGCACTAAATCTGGTTCAGGCCTGAATTTGGCATGGGCATAGCAGATGGTTCTATGCCGTTCGGAGTTTAGCGTACTCCTTTAGCCTTGGATCCATTTATGGTAGTTGCACCTGTGGAGGTCGTGCAAAAAGGGCTAGTTCAGTGGTAATCGAAAGATTTCAAGCGAAAGGATGTTCGAAAGGAGCCTTTTCCCAGTGTTACTGGAGGTTGAGTAAGTCAAGCAGGTTGACGGTTGGTAAGTGTTAGTGCGAGTGCATCTCACGCTAGTGTTAAGGCCAAGAGATCTTTGTGGTTGGTAGTGCGGTCAACTACCTTTTAGCGCCTAAATCTCAGGAGAGTTGAGCATCGTAGAAGCAAGTTGGGTCCAGTTGAGGGACCATGAGTTGGATGCCTATGAGGTAAGTAGGATGCCTTGTGAGAGGAGTTGGATGCCTTATGGGTAAGCACCCTTGGTAGAGGCTTGGTATAAAGTAAGTTTGGTTTGGCATGGTTATGCTTTGGTAGAGCAAGGTTGCCACAGCTTCGAGCATCGTGTGGAGATGGAACTTTGGGTGTTCCGTTGATTGGTTGTATCTCGGCGAGGAGCTAGTGTTGCTTTTTGGGAAAGGCATTTGTTAGTCTTGGATCGCTAAATGAAGGTTGGGAGTTGTGCACACAAGTGTGTTTTGTGTGGTTCGTTCTGTGGCGAGAGAGTCAGATCCATGTAGGGTTTGCTTTGGGGATCTGGTGCTCAGTTCTTGGAAAAGTTGGACTCCAGGTGGATGTTGTAAGGCTTTAGTGAGATGGTAAGGATACCATGCTCGTGATATCAGGTTGTTGCTTAGGCAAGATTTGTTAGGTGGACCTAAGCTTGGTTGGCGGATCTTCTTGTTGACCGTCATGACTGAGAGAGTTGTTCGGATCCTTCCTTGGGTAGAAGTTATGTTGTGGTGGACGTCCGAGTAGGAGGATGACGATTCGTAGCGCTGCCGGTCCTCTTGGTTTCCAAGGAGTTGGAGTTGGCCAAACATGGATGTGTTGCCGTGTTGCTTTGGAAAATGGAGTTGTTGTTGGTTCAGCAGCGGTTGGTCGTTAGTCCGTTAGTTGGTAGTGGGTGTCGAGGGTTCTTGGGAGAACCCTAGGTTGTGGAGAGCCTCTCTAGAGCTCGGTCAAAGCCAAGTAGTGAGTTGCATTTGGCAAGCTGGAGCCGTGTAGTTCGTAGCCTCGGGAAATTGTGGCAATCTTGGTAGCCTAGCAAGTTAGTATTTGTTTGGAGTAGAGTCCCGATTGGTTCCAGTGATGGTGACAAGTTGATGCTTGGTGTTGACCAAGGTGTGGATTGGAATTGCTAGAAGTCGCTTGCTCGTGGGGCGAATGGTTAGTGGCCCGTTGGTTGTTTTCTGCTTCGTGAAAGTTGAGAGTTGCCCCGCTGGTATTTGGAGGTTCGGTTCGTGGTGGACCCCTGTTGCTACCCCGTGAGATTTTGATCTTGTTGCTTCAATGGAGCAAGACGGTGGAGTGTATGTGGAGCTCTATGTTCTTTGATTTGTCCTTTCGTAGGAGCCGCGTTTCTTTCTCGGGTTTGGATTTGCTACCGTCGGGTTTGTTAAGGACTTTTCCGCTTAAAGCCTCGCCCCTCACTCGTCCCGACGAGGAAGGGTGTCGAGTTTATTTTGGAACAGTAAGTGTGGTGAGAGCTTTGCCAGGCTCAAGCGCAGTTTGACTTCAGCACCAGTGTTGGCAGTCCTAGAGGGGACAGGTGGTTTCGTGGTTTACATGATGCTTCCAAGTTCGGGTTTGGGTTGTGTGTTGATGCAGCACGGGAAGGTCATTGCTTATGCTTCCCGTCAGTTGAAGCCATGTGAGCAGAACTATCCGACTCATGATATGGAGTTGGCGGCAGTGGTGTTTGCACTGAAGATTTGGAGGCATTACCTGTATGGTGAGCGGATTCAGATGTTACCAATCACCAGAGCCTCAAGTATCTGTTTTCTCAGAAGGAAGTGAATTTGAGGTAGAGGAGATGGTTAGAGTTGGTGAAAGATTATGGCTGCGAGATTCTGTACCATCCGGGTAAAGCCAATGTAGTGGCTGATGCTCTGAGTAGGAAGACGTCGCACTCCGCGGTGTTGTTGAGTTCCCACCCAGTTATGAGAGAGAGTTCGAGCGGGCCGAGGTTGCAGTGTTGTTGGGTGAGGTTACTGCCAGAGTGACTCAGTTGACAGTCCAGCCATCGATTAGACAGCAGATTATTGATAGTCAGCTGAGTGACCCCGCACTTAAGAAATGGGGTGACAGAGTTAGTGCTAATGGAGATTTTGACTTTGTGTATTCACTGCAACGGTGATGTGACAGAGGAGGGTTGTTGTGTGTTACGGATGTTGCGAGATTGCGAGCGAGTTGCTCTCAGAGGCCCAGTTCTCGTTTACTTGGCACCCTGGGTACCAAGATGTATCGAGATTTTAAGCGGACATTCGGTGGATGGGTATAAAGAGAGATGTTGCGGAGTTTGTCGGTCGATGTCTCACTTGTCGCCAAGTGAAGGCACCTGCGCAGACCGGTGGTTTGTTGCACCACTGAGTGTACCTCGGTGGAAATGGGAAGAGATCTCCATGGAATTTATTTCGGCTTGCCGAGGACTCGAGGAAGTTCTCTCGATTTGGGTGATAGTCGATCGATTGACTAAGAGCGCACACTTCATTCCCTGTAGAGACACTTATACCGTGGAACAAAGGCGCAGCTTGTTTTGGAGCAGATCATTCGCTATCACGGTGTGCTCGTGAGGATCGATTCGACCGTGATTCAAGGTTCACTTCGTTTCGAGAGCGCCCGTAAGGGTTTAGGGCATCGAGTGCGGCCAAAGACAACTTTTCACCTCGATCGATGGATGATCGAGAGGGTGAACCGTGATTCTCGAAGATATGTTGAGGGCTTGTGTGTTGGATTTCGGCGATTGGGACCAGATTCAGATTCGATGGAGTTTGCATATAACAATAGTTATCAGTCGACTATTTAGATGGCTCCATTCGAGGCTTTGTATGGCAAGCGTTGCCGATCTCCTGTGTTCTGGGAAGAGGTTGGTGATAGGCAGGTCTTGGGTCCCGAGTTGCTTCGCGATTGACCAATGGTGCCGTGCGTAAGATTAGAGCCCATATGTTGCGGCTCGTGAGCGCATGGAAGAGTTATGCCGATGTTCGGCGTCGGGATTTGGAGTTTGAGGTTGGTCAACATGTTTTCTTGAAGGTCGCACCGATGCGAGGTATTTTGAGGTTTGGCAAGCGTGGAAAGCTGAGTCCCCGTTTTGTTGGCCCGTTTGAGATTCTGGAGAGGATCGGCAAGGTTGCTTATAGATTAGCCTTGCCTCCGTCATTGTCGGCAGTGCACAGTGTATTTCATGTATCGATGTTGAGGCAGTACGTGCCGGACCCATCGCACATTGTAGATTTTGAGCCTTTGCAGCTGAATGAGGAGTTGAGCTTCGAGGAAAAACCAGTGGGGATCCTTGCTTTTGAGACAAAGACAACTGCGCGAATCGTGAAATCCGGTGGTAAAGGTTGGTGGAGGAGTCAGAGTTCAGAGGAAGCCCCTTGGGAGCGGGAGGATGAGATGAAATTGCAGTATCCCGAGCTGTTCCAATCTTAAGTGACTTTCGAGGACGAAACTCTTATAAGGGGGGGATATTGTAACGGCATTTTGGTAATTTTGGTAATTTTGGGTCGGGCCGACCGGGCCGGTTTTGAAATTGTTAATTGCCGGAATATTTATGAGTCGATTTGAATGGGATCGGGAATTTTGGTGAAGGCATTTGGGCTTGGGGAAAGGTTAAAATAAATAGGGAATTAAATAGCGATCGAGTGAGATTCGAGCCGTGGACGTGTCGCTGTGCTAGGCGGCGCCGCCAATGAGCCATCGGGCGTCTTTGTGATTCTAAGCGCGCGATCGGTATATAAGCCCGTTTGTCTTGAGTTTTGATTTAAAAGCCAAAAATCGCCCGAACCTTCTTCTTTCTTCTTCTTCTTCTCCTTCGCGATCTCTTCTCCATTCCTCTTGGTGATCATCGCGCTCTCTCCTCGTCGACAGGCGATTCGCCGGAGCTCCCTCGCCGTTCGTCCCTCCGGTAAGCTCTCTTTCTCTTCTCTTCTTCTTCTTCTTCTTCTTCTTTTTCTCCTCTAATTCCGCCTCCCCTGTTTTCGTTTTCGCCATTGATGACCGAGAGAGTGGAGGGAATCGTGTGGGTTTTGTGCAGCAAGTAAAGAGGAGCTGATCCAGCTGAAATCGCCTGCCAATTCGTCGCCGAGCTCGCCAGTCCGTGTTTGCCCTCTTCGCGCGCGAGCCGGCTCGCGCAGCCCAGCCCGCCGAGCCACGCCGCCCTCGGCGTGCGCTGCGCGTGCGCTCGCCCGGCTCCCAGCGCGTCGCGCCGAGCCCCCTCGCTCGCCGAGCCGTGCCGGCACAGACGAGCCCCAACCGAGCCTCTCGTGTCGCCCTGACATCGCCGCTCGCCCTGTGTTGCAAGGCTGCGCCCATCATGCGTCGCGCCCAGCGGCGCCCACGCGCCCATTTCTACGCCCCAGCTCGCCCAGCCAGCCCCGTTGCTGCCCCGTTCGTGCAATTGGCTCGTTCGTGCGTTCGTCGTGCCTAGTGTGTTGCTCCCGAGCTGAGCCTCATTTATTTTATTATATTTAGGCCTATTGTGTGATTTTTGTTGTGATTGATAGGTTCCCGATAGCTAGTTCGAGATAGTTCGCAGATTAGGTTTTCGTACAATCATCCCCGACCAAGGTAAGGATTTCTTACCGGAGTTGTGTGGACCCTGCGATATTATATGTGATTGCTGATTGATTGCTTGTTTGTGTTTATTGACATGTATAGCTAGGTACTCAATTCTGAATTCCCGATTAGCATGTTGTTCCTGATTAATTCTCATGTTAATCCATGCTAGGTTGATCCTTTCTAGCATGCTCAGATCATTCCTTGCTTCGTAGTATCATACTAGGCTCGTTGTATTCTTATTGAGCACGTATTGGATTTTATGGAATTGCTTGCTGTTTGCTAGGGCAGGTTAGAATTGCAGGTAGATAGCATCATCCGGGCCTGATGCATAAAGTACCTTGCATCCATGGCAGGGACGTCGAGCAAGTCATTTCGTCCCTGGACCCCGTGAGGGATTAGCTAACCCGAGCGGTAGGCCCTGCAATCTTGGGTGAGGGTGGCAGTTGTTAATGCCCCAATGGTCGGGATGATGACTTGGCATTGCCTCGTCCCCGACAGTCGGCACGTCCTCAGCGTGTTCGCCGTAGCCCCGATTGCCACTGTTAAGGCGGGGACGGCATCACGGTGTAAGCCTACCACGACCGTTCCTTGGCCCCGAGTGCGGTGGTTCAGCCGACATAGTTTACGTGTCCGTGTCTCACACCCCTATGTCGGTGACACCGATCCAAAGATTTAGTTAAGCGTGGTGGATCGGACATGGCAACTTGCCTCTAGACCCGGCACCCCCCATGGTCCGCAAGAGCACGCGGTGCATGCTTACGCTCATTCTGGCGCCGACCGAAGCGCTCCTCGGGATTGTGAGCGGTGTACCTTTCGTCGCCGATGAGAGCAGTGAGGCCGGACTTGTTTCTCGTATAGGGCGACTCATGTATTGGATCAGTATGATGATATTATTCCGGAGTAAGCCACCGAAGTTGGCATCCGAGGCCCAAGTGTGGGCTAAGCTATGTGCTCTATTCTCGTGTTATATTCATAGCTTGCATACGCTCATCGAGATGACCATGTATATCGTATTGTACCCGGTTGGGGATTCTTACCGAGTAATTCGTTACTCACCCTTATTCTCGTGGTTTTCCACAGGTAATCGTGGTGCGTGACAGGATGCTGAAGGAGGAGAGCGTGATCATGGGGCCAGATCTTCCAACTCGATTTTTGTATTATGACTCTCGTGTGTTTTGTTTTTCCCTGAATGCATGTAGTCGGGCACGGAGCCCTAGGATGTTTGTAAATAATTGTGGATTCCAGCATTTTGTATCTGAACAGGTTTTGAATGGCTTTTAGTAAATCTCTACGATCGAGTAAACTTTGGAAATGTATTTATCTTGGAAGCAGTGTTTGGAAACAGGGACGGAGTTCAGGAAATTGTCTAGTTTTTAAAGGAGTTATTTTGAATGTTTTTGTTTTAATTGGAATCCGAAATCATGTCTATTTAAATTTCCTTTACTTTGAATGCATGCATTGGGATAAGGGCCCATTTAGTGCCCCATTCGGGTCGGTCCCTTACACTTACACCTCAATCAATGATGCCCATCGAGGTCTTACACATACGGATACCCATCGGGGTCTTACACCTCAATCAATGATGCCCATCGGGGTCTTACACATACGGATGCCCAGCGGGGTCTTACACCTCAATCAATGATGCCCATCGGGGTCTTACACATACGGATGCCCATCGGGGTCTTACACCTCAATCAATGATGCCCATCGGGGTCTTACACATACGGATGCCCATCGGGGTCTTACACCTCAATCAATGATGCCCATCGGGGTCTTACACATACGGATGCCCATCGGGGTCTTACACCTCTAGCCATCAATGCTGCCCGACGGGGTCTTACACATCTAGGATGCCCTTTGGGGTCTTACTCCAGCTAGGATCTCAGAGATGCCCATCGGGGTTTTATACTCTCCAGCTACATACGGAAACAGTGCAGTGCCCATCGGGGACTTACCTACTTTTTAGATCACCTGCCAAGCACTAACATGGAACTAACAGATTATAATAGGAACACCAGCACAACACAAACCTGGAAGCAAGAGGAAATATGTAACCTATCCACTAGAAATTTATACAATCACAAGGTAAGACTAGCTAGCAATTATACGCAGGATCCACACACCCTCGATAAGGAACCCTTACCTGGAAGCAAGCAGAGAAATATCAATCACACCCAACAAGTGACCCTCGAGCTTCTATGCGAACCCAAGCAACCAACCGAGAAGACAACAGGCTCGGCACCAAGCTATCACGGCCAGGCAGCCTCTCGGCAGGGCAGCGTGCCGTAGAGGCAAGCGGCATCGGGCTCGGTGGGGCGCGGGCATCACATCGATTGGGCCATCGCGGCTCGAGCGCAAGCGCGCGCGAACACGACGGCGGCACCGGGCGCTGCACTGGCGCAATCGCGCAGACACGACGGCGCTGGGGCGCTGGCGTACGGACGCGGGCGTACGGAGTGACGCGGCGAGCTCGCGCTGGAAAGGGGCAAAGGACGGGCTGGGCGACGCGGCGAGATCACGCTGGGACGGTGCGAAGGACGGCGAGGCGACGCGGGTTGGCTGCGACCGCTGCGATGGAGCTGCTGCAGGGTTGCTCGATGCGGCCTGGTCTGGCGGCTGCACGCGCTGAGGCAGAGCGACGACGGCGCGATCACGCTGGGCCGGTGCCAAGGACGGCGGTGAGCAAGGGCGACGACGGCGCTGGGCGGCGAGGCAAGGGGCTGGGTGACGGCTAGGGTGAGAAGGAGAGGGTGGGCGGCTAGGGTTTCCTTTTTCCTTCTCTTTTTCCTCTTTTCTTTTCATTCCTAAAATTAAATCAACTTTGGAGAATCTCAAAATCCCTTCCCAAGGCTTCCCTCCTTCGAGTCCTAGCTGACGCTTTATTTTCCTTTAATTAAATCCAAGCTTCCAATTCCCTTAAGTCTAGGGCCCGAATCTCCCAAGGAACCCTTAAAAGAAATTTCCTATTTCACCCCCGACCAATAAACCGCCAAAAACCTTAACAAATCCAACTGCTCCTGGAAACAATGCTACAAAAACCTTATCTCACAACCAATGTAAACTGGGTACATTACACAGGCGACTTGCCACTAGACCCGGCACCCCTAGAGTCTGCGAGAGCATGCGGTGCGCTTACGCTCATTACGGCGCACGACCGGAGAGCTCCTAGGGATCTTGAGCTAGTGCACCTTTCGTATCGGCGATGAGACAGCCGAGGTGAGACTTCTTCTCGTATAGGGCGTTTTCTGTGGTGATTTATTCCGGACTAAGACCCTGAGTTTGCATCCGAGGTCCAAGTGTGGACTTAAGCTATGTGCTCTATTCTGTGTTTATATTCACAGCTTGCATACCTTTCTGCTAGATGACCATGTATATCGTATTGTACCCGGTTGGAAATTCTTCTTCGAGTAATTCGTTACTCACCCTTATTTTGTGGTTTTCCACGGGTAACCAAGGTGCGAGAGACAGGATGGTTTGAAGGAGGAGTCGTGATCATGGGAACTCTTTGTCATCTCGACCTATTTATATTATGACTCTTGTCTTTTTATTTCCCCTGAATGCATGTAGTCGGGCACGAGTCCTAGGATGTTTTCTCAATGTTTTTGTGGATTAGGCATTGTTGTATCCGAGAAGGTTTTGAATGATTTTAATAAATCTCTTATCGAGTAAACTTTTGGAAATGTATTTGTCTTGAAAGAGGTGCTTGGAGACAGAGACAAGTTTCAGTAAATTGTCTGACTTTGAGTTGAATGTTTTGTTTTTAATTGGAATCCAAAAACATAATTGTATAATGTCCTTACTTTGAATGCATGCATTGGGGTAAATGCCCATTTAGAGCCCCTCTTGGGTGGTCTTCTGATTGGTATCGAGCTCAGAGTCATAGATTCTGTTGGTCGACCTTTTGTTGTAGGTCGTTTTCCCATGATCACCAAAGACTCCGGCGGATCATCAGTACGCCTAAGTTTCTTGTTTTTAGAAAAGGGTTAAGAATTTACAATACCTTTCATCTAGTGTATGCCTTGTTTAGTGTTGTGGAGCGAGAGCGCAGCGGAGTTCTAACTCGTTGTTGGTTTGGGTCCTGAGCACCATCATGCCAACTTCCCGCAGTGTAAGATGTATGTTTGCAGCTTGTCAGGGTATCCAGATAGATTCAGATACCGCTGGGACACCGTCCCAGAGAGAGGCAGAGATTAGACTCCCGTAGGCCCTTGTAGTGTGGCCCAGCTGTTGATTTCCTCTAGAGAGAGGGTGGAGGTGTTTTCCCCTCGAGTACCACTCCAGGAGAGGAGTTAGCTTTGGCTTTTGCTAATGTTGACGCTTGTGGAGCAGGTCCTAGAGTGGACTAGCCTGGGTAGTTCAGGTGTTTATCTTGAACTTTAGCAGATTGTTGATTGCCCAGTGAGTAGCTGTAGAGTTGGTAGCCTTCGAGGAGGTTGCTGAGACATCTTTGTGCTCTTGTAATTTGTTGTTGTTTTGCAGCGAGTAAGTCGGAACCCTGTGGTTAAGGGTGCAACGAGCAGTGTACCCATCGGACGTGATCCGTTGGTGGTTTCCCCAGTTGTCTGGTAGAGTTGAGCACTCTTCTTATGGTGAGCTTCTAGAGTAAAGCTAGCTGCTGCATGTTGAGAGAGCCGGTCGGGGTTTTGTTGAGCATCATGTGGAGATGCAAGAGTAGGTCGTGAGACTTCAGTTAGATGAGATGCCTTAGGCAGGATTGTTTGAGTTTTGAGCCCTTGTATGCCTAGCCAGAGTTTTGTCACTTGAGGTTGTGACCTTGCTGGTCCCATTTGTAGTAAGATGTGGATTTGGTAGTAGTGGCCCTTGAGGTGCATTGGTTGGTGTGCCGCTTTGGCACTAAGTCTGGTTCAGGCCTGAGTTTGGCATGGGTATAGCAGATGGTTCTATGACCCGTTTGGAGTTCAGCACACTTCTTTAGCCGTTGGATCCGTTTATGGCAGTTGCACCTGTTTAGGTCGTGCAAGAGGGCTAGTTCAGTGGTAGTCGAAGGACTACAAGTGAAAGGATGTTCGAGAGGAGCTGGAGCCTCTTCCCAGTGTTACTGGGGGTTGAGTAAGTCAACAGGTTGACGGTTGGTAAGTGTTAGTGCGTGCGAGTCTCACGCTAGGGCTGAGGCCAAGAGATCCTTGTGGTTGGTAGTGCGATCAACTACCTTGGAGTGCCTAAATCTGAGAAGTGTTGAGCATCGTAGATGCGAGTTGGCCCAGCTGAGGGGCCGTGAGTTGGATGCTTTTGAGATGAGTTGGATGCCTATGAGATGAGCTGGATGCCTTATGAGATGAGTTGGACGCCTTATGGGTATGCTCCCTTGGTAGAGCCTTGGTATAAAGTACGTTCGGTTTGGCATTGTTATGCTTTAGTAGAGCAAGGTTGCCTCAGCTTCGAGTATCGTGTGGGGATGGAACTTTTGGTGTTCCTTGGGTTGATTGTACCTCTGCCAGGAGTTAGTGTTGCCTTTTGGAAAGCACCTATTAGTCTTGGATCTCTGAAGGAAGGTTGAGAGTTGTGCACAAGTGTGTTTTGTGTAGTTTGTTCTGGTGGCGAGAGTTTCAGAACCATGTAAGGTTTGCATTGGAGACCTGGTGCTCAGTTCTTGGAGAAGTTGGACTCGGTGGAAGGAAGTAAGGCTTTAGTTGTTGTTGTAAGGATACCGTGCTCATAGTCGGTTTGTTGCTTAGGCAAGTTTTGTTAGATTGGACCTAAGCTTGGTGGGAGTTCAGATGGTACTGAACAAATGGTGGTTGTAGTGAAGCCGCGTAGTTCCTGTCCGTAGTTGCTAAGGGTGTTGCTCAGAATCCTTACCCTGGGTGGAAGCTACGATGTGGCTGATGCTTTGAGTAGGAGGATGGCACATTCTGAAGCGTTTCAGGTCTTTTTGGTTTCGAGGTTCGGAGCAGGCCAGCATGGTTGTGATGCTGGAAAGAGGAGTTGTTTGTTCAGGCAGTTGGCTGTTAGACCGTTAGACGACAGTGTGTGTCGAGCGTTTCCGAAGAACCCTAGTTGTGGAGAGTCTCACCAGAGCTAAGTTAGGCCCAGGTAGTGAGTTTCAGTTGGCAAGCCGGAGTCGTGTAGGTTGTAGACCTCAGGTGAGTTGCTGGCGGATTTGGTAGGCTAGCAAGCTGGAGTTTGTGTGGAGTAGAGTCCGGATTGGTTTCGGTGTGGTGGCAAGTTGGTGCTTGGTGTTGACCAAGGTGTGGTTTTAGAGTTACTAGAAGTTGTTTTGCCCTGGCGGATGTCTTTCTTGTTTCCAGAGTTTGAGAGTTGCCCTTATTTGGTGTTTGGGGGTAAGTCTTCTCTTGCCCGTGGTTGGCGGTCAAGTCTGTGGTGGACCCCTTGTTGTTGCCTCTGGGAGAGTTGGATGTTGTGCTTAGTTGAGCAAGACAGCGAGCGGTTGTGAAGCTCTCTGTCCTTCGGATGTCCGCTTGTAAGGATCTGTTTCTCCTTGGGAGTTGTCAGGTTATTCCTTGGTGTTGGAATTGGTGGTAGTGGTGCTAGTAGGAGGAAAAGTTTGTTGAGATTCGAACCCGGGATGCTAGGAAGTCAGGTGGGAGGAGTGGCCAAGTGAGCCACATAAGTTTCTTGTTGCTCTTTCCGCGGCATGTCTTGGTTAGCCTTGAGTCCTTGGGGTTTTGGTGCATTTGATTAAAAGAAAGGAAATTAGGTTTGAGTGTCTTCTTCTCCAAAACCCCCTAGCCGCCCAAGCTTCTCTCCCAAGCCCCCTTGCCGTCTTCCCAAGCTCCATCGAGCGTCGTCCCGCCCGAGCAAAGCAAAGAGCCAGTCACCTGAGCAAAGCAGTCGCCAGCAGATAGCTCTGTCTTTGCACGGCTACCGCCATCGCGCGCGCCAGCTCAACCATCGCCCTGTCGCCCAAAGAGAGAGCGGCCAGACGCCAAGTAGCGAGATCGCGTTGCAGCCGTCCCCGCGTGAGCAGCCGCGTCAGCCTGTGCCCAGCCCCAGCCCCCATGCGCCCGTCGCAAGTCCGCACTAGCGCGACCGCCCGTCCGCGCGCGCACGCCCAGCAGCAGCCACGACCATGCAGCCTGTCCGTCCGCGCGTCAGCCGTGCCGTGTGAGTTTCTCCCGAGCTGAGCCCTGTTTATTTTATTATATTTAGGTGTATGGATTGTGATAATTATTATGCTTGTTTGGTTCTCATTAGCGAGCTCGGGATCGATCGCAGCTTAGGATTCTTGTGTGTAGTTTCCTTCCGACCAGGTAAGGATTTCTTACCGGAGTTGTATGGGCCCTGCGATATTACATGTGATTGCTGTTTGTATGCTTGTTTGTGTTTATCAGCATGTTTAGTGATAGGTGTTCTGTTTTGAATTCCCGACCGGCATGATTTCTTATGTTGTTTCTCATGTTAGTCCATGCTAGGTTGTTCCGTTCTAGCATGCTCGTTATCTGTTCTTGCTTCGTAGTATCATGCTAGGTTCGTTGTATCTGTTGAGCACGTATTGGATTGTTTGCTGTTGATGTTATAGTTTAGAGTTTAGATTGGTAGCATCATCTGGGCTAGGATGCATAAAGTACCTTGCATCCACGCCAGGGACGTACGAGGCAGTACTCCGTCCCTGATCCCCCGTTAGGGTTTAGCTAACCCTAACAGCTGGCCCTGCAATCTTGGGCGAGGGTGGCAGACTGTTAAATGCCCCAACTGTCGGGATGATGACATGGCATTGCCTTGTCCCCGGCAGTCGGCAGGTCCTCAGCGTGTTCGGCAGTAGCCCTTGATTGCCACCTGTTAGGGCAAGGACCGCTTCCTGGTGTAAGCCTACCACGATCGGTTCCTTATCCTCAGGTGCGGTGGTTCAGGTGACATAGTTCACGTGTCCAGGTCTCACACCCCTATGTCAGCGACACCGATCTAGAGATTTAGTTAGGCATGGTGACTGGACTTGGGCAGCTTGCCACTAGACCTGGCACCCCCCACAATTTGCAGTAGCATGCGGTGCGCGCATACGCTCATTATAGCGTCGACTGGAGTGCTCCTCGGGATTGTGAGCCAGTGCATCTTTCGTATCGACAGTAGACAGGCTAAGGCTTTGACTTGTTTCTCGTATAGGATCGTATCATGAGGTGGATTATTCCAGAGTAAGACCCTGAGATGGCATCCAAAGTTTTTGTTTGGATTTAAGCTATGTGCTCTCTCTGTGTTTATATTCATAGCTTGCATACCTTTCTGCTAGATGACCATGTATATCGTATTGTACCCCGGTTGGGGATTCCTACTGAGTAATTCGTTACTCACCCTTATTTTGTGGTTTCCCACAGGTAACCATGATGCGAGACAAGATGGCTGGAGGAGGAGCTGTGATCATGGAAACCCGTTGTTCGAACTCTGAGTTTATGTCTAGGATTCCTTGTGTTTTATTTTCCTCTGAATGCATGTAGATGGGCACGGAGCCCTAGGTTGTTTTTGACTGTTTTTCCGGATTCTAGCACTGTTGTAACTATTGGAAAGTTTTGAATGTTTTAAATAAATCTCTGATCAGAGTGAGTTTTGGAAATGTATTTTTCTTGGAACAGGTGCTTGGTAACAGGGACAAGTTTCAGGAATTTTATGGTTACTTTTCAAATGGTTGTTTGTATGTTTTTGTTTTCACTTAGAATCCGAAAACCATTCCTGCATATTGATTTTAGTTTTGATTGCATGCATTGAGGTAAAGGCCTATTTTAGAACCCCATTCGGGTAGGGTCTTTACAGTTGGTATCAGAGCTCAGAGTCATAGATTCTGTAGACTGACCTTTTGTTGTAGGTCGTTTTTCCATGATCATCAAGACTCGATAGTCATCAGGTACGCCTAAGTTTACAATTTTAGAAAAGGGTTAAGAATTTACAATACTTTTCATCTAGTGTATGCCTTGTTCAGTGTTGTGGAGCGGAGGCGAACAGGTTCTGACTCGTTGTTGGTTTGGGTCCAAAGCACCATCATGCCAATTCCCGCAGTGTAAGAAGTATGATAGCAGCTAGTTAGGGTATCCAGATAGATTTAGATACCGCTGGGACATTGTCCCAGGGGGAGGTAGAGATTAGACTCCCGTAGGCCACTTGTGGCCCAGTTGTTAGTTTTCCCTAGAGAGAGGGTGGAGGTGATTTGCCCTGGAGTACCACTTCAGAAGAGGAGTTAGCTATGGCTTTGCTCATGTTGATGCTTGTGGAGCAGATTCCAGTGTGGACTAGCCTGGGTAGTTCATGTATTGATCTTGAACCTTAGCAGATTGTTCGATTTCCCAGAGAGTGGCTGCAGAGTTAGTAGCCTTCGTGGAGGATGTAGAGACACCTTTGTGCTCTTGTAAATTGTTGTTGTTTTGTAGCCAGTAAGTCGAAACCCTGTGGTTAAGGGTGCATCGAGCAGTGTTTCCATCGGACTTGATCCGTTGGTGGTTTCCTCAGTTGTCTAGTAGAGTTGAGCACTCTTCTTATGGTGAGCTTCTAGAGTAGAGCTAGCTGCTGCATGTTGAGAGAGCCGGTCAGAGTTTTGTTGAGCATCTAGTGGAGATGCAAGGGTAGGCAGTGAGACTTCAGTTAAATGAGATGCCATAGGCAGGGTTGTTTGAGTTTTGAGCCCTTGTATGCCTAGCCAGAGTTTTTGTCACTTGAGGTTGTGACCTTGCTGGCCCCATTTGTAGTAAGATGTGGATTTGGTAGTAGTGGCACTGGAGGTGCATTGGTTGGTGTGCCGCTTTGGCACTAAGTCCAGTTGAGCTCGAGTTTGGTACACGAGTAGAACAGATGGTTCTATAACTCGTCCGGAGTTCAGCACTTCTTTAGCCTTTGGATCCGTTTGTGGCAGTTGCACCTGTTTAGGTCCTGCAAGAGGGCTAGTTCAGTGGTAGTCGTAGGACTACAAGCGAAAGGATGTTCGAGAGGAGCTGGAGCCTCTTGCCAGAGTTACCGGGGTAAGAGTGCATCAGTATGTTGACGGTTGTTAAGTGTTAGTGCGCGTGAGTCTCACGCTAGTGTTAAGGCCAAGGGATCTTTGTGGTTGGTAGTGCGGTCAACTACCTTCGAGTGCCTAAAATCGAGGAGAGTTGTGCATTGTAGATGCGAGCTTTTTCCAAAGAGAGGGACCATGAGTTGGATGCCTATGAGATGAGTTGGATGCCTATGAGATGAGCTGGATGCCTATGAGGTGAGTTGAATGCTTGTGAGATGAGTTGGATGCCGATGAGATAAGTTGGACGCCTTATGAGATGAGTTAGATGCCTCATGAGATGAGTTGGAGATCTTATCTGTAAAGCACACTTGGTAGAGACTTGGTATAAGGTAAGTTCGGTTTGGCATTGTTATGCTTTAGTAGAGCAAGGTTGCCACAGCTTCGAGTATCGTGTGGGGATGGAACTTTTGGTGTTCCTTTGGTTGATTGTATCTCTGCCAGAAGTTAGGGTTGCCTTTTGGAAAAGCACCTGTTAGTCTTGGATCTTTGAAGGAAGGTTGAGAGTTGTGCACACAAGTGTGGTTTGTGTCGTTCGTTCTGGTGGCGAGAGTTTCAGAACCATGTAGGGTTTGCATTGGAGAACTGGTGCTCAGTTCTTAGAGAAGTTGGACTCCAGGTGGATGTTGTAAGGCTTTAGTTGAGATTGTAAGGATACCGTGCTCGTAGTCGGGTTGTTGCTTAGGCAAGTTTTGTTGGGTTGGACCTAAGCTTGGTTGGAGTTCAGATGGTACTGAGCAAATGGTGGTTGTAGCGAACCCACGTAGTTCCTGACCGTAGTTGCTAAGAGTGTTGCTCGGAATCCTTACCCTGGGTGGAAGCTACGATGTGGTGATGCTTTGAGTAGGAGGATGACACATTGCAAGCGTTTGGTCTTTTTGGTTTCGAGGTTCGGAGCAGGCCAACATGGTTGTGATGATGGAAAAAGGAGTTGTTTGTTCAGGCAGTTGGCTGTTAGACCGTTTGACGACAGTGTGTGTCGAGGGTTGCCGAAGAACCCTAGTTGTGGAAAGCCTCACCAGAGCTTAGTCAGACCCAGGTAGTGAGTTTCAGTTGGCAAGCCGGAGACGTGTAGGTTGTAACCTCGGATGAGTTGCTGGCAATTGTGGTAGGATAGCAAGCTTGTAAGAACCCGACCCAAAACACGGTCCTAAACCTAGGTTCTCACTCAGCATGCAAGTTAAATACTTCATCAAGCGGTTTAGTGCTCATATTTAAAACCTTTCAAAACATTTAAAATCGGGGACACTTAAAACATAAACAACAACCTTCATTTAAGCAAAGCCAAAAAAGTAAAACAAGCCTAGCCAGTGTTTATAAAATCATACAATACAATTTAAACAACATTTAAAAACGTCCCCCTAGGACTCCTGTCCGTCTACATGCTGAACAAATTATGCAAACAATAAAAGACAGAGTGGCGGCGGCTCCCATGATCAATCGGCTCCTCCGCTAGCCATCCGGTCTTTGTCCCAAGTTACCGGTGGAAAACCACGAGAAATAAGGGTGAGTATAAACATACTCGTGAAGAATCCCAACCGGGTACAATACGATACATCAATCATCGGGCACCCTAGTATACATGCAAACGATTACCAACATGGATCATAGCTCAACGAGCTTACAAGGCAGAACTGGAATCCTCGTAAGTCTCCTACTTCCGTCTTAATGATTGGCTCTCATAATCAATCCGGGACATCTCAGGGTCTTTCTCCTCGGCCAATTGATCGACTCAAAACCGATCCCAAAGATGTCCGACACCCTCGAGGGTCTTTCTCCCTCGACCATATGATCAGCTCAAAAGCCAATCCCAATGGGTGTCCTCAAGGGCCTCTTACCCTCGCTAACAAATCTGGACTATCGGGAGAGTACCCGAAGTTTGGCTCTAAACTGGAAGGAACTGGTGTACTCACGAACATTAGCCCGGGGGAGCTCTCCGAACCGGCGACTAACGCGTGTGCGCGCACACCGCATGCTGCTGCAACCGGCGTAAATGTGGGGGCCTAAGTACAAACTACGCGGGCCTGGTACGCATGCCTAAAGACTCGGAAATGGTGTCACTGAACACAAGAGTGCGAGGCCCTCGACACTCATCTGTGCAGCCTGTACCACCGACCTGAAGCTAAGAACCGGCCAAGGCAGGCTTGCACCTTTGGTAGGGTTCTGCTCTAGCAGGCTACAAACTAGGCTTATGCCGATGTGGTAGCTAAATCCACATCGGCTGCCGGGGGGAAGCAATGTACGTTATGCTTCGCTCTACTCCCGACCGGTGGGGGCAAAGTACGTTATGTCCGCTCTCAGCCTCTGGATGATGACAAACTCTACGATACTAGCTAAGAGTACAAAATAACTGATTCCTGGCTAGACATACATATCAACATCAATCACACATAACCTAGCATGATACTACGAACTTAAAGCAGAATCTCAAGCATCTTTGGAAGAACAATCCTAGCATGGCACTAACATGTACAAACAAGCAAACATGCTAGCAAGAATGCAATCACAAGTCGTATTCTATCCACTAATCATGTTCATAGAAGTAAACATGCATATAAGGCACAATCAAGAAAGCATCGCGAGGTCCACACAACCACGGTAAGAAATCCTTACGGAAACAAAGAGAAAATAACTACCATAAGCCAACAAGCAAGCGACTCCCGAGCTTCTAAGTGAACCCGAGCAACCTAAGCATTTAAGAAAAATATCCTAATTAAATAACAACGACCAATCAACTTAGGGTCCAAAAGAGTGGAGGCTCGGGAATTACCAACCGAGAAGGTACAAGGTCTCGGCCCCAACAATTTTGGCAAAACAGCTCTCGGCAAGTGGGCAAAGCGGCGGGACATGCACTGGGCGAGCAGATCGGGCCGCTGGCGCTGGCGGCGCTGGCTGGGCACGCTTAGCGCAGGGGAGGGACCGGCGCTGGCGCGCGGGGGGAGCGCAGCGCGCGGACGGCGCTGGCGACATTTGCTCGTGCTGCGCGGACGGCGCTGGGAGCGGGCTTATGTGGCGTAGTAAAGCAGACGGAGACGCCTGCCGCGCGCACGCCGGGCGCTTGGCGACGGGCCGTGGCGACGCGCTTTTGGGCGTCTCGCGTCTGGGCGATGGGCTACACGGCCGCGATAGCGTCTGGGCTGCTCGGCTGGGCGGCAGTGGTGATGGTCGGGCGATCGGGTGATGGTCGGGCGACAGTGATGATGGGCGGGCGGCCGCCACGGGTCAGTGGCTCGAGGCGGCTCGGTGCGGCTCGGTTGGGTTTCTTGGTGAGGTCGACAAGGAGAGAGAGAGAGAAAGAGAGAGAGAGAGAGAGAGGTAAAACAAGGGAATGAGATTTTCTTGATTTTCTTTCCTTTTCCTAATTTAAATAGGTCTTCTTGACCTAAATCTCTTCCCAGGCTTCCTCCTTCGAGTCCCTACTGAAGCAACCTTTTCTCCTTATTAAAACTCATTTAAACCAAGCTCCCAAATCACCATCAAGGGCAAGGGTTCAAATCCCAATGGAAGCACTTAAATTAACAATAATTTTGTTAATTACCAAATCACCTCCAAATTTCCAAACAACTAGCCCGAACTTCTTGGGTCCTGCAACCAACAACAATCAAGCCTCGACAAGCGCAGGAGTGACCCTGGAATCCTGAAAATCCACAAAACCCTGACCGGGGGTAAAAAGACCAAAATACCCCTAAGGGTTAAAATGGCTCTAACGGCCCTGCCGAACATCCGCATAATGTCCCGAAAACACCTGGGAAACCGAAATAGAAAACTGGGCCGTTACAAAGCTAGAGCTTGTTTGAAGTAGAGTCCAGATTGGTTCCGGTGTGGTGGCAAGTTGGTGCTTGGTGTTGACCAAGGTGTGGATTGGAGTGCTAGAAGTTAGTTTTTGTAAAGACCCGACCTGAAAACGGTGCTAAACCTAGGTCTTTACTCAGCATGCAAGTGAAAAGCATAAAAGGACCCGACCAGGGTCGAGTTGTAAAACTTTTCAAACATAAGGGCGGAAAACATTAAAAATAAAGTAACATTCATTAAGCAAAACCTTTCAAAATAAAAGCGTTGGATCGATCAAGACTTTCCTTAAAAACATAAAAGCAGTTCAAAACATAAGTTTTCCCTACGGACCAATTGTCCAACTACATGCTGAAATTATAAAGCAGTAAAATAAGACACGACAGAGTGTCAGCAGCATCCATGATCTCCCAGCTCCCTCCGCTAGCCGCCTCGGTCTTTGTCCCAAGTTACCCGGTGGAAAACCACGAAATAAGGGTGAGTACAAACATACTCAGAAGAATCCCCGACCAGGAGTACGATACGATGCAATCAATCATCTAGCAACTTAGTACACATGCCACAAATATCAACACGGATCTTAGCTCAACGAGCTCACAAGGCGAATCAGGAATCCTCGAAGTCTCCTACTTAGGCCTAATGATTGGCTCTCAAAACCAATCCCGGGACATCTCCGAGGGTCTTTCTCCCTCGGCCAATTGATCACTCAAAACCGATCCCAAGGATGTCCGACACCTCGAGGGTCTTCCTCCTCGACCAATTGATTAACTCTAAAGTCAATCCCAATGGGTGTCCTCAAGGGCCTCTTACCCTCGCTTATAACTGGACTATCGGAGAGTACCCAAGTCGGCTCTAAACTGGAAGGAATTGGTGTACTCACGAACATTAGCCCGGGGGAGCTCTCCGAACCGGCGACTAACGCGTGTGCGCGCACACCGCATGCTGCTGCAACCGGCGTAAATGTGGGGGCCTAAGTACAAACTACGAGGGTCGCACGCATGCCTAAGACTCGGAAAGCGGTGTCACCGAACACGGTGGTGCGAGGCCCTCGGCACTCATCTGTGCGGCACTGTACCACCGACACAAGCTAAGAACCGACCAAGGTAGGCTTGCACCGTTGGCGGGGTTCCGCTCTAGCGAGCTACAAACTAGGCTTATGCCAATGAGGTAGCTAATCCTCCGGCTGCTGGGGAAGCAATGTACGCTATGCTTCGCTCTACTCCCGACCGGTGGGGACAAGGTACGTTATGTCCGCTCTCAGCCTCTAGATGATGACAACCCTACTACACTAGCTAGAGTATAGAGTAAACGATTCCTGGCTAAACATACATAATCATCATCAATCATATATAACCTAGCATGCTACTACGAACTTAAAGCAGGAATCTCAAGCATGCTGGAAGAACAATCCTAGCATGGCACTAACATGTACAAACAAGCAAACATGCTAGCAGGAGTGCAATCACAAGCTGTCCTATCCACTAATCATGTTCATAAAAGTAAACATGCATAAAAGGCACAATCAGGAAGGCATCGTAGGGTCCACACAACCACGGTAAGAAATCCTTACCTGGAAATAAGTGGAAAAAAGCTAACACGAGTCAAGCAAGACCCTCGAACTTTAAAACGAACTCGAGCAACCTAGGCATATTAAAAAAACATCCTAAATAAAAATACAGCAGCCAGCATCTTAAAATCAAAAAGGAAAAGGCTCGAGAATTACCAGCCGAGAGGACACGGCTCTCGGCAGCAAGGGGCGCAAGAAGGCGCTTTGGTGCGGTGGCGCTGAGCTCGGCGCGCGTGGCAGCAAGAGCGGACGCGCAGAGAGGGCGCGCTGCGCACGCGTCTGGACGGCGTAGCAGCGCGCGGGAGATCGGCTGCGAAGGCGATGCGCAAGCGAGCGGGCTAGCTGGCCGTGTCGCCACTGCGCGCGCAGCAGCGACGGCGTCGAGCGCGCGGCGGCGACGGCGGTGATGGGCGTGCGCGGCGGGGCTTCGGTTCAGCGCGGCGCGGCGTGGCGGGCGATGCGATGCAGTGCGATGTGGGTGTGGGTGGCGGGTGGTGGTGGGTGGGTGGTGCTTGGGTGGTGATTAGAGAGAGAGAGAGAGAGAGAGAGAGAGAGAGAGAGAGAGAGAGAGAGAGAGAGAGAGTGGCGGCTATGAGGGGATAAATAGGGGTTTTCTTGATTTTCCTTCTTTTCCCTATTTTAAATAGGTTAGGAGACCTAAATTCCCTTCCCAAGGCTTCCTCTTGCGGGTCCCGGCTAAAGCAACTTTTCATTCTTTTTAATTAAGGCTCTTTTCTAAAACTCCAAATTCACCATTTTGGGCAAGGGTTCAAATCCCGATGGAACCATTTAATTTTCAATTAATTTTCCCATTAACCTAAATGCTACCAAACTTCCAAACAACTAACCCAAACTCCTTGGGTTTTGCATTCAACATCAACAAGTCACAACGATGGCCGGAATGACCCTGAAATCCAGAAAAATCCTCAACCTCTGGCCGGGGAGCAGGAAGACCAAAATACCCTCGAAGGTTATAAAGCTCTAATGGCCCAACCGATTGCCCCAATACTGAACCGAGAGTACCTGGGAAACCGGAATGGAAAACTGGGCCGTTACAATACTCCCTCCTTAAAAGACTTTCGTCCCCGAAAGTCCTAAGAGCTCGAACGACTCGGGTAATGAGTCTTCATCTCATCTTCTAGTTCCCACGTCGCTTCCTCTGCCCTCTGATGCCTCCAAAGAACCTTTACTAGACTTATCTCCCGGTTGCGCAACACCTTGCGCTCATAAGCCAAAATCTGCACGGGCTTCTCCTCGAAGGATAAATCTTTACTCAACTCTAAGGTCTCATGCTCTAGCACATGCGACGGGTCTGCCACGTACCTTCTCAGCATCGAAACGTGGAACACATTATGCACCGCTGCTAAGGACGGGGGTAAAGCTAACCGATAGGCCACTGCTCCGATCCGCTCAAGGATCTCAAAAGGCCCTACAAACCTGGGGCTCAACTTGCCTCGCTTTCCAAACCTTAACACCCCACGCATAGGTGCTACCTTCAGGAAAACATGTTGACCCACCTCAAACTCCAAGTCTCTACGCCTCACATCGGCGTAACTTTTCTGCCTACTCTGTGCTGTCAACATGCGAGCCCTTATCTTCTGCACTGCGTCATTCGTCATCTGAAGTAACTCGGGTCCCAGAACCTGTCTATCACCAACCTCCTCCCAAAACACTGGGGATCTACAACGCTTACCATACAACGCCTCGAATGGGGCCATCGAATAGTCGCCGATAGCATTTTTGTTGTTGTAAGCGAACTCCATCAAATACAGTCATGGTCCCAATCGCACAGGAAGTCCAAAACGCAGCTCTCAACATATCTTCTAGAATCTGATTCACCCTCTCGATCGACCATCGGTTTGAGGGTGGAAGGCGATCTTTGAAGCCGCACTCGATTCCCAAACCCTTCGAGCGCTCTCCGAAGCGAGATGTGAACCGAGAATCCCGATCTGACACTATCTTCGCGGGTACCCCATGGTACCGCACAATCTTCTCCAGGAATAACTGTGCCCACTGTTCCACGGTATAACTAATCCTCCCGGGAATAAAGTGTGCACTCTTGGTCAGCCGATCCACAACTACCCGGATCTGCGTAAACCCTCTCGGTGTCCTCGGCAACCCGAGAGATATAATCCATCGAAATCTCGTCCCACTTCCACCGTGGAACACTTAATGGTCGCAATAAACTCGCGGGCTTACGCTGGGAGCCTTCACTTGGCGGTGGTGAGACACCGGCTAACAAACTCGGCTATATCCGCTTCATGCCCATCCACCAAAACGTCTGTTTGAGATCTGGTACATCTTGGTACCTCCGGGTGCCAAGTGAATGGGAACTATGTGCTTGGCGAGCAACTCGCTCGAATCTCCGCGTCGTCGGGGACGCACAACCGACTCTCTGTACCTCAAGCCTTCGTGCGGTGCCACAACAAAGTCGAAATCGCCATCGGCCTCAACTCTCTCGAGCAATTTCTTTAACTTGGGATCACTCGGTGGTGTCGATGATCCTCTCGCTTAAGCGACGGTGAACCGATAGGTTGGGCTACCCCGGCGGTAACCTCTCCCAACAAACCGCGATCACGCAGACGCTCAAACTCTTTCCGCAATTCCACTTGGGATCTCAAAGAAAGCTGCCGAGTGCGACGTCTTCCTACTCGGCGCATCGGCCACTGGCGTTGGCTTTTTAGGGGTGATACAAGATCTCACGATCGTAGTCCTTTACTAACTCGAGCCACCTCCTCTCGCCTCATGTTCAACTCCTTCGAGTGAAGAAATATTTGAGGCTCTGGTGGTCCGTGAACAAATGAATCCTCTCACCATATAAGTAGTGCCTCCAAATCTTTAGAGCAAAAACAAGCTGCAGACCAACTCCATATCATGAGTTGGATAGTTCTTCTCATAAGGCTTCAGCTGCCGGAAGCATAAGCTATTACCTTCCCATCTTGCATCAACACCTGACCTAAACCATACTTGGAAGCATCACTATAAACTACAAAACCTCCTGTTCATCCGAGGCGCCAACACGGTGTCTTGTCGTCAAACCGAGCTTAAAGCTGGGCAAAACTTTCCTCACAACTAGCATCCCAAACAAAGTCAACACCCTTCTTTGTCGACGGGTTAGGGAGTGCCGCCTTAGCGGAAAAGTCTTTCACGAAACGCCAGTAATAACTCCGCTGCACTCCAGTAAAGTCGCTGCGTATCTCGGTGACCGTCGTCGGCCGCCCACGAGCTAATCGCCTCTATCTTTGCGGGGTCCACCGCTATACCATCTGCCGACACGATATGTCCAAGGAAGGCTACTCTCTTTAGCCAAAACTCACACTTAGAGAACTTTGCGAACAAGCTGGTTCTCACGCAATCTTTATCAAAACTTGCCTCAAATGCGAAGCATGGTCCTCCTTTGTCTGGAATAAATCAAAATGTCGTCTATGAATACGATGACAAAGTTGTCCAAGAATGCCTTGAACACTCTGTCCATCATGTCCATAAACGCTGCAGGGCGTTCGTTAGTCCAAAAGACATGACCACGAACTCATAATGACCATACCTTGATCTCAACGCGGTCTTCGGGATATCGCATCTCGAATCCTCGGTGATGGTATCCTCGACCTCAAGTCAATCTTGGAAAACACCGAGGCTCCGAAGGCGATCGACAGATCATCAATACGCGGCGGGGATACTTATTCTTCACCGTGACCTTATTCGACTCTCTATAGTCTATACACAAACGCATGGATCCATCCTTCTTCTTAACAACAGGACGGTGCTCCCACGGGGACACACTCGGACGGATGAAACCTTGATCCAAAGCATCTCTTGCAATCGCACTTTGAGTTCTCTCAACTCATTTGGAGCCATACGATCACGGGGCTTTAGAAAGGGAAGAGTCCCTGGCTCCAGCTCAATAGTGAAGTCTAACTCCCGCTTCGGGGGCAAACCCTGCAACTCTTCAGGGAAAACAACTGCAAACTCTTGCACCACGGGGACCATGTCAACAGACAACGCATTACTACTATCTTCGGACAGCTTTGCTAAGAAGCCCCAAGCTCCTCGGGCTAGCAATCTATGGGCTTTCATCGCTTTGAGATCAATGGCGGGCAAATTCCGCCACCGACACCGAAACTTGAAGCTCGGCCTCTGAGGCGGCCTAAACACCACTTCTTTCCGGCGGCAGTCTATCAAAGCATGGTTCTCTGCCAACCAGTCCATGCCAAGGAGCACATCGAAACCGCTCATAGACAGAACTATGAGGGTAGCCTCTAAGATCACATCAGATATCTGTACCTGGCCACACTTAACTCTACTGGTAGCTAGCATACTCACTCCCGAAGGAGTGGCAACACACAGCTCGAACCCTAGAGGTTCGAGTTCCACACAAGCTTGTCTAACGAATGCATCAGAAACAAAGGAATGGGTCGAACCCGAATCAAACAATACGAATGCATAATGTTGTAAGACAAGCAGCGTACCTGCAACTGCATCCTCTGTACGCTCCGCCTCCTGGCGAGTGGTGGCAAACACCCAGCCTGCTCTTTGGGCCGGTCCTGCTCTTTGCTAAACCCCGAGTGCGAGAACCGGCCAAATGCCCTTCCTTGCCACATCTGTAGCAAGCACGGGGCGATGCTCCGCACAAACCAAAGTGTGCCTTTCCACACTTGTTGCAAAGAGTGGTTGCTCGCCCCGCCTGCTGGCGATCGATCTGGGCTCGAGGTCGAGGTCGACGCCGATCTCGACCTCTAGATCGCCCCGACGGCGAAGTCTCACGACCAGTGAGCGGAAACCACTAGAAGTCCTGGACTTCCTCTTCTCGCCGAATCGCTGAGAAGGTGAATCGACCGAGTGGTGCAACGAGAATCCGCATCTGGCGGATACTTCGGATTATAAATCGTGGCCAACTCTACTGCTCGATCATAACTCTCGAGAGCGAGTGCTCGAACATCCCGAGCAACCTCCTTCCTCACCCACAAATGAACTTCTTAGTCTTGAGCTCCTCCGTGGCAATGAGCTCTGGCGGTGCGAAATAGCTATACTCGAGAGAACTTCTTCTCATAGGCAAAGCAATACTATCCGATCCTCGCTTCAGATTCGAGAAGGCCTCTCGCCATCTCTCCGCCGAGCCTCGTCATTAACATACTTGGCTCACGAACTTCGTTCTAAAGAACTCCTGTGTGGTGGAGAAGACCCATTTGGTCTAGCTCTATCCGTGGACTCCCACCACCACTCGGTGTGTCGAGAGAACATGGGCCGCACATCTCGACCTCTGTACATCCGGGCATCCCATAACTCGAAGATGTACTCCATTCTTGCCAACCACACGATCGCCACAAGTGGGTTCTCTCAAGCATCAAACTCCCTCGGTTTCCACTTGGTGAAATCTTTCAACCACTTGCCAAACTCAGCAACTCCTCTCTGCACTATCAAGTGAGTCGACAGTCTGTTGACCTGCCCCTCCGGTTGAGCTACGGAGCTACCGGGGCTACTAGAGCCGCTGGGAGTACAGGAGGCTGCTGGGTGCTCTCTTTGCATGAGTGTGTGCCAACCGGGCTATCTGTACCCTAGACTCCTCTCTCTCTCTTTGCTGCTAGCTGCGCCGAGTCTCAGCTCTGCTCGGCCATTAGGCCCATCATCATGTCTCTCATAGCAGAAATATCTCCTCCGGAGCTGCACCTTGAGGCATAGCGGCCTCCGCCCTTCTCTGGGCAAGTTAGCCTCTCGGTGCCACGGGCGCCTACGAGTGACGATATACCTGCGGCTGCTGGCTCTGAAGCATCTCTATTTGCGCCTTCGAGACGGACTGCTCCACTGCGTGTAACAAGCATGCGACGATCTACTACACGGAAACCACACGGGTTAGTCCACGCTCGGACTTTCTCTCGCCAACAACGATAACACATGTGTCTTCGCATATAGTATCGTAAACAAAACCCTTAGCTTATTGAACTTAGACAAACTGGCGGCCGTGGGAGTCTTTGGAGATCATGGGAACACAACCTACAAGCAGTTAGTCTACAAAATCTATGACTTTGTGCTCGATACCAATCAGTAAAGACCCAACTCAAAGCGGTGCTAAACCTAGGTCTTTACTCAAAGCATGCAAGTGAAAAGCATAAAAGGACCCACTGTGGTCGAGTTGTAAAACTTTTCAAACATAAGGGCGGAAAACATTAAAAATAAAGTAACATTCATTAAGCAAAACCTTTCAAAATAAAAGCAGTGACTGATCAGTACTTTCCTTAAAAACATAAAAGCAGTTCAAAACATAAGTTTTCCCTACGGACCAATTGTCCAACTACATGCTGAAATTATAAAGCAGTAAAATAAGACACGACAGAGTGTCGGCGAACATCCATGATCTCGGCTCCCTCCGCTAGCCGCCTCGGTCTTTGTCCCAAGTTACACGGTGGAAAACCACGAGAAATAAGGGTGAGTACAAACATACTCGGTGAAGAATCCCGACCGGGAGTGCGATACGATGCAATCAATCATCTAGCAACTTAGTACACATGCCACAAATATCAACACGGATCTTAGCTCAACGAGCTCACAAGGCGAATCCAGAATCCTCAGAAGTCTCCTACTTCCGGCCTAATGATTGGCTCTCAAAACCAATCCGGGACATCTCAGGGTCTTTCTCCTCGGCCAATTGATCACTCAAAAACCGATCCCAAGGATGTCCGACACCCTCGAGGTCTTCCTCCTCGACCAATTGATTAACTCTAAAGTCAATCCCAATGGGTGTCCTCAAGGGCCTCTTACCCTCGCTATAAATCTGGACTATCGGGAGAGTACCCGAAGTCTGGCTCTAAACTGGAAGGAATTGGTGTACTCACGAACATTAGCCCGGGAGCTCTCGAACCGGCGACTAACTTGCGTGTCTTGCGCGCTGCACACATCTTCTGTCGCCGCAACCGGCGTAAATGTGGGGGCCTAAGTACAAACTACGCGGGCGTGCACGCATGCCTAAGACTCGGAAAGCGGTGTCATCGAACACGGTGAGTGCGAGGCCCTCGGCACTCATCTCATGCGGACTGTACCACCGACCTGAAGCTAAGAACCGGCCAAGGTAGGCTTGCACCGTTGGCAGGGTTCCGCTCTAGCAGGCTACAAACTAGGCTTATGCCAATGAGGTAGCTAATCCTCACTGGCTGCCGGGGGGAAGCAATGTACGCTATGCTTCGCTCTACTCCCGACCGGTGGGGACAAGGTACGTTATGTCCGCTCTCAGCCTCTAGATGATGACAACCCTACTACACTAGCTAGAGTATAGAGTAAACGATTCCTGGCTAAACATACATAATCATCATCAATCATATATAACCTAGCATGCTACTACGAACTTAAAGCAGGAATCTCAAGCATGCTGGAAGAACAATCCTAGCATGGCACTAACATGTACAAACAAGCAAACATGCTAGCAGGAGTGCAATCACAAGCTGTCCTATCCACTAATCATGTTCATAAAAGTAAACATGCATAAAAGGCACAATCAGGAAGGCATCGCAGGGTCCACACAACTACGGTAAGAAATCCTTACCTGGAAATAAGTGGAAAAAAGCTAACACGAGTCAAGCAAGACCCTCGAACTTTAAAACGAACTCGAGCAACCTAGGCATATTAAAAAAACATCCTAAATAAAAATACGTGAAGAAAGCAGACTTAAAATCAAAAAGGAAAAGGCTCGAGAGGTACCGAGAGGACACGGCTCTCGGCGGCAAAGGCGCAAGGGGCGATCTTTGCCGGTGGGTGGCGCTGGCGCTGAGCTCGGGCGCGCGGCAAGGCGAGCGGACTCACAGGAGCGGGCGCGCGGCATGGCGTCTGGACGGCGGGGCAGCGCGCGGGCGATCGGCTGCAAAGGCGATGCGCGAGCGAGCGGGCTCGCTAAGCGTGTCGCGCTGCAGGCGACGGGACTGGGCGTCAGCGACGGCGACGGGCGGTGATGGGCGTGCGACGGCGGGGCTTCTAGTCTGCAGGCGTGCGGCGGCTGGGCGATGAAGTCTGGTGCGATGTGGCTGGGGTGGCTCGGCTGGGTGGTGCGGCTGGGTGGTGCTTGGCTCGATTAGGAGAGAGAGAGAGAGAGAGAGAGAGAGAGAGAGAGAGAGAGAGAGAGAGAGAGAGAGAGAGAGAGAGAGAGAGAGAGAGAGAGAGAGAGAGAGAGAGTGGCGGCTATGAGGGGAAAAATAGGGGTTTTCTTGATTTTCCTTCTTTTCCCTATTTTAAATAGGTTAGGAGACCTAAATTCCCTTCCCAAGGCTTCCTCTTGGTGGTCCCGGCTAAAGCAACTTTTCTTTCTTTTTAATGAAGGCTCTTTTCTAAAACTCCAAATTCACCATTTTGGGCAAGGGTTCAAATCCCGATGGAACCATTTAATTTTCAATTAATTTTCCCATTAACCTAAATGCTACCAAACTTCCAAACAACTAACCCAAACTCCTTGGGTTTTGCATTCAACATCAACAAGTCACAACGATGGCGGAATGACCACGAAATCCAGAAAAATTCTCAACCTCGCAGTAGGGAGCGGGAAGACCAAAATACCCTCGAAGGTTATAAAGCTCTAACGGCCCAACCGATTGCCCCAATACTGAACCGAGAGTACCTGGGAAACCAGAATGGAAAACTGGGCCGTTACAATACTCCCTCCTTAAAAGACTTTCGTCCCCCGAAAGTCCTAAGACTGAACGACTCAGGGTAATGAGTCTTCATCCAGAACGGCCTGAGTTTTCGCCCCGATCTTCGGTATGCCCTAGGGGTATTTTAGTAATTTGGTCGGGCCGTCGTCGGAGCGTTTATGTCTTTTTTTCGGTTGCTAAAATTATTGGATGGATTTATGAAGGTTTTGAGGCTTTGTGGTTTGGTTTGAGCATGGGTAGATGCAAAAGTAAAAATAAAGGAATTTGTCTTTTTGCAATGGGTTTGAACCCGGGTCTCTGGGAAGCTTGTTGAGATGTGTGCCAATTGAGCCATTAGGTGCTCTTGTTGCTCTTTCTGCATCACATCTTAGTTAACCTTGGATCTTTGGTGTTTGGTGCATTTGGTTAAATGAAATAGAAATTAGGTTTGTTGTGTTTTCTTCTCCAAAAGAGTTGTGGCCGCCCAAGCTTTCTCCCAAGCTCTCCTTGCCGATTCTTCATCCCTTGCGGCCCTTGGATCGTTCATCATCATTCAGGTAAGTCTTCATCCTCTTCATCTTCTCGATTGGGTGTTCTTGTTGGCGAAGGTAAGGAGAAGAGCTTGTGTGTGTGTGTGTTTGTAGCAGTCGCCAAACATGCCCAGATCGCCAGCCAGAAGAAGCCCAAGCCGCCCAGATCGCCTAGCGGCAAGCCCAAGCTGCCAGATCGCGCAGCAGCGAGCACCGAAGCCGCCCGAGACCGCCACCCGTCGCGCGGCCGTCGCGCAAGACTGGCTGAGCAGCCGCGCGCCGCGTCGCGCGCGCGCGCGCCGCTCGCGCGCGCGCCGTGCGCGCGTCATCGCGTCGCGTCGCCGCGTCTCGCGCCAGCCGGCGCTTCGTCTCGTCCGCTTGCCCGCGCGCCGTGCGCTGCGCCCAGCCACCGCGTCTGCAGCGCGCGCGCGCAGCTCTCGCCGCCTCCTGCCGCCGTCGGCGCCAGTGTGCGGTCCCCGCCGCCATCAGCCCCTTCTGCGCGCGTCAGCGCGCCAGTGCAGCCCCGCCGTCTTGGCCGCTGCCCGTCTGCGTGTCGATCGTGCGCCGTGTGAGTGAGTGCCGAGCCGAGCCTGCTTGTTTTATTATATTTTTTTAGGGCTATGATTGTGATTTCTATTGTGTTGGTTAGGTTCTCGTTAGCTAGCTCGGGATCGATCGCAGCGTAGGATTTTGTGTGGAGTTGCCCCCGGCCAAGGTAAGGATTTCTTACCGGAGTTGTGTGGACCCTGCGATGTTCTATGTGATTGTTGTTTGTATGTTTGTTTGTGATTATCAGCATGTATAGTTTAGGTGCTCTGTTCTGAATTCCTGACTAGCATGACTTCGTATGTTGTTCTCTCATGTTAGCCCATGCTAGGTTGTTCCGTTCTAGCATGCTCATATACATTCTTGCTTCGTAGTACCATGCAAGGTTCGTTGTATCTGTTGAGCACGTTTTGGATTGTATTGGATTGTATGTTATTGATATGATAGGTTAAAGTGTAGGTAGGTAGCATCATCCGGGCCTGATGCATAAAGTATCTTGCATCCATGGCAGGGACGTCGAGACAGTTCTCGTCCCCTGGACCCGCGCTAGGGTTTAGCTAACCCGACCGGTAGGCCCCGCAATCTTGGGTGAGGGTGGCGGATCGTTAAATGCCCCAACGGTCGGGATGATGACTTGGCATTGCCTCGCCCTCGGCGATCGGCACGTCCTCGGCGTGTTCGGCCGTAGCCCTTGATTGCCACCTGTTAGGGCAAGGACCGCTTCTCGGTGTAAGCCTATCACGACCGGTTCCTTAGCCTCAAAAGTGCGGTGGTTCAGCCGACATAGTTCACGTGTCGTGTCTCACACCCTATGTCGGTGACACCGATCCAGATTTAGTTAGGCGTGGTGGATCGGACATGGGCGACTTGCCACTAGACCGGCACCCCATAGTCTGCGCAGAGCACGCGGTGCATGCTTACGCTCATTACTGGCCACACCGGGAGAGCTCCTCGGGATCTTGAGCTAGTGTACCTTTCGATCGGCGATGATAGCAGCCGAGGCCGAGACTTGGTTCTCGTATAGGGCGTATTGTGTGGTGTGGATTATTAGGACTAAGACCACGAGTTGGCATCCGAGGTCCAAGTGTGGACTTAAGCTATGTGCTCTATTATGTGTTATGTTCATAGCTTGCATACTCTCATCTAGATGACCATGTGCATCGTATTGTACCCCGGTCGGGGATTCTTACTGAGTAATTCGTTACTCACCCTTACTTATCTTTCAGGTAACCATGGCGCGAGGCAGGATGGCTGAAGGAGGAGCTATGATCATGGGAGCGTCTTTGTGCGTCTCGACTTTTTATTTCTATGACTCTTGTCTTTCATTTTCCCTGAATGCATGTAGACGCACTGAGCCCTAGGATGTTTTACGAATGATTTTGTGGATTCCCGCTTTATTGAATTTGAGAATGTTCCAAATGTTTTAATAAATCTCGATCGAGTGTACGTTTTGGAAATGTATTTGCCTTTGAAACAGGTTTCAGCAAACTATATTGATTTCTGATTGAACCTTGATTGTTTTGTTTTAATTGGGAATCTAAAAACTTATTTGCATATTATCCTTTCCTTTGAATGTATGCATTGGGGTAAAGGCCTATTTAGAGCCCCTTTTGGGTCGGGTCTTTCTGATTGGTATCGTGAGCTCGTGGTCATAGACTTTGTAGACTCGACCTTTTGTTGTAGGTCGTCTTTCCCATGATCACCGGCACTCAAGCGGTCATCAGTGCACGCCTAAGTTTTCTGTTTTAGAAAAGGGTTAAGAATTTACAATACCTTTCATCTAGTGTATGCCTTGTGTAGTGTTGTGGAGCGAGAGACGAAGCGAGTGTACGACTCGTTGTTGGTTTGGGCTTAGTGAGCCATCATGCCAACTTTCGCGATCGAAAGCGATTTGTTTGGCGGCTTGTTGAGGTATCCAGATAGATTCGGATGCCCTGGAACATCGTTCAGAGGAGGTAGAGCTTAGACTCCGTTGGCCATTTGTGGCCCGATTCTTCGCTTTTCCCCTAGTGAGAGGGTGGTGGTGCTTCGTGCGAGATCGCCAAGTATGTTGATCGCACCTGCAGGAGCAGGCGCTTGGCATGTCCGACCGAGGAGTTGGACAGATCGTGTTGATGTTGAGGCCGCGCCCGGTTTTTAGGCCCGCATGCGATTTGGCCCCGCAGATTGAGTTGCCTAGAGGAGGGGGGTAGAGGCTAGCGGCGCCTCAGAGTGAGACTCCTTGAGCAGAGTGTGCTCCGACCATGAGAGATTAGATGGCGTGTCTTTAGCTATCAGAGCGGAGACCAGCGCAGCTTTGTAGTGCGTAGTGAGGAGTCCCGGCACGATTAGCCCGGTGATGAGTTTGTTTCAAACATTTTTCCCCGTAGCTCTTGTAGCCGGAGGTTCTCGGGAGGGCATGATCAGCGAGTTTATTCGGATGAGTTTGTTGGCTTTGATGGAGACGCCTGGGTTGGCAAATGGATGCCTCAGAGAGCTCGATGTTTTAGTAAGTCCCTCGCTAGCAAAGAAAGTAGTTGGCAGTTTGAGTTTAGCATCCGTGTGTGGGATGCCCCATTGCTCAAAGGCCGAGGTGTGCCGTTCTGTGTTGTCCGGTTCATCGGATGGTGGTGGAAATCCCTTGTGAGAGGTGGTCTAGCGAGTCTCCACCGATCGCCCGATTGTTTGGCAAGTTGCCGTGTTAGTGGCTTGAGGCGGATGAAGGGTCATCTTTGCCCCCTTGCGAGCCTCTTTGTTGTTTAACATGCCCAGCTTCCTCGAGATGTGGATTTGGTAGTAGTAGCACTTGAGGTGCATTGGTTGGTGTGCCACTTTGGCACTAAGTCAGTTTGAGCTTGAGTTTGGCTTGGGCATAGCGAGATGGTTCTATGCCGTTCGGAGTTCAGCGTACTCCTTTAGCCTTGGATCTGTTTATGGCAGTTGCACCCGTTTAGGTCGTGCCAGAGGGCTAGTTCAGTGGTAGTCGATGGACTACAAGCGAAAGGATGCTCGAGAGGAGCCGGAGCCTCTTCCGATGTTTACGGAGGTTGAGTAAGTCGTGAGGTTGCCGGTTGGTAAATGTTGGTGCGCGTGAGTCTCGCGCTAGTGTTAAGGCCAAGAGATTTTCTTTGTGGTTGGTAGTGCGGTCAACTACCTTCGAGGGCCTAATCTGAGGAGAGTTGAGCATCGTATATGCGAGTTTGGTCCAGCGAGAGGATCTCGAGTTGGATGCTCATGAGATGAGTTTGGATGCCTACGAGGCGAGATGAGGTGATGCCTTGCGAGAGGTTTTGGATGCCTTAGGGGTAAGCACCCTTGGTTGAGGCTTGGTACAAAGTAAGTTTGGTTTGGCATGATTATGCTTTGGTAGAGCAAGGTTGCCTCACGCCCGAGTATCGTGTGGAGATGGAACTTTTGGTGTTCCTTGGGTGTTTGTATCTCTTCCAGAGCTAGTGTTGCTTTTTGGGAAAAGCGCTTGTTAGTCTTGGATCTCTAAAGGAAGGTTGAGAGTTGTGCACACAAGTGTGTTTTGTGTGGTTCGTTCCGTGGCGAGAGTTTGAGATCCATGTAGGGTTTGCTTTGGGGATCTAGTGCTCGGTTCCTCGGAGAAGTTGGACTCGGATGGATGTTGTAAGGCTTTGGTTGAGGTGGTAAGGATACCGTGCTCGTGGTATCAAGTTGTTGCTTAGGCAAGATTTGTTAAGTTGGACCTAAGCTTGGTTGGTGGATCTTTTGTTGATCGTTGGTTGGAGTTCGATTGGAAACCGAACAAGAGCGATGTGGTAGCTAAGCGCGCGTGGTTTCGATCGTCATGGTCGAGAGAGTTGTTCGGATCCTTCCTTGGATAGGAGTTATGTTGTGGTTAATGTCCGAGTAGGAAGATGGCGCGATTCTCGTAGCGTTCGGGTCCCCAAGGTTCCCAAGGTGTTGGAGTTGGCCAAAGCATGGTTGGGATGCTTGGCAATTGGAGTTGTTTGTTCAGCGGTTGTCCTGTTAGATCGTATGCCCAAGCGGTGTGTGTGTCGAGGGTTGCCGAAGAACCCTAGGTTGTGGAGAGCCTCTCTAGAGCTCATCGAGCCCAGCTAGTGAGTTTGATTGGCTAGCCTGGAGGCGTGTAGTTTGTAGCCTCGGTGGAGTTGCTAGCGATCTTGGTAGACTAGCAAGCTAGTGTTTATTTGGAGTAAAGTCCGGAGTGGTTTCGGTGTGGTGGCAAGTTGATGCTTGGTGTTGACCAAGGTGTGGATTGGAGTTGTTAGAGTTTAGTTTTGCTCGTGGGGGCGAGTGGTTTGTACCATGTTGGTTGTTTTTCCTGTTTCCGGGATGTTGAGTTGCCCCGTTTGGCATTTGGAGGTTGATCGAGATGGACCCTTGTTGCGCCTCGTGAGATTAGATGTTGTTGCTCTGGTGGAGCAAGGCGGTGAGCGTATGTGGAGTTCTCTGTCCGTTGGTTGTCCGCTTGTAAGAGCCGTTTCCTTCGGGAGTTGTCGAGTTACTCCCTTGGTCTTGGAGTTAATGGTGGAAGCGCTAGCTTGAAGGAAAAGTTTGTTGGTTTGCTTGGAAGTAGTCGTTTGTCGATTAAGCGGATTCTTGGATGGTGTTCTAGAGGCCGCAGTAAAGGTTGTTACGCCTCTTGTGAGTGTTTGGCCAAGATTTGGTTCGTTCGTTGTTTTGAGAGCTAGTTCGGTTCTAGCCGAGGGCGTTGCCCTAAGGTCTTGTTCCTAGTCGGTAAGTTTTGGGAGTTGACCCCTCCCTCGTGATTGAGCAAGTCTTTGTTTGTTTCGGTTTGGTGGTCCGATTGGTTGAGTTTTCTCTTGGGTGTTGCTTCCAAGAGAGTTGGTTCTTTGTTGCCTTGGGTTTGAGCAAGTCGCGAGCGTGTGTGGAGTTTTTGCCCTTCTAGAGTTTGCTTCTTTGGGAAGTCGTTTCCCGTTTGGCGAGAGTCGCTTAGCTCTGAGTTGTGTAGTCGGTCGAGTAGCGCGTGGTCAGCCCAATGAGAGGGTCCACTGCTTTGTGTTGTTAGCAAACAAGAGTTGTTTGTTCCGCAAGGGAGCGGAGGCCACCAAGTAGAGTTGAGTTGTTCGGCAAGTTGTTGGTTCTTTTGGGGATTGAAGATTTCCTTTCCCTCTAGCCTCTGTGGTGGTTGAGTTGCTCCTTGGATGCGGCCTCGAGTGATAGCTTGCGAGGTAGTCTTATGGATTCGTGTGGCCCGAGGATCCGTAAGCTTTGAGGTTGTCGTTATCCGTTTTCCTTGTGAGGTTTTGGGAGTGGAGCTTCGGTTGGAAGATGAGTTAGGCTTAGGCTTAAAGGGAAGTCCTTTGAGTAGCCGGTTGGATTTTAAGAGTTGAGTAGTAGCTTGGAGGCAGCGTTGCTCGTTATAAGTTTGGGTTGAGTTCTGCTTGAGCAAGCCCTTCTCGGGCTTTGTTCCTAGTTGTTGTGAGTTCCCGGTTGGCGTTAGTAGAGCGCGTTTGATTGAGTTGGCACAGAGGTGCCGTGGCATTAGTTGGTAAGTCGTGGAGCCGTTTTCCTCAAGGTGTTGTGTCGCAGATAAATTGCGTGATGGTTTAGTCCTTGCTTCCCGAGTTTTCCTTGAGAGGAATGTTGGATGTCCCTTGCACGGCGATTTTCTCCTTAAGATGGTTGCTTAAGTGTTGTGGTCGTGTTCTAGTTGGAGAAGTTTGTCTTTTGGATCACCGCAAGTTGGTGGTTCGTTTGTATCTCGTTAAATTTGTGTAGTCAAGGTTTGAGGTTTGTTGGTCTTTTGTGAAGTAAGAGTAGGCCGTTTAGTTTTGGAATCTGGAAGGTTCAGTTGTTTGCTTGATTTGTTGTAGGGTTGAGTTTGTTTGTTGACAATGTGTGCGTGTGTTTTTATGTATCGATGTTGGGGCAAAGCATGTGCCGGACCCATTGTTCATTGTGGACTTTGAGCCTTTGCGGTGATTGAGGATTTGAGCTTCGAGAGGAAGCCGTGAGTATTCTCGGTCCTTGAGACGAAGGCGTTGCATAATCGTGAGATCCGTTTGGTAAAAGTTCGGTGGAGGAGTTAGAGTTCAGAGGAGGCCGCTTGTGTGAGCGGGAAAAGCGGGATGAGATTGCAGATATCTGTGTTGTTTGATCTTAAGGACTTTCGAGGACGAAAGTCATAAAAAGGAGGGAATATTGTAACGCCCGAGTTTTTCGTCCCGATCTTCCGCCTCTGTATGCCCTAGAGGTATTTTAGTAATTTGAGTGGGCCGTCGGGGCCGTTTGTATTTTTTCGATTGCTAAAATTATTGGATGGATTTATGAAGGTTTTGAGGCTTTGTGGTTTGGTTTGAGCATGGGTAGATGCAAAAGTAAAAATAAAGGAATTTGTCGCAGTAGGGTTTGAACCCGGTCTCTGGGAAGCTTGTTGAGATGTGTGCCAATTGAGCCATTAGGTGCTCTTGTTGCTCTTTTCTGCATCACATCTTAGTTAACCTTGGATCTTTGGTGTTTGGTGCATTTGGTTAAATGAAATAGAAATTAGGTTTGTTGTGTTTTCTTCTCCAAAAGAGTTGTGGCCGCCCAAGCTTTCTCCCAAGCTCTCCTTGCCGATTCTTCATCCTTGCGGCTCCCTTGGATCGTTCATCATCATTCGGGTAAGTCTTCATCCTCTTCATCTTCTCGATTGGGTGTTCTTGTTGGCGAAGGTAAGGAGAAGAGCTTTGTGTGTGTGTGTGTTTGTAGCAGTCTGCCCAAAGATGCCCAGATCTGCCAAAGAACAAGCCCAGCCGCCCAGATCGCCTAGCAAAGAAGCCCAGCTGCCCAGATCGCGCAGCCAGAAGAAGAGCACCGAGCCGCCCAGACCGCCCGGCCCGTCGCGCGCCGTCGCAGACTGGCTGAGCAGCCGCGCGCGTTCGCGCTCGCGCGCGCGCTTGCGCTTGCGCGCCGCGCGCGCGCTCCGCGCTGCGCGTGCACGCGTCGCGTCGCTCGCGTCTCGCGCGCGCCCGCGCTCGTCTCGTCCGCTTGCTCGCGCCGTGCGCTGCGCCTCAAGGCGTCTGCGCGCGTCTGCGCGCGCGCTGCGGCCAGCCGCCGCGCCTGCCCGCGCCCGTCGGCGCCGGTGTGCGGTCCCCGCGCGCCATCAGCCCCTTCGCGCTCGCGCCGTCTGCGCAAAGAAGCAGCCCGCCGTCTTTGCCGCCGCTTCGTCTGCGTGTCGGTCGTGCGTGTGAGTGCCCCTGAGCCGAGCACGCTTGTTTTATTATATTTTTTTAGGGCTATGATTGTGATTTCTATTGTGTTGGTTAGGTTCTCGTTAGCTAGCTCGGGATCGATCGCATCGCGTAGGATTTTGTGTGCTGATTTCCCGCCAAGGTAAGGATTTCTTACCGGAGTTGTGTGGACCTGCGATGTTCTATGTGATTGTTGTTTGTATGTTTGTTTGTGATTATCAGCATGTATAGTTTAGGTGCTCGCTCAATTCTCGACTAGCATGACTTCGTATGTTGTTCTCTCATGTTAGCCCATGCTAGGTTGTTCCGTTCTAGCATGCTCATATCTGTTCTTGCTTCAGTAGTACCATGCTAGGTTCGTTGTATCTCATTGAGCACGTTTTGGATTGTATTGGATTGTATGTTATTGATATGATAGGTTAAAGTGTAGGTAGGTAGCATCATCCGGCCCGATGCATAAAGTATCTTGCATCCATGGCGGGGACGTCGAGCACGTTCTCCGTCCACGGACCCCGCTAGGGTTTAGCTAACCCGACCGTGAGGCCCCGCAATCTTGGGTGAGGGTGGCGGATCGTTAAATGCCCCAACGGTCGGGATGATGACTTGGCATTGCCTGCGTCCCGACGATCGGCACGTCCTCGGCGTGTTCGGCGTAGCCCTTGATTGCCACTGTTAGGGCAAGGACCGCTTCACGGTGTAAGCCTATCACGACCCGGTTCCTTAGCCTCAAAGTGCGGTGGTTCAGCCGACATAGTTCACGTGTCCGAGTCTCACACCCCTATGTCAGTGACACCGATCCAGAGATTTAGTTAGGCGTGGTGATTGGACATGGGCAGCTTGCCACTAGACCCGGCACCCCCCATAGTCTGCAGTAGCACGCGGTGCATGCTTACGCTCATTACAGCGCCGACCGGAGAGCTCCTCGGGATCTTGAGCTAGTGTACCTTTCGTATCGACAGTAGACAGGCTGAGGCCGAGACTTGGTTCTCGTATAGGGCGTATTGTGTGGTGTGGATTATTCCGGACTAAGACCCTGAGTTGGCATCCGAGGTCCAAGTGTGGACTTAAGCTATGTGCTCTATTATGTGTTATGTTCATAGCTTGCATACTCTCATCTAGATGACCATGTGCATCGTATTGTACCCCGGTCGGGGATTCTTACTGAGTAATTCGTTACTCACCCTTACTTATCTTTCGGAGTAACCATGGCGCGAGGCGCAGATGGTGAAGGAGGAGCTATGATCATGGGAACGCGTCTTTGTCGTCTCGACTTTTTATTTCTATGACTCTTGTCTTTCATTTTCCCCTGAATGCATGTAGCGGACACGAGCCCTAGGATGTTTTCTTCAATGATTTTGTGGATTCCCGCTTTATTGAATTTGAGAATGTTCCAAATGTTTTAATAAATCTCGATCGAGTGTACGTTTTGGAAATGTATTTGCCTTGAAACAGTTTGACAAACTATATTGATTTGATTGAACCTTGATTGTTTTGTTTTAATTGGGAATCTAAAAACTTATTTGCATATTATCCTTTCCTTTGAATGTATGCATTGGGGTAAAGGCCTATTTAGAGCCCCTTTTGGGTCGGGTCTTTACATCATCTCATCTTCTAGTTCCCACGCAGCTTCCCTCCGCCTCTCGATGCCTCCAAAGAACCTTTACTAGACTTATCTCCGGTTGCGCAACCTTGCGCCATAAGCCAAAATCTGCACGGGCTTCTCCTCGAAGGATAAATCTTTACTCAACTCTAAGGGCTCATGCTCTAGCACATGCGCAGGTTGCCGCCACGTACCTTCTCAAAGATCGAAACGTGGAACACATTATGCACCGCCGCTAAGGACGGGGTAAAGCTAACCGATAGGCCACCGCTCCGATCCGCTCAAGGATCTCAAAAGGCCCTACAAACACGGGGCTCAACTTGCCTCGCTTTCCAAACCTTAACACCCCACGCATAGGTGCTACCTGAGGAAAACATGTTGACCCACCTCAAACTCCAAGTCTCTACGCCTCACATCGGCGTAACTTTTCTGCCTACTCTGTGCTGTCAACATGCGAGCCCTTATCTTCTGCACTGCGTCATTCGTCATCTCAAGTAACTCGGGTCCCAGAACCTGTCTATCACCAACCTCCTCCCAAAACACTGGGGATCTGCAACGCTTACCATACAACGCCTCGAATGGGGCCATCTCGAATAGTCGCCGATAGCCGTTGTTGTAAGCGAACTCCATCAAATACAGTGCACTTGGTCCCAAGCGCTCGGGAAGTCCAAAATGCGTGCTCTCAACATATCTTCTAGAATCTGATTCACCCTCTCGGTCGACCATCGGTTTGAGGGTGGAAGGCGATCTTTGAAGCCGCACTCGATTCCCAAACCCTTTCGAGCGCTCTCGAAGCGAGATGTGAACCGAGAATCCCGATCGACACTATCTTCGCGGGTACCCCATGGTACCGCACAATCTTCTCCAGAATAATCGTGCCCTTTGTCCACCGCGGTATAACTAATCCTCCCGGAATAAAGTGTGCACTCTTGGTCACCGATCCACAACTACCCGGATCTGCGTAGAACCCTCTCGGTGTCCTCGGCAACCCGGCAGATATAATCCATCGAAATCTCGTCCCACTTCCATCGTGGAACACTTAATGGTCGCAATAAACCTCGCGGGCTTCGCGCGCTGGGAGCCTTCACTTGCTGACAGGTGAGACACCGGCTAACAAACTCAGCTATATCCCGCTTCATGCCCATCCACCAAAACGTCTGTTTGAGATCCTGGTACATCTTGGTACCTCCTGGGTGCCAAGTGAATGGGGAACTATGTGCTTCGGCGAGCAACTCTGCTCGAATCTCCGCGTCGTCTGGGACGCACAACCGACCTCTGTACCTCAAGCCTTCGTCTGGTGCCACAACAAAGTCGAAATTGCCATCAGCCTCAACTCTCTCGAGCAATTTCTTTAACTTGGGATCACTCAGCTGGCTGTCGATGATCCTCTGCTTAGCGGCGGGTGAAGCGATATTTGGGCTACCCTGGCGGTAACCTCTCCCAACAAAACCGCGATACCGGTACGCTCAAACTCTTTCCGCAATTCCACTTGGGAGCTCAACAAAGCTGCCGAGTGCGACGTCTTCCTACTCAGCGCATCGGCCACAACGTTGGCTTTTCCGGGGTGATACAAGATCTCACAGTCGTAGTCCTTTACTAACTCGAGCCACCTCCTATGCCTCATGTTCAACTCCTTCTGAGTGAAGAAATATTTGAGGCTCTGGTGGTCCGTGAACAACTGAATCCTCTCACCATATAAGTAGTGCCTCCAAATCTTTAGAGCAAAAACAACTGCAACCAACTCCATATCATGAGTTGGATAGTTCTTCTCATAAGGCTTCAACTGCTGGGAAGCATAAGCTATTACCTTCCCATCTTTGCATCAACACACTGACCCTAAACCATACTTGGAAGCATTACTATAAACTACGAAACCTCCTGTTCTCTTCCGAACCGCCAACACGGTGTTGTCGTCAAACTGAGCTTAAGCTGGGCAAAACTTTCCTCACAACTAGCATCCCAAACAAAGTCAGCCATTGTTGGTATTCTTGTTCTTGGTAGTTGGTGTTAACCGGGCAACGGCGTCCTGTTTGTGAAGTTTCGGTGGAAAGGTGCAATAAGCTTAAGCTAGAGGGTTAAGCATGTATGTGTTATCGTTTGGACTTGTGAGATGTGTTTCATATTTGAGGCAAGCTTCGTTCTGTTGCTTGCATGGAGGTAGGTTGGTGGAGGGAGCCCTCTGGGGCCCGGTTGATAGCAGGTTGACTTTTTCAGTCAGTGCTCTAGGTCGAGCTAGAGTTGAGTGGAATGGCGTGGTTATGCAGTGTGCGGTTGGTTAGGCTACCGAGTTCGTAGCACTCAAGTTGTTGGTTTGTAGGTTTCCGTGTGGGAGCTGTCAGTTAGTTGAGGTTGTTGTGCGAGTTTGGATTTTTGGCAAATTAGTTCAGTGGCTAGAGCTCGCACCTCGTTCCGGTGGAGATGTCATTACTGTGGAGTAGTGGCATGCCAGTTTCAGGCTAGAGTTGTTGGCACCAGGGTGTGGCAACAAAGGTTATTCTGAGCAGTGCATGGAAGGACTGTGGTTCTGGAGAGCGTTGTTAATGGGCTTATGAGCCGAGTGCAGTTCCAATAGTGTTTTCACCCTCGGACCGATGGTCTTTTGGGAGGAGTGAGCGAGATCCTTGAGCTTGTTTAGAGTTGGTGTTTCCGTGGTTAGGCGGCGGGGAGACCAAGTGTTGGTTTTATGAGGTTGCCTTGGGTTGTAGTTCTCGTGATCGGTTCTTGTGGTTCCGTTGAGGCGTTGTATAGTAGATGTTGCGGAGTTTCTAGTGTTTCGGGAAAAGATTGGTGGCGTCGCGGTTCTTTTGGGGCTCGAGTTGCTGCAGTGACAGTGTGTGTGCAAAAGTTTAGAGCTCGTTTGTTGGTAGCCCAGAGCAGGCAGAAGTGTTACGCCGATGTATCGAGATTTAGAGTTTGAGGTTGGACAGTACGTGTTTTTAAGGTTGCACCGATGTGAGGTGTGTTGAGGTTTGGTAAGCGAGGGAAGTGGAGTCCCCGTTTTGTTGGACCATTTGAGATTCTCGAGAGGATTGGCAGAGTTGCATATCGGTTAGTTCTTTCCCGTCATTGTCAGCTGTACAGTGTTTTCTTGTATCGATGTTGAGGCAGTATGTGCCGGACCCATCGCTCATTGTGGACTTTGAGCCTTTGCAGCTGAATGAGGATTTGAGCTTTGAGGGGAAGCCTGTGAGTGTTCTGGTCTTTGAGACGACGTCGTTGCGTAATCGTGAGATCCGTTTGGTAAAATTTCAGTGGAGGAGTCAGAGTTCAGAGAAAGCCGCTCGTGAGCGGGGAGGACGAGATGAGATTGCAGTATCCTGAGCTGTTTCAGTCTAAGGACTTTCGAGGACGAAAGTCATAAAAAGGAGGGAATATTGTAACGGCCCGGTTTTCATCCCGGTCTTCCAGGTATGCCCTAGGGGTATTTTGGTAATTTGTCCGCCGTCAGAAATTTGTTTATGTCTTTTCATTGTTAAAATTATTGGATGGACTTAAGTAGGATTTTGATGCTTGATGGATGTGTTTGGGTATGGTGAGATGCAAAAAAAAAATTGAGGAATAAAGGTGTGTTTGTTGGGATTCGAACCCGGGATGCTAGGAAGTCAGGTGGGTGGAGTGGCCAGTTGAGCCACAAGAGGTTCTTGTTGCTCTTTCAGCGGCATGTCTTGGTTAGCCTTGCGTCCTTGGGGTTTTGGTGCATTTGAATAAAAGAAAGGAAATTAGGTTTGAGTGTCTTCTTCTCCAAAACCCCCTAGCCGCCCAAGCTTCTCTCCCAAGCCCCCTTGCCGTGATCTTTTTCCCAAACTCCATCGAGCGTCGTCCCGCCCGAGCAGCAGCCCAGCCGAGCAGCAGGTCGCCCAACAGCAGCTCATGTGCCGCACCAGCCCTGCCATCGCGCCAGCAGCCCCAGCCATCAGCCCTGTCGCCCAGCCGAGCAGCCCAGACGCCTGTCGCCCAGGAGCCCAGACGCCCAACAGCCAGATCACGTTGCAGCCGTCCCCGAGCGAGCAGCCGCGTCAGCCAGCGCGCCCAGCCCCAGCGCCCGTCGCTCGTCCGAGCTAGCGCGACAGCCCGTGTCGCATCGCTCCTCCCGTCCGGGCACAGCCAGCGCCCGCACGTCCGTGTCCGCGAGCTCGCGTCGCTTGTATGCGGCGGCCCGGCCCATCCACGCAGCGCGTAGCCTCTGACCATCGGCGCCCAGCAATGAGCCACGACCATGCAGCCTGTCCGTCCGCGCGTCAGCCGTGCCGTGTGAGTTGCTCTCGAGCTGAGTCCTGTTTATTTTATTATATTTAGGTATATGGATTGTGATAATTATTGTGCTTGTTAGGTTCTCATTAGCTATCTCGGGATCGATCGCAGCTTAGGATTCTTGTGTGTAGTTGCCTTCCACCTGTAAGGATTTCTTACAGGAGTTGTGTGGGCCTTGCGATATTATATGTGATTCTTTGTTTGTATGCTTGTTTGTGTTTATCAAAGCATGTTTAGTGATAGGTGCTCTGCTCAATTCCCGTCGCATGATTTCTTATGTTGTTTCTCATGTTAGTCCATGCTAGGTTGTTCCGTTCTAGCATGCTCGTTATCTGTTTTTGCTTCGTAGTATCATGCTAGGTTCGTTGTATCTGTTGAGCACGTATTGAATTGTTTGTTGTTGATATTATAGTTTAGAGTTCAGATAGGTAGCATCATCCGGGCCAGGATGCATAAAGTACCTTGCATCCACGGCAGGGACATACGAGGCAGTACTCCGTCCCTGATCCCCCGTTAGGGTTTAGCTAACCCTAACGATAGGCCCTGCAATCTTGGGTGAGGGTGGTAGACTGTTAAATGCCCCAACGGTCGGGATGATGACATGGCATTGCCTTGTCCCCGAAAGTAGGCACGTCCTCAACGTGTTCGGCAATAACCTTTGATTGCCACCTGTTAGGGCAAGGACCCTTTCCTGGTGTAAGCCTACCATGACCGGTTCCTTAGCCTCAGGTGCGGTGGTTCAGGCTGACATAGTTCACGTGTCCAGGTCTCACACCCCTATGTCAGTGACACCGATCCAGAGATTTAGTTAGGCATGGTGTGCGGACACGGGCGGCTTGCCACTAGACGGCACCCCACGGTTTGCGGTAGCATGCGGTGTGCGCGCGATACGCTCATTATAAGCCGACCGGAGAGCTCCTCGGGATTGTGAGCGAGTACACCTTTCGTATCGACGATGAGCGCCGAGGCCGAGACTTGTTTCTCGTATAGGATCGTATCATGAGGTGGATTATTCCGGAGTAAGACCCTGAGATGGCATCCGAAGTTTTTGTTTGGATTTAAGCTATGTGCTCTCTCTATGTTTATATTCATAGCTTGCATACCTTTCTGCTAGATGACCATGTATATCGTATTGTACCCCGGTTGGGGATTCTTACTGAGTAATTCGTTACTCACCCTTAGTTTGTGGTTTCCCACAGGTAACCATGGTGCGAGACAGGATGGCTGGAGGAGGAGCTGTGATCATGGAAACCCGTTGTTCGAACTTTGACTTTATGTCTATGATTCTTTGTGTTTTATTTTCCTCTGAATGCATGTAGTTGGGCACGGAGCCCTAGGTTATTTCATGACTGTTTTTTCGGATTCTAGCACTGTTGTAACTATTCGAAAGTTTTGAATGTTTTAAATAAATCTCTGATTAGAGTGAGTTTTGGAAATGTATTTGTGTAATGGCCCAGTTTTCTATTCCGGTTACCCAGGTGTTTTTGGATCATTATTTGGATGTTCGGATGGGCCGTTAGAGCTGTTTTAACCCTTAGGGGTATTTTGGTCTTTTGCCCCGATCGTGGTTTTGAGGATTTTCAAGATTTGTGGCCTTTCCGCGCTTCGTCGAGGTTTGGTGGTTGTTGGTTGCAAGACCCAAGAGGTTTGGGCGAGTTGTTTGGGAGTTTGGAGGTATTTTAGTTATTGGCAAAATTAATGGGTTTTTGAGTGCTTCCTTTGGGATTTGAACCCTTGCCCTAAATGGTTTTGGGAGTTTGTAGGAAAAGAGTTTTAAAAAGAAAAGTTTGTTTGGGCCGGGTTTTGAAAGCGGAAGCTTTGGGAAGGGATTTTAGACCCATTTAAATTAGGAAAAAGGGAAGAAAATTAAGAAAGTCCCTTTCCCCTTGTTTTGCAATTTCTCTCTCTCTCTCTCTCTCTCTCTCTCTCTCTCTCTCTCTCTCTCTCTCTCTCTCTCTCTCTCCTAGCCAACCTCACCAAGAAAACCCAACCCTAGCGCACCACACTGCGCCGCATCGACCGCTCGGCCGAGAGCCACAGCCATGCCAGCCGCTCTGCAGCAGCCGCCCGCGCCACAACTGCCGCAGCCCAGCCCAGCCCTCGCCCGACGCGTGCGCGCCGCCCGCACACGAGCCGCTCGCACCTCGCCACTCGTTGCCGCCCGCGACGCCACGCCGCCCAGCCGCCGCGTGTGTCGCTCGCCGCGCGCCGTCCTCGCACCCGAGGCCTCGCCCGTGCCGCTTCGGCCAGTGCCCCAGACGCGCAGACGCTTAACGCCAACGCGCGCTGCTCTTGCCCGAACTTCGCCGCGCCGTTCCGCACGAGCCGCCCGAGCGCACCGCCTAGCGCGCTTCGCGCGCCGCCAGAGCGCGTCGCCCGCGCGCTGTCCTCGCAGACCTGACGTCTCGCCCGCGACAGCCCGCATCTGCTCGTCCCCTGCCACGCCAGCGCCAGCGCCCAGTGCCCAGTGCCAGCGCCCAGCGCCAGCGCGCCCAGCTTGTCCTTGCTGACGGACAGCCTGCCCTGCCGTGCGGGTTAGGGCGTGACCTTGTGTCTTCTCGGTCGGTAATTCCCGAGTCTTTTCTCCTTTGGGCACTAGGCTGTTGGCTGCTGTTTATTTAATTAGGTTGTTTTTGCTAAAATGCTTAGGTTGCTCGGTTTCGCTTTAAAGCTCGAGGGTCGCTATTTGATTGTGAAAGTTATTTCTGCTTGCTTCCAGGTAAGGATTCCTTACCGTGGTTGTGTGGACCCTGCGATGCTTTCTTGATTGTGCCTTATATGCATGTTTACTTGTATGAACATGATTAGTGGATAGGACAGCTTGTGATTGCACTCTTGCTAGCATGTTTGCCTGTTTGTACATGTTAGTGCCATGCTAGGATTGTTCTTCCAGCATGACGAAGGATAGCCTTAACAAGGGATAGCCTTAACAAATATAGTTTTAGAGCTAGGATTGTTAGTGTCTTCTCGCAATAAATTTTGGACATACAAGGGATAGCCTTAACAAATATAGTTTTAGAGCTAGACGAAGGATTTTCATCCACATAGCCTAAACTATTTTTCTCATTTAAAGGTTTATCCATGCCAATACTTTTATTTAATCTTTGATCATTAAAAGTCAAATTCTTAATGGACTCTTTTGCAATTTCAAGTTCTTTATTAGCCATAATTTCCTTTTCTTTAAGCATATGAAAAAGATCATTTTTCTCATGACTATCACTTTCAAGAAATGCATTTTTGTCAATCAATGAACATTTATCATTTTCTAAAAATTTATTGCGAGTTTCCAAGTTAATAATTTTATCATTTAAACTAGCAATTTCTTCTTTTAATTTCAATGAACAAAAATCAATTTCCTCATTTTTATTTTTCAAATCATTCAATTTCCTTTTCAATTCACAAGATAAAAAATTGAGATCTTTATTCTCGTTTTCAAGAAATTCAATCCTATCATATAATGCATTTTTCTCATCACTACAAGCATCAATCTCATTATGCAAGAATATATTATTAGATCCATTTTTCAAACATGCATTTTCATCTATCAAAGATTTATTTTCATTCAATAACATGTTATGCTTCTTTGAGAGTTTAGCATACTTCAAGACAAAATTTTAAAATCATGATGTACACTTTCAAATGCATCAAATAATTCATCATAAGAAAAAGGTTCTCGAGTTACCTAATCTCCATCGCTTTCATTATCGAATCGTTACTTGAATTAGCCATCAAGCATAAAGAGGATTTATCGCACTTTTCCATTATCACTTCTGAAAATTTTCTTGATTCTTAGATCTGTAATTCTCCTTCACATCAAATAAACCATTAGTAGTAAAAGAAGATTTTTCAACATTATACACAATATGAAGAAAATTCCAAATATTATATGCATAATAAAAGGTAAAATTCTATCACATATATTTCTATCTAAAGCACAACATATAATTTTTATGGCTTTGGCATTAAAAGTTAGTAATTCATTGTTCAATTGCAATTTAGATAAATCATGCTCACAAACTTATAAAATATTGAAATTTAAAGCAAGCATAAACTTTTCATTTTATTTCTCCAAATCTTATAATTTCCACCAACAAAGAAAAAAGGCTTATCAATGCAATGATCATAAAAAAAATTCTAAAGTTGTCATAACTCTAGCAATTAAACTTTTCAAAAAAATATTTTTCAAAAATACAAACACCAATTGAATAAGTGAAACTCAAAAAAATGGATACCAAAGAAACACTTTTTGGAAGAAATATTTTGATTACAAATAAGAGCAACCCACTCTAATATCAATTGTAGGATCGAAAGGAAACACTAGAGGGCGATGAATAAATGTAACGACCCGATTTTGAGAGTTCGATTTAGGAATTGTTCCGGTTAGTTTATGAGGGTTGGGATTTTGCTTTGTAAATAAAAATAAAGAGAAATTTATTTAGGCCTTGGAGGGTTTCGAACACAAGATCTCGTACGTGGAGGTGGCATAGCTTAAAAGAAATTAAAAGAAATTAAAGTGCTTCCATTGAACCCTTGACCTAAAGAGGTTTGAAGGCTTGGATTAAATGAGTTTAGAAAGGAGAAAAAGATTGTTCTCGTTAGGACTCGAGGAAAGCCTAGGGAAGGGAATCGCCTAACCTATTTAGGAAAAGGAAAAGAAATCGTTTCTTTTTTTCCTTCAAGGACTCCTCTCCTCTTTGCCGTTTCCCCAAGAACCGAGTTCAAGAAACGAGAGGTAAGGGCTTCTCTTTTCTTCTTCTTCTTCCTTAGCCTATCATCAACCTTTGTCGCTTGGCCAAGCCCTAACCGAAGGTTTTGTGTGTGCCTAGAACCAAATTGAGGACACCCTTCCACTGCGGCGTGAGTGTGTGTGAGTGTTTGCCGCCCAGCCGAGACCAACCTCGCCTCGCCCGCATGCTGCCTCAAGCCCTAGTGCCGCAGGCTGTCGCACAGAGCCTTGTCGCATCCCACCAGCGAAGCCGCACCAGCGATCCGCACTATAGCCCGTTCGCTCGCCCGCTCGCTTGCCTGTGACCACCACAGCACAGCCGCCTTCACTCCCGGTCGCCCACGCGATGCCTTGCCACAACGACCTGCACATCAGCCCCTCGCCTCGCTTTCGTGCCCCCGCGCCCGTGCCTAGCCGCAGCGCAGTAGCAGCTCTTCGAGCCCAGTCGCCCGTGCCAGCGCCAGCGCCAGAGCACAATAGGCCCGTGCTCCTGCTGCTTGCTGCCTCCTGCTTGCTGCTTGCTGCTTGCTGCCGTACGCCGTGCCGAGCCAGCCTAGTGCTTTCTCTGGTGGTTGTTCGGGTTGACTTTGCTATTTAAGAATCCCCAACTGGGGTAAAATACTAAAACAAATCATCTAGCACACAGACACATGCAACCAAACACTAACACAGAGAAATCAACTTGGCTTAGGCTAACCGTCACTCCTAGAACTTACCTATTCAAGGACTTACCGAGCTGCCCATCGGGACTTACAACAACAACCTACATTCGATTTTACACCGTGATGCTCATCGGTGTCTTACACAATCTAGGACACGATGATGCCCATCGGGTCTTACACATACTAGACACAATGATGCCCATCGAGGTCTTGCTCAACCAGACACAATGATGCCCATCGGGGTCTTACTCAACCAGCACTCAAGGATTCCCATCGGGGTCTTATACCGACATAAACACAAGGATGCCCATCGGGGACTGTAAATGTAAAGACCCGACCCAAGAAACGGTCGCTATCCTAAAGTCCTTACTTAGCATGCATGATTAGGAATGTAAAACGTCGATCAGAGTTTGAAATTTAAATCATTGAAGTAAGCACATTCAAAACAAGGAAAATATAGTTCCATTTAAAATAAACAGTAGATAATCGATCGGTTCTTTCTTAAAAACAAATCAAGGGAAGCGATACGAGAATCATCAAATAGTTTTGAGTATTTTTCCTAGGGACTCAAGTCCCACTACATGCTAAATCATAAACACAATGAAAGAACGTGCAACTCGTGAGTCGACTATCCATGATCATCCAGCAGACCTCCTCCTAGCCATCCGACCTCTGTCCCAAGTTACCGGTGGAAAACCACAGAAAATAAGGGTGAGTATAAACATACTCAAGAAGAATCCCCAACCGGGTACAATACGAAAACATCTCATTTAGCACACGGACATGCAACCATACAATGACTTAGAGCGGGCACGGTTGGTGTAGGCTATGAGCTACTTCAAAGGCGAGCCTACTCAAGGGCTTCCGTCTATAGCCTCTCCTAGGTCCTACATTTGGATGCCCTTCGGGCCTTACACAACCTAGGACACAGTGATGCCCAGGGGGGCCTTAACATACTAAGGCAACAGTGATGCCCAGTGGGGCCTTACACACTTAGGATACAGTGATGCCCAGTGGGGCCTTACACACTTAGGATGCCCATCGGGCCTTACACCTTCAGTATCAGTGATGCCTAGTGGGCCTTACACACCTAGGATGCCCATCGGGCCTTACACCTTCAGTATCAGTGATGCCCAGTGGGCCTTACACACCTAGGATGCCCATAGGGCCTTACACCTCCAGAATCAGTGATGCCCAGTGGGCCTTACACACCTAGGATGCCCATAGGGCCTTACACCTCGTAATCGGTGATGCCCGGTGGGCCTTACACACCTAGGATGCCCATAGGGCCTTACACCTCCAGAATCAGTGATGCCCAGTGGGCCTTACACACCTAGGATGCCCATAGGGCCTTACACCTCCAGATGTCCATCGGGTCTTGCCCGAGCGGGACCCCAAACTAGTAGCCTCGACGGTCCTCTATACTATACATCGCACATCTAACCGTAACTTGGATCTAGCAGCATACAAATGGCAGCACGGTTCTATCAAGATAGGAAAGCCTAACATGGAACTAACGGGATGTAAACATGTCACGAACATGAATCAAAAGAAAACATGTAACCTATCACTAGAAACTCATATAATTACAGTAATCAGCGTGCTATCAACTATTCGCAGGGTCCACACAACCCCGGGTAAGAATCCTTACCTGGAAATAAGTGGAGGTTAACTATCCCGAATCAAATAACGACCCTCGAGCTTTTAAGCGAACCCGAGCAACCTAAGCAAGTAATAAAATATCCTAATTAATAAACAGCATCTAAAATTAGGAAGTCCAAAGGGTGGAGGCTCGGGAATTTACCAACCGAGAAGGCACACGTCTCGGCAGCAGCAAAGCAAGGACAGCGACGGCGCTGGCGGGTGCTAGGGCGCTGGGCGCTGGGCTGGGCGCTGGCGCTGGCGAGGCTGGCGCTGGCGCTGCGCTGCTCGGGCGCGCGCGTAACAAGCGGGACGTCGGTTCGCGAGGACACATATGGCGGCGACGCGTCTGGCGGCGCAAGCGAGCGGAGCGCGCGCACGCGTCTGGGCGGCTGGTGCGGAACAGGCGCGACGCGTCTCTGGCTGGGCGAGGCGAAGGCGACTAAGGCGCGCTGGCATGGGCGATCTGGGCGTCTGGGCGCGCTGGGCGTGTTTCGCTGGGCTGCCGTGCGCTGGGTGGCGGCACTGGTTGCTCAGTGCGCTGGGTTGAGTACTGGGCTGCAGTGCGCTGGGCTTAGTAGGGGTGAGCGGGGTGCAGCTAGGGCGGCTAGGGTTTCTTGGTGAGGTCGGCTAGAGAGAGAGAGAAAGAGAGAGATTTTTCCAAAACAAGGGAATAGGATTTCTTTTCCTTTTCCTAATTTAAATGGGTCTAAAATCCCTTCCCAAGGCTTTCTCTTGCGGGTCCGGCTAAAGAAATTCTTTTCTTTTTAACTAAATCTTCTTTTTCTAAAAACTCCAATTTCACCATTAGGGCAAGGGTTCAAATCTCAATGGGACCAATTAAATTCCAATTAATTTTGCTATCAACCGGAATGTCTCCGAACTTCTAATCAACTAACCCAAACTCCTTGGGTCTTGCAACCAACATTAATCAAGTCTCAACGAAGGCCGAAATGACCACAAGCCCCCAAAATCCTCAACCTCCGACCGGGAGCAAAATACCAAAATACCCTTAAAGGTTAAAAAGCTCTAACGGCCCATCCGAACATCCGCATAATGTCCCGAAAACTCCTGGGAAACCGAAATAGAAAACTGGGCCGTTACAGTAAATACCCGACCCGAATGGGGTCCTAAACTAGGCCTTTACCTCAATGCATGCTTTTAAAACTTAGAAAATAATATGCAAGGTTGTATGCGGATTCTGAATAAAACTAAAATGGTAAACATCCATTCAAAACAACACAAAATGTCCTGGAACTTTGCCCCTGTTTCCAAGTACACTGTTCCAAGCTAAATACAATTTAAAAGCGTACTCACGATCACGATTTAATTCAAACGCTCGAAATCCAAAACAGTTTACATCGATTGTCGAGAATCCGTAAAACAACCTAGAGGCTCCGTGCCCAACTACATGCATTCAGAGGACATTAAACATAAAACATAAACATAAGACTCGAGTTTAATCGGTTGGTTTCCATGATCAGCAGCCTCCTCCTTGACCATCCTGTCTCGCGCCATGGTTACCGTGGAAAACCACATAATAAGGGTGAGTAACGAATTACTCGAGAAGAATCCCCAACAGGGGTACAATACGATAAAGCGGTCATCAAGCGGAATGTATGCAAGCCATGAATATAAACACGTAAGAGAGCACATACTTCAATCCACACAAAAACCTCGGATGCCATCATACGGTCTTACTCGGAAAACTACAACGCGATCACGATACTATACGAGAAACTAGTCCCGGCCTCAGCCTTCCCTCTCATCGATACGAAAGGTGAACTGAACTCAAGATCTCGAGGAGCTCTTGATCGGGTGTGTAATGAGTGTGTCGCGCGCACCGCATCTTTGCCGCAAACCGTGGGGTTTGGGTCTAGGCAAGGCGCCGCCTGGTCCGAGACTCATGCCTAACAAATCTACGGATCGGTGTCACTTTGAACATAGTGGTGTGAGACCGGAGACACGAAAACTATGTCGGCATGTACCACCGCACTGAGGTGAGAAACCGGTCGTGGTAGGCTTACACCAGGAAACGGTCCTTGCCGTATCAGGTGGCAATCAAGGGCTACTGCCGACACTCTGAGGACGCGTCGACTGTCGGGGACAACCACCTTCACCCAAGATTGCACTGGGTTGCCGTTAGGGTTAGCTAACCCCTAACGACGGATCGAGGGGCGAGTATTGCCGCGCGCGCCCGCCGCCACGGATGCAAGTTACGCTATGCATCCTCGCCGGATGATGCTATCTATCAGAACTCTAAGCTATAACAGATAACAGTAAACATTCCAATACGTGCTCAACAGAAACAATGAACCTAGCATAATACTACGAAGCAAGAACAGATAACGAGCATGCCATAATAGAACAACCTAGCATGGAACTAACATGAGAAACAATACGAGAATCATGCGGTCTGTAATTCGAGCAGAGCACCTATCCACTAACATGCTTTGATAAACATAAACAAGCACACAAACAACAATCACGAGAATATATCGCAGGCCCAAACAACTCCGGTAAGAAATCCTTACCTTGGCGGAAGGCAACAACACACAAAGATCCTATGCTGCGATCGACCCTGAGCTAGCTAATGGAAACCTAACAAGCAACAACAATTATCACAACCTATAGGTCTAAAAAAATAAAACAAACAGGGCTCAGCTCGGGAGCAACTCACACGGCACGGCTGACGCGCGACGACAGACGCACGCGACAGCGCTTGGCGCTCTTTGGCGTCTTTGGTGCGCGTAGTGCGCGCGCTGAGATGGGCGATTACCACGGCGCTAGAGGCGCTGGGCTGGCGTCTTGCCGGGTGAGGAGTGGCTGATGAGCAGACGATGGCACGGGCGCTATGGCGCTGGGCTATGCGCAGACGGCGGCATTGGCGCGGGCGTCCAGACGCGACGGCTGGGCGCTGGGCTACGCGTGGACGGGCGCTGAGGCTGCGCGCGCAGAATGGCTCGCGCTGGAGCTAGACGACGCGGGCGTGCTCACGCTAGGACTCGGCGAGCGAGGCTGGCGCGGACGGGCGGAGCGACGCGAGGCGCGCTTGCACTGGAATGGCTGCGACACGATTTGGCTGGGCTGCGACGGCGCTGCTGGTGCGATGCAGCTGTTGGCGACGCGACATGGGCTGGGTCAAAGGCTACGACGGCGCTGCTGGACGGCTAGGGATGGAGGTGAGTCGGCTGGCGTGGGGGTGTGGTGAAGGAAGAGAGAAAAGAGAAGAAGAAGAAGGAGTTAGGTTTTTGGGAAGATGGGATGGAAGATCGATTTTGAACCAACTCTCCCAGGCCATGGATTTTAAGGTAACACGAAAGCTTGTAAGGTGAGGCACAAAAACACCAAGTGGCTCACTTGGCATGGCTCTCCTCTAGCACACAAGGCTACCCTTGCTGAACTCTTAATCCAAACTCAACTCTAATTTTATTTTTGCAACTCCCAACACCTGAACTCAACCAAAATGCAACCACAATCTGAAAACAAACCTCCAAGACTAAACAACAGCTGAGAAACAGAAACGACCCTGACGGCCTGGCCAAAATACAAAAATACCCTTGGGACAAACCTAGAAGACCGGGATGAAAACCTGGGCCTTTACAGGGTCTTACTCCTGCTAGGAACACGAAGATGCCCATCGAGGTCTTACACATATTGCCAACAATGTGATGCGCATCGGGGACTTACATACACTAGCAACGCATTGGTGCCCATCGGGGTCTTACCCTTGCGAGACCTAAACTAGTGACTCCTGACAGTGTCCTAAGTTTAGGATCACAAGCTAACAGATTGACCAAGCAATATTCAACAGCAACACAATCCTAGCATGGCTCTACAGAATATGAATAGGAAACGCGGATATGCCAGAGTAAGAAAATCCCTAGCATGAAGCCAACATGAAAAAGACAACAAACATGCCAGCAAGTCAGAAACAAGAATCCTTTCCATTGGAATGCTCATATACAATTACAAGATATCAACGTGCCATTAAAGTAATCGCAGGGTTCACAGAACCCCGGTAAGAAATCCTTACCCGGAATATGTGGTAAACAATCACCACAAACAAACAAACGACCCTCGAGCTGCAAAGTCAACCCAAACAACCACCCAAGAAGGCACTAGGCTGGCTCGACACGGCGTGCGGCGCAAGCGCAAGCGGCAAGCGGCAAGCAGAAGCAAGCGCAGAACGCGGTCGTTGATTTGGCGCGAGCATGGGCGACTAGGCGTGAAGAGCTGCTGTTGCACTGCGGCTAGGCACGGGAGCGCAGGCATGAAGGCGAGGTGAGGGGCACTATGGCGAGGCGTCGCTCGGGTGACTGGGAGCGAAGGTGGCTGTGCTCCGGCGTTCATGGGCAAGAGAGCGGGCGAGCGAATGGGCTATGGTGCGGATCGCTGGTGCAGCTTCGCTGGTGCGACGATGCAAGGCTCTGTCAACGGGCTGGCGGCAGTGTGTAGCGCTGGGGTTGGCGGCAGCGTGCGGGCGAGGCAAGGCTGGTCTTGGCTGGGCAGCAAACACACACACACACTCACCCCGACGGAAGGGTTGTCTTCGACTTGTCCTAGTCACACACACAACCTTCGGTTAGGGCTTGGCCAAGCGACAAGGGGTGATGATCGACTAAGGAAGAAGAAGAAGAAAAGAGAAGCCCTTACCTCTCGGTTCTTGAACTAAGTTCTTGGAGAAACGGCACAGAGTAGAGGAGTTCTTGAAGAAAAAAAAGAAACGATTTATTTTCCTTTTCCTGAATAGGTTAGGCGATTCCTTTCCCTGGGCTTTCCCCCTTCGAGTCCTAGCGGGAACAACCTTTTTCTCCTTATTAAACTCATTTAATCTAAGCCTCCAAACCCCTTTAGGTCAAGGGTTCAAATCCCAATGGAAGCACTTTAATTCATTTTAATTTCTTTTAAGCTACGCCACCTCCACGTACGAGATATTAGGTTCGAAACCCACCAAGGCCTAAATAAATTTCTCTTTATTTTTATTTACAAAGCAAACTCTCAACCCTCATAAACTAACCGGAATAATTCCTGAAACTGAACTCTGAAAACCGGGTCGTAACAATAAAGTTCGCCAACTTTTTAGTTGTTTGAAACATAATTTTAAGATCAAAACTTTGTTAATCTAAAATAACCCAACAAGCAATTATAATATTTAAGAATTGAAATCACAAAAAAGTTATAGTTAAGAGAAGGGAGAAAGACACAAAAGTTTATATTGGTTCGGAAATCCTACTTCACTCCCCAAGGCTTATCCTTGGGTATTTTAAAAGAAGATTCTCTTGCAGGTGAGAACCAACCAACATGGCCCTCTTTTTCCTAGGCTAAAGAGAAACCTAAATCCTTTTCACGGGTTCAGGATTAAACCACTACTACCCTCTTTTTTTAAGGCTAAAGAGAAACTCAAATCCGTTTACTGGTTCAGGATGAAACCAATTACGTTCTTTCACAAACCAAGGTGTTCCAACACCTTAATACAAATCATAAATACAAAATAAAAATAACTCTCACAAAGTACCTCTCCTGGGCAAGATTCACAAGCTTGGCGTTAACAACTTCTTCACAAAATTTGCAATTTGTTGATTCAAGAATGTGTGAAGCAAATGACACTATTTGAAGCTTTGGGAATAATAACATTGTTGTCTCACTTTAGTTCTTGAAGCAATGTATTTAATGGAGAGAAGATGAAAGGTGTCAGTTGGATTTAGGGCAAAATGATCGAAGATCGAGATTTGATAAAGATATGATGAAATGGTGGCCATTGAATTTAGGAAAAATGTATTATATGGCTGGGATGGAATGAAGATAAGATGGGAAGATTTTTGGTTAAAAAAGAAACAATTTGAAAAAGAAAATCCCATTTTTTTATAGGCGATTTTTCTTCAAATCTTCATTTGTCCATATCTTCTTTATTTTAATTCCAATTTTCAAGATTCACAATGCGTTGGAATCGTCTCTACAAGTTCTACATAATAAATACTTAAAAATCTCCAAAAATATCATTAAAGAGAGTTCAAGTTTGTTATCATGAAAACATTAATTAATTAGTTATTTAAAATTAATTAATTTAAGTTAGGGCCAAAAATCTAACAAGAAATTCATTGGTTGCTTTAGCATTGCATTATTTAATAAATTTGCAATACAATTATGCCTCCATATATTCTTATGCTGAGAAGAGACTGAAGATTAACAACAAATGCCTTAGGAGATGACCTTTAAAACAGTAAAACTTACGACAACACTGACTGTGTACCCTTGCACATATTTGCTCAAGAACTTTTACAGATTTAGTTGAATAATTTCTATAGCTTATCTTAAGTAGAATTCGATCGTATTGTTGGAACTGCACAAGTACCCTAGTCATGCCATGTTTCTCAAATAGACATTTACATTACATTTATTTCTTACTTTATGCAAGCAAACCAATTTCAACTAAATCCATTTGTTACCTTTTGTTCTAGTTTCTAAACATCACCCTTGATAATTTACAATCCTTGCCTGAGAATCGATAATTTACTTATTACTTGTTGCATACCACATATACTTGTGCGAGTGTAAACTAAAAGCACACGAAGCATCCTAGTTTTCTGCTTTTATCAAAGTGAAATACTTTGAAGCACATCGACATCAGCATTTCACACTGTAAGCTATTTTATTGTGGACCATCAAGGATTTTTTAGCATATAGTAACCTGTCTGTGTGTACTATAAAATGCTATAAAACATGTTTGATATGTGGAGAGAAAACATCATCTATTTATTTACATACAGGTAAAAAGTCTGTGTATCTCGACATCGAAGACATCTACCTTCTGAAACCCCTATCAAGTCAAAAGAAAGCATTTAGTGGAGAACATGAATTAGGAGTAGCCCCTAAATATTTGAGTGGTGAAGAGATTCATCCACGTCTATACGTGCAAAAATCTTGAAAAGAGAGCATTTGTTGCAATAGAAATTTTAACAAATCAAAACCATCCACGTCATTATCCTAAAAATTAATGGAGAAATTCAATTATATTTTGGGAAAATTACAAGTCAATATTTTTCCCAAAATTAAATAGATTAAAAGTTGATTTATTTGAAATTTTGGTCAAAATTAAAATAGGTAGAGTTTAGAAAGTAGAGGCTTGAAATTTCAGGAGCCATTAAAAGTATATATAACAGACAACCTGCACAATCCTATCCACTAACAGTATATATAACAGACAACCAGGTGCCATTAAAGCCAAGCGCAAGGTCCACACAACCCCGGCAAGGAACCCTTACATGAAAAGTAGAGATGCACAACAATAGGAAAATGCTCCTCGAGCTACAGAATCACACAAGCAAACCTATCAAACAACAACAACCAATTTAATCACAACACCTAAGAGTAAGCAACCAAAACAACTCTCCCGGGAGTTAGGGTTTACCCAATCCGAGAACCTCCAAGCTCGGAAGCAACAAGGTTCGGCTCAGCAGGTGCACTCCTATGCCTCAAAGCTTGGGCTTATGCATAGGTGACAAGGAAAACCCTCTCGACAATGAAGTGCTTGCAAGCTTGCTGGTTGCGATAACAAGATCAAATAGGGATGGGGCTCTCGGCTAGGTGTGGTGACAACAAGAAGCAATAGGGAAGGTAGTCTCCTTGGTTATCGTTGTTGCGGCAACAAGGATTAAGAGCAGAGAGAACAAGATGGAGAGGGAGATGGCTTCGACAATGGAGTTCTCGGCCAAGGCTTGAGGAGCTCACGGCAGCTAGAGTGCTTGGCGATGGAGCTTGGAGATGGAGCTTGAAGTTTCGGCAATGGAGAAGGGAAAGACGAACAAGGATTCGACAACAATGGAGAGAAGGGACAAGAGAAATCGCAAGAGGAAGAAGATGAAGTGTCTCGTGCGGCTAGGTCTCGAGAAGGAATCGACAAATTCATTTGTCGATTGAAACTCCTTGCCACCTACCTTCGAGTCCCAGCGAAGGTGCCTTTTTCTTCTATTTTGCACAAAATACCTCCAAGCCACTCAAATGCAAAACCAACAGGGTTCGAGTGCTGGCGACAACACCTTTTTCATCTTATTTCTTCCTGTTAAGACAAGCATCCAAATGCCTTGTCCATCACTAGTTTGAATCCTAGAAACCACACAATTTAATCCTATTTTCTTCTTTAAAAGCAAAGCTTCAAATCCCTTGTCAATCCTCCCTTCAAGTCCCACCAACAACACTTTAATTTCCTATTTTTACTCTTTTAACCGATCGACCACCAAACCACTCAGAAAGCAATCACAAATCGAGTACTTGAAACCGAAACAAAAAACCAACTCACCAAGAGTCAGGAAACAAATCGAAACTGTAACAGCCCAGGTTTTCATTCCGGTTCTCCAAGTACGTTCAGTTGGTTGTTAGGGTTGTTTGAGCTTCTAGTGGCATTTTGGTCATTTGGCCTTCAAGGGTATTTTTGTAATTGCCTAGGGTTTCGATTGTTTTCCAGACTTGTGTTGAGCTGCTATTTGTGTTCCGCTTTTAGGTTCCCAGTTCGGGAGTTGTTTGGAGAGGTTTGAGGTCGTCCGGGATTAAACAAAAAATAGTTTTACAAAGGTGTTAAAGTTGGGACTCGAAGGGGGAACCTCATTTGAAACTTGGCCAAAAGGAGGATTAAATTGTATTTTCATTGAGAAAAAGAAAAAGAAAACTCATTTCTTCCCTTCCCTTTTGCCCTAGCCGACCACTCCACCCCCATTCCTCTTCTTCTTCTTCCTCATTCTCCCTTGGCTGAATCTCCAAGCTCCCAAGCTCCATCCTCCTCCAAGCTTCTTCTCCTCTTGCAAGCATAGATCCGAGGAGCTCTTCTTCTCCTTGTTGTTGCGCCACACTAGATCTAGCCATTCACCATCATCAAGCCTAGATCCGAGATCTCCTAGCAAACTTGTATTTGAAAATCCTCTTCTTGTTGCTTGAATACGAGATCTCCTTGCCAAGCTCATCTTCTTGAACTCCTTTGCTTGTTGGTGGAAATCCGAGAGCTCCCTTCTCTAGCCATCATTTCCGAGAGCTTCAAGGTAAGTGTTTGTTGTGTGGATTTGTAGATCTAGCTGAGAACCAACTTGGTTGGTTGGGTTGTGTTCTAACCAAAGCTTATTCTCTTGTTGTACAAGCCTAGCCTAGCCGAGATCTTTAGTTGTTTGTTGGAAGGGCTAGCCGAGACCATCATTGTGCTTCCTCCATTGCCGAGACATCAAGGTGAGTTGAGTTGTTGTTGGTTGAATTATGCTACCAAGATCCCCATGGTGGCCGAGAGCTACATGGAAGTTATTGGTTGTGTGTTTGAGGTTTAACTGAGACTAACTTGTGGTTTCTATTGTTGGTGATGCCCTAGCCGAGATTGGTAAGAGTGAGCTTTGAAGTTGCTTGTTGTAAGGACTAGCTTGCCTTGGCCGCACCACCCTTGGGGAGTTGGTGATTGTTCGGGTTTTGGTGAAGCCCTAGCTCCTGTTCTGGTTTGGTTGTTTAGTTTGTTCGACATTCGATATTAACTATTGTTGGCTTATTGTTAGGTTAGCTTGTGCGGTGATCTACAGCTCAAGGAGCACTCTATATTGTTAGGTTCTGCTTGTTTGACAGGTAAGGTTCCTTGCCGGGGTTGTGTAGACCCTGCGCATTGCAATGATAACTCTTGGTTGTTTGTTTATATGTTGTACTGTTAGTGGATAGGTTTCTGTAGGTTGTCTGGATTACATTGCTAGTGGATAGGTTCTTGCAGGTTTCCTGGATGCTACTCTGTTTATAGTTATGTTTAATTCAAGTTTGTCTATGGATCTAGTCTTATATGTTGTATGCCATGTTCCCTAAATATTGTGTTTATGCTCGTGTTGTTTGCTAGGGCTCGACATTTAGTTTATTGTACCGTGTTGTTGCACTCTCATGTTTATTAAATGTATCGTATGTCTACAAATACTCTATTGATTATAAGCTAGTTGTATGTTGGACCCTGATAGCTAAAGGCTACCCAGAGTATTAGAGTTTATTACGGTGTCCCAAGTGATAGTCAAGTTGCGTGCTGGCTCAGTTTTGCTCAGTACTAGCCCAGTGTGTTGCTGTCTCCGGACTAGCCCAGTGTGCTACTGACAGGTATGAGCCGGACTAGCCTAGTGTGTGTTGTCCCTTGTTGGCCCAGTGTGTGCTGACAAGTACGACCAGGACTTGCCCGAGTGACGGTTGAGTTGCGTGCTGGCTCGGTTTGCCTAGGACTAGCCCAGTGGGTTGCTGTCCTTAGTTAGCCTAGTGTGTGCTAACCTTGTTTGCTGTACGGATATAGCTTATGAGATTATTTAACTGTTTTGCCTGTTTGTTAGCCAATTGTGTGCTAACCCTGTCTAGCTTTGAGCATAGACCCATGATGTTGATCATCCTACTGTTCGTATTTGTTGAGATTGCCATGCTATTGTTTGATGCTTATATGCTAGGATGCTAGAGGATTTGTTGTGCGTATTGTACCCCGGTTGGGGGATCCTTACTGAGTGCAATTGTACTCACCCTTTTTGTGGTTTTTCCACCAGTTAACTTGGCATAAGATCGAGGTGGCTAGAAGAGGAGCTGGATGATCATGGGAAAGGCCCCTGCATCTCCTTGTCTTATCATGTTACTTTTGTTTAAACAGTTTTGTTGGAAGTTGTAATTTTTTTTTAAATTTCTCTGGCCAGAGGCTAAATGATTTGGATGGTAAATTTTTGATGCCTTGGAATTGTTCAAGTGTATAAAGTAATGATTTAAGTTCAGTTTTAATTCTCGTATTTTAATTATTGCATCATTAAGTAAGGGACATTTAGGACCATCCAGTGTCGGGTGTCCTTACAGATACCCTGGACAAATACCAAAGCTACCCCGTGACGGCCAAATGATCAAAATGCCCCTGAATGCTGAAACTGCCCTAACGGCCCAACCAGACTACCGAATAATCAACCAAAAGTACCTAGAGAACCGAAACGAAAACCTGGGACGTTACAATAAGGAACACTGAAAGGTATTCTAGTCATGTTCATTAGTTCATGTGAGTGCTCTTGCATGTTAAGGGAAAGTTTAGTGATAATCATCCAGCTACTGCGCACAATGCACCATTTGAATGTAGTTGGCTTTGAAGGAGAATTTTAGTCAATGTGAATGAATGGGAGGGCAAACATTAGCTAACAGTGTGAAACTTCAGCCTTACCAACTAGTTATCCCTAAGAAATGTAAGTTGCTTCCTAAAACCTTAACCGAAGCCTTATTTCCATATAAATATTTTTTTAAACATTTTTTTTAATTTACATTAGATTTACTAATCCAACTCCTTTTAGTTCGTTGATGTATATTTATTGCATCGCATTTTATTACATTCCATTAATGCACTTAGACATGGGACAAAAAGTGAACAATTTCCTTTTATTACATGTTCGACTCTTGAGTTAATATTGATATTTTTTAATCACTCAATCCTTAGGGATAATTATATAAATATACTTATCACTTGACTGCTTTTGACTGCATACACTTGAATATTGTTGCTTTTGAATGCTTTAAGCTTGGTAAATGCTCGCGACATTAAGTAGAAATAATAATTTAAGTCGTGCATATAAAAAATTACATTAGAGAACTTCTCCCTTGTTTCCATGTTAAAATCTACAAGGATTTAAAGACTATGAGATATGAAAAATGGGTATAAAGATTGCATTCTTGAATGACAATCTTGACGAGATAATCTACATGAATCAACAAGTCAAATCCAATGGTTATGTGCAAAAGGTTATCAAGCTAGTTAAATAATCTATGAATTTAAATGAGCATCTAGGATCTTAGAATGATAGATTTCACAATACGTTTAAATTTATGGTTTCCAGAAGAATGTCGAAAAACCTTGTTTACACAATAAGATTGTCACAAAAAAGTAGCATTTATGATATTTTATGTTGTTGCTATCCTACTCATTGAGAATGATGAAGGATTCTTGTAACGACCCAGGTTTTTCTTCCCGGTCTTCCAGGTATGCCCTAGGGGTAATTTGGTAATTTGGTCGGGCCGTCAGGGTCGTTTGTGTCTTTTCCAGTTACTAAAATTATTGGATGGTTTTTGTAGGTTTTTGGAGGGGCTTGTGGTTTGGTTTGAGCAAGGTTGATGCAAAAGTAAAAATAAAGGAATTTAGGCCGCAGCTGGGTTTGAACCGGGTCTCTGGGAAGCTTGTAGAGATGTGTGCCAATTGAGCCATTAGGTGCTCTTGTTGCTCTTTCTGCATCACATCTTAGTTAACCTTGGATTTTGGAGTTTTGGTGCATTTGGTTAAATGAAATAGATTTAGGTTTATTCCACCTTCTTCTCCAAATCTCCTCTTGGCGCACAAGCTCTCCTCTCCATAGCCCTTGCCGATTCTTCATCCTTGCGACTCACTTGGATCGTTCATCATCATTAGGGTAGGTATAGATCTTCCTCTTCTTCTTCTCATCCGTTTGGTGTGCTTTTGGCCAAGTGAAAAGAGGTGTGTTGTGTGTGTTTGTGTTGATTGCGGCCACCGAGAGAAGCCCGGCCAAGCAATGCACAGATCCAACCGAGGATCAGCAGATCGCTCTGTCGCACCCTCGCCTTGCCGCCGCAGACGCCCTCGATCAGTGGTTGCACTCAGATCCGCCGAGGATCGCGGATCGCTCGTCGCGACGCCCTGTGTCTGTCGCCAGATCTGTCGCCGTCGCACCGACTTGTCGCGACGCCGTGTCGCGGCCGAGGAAAACCATCGCCGAAGTCGCTCGCCCGTCGTGACGCCCAGCCGAGTTCGCCCATTGCACGCGATCGCCCCATTGCACGCCCTCGCGGTGTCGCGCGCCCTCTGCGGTGTCGCTTGCCGAATCGCCGCTCGCCAAGACGCCAAGACGTTCGCGCGCGCGCGCGCGTCCGCCGAGCAACTCGCCGTCGCCGTGAAACCGCGATCGCGACGCCGCGCCGTGCGTGCCGCGCTTACTCGCCGAGTCCGTCGTCGTCGCGCCGCAGCGCGACGCCGCGCCCGCGCTTATCCCCATGAGCAGCAGCGCGCCGCGTGCTGCATAGCAGCAGCGCCAGCTCGGCTAGTGCGCCTGCCAGCCAGCGCCCTTGCTGCCGTGTCGCGGTGCGTGTGAGTGCTCTGAGCCGAGCCTCTTTGTTTTATTATATTTTTAGGGATATGGTTATGATTGTTACCATGTTTGTAGGTTCTCGATAGCTAGCTCGGAAGTGTTCGACCTAGGAATTTTTGTGTAGAAGTCTTCCGACCAAGGTAAGGATTTCTTACCGGGGTTGTGTGGACCTGCGATGTTCTATGTGATTGATGTTGTATGTTTGTTTGTGATTATCAGCATGTATAGTTTAGGTGCTCTGCTCGAATTCTCGGTCGCATGACTTCGTATGTTGTTCTTTCATGTTAGTCCATGCTAGGTTGTTCCGCTCGGCATGCTCATATTCATTCTTGTTCGTAGTACCATGCTAGGTCTGCTGTGATTCTTTCGAGCACGTATTGGATTGTTTCTTCGATTGTTAAGGCGAGTTAGAATTCGGGTAGATAGCATCATCGGGCCCGATGCATAAAGTATCTTGCATCTATGGCAAGGACGTTCGAGACGATTCTCCGTCCTTGGCCCCGTGAGGGATTAGCTATCCCAACCGGTAGGCCCCGCAATCTTGGGTGAGGGTGGTAGTCTAAGCGATACCCCAACGGTCGGGATGATGACTTGGCAATGCCTAGTCCCGGCGGTAGCACGTCCTCGGCGTGTTCGGCAAGAGCCCTTGATTGCCACTGTTAAGGTAAGGGCGGCTTCGGTGTAAGCCTACCATGACCCGTTCCTTAGCCTCGTGTGCGTGGTACAGGTGACATAATTCACGTGTGTCAGTCTCACACCCCTATGTCGGTGACACCGATCCAGAGATTTAGTTAGGCGTGGTATCCGGATATGGGCGGCTTGCCACTAGACCCGGCACACCCCATAGTCTAGTAGAAGCAGCGCGGTGCATGCTTACGCTCATTACAAATGGCGTCGACCGGAGAGCTCCTCGGGATCTTGAGCTAGTGCACCTTTCGTATCGGCGATGAGACAGCCGAGGCCGGGACTTGTTCCCGTATAGCGCGTATAGTGTGTTGTGGTATTTCCGGACTAAGACCCCGAGTTGGCATCCGAGGTCCAAGTGTGGACTTAGCTATGTGTGCTCCGCTCTGTGTTTGTACTCATAGCTTGCATACATTCTTCTAGATGATCATGTATATCGTATTGTACCCGGTTGGGGATTCTTACTGGTAATTCGTTACTCACCCTTATTCCGTGGTTTTCCCACGTGTAATCAAGGCGGGAGACAGGATGGTGAAGGAGGAGCTGTGATCATGGAATCTGCTGTCATCTCGACCATTTTATTTTATCATGACTCTTGACTTTTGTTATTTCCCCTGAATGCATGTAGACGGGCACAGAGCCCCAAGATGTTTCCTTACGTTTTATGGATTCCAGCATATTTGTACTTGTGGATTGTTTAAATGGTTTAAATAAATCTCTGATCAGAGTATGCTTTTAGAAATGTATGTTTCGGTTGTTGAATGTTTCTGTTTTTACTTGGGATCCGAAATATATTTTTCATAATGTCTTTTAGTTTCAATACATGCATTGGGGTAAAGGCCCATTTAGAGCCCCTTTTGGGTCGGGTCTTTCTGATTGGTATCGAGCTCGAGTCATAGATTCTGTAGACTGACCTTTTGTTGTAGGTCGTTTTTCCATGATCATCAGCACTCCGACAGTCATCAGGTACGCCTAGGTTTACTATTTGTTGTTGAAAAAGGGTTAAGAATTTACAATACCTATCATCTAGTGTATGCCTTGTTTGGTGTTGTGGAGTGGTGACAGCAGTGTGTTTTGATTCGTTGTTGGTTTGGATGTAGATCGCCGACATGCGACCACCGTCGCATCGGAGAGGAGGTTCGAGAGAGCGAGTCGAGGTATCGTGGATCGGATCTCGATCATCTGCAGGACATCGTCCCAAGCCGAGATCGATGGCATTCCACCAAAGCAGCTCCTCCGTTACGCCTAGAGCGGGCGTTGAGGCGATCGAAGCGCCGTGAGATCGCTCCTGGAGCAGAGTTTGCCGAGTCTATGAGGGCTTTTATGGTCAGCATGTTGAGTGACCAGAGGCGAGACCTGAGCCTTGTTGGCGCGGCGGGAAGAGTCCCGAGCCCAGATCGAGCGGTGACTCGATTGGTTCAAAGAGAGCTCAAGTAGCACCTCCGGCTCCTCAGAGCAAGTAGCCCCAGAGGCGATATGGCAGAGGGTGCCGAGGAATTGGGTAGGTGGTGAAGGATTTTGTGAAGTGGAAGCTCGAGAAGTTTGATGCCACCGAGATGCGTTAGCGGCAGCCTGTGTGGATTGCCCATTTGGAGTACACCTTCACGATCATGGTGTGCCCCGATATTCAGAGGCCGAGGTGTGCGGCTCATGTCTTTGGGAGGCACAATGAGATGGTGGTGGGAGTCCACCTTGAGCGAGAGACAGTGGGTCTCCACCCGCTACTTAGGAGTTCTTCAAGGCCGAGTTCAAGGTAAAGTTCATCGGTGATGAGGCTCAAGAGAAGATGGTGGAGCTCTTCCGAACACGAAGCGGGTTTCGATTCCATTGAGGAATATGAGCGCAAGTTCTCGAGTATGGATATTTTGCTCCTCGATTGATTGCCACCCGGAGTGAAGATTCGGAAGTTCATATCCTGGATTGAGGCGTGGTGTTTCCCAGGATGTCGAGGGCTCGTGCCCCCGACACTTATGCTAGGGTCATCCGATTGGCCACGATCTATAATGGGAAGTATCCTGCTTTGGCGGGTGGTTGCCGCTCTGCTCGGCGTCCCGCCCGGCAGCGGTGGGTAAGAGAAAGTTTGAGTTTAGGGGTGGCGGCGGCGTCGCCAAGGGCGATTCAAAGCGGGATCGAGATAGGCCCCGATCCATTTTCAGCCACGCCAGTGGCGCGGTCCGAGCGAGTTCCCGCTTGTGCTTCTTGCGGGAGGACCCACACTGGAGCTTGCGCATGTGGGCCTGCAGTGTGTTTTCGTTGTGGTAAAGAGGGTCATATGATCCGTTTTGCATCCTCGGCCAGTAGCAGCAGCAGGTCGGGTGTTTGCTACGACCGTCGGGAGGCCGAGTCGCACGGATGCCGCCGTGGCGGTGCACGCTTCTTGTTTTAGATCACTGCGCATTTGTCTTGTTTGATTCTGGTTCTACGCATTCATTTGTATCTGTGTTGTTTGCTGAGCATGCTAAGTTGAGACTAGAGCCTCTAGGTTTTGAGTTATCTGTTGCAACTCCTTCGGGAGTTAGTATGTTAGCTAGAGATAAGATTAAGGATGGCCGGATCGAGATATCCGGAGAGTTGCTTGTAGCCACACTCATAGTTCTGCCTATGAGTGGTTTTGATGTGATTCTTGGTATGGAGTGGTTAGCTGCTAACCACGCGTTGATTGACTGCCACCGGAAAGAAGTGGTGTTCAGGCCACCTGGTCGGCCTAGTTTTAAGTTTCGTGGAGTCCAAGGTGGAGTCTGCCCGCCAATGGTGTCAGCTGTGAAAGCTCGTCGTTTGCTAGCTCATGGAGCTTGGGGTTACCTAGCCAAGTTGTCTGTGGAGAGCCGTCCCTTGCTGACTGTCGATCAGGTGCCGGTCGTGCAGGAGTTCGCGGATGTGTTTCCTGAGGAGTTACCGGGGTTGCCCCCAAAGAGAGAGGTTGACTTCATTATTGAGCTCGAGCCAGGGACCCTCCCTATCTCGAAGGCTCCGTATCGCATGGCGCCAGCGGAGTTAAAGGAATCAAGATTTGATTGCAGGAGATGTTAGACCGAGGGTTCATCCGTCCGAGAGTGTGTCCCCGTGGGAGCACCGATTGCATTTGTGAAAAGAAGGATGGTTCTATGCGCTTATGTATTGATTATCGCGAGCTTAATAAGGTGACGGTGAAGAATAAGTACCCGTTGCCCCGTATTGATGACTTGTTTGATCAGCTTCAGGGAGCTTCCGTGTTCTCCAAGATAGATTTGAGATCCGGTTACCATCAGTTGCGGATCAGGGATGCCGACATTCCTAAGACAGCTTTCAGGTCCAGATATGGTCACTATGAGTTTGTGGTTATGTCGTTTGGATTGACCAATGCCCCAGCCGCGTTCATGGACATGATGGATAGGGTGTTCAAATCATTTTTGGGACTTCGTCATTGTGTTCATTGACGATATTCGATTTATTCGAGGTCTAAAGAAGACCATGCAGAGCATCCGAGGCGAGTATTGGCGGCTTTGAGGGAAAACCGGCTTTATGCGAAGTTTTCCAAATGTGATTTCTGGTTGGAGCAGTGGCCTTCCTAGGCCACGTGGTTTCGAGAGATGGTATAGCCGTGGATCCCGCGAAGATTGAGGCCGTGAGTTCATGGGCCAAGCCGACTTGATTGCCGAGATTCGCAGCTTTACTGGTTTGGCGAGTTACTACCGTCGGTTCGTCAAGGACTTTTCGGCTTTAGCCTCGCCTCACTCGTCCGACGAGGAAGGGTGTCGAGTTTGTTTGGGACAGCAGTGTGATGAGAGCTTTGCGTGCTCAAGCGTAGTTTGACTTCAGACACAGTGTTGGCGATCCGGAGGGACAGTGGTTTCGTGGTCTGATGATGCTTCCAAGTTTGGATTAGGTTGTGTGTTGATGCAAAGACGGAAGGTCATTGCCTATGCTTCCCGTCATTTGAAGCCGTATGAGCGAGAACTACCCGACTCATGATATGGAGTTAGCAGAGTGGTGTTTGCACCGAAGATTTGGAGGCATTACGTATGGTGAGCGGATTCGAGATGTTTACCGATCACCGAGCCTCAAGTATCTGTTTACTCGTAAGGAGTTGAATATGAGGCAGAGGAGATGGTTAGAGCTGGTAAAGGATTATGACTGCGAGATTTTGTACCATCCGGGTAAAGCCAATGTAGTGGCCGATGCTTTGAGTAGGAAGACGTCGCACTCCGCGCGGCGTTGTTGAGTTCAGCCCGATTTGCTTGAGAGAGAGTTCGAGCGGGCCGAGGTTGCGATGTTGTTGGGTGAGGTTACCGCCAGGGTAGCTCGATTGACTGCTTGTGCGTCGATTAGGCAAATGGATTATAGACGGCCAGTTGGGTGACCCGCACTTAAGAGATTGGTTGATGTGAGTTAGTGCCGACGGTGACTTTGACTTTGTATATTCACGAGACGGTGGGTTGACTTATAGAGGCCGGTTGTGTGTTCCGGACATTGCGGGTTTCTGAGCAGAGTTGCTCTCGAGGCCCACAGATTCCCCTTTGCTTGGCACCCGGGTACCAAGATGTATCGAGACCTTAGCGAGACCTTTCGGTGGATGGGAATGAAGAGAGATGTGGCGAGTTTGTCGGTAGGTGTCTCACTTGTCGGCAAGTGAAGGCACCCAGCAGAGGCCAAGAGGTTTGTTGCGCCATCGAGTGTACCCTAGTGGAAATGGGAAGAGATCTCCATGGACTTTATCTCTGGTTTTCCAAGGACTCGAGGAAGTTCTCTCGATTTGGGTGATAGTCGACCGTTTGACCAAGAGCGCACACTTCATTCCCGGTAGAGAGACACTTATACCGTGGAACAATGGCGCAGATTGTTTTTGGAGCAGAACATCCGTTATCATGGTGTGCCGGTGAGGATTGTGTCCGATCGTGACTCGCGGTTCACTTCTCGTTTCGAGAGCGCTCGAAGGGTTTGGGCACAGAGTGCGATTTTCAGCCTGACTTTTCACCCTCAGACGGATGGTCGACCGAGAGAGTGAATCGATTCTCGAGGATATGTTGAGGGCTTGTGTGTTGAATTTCCCAGCGATTTGGGACGAGATCTGTACTTGATGGAGTTTTTGCCTATAACAACGATTACGATCTACGATCGAGATGGCTCCATTCGAGGCTTTGTATGGTAAGCGTTGTTCGGTCCCCCGTGTTCGGGAAGAGGTTGGTGATAGACGAGTTTTGGGTCCCGAGATTCATGCAGATTGACCAATGGTGCGATCGAGAAGATTAGAGCTCGTATGTTGGTATTTCAGAGCAGCGAGAAGAGTTACGCCGATGTTCGGCGCCGAGATTTGGAGTTTGAGGTTGGTCGGCATGTGTTCCTTAAGGTTGCTCCGATGCGAGGTGTTACGAGGTTTGGTAAGCGTGGGAAGTTGAGTCCCCGTTTTGTTGGTCCGTTTGAGATCCTAGAGAGGATTGGCAAAGTTGCTTACCGATTAGCCCTACCTCCGTCACTATCGGCGGTGCATAGTGTTTTTCATGTATCGATGTTGAGGCAAGTATGTGCCGGACCCGTCGCACATTGTGGACTTTGAGCCTTTGCGGTGAATGAGGATTTGAACTTCGAGGAGAAGCGGTGAGGATCCTTGCCTTTGAGACCAAGACGTTGCGTAATCGCGAGATTCGTTTAGTAAAGGTTCGATGGAAGAGTCGGGGTTCGAGGAAGCCACTTGGGAGCGGGAAGACGAGATGAGGTTGCATTACCCCGAGCTATTTTGTCTTAAGGACTTTCGAGGACGAAAGTCATAAAAGGAGGGAATATTGTAACGACCAGTTTTTCTTCCGGTCTTCCGGTATGCCCTAGGGGTAATTTGGTAATTTGGTCGGGCCGTCGGGTCGTTTGTGTCTTTTCGATTACTAAAATTATTGGATGGTTTTGTAGGTTTTTGGAGGGCTTGTGGTTTGGTTTGAGCAAGGTTGATGCAAAAGTAAAAATAAAGGAATTTGTCTTTGCAATGGGGTTTGAACCCGGGTCTCTGGGAAGCTTGTAGAGATGTGTGCCAATTGAGCCATTAGGTGCTCTTGTTGCTCTTTTCGCATCACATCTTAGTTAACCTTGGATTTTGGAGTTTTGGTGCATTTGGTTAAATGAAATAGATTTAGGTTTATTCCACCTTCTTCTCCAAATCTCCTCTTGGCGCACAAGCTCTCCTCTCCATAGCCCTTGCCGATTCTTCATCCTTGCGACTCACTTGGATCGTTCCTCATCATTCGGTAGGTATAGATCTTCCTCTTCTTCTTCTCATCCGTTTGGTGTGCTTTTGGCCAAGTGAAAAGAGGTGTGTTGTGTGTGTTTGTGTTGATTGCGCCACGGAGAGAAGCCCGGCCAAGCGGTGCACAGATCCAATGAGGATCGTGGATCGCTCTGTCGCGACCGCCTTGCCGCCGCGAGACGCCCTCGATCGGCGGTGCACGAGATCCGGCCGAGGATCGCAGATCGCTCGTCGACGCCCCAGTGTCTGCCGCCCAGATCGTCGCCGTCGCACCGCCTTGTCGCGACGCCAGTCGCGCCGAGGGAAAACCATCGCCGAAGTCGCCGCGCCGTCGACGCCTACCGAAGTTCGCCCATTGCACGCGCGATCGCCCCATCGCGACGCCCGCGCGGTGTCGCGCGCCCGCGCCGTGTCCGCTTGCCGAACCGCGCGCCGCACGCCAAGGCGTTCGCGCGTGCGCGTCCTCGCCGAGCAACTCGCCGTGTCCGCATCGCACGCCACGCCGCGCCGTGCTGCGTGCCGCTTGCTCGCCGAGTCCCGTCTGTCGTCGCGCGCATGGCCGCGCCCAGCGCCCATCGCGCAAGCAGACGCGCCAGCTCGGCCGTGCCGGCTGCGCCGCAAGAGCGCTTCTTGCTTCGTGTCGCGGTGCGTGTGAGTGCCCCGAGCCGAGCCTCTTTGTTTTATTATATTTTTAGGGATATGGTTATGATTGTTACCATGTTTGTAGGTTCTCGATAGCTAGCTCGGAAGTGTTCGCAGACCTAGGAATTTTTGTGTAGAAGTCTTCCGACCAAGGTAAGGATTTCTTACAGGGGTTGTGTGGACCTGCGATGTTCTATGTGATTGATGTTGTATGTTTGTTTGTGATTATCGCATGTATAGTTTAGGTGCTCATTTCAATTCTCGGTGGCATGACTTCGTATGTTGTTCTTTCATGTTAGTCCATGCTAGGTTGTTCCGTTTCGCATGCTCATATTCATTCTTGTTACGTAGTACCATGCTAGGTCTGCTTTGTATTCTTTCGAGCACGTATTGGATTGTTTGGTTGATTGTTAAGGCGGAGTTAGAATTGGGGTAGATAGCATCATCGGGCCCGATGCATAAAGTATCTTGCATCTATGGCAAGGACGTTCGAGACGATTCTCCGTCCTTGGCCCCCGTGAGGGATTAGCTATCCCAACCGGTAGGGCCCGCAATCTTGGGTGAGGGTGGTAGTCTAAGCGATACCCCAACAGCGGTCGGGATGATGACTTGGCAATGCCTAGTCCCGGCGGCAAACACGTCCTCGGCGTGTTCGGGCAAGAGCCCTTGATTGCCACTGTTAAGGTAAGGACGGCTTCTGGTGTAAGCCTACCATGACCCGTTCCTTAGCCTCAGTGCGGTGGTACAGGTGACATAATTCACGTGTCCAGTCTCACACCCCTATGTCGGTGACACCGATCCGAGATTTAGTTAGGCGTGGTATCCGGATATGGGCGGCTTGCCACTAGACCCGGCACCCCCATAGTTCTGTAGAAGCACGCGGTGCATGCTTACGCTCATTACTGGCGTCGACCGGAGAGAGCTCCTCGGGATCTTGAGCTAGTGCACCTTTTCGTATCGACATGTAGACAAGCCGAGGCCGGGACTTGTTCCCGTATAGCGCGTATAGTGTGTTGTGGTATTTCCGGACTAAGACCCTGAGTTGGCATCCGAGGTCCAAGTGTGGACTTAGTTATGTGCTCCGCTCTGTGTTTGTACTCATAGCTTGCATACATTCTTCTAGATGATCATGTATATCGTATTGTACCCCGGTTGGGGATTCTTACTGGGTAATTCGTTACTCACCCTTATTCTGTGGTTTTCCACAGGTAATCAAGGCGGGAGACAGGATGGGTGAAGGAGGAGGCGTGATCATGGAATCCTGCTTCATCATCTCGACCATTTTATTTTATCATGACTCTTGACTTTTGTTATTTCCCCTGAATGCATGTAGACGGGCACAGAGCCCCAGGATGTTTTCTTACGTTTTATGGATTCCAGCATATTTGTACTTGTGGATTGTCTAAATGGTTTAAATAAATCTCTGATCAGAGTATGCTTTTAGAAATGTATGTTTCGGTTGTTGAATGTTTCTGTTTTTACTTGGGATCCGAAATATATTTTTCATAATGTCTTTTAGTTTCAATACATGCATTGGGGTAAAGGCCCATTTAGAGCCCCTTTTGGGTCGGGTCTTTACAATTCTTGACCGATAGCAAGGAGTGACTAGGGAACCAATTCAAGATGATGGATTTGGGAAAACTATCATTCATACATGGGATCAAAGTTAGAAGTGATCAATTCAATAGAATCCTAACCTTGTCTTAAACATTTTGCATAGACAAAATGGTTGTCAGATATGCGATGCAGAATTCTGAAAAGGGTTAGTTACCTTTTAGGCATGAGATCACATTGTCTAAGGATCTATGAAGTAAGACGCCTCAAGAGATTGAGGAGATGAGACAGACTCCCTATGCTTGGACAGTGGGAAGACTATGTACACTATATTGTGTACAAGGCCGTACATATTCAACTCGGTAGGCATTGTCAATAGATATAAGTTATGCCCAATATTGGATCACTAAACAAGAGTTAAGAATATTCTGAAGTATCTATGGAGAACAAGAGTTTACATACTTGTGTATGGTCGTAAGAATGTGATCCTTAATAGGTACACAAACTCTAATTTTTAGACTCATGAGGAGTATAGGAGATCAACATTAGGACTAGTGTTCACCCTTCACGGAACAACAATAGTTTGGAGAAGCATCAAACAAGGATACATTGTAGACACGAATTTGGAAGCTAAGTATGTGGTCTGCTGTTGAGCAAAGAAAAGAGGTTATATGGCTGAAACTTCCTTAAAGATTTGGATGTGGTTTCGCGTATGGATAAGCGAGTCGGTTTTTTATTGTTACAACAACGGGGTTATGGCTAACTCCAAGGAACCTGTCATAAAAGATGGAAGAATATAGAGAGGAAATATCATCTCATTCGATAGATAGTGCAAAGAAGCAAAGTGGTTGTCACCAAGATTGACATGAATGACAATGTTGTTGATCATTTTACAAAGTTTATCTCTACTAGAGTATTTGAGGGTCATCTAAGGCGTCTCCTACGGTCGAGAGCAAGTGCGGGCTAAATATTTTGGTCAACATGTTTAGGCTTGTTAGGACTTAGTGCAAGTGGGAGATTGTTAGGAGTTGTGCCCTAACGGCGTATGGTTTGTAATTACAGAAATCGCGCTAAATGAGAGGAAAATTGGAGGAAGAATTAGAAGTAGTGGTTTGTAATTTTAGCCCACGTTTTCATATCGTCAGCTAAAAGAGACTTCAGGTCACAAAAATGAAAAAATATGAAAACCAAAATATATTGGCCAATAGTTATTGAAATGTATTTAAGCCAATGTTTTTTTAATTCATCAATTAATATCCATTAAATTATATTATTTTTAACTCATATTGACGGATTATTAACAAAACCATCAATTAATAAATTTAAAAAAAATTAAAATATCTTATTAGCTTATGTATGAGAAAATATGTGGTTATATTTAGGATTACCTGATGGTTTTTGTAAACCATCGGTTATATTTTGAAATACCAGATATTTAGGATTACTCGATGGTTTCTGTAGACCGTCGGCTAATATTCTTTTTATTTGACTATTGATTTTTTGAAGGTTAAAACTCGTCGACAGTTAATGAAGACTTTTCTAACCTATTGGATGTGATTTGAAGTTTGAAAGTCTTAGACTTTAAATCTAATCAAACGGATGCACTTTAAATCCTTATTGAGCAAAGAACAATGCAAGGAAGAAGGATTAATAGAAAACAATACTGAAGGAGGATGGTATTCAAAAATCTCGTGCAGCTTGCGAACAAATTTCCTCTTGTTTGTCAAAATGAGAACAATCCTTCATTTTCATAAGCTTAAAACAATCCCCACCAATACACGACTTCCATGCTAGTCTATGGCTTGAACATAAATAGAATAAGAAAATGAAGAGAAGTTGAAGATGAAAACGTAATTCGTTGCTGGTCAAGGAGAAATCGAAGAAGGTGAAGTATATAAATCAAAACAGATGAAGAAGGGAGGGCTTTGAGCAAGATGAATTATCCGAAGGGAAGGGGATTGGAGAAGATATATGAAATCTCGAGCATATCTATTTGAGATTTCCAAAATAGCCCATCAATAAATGTGTAGTTTAATTTTAGCTTTGAGATGCATGTCCACACTATACAATAAAAACACATTAGATCTAGACAAGAAAACTTAGAAAATTTGAGAAATGCGCATAGGTGAGGCAGAGGTACTTATAAAACAACTCCAATGCTTTATCTTAACACAAATAATTTAGTCGTGATACAGATTTATAGAATGAAGAATTACTTTTTAGATTACACCTTCCTTTCCGAGATAAGATAAAATTTCATCTCAAATTAAGTTACATGGATCAAAATGTGTTTTTCTCAACTATATTTGGTGAATACCACCCAAAACTATTTACTTGATTTGGTTTATGTGACCAAATCATAAGGGTCTTAATTTAGTTTTATTCTTTCTATGTCTCGATCTAAAAATAGAATTGTTAAAAAAAGTAAGTAAACCTTGTTAAAATAAGGTGTGCCATTGGAATGGTAGAGAGTAGAAAATTAGTGATATATATTTAAAGGATTTGATCTAAGAAGAGAAAGATATAACAACAAAAATAGAAAATAATGGAGAGTTGCAGACAATCGGCAAAATGGGCATTCATGGTGTGGCTGGTTCTAGGCTCGCTCGCAATGGCTAAGTCAACTAAATTCACTGAGTGTATGCGTAACTGCATCAACCCTGCAATTCTATCTTATGATCCCAACACAAAGCTCACTTCTCACGAACATAGTAAAATGGGATGCGAGATTATAGGCGCGTATGCACTCTGTATCAATGTCAACAATACAGAAAATTCAGGTTCCAAACTTTTTAAGTTAATATTGTTTTCATTCCTTTACTCTTTTGTTACACTTAAAGACTTAGTTTAAAGTTAAAATTAGTCTATATTGTTTGTTGATTATCATAATTTTAATATATTTCTAACATTTAGAGAAAAAATATAATAGAGATTGTTTCTTTATGAATAAATTGAATTCTTCAAATTTTATTTAGGTTTTTGCATGTTATTTCTAAACATTAATCCTTCAACCATTTTCTTGTTAAATAAGTCATAAATTTTGGTAAGGACACAAGGTTTAGTAAAAATAATTTTAATCCATGTAATTATTTTTTAATATTTTTTTATTGTACTTAAAGGATAAGTTTGAAGTTTATTTAAAGAAATTGATTTAATAATATTCATTATTATTATATGTAAAATGAAAAAATATGAATTTATGTTTTAAGTTTATGGAGGATAAATGAGTAGAGTAATTATTTTGTAAATAAATCTAAACACAAAAATTAAATTTAACATAATTTATAAGAACCAAAATTAAATGTTTAAAATTTTATTGGCCATAATAGATAAATTCTAAAATACTAAGATTAAATTTATATTTCGATTAATATTGTATGTGGTTTAAAATAAGACTAAATGTTTACAAATTTGCAGGACTTCAACATATTTAAATGACACTTTTAAAAAGTTCATAAATTTTATTGGACAAAAAGTTTGAATTTGAAAATTTATTACGTCGAAGCTTTTAATTTATTTTGAGTTTATCTAAATTTAAATTTTTAGATATTAATAATATAAAAATAAAAAAAAAGGCTTATCTCTATTATTTGTTTCCCTAAGAATTTTACTTGAAAAAATAAATATATAAAAAAGTTATCATTCAAAGTAATATAGATCTCTAATAAAATTCTATTGATATGTCTCCATTTTATAATTGAATGTGACATTTTCTTTTCGTTGATCGTAGTTGTCGAGAAAGTGAAGGACTGTAAGAATGTCGTCTCCAAGTCATGCTCCCTCAGCCATTGATCATAAAAATGAAGTCATTAAAAAAATATACAGTTTATTCATTGTTTTCTTTGCTTTATAACATTTTTTTTTAAATAAAACTATATTGTTGTTTTAATTTCTTTATATACTACATAAGCAATGTTTGAGAGTTTGTTATTTTATTATAAATTTTCTCATTTAGTTTAACCAATTAATTTTGAATGTTTTAATAATTCATTCATTGTTAGTCTATGTTCGTTTATTATTAATCAATTTACCATTTTCTAAAAAAGAAAGTGTACATTAAACATCAAAGAGGTAAATGACTAAATTAAAATGTTTTAAAAACTATAGATCATAATGTCTTAATGTCACGAGCTAAACAAGTTTTGTCTACAATCAAGCGCCCATGACTTTTAGGACAAAATTATTAAGAAGTTATCCAACATGTATAAAATTAATGTGTGTGTATATATATATAATTAATGAGTATATATGTGTATGTGTATATCAACCAAAGAACACCTCACTTTAATTAATATTCTTAATGAATGTATCAATTATTTATGATTATTGTTTCTAAAGAGTATAGACAAATTTGTTAAGACATCATATCTATATCCTATTAGGGTTTACATAGAATATATTTTTCACAAAATTAAAAGAATCATATATAGCTAGTTTGCAAGTTTAATCGATAACAATAAGTATATTCATGGAATCATTTTAAAGTCGATTGTGTGTAATACTCAACCAACTAGAGGAATCACTCAATCAATCTAAGTGTGCGCCCAGACAAAGAAGTCATGAATTTAAATTTTTTACCTTTAATTATTACTCTATTTTAACGAAAAATAGGAAAAGAAATAAGAACTTTCATATATATGAAGATAAAATTGATAAAATATTTACAAAGCTAAAAAAAAAAACAAAAATAAGTAATAACCAAACTTTGTAAAAAAAATTACAAAAAAAACTAAATATAAATTTTTGCCACAAATATTACCACAATAAAAAAAATAATTACATATCATTAACTAAAATAAACTTGACTTGTTACAATATACCAACCTTAAAAGAATTTCCATCCTTAAAAGTTTAGCTAATATATAATAACTTTTAAATAAAATACTGAATTTCTCTCGTTGCTACTTTAATCCTTTGGTTTCTCTACAATACTTTAAAGTGTAACACTGAAGGATAAAGACTTACATCTTAAAATAAGTCTCACATTTGTAGCTTGGGACAACTTTACTCATAATAATTTCATTCTTGGAAGAATTTTTTATGAACATGTTTTTCTTGTCTCCAACATTATGCACAAGTCTACCATATGAGTTTGTGATAGTCTTTAGTGATATATTTTACTTAGTTAAATCATAGCATTACTCTTTCAATCACTTTAAAACTAGCATAAATGTAGAATTAAATAGCTCTTGCACCAAATAACTGATATTCAAAATGTAAAAATGGTTAGCAAAACCATCTATCTCATCATTTCCAAACTCTCATATTTAACTGTTTAAAATTAAAAACTTTCCGCCAATTTTAACTCTTTCAATCATTGTGATCTTTTTCCATTTCTCTAAAGAGTATTTGGTGAAAGTTACTGGTTGTCACAAAAGTCTTTAACACCTTATTCTAACAACACATATTAATGTATTTAAAAATTAGAATATTCTCAAGGTAGAAACAACCCTAAATTTTTTTATATACTTTCCAAAAGAAAAACATTAGAAATCTCTTCTTTTTGTTTTCAACATTGAATGTTGATAACTCTCGGTTAGAGAGTTACTTAGTCCTTAGTTAAGGTATTTTTAACAAAGACTCGAGCATTATTATCTTAAGATAGTTAACTATATTTCAAATATAATGCATGTAGGATTAGAGGTTAGGATTAGAAGCAAAGGATTATAAAGAATCTTTTGTACTGAAAATTATAATGTTTGAAGCTTTTTAATTGGCGATTTAAGGACGGTTGTCTCACTGATGGTTTATTACCATCGCATTCAATCCTCATAGATGAGGGAATTCCAATTTATAAAGTATTTGTAATTATTTTTTAATTCTCGCTTGATTAAAGTTGAATATTATTAAGAGAAATTGAGCTAAATATTCAATTTGTCAAATAGATTTAAAAACCTATTCTATTATGAAATGGTAGATATCCATAACATAACAATCCACATGAGTTATCAACCCCTCCCATAAATCCTATAAATAGGATGGTGTGAAGCATTTAGAAATACAACTCAACAATAGAGAACAACTCACTTTTCTCTCTACTTTGTTCTTCTTTATTCTTGTTGTTCTTTGTTATTTTATAACACGTTATCAGCACGAGTCTCTACCACCTCGTTCGCTACAGAAAAGTTCTTTACTTTTTTTTTATGATTTGTGTTAAAACATTCTATGCGTACAATGTATATGAGTTCAACAACTCGCATATATACATTAAGCAAATTTTGATCATTGATCATTTTTATTTTGTTGTTAGTTCATATGTTGCTCATAATTTTATATACTATCGTATTTGTTCCATGTTTTTATGTTGCTCTTGATTTTATATGATATGCTCAAAATGTTAACTATTTGGCATAGTTGTAAAATTGAATTCTTTCCGTTGTCTACAACTTATCTCTTGTATATATTGAACTTGAAATTATGTAGTTCAAATAATAAATTCGAATGTGTTCATTCTCATTATATATATGATGATTTTGACTTAAAAAAAAGATTACATCATCAACTCTAATTATGGGTGTTTTATATAGGTTGGTGTATTTAAGATGAGCAAAAGAAAACATCTCTACGTGGAAACTAATATAGAAGTTAAATTAGTTAAATTTATGTGTTACGTATTTTGTAGTAATTAAATTTATTGAAAGAAGTTATTTGATAAAATTTTCATTTTATATATAGAGAGCATGTTTATGTATATCTATCAATAACATGCATTATAAACACAATACTAAAAGGTAGAAAGAGTTTCTACATCAACAATGTTTAAGTGCATGATGTTAATAATTCTTGATTGAATGCACTTGAAGTTGCGAGATTTCAAATTGAGAATTGCTCATTTTGATTAGATGCACATAGCGTTGTGTAGGTTTTAACAAGAAGTGCTCACTTGATATATGGACTTATAATAAGTGCACATCATGAATAAATAAGTGATTCTAAAATAATGACCAAATTTCAAAAGAGATTCCTAAACTCCGATTCAAAGCATTACCGATGTAACACTACCTATTAAACATGCGAAATAGACTTAGGTTATTTCCTCTTCCAATTGGCAACCTATTAGTTTGTGTGGAAAGTCGATCGACACTCACTATTATAGTGATGCACCTAAGTTAAATGCTCTAGATGAACCCTTCCAGTTTCTTCCTACGACATGCTACTAAGATTCACTTTCTCCTTGTTTTTCCCTAATGAAGGTAGTTCATGATATAGACACATAACACAAAACAATATATGGAAAACATATTAGAATTGTATTACTGAAGTAAAATGAGTCTAACAGTGAAATAAAAGAAAAAACAAATAAAAAACTTGTCATTATCTCGGTCTAGTCTCTGAACTCCACTGGAAAGAAAGAACATAGAAAAGACCAAACCTCCTCTCTATTACACAAATAATCTATTTATATGACTGGTCGTTAAATTTCTGAATCTTCCAGAATGGCACGAATCAATCATTGCAATATTTTCTCCTTTTTTTTCTTGTAAAATGTGTTTTAATTTGTCTAAGGTAGGAATCCTGCGATTTCAGCAATCCGTCTCATAATTTGTCTAGTTAGTCAACTTTACTGTTTGTCGGACAATTCCTTCCTTTTTACTTGAAGTGCTTACGCCTTCGTCTCCCGAAGCTTTAATTGCTCACAAGCTCGCATCTAGAGTTAAAATGTTATTAGATAAAAGATAATTGTATAAGTTATGTATGAAGAGTATAAAGAATTTTAACAATAAAACTAGGATAAATTGATAACTTATTGTATAGAAATTAAGAAAGTCCGACATTTTGAGAAACAACATGCCAAGAACCCATGTCTCGGTGATATAATTTCTCATTCATAGGATTTTGATCACTTCGCGTCAAATAGGATACTACAATGCGACCAACGCTTCGGAGGATGCAGATTAGGAATATCTTATTTTGGTAGAATTGCTGAAATATAGGAAAAACTTTTATCTTGCCATAAAAGATAATAACAAGCTCATGAATCTTCGAATGATCATGCTTGGGCTACAAGGAAGAAAAACACTTATACATACGTCAAGAATCGATGATCAACTCGTACTAGCACAAAGGTGTGTCAAAGTCCAGAGATCGCAAGTGACGACAAAATCAGTTCTTCAGCAACCCATTTTATCTTCTTTGTCTATTGGTTTTTTCATCGCTTTTCTCTATTGCCTTCATAGATCCTTGTGCTTCTGTTGAAACTCTTAGAATTAGGTTGTAACACAAACATGTGGATTTTTTAATACAGATGTTTGTTTTTAGATATTTTCTTCCTTTTCACATTCTCATGCATATTTACTTCTTAATCAAGATGCATGATAAGCAAAGGTTAAAGCTTGAATAAATAGTTAACTGCAATTTATGAAAAAGGAAGATGTGTTAATACTTACGGTGGTTGCTTTAATTAGTGATGAGATATTTTAGTGCAATATAATGAAGATAAATTCATAAGAGTAAGATACTACTAATATCCTACGCTCTAGAATCGCATTTACACAAGTATACACAGTCAAAATTGCAGCAAGTGGTAACTATTATTTTATCGTTCTCTATAGGGAATTGATAATTAACAAGTGTTATCTTAAGAGTCAGTACATATAAGAAATAAGTTCAATTGGTTTTTGGCTTTTATCTAAAGTAACAAAATAATTAAAAGTTAGAAGATGTATTGAAACGATTAAGATTAAATTCATGATAAATACTTGTAAGACTATTAGTATAATTTTCGAAAAAAAAAGAAAAAGAAAAAGAGAAAAAAGAGAGAAAAGAATTGTAAGAACCCGACTCTAAAAATAGTCCTAAACCTTGTTCTTACTGAGCATGCATGAATGTAAAAGCATTTAAAACAAATGAGACATCTCTGTAAATGAAAATATCTTTAAATTAAAATCCTCCAAACATAAACCTGTGAAAATAGTAAACAAAGGTCCTGGCCAGTAATTTCGTTTAATCATCCAAAAATAGTTTAAAAAAACATAATGCAAATCCTCCTATGGACTCCGTGCCCAACTACATGTTGAATCAAATAAAGACATAAAACATAGACAGAGCGACGGCGGCTCCTATGATCAATCGGCTCCTTAGCTAGCCGTTAGGTCTTTGTCCCAAGTTACCTGGTTGAAAAACCACAGAAAATAAGGATACGCCATTCTACATGCTAAGCCATTACAGTCAGTTCAGACAAACCCTATCCACTAACATGCTTAATCACAACATATGAATTCAGGGCATACATCATACAAGAACAGGTCAAATAAGCATACAGGATTAGGACATAAGCATTAGCAAAGTAGCATCCAGATAACCTACACAAACCTATCCACTTACAGTATATATAACAAACAACCTGCACAAGCCTATTTCACTAACAGTATATATAACAGACAACCTGCACAATCCTATCCACTAAAAGTATATATAACAGACAACTTGCACAATCTTATCCACTAACAGTATATATATAACAGACAACCAAGAGACATCAAAGCCAAGCGCAGGGTCCACACAACCCCGGCAAGAAACCCTTATCTGAAAAGTAGAGATACACAACAATAGGAAAATGATCCTCGAGCTGCAGAATCACACAAGCAAACCAATCAAACAACAACAACCAATTTAATCACAACACCTAAGAGTAAGCAACCAAAACAACTCTCCCTAGAGTTAGGGTTTACCCAATCCAAGAACCTCCAAGCTCGGCAGCAACAAGGTTCGACTCGACAAGTGCACTCCTCGGCCTCAAAGCTTGGGCTTGTGTGTAGGTGACAAGGAAAACCCTCTAGACAATGAAGTGTTTGCAAGCTTGCTGGTTGCGGAAATGTAAGAACCCGACCCAAAACATGGTCCTAAACCTGGGTTCTCAATCAGCATGCAAGTTAAATATGATAACAAGCGGTTTAGTGCTCATATTTAAAAACTCTTCAAAACATATGAGAAGGGGGAACCCTTAAAACATAACCAACAATTTTCATTTAAACAAACCAACGAAATAAAACAAGTCTGGCCAGTGTTTATAAAAGCATACAATACAATTTAAACAGCTTTTAAACAATGTTCCCCTAGGACTCCTGTCCATCTACATGCTGAATAAACAATGCAATAATAAATGACAGAGTGCCGGAAGCTCCCATGATCAATCAGCTCCCTCCGCTAGCCCTTCTGGTGTTGTCCCAAGTTACCTGAAAGATAAATAAGGGTGAGTATAAACATACTCAGTAAGAATCCCCAACCGGGGTACAATACGATACATCAGTCATCTAGCACCTCAGCATGCAAGCAAACAACTATCAACACAGATCATAGCTCAACGAGCTCACAATGCAAGATCTGGAGTCATCGGAAGTCTCCTACTTCCGGCCTAATGATTGGTTCTCGTAACCAATCCCAGGACATCACCGAGGTCTCTTTCACTCGCGGGATTGATCAGCTCAAAAACTGATCCCAAGAATGTTCTCAAGGGCCTCTTTGCCCTTGCTAATAATCTGGACTTACGGGAGAGTACCCAAAGTCTGGCTCTAAACTGGAAGGAATGGTGTACTCACGACATTAGCCCGGGGGACCTCTCCGAACCGGCAACTAACGCGTGTGCGCGCACACCGCATGCTGTTGCAACCGGCGTAAATGTAGGGGCCTAAGGACAAACTACGCGGGCCAGGTATGCATGCCTAAGACTCGGAAGCGGTGTCACACATCACAGTAGCGCGAGGCCCTCGGCGCTGATCTGTGCATCCTGAACCACCGACCTGAAGCTAAGAACCGGCCAAGGTAGGCTTACACCGTTGGCAGGGTTCCGCTCTAGCAGGCTACAAACTAGGCTTATGCCGATGTGGGTAGCTAAATCCACATCGGCGGTCGGGGGGGAAGCAATATACGGTATGCTACGCACACTTTACTCCCGACCAGAGCTAAATCAATGTAACGACCCAGGTTTTCATCCCGGTCTTCCAGGTATGCCCTAGGGGTATTTTGGTAATTTGGTCTGGCCGTCAGGGCCGTTTATGTCTTTTTCCAGTTGCTAAAATTATTGGATGGGTTTATGTAGGTTTTTTAGGCTTTGTGGATGGGTTTGAGCATGGTTAGATGCAAAAGTAAAAATAGAGGAATTTGTGTTGCAGTTGGGATTCGAACCTGGGAAGCTAGGAAGTCAGGTGGATGGTGTGGCCAGTTGAGCCACCAGGTGTTTTTGTTCCTCTCTCCGCAGCATATCTTGGTTAGCCTTGAGTCCTTCGGGTTTGGGGTGCATTTGATTAAATGAAAGGAAATTAGGTCTTTTGAGCTTCTTCTCCAAATAAGCCTTAGCCACCCAACCCTCTTCCTCAAGCTCCATTGTCGTGTTCTTCTTCCCGAGAGTCCTCCGAGCGTCGTTCTGGCCAGCCAAGCAACCCAGCCGACCAGCCCGGTTGATCAGCCCAGCCAGATCGCACCAGCAGCCCCATCATCGCCGCAGAGGCGCCCGGCTCAAAGAAGAAGTCTGCCGCGGCCAGCGGCCGAGGCTAGCTAGCAAACGCCCAGCCTCGCGTCGCCCAGGTCTGTCGCGCGCCCGTCGTTGCAGCCCAGTAGCGCCGCAAGCCCGCGTTCGCCCCATCCGCACGCCATCGCGCGCGCTAGACGCCATCCCAGCAGCAAGTCTGTCGCAGCCAGACGCCCGTCGTCGCAGACCCGCGCGCCGTCGTCGCGCCCCCCAGCGTCGCGCCCAGCGCTTGGCGTGTCGCGCGTTGCCGCTGTCGCGTCTAGCTTGTCGCGCTGCGCTGCGCTGCGCCGGCCGGCCGTCCGCAGCGTGCGCGTCGCAGCAGCTCGCCGCCCATCGCGCGCCCGTCGGCAGCAAGCAAGCGCCGCCGCCGCGCCCATCAGCGCCAACAGCAGCCTCGCCATGTTGTTCGCTTCGTCAGCGTGTCGGTAGCGCCGCGTGAGTTGCTCCCGAGCCGAGCCTTGTTTATTTTATTATATTTAGGTCTATGGATTGAGATTATTATTTTGTTTGTTAGGTTCTCGTTAGCTAGCTCGGGATCGATCGCAGCTTAGGATTTTGTGTGTAGTTGCTCTCCGGCGAGTGTAAGGATTTCTTACCGAAGTTGTGTGGGCCTGCGATATTATATGTGATTGTTGTTTGTATGCTTGTTTGTGTTTATAAGCATGCTTAGTGATAGGTGCTCTGTTCTAAATTCCCGACTGGCATGATTTCTTATGTTGCTTCTCATGTTAGTCCATGCTAGGTTGTTCCATTACGGCATGCTCGCTTTTATTCTTGCTTTCGTAGTATCATGCTAGGTTCGTTGTATCCATTGAGCACGTATTGGATTGTATTGGATTGTTTGTTGTTGTTATTATAGTTTAAAGTTCAGGTAGGTAGCATCATCCGGGCCGGATGCATAACTTAACTTGCATCCACGACAGGGACGTACGAGACGGTACTCCGTCCCTGATCCCGTTAGGGTTTAGCTAACCTTAATCGCTCGCCCTGCAATCTTGGGTGAGAGTGGCGGATCGTTAAATGCCCCAACGGTCGGGATGATGACTTGGCATTGCCTCGCCCCGGCGATCGGCACGTCCTCGGCGTGTTCGGCCGTAGCCCTTGATTGCCACCGATAGGGCAAGGGCGGCTTCCGGTGTAAGCCTACCATGACCGGTTCCTTAGCCTCAAAGTGCGGTGGTTGGTGACATAGTTCACGTGTTCAGGTCTCACACCCCTATGTCGCTGACACCGATCCAGAGATTTAGTTAGGCATGGTGATTGGACCTGGTGTAAAGACCCAGGTAAACTAACGGTCTCTAACCTAGATCCTTACTTAGCATGCATAAATGAAATCTGAAATCACTTATAGAGAGTACCAATTTAAAACTTTTCATTCAACACAAGAGAAGTTCAAGCATAAAATCCATTAAGCAAAACCAACAAGTAAAGTGACTGTTCGGTACTTTTAAGAAAAATCAAGGAAACAGTCCGAGAAGTCTTAAACAAGTTTTTGAATGAATGATATTCTAATGACTCCAGTCCAACTACATGGTAAACCAACAAAAACATAATAAAGTGAAATAGTCTCAGAGTTGGGCCGTCCATGATCATCCAAAGCAAAGATCCTCCTAGCCATCCCGCCGCCTCTGTCCCATGTTACCTAGTGGAAGGACACAGAAAAATAAGGGTGAGCAACGTATTACTCAAGAAGAATCCCCAACCGGGGTACAATACGCAAACATAGCATTTAGCACACCGACATGCAACCATACAATGACTTAGGACAAACCGGTTATTTAGGCTAAGAGCTAACACTGAGGTGGCTCGCCAAGGGCTTACAATTACAACCGCCCTAGGTTCTACACCGGATGCCCATCGAGGTCTTACACATACGGATGCCCATCGGGTCTTACACCTCAATCAATGATGCCCATCAGGGTCTTACACATACGGATGCCCATCGGGGTCTTACACCTTAATCAATGATTTCCATCGGGGTCTTACACATACGGATGCCCATCGGGGTCTTACACCTCAATCAATGATGCCCATCGGGGTCTTACACATACGGATGCCCATCGGGGTCTTACACCTCAATCAATGATGCCCATCGAGGTCTTACACATACGGATGCCCATCGGGGTCTTACACCTCAATCAATGATGCCCATCGGGGTCTTACACATACGGATGCCCATCGGGGTCTTACACCTCTAGCCATCAATCTTTGCACTGACGGGTCTTACACATCTAGGATGCCCTTCGGGGTCTAACTCCAGCTAGGATCTCAGAGATGCCCATCGGGGTCTTATACTCTCCAGCTACATACGGAAATAGTGCAGTGCCCATCGGGGACTTACCTACTTTTTAGATCACCTGCCAAGCACTAACATGGAACTAACAGATTATAATAGGAACACCAGCACAACACAAACCTGGAAGCAAGAGGAAATATGTAACCTATCCACTAGAAATTTATACAATCACAAGGTAAGACTTGCTAGCAATTATACGCAGGATCCACACACCCTCGGAAAGGAACCCTTACCTGGAAGCAAGCAGAGAAATATCAATCACACCCAACAAGTGACCCTCGAGCTTCTATGCAAACCCAAGCAACCAACCGAGAAGACAACAGGCTCGGCACCAAGCTATCACGGCCAGCGGGCTCTCGGCGGCGGCGTCGCGGCGGCAAGCAGCAGCGAGGGCTCGGTCGGTGGGGCGCTGGGCACTTGTCGGCCGCCGCCATCGCGCTCCGACGCAAACGCGCGAGACACGGCAAAGATCGGGCGCAATCGCGCGCACACGACGACGGAGCCGGGCGCTGGGCGCACGGACGCTGGCGTCTGAGTGACGCGCAGCGAGCTCGCGCTGGGGACGGCACGACGGATGAAATTTGGGTGACGCGGCGAGATCACGCTGGGACGGTGCGAAGGACGCGGCGGGCGCGCGGGGCTGGCCGCAACGGCCGCGATGGAGCTCGCTGCGCAGGTTGCTCGATGCAACTGAAATTTTGGCACTGCGCGCTGCCGAGGCAGAGCGACGACGACGCGATCACGCTGGGCCGGTGAGAAGGACGGCATCGAGCAAGGGCGACGACGGCGCTGGGCGGCGAGGCAAGGGGCTGGGCGACGGCTAGGGTGAGAAGGAGAGGGTGGGCGGCTAGGGTTTCCTTTTTCCTTCTCTTTTTCCTCTTTTCTTTTCCTTCCTAAAATTAAATCAACTTTGGAGAATCTCAAAATCCCTTCCCAAGGCTTCCCTCCTTCGAGTCCTAGCTGACGCTTTATTTTCCTTTAATTAAATCCAAGCTTCCAATTCCTTTAAGTCTAGGGCCCGAATCTCCCAAGGAACCCTTAAAAGAAATTTCCTATTTCTCCCCCGACCAATAAACCGCCAAAAACCTTAACAAATCCAACTGCTCCTGGAAACAATGCTACAAAAACCTTATCTCACAATTAACAGAAATCCGGGTTGTTACAATACTCCCTCCTTAGAAGACTTCCGTCCCCGGATGTCGCTGTACTAGAATAACTCCGGGTAGTTTCTCCTCATCTCCCCTTCCGACTCCCAAGTAGCTTCCTCAACTCCCTGATTCTGCCACTGCACTTTCACTAAATCAATGGCTCGGTTCCTCAAAACCTTTTTCTCGAATGCTAAGATCTCTATGGGTTTCTCCTCAAAGCTCAGGTCACTGTTCAACTGCAAGGGCTCAAAATCTATGATGTGCGAAGGATCTGCCACGTACTGGCGGAGAATCATAACATGGAACACACTATGCACTGCGCAGCCAGGACGGCGCGTGCAAACCGGTAAGCTACAGCCCCAACTCTCTCCAGAATCTCAAAAGGTCCAACAAACCTGGGGCTCAGCTTCCCCTTCTTACCAAACCTCAGAACTCCACGCATAGGAGCTACCTTGAGGAAGACATGCTGGCCAACTTCAAATTCTAACTCTCTACGCTTGACGTCGGCGTAGCTTTTCTGCCTGCTCTGGGCAGTCAACATACGAGCCCTAATCTTTTGGACCGCTTCGTTGGTCAATTGGAGCAACTCCGGACCCAAAACTTGCGTGTCTCCAACCTCTTCCCAAAAGACCGGGGATCTGCAACGCTTACCATACAACGCCTCAAACGGTGCCATTTGAATGGTTACCTAATAACTGTTGTTGTAGGCAAACTCCATCAAATATAAGTACTGGTCCCAACTGCCCGGAAAGTCTAACACACAGGCTCGCAACATATCTTCTAAGATCTGATTTACCCGCTCTGTCTGATCATCGGTCTAAGGGTGGAAGGCGGTACTATAGCTGCACTCTGTGCCCAATCCGGCCTGAAGGGCTTTCCAAAACCAGGACGTAAAACGGAAGTCTCGATCAGAGATAATCTTAACTGGCACTCCGTGGTACCTAACTATCTGCTCCAGGAACAACTATGCCCACTACTCCACGGTATAATTTATCCTACTAGGAATGAAGTGCGCACTCTTGGTCAACTTGTCGACGATCACCCAAATTTGTGCATAACCTCTGGGTGTCCTGGGCAGACCCGAGATAAAGTCCATGGTAATCTTCTCCCACTTCCACTGCGGCACCCCAAGTGACTGCAATAACCCTGCTGGTTTCTGCCTAGGTGCCTTCACTTGCTGACAAGTGAGACATCGACTGTAACTGTAAGAACCCGACCCTAAATACGGTCCTAAACCTAGGTTCTCACTCAGCATGCAAGTTAAATATTTCATCAAGCGGTTTAGTGCTCATATTTAAAACCTTTAAAAACTTTTAGAACGGGGAATGCTTAAAACATAATCAACAGTTTTGTTTAAGAAAACCAACGAAGTAAAACAAGCTCAGCAAGATATATATAAAACATTCAAAGCAGTTCAAACAACTTTTAATAATGTTTCCCTAGGACTCTGTCCATCTACATGCCGAACAAATATGCAAACAATAAAGACAGAGTGCCGTGGCTCCCATGATCAATCGCTCCCTCCGCTTAGCCGTCCGGTGTTGTCTCAAGTTACCGTGGAAAGCCACAGAAATAAGGGTGAGTATAAACATACTCGGTAAGAATCTCGACAGGGTACAATACGATACTTCAATCATCTAGCACCCTAGTATACATGTAAATGATTACCAACACAGATCATAGCTCGGCGAGCTTATAAGGCGCGAATCTGGAATCCTCGGAAGTCTCTTTCTTAGGCCTAATGATTGGCTCTCATAACCAATCCGGGACATCTCCGAGGGTCTTTCTCCTCGGCCAATTGATCACTCAAAAACCGATCCCAAAGATGTCCGACACCCTCGAGGGTCTTTCTCCCTCGACCATATGATCAGCTCAAAAGCCAATCCCAATGGGTGTCCTCAAGGGCCTCTTACCTCGCTATAACTGGACTATCGGGAGAGTACCCAAGTCCGGCTCTAAACAGGAAGGGCGGTGTACTCACGAACATTAGGCGGGAGCTCTCGAACCGGCGACTAAAGCGTGTCGCGCGCACACCGCATGCTCTTCTCGCAACCGGCGTAAAAATGCGGGGCCTAAGGGCAAACTACGCGGGCAGTACGCATGCCTAAGACTCGGAAACGGTGTCACCGAACACACAGAGTGCGAGGCCCTCGGCACTCATCTGTGCGGCTGTACCACCGACTGAAGCTAAGAACCGGCCAAGGCGGTGCTTGCACCGTTGGCGTGGTTCCGCTCTAGCGGAGCTACAAACTAGGCTTATGCCGATGTGGTAGCTAAATCCACATCGGGTCGCGGGGAAGCAAGCAATACGTTATGCTTCGCTCTACTCCCGACCGGTGGGGACAAGGTACGTTATGTCCGCTCTCACCTCTAGATGATGACAAATTTCTAACACACTAGCTAGAGTATAGAGTAAACGATTCTGGCTAAACATACATAATCATCATCAATCATACATAACCTAGCATGATACTACGAACTTAAAGCAGAATCTCAAGCATTTGGAAGAACAATCCTAGCATGGCACTAACATGTACAAACAAGCAAACATGCTAGCAGGAATGCAATCACAAGTCAGTCCCTATCCACTAATCATGTCCATAAAAGTAAACATGCATATAAGGCACATTCAAGAAAGCATCGCAGGTCCACACAACCACGGTAAGGAATCCTTACCGAAAAGCAGCGAAATAACCTTCACACTCTAATAATGACCCTCGAGCTTTAAAGCGAAACCGAGCAACCTAAGCATTTTAATAAAAACAACCTAATTAAATAAGCAAGTGACCAATGACCTAGGGCCCAAAGGAAAAAGTCTAGGGAATTACCGATCGAGAAGACACAAGGCCACGCCCCAACCCGCACACGGCGGCAAGGCGGTGTCCGTCGCCAGGACAAGCAGGTGCGCTGGGCCCTCGGGCGCTGCATCGGGCGCTGGCGCTGGCGCTGGCGCTGCATTTGGCGCTGGCGCGCTGGCGCTATCGGGCGCTGGCTGGGCGTCTTTGGCGCGGCAGGGAAGGGCGCTGGCGCTGGTTGCGTGATCGCGACGAGGGAGCAGCGCGCTGGCGGGCGGCGCGCGACGAAGCGGCACGCACGCAGACGCGCGGATGGTCTTTGGCGCGGCGCGCGGCGCGAAGCGACAGCGGAGCGGAGAGGCGAGCGGCGCGCTGGCGGCAGGCGCGCGCGTCGGGCGGTCTCAGTGCGGAAGCAGCGCGACGCGTCTGGCTGGGCGAGCGTGGCGGCCGGGCACGCTGGGCATGGGCTGGCCATCTTTGCGGCGGGCGGCGTGGGCTGGGCGGTGGTGGCGCGACTGCGCGCTGGCTGGGACGGCTGGCTGCCAGTGCGCTGGGGTGGTCTGGTGAAACTGGCTGGCTGTGCGCTGGCCGAGCAGTGAGTGAGCGGGGTGCGGCTAGGGCGGCTAGGGTTTCTTGGTGAGGTCGGCTAGGAGAGAGAGAGAGAGAGAGAGATTTTCCCAAAACAAGGGAATAGGATTTTCTTTCCTTTTCCTAATTTAAATGGGTCTAAAATCCCTTCCAAGGCTTTCTCTTGCGGGTCCGGCTAAAGAAATTCTTTTCTTTTTAACTAAACCTTCTTTTCTAAAAACTCCAATTTCACCATTAGGGCAAGGGTTCAAATCCCAATGGGACCAATTAAATTCCAATTAATTTTGCTATCAACCGGAATGTCTCAGAACTTCTAATCAACTAACCCAAACTCCTTGGGTCTTGCAACCAACATTAATCAAGTCTCAACGAAGGCCGAAATGACCACGAAGCCCCGAAAATCCTCAACCTCTCGACCGGGAGCAAAATACCAAAATACCCTTAAAGGTTAAATGCACTCTAACGGCCCATCCGAACATCCGAATAATGACCCGAAATCACCAGGTACAGGAAATAGAAAATCGGGCCGTTACAATACTCCCTCCTTTTAAGACTTTCGTCCTCGAAAGTCCTAAGACGAAAAAACAACTCTAGAAAAACTCCACTTTGGTTCTTAACCAACCAAGCTCTGAAAAAGACAACACAAATCCTTCTTTGAAACCGAACCTCTTGGGTTCCCAATGCTCAAGCCCCAATGATAACCAAGTGCGCCACGAACTATCTCAACCAAAACCGAACTAACACCGAGCTTTCAAGAAAACATGCGATAACTAGTCGGTGAGCCACATCCTCTGACTCGCACCAACTCTCAAACGGTCTTACGACTCTAGGGCTCACTTATCCATGCTAAACCAACTTGGAACGCCTCTCTACGGTGCTACTCTCAGCAAACTCGTGAACGGGTCACAAGCCCTAAAACTCAACGCCACGCTCCGGCGTAACATCTCTGAATGCTGCTCATTGTTATCAAACAGCCTCGACCCTTCACCATGCTGACCAAACAACTGAACCTCCCAGTTTTAAGAAACTAAACGGCCTACTCATACTTCGCAAGTGACCTGCGAACCCTACCGTAAGAACCCAACTGGTTGCCTACAATCTTTAACGAAATCCAATTCGAACCACCAGCCCGGTGGTGATCCCTAGGCAACCTTCTCCAACTAGCATGCGCTCACAACACTAAAGCAACCATCTTACGAGAAATCGAAGCACCAAAGCCAAGGGCACTTTTCTAGTTCACCAAACGGCTACCACCACACACACTAGCTGATACTTCCCGGCCGGCCCCCCGAATGACGGGGTCCAAGAACGAGCTTCACTCGGCCAAACTAATAAGCGGAGCCCTTCATCGGCCGACAACAAACTTTCCAATGCAATCCGATCAGCCACCGCCTAGGTGAACATCGCCAGATAGGAAAACAAACAACATTCCTCTCACGGAAACCTCGAGCAACAAGGAATAAAACATTACGTGGCTACTAGCAACACGATGTTTGGAGGATCGAAACTCAAGGGCTTTACCACCCAATGCCACGGCACCTCTGTGCCAACTCACTCAAGCGTGGCTCGGCTAAAATGCCAAGCTGCGAATGTACAACGACTAAAGGCAAAGCCCGAGAAAGGCTTGCTCTGCAAAAACACAACCCAAGCTTATAACGAGCAAAGCTCGCCTCCAAGCCGCCATTCAACTCTTAAGCCCATCCGGTTGCTCCAAGGACTTCTTGCTTATAGCTTAGACCTAACTCTTCTTCCAATCCGGAAACTCCACCCACGAAACATCGCGAGGAATAAGGATAGCAACGACCACAAGCTTGCGGATCCGAACAACGCGAGTCGGCAAGACTACCTCAAAAGTTAAAACTCGAGGCCGGCATCCACGGCGCAACTCAATTACCAAGGAACTAAGGGGTTCCACAAACTCCAAAGATCCAACAACCTTCCGCCAACAACTCAAGCCTTTGAACCTGGTGGCTATCGCCCTCGCGGAACAAACACTTTTCGCTTGCTATCAAGCGAGACGCAGGACACTCTCGCTAGGGTGACCAACGCGCTTACTCGATCAACTACACAACTCGGGAGCTAAGTCGACTCTTCCTTTACGAGAACGATTTCCTAGCAAGCGGACTTAGAAGGACAGTGAATTTCACACACGCCATTTGTCTTGCGCAAACTCAACGGTAGCAACCACCCACTAAGCACTAGCGGTACTTACTCAACCGGCGGGGAGGCCAACTCCCAAAACTACCCGACTAGGAACAAGTCCTCGAGGGCAACGCCGCTTGCTCGAACCGAGCTAGCTCACAAAACAACATGGGGACCAAACCTTGGTCAACACCAAGCACCACCTCGCTAAGAATTCGAAAATCAACGTGGGGGTTACTAAGAAATTACTCTAGCTTGTTAACCGAGGCAACAAGCATCCAAAGCAACTCAACCGAGGAACACCGCTCGGGTGCGAGTGAGCTCGTGAGGCTCTCCACAACTCGGGGTTCCTCCGACGCCCTCCGACTCACTGCTGCCGTCAAACGGTCTAATCGACAATCGCTACGCGAGCACGTCTCCCTACAAACATCTCAATGTGGCTTTGGCCAAAAGCTCTTCCTTGCCACATCTCAGTAGCAAGCACGGGCGATGCTCCACACAATCCTACCCAACAACCCGCCACACGCACGGTAGCCTCTCAACCAAGGCTAGGGCACTTGCCAAGAACTAAAGTCCTAACTCCTCGAAGAACCGAGCTTTGGTTTCACAACCCGAAACCTCTCGTGGTTCTTGAAAAATACACCACTTTAACGAGCTACACAAAAGTACATTGGCGTGTCTGGCTCCAACTTGGTTCCTTAAGATCCAAACCAACAAGTACTCTTACACAAGGCGACTTCTTCCTCCCAATAGAGCCACAACTAGCAAAGGAACAACAAGAGTTCGGACCACTCGGGGTCAACTCACCACTAAAAGCTACATTGGTCAACTCACTCTTACAAGAGCATAACTACACCAACTCGACATACCACATACCAATGTGCCCACTAAATGCTCCACTCAACCATCCAACTCTGGCTCTAACACTGGTCAACCACGCATCATCGATGCCAACCCTACTCATAATAGGGTAACTCCAAGGGTAATGGAATCACACTACCATTCAACTGGCTCACAAGCCCACAACATAGGCGCGAGATCTCGGGCGCGCTAGCCCTTAACAACCAACGGCATCCTTTGTACCCAACTCTCGGTGACCGCGAAAAGCTCCTACTTTCCCTCAAACAACCTCACACTTGTAGTTCTCTCGACTACCACCGAGCTAGATCTCTTAAGCAATCCAAGCAGATGCAACTTGAGAAAAATGGGTACAAGGCTAGTGGGGATGCTAAACTTGAGGCGGGTCTCCTGGAACACACTGCACAAAAAGTGCCAAGCGGCCCGAATCTAGGCCTCCTCTCAAAGCTTGGTGCCAACAGCACTTCTTCCTCTACAACACAAACATCCCTTTACGGGCTTTAAGCCACTCGAGGGTAGGGAAGGTCACACTCTGTGGCGGGGCAATGGCACTCAACACAAGAGTCTCAACAATCGAGTAGACTACTCTCGACATCACGTCCAAATGCACAAGCCAAGGCCCACTCCCGCATCCCACTCGATGCTCAACGAATACTCAGGCCAACCCTCGGGTGGCAAAGCACCTAGCTCCACACGGAACATGCTAATGAGAAGGTGCTTCTCTCTAATAGCCGGTGAAAACCACGGACGGATTAAGTCGTGACAAGCAACCTCCACACTACCCCCCCGGCTACGAGGGTACTAAAAGAAGCGGGCCGCAAAACGACTACGAGCTTGCGGGAGGACAAGATGTCTCTACATCTTCCTCAAAAGCTACTAACTTGGCGGCTTGCCAATCGACCGTGGTGGTGGTGGAGACTCTCTTTGGTCCGCCTCTCACGGGGACTTCCACCACCACACTCTCGCATCAAGCAACACGAGCGGCACGCCACAACCTCGAGAACATTAGGTCGTCGGCCTCACGAACACCGAGTCATCCCAACACTTGGATGATAAACTCGATCTGGCCAACCACCTTGCTACTAGCGATGAGGTCTCAAAACATCCAGCTCTACAGGCTTCCACTTGCCGAACTCGGCGGCTCGATCAACGCCAACTATCTTATCTCGGATAAACTCGCTGATCAAGCCCTCCCGGGAACCTCCGGCTACTGGAACTACAAGGAGGGGTGTCTCCTAAATAAACTCTACCGGTGGGCTATCTATGCCCAAGACTCCTCACTACGCGCTACAAAGCGCGCACGGGTCTCCGCTCTCTGTTAGCTAAAAGACACGCCATCAACTCCTCATGGTGGAGCACACTCTGCTCAAGGAGTCTCACTCTAAGGCGTGCTAGCCTACCCCCTCCTCTAGGAACCTCAATCGCCGGGGCCAACTCGCCAACGGGATAAACAACCGGGACGCGGCCTCAACATCCATACAAACGGTCCAACTCCTCATCCGGACATGCCAAGCGCCCCGCTGCTCCTCGAGTGCGATCCACGCACTAGCGATCCGCACGAGCACCTCCACCCTCTCACTAGGGGAGAACCACAATCGGGCCACAAATGGCCTCACGGAGTCTAAGGTCTACCTCCCTGCGGGTGCGATCGACACACTGGCGATCCGCACAAAGCATAAAACCTAGCCCACGCTGGGCTCTCACCGCCAAACAAGGGTAACACATGTATACTAGATGCGATTGTAAAATAAAACCCTTAGCTTAATGAACTCGCAGACAAACTCGACGGCCATGAGTACCGATGATCATGGGGGCAACAACTCGCAAAGCGAGTTAGTCTCTGAATCTATGACTCGTGCTCGATACCAAGCTGTAAGAACCCGACCCTAAATACGGTCCTAAACCTAGGTTCTCACTCGGCATGCAAGTTAAATATTTCATCAAGCGGTTTAGTGCTCATATTTAAAACCTTTAAAAACTTTTAGAACGGGAATGCTTAAAACATAATCAATGATTTTGTTTAAGAAAACCAACGAAGTAAAACAAGCTTTGCCAGATATATATAAAACATTCAAAGCAGTTCAAACAACTTTTAATAATGTTTCCCTAGGACTCTGTCCATCTACATGCTTGAACAAATATGCAAACAATAAAGACAGAGTGCTTGGGCGGCTCCCATGATCAATCGCTCCCTCCGCTAGCCGTCCGGTGTTGTCTCAAGTTACGGTGGAAAGCCACGAGAAATAAGGGTGAGTATAAACATACTCAAGAAGAATCCCGACCAGGGGTACAATACGATACTTCAATCATCTAGCACCCTAGTATACATGTAAATTACCAACACAGATCATAGCTCAATGAGCTTACAAGGCAAATCTGGAATCCTCGGAAGTCTCTTTCTTAGGCCTAATGATTGGCTCTCATAACCAATCCGGGACATCTCCGAGGGTCTTTCTCCTCGGCCAATTGATCGGCTCAAAACCGATCCCAAAGATGTCCGACACCCTCGAGGGTCTTTCTCCTCGACCATATGATCAGCTCAAAAGCCAATCCCAATGGGTGTCCTCAAGGGCCTCTTACCCGCTTATAAACTGGACTATCGGGAGAGTACCCAAGTCCGGCTCTAAACAGAAGGAACTGGTGTACTCACGAACATTAGCCGGGAGCTCTCCGAACCGGGCGACTAAAGCGTGTCGCGCACACACCGCATGCTCTTCTCGCAACCGGCGTAAATGCGGGGCCTAAGGGCAAACTACGCGGGCGTGCACGCATGCCTAAGACTCGGAAACGGTGTCACCGAACACAGAGTGCGAGGCCCTCGGCACTCATCGTGCGCACTGTACCACCGACACGAAGCTAAGAACCGCCAAGGCAGCTTGCACCGCTGGCGGTGGTTCCGCTCTAGCAGCTACAAACTAGGCTTATGCCGATGTGGTAGCTAAATCCACATCGGCCGCCGGGGAAGCAATGTACGTTATGCTTCGCTCTACTACCCGACCGGTGGGGACAAGGTACGTTATGTCCGCTCTCGGCCTCTAGATGATGACAAAATTTCTAACACACTAGCTAGAGTATAGAGTAAACGATTCTGGCTAAACATACATAATCATCATCAATCATACATAACCTAGCATGATACTACGAACTTAAAGCGGGAATCTCAAGCATCTTTGGAAGAACAATCCTAGCATGGCACTAACATGTACAAACAAGCAAACATGCTAGCAGGAATGCAATCACAAGTCATCCTATCCACTAATCATGTCCATAAAAGTAAACATGCATATAAGGCACATTCAAGAAAGCATCGCAGGTCCACACAACCACGGTGAAGGAATCCTTACCGAAACGAGCGAAATAACCTTCACACTCTAATAATGACCCTCGAGCTTTAAAGCGAAACCGAGCAACCTAAGCATTTTAATAAAAACAACCTAATTAAATAAGCAATGCCAATGACCTAGGGCCCAAAGGAAAAAGTCTCGGGAATTACCGATCGAGAAGACACAAGGCCACGCCCCAACCCGCGACGGCAAGGCGGTTGTCCGTCGCCAGGACAAGTGTGGTGCGCTGGGCCCCGGGCGCTGCACCGGGCGCTGGCTGGCGCTGGCGCTGGCGCTGCATCGGGCGCTGGGCGCCGCTGGCGCTTCTCGGCGCTGGGCGTGGCCGGGCGCGGCAGAAAGGGCGCTGGCGCTGGTTGCGTCGTTCGCGACAGAGGAGCGGCGCGCTGGCGGGCGGACGCGGACGAAGCGCGACGACGGCACGCAGACGCGGATGGTCTGGCGCGCGCGCGCGGCAGCAGACGCAGCGGCGGAGAGGAGGGCGACGCGTCGCGCGCGCGTGCGGCGCTGTGGCTCGGGCGGTCTCAGTGCGGAACGGCGCGACGCGTCTGAAATTTAAGGCGGCGAGGCAGTGAGCCGGGCACGCTGGGCATGGGTGTGGCTGCGGCGGGCGGGCGTGGTGGCGTGGCCGGGCGCGACTCGTGCGCTGGGCTGGACGGAACCAATTTGGCCGCTCGTGCGCTGGCTGTGCTAACTGGTCCGCTCGAAATTTGCTGGCCGAGTGGTGAGCGGGGGTGCGGCTAGGGCGGCTAGGGTTTCTGAGGTGAGGTCGGCTAGGAGAGAGTGAGAGAGAGAGAGATTTTCCCAAAACAAGGGAATAGGATTTTCTTTCCTTTTCCTAATTTAAATGGGTCTAAAATCCCTTCCAAGGCTTTCTCTTGCGGTCCCGGCTAAAGAAATTCTTTTCTTTTTAACTAAACCTTCTTTTTCTAAAAACTCCAATTTCACCATTAGGGCAAGGGTTCAAATCCCAATGGGACCAATTAAATTCCAATTAATTTTGCTATCAACCGGAATGTCTCGAACTTCTAATCAACTAACCCAAACTCCTTGGGTCTTGCAACCAACATTAATCAAGTCTCAACGAAGGCCGAAATGACCCTGAAGCCACGAAAATCCTCAACCTCGTAGGGAGCAAAATACCAAAATACCCTTAAAGGTTAAAAAAGCAGCTCTAACGGCCCATCCGAACATCCGAATAATGACCGAAATCACACAGGTACCGAAATAGAAAATCGGGCGTTCTGAGAATGGCCCGCTTTTCTATTCCGGTTCTCGAGGAGTTTCCGGTTTAGATTAAGGGGTTCGGTTGGGCCGTTAGAGCTGTTTGGACCCTTAGGGGCATTTTGGTCTTTTTGCTCCTCGGGTAGGATTTGTGGATTTTTAGGGCTTCGAGGCACTCTCCCCTTTGTTGAGGCTTGTTTGTTGTGGGTCATGAGTCCCGAGATGTTTGGGCTTTTCGCTTGGGAGTTGGTTGTGATTTAGGTTTTGGGCAAAATGATGGTTGTTTGGGTGTTTCCTTCGGATTCGAGCCAGGGCCTTGATATTGGTTTGGGAGGTTAATTTTAGTGAGTTTTTTTGTTTGGAAAGGTTGCTTGATCGGGTCTCGAAGGAGGACGGAAATGAGATTTAAGGATTTTAAGGATTTTTGGAAAAATTGGAAAATGGATAAATTGGATTTATTTGGATAAGTTTGGATTTTAAATAAAGAGAAAAAGAAAAGAAAAAAGGAAAAAAATCTCATTTTTCCCCATTTTTCCCCTTTCTCTCCTCCTCGGCCGACCCCCTTGGCCCTCCTCCTCCTGCCCGAGCACCCAGCTCACCCCGCCGCCGCCCACCCAGAGCCCCTGGGTTGCCCGGCCGAGAGCCCCTGGCGCCGAGCTCGCCCCACTCATGACCCAGCGCCAGCCTAGCCCGCGTCGTGCCAGTGCCTGCGTCGCCAGATCTCGCCTCGCCAGCCGCCGCCGCCGAGCCGGCTTGCTGAGTTCGAGTCGCCCGGCCTGGTCCGTGAGCCACGTAGCTCGCCGTCCCTCGCCGCGATGCGTGCGTGCATCGAGCAGCGCCAAGTCCGTCATCAGCGTCCAAGTCCGTGCGATCGAGCGCCCAAGTCCGTGCGGATCGATCTCATTGTTTAAAAAGTTGTTTAAAATCGTTGGTTATGTTTTAAGGGTTCCTCCTTCTCATATGTTTGAAATGATTTTTAAATATGAGCACTAAACCGCTTGTTATCATATTTAACTTGCATCTTTGAGTGAGAACCCGGTTTAGGACCATGTTTTGGGTCGGGTTAAATCACACGGTTGGTATCGAGCACGAGTCATAGATTCTCGTGAGACTAACTCGCTTTGTAGGTTGTTTGCTCCCATGATCATCAAGACTCCACCGCCGCGAGTTTATGCGAGTTCAATTAAGTTAAGGGGTAAGAATTTACAATACTTTTCTTCTAGCTTTTATGCCTGTGTAGAGTTGTGGAGGCGGGACGAGCGGAGTTCGACTCGTTGTTGGTTTGGGCTTAGAGAGCCATCATGCCAACTTTCGCGATGAGAGAGCGGCTTGTTGAGCGGTGAGAGCCCGGTGGGGCCGGCATTTATGCTCGTGCGGTCGCCTGTGTGTGGATCGCACTCACGAGGAGCGGGGCGCTTGGCATGTCCGACCGAGGAGTTGGACCGTTTGTATTGATGTTGAGGCCGCGTCCCAGGGTTGTTTAGCCCGTTGGCCAGAGTTGGCCCTGGCAGTTGAGTTGCCTAGAGGAGGGGGTAGAGGCTAGCACGCCTCAGAGCGAGACTCATTGAGCAGAGTGTGCTCCAGCCATGAGAGATTTGATGGCAGGTCTTCAGCTATCGAAGAGCGGAGACCCAGGCGCAGTTTGTAGCGCAAAGTGAGGAGTCGAAGCACAGATAGCCCGGTGGCAGAGAGTTTGTTTCAGCATTTGTCCCCCCAGTAGCTCTTGTAGCCCCGGAGGTTCCCGGGAGGGCATGTTCAGCAGGTTTATGCAGTCGAGTTTGTTGGCGTTGATGAAGCCGCCCAGTTTGGCAAGTGGATGCATGTAGAGCTCGTTGTTTGAGAAAGTCCAGCTGCTAGTAGTAAAGTAGTTGGCCAGGTTTGAGTTTAGCATCCGTGTGTTGGGATGCCCTGCTGTTCAGAGGCCGAGATGTGCCGTTCTGTCGTTGTTTGGTACAAGCAGGTTGATGGTGGTAGTCCCTTGAGAGAGGTGGACTAGCTGAGTCTCCACCAGTCGCCCGATTGATTGGCAAGTTGCCGTGTTAGTGGCTTGAGGCAGATGTAGAGCCATCTTTGCCCCCCTTGCAAGCCTGCTGTCGTTGTGCAGCCAGTTCTTTTAGTGCCCTCGTAGCCAGGGTGAAGTTCAGAGTTTGCTTGCCAGGGATTTATCCATTTGTGGATTTCAGCGGGCTAGTAGAGTGGAGCACTCTTTTATTTGGATGTTCCCAGTGTGGAACTAGTTGTTGCCACCCGAGGAGTTGGCCTGAGCTTCTGTTGAGCATCGAGTGAGATGCAAGAGTTGGCTTGAGCTTTGTTGAGCATCGAGTGGGATGTAGGAGTAGGCCTTGGCATGTCTGTTAGGCGAGATGCCAGAGATTAGGCTGCTCGAGTTCTTGGACTCTTTTGTTGAGTGCCATTGCCCCGTCACTTGGAGTGTGACCTTTTCTCAGAGGGGCATAAAGCTCGTTGTAGGCTGATTTGTGTTGTAAAGGATGTTGTGCCTGTTGGCACCAGGCTTTGAGAGGAGACCTAGATTGAGGCCAGTTGGCTCTGTTGTGCAGGTGGTTCCGTGGCCGCCCAGAGTATAGCATCCCCGTTAGTCTTGTACCCATTTCCTGAGGTTGCACCTGTTTGGTTGCATAAGAGATCTAGCTCGGTGGTAGTCGAGAGGACTACAAGTATGAGGTTTTCGAGGAAAGGAGGAGCTTTCCTTGGTCACCAAGAGTTGGGTGCAAAGGATCTTGTGAGGGTCATGTTAAGAGCTAAGCGCGTTCGAGTTCTCGCGCTTTGTGTTGTGAGCTTTGTGAGCGGTTTGATGGTAGCATGATTCGGCTACCCTTTGAGTTACCCTAGTATGGGTAGTGTTGGCATCGAGGATGCGTGATGAATCCAGTGTTGGAGCCATGAGTTGGATGGCTGATCCGGAGTGCGTTTAGTTAGCACATTGGCTTGAGGTTTGATTTCTTGGTATGGATTTGCTCTTGTAAAGTAAGTTGGCCAATGTGGCTTTTCGTGGTGAGTTGTCCCCGAGAGGGTTTGGACTCTTGTTGCTCCCTGGTTAGTAGTGGCTCTGTTTGGAGGTAAAAGTTGCCCCTGTGTTAGAGCCCCGATGGCATTGGATCTAGTTGGGAGCTGTACACGCCGGTGTACTTTTGTGTAGCTCGTTCAGTGATTTATGTTTGGAGAACCACGAAGGGTTCGTGTTGAGGAGCCAGTGCTTAGTCTTTGGGTTGTCAAGGCTTTGGTTCTTGGCAAGTGCCCCAGCTTTGGTTGTAAGGATGCCGTGCTCATTGTCGGGTTGTTGTTTAAGCAAGTTTTGCTTGTTGGTCCTTAGCACCGGTCGAGTTTAGTTGGATCGATCAAGAGCGGTGGTAGTAGCCGCGTAGTTTCGATTGTTATGGTTGAGAGAAGCTGTTCGGATCCTTGCCTTGGGCGAAGGGTTTTGGAGGCTAGTTGGTGCTTGGTGTTGACCAAGTTTTGGTTCTCTTGATGTTTCAAGAGCTAGCTCGGTTCGAGCGAGGGCGTTGCCACGAGGATTTGTTCCTAGTCGAGTTGTTTTGGGAGTTGACCCTCCCTCGGCGATTGAGTAAGTTACGCTTGTTCTCGTTGAGGTTTCCCCTGGGCGTTGCTTCCAAGAGAGTTGGTTGTTGTTGCCCTTGGGTTTGAGCTAGTCGTGAGCGTGTGTGTAGTTCGCGCCCTTCAGAGTTTGCTTCTTTGGAAAATCGTTCCGTTGAAGAGTCGGCGTAGCTTCCGATTTGTGTAGTTGATCAGAGTAGCGCGATGGTTATCCCAAATGAGAGGGTCCCGCATGGTGTTGTTAGCAAGCGAAGTTGTTTGTCCTCGCAAGAGCGGTGGCGGTCGGTTTAAGAGTTGAGTTTTCTTTGGTAAGTTGTTGGTTCTTTGGGGTTTGAAAAGCCCCTAGTTTCCTTAGTGGTTGAGTTGCACCATGAATGCACGCCTCGAGTGTTATCTTTGGATATAGCCTCGTCGGTCCGTTTTCCTTGCGATGTTCCATGTGTGGAGTTTCTAGTCGCAAGATGAGTTAGGCCTTGGCTAAAAGGAGGAAGTCCTTTGAGTAGCCAGTTGGACTTAAGAGTTGAGTGGTAGCTTGGAGGCGAGTTTTGCTCGCGATGAGCTTGAGTTGAGTTCTGCTGAGCAAGTCCTTCTCGGGCTTTGCTTCTTGTTGTTGTGCTTTCGCAGTTGGCGTTAGCTAAGCCTCAGTGGAGTTAGTTGGCACAGAGGTGCCGTGGCATTGGTTGGTTAGCCTTTGGGTTGTTCTCCTCTTTGTTGTGTTCTTTGGTAGCCCTGTGAGGGTTTGGTCCTTCTCGCTGCGAGATTTCCATGAGAGGAGCGTTGGTTGTTTCCTTGCCTGGCAAAGTTTCCTTTTGCCAGTTGCTAGTAGATTTTCATGGAAAAGTTTGTGTTCAGCCGTTGAGAGGCTCCAGTTTGTTGGCTAGGCCGAGTGGAGCGTGTGCCTGGTTTTGGCCATTTAGGGTTGGCCGGTGAGTTTCAGCTTGTGCTTGTTGGAAAAGTTTGCCTTTTGGATCAATCGCGATTGGTGATTTGTTCGCTTTCGTTAAGGTTTGTAAGGCAAGCTTTGTGGTTATTTGGTCTCTTGTGAAGCGAGGAGTAGGTGTGTGGTTTCGGAACACGAGAGGTTCGGATTGTTTGCTTGACATGGTGTAGAGTTGAAATTTGTTTGTTACTTGATTGTGGGCATTCAGAAAAGTTACGCCAGTGCGTGGCGTTGAGTTTGGGAGCTTGTGCCCAGTCTTCGAGTTTGCTGAGAGTAACACCGTTGAGAGGTGTTCCGTGTTGGTTTAGCATGGTTTTGATTGAGCCCTAGGTTTGTAGGACGTTTGAGATCCTTGAGCGGATTGGAGCAGAATGGTTAGCTTTGTGGCTTTGAGCCTTTGAGAACCCAAGAGGGTTTGGTTTTCGTAGAGGGCTAGTGTTGTATTAGCCGAGAAGTTCAGTTGGCTAGGAATCAGTGGAGTATTCCTAGTGCTGTTTCGTCTTAGGACTTTCGAGGACGAAAGTCTTATAAGGAGGGAGTATTATAATGGCCCGATTTTCTATGCGGTTCTCGAGGAGCTTCCGGTTCAGATTCAGTGGTTCGGTTGGGCCGTTAGAGCTGTTTGGACCCTTAGGGGCATTTTGGTCTTTTTGCTCCCTGGGTAGGATTTGTGGATTTTTAGGGCTTCGAGGCAGCTCCTGCCTTTGTTGAGGCTTGTTTGTTGTGGGCTGCGAGTCCCGAGATGTTTGGGCTTTTCGTTTGGGAGTTCGGTTGTGATTTAGGTTTTGGGCAAAATGATGGTTGTTTGGGTGTTTCCTTCGGGATTCGAGTAGGGCCTTGATATTGGTTTGGGAGGTTAATTTGAGTGAGTTTTGTTGTTTGGAAAGGTTGCTTGATCGGGTCTCGAAGGAGGAAGCGGGAAATGAGATTTAAGGATTTTAAGGATTTTTGGAAAAATTGGAAAATGGATAAATTGGATTTATTTGGATAAGTTTGGATTTTAAATAAAGAGAAAAGAAAAGAAAAAAGGAAAAAAATCTCATTTTTCCCCCATTTTCCCTTTCTCTCTCCTCGGCCCGACCCCCTTGGCCTCTCCTCCTGCCCGGCGCCTGAGCTCGCCCCTAGCCGCCGCCGCCGCCACCCGAGCCCCCTGCGCGCCGAGCTCGCCCTGGCTCGCCCACCCAGCGCCAGCTAGCCCGCGTCGTGCGAGCCCTGCGTCGCCAGATCCGCCTCGCCCAGGCCGTCGCGAGCCGGCTCGCCGAGTTCGAAGTCGCCCACCACGGTCCGTGCACCCGTAGCTCGCCGTCCCTCGACGATGCCGTGCGGATCGAGCGCCCGACCGTCGCGTCGCGTCGCGTCGCCTCGCGCCGTCCTTGTGCTTGCCGAAGCGCGCGCGCGCGCGCGCCGTCCCTTGTGCCGGAGCGCGCGCGCGCGCGCGCGCGCCTCGCCTCGTCGGCTCGCCGCGCGCGCTCGCGCCCAGCTCCGTGCCTGCGCCCAGCCGCGCCCGGCTGCGCCCAGCGCCCCCTGCGCGCCAGTCCTGCGCCCGGCCGGCCTACGCCTGCCCGGCGCGACTGCTTGTGTGTGTTGGTTTGGCCCGAGCCTTGTGGCTTCTCGGATGGTATTTTTCCCGAGTCTTTTCTTCGTTGGCCCGGATTTATTGGTCTGCTGGTTATGGTTTTATTGGAAATTTGTTTATGTATTTGATTTGGGTGCTTTGTTTGATGTTCAAATTTGTTTGGGATCGTCTAGAGGCTCGAGGATTAGCTCGTAGATTTATTATAATTATTGTTTTCTCGCTTGTCCCGGTAAGGATTTCTTACGAGTGGTTGTGTGGACCTGCGATATATCTCGATATGCCTTGCTTGTTTCTTGATTGTTATGAGCATGTTAGAGATAGAGGCGATTGATTGAATTCTTGCTAGCATGTTTGCTGATTTTACATGTTAGTGCCATGCTAGGTTTGTTCTCACGGCATGCTTGTGATTCTGCTTAAGTTGTAGTATCATGCTAGGTAATGTGATTTATGTCGAGTCTTTGTTTGCTAGCCAGAATCATTGATTTTTGCTCTGTACTCTTAGATAGAGTTGTAGGGTTTGTCATCATCCAGGTGAGCGGACATAACGTACTTTGTCCCGATGAGCTCGGTCGGGAGTAAATTGTGTGAAGCATAACGTATCTTGCTACCCCACCCGACCAAGCGGTTGTGGAGTTAGCTACCCACGCCGGCATAGCCTAGTTTGTAGCACTGCTAGAGCGGAACCCGACCAGCGGTGTAAGCTTGCCTTGGCCGGTTCTTAGCTTCAGTCGGTGGATCAGCCGCATGATGAGCGCCGAGGGCCTCGCTCTCGTGATCGGTGACACCGCTTCCAAGTCATAGGCATGCGTGCACTGCCCGCGTAGTTTGCCCTTAGGCCCCGCATTTACGCCGGTTGCGAGGAAGAGCATGCGGTGTCGCGCGCACACGCCGCGTTAGTTGCCGGTTTGGAGAGCTCCTCCGGGCTAATGTTCGTGAGTACACCATTCCTTCCAATTTAGAGCCGGACTTGGGTACTCTCCGATAGTCCGGATGTATAGCGAGGGTAAGAGGCCCTTGAGGACACCCATTGGGATTGGCTTTTGAGCTAATCAATTGGTCGAGGGAGAAAGACCCTCGAGGGTGTCGGACATCTTGGGATTGGTTTTGAGGTGATCAAATGGCCGAGGGAGAAAGACCCTCGAAGATGTCCGGGATTGGTTATGAGAACCAATCATTAGGCGGAAGTAGGAGACTTAGATGATTCCGGAAGTAGGAGACTTCCGATGATTCCAGATCTTGTTTTATTGAGCTCGTTGAGCTATGATCCGTGTTGATGGTGTTTGCTTGCTTTTTGAGGTGCTAGATGACGGATGTATCGTATTGTACCCGGTTGGGGATTCTTCTTGAGTATCTTTATACTCACCCTTATTTATCTTTCGGTAGCTTGGGACAACACCGGGATGGCTAGCGGAGGAGCCGATTGATCATGGGGAGAGCGCGGCACTCTGTCTTTTATTGTTGCATTGTTTATTCAAAGCATGTAGATGGACAGAGTCCTAGGGAACATTGTTTAAAAAGTTGTTTAAATTGTATTGTATATTTTGATAAATCTTTTGGCGGGATGTTTTACTTTGTTGGATGGTTTAAATGAAAACTGTTGGTTATGTTTTAAGGGTTCCTCCTTCTCATATGTTTGAAATGATTTTTAAATATGAGCACTAAACCGCTTGTTATCATATTTAACTTGCATGCTGAGTGAGAACCCCGGTTTAGGACCATGTTTTGGGTCGGGTTCGTCACATCGACTGACAAACTGGGCAATATCCCGCTTCATTCCCATCCACCAAAAAGTTTGTTTAAGATCTTAGTACATTTTGTTACCCCCTGGGTGCCATGCAAAAGGCGAGGTGTGAGCCTCGGTCAATAACTCTGTGCGAATGCCGGCCTCGGCTGGGACACATAGTCGACCCTTATATCTCAAGCCACCATCTGCAGATACTACAAAATCGAAGTCACCATCGATCTGAACTCTTTCATACAAACTCTTTAACTTTGGGTCATTCGGTGGCCATCGATAATCCTTTGCCTTATCGGACGGGTGGATGGTCAATCGAGCTACCTTGGCGGCAACTTCTCCTAACAACACGCTTTGCTATTCACCGCCTCTCAAGGTCTTTCCTTATATTACTTACGGGTTTGACAAGCGTTGCAAAATGCGAGGTCTTCCTACTCGGTGCATCTGCTACAACATTAGCCTTCCCGGGGTGATACAAGATTTCTGATCGTAATCCTTTACAAACTCCAACCACCTCCTCTGCCGCATGTTGAGAGTCTTTCAGGTAAAGAAATATTTGAGGCTCGGTGGTCCGAGAAAATTTGAATCTTTTCCCCATACAGGTAATGCCTCCAAATCTTAAGAGCGAAGACGAGAGCTGCCAACTCCATATCATGGGTCGGATAATTCTACTCATGCAATTTCAACTGCCTCGAGGAATACGCTATTACTTTCTGTTGCGCATCGACATGACCTAAACCAAACTTGTTGGCATCATTTGACACTACGAAACCCCTGTTCCCCCGGAATCGCCAACACCGTGCGGACGTCAAAGCGCTCTTGACTTAGCGAAACTCTCGTCGCACTTCTCATCCCAAACGAAATCGACGCCCTTCCTCGTCAACCGAGTAAGCGGTGAAGCTATAGCAGAAAAGTTCCAAACGAAGCGGCGGTAATATCCGGCCAGACCCAGAAAACTACGAATCTCTGACACGGTTGTCGGTCTAGCCCACAAACTAACTGCCTCAATTTTCGAAGGGTCCACAGCCACTCCCTCCTTGGACACAACGTGCCCTAGAAAAGCTACCTCCTCGAGCCAAAAGTCACACTTAGAAAACTTCGCATAAAGCTGGTTCTCGCGCAAGGCTGACAAAATCTGCCTTACATGTGAAGCATGGTCCTCCTTAGACTTAGAGTACACAAGAATGTCATCTATGAACACGATGACAAAGCGGTCCAAGAACGCCTTGAACACTCTGTCCATCATGTCCATGAATGCAGCTGGGGCGTTCGTCAGTCCGAAAGACATGACTACGAACTCATAATGACCATACCTCGACCTGAAAGTTGTCTTAGGGATATCTGCATCCCGGATCCTTAACTGGTGGTAGCCCGACCTCAAGTCAATCTTTGAAAACACACATGCTCCCGGAGTGGTCAAATAGATCATCAATGCGCGGCAAAGTGGATACTTGTTCTTGATGGTTACCTTATTCAATTCCGTAATCGATGCATAGACGCATCGAGCCATCCTTTTCTTAACAAGCAAAGACGGGTGCTCCCACGAGGACACACTCGGCCCGATAAATCCTCTGTCAAGCAACTCCTGTAATTGCTCCTTTAACTCTTTCGGTTCATTTGGCGCCATACGATCACGGAGCCTTCGAGATAGGCGAGTCCACGGCTCGAGCTCTATTGAGAAATCTACCTCCCTCCTTGAAGGCGGACAGGCAACTCTTGGGAAAAACATCACGCAAACTCTTGCACAATGGGCACTTGCTTAATGAGATAAGCGACCACGACTTACTCCGGACAACTTAGCTACAAAGCCCCAAGCTCCTCGAGCTAGCAAAGCGATGAGCTTTAATCGCGAAATCACTTTGGCGGACACAACCCGCTCTGGGTGCCACGGAATTTAAAGCTAGGGCTCGCCAGCGGCCTAAACACTACCTCCTTCCGCGGCGGTCAATCATCGCGTGGTTATCGCCTAACCAATCCATGCCGAGGATTACATCAAAATCACTCATAGCGATGACTATGAGTGTAACTCTGCAGAGACTCGTCGGAGACTGTATCCAACCGTCCTTTACTTTACGGTGGCCAACATACTAGCTCTCGAAAGGTAGCCTGAGATAACTCAAAACTTAGGGGTTCTAAAATCATGCAAGCATGCTCAAGAAAAGCAGCAGAAACAAAAGAATGCGTGGAACCCGAATCAAACAACACAAAGGCAAAGTGATCAAGAACTAGGAGCGTGCACGCCGCTGCTGCGGCTCCGGCTTGCTCGACCTCTCCGACGGGTTGTAGCATACACTCGCCCTGCTTCTTTGAGTGGCTACGCAACTACCGCTTTACGGTTGCAATACCGGGCGATGCCCTTCCTTACCACGATTATAGCAAGCCCTAGGGTTACCTCCACAAGGACCCCAATGCGGCTTCCCACAAGGTTTACAAAGCGTGGCGGCTCCCTACGCCTGCTTGGCGAGGTGATCACGGCTGCGGTTCCGATCTTTGGTCTCGGTACGATAAGAACCACTGGTGGCGCTGACCGCCCACCACGACCATTGCCTCGAGTCAAACTTACGCACGCCCGAAATGTGGCTGGGGCCTCTTGCCTGCAAAGACACTAGCAACTTGTTCTGGAGGATACTTTCCATCATAAATCGTTGCCAGCTGCACAGCCTTGGCAAAAGTCTCTAGGGCTTGTGCCCTAACGTCCTGAGACACTCCCTGTCTCAAGCCCGCAATAAACTTCACGATCTTGATTCAGGGTAGCAATCAGTACTTGCGTATGAAGTACCCATACTCCGAAAACTTTTTCTCATAAACCTCGATTGAATCGGAACCTTGCTTAAGGTTTGCAAATAGCTCAATCATCTTCTCTTGGGCTTCTTCACTGATAAATTTTGCCTTGAACTCCGCCTTGAAGAACTCCCATGTGGTCGGTGGGGACCCGGCCGGTCTCTCACTCAAGGTGGAATCCCACCACCACTTAGTCATGCCGGCTAACACATGGGTCGCACAACGAGCTCGCTGCAACTCAGGACAAACCATCACCATGAAGGTGTACTCTAGCTCAGCTATCCATCTAGCTGCTACCAACGGTTCTCCAGGGCCACTAAACTTCTCAGGCTTCCATTTGACAAAATCCTTGACCACTTGCCCGAGTCCTCAAGACCTTCCGCCACAACGGCCTCATTCACAATCGGTTCCTGTGGAGCTGGCGGTGCTGGTGGCACTACAGTCCTCTGCTGAACCAACTCAGTCAGCTACTCTATCTGAACTCGGGACTCTTCCCTCTGCGCGGCTAACAAAGCCTGCGATTCAGCTCTCTGTTCGACCCTCTGGTCAGCTAGCAACCCAACCATAAGAGCCCTCATGGACTCCACAAAAGCTACTCCCGGTGCAGCCTCTCGAGGCTCAGATGCCTCCACGCCCTCCCGAAAAACACAATGAAGGGCTGCGGGTGGCCTAACATCCGCCCGGCTTGGGACGACATCCCTCCAGTGTCAGAATCGATACAAATGCCCTGAGCGGTCGGCCTCGACCCTCCCCGCCCTCTGCGAGTAACTGGCATGCTGACAATCTGCACTCAACTAACAATGAGTCAGAACCGGTTTTCCTGACCTACAACAACAAGTCATGATCATGCAAGTGCAAATAGTATTGTAATTCTTAGCCCTTAACCTTATGGACAAACCTGATGGCTGTCGGAGCGCTGATGATCATGGAAAACAACCTACAATTGCGAGTCGAGTCTCTGAGAACCTATGACTCTGAGCTCTGATACCAACTGTAAAGACCCAGGTAAACTAACGGTCTCTAACCTAGATCCTTACTTAGCATGCATAAATGAAATCTGAAATCACTTATAGAGAGTACCAATTTAAAACTTTTCATTCAACACAACAGAAGTTCAAGCATAAAATCCATTAAGCAAAACCAACAAGTAAAGTGACTGTTCGGTACTTTTAAGAAAAATCAAGGAAACAGTCCGAGAAGTCTTAAACAAGTTTTTGAATGAATGATATTCTAATGACTCCAGTCCAACTACATGCTAAACAAACAAAAACATAATAAAGTGAAATAGTCTCAGAGTTGGGCCGTCCATGATCATCCAGCAGCCTCCTCCTAGCCATCCTGCCTCTGTCCCATGTTACCTGGTGGAAGGACACAGAAAAATAAGGGTGAGCAACGTATTACTCAGTAAGAATCCCCCAACCGGGGTACAATACGCAAACATAGCATTTAGCACACCGACATGCAACCATACAATGACTTAGGACAAAACAGTTATTTAGGCTAAGAGCTAACAACATCCGGGTCTTACACATACGGATGCCCATCGGGGTCTTACACCTCAATCAATGATGCCCATTGGGGTCTTACACATACGGATGCTCATCGGGGTCTTACTGTAAAGACCCGACCTGGAATACGGTCCTAAACCTAGGTCCTCACTCAGCATGCAAGTTAAATATTTCAACAAGCGGTTTAGTGCTCATATTTAAAACTTTTTCAAAACATTTGGAAACGGGGAACACTTAAAACATAACCAACAATTTTCATAAGCAAATCCAATCAAGGTAAAATAAGCTGGCGGTATTTATAAAAGAACATTCAAAGCAGTTTAAACAACTTTAACATCATTCCCCTAGGACTCATGTCCATCTACATCTTTGAATAAATAAATGCAAACAATAAGCAGCCAGTCTTTGGTGGCCCCCATGATCAAACAGCTCCCTCCGCTAGCCATCCTGGTGTTGTCCCAAGTTACCTGGTGGAAGAACCACAAAAATAAGGGTGAGTATAAACATACTCAGTAAGAATCCCCAACCGGGGTACAATACGATACATCAGTCATCTAGCACCCTAGTATACATGCAAATAAAACAATGACTTAGAGCAAAACGGTTGAATTAGGCTATGAGATACTTCTAGAGCGAGCCTATTCAAGGGCTTTCATCTCTTTGCCCATCCTAGGTTCTACACTTGGATGCCCTTCGGGCCTTACACAACCTAGGACTCAGTGATGCCCAGTGGGGTCTTAAACACCTAGGATGCCCATCGGGGCCTTACACCTCTAGAATCAGTGATGCCCAGTGGGGTCTTAAACACCTAGGATGCCCATCGGGGTCTTACACCTCCAACTCAGTGATGCCCATCGGGGACTTACACACCTAGGATGCCCATCGGGTCTTACACCTTCAACTCGGTGATGCCCATCGAGGACTTACACACCTAGGATGCCCATCGGTCTTACACCTCCAACTCGGTGATGCCCATCGAGGACTTACACACCTAGGATGCCCATCGGGTCTTACACCTCCAACTCGGTGATGCCCATCTAGGACTTACACACCTAGGATGCCCATCGGTCTTACACCTCCAACTCGGTGATGCCCATCGGGACTTACACACCTAGGATGCCCATCGGGTCTTACACCTCCAACTCGGTGATGCCCATCGGGGACTTACACACCTAGGATGCCCGCCGGGTCTTACACCTCCAACTCGGTGATGCCCATCGGGACTTACACACCTAGGATGCCCATCGGGGTCTTACACCTCCAACTCGGTGATGCCCATCGAGGACTTACACACCTAGGATGCCCATCGAGGGTCTTACACCTCCAACTCGGTGATGCCCATCGGGACTTACACACCTAGGATGCCCATCGGGTCTTACACCTCTAACTCGGTGATGCCCATCGGGACTTACACACCTAGGATGCCCATCGAGTCTTACACCTCGGATGTCCATCGGGGTCTTACCGGCGGGACCTAAACTAGTTACCCCTACGGTCTTCTACACTATACATCACCGCCTATGCCCGGCGCGGAACTAACGAGGATAAAATAGAACAAGGTATGCCAAGATAATTAAACCCCTTGCATGGAACTAACGAGAATATATCGGGGGCACAAGAGCAACACGATATGGAAGCAAGAGAAAACATGTAACCTACCCACTGGAAATTTCATACAATCACAGGACATGGCATCTTTGGAAGAACAAACCTAGCATGGCACTAACATGAACAACAAGCAACATGCTAGCAAGATTTCAAACACAAGTTGTTCAATAGCTAACATACTCATAACAACAACCAAGCATACAAGGCACAATCATGATAGCATCGCGAGGTCCACACAACCACGGTAAGAAATCCTTACAGGACAAGCGAGAAAATAATCACAAATCAACCAAGCAATCCTCGAGCCTCTAATCGAACCCAAACAACCTAAACATAAAATAAAGCGACCCCAAATCAAATACATAAAAACAGCCCAAATAAATCCCTAAGCAAAGACCAACAAATCGGGCCCAGAAGAAGAAAAGACTGGGAAATACCATCCGAGAAGCCACAAGGCTCAGGCCAACCAAAGACACAACAGCAGCGGTGGCGCGAAGAGCACTTTTGGTGGCGGCTGAGCCTGTGCGCCTGGCAACTGGGCGCGGCGCGGCGGTGGCGCAGCACGCAGGCGCGCGCTGGGGGCGAGGCAAGAAGCGCACGGCGCGGCTCGAGCTCGGTGGCGGCGACACTGGCTGGCAGCGGCTTAGCGGAGAGGCGGCGCGCGCGCGCGCGCGAGGCGGCGCGATCCGGCGGGCTCCGGGGTGCTCGGGAAGGCTCGACGACCTACTGTGGGCGGCGACTTCGGTGCGGCGGCGGGGCTCGGCGGCGACTCGCACGCACTGGGCGACACGGAGGCGGCACTGGGCGATGCCGATCTGGGCTCGGCGCGACCAAGGCGACATGGAGATGGCCTGGGCGATGCAGATCTGGGCTCGGCGCGACTAGGGCGACACGGAGATGGCCTGGGCGATGCAGATCTGGGCTCGGCGCGACTAGGGCGAGGGCAATGCGATCGGGCGCTGGGGTGGCTCGGCACGGCGCGGGCATGGGCGAGTGGGCGGCTGGAGGCGAGGCGCGGCTCGGTGGACATGGTGCGACTAGAAATTTGGACATGGGTGACCAAGGGGCCGCTCGGGTGGAGAGAGAGAAAGGAGAGAAAAAGGAATTTTGGGGATTTTGGAAAATAAAAGGGAAAAATAAAAGGAAAAAGGGAATTAAAAGGAAAAATGGGATTTTATCCTCCTTTCCATCCTTAACCAATTTTCTTACCAAATTTAAATAAGTCTTAAAGTCCTTAAATCCCATTTCAGCTTCCTCCTTGAGACCCATTTGAAACACACTTATTTTATAAATAAAACTCTCTTTTCCTACGAACTCCCCAAGACCATTTAGGGCAAGGGCTCAAAACCCAAGGGAAGCACCAAAATTACAATTAATTTTGCCATTTTCTAAAACACCTCCAAACTTCCAAACAACTTGCCCAAACCTCTCGGGTCTTGCAACCAACAACCATTAAGCTTCGACAAAGGCGGGAATGGCCACAAATCTTGAAAATCCTCAAAACCACGGCCAGGGGCAAAAGACCAAAATACCCCTAAGGGTTAAAATAGCTCTAACGGCCCATCCGAACCACTGAATCTGAACCGGAAGCACCTCGAGAACTGGAATAGAAAACTGGGCCGTTACACTTACACCTCTAGCCATCAATGCTGCCCGACGGGGTCTTACACATCTAGGATGCCCTTTGGGGTCTTACTCCAGCTAGGATCTCAGAGATGCCCATCGGGGTCTTATACTCTCCAGCTACATACGGAAGCTTGAAGGCACGGTGCCCATCGGGGACTTACCTACTTTTTAGATCACACCGCCAAGCACTAACATGGAACTAACAGATTATAATAGGAACACCAGCACAACACAAACCTGGAAGCAAGAGGAAATATGTAACCTATCCACTAGAAATTTATACAATCACAAGGTAAGACTTGCTAGCAATTATACGCAGGATCCACACACCCTCGGTAAGGAACCCTTACCTGGAAGCAAGCAGAGAAATATCAATCACACCCAACAAGTGACCCTCGAGCTTCTATGCGAACCGAAGCAACCAACCGAGAAGACAACAGGCTCGGCACCAAGCTATCACGGCCAGGCAGGCTCTCGGCAGGGCAGCGTGCCACAGAGGCAAGCAGACAAGGCTCGGTGGGGCATCGGGCCTGTCGGCTGACGCCACATCGCGGCGGGACGCAAGCGCGCGCGCACACGGCGGCAGATCGGGCGCAATCGCGCGACACACACGCGCTGGCTGAGCGGCGTGGCGACGGACACGGGCGTACGGAGTGACGCGGCGAGCTCGCCCTGGGACGGCGCGAAGGACGGGTTTGGCGACGCGGCGAGATCACGCTGGGACGGTGCGAAGGACGGCGGGGCGACGCGGGCTGGCTGCGACCGTTGCGATGGAGCTGCTGCAGGGTTGCTCGATGCGGCTGAGTGCGGCGGCTGTGGCGAGGCAGAGCGGCGGCAGCGCGATCCACGGCTGGGCGGCGGTCACGGCGACGGCGAGCAAGGGCGACGCGGCGGCTACCGGCGGTGAGGCAAGGGGCTGGGTGACGGCTAGGGTGAGAAGGAGAGGGTGGGCGGCTAGGGTTTCCTTTTTCCTTCTCTTTTTCCTCTTTTTTTTTCCTTCCTAAAATTAAATCAACTTTGGAGAATCTCAAAATCCCTTCCCAAGGCTTCCCTCCTTCGAGTCCTAGCTGACGCTTTATTTTCCTTTAATTAAATCCAAGCTTCCAATTCCCTTTAGTCTAGGGCCCGAATCTCCCAAGGAACCCTTAAAAGAAATTTCCTATTTCACCCCCGACCAATAAACCGCCAAAAACCTTAACAAATCCAACTGCTCCTGGAAACAATGCTATAAAAACCTTATCTCACAATTAACTGAAATCCGGGCTGTTACACCTGGGCAGCTTGCCACTAGACCCGGCACCCCCTAGAGTCTGCAGTAGCATGCGGTGCGCGCTTACGCTCATTACAGCTCCGACCAGAGAGCTCCTAGGGATCTTGAGCTAGTGCACCTTTCGTATCGACGATGAAGCAGTGAAGGCCGAGACTTCTTCTCGTATAGGGCGTTTTGTGTGGTGATTTATTCGGACTAAGACCACGAGTTGGCATCCGAGGTCCAAGTGTGGACTTAAGCTATGTGCTCTATTCTGTGTTTATATTCATAGCTTGCATACCTTTCTGCTAGATGACCATGTATATCGTATTGTACCCCGGTTGGAAATTCTTACTGAGTAATTCGTTACTCACCCTTATTTTGTGGTTTTCCACAGGTAACCAAGGTGCGAGACAGGATGGCTGAAGGAGGAGCTCTGATCATGGGAACCTGTAAAGACCCGACCCGAATGGGGTTCTAAATGGGCCTTTACCCCAATGCATGCGTTCAAAATAAAATAATATACAACATACTTTCGGATTCCAAGTAAAACTAAAACATTAAAAGTCCCTGTTTCCAAGCACCTGTTTAAGGAAAAGTACATTTCTAAAAGTATACTCTGATCAGAGATTTATTTAAACCATTCAAAAACCTTTTCAGGTACGACTATACTGGAATCCGTAAAACATGAGAAAACATCCTAGGGCTCCATGCCCGTCTACATGCATTCAGGGGAAATATAAAGTTAAAGAGTCATAAAATGAATAAAAGTGTCAGAGGTGACAGCAGGTGCCCATGATCACAGCTCCTCCTTCAGCCATCATGTCTCGCTCCTTGGTTACCTGTGGAAAACCACAAAATAAGGGTGAGTAACGAATTACTCAGTAAGAATCCCCAACCGGGGTACAATACAATGCACATGGTCATCTAGATGAGTGTATGCAAGCTATGATCATAAACACAGAATAGAGCACATAACTTGAGTCCACACTTGGACCTCGGATGCCAACTCAGGGTCTTAGTCAGGAATTAACTACCATAACCACACAGATCGCCCTATACGAGAAACAAGTCCCGGCCTCAGCCTGTCTACTATCGAATGAAAGGTGCACTAGCTCAAGATCCCGAGGAGCTCTCCGGTCGACGTTGTAATGAGCGTAAGCATGCACCGCGTGCTTCTACTGCACTATGGGGTGCCAGGGTCTAGTGGCAAGCGCCCATATCCGAGATACCACGCCTAACTAAATCTAAATCTACGGATCGGTGTCGCGACATAGGGGTGTGAGACACGGACACATGAACTATGTCACTGTACCACCGCACTTTGAGGCTAAGGCGCGGGTCGTGGTAGGCTTACACCAGAAGCCGTCCTTACCTTAACAGTGGCAATCAGGGCTCTTTGCCGAACACGCCGAGGGCGTGCGGGCTGCCGGGGACTAGGCATTGCCAAGTCATCATCCCGACCGTTGGGGCATCGCTTAGACTACCACCCTCACCCAAGATTGCGGGGGCCTACAGGTTGGGATAGCTAATCCCTCACGGGTCCAAGGACGGAGAACTATTCGGAACGTCCTTGCCATGGATGCAAGATACTTTATGCATCGGGCCGGATGATGCTATCTACAATTCTAACTTTGCCTTAACAATAAGCAAACAATCCAATACGTGCTCGAAAGAATACAGCAGACCTAGCATGGTACTACAGAACAAGAATGAATATGAGCATGCCAGAATGGAACAACCTAGCATGGACTAACATGAAAGAGCAACATACGAAGTCATGCGATCGAGAATTCGAGCAGTACCTAAACTATACACATTGATAATCACAAACAAAACACACAACATCAATCACATAAAACATCAGGTCCACACAACCCGGTAAGAAATCCTTACCTTGGTCGGAAGACTTCTACACACAAATTCCTAGGCTGCAAACACTTCCGAGCTAGCTATCGAGAACCTACAAACATAGTAACAATCACAACCATATCCCTAAAAATATAATAAAAGCAATGAGGCTCGGCTCAGGAGCACTCACACGGCACCGCGACACGAAGCAAGAAGCGCTGGCTGGCAGCGGGCACTGCCGGTGAAAGCTGGCGCTGCACGTGCTGGGCGCGCGTCTGCCTGCTTGTGGATGGGCGCTGGGCGCGCGCGCTGTCCGCACGGACGAGCGGGGACTCGGTAAGCGGCGGCACGCACGGGCGCCCGGCGTCGCGATCTGGACACGGCGAGCTACTCGGCAAAGGACGGCTAGCGCGGGCTAACGTCTGGGCGTCGCGGCGAAGCGGCTTCGGCAAGCGACACGGGGCGAAGGCGCGCGGGCGTCTGGCGTCTGCTGCTGCGCGCGATCTGTCGTGACGTCGGGCTGGCGATGGCGATGGCCGAGGCAGGCCGGCGCGGCAGAGCGCGCGACAGCGGCTCGCGTTAGCGTAGCGGGAGGCTGCGACGGCATATCTCGCGCGCGACACGGGCGTCTGCTCGTGCGGGTGCTGGACGGCTTTGCTTTCGGATCTCGGGCGTCTGCGGCTCGGCGGTGGGCGGACTGGACTGCCTGCAACAACACACACACACACAAGCTCTCCTTCTTACCTTCGGCCGGCAAGAACACCCAAACGAGAAGATGAAGAGGATGAAAACTTACCGGAATGATGATGGAGTCTCGAGTACGCAAAGGGGATGAAGAAATCGGCAAGGAGAGCTTGGGAGAAAGCTTGGGCGGCCACAACTCTTTGGAGAAGAAAACACAACAAACCTAATTCCATTTCATTTAATCAAATGCACCAAACACCAAAGATCCAAGGTTAACTAAGATGTGATGCGAGAAAAAGAGCAACAAGAGCACCTAATGGCTCAATTGGCACACATCCCCACAAGCTTTCTAGGAGACCAGGTTCAAACCCCAGTTTGCGGCACAATTTCCTTTATTTTTACTTTTGCATCAAACCTTGCTCAAACCAAACCACAAATCCTTCAAAAACCTACATAAATCCATCCAATAATTTTAGTAAGCTGGAAAAAGACACAAGCAGCCCGACGGCCCGACCAAATTACCAAATTACCCCTAGGGCATACGGGAAGACCGGGATGAAAAACACAGGTCGTTACAATATTCCCTCCTTTTTATGACTTTCGTCCTCGAAAGTCCTTAAGATCAAAAAGCGACTTAGGATAATGCAATCTCATCTCGTCTTCCCGCTCCCAAGTGGCTTCCTCGGAACCCGACTCTTCCATGAACCTTTACTAAACGAATCTCGCGATTACGCAGCGTCTTGGTCTCAAAGGCAAGGATCCCCACGGCTTCTCCTCGAAGCTCAAATCCCCATTCATTTGCAAAGGCTCAAAGTCCACAATGTGCGACGGTCCGGCACATCTTGCCTCAACATCGATACATGAAAGACACGTGCACCGCACGACAATGACGGAGGTAGAGCCAACCGATAAGCAACTCGCCAATCCTTTCCAGAATCTCAAATGGGCCAACAAAACGGGGACTCAACTTTCCTCGCTTACCAAACCTCAAAACACCTCGCATCAGAGCAACCTTTAGGAACACATGCCGACCAACCTCAAACTCCAAATCTCGGCGCCGAACATCGGCGTAACTCTTCTGCACTGCTCTGAATTTGTCAACATACGAGCTCTAATCTTCTGATTGCACCATTAGTCAAGCTGCAGCAACTCGGGACCCAAAACACGCCTATCACCAACCTCTTCCCAGAACACGGGGACCGACAACGCTTGCCATACAAGGCCTCGAATGGAGCCATCCGAAAATCGTGATAATCGTTGTTATAGGCAAACTCCATCGAATCTGAATCTGGTCCCAAGCGCGGGAAGTCCAACACACAAGCCTTCAACATATCCTCGAGAATCTGGTTCACCCTCTCGATCCGCCCATGCATGCGAGGGTGAAAAGTCATCTTTGGCGCACTCGGTGCCTAAACCTTTCGGAGCGCCCTCGAGAATCGAGAAGTGAACCGCGAATCACGATGCGACACAATCCTCACGGGCACACCATGGTAACGAATGATCTGCTCCAAAAACAACTACGCCCCTTTGTTCCCACGGTATAAGTGTCTCTACCGGGAATGAAGTGTGCGCTCTTGGTCAACCGATCGACTATCACCCGGATCTCGAGTGAACTTCCTGAGTCCTTGGCAAACCCAGAAATAAAGTCCATAGAAATATCTTCCCATTTCCACCGAGGCACACTCGGTGGTTTGCAATAAAACGGTGGCCTCTGCACAGGTGCCTTCACTTGGCGACAAGTGAGACACGGTGACAAACTCTCGCCACATCTCTCTTCATTCCCATCCACGGAAGGTGCGCTTGAGGTCTGATACATTTTGGTACCCCGGGGTGCCAAGCAAATGCGAGTGTGGGCCTCGAGAGCAACAACGCTGCTCGCAATCCGCAATGTCGGAACACACAACCGGCCTCTATAAGTCAACCCACCGTCGGTGAATATAAGAAGTCAAAGTCTCGTCAAGCACTAACTCTGTCAACCAATCTCTTAAGTGCGGGGTCACTCAAGCGGCTACCAATAATCCATTTGTCTAATCGATGGTGAATCATCCAATCGAGCTACCGGCGGTAACCTCACCCAACAACACGACAACCTCGGCCCGCTCAAACTCTTTCCGCAATCCGGTGAGGAACTCAACAACGCCGCGGAGTGCGACGTCTTCCTACTCAAAGCATCGGCCACTACATTGGCTTTACCGGATGGTACAAAATCTCATGATCATAATCCTTTACCAACTCTAACCATCTCCCTCGCCTCATGTTCAACTCCTTACGAGTAAAAGCAGATACTTGAGGCTCGGTGATCGGTAAACATCCGAATCCGCTCACCATACGGGTAATGCCTCCAAATCTTGATTGCAAACACCACTGTTGCCAACTCCATATCATGAGTCGGGTAGTTACTGCTCATACGGTTTGGTGACGGGAAGCATAGGCGATGACCTTCCCGTCTTTGCATCAACACACAACCTAACCCAAACTTGGAAGCATCGGCTGTAAACTCTGAAACCACACTGTCCCCTCTGGGATCGCCAACACGAGTCTTTGAAGTCAAACTACGCTTGAGGCACGCAAAGCTCTCATCACACTTCTGTTCCAAACGAACTCGACACCCTTCCTCGTCGGACGAGTGAGGGGCGAGGCTATGGCGGAAAAGTCCTTAACGAACCGACGGTAGTAACTCGCCAAACCTGAAAGTCGCTGCGTATCTCGGCAATCGAAGTCGGCTTGGCCCACGAACTCACGGCCTCAATCTTCGCGGGTCCACGGCTATACCATCTCTCGAAACCACGTGGCCTAGGAAGGCCACCTGCTCCAACCAGAATCACATTTGGAAAACTTCGCATAAAGTGGTTTTCCTCAAAGCCGCCAATACTCGCCTCAAATGCTCGCATGGTCCTCCTTAGACCTTGAATAAATCAGAATATCGTCAATGAACACAATGACGAAGTGTCCAAAAATGATTTGAACACCCTATCCATCATGTCCATGAACGGTGGGGCATTAGTCAATCCAAACGACATAACCACAAACTCATAGTGACCATATATCTGGACTGAAGTCGCCTCTTAGGAATGTCGGCATCCCCGATCCGCAAGCCCGATGGTAACTTAGGACCTCAAATCTATCTTGGAGAACACGGAAGCTCCTGAAGGCCGATCAAACAAGTCATCAATACGGGGCAACGGGTACTTATTCTTCACTTTGTCACCTTATTAAGCTCGCGATAATCAATACATAAGCGCATAGAACCATCCTTCTTTTTCACAAAGAGAATCGGTGCTCCCCACGGGGACACACTCGGACGGATGAACCCTCGATCTAACATCTCCTGCTGCAATCGAATCTTGATTCCTTTAACTCACTGGCGCCATGCGTCACGAAGCTTCGAGATAGGGAGGGTCCACGGCTCGAGCTCAATAGTGAAGTCAACCTCTCTCTTGGGGGCAACCCGGTAACTCCTCAGAAACACATCCGCGAACTCCGCACGGCGGCGGCACTGATCAGCGATGCGCAAGAGGGGCGGCTCTCCTGAACAACTTGGCTAGGTAACCCCAAGCTCCATGAGCTAGCAAACGACGAGCTTTCACGGTGACACCATTGGCGGCGAGACTCCACCTTGGACTCCACGAAACTTAAAACTAGGCCGACCGGTGGCCTAAACACCACTTCTTTCGGTGGCGGTCAATCAACGCGTGGTTAGTGACTAACCACTCCATACCAAGGATCACATCAAAACCACTCATAGGCGAGAACTATGAGTGTGGCTACAAGCAACTCTCGGATATCTCGATCCGGCCATCCTTAATCTTATCTCTAGCTAACATACTAACTCCGAAGGAGTTGCAACAGATAACTCAAAACCTAGAGGCTCTAGTCTCAACTTAGCATGCTCGGCCAAACAACACAGATACAAATGAATGCCTAGAACCGAGAATCAAACAAGACAAATGCGCAGTGATCTAAAACAAGAAAGCGTGCACCTTACAGCGGCATCAAATGCGCTCGGCCTCTGACGGTCGTAGCAAACACCGACCCTGCTGCTGCTGCGGCTAATTTGAGAGGAGAACGGATCATATGCCCCTCTTTACCACAACGAAAACACACCACAGGCCTGCACTCGCAAGCTCAGTGTGGGTTCTCTCCATAATAAGCACAAGCGGGAAACCGCACGGGACCGTGTAACAGCCCGATTTTCTATTCCGTTCTCGAGGTGCTTAGCTCGTATCGATGGTTGGTTGGGCCGTTAGAGCTATTTTGACCCTTAGGGTATTTTGGTCTTTTGCTCCCGGGCGCGGATTTGTGGATTTTCGGGCTTCGAGGCGGCTCCCGCCTTTGTTGAGGCTTGTATGTTGGTGGGTGCGAGTCCCGAGATGTTTGGGGTATTCGTTTGGGAGTTCGGTTGTGATTTGGGTTTTGGGCAAAGTGATCTTTGTTTGGGTGTTTCCTTTGGGATTCGAGCCTGGCCCTTAGAGATGATTTGGGAGTTTGTTTTAAGTGAGAGTTATTGTTTGGAAAAGGTTGCTTCAGTAGGGTCTCGAAGGAGGAAGCGGGAAATGGGATTTAAGGACTTTAAGACTTATTTAAATTTGGTAAGAAAATTGGTTAAGGATGGAAAGGAGGATAAAATCCCATTTTCCTTTTAATTCCCTTTTTCCTTTTATTTTCCCTTTTATTTTCCAAAATCCCCAAAATTCCTTTTTCTCTCCCTTTCTCTCTCCTCCCGGCCAAGCGGCCCCTTGGTCGCCCATGTCCGACCCTAGCCGCACCATGCCCAGCCCTAGTCGCACCATGTCCACCGAGCGCGCCCTCGCTCTCCAGCCGCCCGGCTCGCCCATGCCGCGCCGTGCCGAGCCACCCAGCGCCCGATCGCATCGACCCTCGCCCTAGTCGCGCCGAGCCCAGATCTGCATCGCCAGCCATCTCCGTGTCGCCCTAGTCGCGCCGAGCCCAGATCTGCATCGCCCAGGCCATCTCCGTGTCGCCTTGGTCGCGCCGAGCCCAGATCGGCATCGCCCAGGCCGTCACCGTGTCACCCCAGGTCCGTGTCGAGTCGCCCGAGCCCTTGCCGCACCGAGTCGCTCGCCCCTGTAGGTCGTCGTGCCTTCCCGAGCGCCCTTGATTGTTAGCGAGGGTAAGAGGCCCTTGAGGACACCCATTGGGATTGGCTTTTGAGCTAATCAATTGGTCGAGGGAGAAAGACCCTCGAGGGTGTCGGACATCTTGGGATCGGTTTTTGGGCTGATCAATTGGCCGAGGGAGAAAGACCCTCGGAGATATCCCGAGATTGGTTATGAGAACCAATCATTAGGCCGGAAGTAGGAGACTTCCGATGATTCCGGAAGTAGGAGACTTCCGATGATTCAAGATCTTGTTTTATTGAGCTCGTTGAGCTATGATCTGTGTTGATGGCTGTTTGCTTGCTTGTTGAGGTGCTAGATGACGGATGTATCGTATTGTACCCCGGTTGGGGATTCTTACTGAGTATGTTTATACTCACCCTTATTTATCTTTCAGGTAACTTGGGACAACACCAGGAGGGCTAGCGGAGGGTGATTGATCATGGGGACCGCCCGGCACTCTGTCTTTTATTATTGCATTGTTTATTCAAAGCATGTAGATGGGACAGAGTCCTAGGGAACATTGTTTAAAACGTTGCTTAAATTGTATTGTACATTTTATTAAACACTGGCCAGGTTGTTTTACTTTGTTGGATTGTTTTAAATGAAAATCGTTGGTTATGTTTTAAGGGCTCCCCCTTCTCATATGTTTTGAAAGGTTTTTAAATATGAGCTCTAAACCGCTTGTTATCATATTTAACTTGCATCTTTGAGTGAGAACCTGTGTTTAGGACCATGTTTTGGGTCGGGTCTACTGCATCCACCGATGGCGAGGCCAGAAAGCGGTTCGGGGCCCTATGCCGATCCGGTTGCTCGAGGCGCTTGGCAACGCCGCCGCCACCCCTAAACTCGAACTTCCTCTTCTCGCCCCTACTACTGGTGGAACAGGGGCCGAGCCGGGCGGCGACCACCCGCTCAACAGGATATTTCCCATTATAAATGGTGGCTAGCTGCACTGCTCTAGCATAAGTGTCAAGGGCCTGTGCCCTGACATCCTGAGACACACCCTGTCTCAAACCAGCAATAAACTTTCGAATTTTTAACTCAGGGGTAGCTATCAACTGAGGAGAAAAATATCCATACTCCGAGAACTTTCTCTCATATTCCTCAATAGAATCAAGAACCTCCGCTCAGTTCCTGGAAAAGCTCCACCATCTTCTCTTGAGCCTCATCACTGATGTACTTGACCTTGAATTCCGACTTGAAGAACTCCCAAGTAGCAGGTGGTGACCCAGCTGGTCTCTCACTCAAGGTGGACTCCCACCACCATCTCGCTGTGCCTCCTAGTGCATGGGCTGCACACCTCGGTCTCTGGATATCGGGGCACACCATGATCAGGAAGGTGTACTCCATATGGGCAATCCAACGGGCTGCTGCTAACGCATCCCCAGTGGCATCAAACTTCTCCGGCTGCCACTTCACAAAGTCCTTTAACCATCTACCAAGCTCCACTGCACCCTCTGCTACATCCGCCTCAGGGGCTACTTGCTCCTGAGGAGCTGAAGTCTTCTTGCTCTCTTTGAAACATGCGGGTCACCGCTTGATCTGGGATCGGGACTCTTCCCGCTGCTAGCGCCAACAAGGCACTGGGTCTACGCCCTCTGGTCACTCAGCATGCTGACCATAAAAGCCCTCATAGAATCAGCCAACTCTGCTCCAGGAGCAGTCTCACGGCGCTCAGTCGCCTCAACGCCTACTCTAGGCGCGACAGGGGGAGCTACTGGCGGAATGCCACCAGTCTCAGCTTGGGACGATGTCCCCGCAGATGTCGACACGATCACGGTACCTCGCCCCGCTCTCGGACGTCCTCTCCAAGACGGGTGATGCATCTTTGGCGATCTACACCCAAACCAACAACGAGTCAGAACCTGCTCGTCCCGCTCTACAACACTAAGCAAGGCATACACTAGATAAAAGGTATCGTAAATTCTTAACCCCTTTTCTAAAACAGTAAACTTAAGCGTACCTAATGGCATCTGAGTCTTCGATGATCATGGGAAAAACGACCTACAACAAAAGGTCACCCTCACGAATTTATGACTCGAGCTCGATACCAAGCAGAAGACCCGACCCGAATGGGGTTCTAAATGGGCCTTTACCCCAATGCATGCGTTCAAAATAAAATAATATGCAACATACTTTCGGATTCCAAGTAAAACTAAAACATTAAAAGTCCCTGTTTCCAAGCACCTGTTTCAGGAAAAGTACATTTCTAAAAGTATACTCTGATCAGAGATTTATTTAAACCATTCAAAAACCTTTTCAGGTACGACTATACTGGAATCCATAAAACATGAGAAAACATCCTAGGGCTCCGTGCCCGTCTACATGCATTCAGGGGAAATATAAAGTTAAAGAGTCATAAAATGAATAAAAGTGTCAGAGGTGACAGCAGGTGCCCATGATCACAGCTCCTCCTTCAGCCATCATGTCTCGCTCCTTGGTTACATGTGGAAAACCACAAAATAAGGGTGAGTAACGAATTACTCAGTAAGAATCCCCAACCGGGGTACAATACAATGCACATGGTCATCTAGATGAGTGTATGCAAGCTATGATCATAAACACAGAATAGAGCACATAGCTTGAGTCCACACTTGGACCTCGGATGCCAATTCAGGGTCTTAGTCCAGAATTAACTACCATAACCACACAGATCGCCCTATACGAGAAACAAGTCCCGGCCTCAGCCTGTCTACTATCGAATGAAAGGTGCACTAGCTCAAGATCCCGAGGAGCTCTCCGGTCGATTTGTAATGAGCGTAAGCATGCACCGCGTGCTTCTACTGAGACTATGGGGTGCCGGGGGTAGTAGTGGCAAATTCGCCCATATCCGGATACCACGCCTAACTAAATCTACGGATCGGTGTCAGCGACATAGGGTGTGAGACACGGACACATGAACTATGTCACTGTACCACCGCACTTTGAGGCTAAGGAACGGGTCGCGTGGTAGGCTTACACCAGAAGCCGTCCTTACCTTAACAGTGGCAATCAGGGCTACACTTTGCCGAACACGCGAGGGCGTCGTGCGGCTGCCGGGGACTAGGCATTGCCAAGTCATCATCCCGACCGTTGGGGCATCGCTTAGACTACCACCCTCAACCAAGATTGCGGGGCCTCACCGGTTGGGATAGCTAATCCCTCACGGGTCCAAGGACGGAGAACTATCTCGAACGTCCTTGCCATGGATGCAAGATACTTTATGCATCGGGCCGGATGATGCTATCTACTTGAATTCTAAGTCGCCTTAACAATCAAAGCAAACAATCCAATACGTGCTCGAAAGAATACTGGTGAGACCTAGCATGGTACTACTGAACAAGAATGAATATGAGCATGCGAGCGGAACAACCTAGCATGGACTAACATGAAAGAGCAACATACGAAGTCATGCGGTCGAGAATTCGAGCAGTACCTAAACTATACATGCCGATAATCACAAACAAAACACACAACATCAATCACATAAAACATCGCAGGTCCACACAACCCGGTAAGAAATCCTTACCTTGGTGGAAGACTTCTACACACAAATTCCTAGGTGCGAACACTTTTCGAGCTAGCTATCGAGAACCTACAAACATAGTAACAATCACAACCATATCCCTAAAAATATAATAAAACAGCAGGCTCGGCTCGGGAGCACTCACACGGCACCGCGACATGAAGCAAGGGCGTTGCTGGCACGGCTGAAGTGGGTTTGGCGCGCGCTAGCACGGTGGCGCGCGTCTCTGTATGAGATGGGCGCAGGGGCGCGGTATCTTATATGAGATGACGGGACTCGGCATGCGCAGCGGCGCGCGCACGGCGGGCGCATGGGCGCTGGCGTCGCGATGCGGACACGGCGAGCTGCTTGGCAGGGACGCGCGCGCGGGCGAACGTATGGGCGTGCGGGCGAGCGGCTCGGCAAGCGACACGGGGCAAAGGCACGCGGGCGTCTGGCGTCTGCTGCTGCAAGCGATCTGGCGTGACGTCGGGCTGGCGATGGCCGAGCAGGGGCTGAGCCGGTTGCTGTGCGAGATCTAGACGCGACGGCCGTGGCGCGAGGTCGCGAGCAGCGCGGCGCAGCGTTAGCGCGCGGGGAGGCTGCGACGGCAGATCTGGGCGCGACACAGGCATCTGCTCGTGCAGATGCGGGCCGATTTCTTTGCTTTCGGATCTGGGCGTCTGGCTCGGCGGTAGGGCGGACTGGATGACCTGCAACAACACACACACACACAAGCTCTCCTTCTTACCTTCGGCAAAGCAAGAACACCCAAACGAGAAGATGAAGAGGATGAAAACTTACCGGAATGATGATGGAGTCTCGAGCCGCAAAGGGGATGAAGAAATCGGCAAGGAGAGCTTGGGAGAAAGCTTGGGCGGCCACAACTCTTTTGGAGAAGAAAACACAACAAACCTAATTCCTTTTCATTTAATCAAATGCACCAAACACCAAAGATCCAAGGTTAACTAAGATGTGATGCGAGAAAGAGCAACAAGAGCACCTAATGGCTCAATTGGCACACATCCCCACAAGCTTTCAGAGACCCGGGTTCAAACCCAAATGCTGGCACAATTTCCTTTATTTTTACTTTTGCATCAAACCTTGCTCAAACCAAACCACAAATCCTTCCAAAACCTACATAAATCCATTCAATAATTTTAGTAAGCTGGAAAAGACACAAACGCGGCCACGACGGCCCGACCAAATTACCAAATTACCCCTAGGGCATCTTGGGAGAACCCGGATGAAAAACACAGGTCATTCTGAGAACTCTTGTCATCTCTCGACCTATTTATATTATGACTCTTGTCTTTTTATTTCCCCTGAATGCATGTAGTCAGGCACGGAGCCCTAGGATGTTTTCTCAATGTTTTTATGATTTAGGCATTGTTGTATCTAAGAAGGTTTTGAATGATTTTAATAAATCTCGATCGAGTAAACTTTTGGAAATGTATTTGTCTTCAAACAGGTGCTTGGAGACAGGGACAGGTTTCAGTAAATTGTCTGACTTTGAGTTGAATGTTTTGTTTTTAATTGGAATCCGAAAACATAATTGTATAATGTCCTTACTTTGAATGCATGCATTGGGGTAAATGCCCATTTAGAGCCCCTCTTGGGTCGGGTCTTTCTGATTGGTATCGAGCTCGAGTCATAGATTACGTTGGTGACCTTTTTGTTGTAGGTCGTTTTCCCATGATCACCAAAGACTGGAAGCGGTCATCAGTACGCCTAAGTTTATTGTTTTTAGAAAAGGGTTAAGAATTTACAATACCTTTCATCTAGTGTATGCCTTGTTTAGTGTTGTGGAGCGGAGGCGAAGCGAGTTACGACTCGTTGTTGGTTTGGGGTCTGAGCACCATCATGCCAACTTCCCGCAGTGTAAGACGTATGTTTGCAGCTTGTCAGGGTATCCAGATAGATTCAGATACCGCTGGGACACCGTCCTAGAGAGAGGCAGAGATTAGACTCCCGTAGGCCCTTGTAGTGTGGCCCAGCTGTTGATTTCCCCTAGAGAGAGGGTGGAGGTGTTTTCCCCTGGAGTACCACTCCAGGAGAGGAGTTAGCTTTGGCTTTTGCTAATGTTGACGCTTGTGGAGCAGGTCCTAGAGTGGACTAGCGTTGGTAGTTCAGGTGTGGATCTTGAACCTTAGCAGATTGTTGATTGCCCAGTGAGTAGCTGCAGAGTTGGTAGCCTTCGAGGAGGTTGCTGAGACATCTTTGTGCTCTTGTAATTTGTTGTTGTTTTGCAACCAGTAAGTCGGAACCCTGTGGTTAAGGGTGCAGCGAGCAGTGTACCCATCGGACGTGATCCATTGGTGGTTTCCCCAGTTGTCTGGTAGAGTTGAGCACTCTTCTTATGGTGAGCTCCTAGAGTAGAGCTAGCTGCTGCATGTTGAGAGAGCCGGTCGGGGTAGTAAGATGTGGATTTGGTAGTAGTGGCACTTGAGGTGCATTGGTTGGTGTGCCGCTTTGGCACTAAGTCTGGTTCAGGCCTGAGTTTAGCATGGGTATAGCAGATGGTTCTATGACCCGTCTGGAGTTCAGCACACTTCTTTAGTCGTTGGATCCGTTTATGGCAGTTGCACCTATTTAGGTCGTGCAAGAGGGCTAGTTCAGTGGTAGTCGAAGGACTACAAGTGAAAGGATGTTCGAGAGGAGCTGAAGCCTCTTCCCAGTGTTATTGGAGATTGAGTAAGTCAGCAGGTTGACGGTTGGTAAGTGTTAGTGCGTGCGAGTCTCACGCTAGGGCTGAGGCCAAGAGATCCTTGTGGTTGGTAGTGCGATCAACTACCTTGGAGTGCCTAAATCTGAGGAGTGTTGAGCATCGTAGATGCGAGTTGGCCCAGCTGAGGGGCCGTGAGTTGGATGCTTTTGAGATGAGTTGGATGCCTATGAGATGAGCTGGATGCCTTATGAGATGAGTTGGACGCCTTATGGGTACGCTCCCTTGGTAGAGCCTTGGTATAAAGTAAGTTCGGTTTGGCATTGTTATGCTTTAGTAGAGCAAGGTTGCCTCAGCTTCGAGTATCTTGTGGGGATGGAACTTTTGGTGTTCCTTGGGTTGATTGTACCTCTGCCAGGAGTTAGTGTTGCCTTTTGGAAAGCACCTGTTAGTCTTGGATCTCTGAAGGAAGGTTGAGAGTTGTGCACAAGTGTGTTTTGTGTAGTTTGTTCTGGTGGCGAGAGTTTCAGAACCATGTAATGTTTGCATTGGAGACCTGGTGCTCAGTTCTTGGAGAAGTTGGACTCCAGGTGGAAGTTGTAATGCTTTAGTTGTTGTTGTAAGGATACCGTGCTCATAGTCTGTTTGTTGCTTAGGCAAGTTTTGTTACATTGGACCTAAGCTTGGTGGGAGTTCAGATGGTACTGAACAAATGGTGGTTGTAGTGAAGCCGCGTAGTTCCTGTCCGTAGTGGCTAATGGTGTTGCTCAGAATCCTTACCCTGGGTGGAAGCTACGATGTGGCTGATGCTTTGAGTAGGAGGATGGCACATTTTGAAGCGTTTCAGGTCTTTTTGGTTTCGAGGTTCGGAGCAGGCCAGCATGGTTGTGATGCTGGAAAGAGGAGTTGTTTGTTCAGGCAGTTGGCTGTTAGACCGTTAGACGACAGTGTGTGTCGAGGGTTGCCGAAGAACCCTAGCTGTGGAGAGTCTCACCAGAGCTAAGTCAGGCCCAGGTAGTGAGTTTCAGTTGGCAAGCCGGAGTCGTGTAGGTTGTAGACCTCGGGTGAGTTGCTGGCGGATTTGGTAGGCTAGCAAGCTGGAGTTTGTGTGGAGTAGAGTCCGGATTGGTTCCGGTGTGGTGGCAAGTTGGTGCTTGGTGTTGACCAGGGTGTGGTTTTTGAGTTTCTAGAAGTTAGCTTTGCTCGTGGGGCAAGTTGTTTTGCCCTGGCGGATGTCTTTCTTGTTTCTAGAGTTTGAGAGTTGCCCTTATTTGGTGTTTGGGGGTGAGTCTTCTCTTGCCCGTGGTTGGCGGTCCAGTCTGTGGTGGACCCCTTGTTGTTGCCTCTGGGAGAGTTGGATGTTGTGCTTAGCTGAGCAAGACAGCGAGCGGTTGTGAAGCTCTCTGTCCTTCGGATGTCCGCTTGTAAGGATCTGTTTCTCCTTGGGAGTTGTCAGGTTATTCCTTGGTCTTGTAATTGGTGGTAGTGGTGCTAGTAGGAGGAAACGTTTGTTGAGATTCAAACCCGGGATGCTAGGAAGTCAGGTGGGTGGAGTGGCCAAGTGAGACACATAAGGTTCTTGTTGCTCTTTCCGCGGCATGTCTTGGTTAGCCTTGAGTCCTTGGGGTTTTGGTGCATTTGATTAAAAGAAAGGAAATTAGGTTTGAGTGTCTTCTTCTCCAAAACCCCCTAGCCGCCCAAGCTTCTCTCCCAATCCCCCTTGTCGTCTTCCCAAGCTCCATCGAGCGTCGTCTCCGCTCCCGCAAAGCGGCAGCCCGAGAGCAACAGTCAGTCGCCCCAGTAGAGCTCTGTGCCTCACCAGCTCTGCCATCGCGCCAGCAGCCCCAACCATCAACCCTGTCGCCCGCCACAGAGCGGCCGGACACTGTCGCTCCAGCGCCAGACGCTTAAGTAGCGGATCGCGTCGCAGCCGTCCCCGCGTGAGCAGCCGCGCGGCTACCGCGCCCCACCAGCCAGCCAGCGCGCGCTCGTCGCTCTCGCACGCAGTGCGACCGCCCGTCGCACGCAGCTGGCGCCACAAAGAGCACCACGACCATGCAGCCTGTCCGTCCGCGCGTCAGCCGTGCCGTGTGAGTTTCTCCCGAGCTGAGCCCTGTTTATTTTATTATATTTAGGTGTATGGATTGTGATAATTATTATGCTTGTTTGGTTCTCATTAGCGAGCTCGGGATCGATCGCAGCTTAGGATTCTTGTGTGTAGTTGCCTTCCGACCAGGTAAGGATTTCTTACCGGAGTTGTGTGGGCCCTGCGATATTATATGTGATTGTTGTTTGTATGCTTGTTTGTGTTTATCAGCATGTTTAGTGATAGGTGTTCTGTTTTGAATTCCCGACTGGCATGATTTCTTATGTTGTTTCTCATGTTAGTCCATGCTAGGTTGTTCCGTTCTGGCATGCTCGTTATCTGATCTTGCTTCGTAGTATCATGCTAGGTTCGTTGTATCTGTTGAGCACGTATTGGATTGTTTGTTGTTGATGTTATAGTTTAGAGTTCAGATAGGTAGCATCATCCAGGCTAGGATGCATAAAGTACCTTGCATCCACGCCAGGACGTCACGAGGCGAAGATCTCGTCCACGATCCCCGTTAGGGTTTAGCTAACCCTAAACGGTGGCCCGCAATCTTGGGTGAGGTGGCGATCGTTAAATGCCCCAACGGTCGGGATGATGACATGGCATTGCCTTGTCCCCGGCAGTCGGAATGTCCTCAGCGTGTTCGGCAGTAGCCCTTGATTGCCACCTGTTAGGGCAAGGACCACTTCCTGGTGTAAGCCTACCCCGACCGGTTCCTTATCCTCAGGTGCGGTGGTTCAGGCTGACATAGTTCACGTGTCCAGGTCTCACACCCCTATGTCAGCGACACCGATCTAGAGATTTAGTTAGGCATGGTGACTGGACTTGGGCAGCTTGCCACTAGACCCGGCACCCCCCACAATTTGCAGTAGCATGCGGTGCGCGCATACGCTCATTATAGCGTCGTGGAGTGCTCCTCGGGATTGTGAGCGGTGCATCTTTTCGATCGACAGTGAGAGCGGTGAGGCTTAGACTTGTTTCTCGTATAGGATCGTATCATGAGGTGGATTATTCCGGAGTAAGACCCTGAGATGGCATCCAAAGTTTTTGTTTGGATTTAAGCTATGTGCTCTGTGTGTGTTTACATTCATAGCTTGCATACCTTTCTGCTAGATGACCATGTATATCGTATTGTACCCCGGTTGGGGATTCCTACTGAGTAATTCGTTACTCACCCTTATTTTGTGGTTTCCCACAGGTAACCATGGTGCGAGACAGGATGGCTGGAGGAGGAGCTGTGTAACGACCCAGGTTTTTCTTCCCGGTCTTCCAAGTATGCCCTAGGGGTAAATTGGTAATTTGGTCGGGCCGTCAGGGTCGTTTGTGTCCTTTCCAGTTACTAAAATTATTGGATGGTTTTATGTAGGTTTTTGGAGGGGTTTGTGGTTTGGTTTGAGCAAGGTTTGATGCAAAAGTAAAAATAAAGGAATTTGTCTTTGCAGCAATGGGGTTTGAACCGGGTCTCTGAGGAAGCTTGTAGAGATGTGTGCCAATTGAGCCATTAGGTGCTCTTGTTACTCTTTCTGCATCACATCTTAGTTAACCTTGGATTTTGGAGTTTTGGTGCATTTGGTTAAATGAAATAGAATTAGGTTATTCCATCTTCTTCTCCAAAACTCCTCTTGGCCGCACAAGCTCTCCCTCTCCTTTGCCTTGCCGAATTCTTCTTCCCTTGCATCTCCTTGGGTTCGATCATCATCATTCCGGGTAAGTCTTCATCCTCTTCATCTCCTCATTTGGTTTTTGATGCTGGCCGAAGGTAAGATGTAGAGTGTGTGTGTGTTTGTGTTGGTTTGCGGCCCGGAGAGGAGCAGCCATCATCGCCGACCAGCTCGCACGCCCAGATCTGTCGAACCAGCCCAGCTCGCACGCCCAGATCTGTCGAACCAGCCCTGCCGCACGCCAGATCCGCCTAGCAGCCTTGCCGTTCGTCCAGCAGCACAGATCGCCCGCCGTCGCGACGTCGGGCCGTCGGAACCGACGCCGGATCGCGCAAGCAACAGCGGCCAGATCGTCGTTCGTCCTCGCCCGATCGCTCGCCGACGCCAGAGGTCTCGCCAGCGCCGTAGCGTCCTGCAAGGCTGCTCGCCGTGTCCGCATCGCGAGCCGTGAGCGCAGCGCGCCGCCGCAGCCTTGACGCTTCGCCGCGCGCGTCGCGTCCTGCCGTCTGCGTGTGCGGTGCGCCACGGTAGCCTGGCGTCCTGCCGTCTTGCGTGCCGGTAGCGCGCCAGCGCCCAGCCCGGCTTGCCAGCGGCTCCAAGCTCGTGTCGTGCGTGCGCGTGAGTTCCCGAGCCGAGCTTGTTTGTTCTATTGTTGTTTAGACATTTTAGATGCCGATTATTGTTGGTTTGCTAGGTTCCCGCTCGCTAGCTCGGGATTGTTCGCAGCTTAGGATTTGTGTGTAGAAGCCTCCCGAGCCAAGGTAAGGATTTCTTACCAGGAGTTGTGTGGGCCCTGCGGTATATTTGTGATTGTTGTTTTGTATGCACTGTGTATGATTATTAGCATGTTTAGCCTAGGTGCTCGTTCAATTCTGGATGGCATGAACTCTTGTATTGTTTCTCATGTTAGCCCATGCTAGGTTGTTCCATTACGGCATGTTCGATATCTCTGTTCTTGCTTCGTAGTATCATGCTAGGTTCCTTGTATACGTTGAGCACGTATTGGGTGCATTGAATGAATTGTTATTATTGTTATGGTTTAGAGTTCAAGTAGGTAGCATCATCGGGCCGGATGCATAACGTAACTTGCATCCCGAAGCGAGGGGACAAGCGAGATGGTACTCCGTCCACGATCCCGTTAGGGTTTAGCTAACCCTAACGGTGGCCCCGCAATCTTGGGTGAGGGTGGCGGTGTTAAATGCCCCAACGGTCGGGATGATGACTTGGCATTGCCTCGTCCGGCGATCGGCGCGTCCTCGGCGTGTTCGGCCGTAGCCCTTGATTGCCACTGTTAGGGCAAGGACCGCTTCTGGTGTAAGCCTACCACGGCCAAGTTCCTTAGCCTCAGTGCGGTGGTACAGGTGACATAGTTCACGTGTCGAGTCTCACACCCTATGTCGGTGACACGATCCGAGAGATTTAGTTAGGCATGGTGATCGAACACGGGCGGCTTGCCACTAGACGGCACCCCGAGTTTGCGGTAGCATGCGGTCGCGCGCTTACGCTCATTACTGGCGCCGATCGGAGAGCTCCTCGGGATCTTGAGCGTGCACCATTCGTATCGGCGATGAGAGGCGGTGAGGCGGGACTTGTTCCCGTATAAGCGCGTTTAGTGTGTTGTGGTATTCCGGACTAAGACCACGAGTTGGCATCCGAGGTCCAAGTGTGGACTTAGCTATGTGCTCCACTCTGTGTTTGTACTCATAGCTTGCATACATTCTTCTAGATGATCATGTATATCGTATTGTACCCGGTTGGGGATTCTTACTGGGTAATTCGTTTACTCACCCTTATTCGTGGCTTTCCACGGGTAATCAAAGCGGAGAGGCAGGATGGTGAAGGAGGAGGCGTGATCATGGAATCCTGCTTTGTCATCTCGACTATTTTATTTTATCATGACTCTTCACTTTTTGTTATTTCCCCTCAATGCATGTAGAGGCGCACGCAGCCCCAGGATGTTTTCTTACGTTTTATGGATTCGGCATATTTGTACTTGTGAATTGTTTTAATGGTTTAAATAAATCTCTCGATCAGTATGCTTTTAGAAATGTATGTTTTGGTTGTTGAATGTTTTACATTTTTACTTGGGATCCGAAATGTATTTTTCATAATGTCTTTTATTTTCACTACATGCATTGGGGTAAAGGCCCATTTAGAGCCCCTTTTGGGTCGGGTCTTCTGAGTTGGTATCGAGCTCAGAGTCATAGATTCTGTAGGTGACCTTTGTTGTAGGTCATCCTTCCATGATCACCATGTAAAGACCCACCCAAAAGGGGCTCTAAATGGGCCTTTACCCCAATGCATGTAGTGAAAATAAAAGATATTATGAAAAATACATTTTGATCCCAAGTAAAAAAGTAAACATTCAACAACCAAAACATACATTTCTAAAAGCATACTCTGATAAGAGATTTATTTAAACCATTAAAACAATCCACAAGTACAAATATGCCGGAATCCATAAAACGTAAGAAAACATCCCGAGGGGCTGTGCTGCCTCTACATGCATTCAGAGGAAATAACAAAAGTCAAGAGTCATGATAAATAAAATAGAATAATCAGAGATGACAAAGCAGGATTCCATGATCACGGCTCCTCCATCGACCATCCTGTCTCCCGCTTGATTACCCGTGGAAAACCACGAGTAATAAGGGTGAGTAACGAATTACCCAAAGAAGAATCCCCAACCGGTACAATACGATATACATGATCATCTAGAAGAATGTATGCAAGCTATGAGTACAAACACGAGCGAGCACATAGCTAAGTCCACACTTGACCTCGGATGCCATCTCGTGGTCTTAGTCCGGAAAAATACCACAACACACTATACGCGCTATACGGAACAAGTCCCGACCTCACTGCTCATCGTCGATACGAAAGGTGCACTAGCTCAAGATCCCGAGGAGCTCTCGGCCGGCGTGTAATGAGCGTGGCGCGCGCGCACCGCATGCTACCGCAAACTCGGGGGTGCCGGTCTAGTGGCAAGCCGCCGAGTGTTCATCACCATGCCTAACTAAATCTGCGGATCGGTCACCGACACAGGGGTGTGAGACTCGACACGTGAACTATGTCACTGCACTCACCGCACGCGAGGCTAAGGAACCGGCCGTGGTAGGCTTACACCGAAGCGTCCCTGCCCTAACAGTGGCAATCAAGGGCTAAGGCCGAACACGCCGAGGACGCGTGCCGATGGCTGGGGACGAGGCAATGCCAAGTCATCATCCCGACCGCTGGGGCATTTAACGACCGCCACCCTCACCCAAGATTGCGTGGCCTACCGGTTGGGATAGCTAATCCCTCACGGGGTCCAAGGGCGGAGAACTGTCTCGAACGTCCCTGCCATAGATGCAAGATACTTTATGCATCGGGCGGATGATTCTATCTACCTCAATTCTAAACCTTAACAATAATAACGATTCAATCAATGCGGTCCAATACGTGCTCATCGATACAAAGAACCTAGCATGATACTACGAAGCAAGAACAGATATCGAACATGCTAGAATAGAACAACCTAGCATGGGCTAACATGAGAAACAATACAAGAGTTCATGCCATCAGAATTCGTAACAGAGCACCTAGAGATAAACATGCTAGTAATCATACACGCGTGCATACAAAACAACAATCACAAATATATCCGCAGAGTCCACACAACCCCGTGAAGAAATCCTTACCTTGGTCGAAAGACTTCTACACACAAATCCTAAGTCATGAACAATCCCGAGCTAGCGGCGGGAACCTAGCAAACCAAGAATAATCAGCATCTAAAATATCTAAACAACAATAGAACGACAAGCTCGGCTCGGGAACTCACGCGCGCGACGACGACACGAGCTTGGGGTCTGCTGCAGCGAGCTAGCACGGCAAGGACGCGCGCTACTGCGCGCTACCGGGCACGCGCGACGACGCTGCTGGCTGGCCGCGCTACCGGGCACGCAGCGGCAGGGCGCCGCGTGCGGTCGAGCGTCTCGGGCGAAGGCGCGCGGCGGCCCGGCGCGCGATGCGGACACGGCGAGCGGCTTCGGCAGGAGGGCGCGCGCGCAGCGAACGTCTGGGCGAAGCGCGCGCGGGCGAACAGCTTCGGCAAGCGGACACGGCGAGGGCGCGCGAGCGCGATTCGGCAAGCGGACACAGCGGCGAGGCGCGATGGCGGGCGCGCGCTGGGCCGACGCGGCGCGGGCGAGACCTCTGGCGTCGCGGCGATCGGGCGATCTGTCTTTCTTTGGGCGACGGCAAGGCTGCTGGGACAGATCTGGGCGTCGGCGTCGGTTTGGACGTGCGGCGACGAGGCGATCATCTTCTTGGCTCGGCTACACACTACCGGTTGCAATCAACACAACACACACAACACACTCTTTTCACTTGGCCAAACGCACACCAAACGGATGAGAAGAAGAAGAAGAAGATCAATACCTACCCGGAATGATGATGATCGAACCCAAGGAGATGCAAGGATGAAGAATCGGCAAGGCTATGGAGATGGAGAGCTTGGGCGGCCAAGAGGTGTTTTGGAGAAGAAGATGGAATAACCTAATTCTATTTCATTTAACCAAATGCACCAAAACTCCAAAATCCAAGGTTAACTAAGAAGTGATGCAGAAAGAGCAACAAGAGCACCTAATGGCTCAATTGGCACACCTCTCTACAAGCTTCCCAGAGACCGGGTTCAAACCCGGTTGCTAAAGACAATTTCCTTTATTTTTACTTTTGCATCAAACCTTGCTCAAACCAAACCTCAAACCCCTCCAAAAACCTACAAAAACCATCCAATAATTTTAGTAATGGAAAAGACACAAACGACGACTGGCCCGACCAAATTACCAAATTACCCCTAGGGCATACCACGGAAGACCGGAAGAAAAACACAGGTCGTTACAATATTCCCTCCTTTTTATGACTTTCGTCCTCGAAAGTCCTTAAAAACAACACTCGAGGGTAATGCAACCTCATCTCGTCTTCCCGCTCCCAAGTGGCTTCCTCGTAACCCCGACTCTTCCATCGAACCTTTACCAAACGAATCTCGCGATTACGCAACGTCTTGGTCTCAAAGGCAAGGATCCTCACCGGCTTCTCCTCGAAGTTCAAATCCTCATTCATTTTGCAAAGGCTCAAAGTCCACAATGTGCGACGGGTCCGGCACATCTTGCCTCAACATCGATACATGAAAAACACTATGCACCCGCGATGTGATTTTGGAGGTAGGGCTAACCGGTAAGCAACTCGCCAATCCTCTCTAGGATCTCAAATGGACCAACAAAACGGGGACTCAACTTCCCACGCTTGCAAACCTCAGAACACCTCGATCGGAGCAACCTTAAGGAACACATGTCGACCAACCTCAAACTCCAAATCTCGGCGCCGAACATCGGCGTAACTCTCTCGCCGCTCTGAAATTTGTCAACATACGAGCTCTAATCTTACGTGACCGCACCATTGGTCAAGCGCAGTAACTCGGGACCCAAAACACGTCTATCACCAACCTCTTCCCGAACACGGGGACCCGATAACGCGCTTACCATACAATGCCTCGAATGGAGCCATCCAGATAAATCGATCGTAGCTGTTGTTATAGGAAAACTCCATCAAAATCTGATATCTGGTCCCAAATGCACTCGGGAAATCCAACACACAAGCCCTCAACATATCCTCGAGAATATGATTCACTCTCTCGATCGACCATCCGTCCGAGGGTGAAAAGTCATCTTTGGCGCACTCTGTGCCCAAACCATACGGAGCGCTCTCCGAAGCGAGAAGTGAACCGCGAGTCACGATCGGACACAATCCTCACCGGTACACCATGATAACGGATGATCTCGCTCCAAAAGCAATTGCGCGCCTTTGTTCCACGGTATAAGTGTCTCGTCCGGGAATGAAGTGTGCGCTCTTGGTCAAACGGTCGACTATCACCCAAATCGAGAGAACTTCCTGAGTCCTTGGCAAACCGGATATAAAGTCCATAGAGATCTCTTCCCATTTCCACTGGGTACACTCGGTGTTTGCAACAAACAGTGGCCTCTGCACTGGGTGCCTTCACTTGGCGACAAGTGAGACACCTGGTGACAAACTCGCACATCTCTCTTCATCCCCATCCACCAAAAAGTGCGCTTAAGGTCTCGATACATCTTGGTACCCAGGGGTGCCAAGCAAAAAGGGGAACAGTGGGCCTCCGAGAGCAACTCGGCTCGCAAACCCGCAATGTCCGGAACACACAATCGGCCTCTATAAGTCAACCCACATGTCTCGGTGAATACACAAAGTCAAAGTCACCGTCAAGATCGACTCTGTCAACCAATCTCTTAAGTGCGGGGTCACCCAACCCGTTTGTCTATAATCCATTTGCCGAATCGGCCGGTGAGCAATCAATCGAGCTACGGCGGTAACCTCTCCCAACAACACGCAACCTCGGCCCGCTCGAACTCTCTCGCAAACGGGGTGGAACTCAACAACGCCGCAGAGTGCGACGTCTTTTCTCGCTCAAAGCATCGGCCACTACATTGGCTTACCCGGATGGTACAAAATCTCATGATCATAATCCTTTACCAGCTCTAACCATCTCCTCTGCGCCTCATATTCAACTCCTTCGAGTAAGCAGATACTTGAGGCTCGGTGATCGGTAAACATCTGAATCCGCCACCGTCATGGGTAATGCCTCCAAATCTTGATTGCAAACACCCACACCATCGCCGCCAACTCCATATCATGAGTCGGGTAGTTCTCGCTCATACGGCTTGGTGACGGAAGCATAGGCAATGACCTTCCGTCTTTGCATCAACACACAACCTAATCCAAACTTGGAAGCATCATCAGTAGACCACGAAACCACTGTCCCCTCCGGATCGCCAACAGTCTTTGAAGTCAAAGCGCGCTTGAGCTCAGCAAAGCTCTCATCACACTCTTTGCCCCAAACAAACTCGACACCCTTCCTCGTCGACGAGTGAGGCGAGGCTAAAGCGAGAGAAGTCCTTGACTAACCGACGGTAGTAACTCGCCAAACCAGTAAAGTCGCGAATCTCAAGAATCTGAAGTCGGCTTGGCCCATGAACTCACGGCCTCAATCTTCGCGGGGTCCACGGCTATACCATCTCTCGAAACTACGTGGCCTAGGAAGGCCACCTGCTCCAACGAGAAATCACATTTGGAAAACTTCGCATAAAGTGGTTTTCCTCAAAGCCGCCAATACTCGCCTCAAATGCTCTGCATGGTCTTCTTTAGACCTCGAATAAATCAGAATATCGTCAATGAACACGATGATGAAAGTCTGTCCAAAAATGATTTGAACACCCTATCCATCATGTCCATGAACGCGGTGGGGCATTGGTCAATCCAAATGACATGACCACAAACTCATAGTGACCATATCGGACTCGAAAGTCGTCTTAGGAATGTCGGCATCCCCGATCCGCAATCGATGGTAACCGGATCTCGGATCTATCTTGGAGAACACGGAAGCTCCTGAAGCCGATCGAACAAATCATCGATCACGGGCAAGCGGATACTTATTCTTCACTTTGTCACCTTATTAAGCTCGCGGTAATCAATACATAAGCGCATAGAACCATCCTTCTTTTTCACAAACAGAACGGGTGCTCCCACGGGGACACACTCGGACGGATGAACCCTCGATCTAACATCTCCCGCTGAATCGAATCTTCGTTCCTTTAACTCGGCTGGCGCCATACGATACGGAGCCTTCGAGATAGGGAGGGTCCGGCTCGAGCTCAATTGTGAAGTCAACTCTCTCTTGGGGCAACCCGGTAACTCCTCAGAAACACGTCCCGCAAACTCCTCGCACGCACGGCACTGATCGATCAGCAGAGCACAGAGGCGGCTCTTCCCGGACAACTTGGCTAGATAGCCCCAAGCTCCATGAGCTAGCAAACGACGAGCTTTCACGGTGACACCATCGGCGGGCAACCTCCACCCTGGACTCCACGAAACTTAAATTTGGACCGAGGCACTGGCGGCTGAACACTACTTCTTTCCGGTGGCGATCAATCAACGCGTGGTTAGCGACTAACCACTCCATACCAAGAATCACATCAAAACCGCTCATAGGCGGAACTATGAGCGTAGCCACTAGCAACTCTCCGGATATCTCGATCCGGCCATCCCTAATCTTATCTCTAGCCAACATATCAACTCCCGGAAGGAGTTGCAACAGAATAACTCGAAACCTAGAGGCTCTAGTCTTAACTTAGCATGCTCGGCCAAACAACACAGATACAAATGAATGCGTAGAACGAGAATCAAACAAGACAAATGCGTAGTGATCTAAAACAAGAAGCGCATACGCCTTACAGTGGCATCCCGTACTCGGCCTCGACGGGTCGTAGCAAACACTCGACCCTGCTGCTGCTGCTGCCGATTTGCCGCCATAGTGGGTGATCACAAAAACGGGCCATGTGACCTCTCTACCACAACGGAAGCACAATCTAGGTCAGGTGACAAGCTCGGCGTGGACTTTCCCACAAGTAGCACAAGCGGAAAGCGCTGGGTCCTCCCCTGCTGTCGGGGGGAAACGGGTGGGGCTCTCCGATCTACGCTTCGCAGCGCCCTTGGCGCGCTGGCCGCCTCCCGAAAAGTCAAACTTCCTCTTACGCCCCACACTTGCTGGGACGGGACGCCCGCTGAGAGCGGCAACAAACCGCTCAAAGCAGGATACTTCCCATTATAGATCGTGGCCAACCTGGATGACCCTAGCATAAGTGTCGGGGCACGAGCCACGACATCTTGGGAAACACCGCCTCAATCCGGATATGAACTTCGAATCTTCACTCTGGGGTGGCAATCAAGCGAGGAGCAAAATATCCATACTCGAGAACTTGCGCTCATATTCCTCAATGGAATCGTAACCCGCTTCGAGGTTGCGGAAGAGCTCCACCATCTTCTCCGAGCCTCATCAGCGATGAACTTTACCTTGAACTCGGCCTTGAAGAACTCCCAAGTAGCGGGTGGAGACCCGGTGGTCTCTCGCTCAAGGTGGACTCCCACCACCATCTCGTTGTGCCTCCTAGCACATGGGCCGCACACCTCGGCCTCTGAATATCGGGGCACACCATGATCGAAGGAAGGTGTACTCCAAATGGGCAATCCACACAGGCTGCGCTAACGCATCACCCGGTGGCATCGAACTTCTCGAGCTTCCACTTCACAAAATCCTTGACCACCTACCCAATTCCTCGGCACCCTCGCCATATCGCCTCTGGGGCTACTTGCTCTGAGGAGTGGAGGAGCTACCTTGAGCTTTGAACCAATCGAGTCACCGCTCGATCTGGGCTCGGGACTCTTCCCCATTGCCCAGCGCCAACAAGGCACAGGTCTCGCCCTCTGGTCACTCAACATGCGACCATAAAAGCCCTCATAGACTCGGCAAACTCTGCTCCCAGAGCGATCTCTCGGCGCTCGATCGCCTCAACGCCCGCTCTAGGCGTAACAGAGGAGCTGGCTTTGGTGGAATGCCATCGATGTCGGCTTGGGGCGATGTCCTGCGAGATCGAGATCCGATCACGATACCTCGACCGCTCTCGAACCTCCTCTCCGTGCGGGTGGTAGCATCTTTGGCGATCTACATCCAAACCAACAACGAATCAAAACACGCTGTCACCATTCCACAACACCACACAAGGCATACACTAGATGATAGGTATTGTAAATTCTTAACCCTTTTCCTTTCTAAAACAATAAATCTAGGCGCACTGATGGTATGTCTGAGTCTTTGGTGATCATGGAAAGATGACCTACAACAAAGGTCGGTCACAGAATCTATGACTGGGCTCGATACCAAGCTCAGAAGACCCAGACCCAAAAGGGGCTCTAAATGGGCCTTTACCCCAATGCATGTAGTGAAAATAAAAGATATTATGAAAAATACATTTTGGATCCCAAGTAAAAAGCAGAAACATTCAACAACCAAAACATACATTTCTAAAAGCATACTCGATCGATCGGAGATTTATTTAAACCATTAAAACAATCCACAAGTACAAATATCTTTGGAATCCATAAAGCGTAAGAAAACATCCCGGGGCTCTGTGCCCGTCTACATGCATTCAGGGGAAATAACAAAAGTCAAGAGTCATGATAAATAAAATAGAATAATCGAGATGACAAGCGAGGATTCCATGATCACGGCTCCTCCATCGACCATCCTGTCTCTCGCCTTGATTACCCGTGGAAAACCACGAGAATAAGGGTGAGTAACGAATTACCAGTAAGAATCCCCAAACCGGGGTACAATACGATATACATGATCATCTAGAAGAATGTATGCAAGCTATGAGTACAAACACGAGAGCGGAGCACATAGCTAAGTCCACACTTGGACCTCGGATGCCATCTCGTGGTCTTAGTGGGAAAAATACCACAACACACTATACGCGCTATACGGGAACAAGTCCGGCCTCGGCTGTCATCTACTGTCGATACGAAAGGTGCACTAGCTCAAGATCCCGAGGAGCTCTCGATCGGCGTTGTAATGAGCGTAAGCGCGCACCGCATGCTCACGCAAACTCGGAAGTGCTGGGTCTAGTGGCAAGTTGCCCGAGTTGACCACCATGCCTAACTAAATCTACGGATCGGTGTCACCGACATAGGGTGTGAGAGACGAACACGTGAACTATGTCACTGTACCACCGCTTTTTTGAGGCTAAGGAACCGGTCGTGGTAGGCTTACACCAAGAAGCGGTCCTTGCCCTAACAGTGGCAATCAAGGGCTACGGCCGAACACGGCGAGGGCGTGCCGATCGGCTGGCGGGGACGAGGCAATGCCAAGTCATCATCCCGACCGTTGGGGCATTTAACAATCGCCACCCTCACCCAAGATTGCGGGGCCCACCGGTTGGGATAGCTAATCCCTCACGGGGTCCAAGGACGGAGAATCGTCTCGAACGTCCCTTGCCATAGATGCAAGATACTTTATGCATCGGGCCGGATGATTCTATCTACCTCAATTCTAAACCTTAACAATAATAACGATTCAATCAATGCGGTCCAATACGTGCTCATCGGATACAAAGAACCTAGCATGATACTACGAAGCAAGAACAGATATCGAACATGCTAGAATAGAACAACCTAGCATGGGCTAACATGAGAAACAATACAAGAGTTCATGCCGATCAGAATTTGAAGCAGAGCACCTAGAGATAAACATGCTAGTAATCATACACGAGGCATACAAAACAACAATCACAAATATACCGCATGAAGTCCACACAACCCGGTAAGAAATCCTTACCTTGGTGGAAGACTTCTACACACAAATCCTAAGTCTGCGGAACAATCCAGAGCTAGCGGCGGGAACCTAGCAAACCAACAATAATCGGCATCTAAAATATCTAAACAACAATAGAACGACAAGCTCGGCTCGGGGAACTCACGCGGCGCGACGACCACGAGCTTGGGGTCTGGCGCGCGGCTGGCACGGCGGGGGCACGGCGCGCATGAAGACTTGACGCTGGCTACCGTGGCTACTGGCTGCAGCACGGCAGCGAGGAGCACGCTGGCGCGCGGCGCGTCTCGGTGAAGGCGCGCGTGGTTTGGCGGCGTGCGATGCGGACACTGGCGAGCGGCTCGGCGAGCGCAGCGCGGCGAACGTCTGGCGGCGGCGAGCGGCGAAGCTCGGGCAAGCGGACACCGCAGCGGCGCGCGAGCGAGCAGCGATTCGGCAAGCGGACACGGCGCGAGGGCGCGTGATGGGCGACGCGCGCGGGCTGACGCGCGGCGCTGGCGAGGACCTCTGGCGTCGCGGCGATCAGGCGATCTGTCCAGGCTGGGCGAACGGCAAAGCTCTGCTGGGACAGATCGGGCGTCTGGCGATCGGTTGGGCGTCACGGCAACGAGCGTCTGTCTTTGCTGGCTCGGCTACACACTCTACCGGTGTTGCAATCAACACAACACACACAACACACCTCTTTTCACTTGGCCAAACGCACACCAAGCGGATGAGAAGAAGAAGATGAAGATCAATACCTACCGGAATGATGATGATCGAACCCAAGGAGATGCAAGGATGAAGAATCGGCAAGGCTATGGAGATGGAGAGCTTGGGCGGCCAAGAGGTGTTTTGGAGAAGAAGATGGAATAACCTAATTCTATTTCATTTAACCAAATGCACCAAAACTCCAAAATCCAAGGTTAACTAAGAAGTGATGCAGAAAGAGCAACAAGAGCACCTAATGGCTCAATTGGCACACCTCTCTACAAGCTTCCCGGGAGACCGGGTTCAAACCTCTAGTGCGGCACAATTTCCTTTATTTTTACTTTTGCATCAAACCTTGCTCAAACCAAACCTCAAACCCCTCCAAAAACCTACAAAAACCATCCAATAATTTTAGTAACTGGAAAAGACACAAACGACCCTGACGGCCCGACCAAATTACCAAATTACCCCTAGGGCATACCTGGAAGACCGGGAAGAAAAACACTGGTCGTTACACACCAAACTCGACGGTCATCAGTACGCCTAGATTTATTGTTTTAGAAAGGAAAAGGGTTAAGAATTTACAATACCTATCATCTAGTGTATGCCTTGTTTGGTGTTGTGGAGTGGTGACAGTGCGAGTTTTGATTCGTTGTTGGTTTGGATGTAGATCGCTTGACATGCGATCACCGCATCGGAGAGGAGGTTCGAGAGCGGTCGAGGTATCGGGATCGGATCGACATCTGCGGGGACATCGTCCCCAAGCCGACATCGATGGCATTCCACCGCCAGCTCCTCTATTACGCCTAGAGCGGGCGTTGAGGCGGCCCGAAGCGCCGTGAGATCGCTCCCGGAGCAGAGTTTCTTGAGTCTATGAGGGCTTTTATGGTCAGCATGTTGAGTGACCAGAGGCGAGACCTGTGCCTTGTTGGCGCTGGGCGGGAAGAGTCCCGAGCCCGGATCGAGCGGCTAACTCGATTGGTTGGTGAGCTCGATAGCTCCTCCGGCTCCTCGGAGCAAGTAGCCCCGAGGCGGATATGGCGAGAGGGTGCCGAGGAATTGGGTAGGTGGTGAAGGATTTTGTGAAGTGGAAGCTTTGAGAAGTTCGATGCCACCGGTGATGCGTTAGCGGCGGCCGGTGGATTGCCCATTTGGAGTACACCTTCACGATCATGGTGTGCCCCGATATTCAGAGAGGCCGAGGTGTGCGGCTCATGTGCTAGGAGGCACGGCGAGATGGTGGTGGGAGTCCACCTTGAGCGAGAGACCGGTGGGTCTCCACCCGCTACTTGGGAGTTCTTCAAGGGTGAGTTCAAGGTAAAGTTCATCGGTGATGAGGCTCAAGAGAAGATGGTGGAGCTCTTCGGAACACAAGCGGGTTACGATTCCATTGAGGATTATGGCGCAAGTTCTCGGAGTATGGATATTTTGCTCCTCGGTTGATTGCCACCGAGTGAAGATTCGGAAGTTCATATCTGGATTGAGGGGGGTGTTTCCCGTGATGTCGGGCTCGGGCCCACGACACTTATGCTAGGGCATCGATTAGCCACGATCTATAATGGGAAGTATCCGCTTTGGCGGTTGTTGCCGCGCTCTGTTCAGCGTCTGTCCCCACAGTGTAGGGCGAAGAGGAAGTTTGATTTTGGGGGGCGGCGGCGCCGCCAAGGGCGATTGAAGCAGATCTGCGGAGAGCTCGATCCGTTTCAGCCCGGCGGCGAGGAGGACCCAGGCGAGTTCCGCTTGTGCTACTTGTGGGAAAGTCCACGCCGGAGCTTGTCGGCTGGACCTAGATTGTGCTTCCGTTGTGGTAGGGAGGGCACATGGCCCGCTTTTTGTGATCACCCGGCTATGGCGGCTCGGCTCAAATGGCAGCAGCGGCGGCGGTCAGTGTTTGCTACGACCCGTCAGAGGCGAGCGCGTCACGGATGCCGCTATGTTGTGCTGCACGCTTCTTGTTTTAGATCAACTGCGCATTTGTCTTGTTTGATTCTGGTTCCACGCATTCATTTGTATCGTGTTGTTTTCTTGAGCATGCTAAGTTAAGACTAGAGCCTCTAGGTTTCGAGTTATCTGTTGCAACTCCTTCGGGAGTTGATATGTTAGCTAGAGATAAGATTAGGGATGGCCGGATCGAGATATCCAGGAGAGTTGCTAGTGGCTACGCTCATAGTTACGCCTATGAGGGGTTTTGATGTGATTCTTGGTATGGAGTGGTTAGTGCTAACCACGCGTTGATTGATCGCCACGGAAAGAAGTAGTGTTGGGCGCCGTCGTCTTGACTTTAAGTTTCGTGGAGTCAGGTGGAGTTTGCCGCCGATGGTGTCACCGTGAAAGCTCGTCGTTTGCTAGCTCATGGAGCTTGGGGCTATCTAGCCAAGTTATGCTGGGAAGAGAGCGCCTCATTTGTCTATTGATCAGTCACGGTCGTGCGAGGAGTTTGCGGACGTGTTTCGTGAGGAGTTACTGGGGTTGCCCCAGAAGAGAGGTTGACTTCACAATTGAGCTCGAGCCGAGGACCCTCCCTATCTCGAAGGCTCCGTATCGTATGGCGCCGGTGAGTTAAAGGCGAAGATTCGATTTGCGGGAGATGTTAGATCGAGGGTTCATCCGTCCGAGTGTGTCCCGTGGGGAGCACCACGATTCTGTTTGTGAAAAGAAGGATGGTTCTATGCGCTTATGTATTGATTACCGCGAGCTTAATAAGGTGTGATGAAGAATAAGTATCCGTTGCCCGTATCGATGATTTGTTCGATCGACCTTCAGGAGCTTCGTGTTCTCCAAGATAGATCGAGATCAGGTTACCATCGCTTGCGGATCGGGGATGCCGACATTCCTAAGACGACTTTCGAGTCTAGATATGGTCACTATGAGTTTGTGGTCATGTCGTTTGGATTGACCAATGCCCCACCAGTGCGTTCATGGACATGATGGATAGGGTGTTCAAATCATTTTTGGACGGCTTCGTCATCGTGTTCATTGACGATATTCGATTTATTCGAGGTCTAAAGAAGACCATGCGAGCATTTGAGGCGAGTATTGGCGGCTTTGAGGAAAAACGACTTTATGCGAAGTTTTCCAAATGTGACTTCTGGTTGGAGCGGTGGCCTTCCTAGGCCACGTGGTTTCGAGAGATGGTATAGCCGTGGACCCCGCGAAGATTGAGGCCGTGAGTTTATGGGCCAAGCCGACTTGATTGCCGAGATTCGCGACTTTCAGGTTTGGCGAGTTACTACCGTCGGTTCGTCAAGGACTTTTCGCTATAGCCTCGCCCCTCACTAAATCGGCGAGGAAGGGTGTCGAGTTTGTTTGGGACAAAGAGTGTGATGAGAGCTTTGCGAGGCTCAAGCGTAGTTTGACTTGGGCCCGGTGTTGGCGATCCGGAGGGGACAGTGGTTTCGTGGTCTCTGATGATGCTTCCAAGTTTGGATTAGGTTGTGTGTTGATGCGGCACGGGAAGGTCATTGCCTATGCTTCCCGTCATTTGAAGCCGTATGAGCAGAACTACCCGACTCATGATATGGAGTTGGCGGCGGTGGTGTTTGCACCGAAGATTTGGAGGCATTACCGTATGGTGAGCGGATTTGGATGTTTACCGATCACGAGCCTCAAGTATCTGTTTACTCGAAGGAGTTGAATATGAGGCGAGAGGAGATGGTTAGAGTTGGTAAAGGATTATGATCTGCGAGATTTTGTACCATCCGGTAAAGCCAACGTAGTGGCCGATGCTTTGAGTAGAAAGACGTCGCACTCTGCGGCGTTGTTGAGTTCCCAGCCCAGTTTGCGGAGAGAGTTCGAGCGGGCCGAGGTTGCGATGTTGTTGGGTGAGGTTACCGCGTGGTAGCTCGATTACTATTCGGCCGTCGATTAGGCAAATGGATTATAGACGGCCGATTGGGGACCCGCACTTAAGAGATTGGTTGTGAGAGTTAGTCTTGACGGTGACTTTGACTTTGTGTATTCACGAGCGGTGGGTTGACTTATAGAGGCCGGTTGTGTGTTCCGGACATTGCGAGTTTCTGCGAGCAGAGTTGCTCTCGAGGCCCAGTTCCCCTTTTGCTTGGCACCCCGGGGTACCAAGATGTATCGAGACCTTAAGCGGACCTTACGGTGGATGGGAATGAAGAGAGATGTGGCGAGTTTGTCACCGGTGTCTCACTTATCGCAAGTGAAGGCACCGTGCAGAGGCCATTGGTTTGTTGCAACCACCGAGTGTACCCGAGTGGAAATGGGAAGAGATCTCCATGGACTTTATCTACGGTTTGCCAAGGACTCGAGGAAGTTCTCTCGGATTTGGGTGATAGTCGACCGTTTGACCAAGAGCGCACACTTCATTCCCGGACGAGACACTTATACCGTGGAACAAGATGCGCGCGATTGTTTTTGGAGCGAGATCATCCGTTATCATGGTGTGCCGGTGAGGATTGTGTCCGATCGTGACTCGCGGTTCACTTTCGTTTACGAGAGCGCTCGGAAGGGTTTGGGGGCACGAGTGCATTTTCAAGACCTGACTTTTCACCTCGCAGACGGATGGTGTGGACCGAGAGAGTGAATCGATTCTCGAGGATATGTTGAGAGCTTGTGTGTTGGATTTCCGGAAGTTGGGACCGATATCGTACTTGATGGAGTTTGCCTATAACAACGATTACGATCGGCGATCTGGATGGCTCCATTCGAGGCATTGTATGGTAAGCGTTATCGGTCCCCTGTGTTCGGGAAGAGGTTGGTGATAGACGTGTTTTGGGTCCCGAGTTCACTGCGATTGACCAATGGTGCGATCTGAGAGAAGATTAGAGCTCGTATGTTGTGAAAAGGCTCGAGCGAAGCAGAAGAGTTACGCCGATGTTCGGCGTCGAGATTTGGAGTTTGAGGTTGGTCAAAGCATGTGTTCCTTAAGGTTGCTCCGATGCGAGGTGTTTTGAGGTTTGGTAAGCGTGGGAAGTTGAGTCCCCGTTTTGTTGGTCCATTTGAGATCCTAGAGAGGATTGGCGAGTTGCTTACCGGTTAGCCCTACCTCCGTCCTTTGTCGGCGGTGCATAGTGTTTTTCATGTATCGATGTTGAGGCAAGATGTGCCGGACCGTCGCACATTGTGGACTTTGAGCCTTTGCGGTGAATGAGGATTTGAACTTCGAGGAGAAGCGGTGAGGATCCTTGCCTTTGAGACCAAGGCGTTGCGTAATCGCGAGATTCGTTTAGTAAAGGTTGATGGAAGAGTCGGGGTTACGAGGAAGCCACTTGGGAGCGGGAAGACGAGATGAGATTGCATTACCCCGAGCTATTTCTGTCTTAAGGACTTTCGAGGACGAAAGTCATAAAAAGGAGGGAATATTGTAACGACCGAGTTTTTCTTCCGGTCTTCCGGTATGCCCTAGGGGTAAATTGGTAATTTGGTCGGGCCGTCGTGGTCGTTTGTGTCCTTTCGATTACTAAAATTATTGGATGGTTTTATGTAGGTTTTTGGAGGGGTTTGTGGTTTGGTTTGAGCAAGGTTTGATGCAAAAGTAAAAATAAAGGAATTTGTCTTTGCAGTAGGGGTTTGAACACAGGTCTCTGGGAAGCTTGTAGAGATGTGTGCCAATTGAGCCATTAGGTGCTCTTGTTACTCTTTCTCGCATCACATCTTAGTTAACCTTGGATTTTGGAGTTTTGGTGCATTTGGTTAAATGAAATAGAATTAGGTTATTCCATCTTCTTCTCCAAAACTCCTCTTGGCCGCACAAGCTCTCCCTCTCCTTTGCCTTGCCGAATTCTTCTTCCCTTGCATCTCCTTGGGTTCGATCATCATCATTCGGGTAAGTCTTCATCCTCTTCATCTCCTCATTTGGTTTTGATCTTTGGCGAAGGTAAGATGTAGAGTGTGTGTGTGTTTGTGTTGGTTGCGCACCGGCGGTAGAGAGGAGCGACCATCATCGCCGACCGGCAGACGCCCGATCTGTCGAACGGCCCACTCAGACGCCTCAGATCTGCCGAACCACCGCCGCCAGACGCCCGGATCGTCGTTCGTCCTCGCCGATCGCTTCGACGCCAGAGGTCCTCTCAGCGCCGCAGCGTCCTGCCGGCTGCGCGCGCGTGTCCGCATCGTCGCGCGCCGGCGCCGCGCGCCGCCGCTCGAGCGTTCGCGCGCGCGCCTCCTGCGAAGCTGCTCGCCGCCGTGTCGCATCGCACACCGGCAGCAGCCGGCGCTGGCGCGCTCCTGCCGTGCCGTGCGGTAGCGCAGCGGTAGCGGCGTCCACTGCCGCTGTGGTTGTGCGGTAGCGCGGCGGCGCCCGGCCAGCTTGCCAGCGGCTCAAGCTCGTGTCGCCGTCGTGCGCGTGAGTTCCCGAGCCGAGCTTGCTGTTCTATTGTTGTTTAGACATTTTAGATCTTGATTATTGTTGGTTTGCTAGGTCCCGCTTGCTAGCTCGGGTTTGTTCGCGACTTAGGATTTGTGTGTAGAAGCCTCCGACCAAGGTAAGGATTTCTTACAGGAGTTGTGTGGGCCTGCGGTATATTTGTGATTGTTGTTTTGTATGCACTGTGTATGATTATTAGCATGTTTAGCCTAGGTGCTCTGTGCGAATTCTCGATGGCATGAACTCTTGTATTGTTTCTCATGTTAGCCCATGCTAGGTTGTTCCATCTCGGCATGTTCGATATCTGTTCTTGCTTCGTAGTATCATGCTAGGTTCCTTGTATCATTGAGCACGTATTGATCGCATTGAATGAATTGTTATTATTGTTATGGTTTAGAGTTCAAGTAGGTAGCATCATCAGGGCCGGATGCATAACGTAACTTGCATCCCCGCAGGGGACGTGCGAGATGGTACTCGTCCACGATCCCGTTAGGGTTTAGCTAACCCTAACGGTGGCCGCCCCGCAATCTTGGGTGAGGGTGGCGGTGTTAAATGCCCCAAGCGGTCGGGATGATGACTTGGCATTGCCTCGTCCCGGCCGGCAATCGGCACGTCCTCGGCGTGTTCGGCCGTAGCCCTTGATTGCCACTGTTAGGGCAAGGACCGCTTCACGGTGTAAGCCTACCACGGCCAGGTTCCTTAGCCTCAAAGTGCGGTGGTACAGTGACATAGTTCACGTGTCGTGTCTCACACCCCTATGTCGGTGACACCGATCCGGAGATTTAGTTAGGCATGGTGATCGAACACGGGCGCTTGCCACTAGACCCGGCACCCCGAGTTTGCGGTGAGCATGCGGTGCGCGCTTACGCTCATTACAACGCCCGATCGGAGAGCTCCTCGGGATCTTGAGCAGTGCACCTTTCGTATCGGCGATGAGACAGCCGAGGCCGGGACTTGTTCCCGTATAGCGCGTTTAGTGTGTTGTGGTATTTCCGGACTAAGACCCTGAGTTGGCATCCGAGGTCCAAGTGTGGACTTAGCTATGTGCTCCACTCTGTGTTTGTACTCATAGCTTGCATACATTCTTCTAGATGATCATGTATATCGTATTGTACCCCGGTTGGGGATTCTACTTTGGGTAATTCGTTACTCACCCTTATTACGTGGCTTTCCACGGGTAATCAAGGCGGGAGACAGGATGGTGAAGGAGGAGCTGTGATCATGGAATCCTGCTGTCATCTCTGACTATTTTATTTTATCATGACTCTTCACTTTTTGTTATTTCCCCTGAATGCATGTAGACGGGCACAGAGCCCCAGGATGTTTTCTTACGTTTTATGGATTCCAGCATATTTGTACTTGTGAATTGTTTTAATGGTTTAAATAAATCTCTGATCAGAGTATGCTTTTAGAAATGTATGTTTTGGTTGTTGAATGTTTCTGTTTTTACTTGGGATCCGAAATGTATTTTTCATAATGTCTTTTATTTTCACTACATGCATTGGGGTAAAGGCCCATTTAGAGCCCCTTTTGGGTCGGGTCTTTACAAGCTGTGATCATGGAAACCCGTTGTTCGAACTCTGAGTTTATGTCTAGGATTCCTTGTGTTTTATTTTCCTCTGAACGCATGTAGATGGGCACGGAGCCCTAGGTTGTTTTCTGACTGTTTTTCCGGATTCTAGCACTGTTGTAACTATTGGAAAGTTTTGAATGTTTTAAATAAATCTCTAATCAGAGTGAGTTTTGGAAATGTATTTTTCTTGGAACAGGTGCTTGGAAACAGGGACAAGTTTCAGGAATTTTATGGTTACTTTTCAAATGGTTGTTTGTATGTTTTTGTTTTCACTTAGAATCCGAAAACCATTCCTACATATTGATTTTAGTTTTGATTGCATGCATTGAGGTAAAGGCCTATTTTAGAACCCCATTCGGGTCGGGTCTTTACAGTTGGTATCAGAGCTCAGAGTCATAGATTCTGTAGACTGACCTTTTGTTGTAGGTCGTTTTTCCATGATCATCAGCACTCCGATAGTCGTCAGGTACGCCTAAGTTTACAATTTTAGAAAAGGTTTAAGAATTTACAATACTTTTCATCTAGTGTATGCCTTGTTTAGTGTTGTGGAGCGGAGGCGAGCAGGTTATGACTCGTTGTTGGTCTGGGTCCAAAGCACCATCATGCCAATTTCCCGCAGTGTAAGAAGTATGATAGCAGCTAGTTAGGGTATCCAGATAGATTCAGATACCGCTGGGACATTGTCCCAGGGGGAGGTAGAGATTAGACTCCCGTAGGCCACTTGTGGCCCAGTTGTTAGTTTTCCCTAGAGAGAGGGTGGAGGTGATTTGCCCTGGAGTACCACTCCAGGAGAGGAGTTAGCTATGGCTTTGCTCATGTTGATGCTTGTGGAGCAGATTCCAGTGTGGACTAGCCTGGGTAGTTCATGTATTGATCTTGAACCTTAGCAGATTGTTCGATTTCCCAGAGAGTGGCTGCAGAGTTAGTAGCCTTTGTGGAGGATGTGGAGACACCTTTGTGCTCTTGTAAATTGTTGTTGTTTTGCAGCCAGTAAGTCGGAACCCTGTGGTTAAGGGTGCATCGAGCAGTGTTTCCATCGGACTTGATCCGTTGGTGGTTTCCTCAGTTGTCTAGTAGAGTTGAGCACTCTTCTTATGGTGAGCTCCTAGAGTAGAGCTAGCTGCTGCATGTTGAGAGAGCCGGTCAGAGTTTTGTTGAGCATCTAGTGGAGATGCAAGGGTAGGCAGTGAGACTTCAGTTAGATGAGATGCCATAGGCAGGGTTGTTTGAGTTTTGAGCCCTTGTATGCCTAGCCAGAGTTTTTGTCACTTGAGTTTGTGACCTTGCTGGCCCTATTTGTAGTAAGATGTGGATTTGGTAGTAGTGGCACTGGAGGTGCATTGGTTGGTGTGCCGCTTTGGCACTAAGTGCAGTTCAGGCTGAGTTTGCACGAGTAGAACAGATGGTTCTATAACTCGTCCGGAGTTCAGCACTCCTTTAGCCTTTGGATCCGTTTGTGGCAGTTGCACCTGTTTAGGTCGTGCAAGAGGGCTAGTTCAGTGGTAGTCGTAGGACTACAAGCGAAAGGATGTTCGAGAGGAGCTGGAGCCTCTTGCCAGAGTTACCGGGGTAAGAGTGCGTCAGTATGTTGACGGTTGTTAAGTGTAAGTGCGCATGAGTCTCACGCTAGTGTTAAGGCCAAGGGATCTTTGTAGTTGGTAGTGCGGTCAACTACCTTCGAGTGCCTAAATCTGAGGAGAGTTGTGCATTGTAGATGCGAGCTTTTTCCAGCAGAGGGACCATGAGTTGGATGCCTATGAGATGAGTTGGATGTCTATGAGATGAGCTGGATGCCTATGAGGTGAGTTGAATGCTTGTGAGATGAGTTGGATGCCGATGAGATAAGTTGGACGCCTTATGAGATGAGTTAGATGCCTCATGAGATGAGTTGGAGATCTTATCTGTAAAGCACACTTGGTAGAGACTTGGTATAAGGTAAGTTCGGTTTGGCATTGTTATGCTTTAGTAGAGCAAGGTTGCCACAGCTTCGAGTATCGTGTGGGGATGGAACTTTTGGTGTTCTTTTGGTTGATTGTATCTCTGCCAGAAGTTAGGGTTGCCTTTTGGAAAAGCACCTGTTAGTCTTGGATCTCTGAAGGAAGGTTGAGAGTTGTGCACACAAGTGTGTTTTGTGTGGTTCGTTCTGGTGGCGAGAGTTTCAGAACCATGTAGGGTTTGCATTGGAGAAGCGGTGCTCGGTTCTTAGAGAAGTTGGACTCGGTGGATGTTGTAAGGCTTTAGTTGAGATTGTAAGGATACCGTGCTCGTAGTCGGGTTGTTGCTTAGGCAAGTTTTGTTGGGTTGGACCTGAGCTTGGTTGGAATTCAGATGGTACTGAGCAAATGGTGGTTGTAGAGAAGCCACGTAGTTCCTGACCGTAGTTGCTAAGAGTGTTGCTCGGAATCCTTACCCTGGGTGGAAGTTACGATGTGGCTGATGCTTTGAGTAGGAGGATGACACATTCTGAAGCGTTTCTGGTCTTTTTGGTTTCGAGGTTCGGAGCAGGCCAACATGGTTGTGATGATGGAAAAAGGAGTTGTTTGTTCAGGCAGTTGGCTGTTAGACCGTTTGTAAAGACCCAACCCAAAAGGGGCTCTAAATGGGCCTTTACCCCAATGCATGTAGTGAAAATAAAAGACATTATGAAAAATACATTTCGGATCCCAAGTAAAAACAGAAACATTCAACAACCAAAACATACATTTCTAAAAGCATACTGATCGAGATTTATTTAAACCATTAAAACAATCCAAAAGTACAAATATATTTGGAATCCATAAAGCGTAAGAAAACATCCGGGGCTCTGTGTCCGTCTACATGCATTCAGGGGAAATAACAAAAAGTGAAGAGTCATGATAAAATAAAATAGTCAGAGATGACAGCAGGATTCCATGATCACAGCTCCTCCCTCAGCCATCCTGTCTCCCGCCTTGATTACCTGTGGAAAGCCACAGAATAAGGGTGAGTAACGAATTACCCAAAGAAGAATCCCCAACCGGGTACAATACGATATACAAGATCATCTAGAAGAATGTATGCAAGCTATGAGTACAAACACGAGGCGGAGCACATAGCTAAGTCCACACTTGGACCTCGGATGCCAACTCGTGGTCTTAGTCCAAAATACCACAACACACTAAGCGCTATACGGGAACAAGTCGGCCTCGGCTCATCGCCATCGTCGAAAGGTGCATGGCTCAAGATCCCGAGGAGCTCTCCCGGCTACATTGTAATGAGCGTAAGCGCGCGCACCGCATGCTACCGCAAACTGCGAAGTGCGGGTCTAGTGGCAAGTCGCCCGAGTTGATCACCATGCCTAACTAAATCTACGGATCGGTGTCAGCGACATAGGGTGTGAGACACGGACACGTGAACTATGTCGGCTTGTACCACCGCACTTTGAGGCTAAGGAACCGGTCGTGGTAGGCTTACACCGAAGCGGTCCTCTGCCCTAACAGTGGCAATCAAGGGCTACGGCCGAACACGCGAGGACGTGCCGATCACGCCGGGGGCGAGGCAATGCCAAGTCATCATCCCGACCGTTGGGGCATTTAATGACCGCCACCCTCACCCAAGATTGCGGGGCGGCCGTTAGGGTTAGCTAAACCCTAACGGGATCGGGACTGAGTACCATCTCAAACGCCCTCGTCGGGGATGCAAGTTACGTTATGCATCCGCCGGATGATGCTACCTACTTGAACTCTAAACCATAACAATAATAACAATTCATTCAATGCGATCCAATACGTGCTCAGCGGATACAAGGAACCTAGCATGATACTACGAAGCAAGCAAGAAGAGATATCGAACATGCCGAATGGAACAACCTAGCATGGGCTAACATGAGAAACAATACAAGAGTTCATGCCATCGAGAATTGAACGAGCACCTAGGCTAAACATGCTAATAATCATACACGAGCATACAAAACAACAATCACAAATATACCGCGGAGGCCCACACAACTCCTGGTGAAGAAATCCTTACCTTGGTCGGGAGGCTTCTACACACAAATCCTAAGTGCGGAACAAACCCGAGCTAGCGGCGGGAACCTAGCAAACCAACAATAATCAGCAGCATCTAAAATGTCTAAACAACAATAGAAACGACAAGCTCGGCTCGGGAACTCACGCGCACGACGACACGAGCTTAGGAGCCGGCAAGCTGGCGGGCGCTGCCGCTGCCTGGCACGCAAGACGGCAGGAGGACGAGCGCGCGGGCGGAAGCGCTCGGGCGGCGCGGCGCGGCGGCGCGGCGTGCGATGCGGACACGGAGCAGCTTCGGCAGGACGACGCGCGCGCGAACGTCGCGGCGGCTGGCGGCGGCGTCGCGATCTGCGTATACGGCGGCGGCAGCTCGGCAGGGCGCGCGCGCGGCGGCGACCTCTCGGCGCGGCGAGCGGCGGCGAGGAGCGAACGATCGATCTGGGCTGCTATTCTTTGGCGCGATCCGGCGTCAGGCGGATCGACCGGCTGGACGTCGCGCGACAACAGGGGCGTCTGTCTTCGGGCTGGACGAGCGGCAAAAGGCTGCTAGAAGCGGATCTGGCGCGTCGGCGGCGGGGCTGGTTCGGCAGATCTGGGGCGTCTGAGCCGGGCTGGTTCGACAGATCTGGGCGTGCGAGCTGGTGTCGGCGATGATGGTCGCTCCTCCTCTCGGGTTTGCAACCAACACAAACACACACACACTCTACATCTTACCTTGGCCAAAGATCAAAAACCAAATGAGGAGATGAAGAGGATGAAGACTTACCGGAATGATGATGATCGAACCCAAGGAGATGCAAGGGAAGAAGAATTCGGCAAGGCAATGGAGAGGGAGAGCTTGTGCGGCCAAGAGGAGTTTTGGAGAAGAAGATGGAATAACCTAATTCTATTTCATTTAACCAAATGCACCAAAACTCCAACATCCAAGGTTAACTAAGATGTGATGCGAGAAAGAGTAACAAGAGCACCTAATGGCTCAATTGGCACACATCTCTACAAGCTTCCTGGGAGACCCGGGTTCAAACCCATTTGCAAAGACAAATTCCTTTATTTTTACTTTTGCATCAAACCTTGCTCAAACCAAACCACAAACCCCTCCAAAACCTACATAAAACCATCCAATAATTTTAGCAGCTGGAAAGGACACAAACGACCACGACGGCCCGACCAAATTACCAATTTACCCCTAGGGCATACCGGAAGACCGGGAAGAAAAACACAGGTCGTTACAATATTCCCTCCTTTTATGACTTTCGTCCTCGAAAGTCCTTAAGACAGAAATAGCTCGGGGTAATGCAATCTCATCTCGTCTTCCCGCTCCCAAGTGGCTTCCTCGAACCCCGACTCTTCCATCGAACCTTTACTAAACGAATCTCGCGATTACGCAACGTCTTGGTCTCAAAGGCAAGGATCCTCACCGGCTTCTCCTCGAAGTTCAAATCCTCATTCAGTGCAAAGGCTCAAAATCCACAATGTGCGACGGTCCGGCACATCTTGCCTCAACATCGATACATGAAAAACACTATGCATGCACCGTGTGGTGATTTTGAGGAAGGGCTAACCGGTAAGCAACTCGCCAATCCTCTCTAGGATCTCAAATGGACCAACAAAGCGGGGACTCAACTTCCCACGCTTACCAAACCTCAGAACACCTCGCATCGGAGCAACCTTAAGGAACACATGTTGACCAACCTCAAACTCCAAATCTCGCGCGAACATCGGCGTAACTCTTCTCTGCTCCGAGTGTCAACATACGAGCTCTAATCTTCGCAGATTGCACCATTGGTCAAGCTGCGGTAACTCGGGACCCAAAACTCGTCTATCACCAACCTCTTCCTGAACACGGGGGACCGATAACGCTTACCATACAATGCCTCGAATGGAGCCATCCCGAATCGTCGATCGTAGTAAGCTGTTGTTATAGGCAAACTCCATCAAATCTGAATCTGGTCCCAACTTCCAGGAAATCCAACACACAAGCTCTCAACATATCCTCGAGAATCGATTCACTCTCTCGGTCGACCATCCGTCGAGGGTGAAAAGTCATGGCATCTTTGGCGCACTCTGTGCCCAAACCCTTACGGAGCGCTCTCGAAGCGAGAAGTGAACCGCGAGTCACGATCGGACACAATCCTCACCGGCACACCATGATAACGGATGATCTGCTCCAAAAACAAGCTCGCGCCATTGTTCCACGGTATAAGTGTCTTGTCAGGGAATGAAGTGTGCGCTCTTGGTCAAAACGGTCGACTATCACCCAAATCGAGAGAACTTCCTCGAGTCCTTGGCAACCAGCAGAGATAAAGTCCATGGAGATCTCTTCCCATTTCCCTGCAGGGTACACTCGGTGGTTGCAACAAACGGTGGCCTCTGCACTGGGTGCCTTCACTTGCGACAAGTGAGACAGGTGACAAACCTCGCCACATCTCTCTTCATTCCCATCCACGGAAGGTGCGCTTAAGGTCGATACATCTTGGTACCCAGGGTGCCAAGCAAAAGGGGAATGTGGGCCTCAGAGAGCAACTCGCTCGCAAACACGCAATGTCCGGAACACACAACCGGCCTCTATAAGTCAACCTTTGCTGGTGGTGAATACACAAAGTCAAAGTCACCGTCAAGACTAACTCATCAACCAATCTCTTAAGTGCGGGGTCCCCCAACTGGCTGTCTATAATCCATTTTGCCTAATCGACAATTTGAGCAGTCCAATCGAGCTACCCTGGCGGTAACCTCACCCAACAACATCTGCAACCTCGCCCGCTCGAACTCTCTCCGCAAGCTGGTGGGAACTCAACAACGCCGCAGAGTGCGACGTCTTTCTACTCAAAGCATCGGCCACTACGTTGGCTTTACCCGGATGGTACAAAATCTCATGATCATAATCCTTTACCAACTCTAACCATCTCCTCTCGCCTCATATTCAACTCCTTACGAGTAAAGCAGATACTTGAGGCTCGGTGATCGGTAAACATCGAATCCGCTCACCATACAGGTAATGCCTCCAAATCTTGATTGCAAACACCATCACGCCAACTCCATATCATGAGTCGGGTAGTTACGCTCATACGGCCTTGGTGACGGGAAGCATAGGCAATGACCTTCCCGTCTTTGCATCAACACACAACCTAATCCAAACTTGGAAGCATCATCAGAGACCACGAAACCACTGTCCCCTCCGGATCGCCAACATCAGTCTTTGAAGTCGATTGCGCTTGAGTGCCGCAAAGCTCTCATCACACTCTTTGTCCCAAACAAACTCGACACCCTTCCTCGTCGGGACGAGTGAGGCGAGGCTAAAGCAGAAAAGTCCTTGACGAACCGAGCGGTAGTAACTCGCCAAACCAGAAAAGCTGCGAATCTCGGCAATCAAGTCGGCTTGGCCCATAAACTCACGGCCTCAATCTTTGCGGGGTCCACGGCTATACCATCTCTCAAAACCACGTGGCCTAGGAAGGCCACCGCTCCAACCAGAAGTCACATTTGGAAAACTTCGCATAAAGTGGTTTTTCCTCAAAGCCGCCAATACTCGCCTCAAATGCTCTGCATGGTCTTCTTTAGACCTCGAATAAATCAGAATATCGTCAATGAACACGATGACGAAGAAGGCTGTCCAAAAATGATTTGAACACCCTATCCATCATGTCCATGAACGCGGTGGGGCATTGGTCAATCCAAACGACATGACCACAAACTCATAGTGACCATATCTAGACACGAAAGCCGTCTTAGGAATGTCGGCATCCACGATCCGCAATCGATGGTACCGGATCTCGGATCTATCTTGGAGAACACGGAAGCTCCTGAAGGCGATCGAACAAATCATCGATACGGGCAGCGGATACTTATTCTTCTTTGTCACCTTATTAAGCTCGCGGTAATCAATACATAAGCGCATAGAACCATCCTTCTTTTTCACAAGCAGAATCGGTGCTCCCACACGGGACACACTCGGACGGATGAACCCTCGATCTAACATCTCTCCTGGCCCGAATCTTGATTCCTTTAACTCATTGGCGCCATACGATCACGGAGCCTTCGAGATAGGGAGGGTCACGGCTCGAGCTCAATTGTGAAGTCAACCTCTCTCTTCTGGGGGCAACCCCGTAACTCCTCAGAAACACGTCCGCAAACTCCACGCACGACCGGCACACGATCAGCAGACACGCCGGGCGGCTCTTCCCGCACAACTTGGCTAGATAGCCCCAAGCTCCATGAGCTAGCAACCGACGAGCTTTCACGGTGACACCATCGGCGGGCAAACTCCACCCTGGACTCCACGAAACTTAAAGTTGGGCCGACTGGCGCGCTGAACACTACTTCTTTCCGGTGGCGATCAATCAACGCGTGGTTAGCGACTAACCACTCCATACCAAGAATCACATCAAAACCGCTCATAGGCGGAACTATGAGCGTAGCCACTAAGCAACTCTCAGGATATCTCGATCCGGCCATCCCTAATCTTATCTCTAGCCAACATATCAACTCCCGAAGGAGTTGCAGCGAGATAACTCGAAACCTAGAGGCTCTAGTCTTAACTTAGCATGCTCAACCAAACAACACAGATACAAATGAATGCGTAGAACCAGAATCAAACAAGGCAAATGCGCGGTGATCTAAAACAAGAAGCGCACTCGCCACAGCGGCATCCGCACGCTCGGCCTCTGACGGGTCGTAGCAAACACTCGACTCGCTGGCTGCTGCTATTTGGCCGAGTTTGCCATAGGTGGTGATCACAAAAGCGGGCCATGTGCCCTCCCTACCACAACGGAAGCACAATCTAGGTCCAGTGACAAGCTTCGGGCGTGGACTTTCCCCTAAGTAGCACAAGCGGGAACTGCGCCGGGTCCTCCTGCCGCTGGCCGGAAGCGGATTTGGAGCTCTCCGCAGATCTACGCTTGCAGAAGCGCCTTTGGCGTGGCGCTGGCCGCCTCACGAAAATCAAACTTCCTCTTACGCCCCCACAGTGCTTTGGGACGATTTGAACAGAGGGCGGCAACAAACCGCTCAAGCAGGATACTTCCCATTATAGATCGTGGCTTCTTTGGGCTGGCCCTAGCATAAGTGTCGGGGCACGAGCCACGACATCTCGGGAAACACCTGCCTCAATCCGGATATGAACTCCGAATCTTGACTCCGGGGTGGCAATCAAGCGAGGAGCAAAATATCCATACTCGAGAACTTGCGCTCATATTCCTCAATGGAATCAGAACCCCGCTTGAGGTTACGGAAGAGCTCCACCATCTTCTCTTGAGCCTCATCAGCGATGAACTTTACCTTGAACTCACCTTGAAGAACTCCCAAGTAGCGGGTGGAGACCCGGTGGTCTCTCGCTCAAGGTGGACTCCCACCACCATCTCATTTTGTGCCTCCTAGCACATGAGCCGCACACCTCGGCCTCTCGAATATCGGGGCACACCATGATCGGAAGGTGTACTCCAAATGGGCAATCCACTGGCTGCCGCTAACGCATCACCGGTGGCATCGAACTTCTCGAGCTTCCACTTCACAAAATCCTTCACCACCTACCCAATTCCTCGGCACCTCGCCGCCATATCGCCTCTGGGGCTACTTGCTCCGAGGAGGCTGGAGGAGCTCTCGAGCTCGGTGAACCAATCGAGTCATTTGCTCGATCTGGGCTCGGGACTCTTCCCGCTGCCCGGCGCCAACAAGGCACAGGTCTCGCCCTCTGGTCACTCAACATGCGACCATAAAAGCCCTCATAGACTCAAGAAACTCGCTCCAGGAGCGATCTCACGGCGCTCGATCGCCTCAACGCCCGCTCTAGGCGTAACGAGAGGAAGTGCTTTGGTGGAATGCCATCGATTGTCGGCTTGGGACGATGTCCCTGCGATGCTCGAATCCGATCACGATACCTCGACGACCGCTCTCGAACCTCCCTCTCCGGGACGGGGTGGTAGCATCTTTGGCGATCTACATCCAAACCAACAACGAATCAAAACACTGCTGTCACCATTCCACAACACCACACAAGGCATACACTAGATGATAGGTATTGTAAATTCTTAACCCTTTTCCTTTCTAAAACAATAAATCTAGGCGTGCACTGATGACCGTCGGAGTCTTTGGTGATCATGGAAGGATGACCTACAACAAAGGTCGGTCTCTGAGAATCTATGACTCGAGCTCGATACCAAGCTGTAAAGACCCAACCCAAAAGGGGCTCTAAATGGGCCTTTACCCCAATGCATGTAGTGAAAATAAAAGACATTATGAAAAATACATTTCGGATCCCAAGTAAAAAGCAGAAACATTCAACAACCAAAACATACATTTCTAAAAGCATACTCACGATCGAGAGATTTATTTAAACCATTAAAACAATCCAAAAGTACAAATATCTTTGGAATCCATAAAACGTAAGAAAACATCCACGGGGCTCTGTGCCCGTCTACATGCATTCGGGGAAATAACAAAAAGTGAAGAGTCATGATAAAATAAAATAGTCGAGAGATGACAATGCAGGATTCCATGATCACGGCTCCTCCTTGACCATCCTGTCTCCGCCTTGATTACTGTGGAAAGCCACGGAATAAGGGTGAGTAACGAATTACCCAGTAAGAATCCCCAACCGGGGTACAATACGATATACAAGATCATCTAGAAGAATGTATGCAAGCTATGAGTACAAACACGAGCGGAGCACATAGCTAAGTCCACACTTTGACCTCGGATGCCAACTCGGGGTCTTAGTCCGGAAATACCACAACACACTAAACGCGCTATACGGGAACAAGTCCCGGCCTCGGCTGTCTCATCATCGTCTGAAAGGTGCAGCGCTCAAGATCCCGAGGAGCTCTCGATCGGTATTTGTAATGAGCGTAGCGCGCACCGCATGCTCACGAAAACTCGGGAAGTCTGGGTCTAGTGGCAAGTCGCCGAGTTCGATCCACCATGCCTAACTAAATCTTCTGGATCGGTGTCACCGCGACATAGGGGTGTGAGACACTGGACACGTGAACTATGTCACTGTACCACCGCTTTGAGGCTAAGGAACCGGCCGTGGTAGGCTTACACCGGGAAGCGGTCCTTGCCCTAACAGTGGCAATCAAGGGCTACGGCCGAACACGGCGAGGACGTGCCGACTGCCGAGGACGAGGCAATGCCAAGTCATCATCCCGACCGTTGGGGCATTTAATGATCGCCACCCTCACCCAAGATTGCAGGGCCAGCCGTTAGGGTTAGCTAAACCCTAACGGGATCAGGGACGGAGTACCATCTCGTACGTCCCTGTCGGGGATGCAAGTTACGTTATGCATCCGGCCCGGATGATGCTACCTACTTGAACTCTAAACCATAACAATAATAACAATTCATTCAATGTAGTCCAATACGTGCTCCATGAGATACAAGGAACCTAGCATGATACTACGAAGCAAGAAACAGATATCGAACATGCGAGAATGGAACAACCTAGCATGGGCTAACATGAGAAACAATACAAGAGTTCATGCGATCAGAATTGAAACGAGCACCTAGGCTAAACATGCTAATAATCATACACGAGCATACAAAACAACAATCACAAATATACTGCAGAGCCCCCAAAACTTCCGTAAGAAATTCCTACCTTTGGTCGGGAGGCTTCTACACACAAATCCTAAGCTGCGGAACAAACCCGAGCTAGCGAGCGGGAACCTAGCAAACCAACAATAATCAGCATCTAAAATGTCTAAACAACAATAGAACAGCAAGCTCGGCTCGGGGAACTCACGCGGCACGACGACACGAGCTTGGAGCTGCTGGCAAGCTGAGTGGTGGCTGGTGTTGCTGGCACGGCGACTTGCAGCGAGGCATGGCGCGGCCTTGCTGCGCTACCGGCACGCAGACGGCAGGACGCGCGCTGGCTGCTGGCTGGTGTGCGATGCGGACACGGCGAGCAGCGCAGGCAGGAGCGCGCGCGCGGCGAACGTCCGAGCGAAAGCGCGCGCGGCGCTGGCGTGCGATGCGCGACACGGCGAGCAGCTTCAGCGAGGAGGACGCGCGGGCGCTGGAGGACCTCTGGCGTCGCGGCGATCGAGCGACGGCGAGCGAGCGACGATCGAAATATTCTTTATTCTTGCCGGGCGCGATCCAGCGTCGGTCGACCCACCGGACGCGGCGACGGCGACGGGCGTCTGTCTTCTTTGGACGACAAGCGGCAAGGCTGCTAAGCGGATCCGCGTCTGGCAGGCTGGTTCAGCAGATCTGGGCGCGCGAGTGAGGTGGTTCGACAGATCTGGCGCGTGCGGTATGGTCGGCGATGATGGTGCATTTGCTCCTCTCATGGTTGCAACCAACACAAACACACACACACTCTACATCTTACCTTGGCCAACATCAAAAACCAAATGAGGAGATGAAGAGGATGAAGACTTACCCGGAATGATGATGATCGAACCCAAGGAGATGCAAGGGAAGAAGAATTCGGCAAGGCAATGGAGAGGGAGAGCTTGTGCGGCCAAGAGGAGTTTTTGGAGAAGAAGATGGAATAACCTAATTCTATTTCATTTAACCAAATGCACCAAAACTCCAAAATCCAAGGTTAACTAAGATGTGATGCGAGAAAGAGTAACAAGAGCACCTAATGGCTCAATTGGCACACATCTCTACAAGCTTCCCGGGAGACCGGGTTCAAACCCATTGCAAAGACAAATTCCTTTATTTTTACTTTTGCATCAAACCTTGCTCAAACCAAACCACAAACCCCTCCAAAACCTACATAAAACCATCCAATAATTTTAGCAAGCTGGAAAGGACACAAACGCGACCACGGCGGCCCAGACCAAATTACCAATTTACCCCTAGGGCATACCTGGAAGACCGGGAAGAAAAACCTGGGTCGTTACACCGTTTGACGACAGTGTGTGTCGAGGGTTGCCGAAGAACCCTAGTTGTGGAAAGCCTCACCAGAGCTCAGTCAGACCCAGGTAGTGAGTTTCAGTTGGCAAGCCAGAGATGTGTAGGTTGTAGCCTCGGATGAGTTCTTTGGCGATTGTGGAAGGATAGCAAGCTTGTAAGAACCCGACCCAAAACACGGTCCTAAACCTAGGTTCTCACTCAGCATGCAAGTTAAATACTTCATCAAGCGGTTTAGTGCTCATATTTAAAACCTTTCAAAACATTTAAAAGCGGGGACACTTAAAACATAAACAACAACCTTCATTTAAGCAAAGCCAAAAAAGTAAAACAAGCCTGGCCAGTGTTTATAAAATCATACAATACACTTTAAACAACATTTAAAAACGTCCCCCTAGGACTCTGTCCGTCTACATCTTGAACAAATTATGCAAACAATAAAAGGCAGAGTGGCGGCTCCCATGATCAATCGCCTCCTCCGCTTAGCTGCGTCGGTGTCTTGTCCCAAGTTAAGCGGTGGAAAACCACAGAAATAAGGGTGAGTATAAACATACTCAGTAAGAATCCCCAACCTGGGTACAATACGATACATCAATCATCTGGCACCCTAGTATACATGCAAACAGTTACCAACACAGATCATAGCTCAACAAGCTTACAAGGCAGAATCTGGAATCCTCAGAAGTCTCCTACTTCCGGCCTAATGATTGGCTCTCATAACCAATCCCGGGACATCTCCGAGGGTCTTTCTCCTTCGGCCAATTGATAAGCTCAAAAACCGATCCCAAAGATGTCCGACACCCTCGAGGGTCTTTCTCCCTCGACCATATGATCAGCTCAAAAGCAAATCCCAATGGGTGTCCTCAAGGGCCTCTTACCCTCGCTAACAAATCTGGACTATCAGGAGAGTACCCGAAGTCCGGCTCTAAAGCTGGAAGGAGGCTGGTGTACTCACGAACATTAGCCCGGGGGAGCTCTCCGAACCGGCGACTAACGCGTGTGCGCGCACACCGCATGCTGCTGCAACCGGCGTAAATGTGGGGGCCTAAGTACAAACTACGCGGGCCAGGTACGCATGCCTAAAGACTCGAAAACGGTGTCACTGAACAAGTAGTGCGAGGCCCTCGACACTCATCTGTGCAGCATGTACCACCGACCTGAAGCTAAGAACCGGCCAAGGCAGGCTTGCACCTTTGGCAGGGTTCCGCTCTAGCAGGCTACAAACTAGGCTTATGCCGATGTGGTAGCTAAATCCACATCGGCTGCCGGGGGGAAGCAATGTACGTTATGCTTCGCTCTACTCCCGACCGATGGGGACAAAGTACGTTATGTCCGCTCTCAGCCTCTGGATGTTGACAAACTCCACTATACTAGCTAAGAGTACAAAATAACTGATTCCTGGCTAGACATACATATCAACATCAATCACACATAACCTAGCATGATACTACGAAATTAAAGCAGGAATCTCAAGCATGCTGGAAGAACAATCCTAGCATGGCACTAACATGTACCAACAGGCACACATGCTAGCAAGAATGCAATCACAAGCTATCCTATCCACTAATCATGTTCATAGAAGTAAACATGCATATAAGGCACAATCAAGAAAGCATCGCAGGGTCCACACAACCACGGTAAGAAATCCTTACCTGGAAACAAGCAGAAAATAACTACCATAAGCCAACCAAGCAACTCCCGAGCTTCTAAGTGAACCCGAGAAACCTAAGCATTTAATAAAAATATCCTAATTAAATAACAACAGCCAATCAACTTAGGGTCCAAAAGAGTGGAGGCTCAGGAATTACCAACCTAGAAGGTACAAGGTCTCGGCCCCAACAATTTTGGCAAAGCAGCTCTCGGCAAGTGGGCAAGAGCGGGACGTGGAGCTGGGGCGAAGCAGCGGCGGGCGCTGGCTGAAGCTTGGCGGGCGCTTGTTGGGCACGCTAGCTGGGCAGGGGCCGGCGCTGCACGGCGACGACTCTGGAGCTGGCGCGGCAGGGACAAGCAGCGCGCGACAAGCGCTGGCGACGGCCCGGCAGCGCTTGACGGTGTGGCGCGGCGCGGCGCGCTTGGCGTAGCTGTGGCAGACGGAGACGCCGCCGCGCGCGGCGTGGTGCTGAGCCGGGCGACGCGCATCGGGCGTCTGGCGTCAGCGTCTGGCGGCGGCGGCTGCCGGCCATTGCGACAGCGTCTGGCCGCTGCTTGGGTGGGTGACAGGTGATGATGGTCGGGCGATCGGGGTGATGGTGGGCGATAGGGCTAATGGCAGGCAGGGGCTGCTGCTGGGGCTGGTGGCTCGGTGCGACTCGATTGGGTTTCTTGGTGAGGTCGGCAAGGAGAGAGAGAGAGAGAGAGAGAGAGAGAGAGAGAGAGAGAGAGAGGTAAAACAAGGGGAATGGGATTTTCTTGATTTTCTTTCCTTTTCCTAATTTAAATAGGTCTTGGTGACCTAAATCTCTTCCCGGGCTTCCTCCTTCGAGTCCCGGCTGAAGCAACCTTTTCTCCTTATTAAAACTCATTTAAATCAAGCTCCCAAATCACCATCAAGGGCAAGGGTTCAAATCCTAATGGAAGCACTTAAATGAACAATAATTTTGTTAATTACCAAATCACCTCCAAACTTCCAACCAACTAGCCCGAACTTCTTGGGTCCACGCAACCAACAACAATCAAGCCTCGACAAGGCAGGAGTGACCACGGAATCTCGAAAATCCACAAAACCTGACCAGGGGCAAAAGACCAAAATACCCCTAAGGGTTAAAATAGCTCTAACGGCCCATCCGAACATCCGCATAATGTCCCGAAAACACCTGGGAAACCGAAATAGAAAACTGGGCCGTTACAATACTCCCCCCTTTTAAGACTTTCGTCCTCGAAAGTCCTAAGACGAAAACAACTTAAGGAAATCTCCACCGATCCTTAACCAACCAAACTCTCGGTCAAGACAACACTAAATCTTCTTCGAAATCCAAACCCCCTTGGGTTCCCAAAGGCTCACAGCCACAAGCCATCCAGGCTGCCACAAACTATCTCAACCAAGACTGGGCATACACCGAACTCCGAAGAAATAGATGTGATAGTGCTAACGGTAATACACATCCTCAAACTCGCACTAGCTCTCAAACGGTCTTAAAATCTTAGGGCTCACTTAACCTTGCTAGCCGAACTCGGAACGCCTCTCTACGGCGCTACTCTCCGCAAACTCGTGAACGGGTCACAAGCTCTAAAACTCTACGCCACGCCCCGGCGTAACTTCTCTGAATGCTCATAGCTGTTATCAAACAGCCTCTACCCTTCACCATGCTGACCAAACAACTGAACCTCCCAGGTTTTAGAAACTAAACGACCTACTCTTACTTCGCAAGAGATCTGTGAGCCCCAATGGTTGCCTACAATCCTTAACGAAATCCAAATTGAACCACCAACTGGTGACTGATCCCAAGGCAAACTCCTCCAACTAGCATGCGTCCACAACACTTAAGCAACCATCTTACGAGAAATCGAAGCACCAAAGCCAATGGGCACTTTTCTGGTTCACCAAACGGCTACCACCAACACACCAGCTGAAACTTCAGCTACGGCCACCTTTAGAAGACAAGGTCCAGGCACAGGCTCTACTCGGCCAAACTAACAAACTGGAGCCCCTCAACGGCCGACAAAAAACTTTCCAATGCAATCCGATCAGCCACTAGCCTAAGAGAACATCGCCAGACAGAAAAACAAACAACATTCCTCTTACGGAAATCTCGAGCAGCAAGGAATAAAACATTACGTGGCTACTAGCAACACAATAGCTGGAGGATAACAACTCTAAGGTTTCCAACCAATGCCACGGCATCTCTGTGCCAACCCACTCAACTGTGGCTCAGCTAAAACGCCAACTGCGAACGCACATCAACTAGGAACAAAGCCCAAGAAGGCTTGCTCTGCAGAAACTCAACCCAAGCTTATAACGAGCAAGGCTCGCCTCCAAGCTGCCACTCAACTCTTAAGCCCATCTGGCTGCTCCAAGGACTTCCTCCTTATAGCTTAGACCTAACTCTTCTTCCAATCCAGAAACTCCACCCACGAAACATCGCGAGGAATAAGGATAGCGACGACCACAAGCTTGCGGATCCTTAACAACACGAGTCGGCAAGACTACCTCAAAAGTTAAAACTCGAGGCCGGCATCCACGGTGCAACTCAACTACCAAAGAACTAAGGGGTTCTACAAACTCCAAAGATCCAACAACCTTCCAGCAACAACTCAAGCCCTTGAACTGGCGGGCCTCGCCCTTGCGAGAACAAACAACTTTCCGCTTGCTAACAAACAAACGCAGAGGACACTCTTCTTTGGGGTGGACCGCACGCTACTCGGATCAACTACACAACTCGGGAGCTAAAGCGACTCCTCCTCAACAGAACGATTTCCCGGCAAGCGAACTTAGAAGGGCGCGAACTTCACACACGCTCATTGCCTTGCTCAAACCCAAAGGGCAACAACAACCAACTCTCTCGGAAGCAACATCCGAGGATCACAATCGCTTGAACCCCAACTTGGAACTAGCGGTGCCTACTCAATTGCCGAGGAGGGCCAACTCCCAAAACTCACGACTAGGAACAAGTCCTCGAGGCAACGCCCGCTTGCTCGAACAGAGCTAGCTCACGAAACAACATGGGAACCAAACCTTGGTCAACACCAAGCACCACCTCGCTAAGAATTCCGAAAATCAACGTGGAGGTTACCAAGAACAACTCTAGCTTGTTAAGCCGACAACAAGCATCCAAACAACTCAACCGAGGAACACTACAGGTTTGGTGAGCTCTGGTGAGGCTCTCCACAACTTAGGGTTCCTCTAATCGCCTCCAGACACACACTTTGTCGTCAAAGCGGTCTAATGGACAATGGCTACACGAACACATCTCCCTCCAACATCTCAACTGTGCTGGCCAAAAGCTCTTCCTTGCCACATCTGTAGCAAGCACGGACGATGCTCCACACAATCCGAAAAGTGCCTTACCACACTTGATGCAATGAGCCGATTGCCTGGCCCCGCCCTGCTGACGATCCTCAGCTCTAACCTGCGGTCGACGCTGATCGCGACCCCTAGGCGGCCCTATCGGCGAGTGCTGCTATCCACTGGCGGGAACAACCGAGAAGACCCAAACTTCCTCTTGCTCAAAGCATCGGCCACATCGTAGCTTCTACCCAGGGTAAGGATCCGAACAACTCTCTTAGCCATGGCGGCCAGAAACTCCGCGATTTTAATACCATCGCCCTGGATCAGTTCCAACTGAACTCCAACCATCGATCAACAAGAAATGCCTCTACCCAGGTCAAGGGCCAACTAACATAACTTTGCCTACGCAACAACCCGGCTCTGCAAGCACGGTAACCTCTCAACCCAAGTTAGGGCACTTGCCAAGAACTAAAGTCCTAACTCCTCAGGGCCGAGCTTTGGTTTCACAACCAGAAACCCCTCGTGGTTCTTGAAAAATACTGACCACGGAACGAGCTACACAAAAGTACACCGCGCGTGTACGGCTCCAACAGTTCCTTAAGATCCAAACCAACAAGTATACTCTCACAAGGCAACTTTTGCCTCCCAATAGAGCCACATCTAGCAAAGGAGCAACAAGAGTTCAACCCACTCGGGGTCAACTCACCACGGAATGCCACATTGGTCGACTCACTCTTACAAGAGCATAGCCACACCAAGCTAACTTACCTCATACCAATGGTCCACTAAACGTGCTCCGATCAACCATCCAACTCATGGCTCTAACAGTGGATCAACCACGCATCATCGATGCCAACCCTACTCATATTAGGGTAACTCCAGGGTAGTCGAATCACACTACCAACCAACTGGCTCACAAGCCCACAACACAGGCGCGAGAATTCGGACGCGCTAGCCCTTAACAACCAACAGCATCCTTTGTACCCAACTCTCGGTGACCCTGAATAGCTCCTACTTATCCCTCGAACGACCTCAAACTTGTAGTTCTCTGGCTACCACCGAGCTAGATCTCTTATGCAGCCCAAATAGGTGCAATCTCATGAATGGGTACAAGACTAGTGGGGATGCTAAACTTGAGGCGGGTCCTGGAACCACACATGCGAAAAGTGCCAACCGGCCCTGAATCTAGGCCTCCTCTCAAAGCTTGGTGCCAACAGGCACTACTTCCTTTACAACACAAACATCCCTTTACGGGCTTTAAGCCCCTCTAAGGGTAGGGAAGGTCACACTCCAGGTGACAGGGCAATGGCACTCAACACAAGAGTCTCAACACTCGAGTAGACTACTCTCGACATCACGTCTAATTGAGACAAGCCAAGGCCCACTCTTGCATCCCACTCGATGCTCAACGAATACTCAGGCCAACCCTCGGGTGGCGACACCTAGCTCCACACGGAACATGCTAATGAGAAGGTGCTTCTCTCTAATAGCGGTGAAAACCACGGACGAATTAAGTCACGACAAGCAAACTCCACACTACCCCACAGCTACGAGGGTACTAAAAGAAGCGGCTACAAAATGATGCGCAGGCTTGTAGGAGGACAAGATGTCTCTACATCTTCCTCAAAAGCTACTAACTTGGCGACTTGCCAATCGGCCAGGGTGGTGGTGGAGACTCTGCTTTGGTCCGCCTCTCACAGGACTTCCACCACCACGGTCTTTGCATCAAAGCGGCACGAGCGGGCACGCCTCGACCTCCGAACATCAGGTCATCGGCCTCGAATACCAGTCATTACAACACTTGGATGATAAACTCGATCTTGGCCAACCACCTCGCATTTGCTAGCGATGAGGTCTAAAAACATCCGGCTCTCTGAGCTTCAACTTGCCAAACTCGGCGACTCGATCAACGCCAACTAACTTATCAGCATAACCTGCCGATCGAGCCCTCCCGGGAACCTCCGGGGCTACTGGAGCTACAAGGAGGGGTGTCTCCTAAATAAACTCTACCAGCTGGGCTATCTGTGCCCAAGACTCCTCACTACGCGCTACAAACTGCGCACGGGTCTCCGCTCTCTGTTAGCTAAAAGACACGCCATCAACTCCCTCATGGCTGGAGCACACTCTGCTCAAGGAGTCTCACTTTGAGGCAGACTAGCCTCTACCCCCTTCTCTTGGCAACTCATATGCCAGGGCCAAAGGTGGCCTACGGGTCTAGACAACCCTAGACGTGGTCTCATGATCAACATGAACAGTCCAACTCCTCGGTTGGAAACATCAAACGTCCCTGCTCCTCTAAGTGCAATCAACATACTAGCGATCTACACAAAGCTTAAAAGCTAGCCCACGCTGGGGCTCTCACTGCCAAACAAAGGTAACACATGTATACTAGATGTAGTATTGTAAAATAAAACCCTTAGCTTAATGAACTCGCATAGACAAACTGCCGCAGAGTCTTGATGATCATGGGGCAACAACCTACAAAGCGAGTTAGTCTCACAGAATCTATGACTCTGTGCTTTGATACCAACTGTAAGAACCCGACCCAAAACACGGTCCTAAACCTAGGTTCTCACTCAGCATGCAAGTTAAATACTTCATCAAGCGGTTTAGTGCTCATATTTAAAACCTTTCAAAACATTTAAAAGCGGGGACACTTAAAACATAAACAACAACCTTCATTTAAGCAAAGCCAAAAAGTAAAACAAGCTGGCAGTGTTTATAAAATCATACAATACAATTTAAACAACATTTAAAAACGGCCCCCTAGGACTCCTGTCCGTCTACATGCTGAACAAATTATGCAAACAATAAAAGATAGAGTGTCGGCGGCTCCCATGATCAATCGGCTCCCTCCGCATTTGTCCGGTCTGCATCCCAAGTTACAGTGGAAAACCACGAGAAATAAGGGTGAGTATAAACATACTCGGTAAGAATCCCCAACCGGAGTACTGATGCGATACATCAATCATTTGGCACCCTAGTATACATGCAAGCGATTACCAACACGGATCATAGCTCAACAAGCTTACAAGGCGAGAATCTGGAATCCTCGGAAGTCTCCTACTTAGGCCTAATGATTGGCTCTCATAACCAATCTCGGGACATCTCCGAGGGTCTTTCTCCTCGGCCAATTGATCACTCAAAAACCGATCCCAAAGATGTCCAGACACCCTCGAGGTCTTTCTCCTCGACCATATGATCGACTCAAAAGCAAATCCCAATGGGTGTCCTCAAGGGCCTCTTACCCTCGCTAACAAATCGGACTATTGGGAGAGTACCCGAAGTCCGGCTCTAAAGCTGGGAAGGCGGTGTACTCACGAACATTAGCCGGGAGAGCTCTCGAACCAGCGGCTACTAATGCGTGTCGCGCACACCGCGCATCTTCGCCGCAGCGGCGTAAATGTGGGGCCTAAGTACAAACTATGCGGGGGCAGCACGCATGCCTAAAGACTCGGAAGCGGTGTCGCGAACACAGTAGTGCGAGGCCCTCGACACTCATCATGCGGCTGTACCACCGACTGAAGCTAAGAAACCGGCCAAGGCGGGCTTGCACCTTTGGCGGGGTTCCGCTCTAGTAGGCTACAAACTAGGCTTATGCCGATGTGGTAGCTAAATCCACATCATTTGCCGGGGAAGCAATCTACGTTATGCTTCGCTCTACTCCCGGCCGGTGGGGCAAAGTACGTTATGTCCGCTCTCGGCCTGCGGATGATGACAAACTCTACTATACTAGCTAAGAGTACAAAATAAGCGATTCTGGCTAGACATACATATCAACATCAATCACACATAACCTAGCATGATACTACGAACTTAAAGCGGGAATCTCAAGCATCTTTGGAAGAACAATCCTAGCATGGCACTAACATGTACAAGCAGCAAACATGCTAGCAAGAATGCAATCACAAGTTGTCCTATCCACTAATCATGTTCATAGAAGTAAACATGCATATAAGGCACAATCAAGAAAGCATCGCGAGGTCCACACAACCACGGTAAGAAATCCTTACGTGGAAACAAGCAGAAAATAACTACCATAAGCCAACCAAGCGACTCCCGAGCTTCTAAGTGAACCCGAGCAACCTAAGCATTTAATAAAAATATCCTAATTAAATAACAATGACCAATCAACTTAGGGTCCAAAAGAGTGGAGGCTCGGGAATTACCAACCGAGAAGGTACAAGGTCTCGCCCCAACAATTTTGGCAAAAGCAGGCTCTCGGCGGCAAGTGGGCGAGCGGGGACGTGTACCGGGCGAGCAGGTGGGCGCGCTGGCGCTGGCGGGAGCTGCTAGGCACGCTAGCGCGGCAGGGGACCGGCGCTGGCGCGGTAGGGGACAGGCGCGTGGACGGGCGCTGGCGACACTGATCGTCTGCAGCGCAGACGGCGCAGGGCGCGGTATTGTCGTCTGAAGCAGACGGAGACGCCCGACGCGCGCACGCTGTGGCGCTTAGCGACGGCCGTGGCGACGCTACGTATTCTTGGGGCGTCTGCAAGCGTCTGGCGACGGGTGCCGGCCGCGACAAAGCGCTCTGGCCGCTCGGTGGGCGATAGGGTGATGATGGCTGGGGACTGGGTGATGGGTGGGCGATGGTCGGCGGCGGTGGGCCGCTTCTAGGGCTGGTGGCTCGGGGAGGCTCGGTGCGGCTCGGTTGGGTTTCTTGGTGAGGTCGTCAAAGAGAGAGAGAGAGAGAGAGAGAGAGAGAGAGAGAGAGAGAGAGAGAGAGAGAGAGGTAAAACAAGGGAATGAGATTTTCTTGATTTTCTTTCCTTTTCCTAATTTAAATAGGGCTTGGTGACCTAAATCTCTTCCCCGGGCTTCCTCCTTCGAGTCCCGGCTGAAGCAACCTTTTCTCCTTATTAAAACTCATTTAAACCAAGCTCCCAAATCACCATCAAGGGCAAGGGTTCAAATCCCAATGGAAGCACCTAAATTAACAATAATTTTGTTAATTACCAAATCACCTCCAAACTTCCAACCAACTACCCCGAACTTCTTGGGTCTGCAACCAACAACAATCAAACCTCGACAAGGGCGGGAGTGACCACGGAATCGAAAATCCACAAAACCACGGCCAGGGGCAAAAGGACCAAAATACCCCTAAGGGTTAAAATAGCTCTAACAACCCATCCGAACATCCGCATAATGTCCCGAAAATACCTGGGAAACTGAAATAGAAAACTGGGCCGTTACAAAGCTAGAGCTTGTTTGAAGTAGAGTCCGGATTGGTTTCGGTGTGGTGGAAAGTTGGTGCTTGGTGTTGACCAAGGTGTGGATTGGAGTGCTAGAAGTTAGTTTTGCTCGTGGGGTGTAACGGCCCAGTTTTCTATTCCGGTTCTCGAGGAGCTTCCGGTTCAGATTTAGTGGTTCGGTTGGGCCGTTAGAGCTGTTTTGACCCTTAGGGGTATTTTGGTCTTTTTGCTCCCCGGGCGGGGATTTGTGGATTTTGGGGCTTGAGCGCAGCTCCCGCCTTTGTTGAGGCTTGTTTGTTGGTGGTGCGAGTCCCGAGATGTTTGGGGTATTCGTTTGGGAGTTCGGTTGTGATTTGGGTTTTGGGCAAAGTGATCGTTGTTTGGGTGTTTCCTTTGGGATTCGAGCCCAGGGCCTTTGAGATGATTTGGGAGTTTGTTTTAAGTGAGAGTTATTGTTTGGAAAAGGTTGCTTCAGCCGGGTCTCGAAGGAGGAAGCCGGGAAATGGGATTTAAGGACTTTAAGACTTATTTAATTTTGGAAAGAAAATTGGTTAAGGATGGAAAGGAGGATAAAATCCCATTTTTCCTTTTATTTCCCTTTTCTTTTATTTTTTTTCCCTTTTTGTCCAAACCCATTTTCCTTTTCTTTTTATTTTTCTTTTTCTTTTTCTTTTTCTCTTTTCTCTCTCTCTCTCTCTCTCTCTCCCGACCTAGCCGCTTTTTACCGAAGCTGCTGCGACGTCGCGCCACCGCCGAGCCGGCAGATCGCGACGTCATTGTCGCAGCCCAGCATTGCCGCACCAGCCAACCCCTCGCTCGCCCAGATCGCGCCGTCGCCGAGTCCGTCGCCCAGCAGCCGAGATCGCGCGTCGTCGCACCAGACGCCCAGATCCGAGCTCGCCCTCGCCAGATCTCGCCCACATCGCCGTCGCTCGCCGTCGCTCCCCCTCGCGCGCCCAGATCTGTCCGCGCCGTGCCATCCCTGCCGAGTCGCGTGGCGCGTCCCAGCGCCCTTGTCGCGCGCCCTCTCGCCCGCGCGCCGTCCCCTGCGCCGAGTCACGTCCCTGTAGCTCGTCGTCGCGCCCGCGCGCCCTCTTCCCTGCTTCGCCCGCCCGGCGCCTTGGGTAGCCGTGTCCGCACGCACGCCTGCGCCCGGCACCCGCCCGGTGCCAGCAGAGCCTGCTTGTGATGTGTTGGCTTGGCCCGAGCCTTGTGGCTTCTCGGATGGTATTTCCCGAGTCTTTTCTTCGTTGGGCCCTGTTTTGTTGGTCTTTGGTTGTTGATTTATTTGAAATTTTGTTTATGTATGTGATTTGGTTGCTTTATTTGATGTTTAAATTTTGTTTGGTTCGATTAGAGGCTCGAGGTTGCTTGGTAGATTTGTGATTATTTTTCGCTTGTCCCGGTAAGGATTTCTTACCAGTGGTTGTGTGGACCTGCGATATATCTCGATTGTGCCTTGTATGTTTCTTTGATTGTTATGAGCATGATAGTGATAGGCGGCTTTGTTTGATCTCTTGCTAGCATGTTTGTTGATTTTACATGTTAGTGCCATGCTAGGCTTGTTCTTCCAGCATGCTTGTGATTCCTGTTTAAGTTGTAGTATCTTGCTAGGTGAATGTGATTGATGTCGGTCATTGCTTGCTAGCCAGGAATCATTGATTTACTCTGTATTCGTAGATAGTGTAGTAGGGTTTGTCATCATCCAAAGGCTGAGAGCGGACATAACGTACTTTGTCCCCACCGGTCGGGAGTAGAGCGAAGCATAACGTACATTGCTTCCCCGGCGGCCGATGTGGATGTAGCTACCACATCGGCATAAGCCTAGTTTGTAGCTGCTAGAGCGGAACCACGCCAGCGGTGCAAGCTGCCTTGGCGGTTCTTAGCCAGTGTCGGTGGTGCAGTGCCGCAGATGAGTGCCGAGGGCCTCGCACTCTCGTGTTCGATGACACCGCTTCCGAGTCTTTAGGCATGCGTACCTGACCCGCGTAGTTTGCCCTTAGGCCCCCGCATTTACACCGGTTGCAGATGAGCATGCGGTGTGCACGCACACGCGTTAGTCGCCGGTTCGGAGAGCTCCCCCGGGCTAATGTTCATGAGTACACGGTTCCTTCCGGTTTAGAGCCGGACTTGGGTACTCTCCGATAGTCAGATTGTTAGCGAGGGCAAGGAGGCCCTTGAGGACACCCATTGGGATTGGCTTTTGAGCTAATCAATTGGTCGAGGGAGAAAGACCCTCGAGGGTGTCGGACATCTTGGGATCGGTTTTTGAGCTGATCAATTGGCCGAGGGAGAAAGACCCTCGGAGATGTCCCGGGATTGGTTATGAGAACCAATCATTAGGCCGGAAGTAGGAGACTTCCGATGATTCTGAAAGTAAGAGACTTCCGATGATTCTGAAAGTAAGAGACTTCCGATGTTTCTAGATCTTGTTTTATGAGCTCGTTGAGCTATGATCTGTGTTGATAGTTGTTTGCTTGCATGTTGAGGTGCTAGATGACTGATGTATCGTATTGTACCCCGGTTGGGGATTCTTACTGAGTATGTTTATACTCACCCTTATTTATCTTTCAGGTAACTTGGGACAACACCAGGAGGGCTAGCGGAGGGAGCTGATTGATCATTGGGAACCGCCGGCACTCTGTCTTTTATTATTGCATTGTTTATTCAGCATGTAGATGGACAGGAGTCCTAGGGAAACCTTGTTTAAAACGTTGCTTAAATTGTATTGTACATTTTATTAAACACTGGGCAGGTTGTTTTACTTTGTTGGATTGTTTTAAATGAAAATTGTTGGTTGTGTTTTAAGGGCTCCCCCTTCTCATATGTTTTGAAAGGTTTTTAAATATGAGCTCTAAACCGCTTGTTATCATATTTAACTTGCATGCTGAGTGAGAACCCAGGTTTAGGACCATGTTTTGGGTCGGGTTCTTACATGGGGCGAGTGGTTCGTGCCTTGTCGGTTGTTTTCCCTGTTTCCAGGATGTTGAGAGTTGCCCTCCTTTGGTGTTCGGAGGTGAGTTTTGGCTAGCTTGTGGTTGGCGGTTCAGTCTGTCGTGGAACCCCCCCATTGTTGCCCCCGTGAGATTTAGATGTTGTTGCTTTAGCGGAGTAAGACAGCGAGCGTGTGTGGAGCTCTCTGTCCTTCGGTTGTCCGCTTGTAAGAACCGTTTCCTCATAGGAGTTGTGAGGTTACTCTCTTGGTCTTGGAGTTGATGGTGGTGGTGCTAGCAAGAGGGAAACGTTTGTTGGCTGCTTGGAAGCAGTTGTTTGTCCAGTTAAGCGGACTTTTGAGTGGTGTTCAGAAAGTTGCAGTAGGGTTGTTCTGCCTCTTGTGAGTGTTGGGCCTTGTCAGCTAAGGTACTTTGTGTGTTTGGCCTGGGAGCTGTTGCACCTTTGTAGTTGAGGAACCCCTTTGTATCAGTTGTGGTGGCCGAGAGCTACATGGAAGTTATTGGTTGTGTGTTTGAGGTTTAACTGAGACTAACTTGTGGTTTCTATTGTTGGTGATGCCCTAGCCGAGATTGGTAAGAGTGAGCTTTGAAGTTGCTTGTTGTAAGGACTAGCTTGCCTTGGCCGCACCACCCTTGGAGAGTTGGTGATTGTTCGGGTTTTGGTGAAGCCCTAGCTCCTGTTCTGGTTTGGTTGTTTAGTTTGTTCGACATTCGATATTAACTATTGTTGGCTTATTGTTAGGTTAGCTTGTGCGGTGATCTCTGACTCAAGGAACACTCTATATTGTTAGGTTACGCTTGTTTGTGGTAAGGTTCCTTCAGGGGTTGTGTAGACCCCTGCGCATTGCAATGATAACTCTTGGTTGTTTGTTTATATGTTGTAATTGTTAGTGGATAGGTTTTACGTAGGTTGTCCGGATTACATTGCTAGTGGATAGGTTCTTGCAGTTTTCTGGATGCTACTCTGTTTATAGTTATGTTTAATTCAAGTTTGTCTATGGATCTGGTCTTATATGTTGTATGCCATGTTCCTAAATATTGTGTTTATGCTCGTGTTGTTTGTTAGGGCTCGACATTTAGTTTATTGTACCGTGTTGTTGCACTCTCTGTTTATTAAATGTATCGTATGTCTACAAATACTCTATTGATTATAAGCTAGTTGTATGTTGGACCCACGATAGCTCAAGGCTACCCAGAGTATTAGAGTTTATTACGGTGTCCCAAGTGATAGTCGAGTTGCGTCTTTGGCTCGTTTTGCTCGATACTAGCCCGGTGTGTTCTTTGTCTCGGACTAGCCCCGTGTGCTGCTCTTGACGGTATGAGCCGGACTAGCCTAGTGTGTCTTGTCCCTTGTTGGCCCAGTGTGTCTTTGACAAGTACGACCGAGGACTTGCCCTAGTGACGGTTGAGTTGCGTCTTGGCTCGGTTTGCCTAGGACTAGCCCGGTGGGTTCTTTGTCCTTAGTTAGTGATGTGTGCTAACCTTGTTTCTTTGTCTGGATATAGCTTATGAGATTATTTAACTATTTTGCCTGTTTGTTAGCCCATTGTGTGCTAACCTGTCTAGCTTTGAGCATAGACCCATGATGTTGATCATCCCTCTTTGTTCGTATTTGTTGAGACCGCCATGCTATTGTTTGATGCTTATATGCTAGGATGCTAGAGGATTTGTTGTGCGTATTGTACCCGGTTGGGGATCCTTCCTGAGTGCAATTGTACTCACCCTTTTTGTGGTTTTTCCACCAGTTAACTTGGCATAAGATCGAGGTGGCTAGAAGAGGAGCTGGATGATCATGGGAAAGGCCCTGCATCTCCTTGTCTTATCATGTTACTTTTGTTTAAACAGTTTTGTTGGAAGTTGTAATTTTTTTTTAAATTTCTCTGGCCAGAGGCTAAATGATTTGGATGGTAAATTTTTTATGCCTTGGAATTGTTCAAGTGTATAAAGTAATGATTTAAGTTCAGTTTTAATTCTCGTATTTTAATTATTGCATCATTAAGTAAGGGACATTTAGGACCATCCAGTGTCGGGTGTCCTTACAGAAACCCTGGACAAATACCAAAACTACCCCGTGACGGCCAAATGATCAAAATGCCCCTGAAGGCTCAAACTGCCCTAACGGCCCAACCAGACTACCGAATAATCAACCAAAAGTACCTAGAGAACCGAAACGAAAACCTGGGACGTTACAATAAGGAACACTGAAAGGTATTCTAGTCATGTTCATTAGTTCATGTGAGTGCTCTTGCATGTTAAGGGAAAGTTTAGAGTTGAATGTAGTTGGCTTTGAAGGAGAATTTGAGTCAATGTGAATGAATGGGAGGGCAAACATTAGCTAACAGTGTGAAACTTCCGCCTTACCAACTAGTTATCCCTAAGAAATGTAAGTTGCATCCTAAAACCTTAACCGAAGCCTTATTTCCATATAAATATTTCTTTAAACATTTTTTTTAATTTACATTAGATTTACTAATCCAACTCCTTTTAGTTCGTTGATGTATATTTATTGCATCACATTTTATTATATTCCATTAATGCACTTAGACATGGGACAAAAAGTGAACAATTTCCTTTTATTACATGTTCGACTCTTGAGTTAATATTGATATTTTTTAATCACTCAATCCTTAGGGATAATTATATAAATATACTTATCACTTGACTGCTTTTGACTGCATACACTTGAGTATTGTTGCTTTTGAATGCTTTAAGCTTGGTAAATGCTCGCGACATTAAGTAGAAATAATAATTTAAGTCGTGCATATCAAAAATTACATTAGAGACCTTCTCCCTTGTTTCCATGTTAAAATCTACAAGGATTTAAAGACTATGAGATATGAAAAATGGGTATAAAGATTGCATTCTTGAATGACAATCTTGACGAGATAATCTACATGAATCAAAAAGTCAAATCCAATGGTTATGTGCAAAAGGTTATCAAGCTAGTTAAATAATCTATGAATTTAAATGAGCATCTAGGATCTTAGAATGATAGATTTCACAATACGTTTAAATTTATGGTTTCCAGAAGAATGTCGAAAAACCTTGTTTACATAATAAGATTGTCACAAAAAAGTAGCATTATGATATTTTATGTTGTTGCTATCCTACTCATTGAGAATGATGAAGGATTCTTGACCGATAGCAAGGAGTGACTAGCGAACCAATTCAAGATGATGGATTTGGGAAAACTATCATTCATACATGGGATCCAAGTTAGAAGTGATCAATTCAATAAAATCCTAACCTTGTCTTAAACATTTTGCATAGACAAAATGGTTGTCAGATATGCGATGCAGAATTCTGAAAAGGGTCAGTTACCTTTTAGGCATGAGATTCATTGTCTAAGGATCTATGAAGTAAGACGCCTCAAGAGATTGAGGAGATGAGACGGACTCCCTATGCTTGGACAGTGGGAAGACTATGTACACTATATTGTGTACAAGGCCGTACATATTCAACTCGGTAGGCATTGTCAATAGATATAAGTTATGCCCAATATTGGATCACTAAACAAGAGTTAAGAATATTCTGAAGTATCTATGGAGAACAAGAGTTTACATACTTGTGTATGGTCGTAAGAATGTGATCCTTAATAGGTACACAAACTCTAATTTTTAGACTCATGAGGAGTATAGGAGATCAACATTGGGACTAGTGTTCACCCTTCACGGAACAACAATAGTTTGGAGAAGCATCAAACAAGGATACATTGTAGACACGAATTTGGAAGCTAAGTATGTGGCTGCTTGTTGAGCAGCAAAAGAGGTTATATGGCTGAAACTTCCTTAAATATTTGGATGTGGTTTCGCGTATGGATAAGCCGATCGTTTTTTTTATTGTTACAACAACGGGGTTATGGCTAACTCCAAGGAACTGTCATAAAAGATGGAAGAATATAGAGAGGAAATATCATCTCATTCGATAGATAGTGCAAAGAAGCAAAGTGGTTGTCACCAAGATTGACATGAATGACAATGTTGTTGATCATTTTACAAAGTTTATCTCTACTAGAGTATTTGAGGGTCATCTAAGGCGTCTCCTACGGTCGAGAGCAAGTGCGGGCTAAATATTTTGGTCAACATGTTTAGGCTTGTTAGGACTTAGTGCAAGTGGGAGATTGTTAGGAGTTGTGCCCTAACGGCGTATGGTTTGTAATTACAGAAATCGCGCTAAATGAGAGGAAAATTGGAGGAAGAATTAGAAGTAGTGGTTTGTAATTTTAGCCCACGTTTTCATAAATCGGCTAAAAGAGACTTGAGTCACAAAAATGAAAAAATATGAAAACCAAAATATATTGGCCAATAGTTATTGAAATGTATTTAAGCCAATGTTTTTTTAATTCATCAATTAATATCCATTAAATTATATTATTTTTAACTCATATTGACGGATTATTAACAAAACCATCAATTAATAAATTTAAAAAAAATTAAAATATCTTATTAGCTTATGTATGAGAAAATATGTGGTTATATTTAGGATTACACGATGGTTTTGTAAACCATCGGTTATATTTTGAAATACGGATATTTAGGATTACTCGATGGTTTTACGTAGACCGTCGGCTAATATTCTTTTTATTTGACTATTGATTTTTGAAGGTTAAAACTCGTCGACGATTAATGAAGACTTTTCTAACCTATTGGATGTGATTTGAAGTTTGAAAGTCTTAGACTTTAAATCTAATCAAAGCGGATGCACTTTAAATCCTTATTGAGCAAAGAACAATGCAAGGAAGAAGGATTAATAGAAAACAATCTTGAAGGAGGATGGTATTCAAAAATCTCGTGCAGCTTGCGAACAAATTTCCTCTTGTTTGTCAAAATGAGAACAATCCTTCATTTTCATAAGCTTAAAACAATCCCCACCAATACACGACTTCCATGCTAGTCTATGGCTTGAACATAAATAGAATAAGAAAATGAAGAGAAGTTGAAGATGAAAACGTAATTCGTTGCTGGTCAAGGAGAAATCGAAGAAGGTGAAGTATATAAATCAAAACAGATGAAGAAGGGAGGGCTTTGAGCAAGATGAATTATCCGAAGGGAAGGGGATTGGAGAAGATATATGAAATCTCGAGCATATCTATTTGAGATTTCCAAAATAGCCCATCAATAAATGTGTAGTTTAATTTTAGCTTTGAGATGCATGTCCACACTATACAATAAAAAACACATTAGATCTAGACAAGAAAACTTAGAAAATTTGAGAAATGCGCATAGGTGAGGCAGAGGTACTTATAAAACAACTCCAATGCTTTATCTTAACACAAATAATTTAGTCGTGATACAGATTTATAGAATGAAGAATTACTTTTTAGATTACACCTTCCTTTCCGAGATAAGATAAAATTTCATCTCAAATTAAGTTACATGGATCAAAATGTGTTTTTCTCAACTATATTTGGTGAATACCACCCAAAACTATTTACTTGATTTGGTTTATGTGACCAAATCATAAGGGTCTTAATTTAGTTTTATTCTTTCTATGTCTCGATCTAAAAATAGAATTGTTAAAAAAAGTAAGTAAACCTTGTTAAAATAAGGTGTGCCATTGGAATGGTAGAGAGTAGAAAATTAGTGATATATATTTAAAGGATTTGATCTAAGAAGAGAAAGATATAACAACAAAAATAGAAAATAATGGAGAGTTGCGGACAATCGGCAAAATGGGCATTCATGGTGTAATTTGGTTCTAGGCTCGCTTCGCAATGGCTAAGTCAACTAAATTCACCGAGTGTATGCGTAATCTGCATCAACCTCGCAATTCTATCTTATGATCCCAACACAAAGCTCACTTCTCACGAACATAGTAAAATGGGATGCGAGATTATAGGCGCGTATGCACTCTGTATCAATGTCAACAATCTGAGAAAATTCAGGTTCCAAACTTTTTAAGTTAATATTGTTTTCATTCCTTTACTCTTTTGTTACACTTAAAGACTTAGTTTAAAGTTAAAATTAGTCTATATTGTTTGTTGATTATCATAATTTTAATATATTTCTAACATTTAGAGAAAAAATATAATAGAGATTGTTTCTTTATGAATAAATTGAATTCTTCAAATTTTATTTAGGTTTTTGCATGTTATTTCTAAACATTAATCCTTCAACCATTTTCTTGTTAAATAAGTCATAAATTTTGGTAAGGACACAAGGTTTAGTAAAAATAATTTTAATCCATGTAATTATTTTTTTAATATTTTTTTTATTGTACTTAAAGGATAAGTTTGAAGTTTATTTAAAGAAATTGATTTAATAATATTCATTATTATTATATGTAAAATGAAAAAAATATGAATTTATGTTTTAAGTTTATGGAGGATAAATGAGTAGAGTAATTATTTTGTAAATAAATCTAACACAAAAAATTAAATTTAACATAATTTATAAGAACCAAAATTAAATGTTTAAAATTTTATTGGCCATAATAGATAAATTCTAAAATACTAAGATTAAATTTATATTTCGATTAATATTGTATGTGGTTTAAAATAAGACTAAATGTTTACAAATTTGCAGGACTTCAACATATTTAAATGACACTTTTAAAAAGTTCATAAATTTTATTGGACAAAAAGTTTGAATTTGAAAATTTATTACGTCGAAGCTTTTAATTTATTTTGAGTTTATCTAAATTTAAATTTTTAGATATTAATAATATAAAAATAAAAAAAAAGGCTTATCTCTATTATTTGTTTCCCTAAGAATTTTACTTGAAAAAATAAATATATAAAAAGTTATCATTCAAAGTAATATAGATCTCTAATAAAATTCTATTGATATGTCTCCATTTTATAATTGAATGTGACATTTTCTTTTTCGTTGATCGTAGTTGTCGAGAAAGTGAAGGATTTGTAAGAATGTCGTCTCCAAGTCATGCTCCCTCACCATTGATCATAAAAATGAAGTCATTAAAAAATATACAGTTTATTCATTGTTTTCTTTGCTTTATAACATTTTTTTTTAAATAAAACTATATTGTTGTTTTAATTTCTTTATATACTACATAAGCAATGTTTGAGAGTTTGTTATTTTATTATAAATTTTCTCATTTAGTTTAACCAATTAATTTTGAATGTTTTAATAATTCATTCATTGTTAGTCTATGTTCGTTTATTATTAATCAATTTACCATTTTCTAAAAAAGAAAGTGTACATTAAACATCAAAGAGGTAAATGACTAAATTAAAATGTTTTAAAAACTATAGATCATAATGTCTTAATGTCACGAGCTAAACAAGTTTTGTCTACAATCAAGCGCCCATGACTTTTAGGACAAAATTATTAAGAAGTTATCCAACATGTATAAAATTAATGTGTGTGTATATATATATAATTAATGAGTATATATGTGTATGTGTATATCAACCAAAGAACACCTCACTTTAATTAATATTCTTAATGAATGTATCAATTATTTATGATTATTGTTTCTAAAGAGTATAGACAAATTTGTTAAGACATCATATCTATATCCTATTAGGTTTACATAGAATATATTTTTCACAAAATTAAAAGAATCATATATAGCTAGTTTGCAAGTTTAATCGATAACAATAAGTATATTCATGGAATCATTTTAAAGTCGATTGTGTGTAATACTCAACCAACTAGAGGAATCACTCAATCAATCTAAGTGTGCGCCCAGACAAAGAAGTCATGAATTTAAATTTTTTACCTTTAATTATTACTCTATTTTAACGAAAAATAGGAAAAGAAATAAGAACTTTCATATATATGAAGATAAAATTGATAAAATATTTACAAAGCTAAAAAAAAAACAAAAATAAGTAATAACCAAACTTTGTAAAAACAATTACAAAAAAAACTAAATATAAATTTTTGCCACAAATATTACCACAATAAAAAAAATAATTACATATCATTAACTAAAATAAACTTGACTTGTTACAATATACCAACCTTAAAAGAATTTCCATCCTTAAAAGTTTAGCTAATATATAATAACTTTTAAATAAATACTGAATTTCTCTCGTTGCTACTTTAATCCTTTGGTTTCTCTACAATACTTTAAAGTGTAACACTGAAGGATAAAGACTTACATCTTAAAATAAGTCTCACATTTGTAGCTTGGGACAACTTTACTCATAATAATTTCATTCTTGGAAGAATTTTTATGAACATGTTTTTCTTGTCTCCAACATTATGCACAAGTCTACCATATGAGTTTGTGATAGTCTTTAGTGATATATTTTACTTAGTTAAATCATAGCATTACTCTTTCAATCACTTTAAAACTAGCATAAATGTAGAATTAAATAGCTCTTGCACCAAATAACTGATATTCAAAATGTAAAAATGGTTAGCAAAACCATCTATCTCATCATTTCCAAACTCTCATATTTAAGCTGTTTTAAAATTAAAAACTTTTCGCCTAATTTTAACTCTTTCAATCATTGTGATCTTTTTCCATTTCTCTAAAGAGTATTTGGTGAAAGTTACTGGTTGTTACAAAAGTCTTTAACACCTTATTCTAACAACACATATTAATGTATTTAAAAATTAGAATATTCTCAAGGTAGAAACAACCCTAAATTTTTTTATATACTTTCCAAAAGAAAAACATTAGAAATCTCTTCTTTTTGTTTTCAACATTGAATGTTGATAACTCTCGGTTAGAGAGTTACTTAGTCCTTAGTTAAGGTATTTTTAACAAAGACTCGAGCATTATTATCTTAAGATAGTTAACTATATTTCAAATATAATGCATGTAGGATTAGAGGTTAGGATTAGAAGCAAAGGATTATAAAGAATCTTTTGTACTGAAAATTATAATGTTTAAAGCTTTTTAATTTGCGATTTAAGGACGGTTGTCTCACTGACGGTTTATTACCATCGCATTCAATCCTCATAGATGAGGGAATTCCAATTTATAAAGTATTTGTAATTATTTTTTAATTCGCGCTTAATTAAAGTTGAATATTATTAAGAGAAATTGAGCTAAATATTCAATTTGTCAAATAGATTTAAAAACCTATTCTATTATGAAATGGTAGATATCCATAACATAACAATCCACATGAGTTATCAACCCCTCCCATAAATCCTATAAATAGGATGGTGTGAAGCATTTAGAAATACAACTCAACAATAGAGAACAACTCACTTTTCTCTCTACTTTGTTCTTCTTTATTCTTGTTGTTCTTTGTTATTTTATAACACGTTATCAGCACGAGTCTCTACCACCTCGTTCGCTACAGAAAAGTTCTTTACTTTTTTTTTATGATTTGTGTTAAAACATTCTATGCGTACAATGTATATGAGTTCAACAACTCGCATCTATACATTAAGCAAATTTTGATCATTGATCATTTTTATTTTGTTGTTAGTTCATATGTTGCTCATAATTTTATATACTATCGTATTTGTTCCATGTTTTTATGTTGCTCTTGATTTTATATGATATGCTCAAAATGTTAACTATTTGGCATAGTTGTAAAATTGAATTCTTTCCGTTGTCTACAACTTATCTCTTGTATATATTGAACTTGAAATTATGTAGTTCAAATAATAAATTCGAATGTGTTCATTCTCATTATATATATGATGATTTTGACTTAAAAAAAAGATTACATCATCAACTCTAATTATGGGTGTTTTATATAGGTTGATGTATTTAAGATGAGCAAAAGAAAACATCTCTACGTGGAAACTAATATAGAAGTTAAATTAGTTAAATTTATGTGTTACATATTTTGTAGTAATTAAATTTATTGAAAGAAGTTATTTGATAAAATTTTCATTTTATATATAGAGAGCATGTTTATGTATATCTATCAATAACATGCATTATAAACACAATACTAAAAGGTAGAAAGAGTTTCTACATCAACAATGTTTAAGTGCATGATGTTAATAATTGCTGATTGAATGCACTTGAAGTTGCAGTATTTCAAATTGAGAATTGCTCATTTTGATTAGATGCACATAGAGTTGTGTAGGTTTTAACAAGAAGTGCTCACTTGATATATGGACTTATAATAAGTGCACATCATGAATAAATAAGTGATTCTAAAATAATGACCAAATTTCAAAAGAGATTCCTAAACTCCGATTCAAAGCATTACCGATGTAACACTACCTATTAAACATGCGAAATAGACTTAGGTTATTTCCTCTTCCAATTGGCAACCTATTAGTTTGTGTGGAAAGTCGATCGACACTCACTATTATAGTGATGCACCTAAGTTAAATGCTCTAGATGAACCCTTCCAGTTTCTTCCTACGACATGCTACTAAGATTCACTTTCTCCTTGTTTTTCCCTAATGAAGGTAGTTCATGATATAGACACATAACACAAAACAATATATGGAAAACATATTAGAATTGTATTACTGAAGTAAAATGAGTCTAATTGATTGAAATAAAAGAAAAAACAAATAAAAAACTTGTCATTATCTCGGTCTAGTCTACGAACTCCTTTGGAAAGAAAGAACATAGAAAAGACCAAACCTCCTCTCTATTACACAAATAATCTATTTATATGATCTGGTCGTTAAATTTTACGAATCTTCAGAATGGCACGAATCAATCATTTCAATATTTTCTCCTTTTTTTTCTTGTAAAATGTGTTTTAATTTGTCTAAGGTAGGAATCCTGCGATTTCAGCAATCCGTCTCATAATTTGTCTAGTTAGTCAACTTTACGCTGTCAGACAATTCCTTCCTTTTTTACTTGAAGTGCTTCCGCCTTCGTCTCCCGAGCTTTAATTGCTCACAAGCTCGCATCTAGAGTTAAAATGTTATTAGATAAAAGATAATTGTATAAGTTATGTATGAAGAGTATAAAGAATTTTAACAATAAAACTAGGATAAATTGATAACTTATTGTATAGAAATTAAGAAAGTCCGACATTTTGAGAAACAACATGCCAAGAACCCATGTCTCGGTGATATAATTTCTCATTCATAGGATTTTGATCACTTGGCGTCAAATAGGATACTCCAATGCGACCAACGCTTGGAGGATGCAGATTAGGAATATCTTATTTTGGTAGAATTCTTTGAAATATAGGAAAAGCTTTTTATCTTGCCGTAAAAGATAATAACAAGCTCATGAATCTTGAATGATCATGCTTGGGCTACAAGGAAGAAAAACACTTATACATACGTCAAGAATCGATGATCAACTCGTACTAGCACAAAGGTGTGTCAAAGTCCAGAGATCGCAAGTGGCGACAAAATCGGTTCTTCAAACAACCCATTTTATCTTCTTTGTCTATTGGTTTTTTCATCGCTTTTCTCTATTGCCTTCATAGATCCTTGTGCTTCGTTGAAACTCTTAGAATTAGGTTGTAACACAAACATGTGGATTTTTTAATACAGATGTTTGTTTTTAGATATTTTCTTCCTTTTCACATTCTCATGCATATTTACTTCTTAATCAAGATGCATGATAAGCAAAGGTTAAAGCTTGAATAAATAGTTAACTGCAATTTATGAAAAAGGAAGATGTGTTAATACTTACGGTGGTTGCTTTAATTAGTGATGAGATATTTTAGTGCAATATAATGAAGATAAATTCATAAGAGTAAGATACTACTAATATCCTACGCTCTAGAATCTCATTTACACAAGTATACACAGTCAAAATTGCAGCAAGTGGTAACTATTATTTTATTGTTCTCCATAGGGAATTGATAATTAACAAGTGTTATCTTAAGAGTCAGTACATATAAGAAATAAGTTCAATTGGTTTTTGGCTTTTATCTAAAGTAACAAAATAATTAAAAGTTAGAAGATGTATTGAAACGATTAAGATTAAATTCATGATAAATACTTGTAAGACTATTAGTATAATTCTCGAAAAAAAAAGAAAAAAAGAAAAAGAGAAAAAAAAGAGAGAAAAGAATTGTATGAACTCGACTCTAAAAATAGTCCTAAACCTTGTTCTTACTGAGCATGCATGAATGTAAAAGCATTTAAAACAAATGAGACATCTCTGTAAATGAAAATACCTTTAAATTAAAATCCTCCAAACATAAACCTGTGAAAATAGTAAACAAAGGTCCTGGCCAGTAATTTCTTTTAATCATCCAAAAATAGTTTCAAAAAACATAATGCAAATCCTCCTATGGACTCCGTGCCCAACTACATGTTGAATCAAATAAAGACATAAAACATAGACAGAGTGACGTCGACAGCTCCTATGATCAATCAGCTCCTTCGCTAGCGTTCCGGTGCTGTCCCAAGTTACCTGGTTGAAAAACCACAGAAAATAAGGATACGCCATTCTACATGCTAAGCCATTACAGTCAGTTCAGACAAACCCTATCCACTAACATGCTTAATCACAACATATGAATTCAGGGCATACATCATACAAGAACAGGTCAAATAAGCATACATGATTAGGACATAAGCATTAGCAAAGTAGCATCCAGATAACCTACACAAACCTATCCACTTACAGTATATATAACAAACAACCTGCACAAGCCTATTTCACTAACAGTATATATAACAGACAACCTGCACAATCCTATCCACTAAAAGTATATATAACAGACAACTTGCACAATCTTATCCACTAACAGTATATATATAACAGACAACCAAGAGACATCAAAGCCAAGCGCAGGGTCCACACAACCCCGGCAAGAAACCCTTATCTGAAAAGTAGAGATACACAACAATAGGAAAATGATCCTCGAGCTGCAGAATCACACAAGCAAACCAATCAAACAACAACAACCAATTTAATCACAACACCTAAGAGTAAGCAACCAAAACAACTCTCCCTGGAGTTAGGGTTTACCCAATCCAAGAACCTTCAAGCTAAAAGCGACAACAAGGTTCGACTCGGCAAGTGCACTCCTCGGCCTCAAAGCTTGGGTTTGTGTGTAGGTGACAAGGAAAACCCTCTCGGCAATGAAGTGTTTGCAAGCTTGCTGGTTGCGGAAATGTAAGAACCCGACCCAAAACATGGTCCTAAACCTGGGTTCTCACTCAGCATGCAAGTTAAATATGATAACAAGCGGTTTAGTGCTCATATTTAAAAACTCTTCAAAACATATGAGAAGGGGAACCCTTAAAACATAACCAACAATTTTCATTTAAACAAACCAACGAAATAAAAACAAGTCTGGCCAGTGTTTATAAAAGCATACAATACAATTTAAATGACTTTTAAACAATGTTCCCTAGGACTCTGTCCATCTACATCTTTGAATAAACAATGCAATAATAAATGACAGAGTGCCGGAAGCTCCCATGATCAATCAACTCCCTCCGCTAGCCCTCCTGGTGTTGTCCCAAGTTACCTGAAAGATAAATAAGGGTGAGTATAAACATATTCAGTAAGAATCCCCAACCGGGGTACAATACGATACATCAGTCATCTAGCACCTCAGCATGCAAGCAAACAGCTATCAACACAGATCATAGCTCAACGAGCTCACAATCACAAGATCTGGAGTCATCAGAAGTCTCCTACTTCCGGCCTAATGATTGGTTCTCGTAACCAATCCCGGGACACCACCAAGGTCTCTTTCACTCGGGGGATTGATCAGTTCAAAAACTAATCCCAAGAATGTCCTCAAGGGCCTCTTTGCCCTTGCTAATAATCTGGACTTACGTGAGAGTACCCGAAGTCTGGCTCTAAACTGGAAGGAATGGTGTACTCACGACATTAGCCCGGGGGAGCTCTCCGAACCGGCAACTAAAGCGTGTGCGGGCACACCGCATGCTGCTGCAACCGGAGTAAATGTGGGGGCCTAAGGACAAACTACGCGGGCCAGGTATGCATGCCTAAGACTCGGAAGCGGTGTCACTGATCACAGTAGCACGAGGCCCTCGGCGCTCATCTGTGCATCCTGAACCACCGACCTGAAGCTAAGAACCAGCCAAGGTAGGCTTACACCGTTGGCAGGGTTCCGCTCTAGCAGGCTACAAACTAGGCTTATGCCGATGTGGGTAGCTAAATCCACATCGGCGGTCGGGGGGAAGCAATATACGTTATGCTACGCACACTTTACTCCCGACCAGAGCTAAATCAATGTAACGGCCCAGGTTTTCATCCCGGTCTTCCAGGTATGCCCTAGGGGTATTTTGGTAATTTGGTCTGGCCGTCAGGGCCGTTTATGTCTTTTTCCAGTTGCTAAAATTATTGGATGGGTTTATGTAGGTTTTTGAGGCTTTGTGGATGGGTTTGAGCATGGTTAGATGCAAAAGTAAAAATAGAGGAATTTGTGTTGCAGCTGGGATTCGAACGTGGGAAGCTAGGAAGTCAGGTGGGTGGTGTGGCCAGTTGAGCCACGTGTGTTTTTGTTACTCTCTCAAAGACATATCTTGGTTAGCCTTGAGTCCTTCAGGTTTTGGGTGCATTTGATTAAATGAAAGGAAATTAAGTCTTTTGAGCTTCTTCTCCAAATAAGCCTTGGCCGCCCAACCCTCTTCCTCAAGCTCCATTGCCGTGTTCTTCTTCCCGAGAGTCCTCCGAGCGTCGTTCCGGCCAGCCAAGCAACCCAGCCGAGTAGCCCGGTTGAGCAGCCCAGCCAGATCGCACCAAAGACCCCCCATCGTCGCCAGATGAGGCGCCCGGCTCAAGAAGCAGGTCTGTCGCATCCAGACCAAGGCGCCCAGACTCCAGCCACGCCTCGCCAGTGTCGCCTTGACGCCCGCTGTCCGCCAGCCAGCCAGCGCCAAGACGCGCGCGTTCGCTTCCGTCCGCGACGCGCCGTCGCGCGCGCCAGACGCCATCCCAAAGCAGCAGTTCGCCGCGGCGAGACTCCGATCGTCGCGGCCCAGCGCCCGCGCGCGACCGTCGCCGCCGTCAGCCGTCGCTCCCAGGGCCAGCGTGTCGTGCCGCCCGCCCGTCGCGTCCAGCTTGTCTGCGCCCGTGCGCCTACACCAGCCAGCCGTCCGCGCGCACGCGTGCACCCTGCTATGCCGCCCATCAGCGCCCGTCAGCGCCCAGCGCCCGGCCCCTGCCACCCATCAGCGCCCAGCAGCAGCCTCGCCATGTTGTCTGCCCGTCCGCGTGTCAGCCGCGCCGCGTGAGTTGCTCCTGAGCCGAGCCTTGTTTATTTTATTATATTTAGGCCTATGGATTGAGATTATTATTTTTTTTGTTAGGTTCTCGTTAGCTAGCTCGGGATCGATCGCAACTTAGGATTTTGTGTGTAGTTGCCTCCCGGCCAGGTAAGGATTTCTTACCGGAGTTGTGTGGGCCCTGCGATATTATATGTGATTTCTGTTTGTATGCTTGTTTGTGTTTATCAGCATGCTTAGTGATAGGTTCTCTGTTCTGAATTCCCGACTGGCATGATTTCTTATGTTGCTTCTCATGTTAGTCCATGCTAGGTTGTTCCGTTCTGGCATGCTCGTTTCTGTTCTTGCTTCGTAGTATCATGCTAGGTTCGTTGTATCCATTGAACACGTATTGGATTGTATTGGATTGTTTCTTTGTTGTTATTATAGTTTAAAGTTCGGTAGGTAGCATCATCCGGGCCGGATGCATAACTTAACTTGCATCCACGACAGGGACGTACGAGACGGTACTCCGTCCATGATCCCGTTAGGGTTTAGCTAACCCTAACGGCTGGCCCTGCAATCTTGGGTGAGAGTGGCGGCATCGTTAAATGCTTCAACGGTCGGGATGATGACTTGGCATTGCCTCGCCCCCGCTGATCGGCACGTCCTCGGCGTGTTCGGCGTAGCCCTTGATTCCCACCGATAGGGCAAGGGCGACTTCTCGGTGTAAGCCTACCATGACCGGTTCCTTAGCCTCAGTGCGGTGGTTCAGGTGACATAGTTCACGTATCTAGGTCTCACACCCTATGTCGGTGACACCGATCCGAGAGATTTAGTTAGGCATGGTGACTGGACCTGGTGTAAAGACCCAGGTAAACTAACGGTCTCTAACCTAGATCCTTACTTAGCATGCATAAATGAAATCTGAAATCACTTATAGAGAGTACCAATTTAAAACTTTTCATTCAACACAACAGAAGTTCAAGAAAAAAATCCATGAAGCAAAACCAACAAGTAAAGTGACTGTTCGGTACTTTTAAGAAAAATCAAGGAAACAGTCCGAGAAGTCTTAAACAAGTTTTTGAATGAATGATATTCTAATGACTCCAGTCCAACTACATGCTAAACCAACAAAAACATAATAAAGTGAAATAGTCTCAGAGTTGGGTCGTCCATGATCATCCAGCAGCCTCCTCCTAGCCATCCTGCCTCTGTCCCATGTTACCTGGTGGAAGGACACAGAAAAATAAGGGTGAGTAACGTATTACTCGGTATGAATCCCCCAACCGGGGTACAATACGAAAACATAGCATTTAGCACACCGACATGCAAACATACAATGACTTAGGACAAACCAGTTGTTTAGGCTAAGAGCTAACACCAGAGCTGGCCTGCCAAGGGCTTACAATTACAACCTGCCCTAGGTTCTACACCTGGATGCCCATCGAGGTCTTACACATACGGATGCCCATCGGGGTCTTACACCTCAATCAATGATGCCCATTGGGGTCTTACACATACGGATGCCCATCGGGGTCTTACACCTCAATCAATGATGCCCATCGAGGTCTTACACATACGGATGCCCATCAGGGTCTTACACCTCAATCAATGATGCCCATCAGGGTCTTACACATACGGATGCCCATCGGGGTCTTACACCTCAATCAATGATGCCCATCGAGGTCTTACACATACGGATGCCCATCGGGGTCTTACACCTCAATCAATGATGCCCATCGGGGTCTTACACATACGGATGCCCATCGGGGTCTTACACCTCTAGCCATCAATGCTGCCCGACGGGGTCTTACACATCTAGGATGCCCTTCGGGGTCTTACTCCAGCTAGGATCTCAGAGATGCCCATCGGGGTCTTATGCTCTCCAGCTACATACGGAAACAGTGCAGTGCCCATCAGGGACTTACCTACTTTTTAGATCACCTGCCAAGCACTAACATGGAACTAACAGATTATAATAGGAACACCAGCACAACACCAACCTGGAAGCAAGAGGAAATATGTAACATATCCACTAGAAATTTATACAATCACAAGGTAAGACTTGCTAGCAATTATACGCAAGATCCACACACCCTCGGTAAGGAACCCTTACCTGGAAGCAAGCAGAGAAATATCAATCACACCCAACAAGTGACCCTCGAGCTTCTATGCGAACCCAAGCAACCAACCGAGAAGACAACAGGCTCGGCACCAAGCTATCACGGCGAGCGGGGCTCTCGGCGGGCGGCGTCGGCGCGAGGCAAGCGCGACGGTGGCTCGGTGGGGCGCTGGGACGCCGCCATCGCGCGCCTCGGACGCAAACGCGCAGACACGACGGCACTGGGCGCTGGCACTAGGCACAATCGCGCAGACACGACGACGCTGGGGCGCTGGCGCGCACGGACGCTGGCGTCTGAGGACGCGTGAGCGGTGAGCTCGCTGCGACGGCACACGAAGGACGGGCCGGGCGACGCGGCGAGATCACGCTGACGGGGCGGCGGCGACGGCGGCGGCGCGGCCGGGGCGCCGGCCGCTGCGATGGAGCTGCTGCGAGGTTGCTCGATGCACTGGGCTGGTGGCTGCGTCTTGGCTGAGGCGAGCGACGACGGCGCGATCACGCTGGCTGGGCGTCGGCGAACGGCAGCGGCAGCAAGCAAGCGGCGGCAGCGGCAGGCGGTGAGAGCAAGGGGCTGGGCGACGGCTAGGGTGAGAAGGAGAGGGTGGGCGGCTAGGGTTTCCTTTTTCCTTCTCTTTTTCCTCTTTTCTTTTCCTTCCTAAAATTAAATCAACTTTGGAGAATCTCAAAATCCCTTCCCAAGGCTTCCCTCCTTCGAGTCCTAGCTGACGCTTTATTTTCCTTTAATTAAATCCAAGCTTCCAATTCCCTTAAGTCTAGGGCCCGAATCTCCCAAGGAACCCTTAAAAGAAATTTCCTATTTCACCCCCGACCGATAAACCGCCAAAAACCTTAACAAATCCAACTGCTCCTGGAAACAATGGTACAAAAACCTTATCTCACAATTAACAGAAATCCGGGTTGTTACAATACTCCTTCCTTAGAAGACTTCCGTCCTCGGAAGTCGCTGTACTAGAATAACTCCGGGTAGTTTCTCCTCATCTCTTCTTCCAACTCCCTGATTCCGCCACTGCACTTTCACTAAATCAATGGCTCGGTTCCTCAAAACCTTTTTCTCGAATGCTAAGATCTCTATGGGTTTCTCCTCAAACCTCAGGTCACTGTTCAACTGCAAGGGCTCAAAATCTATGATGTGCGAAGGATCTCGCCCGCATCTTGGCGGAGCATCGAAACATGGAACACACTATGCATCTGCGAAGAAAGGACGGCGGCGGTGCGGCCGTAGGTAAGCTGACCCCAACCAACTCTCCGAGATCTCAAAAGGTCCAACAAACCTGGGGCTCAACTTCCCCTTCTTACCAAACCTCAGAACTCCACGCATAGGATCTACCTTGAGGAAGACATGCTGGCCAACTTCAAATGAAAACTCTCTACGCCTGACGTCGGCGTAGCTTTTTTCTGCTGCTAGGCGGTCAACATCTGAGCCCTAATCTTTTGGACCGCCGTTGGTTAATTGGAGCAACTCGGACCCAAAACTTGCCTGTCTCCAACCTCTTCCCAAAAGACGGGGATCTGCAACGCTTACCATACAACACCTCAAAGCGGTGCCATCCGAATGGTTACACGATAAGCGTTGTTGTAGGCAAACTCCATCAAATATAAGTATCTTGGTCCCAATCGCCGGAAAGTCTAACACACGGGCTCGCAACATATCTTCTAAGATCGATTTACCGCTCTGTCGATCATCGGTCCGAGGGTGGAAGGCGGTACTATAGCCGCACTCTGTGCCCAATCCGGCTGAAGGGCTTTCCAAAACGGGATGTAAAGCAGAGTCTCGATCGAGAGATAATCTTAAGCGGCACTCCGTGGTACCTAACTATCTGCTCCGGGAACAACTATGCCCTTTGCTCCACGGTATAATTTATCCCGCCAAGAATGAAGTGCGCACTCTTGGTCAACTCGTCGACGATCACCCAAATTTGTGCATAACCTCTGGGGTGTCTGGCGGACCGAGATAAAGTCCATGGTAATCTCCTCCCACTTCCACTGCGGCACCCCAAGTGGCGCAATAACCTCTATTTTGGTTTCGCCTAGGTGCCTTCACTTGCGACAAGTGAGACATCGATCGACAAACCGGGCAATATCCCTTCATTCCCATCCACCAAAAAGTTTGTTTAAGATCTTGGTACATTTTGTTACCCCACAGGTGCCATGCAAAAGGCGAGGTGTGAGCCTCGGTCAACAACTCTGTGCGGATGCCGGCCTCTACTGGGACACATAGTCGACCCTTATATCTCAAGCCACCATCTGCGCAGATACTACAAAATCGAAGTCACCATCGATCCGAACTCTTTCGTACAAACTCTTTAACTTTGGGTCATTGGTGGCCATCGATAATCCTTTGCCTTATCGCAATTTGGATGGTCAATGAAGCTACCTTGGCGGCAACTTCTCCTAACAACACTGCTATTCTGCCCTCTCAAGGTCTTTCCTTATATTACTACGGGTTTGTGAGCGTTGCAAAATGCGAGGTCTTCCTACTCGGTGCATCTGCTACAACATTAGCCTTCCCGGGGTGATACAAGATTTCTGATCGTAATCCTTTACAAGCTCCAACCACCTCCTCTGCCGCATGTTCAGGTCTTTCTGGGTAAAGAAATATTTGAGGCTCTGGTGGTCCGAGAAAATTTGAATCTTTTCACCATACAGGTAATGCCTCCAAATCTTAAGAGCGAAGACAGCGGTGCTAACTCCATATCATGGGTCGAGATAATTCGCTCATGCGGTTTCAAGCGCCTCGAGGCATACGCTATTACTTTACCGTCTTGCGCATCGTAACACGCCCTAAACCAAACTTCTTGGCATCATCGTACACTACGAAACCCCTGTTCCCCTGGGCGCCAACACCGTGCGGACGTCAAAGCGCTCTTGACTTAGCGAAACTCTCGTCGCACTTCTCATCCCAAACAAAATCGACGCCCTTCCTCGTCAACCGAGTAAGCGGTGAAGCTATAGCAGAAAAGTTCCAAACGAAGCGGCGGTAATATCCGGCCAGACCCAGAAAACTACGAATCTCTGACACGGTTGTCGGTCTAGCCCACGAACTAACTGCCTCAATTTTGGAAGGGTCCACAGCCACTCCCTCCTTGGACACAACGTGCCCTAGAAAAGCTACCTCCTCGAGCCAAAAGTCACACTTAGAAAACTTCGCATAAAGCTGGTTCTCGCGCAAGGCTGACAAAATCTGCCTTAGATGCGAAGCATGGTCCTCCTTAGACTTAGAGTACACTAGAATGTCATCTATGAACACGATGACAAAAAGGTCCAAGAACGCCTTGAACACTCTGTCCATCATGTCCATGTATGCAGCTGGGGCGTTCGTCAGTCCGAAAGACATGACTACGAACTCATAATGACCATACCTCGACCTGAAAGCTGTCTTAGGGATATCTGCATCCCGGATCCTTAACTGGTGGTAGCCCGACCTCAAGTCAATCTTTGAAAACACACATGCTCCATGGAGCTGGTCAAATAGATCATCAATGCGCGGTAGTGGATACTTGTTCTTGATGGTTACCTTATTCAATTCCCTGTAATCGATGCATAGACGCATCGAGCCATCCTTTTCTTAACAAACAAAGACGGGTGCTCCCACGAGGACACACTCGGTCTGATAAATCCTCTGTCAAGCAACTCCTGTAATTGCTCCTTTAACTCTTTCAGTTCAGCTAGCGCCATACGATACGGAGCCTTCGAGATAGGGCGAGTCCCTGGCTCGAGCTCTATTGAGAAATCTACCTCCCTCCTTGGATGCAGACCAGGCAACTCTTCAGGGAAAACATCTGCAAACTCTTGCACAATGGGCACTTGCTTAACAGATAACTGACCACGACTTACTCCGGACAACTTAGCTACAAAGCCCCAAGCTCCTCGAGCTAGCAAACGGTGTGCTTTAACTGCCGAAATCACTGGCAGACACAACCCGCTCTAGGTGCCACGGAATTTAAAGCTAGGCCTGCTCGGCGGCCTGAACACTACCTCCTTCCGGCGGCAGTCAATCATCGCGTGGTTATCAGCTAACCAATCCATGCCGAGGATTACATCAAAATCACTCATAGCAAGTACTATGAGCGTAACCTGCAGAGACTCGTCGGAGACCTGTATCCAACCGTCCTTTACTTTCTGACTGGCCAACATACTAGCTCCCGAAGGGGTAGCCACAGATAACTCAAAACCTAGGGGTTCTAAAATCATGCAAGCATGCTCAACAAAAACGGCAGAAACAAAAGAATGCGTGGAACCCGAATCAAACAACACAAAGGCAAAGTGATCAAGAACTAGGAGCGTACCTGCCACTGCGGCCCCAGCTTGCTCAGCCTCCCGACGGGTTGTAGCATACACTCGCCCCTGCTCCTGAGCTGGCTGCGCAACTACCGCTTTCTGGTTGCAATACCGTGCCTGATGCCCTTCTTTACCACAGTTATAGCAAGCCCTAGGGTTACCTCCACAAGGACCCCAATGCGGCTTCACACAAGGTTTACAAAACGGTGGCGGCCTCCCTACGCCCTGCTGGCGAGGCTAATCACGGCTGGGTTTCGATGCTGGTCTCGGCCCTGATAAGAACCCTGGTGGCGCTGACCGCCCACACGACCATTGCCTCCGGAGTCAAACTTACGCTTCTGGCCCGAGTACGCTGGGGCCTTCTGCACAGCAGCACTAGCAACTTTTTCTGGAGGATACTTTCCATCATAAATCGTTGCCAGCTGCACAGCCTTGGCAAAAGTCTCTGGGGCCTGTGCCCTAACATCCTGAGACTCTCCCTGTCTCAAGCCCGTAATAAACTTCCTGATCTTCAGTTCAGGGGTAGGAATCAGCTGCGGCGCGAAGTACCCATACTCCGAAAACGTTTTCTCATAAACCTCGATTGAATCGGAACCTTGCTTAAGGTTTGAAAATAGCTCAATCATCTTCTCTTGGGCTTCTTCACTGATAAATTTTGCCTTGAACTCCGCCTTGAAGAACTCCCAAGTGGCCGGTGGGGACCCGGCCGGTCTCTCACTCAAGGTGGAATCCCACCACCACTTAGCTGTACCAGCTAACACATGGGCTGCACAACGAGCTCGCTGCACCTCAGGACAAGCCATCACCATGAAGGTGTACTCTAGCTCAGCTATCCATCTAGCTGCTACTGTAAAGACCCGACCCAAAAGGGGCTCTAAATAGGCCTTTACCCCAATGCATGCATTCAAAGGAAAGGATAATATGCAAATAAGTTTTCAGATTCCCAATTAAAACAAAACAATCAAGGTTCAATCAGAAATCAATATAGTTTGCTGAAACCTGTCCCTGTCTCCAAGCACCTGTTTCAAGGCAAATACATTTCCAAAACGTACACTCTGATAAGAGATTTATTAAAACATTTGAAACATCCTCAAATTCAATAAAGCGGGAATCCACAAAATCATTGAGAGAAAACATCCTAGGGCTCGTGCCCGCCACATGCATTCAGGGGAAAATGAAAGACAAGAGTCATAGAAATAAAAAGTCGAGACGACAAAGACGCGTTCCCATGATCATAGCTCCTCCTTCACCATCCGCCTCGCGCCATGGTTACTGAAAGATAAGTAAGGGTGAGTAACGAATTACTCAAGAAGAATCCCCGATCAGGGGTACAATACGATGCACATGGTCATCTAGATGAGTGTATGCAAGCTATGAACATAAACACATAATAGAGCACATAGCTTAAGTCCACACTTGGACCTCGGATGCCAACTCAGGGTCTTAGTCCGGAATAATCCACACCACACAATACGCCCTATACGAGAACCAAGTCTCGGCCTCAGCCTGTCTACTGTCGATACGAAAGGTACACTAGCTCAAGATCCCGAGGAGCTCTCGGTCGGCGTTTGTAATGAGCGTAAGCATGCACCGCGTGCTCTCTGCAGACTATGGGGAAGTGCCGGGTCTAGTGGCAAGTCGCCCATGTCCGATCCACCACGCCTAACTAAATCTACGGATCGGTGTCACCGACATAGGGGTGTGAGACACGACACGCGTGAACTATGTCGGCTGAACCACCACGCACTGAGGCTAAGGAACCGGTCGTGGTAGGCTTACACCTGTAGCGGTCCTTGCCCTAACAGTGGCAATCAAGGGCTACGGCCGAACACGCCGAGGACGTGCCGATCGTCGAGGACGAGGCAATGCCAAGTCATCATCCCGACCGTTGGGGCATTTAACGATGCCACCCTCACCCAAGATTGCGGGGCCTCACGGTCGGGTTAGCTAAACCTAACGGGGTCCAGTGGACGGAGAAGCGTCTCGACGTCCCCGCCATGGATGCAAGATACTTTATGCATCGAGCCGGATGATGCTACCTACCTACACTTTAACCTATCATATCAATAACATACAATCCAATACAATCCAAAGCGTGCTCACAGATACAACGAACCTAGCATGGTACTACGAAGCAAGAACAGATATGAGCATGCTAGAACGGAACAACCTAGCATGGGCTAACATGAGAGAACAACATACGAAGTCATGCTAGTCGAGAATTGAGCGAGCACCTAAACTATACATGTTGATAATCACAAACAAACATACAAACAACAATCACATAGAACATCGCAGGTCCACACAACTCCTGTAAGAAATCCTTACGGCCGGGAGGCAACTACACACAAAATCCTAAGTGCGATCGAACCCGAGCTAGCTACCGAGAACCTAACAAAAACAATGATAATCACACTCTAAAGGCTTAAATATAATAAAATAAATAGGGCTCGGCTCGGGGAGCAACTCACGCGATGCGGTGACACACGCGACGGCAGGCGAAAACGGTGGTGGGCTCTTCTTTGGCGCGGATGGGCGCTGATGGGCGGCAAATGGCGCGACATCTGGCGCTGGTTTGCGCAGACGGACAGCGCGCTGGGCGCGGATGGCGCGCTAAGCGCGACGCTGGCTGGGGGGCACGCGGGCGGCACGAGCGCAGACGAGCAGGGGCGCGCGCGCGCGAGACGACGACGGCGGCGGTCGGGCTGCGATGCGCGGACGCGAGCTTCGGTTGGCGATGGTGGCGCTGGCGCGCGCGCGGCGTGCGGTGCGGCGCGGCGCGCGGCTGCGCGCGACGACGCTGTGGATCGTGTCTGCCGCGACGCTCTTTGGCGGCTGCGACGGCAACTGGCGCTGGCTGCGCTGCTCGCTGGCGCTGGCGTCAGGCGCCGCTTCTTGCTGGCGCTGGGGCTGCTTTGGTGCGATCTGGGTGGGCTGCTCGACCGGCTGCTCGGGCTGGTCGCTTGGCTGGCCGGAACGGCACTCGGGCCGCAAGGGAAGAAAATCACGGCAAGGGGCTTGGGAGAGAAGAGGGTTGGGCGGCCATGGAGTTTTGGGGAAGAAAACACAAAACCTAATTTCTTTTCATTTAACCAAATGCACAAAACTCCAAAGATCCAAGGGTAACTAAGATATGACGCTTGGAAAGAGTAACAAGAGCTCTCCATAGCTCAGCGCACGCCTCCTCACAGCTTTTCAGGAGACCGGGTTCGAATCCTAAATCGCAACACAAATTCCTTTATTTTTACTTTTGCATCTATCCATGCTCAAACCCATCCACAAAGCCTCAAAACTTACATAATACCATCCAATAATTTTATGGCTCGAAAAAGATATAAACGGCCTTGTGGCCCGACCAAATTACCAAAATACCCCTGGGGCATACCTCAAGACCGGGATGAAAACACGGGCGTTACAATATTCCCTCCTTTTTATGACTTTCGTCCTCGAAAGTCCTTAAAAGACTGAAAACAAAGACAGATATCGCAATCTCATCCCGTCTTCCCGCTCACAAGCGGCCTCCTCTCGAACTCTACGACTCCTCCACCGAACTTTCACCAAACGGATCCCACGATTATGCAACGTCTACGTCTCAAAGACCAGAATACTCACAAAGCTTCCCTTGAAGCTCAAACCTCAATCGGTGCAAAGGCTCAAAGTCCACAATGAGCAATGGGTCCGACACATACCGCCTCACACCGATACATGAGAACATCGCACACGGTGACAATGATGAGAAAAAGCTAACCAATATGCAACTCTGCCAATCCTCTCGAGAATCTCAAATGGTTCAACAACAGGAGACTCCACTTCTCCCGCTAACCAAACCTCAACACAACTCACAACGGCACAACCTTAAAAGCACGCTTTGTCCAACCTCAAACTCTAAAACTCGACGCCGAACATCGGCGAAACTTCCATGCCTGCTCTGAAGCTAACCACAAACGAGCTCAACCTCTCCGCACAACACCTCTGGTCAATCTGCAGTAACACGGGACCCAAAACAACAACGACGGCCACCAACCTTTTCTCACAAGACAGAGAGACCGCAACACTTACCATACAATGCCTCAATGGAACCACAAGAACCGACCACGAGAAGCGCAACCCAAGGCAACCTCCTAAAACCACCTTTGGTCTCCCCGCCGCCTAATCACGGAAACACCAACTCGCAACAAGCTCCGAAGGATCGGCTCACTCCTCCCAAAAGACCATCGGACAAAAAGGGTGAAAACACTCTGAAACTACACTCGGCTCATAAGCCTCTAAGAACACTCTCTGAACCACGGTTCTCCCACGCCCGCCTAGAACAAACCTTTGTTGCACACACCTAATGGCAACATCTCCAACCCGAGCCCGACATGCCTCTACTCCATAGAAATGGCATCCGCACACCAACCGAGGTGCGAGCTCTAGCTATCAAGTCAATACTCCAAAAATCCGAACTCACACAACAACCTCAACTAGCTGACAGCTCCCACACGGAAACTTACAATCCAACAACTTGAGTGCTACGGCCTCGGAAACTCAAACAACCACAAACTGCATAGCTATGCCAATCCACACAACTCTAGCTTGACTCAAATCATCTGTTTGGACAAGTCACCGCAACAACCAAGGCCCCAGAGGGCTCCTCCACCAAACTTACCTCCATGCAAGCAACGGAACGAAGCTTGCCTCAAAAAAATGAAACACATCTCATAAGTCCAAACGATAACACATACAAAGCTTAACCTCTAGCTTAGGCTTATTGCACCTCTCCACCGAAACTTCATAAACGGAACTCCACTATTCGGTTAACACCAACTACCATGAACGTAGTACCAAAAATGGTGGCCGAGCACAAGCCACACTAACCAAAGCAAGGATCCTCAAAAGGTCAAGACCCTAATCCAATCACAATGGTGCAACCTCAACCCACAACTGATACAAATGAGTTCTTCAACTACAAAGGTGCAACAGCTTCCAAGCCAACACTCAAAACCTTAACCAACTAGGCCAAACACTCATAGGAGGCGAGAACAACCCTTACGCAACTTCAGAACACCACTCACGAGTCCGCTTAACTAGACAAACAAGCGCTTCCAAGCGACCAACAAACTTTTCCTCCTACTAGCACCACTACCACCAATTCCAAGACCAAGGAACAACCTGACAACTCCCAAGGAGAAACAGGCCCTTACAAGCAGACATCAGAAGGACAGAGAGCTTCACAACCGCTTGCTGTCTTGCTCAGCTAAGCACAACATCCAACTCTCCCAGAGGCAACAATAAGGGGTCCACCACAGACTGGACCGCCAACCACGAGCAAGAGAAGACTCACCCCAAACACCAAAAAAAAAAAAACAACTCTCAAACTCTGGAAACAGGGAAGACATCCGCCAGGGCAAAACCACTTGCCCACGAGCAAGGCTAACTTCTAGCAACTCAAAAACCACACCTTGGTCAACACCAAGCACCAACTTGCCACCACCCGGAACCAATCCGGACTCTACTCCAAACAAACTCCAGCTTGCTAGCCTACCAAAACTGCCAGCAACTCACCCGAGGCTACAAACTACCCGACTCTGGCTTGCCAACTAAACTCACTACCTGGGTCTGGCTGAGCTCTGGTGAGGCTCTCCACAACTAGGGTTCTTGGCAAGCCTCCTCACACACACTGTCGCCTAACGGTCTAACAACCAACTACCGAACAAACAACTCCTTTTCCCAAAGATCACAACCACGGGCTCGCTCCAAACCTCGAAACCAAAAAGACCAGAAACGCTTCAGAATGTGTCATCCTCCTACTCAAAGCATCGGCCACAATGTAGCTTCCACCTAGGGTAAGGATTCCGAGCAACACCCTTAGCAACTACGGTCAGGAACTACGCGGCTTCACTACATCCACCATTCGTTCAGCACCATCTGAACACCAACCATGAACACAAGAGGTTCCACCAACCAAGCTTAGGGTCAACTTAACAAACTTGCCTAGGCAACAACCCAACTACGAGCACGGTATCCTTACAACCTCAACTAAAGCCTTACAACATCCACCTCGAGTCCAACTTCTCCAAGAACTGAGCACTAGTTCTCCAATGCAAACCCTACATGGTTCTGGAACTCTCGCCACCAGAACGAACTACACGAAACACACTTGTGTGCACAACTCTCAACCTTCCTTGAGTTCCAAGACTAAACAGTGCTTTCCAAAAGGCAACACTAACTTCTGGCAGAGATACAATCAACCAAAGGAACACCAAAAGTTCCATCTCCACACGATACTCGAAGCAGTGGCAACCTTGCTCTGCTAAAACATAACGATGCCAAACCGAACTTACTTTATACCAAGACTCTACCAAGTGCGCTTACACATAAGGCGTCCTACTCATCTCATAGGCATCCAACTCATCTCATAAGCATCCAACTCATCTCGAGAGCATCCAACTCATCTCACGGGCATCCAACTCATCTCGTGAGCATCCAACTCATCTCACGGGCATCCAACTCATGGTTCCCCTCTTTGGACCGAACTCGCATCTACAATGCTCACTCAACTCGAGTTTAGGCACCCGAAGGTAGTGGACCGCACTACCAACCACAAAGATCTCTTGGCCTTAGCACTAGCGTGAGACTCACACGCACTAACACTTACCACCGCCAACCTGCTGACTTACTCAACCCCCAGTAACACTGGGAAGAGGCTCCAGCTCCTCTCGAACGTCCTTTCACTTGTGGTCCTTCGACTACCACTGAACTAGCCCTCTTGCACGACCTAAACAAGTGCATTTTCCATAAATGGATCCAATGGCTAAAGAAGTGTCTTTGAACTCCGGACGGGTCATAGAACCATCCGCTTATACCCATGCCACACTCAGTCCGAACCGGACTTAGAGCCAAAGCGGCACACCAACCATTGCACCTCAAGTGCCACTACTACCAAATCCACATCTTACTACAAATGGGGCCAGCAAGGTCACAACCTCAAGTGACAAAAACTATGGCGAGGCATACAAGAGCTCAACTCAAACAACCATGCCTAAGGCATCTCATCAAACCGAAGTCTCACTCGCCTACTCTTGCATCTCCACATGATGCTCAACAAAAAACTCGCCGCTCTCTCAACATGCAGCAGCCTAGCCCTACTCTAGGGGCTCACCATAAGAAGAGTGCTCAACTCTACCGCACAACTGGGGAAACCACCAACGGATCACGTCCGATGGGAACATCGCTCATTGCACCCTTAACCACGGGGTTCCGACTTACTAGCCGCAAAACAACAACACTTACGGGAGAACAAGGATGTCTCAAAGCAACCACCTCGAAGGCTACCAACTCTGCAGCTACTCACCGGGCAATCAACCATCCGCTAAGGTTCAAGATCAACACTGAACTACCCAGGCTAGTTCACACTAGGACTGCTCCACAAGCATCAACATGAGCAAAAGCCAAAGCTAACTCCTCTCCCGGAGTGGTACTCCAGGCAAAACACCTCCACCCTCTCACTAGGGAAATAATAATTTGGGCCACACGTGGCCTACGGAGTCTAACCTCGCCTCCATTTGGAACGATGTCCCAGCCGGTATCCGAATCTATCCGGATATCTCAACAAACCACAACATACTGACTCACTCGAGGGAAGTTGGCATGATGGCGCTCTAAACCCAAACCAACGACGAGTCGAACTCGCTCGTCTCCGCTCCACAACACAAAACAAGGCATACACTAGATGAAAGGTATTGTAAATTCTTAACCCTTTTCTAAAAGCAGAAAACTTAGGCGCACTGATGGTAGCTTGAGTGTCGGTGATCATGGGAAAGACGACCTACAACAAAAGGTCAGTCTACAAAGTCTATGACTCTGAGCTCTGATACCAACTGTAAAGACCCGACCCAAAAGGGGCTCTAAATAGGCCTTTACCCCAATGCATGCATTCAAAGGAAAGGATAATATGCAAATAAGTTTTTGATTCCCAATTAAAACAAAACAATCAAGGTTCAATCAGAAATCAATATAGTTTGTGAAACACGTCCCTGTCTCCAAGCACCTGTTTCAAGGCAAATACATTTCCAAAACGTACACTCGATAAGAGATTTATTAAAACATTTGAAACATCCTCAAATTCAATAAAGCGGGAATCCACAAAATCATTCGAGAAAACATCCTAGGGCTCGTGTGCCCGCTACATGCATTCAGGGGAAAATGAAAGACAAGAGTCATAGAAATAAAAAGTCGAGAGACGACAAAGACGTTCCCATGATCATAGCTCCTCCTTGACCATCCCGCCTCGCGCCATGGTTACCGAAAGATAAGTAAGGGTGAGTAACGAATTACTCAAGAAGAATCCCGATCAGGGGTACAATACGATGCACATGGTCATCTAGATGAGTGTATGCAAGCTATGAACATAAACACATAATAGAGCACATAGCTTAAGTCCACACTTGGACCTCGGATGCCAACTCGTGGTCTTAGTCCGGAATAATCCACACCACACAATACGCCCTATACGAGAACCAAGTCTCGGCCTCGGCTGCTTCATCGTCGTCACGAAAGGTGCACTAGCTCAAGATCCCGAGGAGCTCTCCGGTCGGTATTTGTAATGAGCGTAAGCATGCACCGCGTGCTCTGCGCAGAACTATGGAAGTGCCGGGTCTAGTGGCAAGTCGCCCATGTCCATCACCACGCCTAACTAAATCTCTCCGGATCGGTGTCACCGACATAGGGGTGTGAGACACGGACACGTGAACTATGTCGGCTGAACCACCGCACTGAGGCTAAGGAACCGGTCGTGGTAGGCTTACACGGTGTAGCGGTCCTTGCCCTAACAGTGGCAATCAAGGGCTACGGCCGAACACGCTAAGGACGTGCCGATCGCCGGGGCGAGGCAATGCCAAGTCATCATCCCGACCGTTGGGGCATTTAACATGATCGCCACCCTCACCCAAGATTGCAGGGCCTACCGGTCGGGTTAGCTAAACCCTAACGGGGTCGAGGGACGGAGAACTGTCTCGACGCCCCCGCCATGGATGCAAGATACTTTATGCATCAGCCCGGATGATGCTACCTACCTACACTTTAACCTATCATATCAATAACATACAATCCAATACAATCCAAAGCGTGCTCAACAGATACAACGAACCTAGCATGGTACTACGAAGCAAGAACAGATATATGAGCATGCTAGAACGGAACAACCTAGCATGGGCTAACATGAGAGAACAACATACGAAGTCATGCTAGTCGGGAATACTGAATGCAGCACCTAAACTATACATGCGATAATCACAAACAAACATACAAACAACAATCACATAGAACATCGCAGGTCCACACAACTCCGGTAAGAAATCCTTACACGGCGGGAGGCAACTACACACAAAATCCTAAGTGCGATCGAACCCGAGCTAGCTACCGAGAACCTAACAAAAACAATGATAATCACACTCTAAAGGCTTAAATATAATAAAATAAATAGGGCTCGGCTCAAAGGAGCAACTCACGCGATCGCGTGACCGACACGACGGACGGGCAGCATGGCATGGTGGGGCTGGCTTCTTTGGCGCGGTTGGCGATGGCGGCTGGCGCTGGCGCGCGGCGATGCGTGCGATGCGGCGGGCGCGACGCGCGACGACGCGCTGGATCGGTCTTCGCGACGCCTCTCATTGGCGGCTGCGATGGCTCGGGCGCTGGCTGCGTCTCTTTGGGCGCTGGCGTCTGGGCGGCTTCTTTGGGCGCTGGGCCGCTGGTGCGATCGGGTTGGCTGCTCGACCGGCCGCTGCTGGTCGAGCTTGGCTGGCTGGCGGAGCGCGCGGGGCTGCAAGGGAAGAAAATCACGGCAAGGGGCTTGGGAGAGAAGAGGGTTGGGCGGCCATGGAGTTTTGGGGAAGAAAACACAAAACCTAATTTCTTTTCATTTAACCAAATGCTCAAAACTCCAAAGATCCAAGGGTAACTAAGATATGACGCGGAAAGAGTAACAAGAGCTCTCCATAGCTCAACTGCACGCCTCTCAAAGCTTTCCGGAGACCGGGTTCGAATCCCAACTGCAACACAAATTCCTTTATTTTTTACTTTTGCATCTATCCATGCTCAAACCCATCCACAAAGCCTCAAAAACTTACATAATACCATCCAATAATTTTAGCAACTGGAAAAAGACATAAACGGCCTTGACGGCCCAACCAAATTACCAAAATACCCCCAGGGCATACCTCGAAGACCGGGATGAAAACCTGGGCCGTTACAGCTACCAACGGTTCTCCAGGGCCACTAAACTTCTCAGGCTTCCATTTGACAAAATCCTTCAGCCACTTGCCCAGGTCCTCAGCACCTTCCGCCACAACGGCCTCATTCACAATCGGTTCCTGTGGAGCTGGCGGTGCTGGTGGCACTACAGTGCTCTGCTCAACCAACTCGATCCACCTCTCTATCCCGAACTCGAGACTCTTCCTCTCTGCGCGGCTAACAAAGCTGCGATTCACTCTCTGTTCGGCCCCTCGGTCGATTAGCAACCCAACCATAAGAGCCCTCATGGACTCCACAAAAGCTACTCGGTGCAGCCTCTCGAGGCTCGGGATGCCTCCACGCCCTCCCGGGCAACACACAATGAAGGGCTGCGGTGGCCTAACATCGCGCTTCGGCTTGGGACGACATCCCTCCAAAGGTCGAGAATCGATACAAATGCCCCGAGCGGTCGGCCTCGACCTCCCCGCCCTCTCGCGAGTAAGCGGCATGCCGACAATGCACTCAACTAACAATGAGTCGAACCGGTTTTCCGCCCCTACAACAACAAGTCATGATCATGCAAGTGCAAATAGTATTGTAATTCTTAGCCCTTAACCTTATGGACAAACCTGATGGCTGTCGGAGCGCTGATGATCATGGAAAACAACCTACAATTGCAGGTCAGTATACAGAACCTATGACTCTGAGCTCTGATACCAACTGTAAAGACCGAGGTAAACTAACGGTCTCTAACCTAGATCCTTAGTTAGCATGCATAAATGAAATCTGAAATCACTTATAGAGAGTACCAATTTAAAACTTTCATTCAACACAACAGAAGTTCAAGCATAAAATCCATTAAGCAAAACCAACAAGTAAAGTGACTGTTCGGTACTTTTAAGAAAAAATCAAGGAAACAGTCCGAGAAGTCTTAAACAAGTTTTTGAATGAATGATATTCTAATGACTCCAGTCCAACTACATGCTAAACCAACAAAAACATAATAAAGTGAAATAGTCTTAGAGTTGGGGTGTCCATGATCATCCAGCAGCCTCTTCCTAGCCATCCTGCCTCTGTCCCATGTTACCTGGTGGAAGGACACAGAAAAATAAGGGTGAGCAACGTATTACTCAGTAAGAATCCCCCAACCGGGGTACAATACGCAAACATAGCATTTAGCACACCGACATGCAACCATACAATGACTTAGGACAAACCAGTTATTTAGGCTAAGAGCTAACACCAGAGCTGGCCTGCCAAGGGCTTACAATTACAACCTGCCCTAGGTTCTACACCTGGATGCCCATCGAGGTCTTACACATACGGATGCCCATCGGGGTCTTACACCTCAATCAATGATGCCCATCGGGATCTTACACATACGGATGCCCATCGGGGTCTTACACCTCAATCAATGATGCCCATCGGGGTCTTACACATACGGATGCCCATCGGGGTCTTACACATACGGATGCCCATCGGGGTCTTACACATACGGATGCCCATCGGGGTCTTACACCTCAATCAATGATGCCCATCGGAGTCTTACACATACGGATGCCCATCGGGATCTTACACCTGAATCAATGATGCCCATCGGGGTCTTACACATACGGATGCCCATCGGGGTCTTACACCTCTAGCCATCAATCTTCACTGACTGGGTCTTACACATCTAGGATGCCCTTCGGGGTCTTACTCTAGCTAGGATCTCAGAGATGCCCATCGGGGTCTTATACTCTCCAGCTACATACGGAAACAGTGCAGTGCCCATCGGGGACTTACCTACTTTTTAGATCACCTGCCGAGCACTAACATGGAACTAACAGATTATAATAGGAACACCAGCACAACACAAACCTGGAAGCAAGAGGAAATATGTAACCTATCCATTAGAAATTTATACAATCACAAGGTAAGACTTGCTAGCAATTATATGCAGGATCCACACACCCTCGGTAAGGAACCCTTACCTGGAAGCAAGCAGAGAAATATCAATCACACCCAACAAGTGACCCTCGAGCTTCTATGCGAACCCAAGCAACCAACCGAGAAGACAACAGGCTCGGCACCAAGCTATATCACGCCGGAGGCTTCGGCAGGCGGCGTGCGCCGCGCAGCGCGAGCGAGGCTCGGTGGGGCTCTGGGTGCTATCGGCTGACGCCATCATCGCTCCTCGACGCAAACGCGCGCACGACGGCAGCGGCGGGCGCGGGCATCGAGCAATCGCGCGCACACGACGGCGGCTGGGCGCTGGGCGTAGGGGACGCGGCAGATGGAGTGACGCGGCGAGCTCGCGTTGGGACGGCACGAAGGACGGGCTGGGCGACGTGGCGAGATCACGCTGGGATGGTGCGAAGGACTGGGGGGCGACGCGGGCTGGCTGCGACCGCTGCGATGGAGCTGCTGCAGGGTTGGTCGATGCGGCCTAGGCTGGCAGCTGTGCGCGCTGAGGCAGAGCGACGACGGCGCGATCACGCTGGGCCGGTGCGAAGGATGCAGTGAGCAGTGTACCCATCAGACGTGATCCGTTGTTGGTTTCCCCAGTTGTCTGGTAGAGTTGAGCACTCTTCTTATGGTGAGCTCCTAGAGTAGAGCTAGCTGCTGCATGTTGAGAGCGCCGGTCGGGGTTTTGTTGAGCATCATGTGGATATGCAAGAGTAGGCCGTGAGACTTCAGTTAGATGAGATGCCTTAGGCAGGATTGTTTGAGTTTTGAGCCCTTGTATGCCTAGCCAGAGTTTTATCACTTGAGGTTGTGACCTTGCTGGTCCCATTTGTAGTAAGATGTGGATTTGGTAGTAGTGGCACTTGAGGTGCATTGGTTGGTGTGCCGCTTTGGCACTAAGTCTGGTTCAGGCCTGAGTTTAGCATGGGTATAGCAGATGGTTCTATGACCCGTCTGGAGTTCAGCACACTTCTTTAGTCGTTGGATCCGTTTATGGCAGTTGCACCTATTTAGGTCTTGCAAGAGGGCTAGTTCAGTGGTAGTCGAAGGACTACAAGTGAAAGGATGTTCGAGAGGAGCTGGAGCCTCTTCCCAGTGTTATTGGAGATTGAGTAAGTCACGAGTTGACTGGTTGGTAAGTGTTAGTGCGCATGCGAGTCTCACGCTAGGGCTGAGGCCAAGAGATCCTTGTGGTTGGTAGTGCGATCAACTACCTTGGAGTGCCTAAATCGAGGAGTGTTGAGCATCGTAGATGCGAGTTGCCCCGGTGAGGGGCCGTGAGTTGGATGCTTTTGAGATGAGTTGGATGCCTATGAGATGAGAAATTTGGATGCCTTATGAGATGAGTTGGATGCCTTATGGGTATGCTCCCTTGGTAGAGCCTTGGTATAAAGTAAGTTCGGTTTCGCATTGTTATGCTTTAGTAGAGCAAGGTTGCCTCAGCTTCTAGTATCGTGTGGGGATGGAACTTTTGGTGTTCCTTGGGTTGATTGTACCTCTGCCAGGAGTTAGTGTTGCCTTTTGGAAAGCACCTGTTAGTCTTGGATCTCTGAAGGAAGGTTGAGAGTTGTGCACAAGTGTGTTTTGTGTAGTTTGTTCTGGTGGCGAGAGTTTCAGAACCATGTAAGGTTTGCATTGGAGACCTGGTGCTCAGTTCTTGGAGAAGTTGGACTCCAGGTGGATGTTGTAAGGCTTTAGTTGTTGTTGTAAGGATACTGTGCTCATAGTCGGTTTGTTGCTTAGGCAAGTTTTGTTAGATTGGACCTAAGCTTGGTGGGAGTTCAGATGGTACTGAACAAATGGTGGTTGTAGTGAAGCCGCGTAGTTCCTGTCCGTAGTTGCTAAGGGTGTTGCTCAGAATCCTTACCCTGGGTGGAAGCTACGATGTGGCTGATGCTTTGAGTAGGAGGATGGCACATTCTGAAGCGTTTCAAGTCTTTTTGGTTTCGAGGTTCGGAGCAGACCAGCATGACTGTGATGCTGGAAAGAGGAGTTGTTTGTTCAGGCAGTTGGCTGTTAGACCGTTAGACGACAGTGTGTGTCGAGGGTTGCCGAAGAACCCTAGTTGTGGAGAGTCTCACCGAGCTCTCAGTCAGCCTGTAGTGAATTTGGTTGGCAAGCCGGAGTCGTGTAGGTTGTAGACCTCGGGTGAGTTGCTGGCGGATTTGGTAGGCTAGCAAGTTGGAGTTTATGTGGAGTAGAGTCCGGATTGGTTCCGGTGTGGTGGCAAGTTGGTGCTTGGTGTTGACCAGGGTGTGGTTTTTGAGTTACTTTGTTAGCTTTGCTCGTGGGGCAAGTTGTTTTGCCCTGGCGGATGTCTTTCTTGTTTCCAGAGTTTGAGAGTTGCCCTTATTTGGTGTTTGGGGGTGAGTCTTCTCTTGCCCGTGGTTGGCGGTCCAGTCTGTGGTGGACCCCTTGTTGTTGCCTCTGGGAGAGTTGGATGTTGTGCTTAGCTGAGCAAGACAGCGAGCGGTTGTGAAGCTCTCTGTCCTTCGGATGTCTGCTTGTAAGGATCTGTTTCTCCTTGGGAGTTGTCAGGTTATTCCTTGGTCTTGGAATTGGTGGTAGTGGTGCTAGTAGGAAGAAAAGTTTGTTGGCTGCTTGGAAGCAGTTGTTTGTCCAAGTTAAGCGGACCCTTGAGTGGTGTTCTGGAGGTTGCAGTAAGGGTTGTCTGCTCTTGTGAGTGTTGAGCCTAGTCGTTTAAGGTTCTTTGTGTGTTTGGCCTGGAAGCTGTTGCACCTTTGTAGTTGAAGAACTCCTTTGTATCAGTTGTGGGTTGAGGTTGCACCATTGTGGTTGGTTTAGGTCGTGACCTATTGAGGGATCCTTGTTTGGTTAGTGTAGCTTGCGCTCCGCCGACCATTGTTGGTATTCTTGTTCTTGGTAGTTGGTGTTGACCTGTAGTGGAGTTCCGCCATGAAGTTTCGGTGGGAAGGTGCATTGAGCCTAAGCTAGAGGGTTAAGCCTGTATGTGTTATCATTTGGACTTGTGTGATGTGTTTCATATATGAGTCGAGCCTTGTTCCGTTGCTTGCATGGTGGTAAGTTTAGTGGATGGAGCCCTCTGGGGCCGGTTGCTTTGCCATGGCTATCTTGCCCGATCGATGATTTAAGTCGAGCTAGAGTTGAGTGGATTGGCATAGCTATGCGGTTTGTAGTTATTTGAGCTTCCTAGTTCAGTAGCACTCAAGTTGATGGATTGTAAGTTTTCGTGTGGGAGCCGTCACTAGTTGAGGTTGTTGTGTGAGTTCGGATTTTTGGAGGATTGGTTTCAATAGCTAGAGCTCGCACTCGTTTCGTGTGTGAGATGCCATTTCTATGGAGTAGAGGCATGTCGATTTCAGAGTTGGAGATGTTGCCATTAGGGTGTGGCAACAAAGGTTTGTTCTAGGCGATGCGTTGGCGAACCGTTGTTTCGAGAGTGTTCTTAGAGGCTTATGAGCCGAGTGCGATTCTGTAGTGTTTTCACCTTTTTGTCCGATGGTCTTTTGGGAAGAGTGAGCCGATCCTTCGTAACTTGATGTGAGTTGGTGTTTCGTGATTAGGCAATGGAGACTAGTGTGGTTTTATGAGGTTGCCTTGGGTTGTCGTTCTCGTGGTCATTCTTGTGGTACCGTTGAGGCATTGCATGGTAAGTATTGTAGGAGTCGGTGTTCGGGAAAAGGTTGGTGGCCATTAGTTTTGTTTTGGGTTACGAGTTGTCGCATTTGACCGCAGGTGATGTGCGAGGAGTTTAGAGCTAGTGTTGTCGATCGCAGTAAGCGAGAAAAGTTACGCCGATGTATGACGTCGAGTTTTAGAGTTTGAGGTTGGGCGGGCGTGTTTTTAAGGTTGCACCGATGTGAGCCGTGTTGAGGTTTGCAAGCGAGGAAGTGGAGTCCTCGTTTGTTGGATCATTTGAGATTCTCGAGGATTGGCAGAGTTGCATATTGGTTAGCCTTTCCTCCGTTGATGTCAGCTGTGCGCAGTGTTTTCATGTATCGATGTTGAGGCAGTATGTGCCGGACCCATCGCTCATTGTGGACTTTGAGTGTAACGGCCCAACCCATCGCTAGCCAAGATATTGTCCGCTTTAGCCCACTGGCCTCACGGATTTGTTTCTCCCCCCATGGGAAAACGCGTCTTGCTAGGGAAAGGTGTCCACACCCTTTATAAGGAGTGCTTCGTTCCCCTTCCCAACCGATGTGGGATTCCCCTATGGGTTTCCGCCTCCCCTTAGAGGTCCAGCGTCCCGATGGACCCGGCACATCGCCCGATGCCTCGGCTCGATACCATCCGTAACGGCCCAACCCATCGCTAGCCAAGATATTGTCCGCTTTAGCCCACCGGCCTCACGGATTTGTTTCTCCCCATGGGAAAACGCGCGTCTTGCTAGGGAAAGGTGTCCACACCCTTTATAAGGAGTGCTTCGTTCCCCTTCCCAACCGATGTGGGATTCCCCTATGGGTTTCATATTCCCTCCTTTTTATGACTTTCGTCCTCGAAAGTCCTTAAGACAGAAATAGCTCGGGGTAATGCAATCTCATCTCGTCTTCCCGCTCCCAAGTGGCTTCCTCGTAACCCGACTCTTCCATCGAACCTTTACCAAACGAATCTCGCGACACGCAACGTCTTGGTCTCAAAGGCAAGGATCCTCACCGGCTTCTCCTCGAAGTTCAAATCCTCATTCAGTTGCAAAGGCTCAAAGTCCACAATGTGCGACGGGTCCAAGACATATCTTGCCTCAACATCGATACATGAAAAACACTATGCACCGCCGACAAAGTGACGGAGGAAGGGCTAACCGGTAAGCAACTCGCCAATCCTCTCTAGGATCTCAAATGGACCAACAAAACGGGGACTCAACTTCCCACGCTTACCAAACCTCAGAACACCTCGCGATCGGAGCAACCTTAAGGAACACATGTCGACCAACCTCAAACTCCAAATCTCGGACGCCGAACATCGGCGTAACTCTTCTCGCCGCTCCCGATTTGTCAACATACGAGCTCTAATCTTCTCGTGACCGCACCATTGGTCAATCTGCAGTGAACTCGGGACCCAAAACTCGTCTATCACCAACCTCTTCCCGAACACGGGGACCGATAACGCTTACCATACAATGCCTCGAATGGAGCCATCAGATCGCCGATCGTAATCGTTGTTATAGGCAAACTCCATCAAATACAGAACATTTGGTCCCGGTGCGCGGGAAATCCAACACACAAGCCCTCAACATATCCTCGAGAATCGATTCACTCTCTCACCGACCATCCGTCCGAGGGTGAAAAGTCAGGCTTGAAATTGCACTCTGTGCCCAAACCCTTCGGAGCGCTCTCGAAACGAGAAGTGAACCGCGAGTCACGATCGGACACAATCCTCACCGGCACACCATGATAACGGATGATCTGCTCCAAAAACAATCGCGCCCTTTGTTCCACGGTATAAGTGTCTCGTCCGGGAATGAAGTGTGCGCTCTTGGTCAAACGGTCGACTATCACCCAAATCGAGAGAACTTCCTCTGAGTCCTTGGAAAACCAGAGATAAAGTCCATGGAGATCTCTTTCCATTTCCATCAGGGTACACTCTGGTCGCAACAAAAAACCAGTGGCCTCTGCTCAGGTGCCTTCACTTGCCGACAAGTGAGACACCGGGTGACAAACTCGCCACATCTCTCTTCATTCCCATCCACCGTAAGGTCCGCAGCAAGGTCTGATACATCTTGGTACCCAGGGGTGCCAAGCAAAAGGGGCTGTGGGCCTCGAGAGCAACTCGCTCGCAAACCTACAATGTCCGGAACACACAACCGCCTCTATAAGTCAACCCATGCTCGTGAATATACAAAGTCAAAGTCACCACAAGACTAACTCATCAACCAATCTCTTAAGTGCGGGTCCCCAACTGGCCGTTCTATAATCCGGCACGCCTAATCGACGGTTTGAATATCAATCGAGCTACTACAGCGGTAACCTCACCCAACAACATCGCAACCTCGGCCCGCTCGAACTCTCCGCAAACTGGGTGGGAACTCAACAACGCCAGAGTGCGACGTCTTTCTACTCAAAGCATCGCCACTACATTGGCTTTACCGGATGGTACAAAATCTCATGATCATAATCCTTTACCAACTCTAACCATCTCCTCTCGCCTCATATTCAACTCCTTTTGAGTAAACAGATACTTGAGGCTCGTGATCGGTAAACATCCGAATCCGCTCACCATATAGTGTAATGCCTCCAAATCTTGATTGCAAACACCACCTCGCCGCCAACTCCATATCATGAGTCGGGTAGTTCTCGCTCATACGGCTTGGTGACGGGAAGCATAGGCAATGACCTTTCCGTACGCATCAACACACAACCTAATCCAAACTTGGAAGCATCATCAGAGACCACGAAACCACTGTCCCCTCCGGATCGCCAACAGTCTTTGAAGTCAAATCGCGCTTGAGCTCGGCAAAGCTCTCATCACACTGGCCTTTGTCCCAAACAAACTCGACACCCTTCCTCGCGTCGACGAGTGAGGGCGAGGCTATAGCAGAAAAGTCTTGACGAACCGACGGTAGTAAACTCGCCAAACCTGAAAGTCGCGAATCTCGGCAAATCAAGTCGGCTTGGCCCATAAACTCACGGCCTCAATCTTCGCGGGGTCCACGGCTATACCATCTCTCGAAACCACGTGGCCTAGGAAGGCCACTGCGCCCAACCAGAATCACATTTGGAAAACTTCGCATAAAGTGGTTTTTCCTCAAAGCCGCCAATACTCGCCTCAAATGCTCTGCATGGTCTTCTTTAGACCTCGAATAAATCGAGAATATCGTCAATGAACACGATGACGGTTGTCCAAAAATGATTTGAACACCCTATCCATCATGTCCATGAACGCACTGGGCATTGGTCAATCCAAACGACATGACCACAAACTCATAGTGACCATATCTAGACACGAAAGTCGTCTTAGGAATGTCGGCATCCACGATCCATGAATCGATGGTAACCGGATCTCGAGATCTATCTTGGAGAACACGAAGCTCCTGAAGCCGATCGAACAAATCATCGATACGGGCAAGCGGATACTTATTCTTCACTTTGTCACCTTATTAAGCTCGCGGTAATCAATACATAAGTGCATAGAACCATCCTTCTTTTTCACAAATGCAATCTGGTGCTCCCACGAGGACACACTCGGACGGATGAACCCTCGATCTAACATTCCCCGCAATGAATCTTCGCCTTTAACTCACTGGCGCCATACGATACGGAGCCTTCGAGATAGGGAGGGTCCACGGCTCGAGCTCAATTGTGAAGTCAACCTCTCTCTTGGGGCAACCCCAGAACTCCTCAGAAACACGTCCGCAAACTCCTCGCACGCGGCACTGATCATCAGCACAAATGAGGGGCGGCTCTTCCTGCACAACTTGGCTAGATAGCCCCAAGCTCCATGAGCTAGCAAACGACGAGCTTTCACACGGTGACACCATCGGCGGGCAAACTCCACCTGGACTCCACGAAACTTAAAGTCGGGGCGACCAGGCGGCTGAACACTACTTCTTTCGGTGGCGGTCAATCAACGCGTGGTTAGCGACTAACCACTCCATACCAAGAATCACATCAAAACCGCTCATAGGCGTAACTATGAGCGTAGCCACTAGCAACTCTCCGGATATCTCAATCCGGCCATCCCTAATCTTATCTCTAGCCAACATATCAACTCCCGAAGGAGTTGCAACAGATAACTCGAAACCTAGAGGCTCTAGTCTTAACTTAGCATGCTCACCAAACAAACACGGATACAAATGAATGCGTAGAACCGAGAATCAAACAAGGCAAATGCGCAGTGATCTAAAACAAGAAGCGTACACCGCCACAGCGGCATCCGCACGCTCGGCCTCCTAACGGGTCGTAGCAAACACTCGACCTGCCGCCTGCTGCGCTGGCCGAGCCGCCATAGCCGGTGATCACAAAACGGGCCATGTGCCCATCTCTACCACAACGGAAGCACAATCTAGGTCCAGGTGACAAGCTCCGCGTGGATTTTCCCCCACAAGTAGCACAAGCGGGAACCGCCGGGTCCTCCTCGCTGCGCCGGTGGAAACGGATCGAGCTCTCCGCAGATCTCTGCTTTGAAATCGCCTTTGGCGGCGGCGCCGCCCCCCGAAAATCAAACTTCCTCTTCGCCCCACAGTTGCTGGGACAGACGGCTGAGCAGAGCGGCAACAAACCGCTCAAGCAGATACTTCCCATTATAGATCGTGGCTAATCGGGATGACCCTAGCATAAGTGTCGGGGCACGAGCCACGACATCCGGGAAACACCGCCTCAATCCGGATATGAACTTCCGAATCTTCACCGGGTGGCAATCAACCGAGGAGCAAAATATCCATACTCGAGAACTTTCGCCATATTCCTCAATGGAATCGTAACCCCGCCGAGTTCCGGAAGAGCTCCACCATCTTCTCATGAGCCTCATCACCGATGAACTTTACCTTGAACTCGGCCTTGAAGAACTCCCAAGTAGCGGGTGGAGACCCACTGGTCTCTCGCTCAAGGTGGACTCCCACCACCATCTCATTTGTGCCTCCTAGCACATGAGCCGCACACCTCGGCCTCTCGAATATCGGGGCACACCATGATCGGGAAGGTGTACTCCAAATGGGCAATCCACTGGCCGCCGCTAACGCATCACCGGTGGCATCGAACTTCTCAAAGCTTCCACTTCACAAAATCCTTCACCACCTACCCAATTCCTCGGCACCTCTACCATATCGCGCCTGCGGGGCTACTTGCTCCCGAGGAGCTGGAGGAGCCTCGAGCTCACCTGAACCAATCGAGTCACCGCTCGATCTGGGCTCGGGACTCTTCCCGCCATACGCCAACAAGGCTCGGGTCTCGCCCTTTGGTCACTCAACATGCTCGACCATAAAAGCCCTCATAGACTCGGCAAACTCTCGCTCCAGGAGCGATCTCACGGCGCTCGATCGCCTCAACGCCCGCTCTAGGCGTAACAGAGGATTCGCTGGTGGAATGCCATCGATGTCGGCTTGGGACGATGTCCCTGCAGATCGATCCGATCCTCGATACCTCGACCGCTCTCGAACCTCCTCTCCCAGACGGGTGATCGCATCTTTGGCGATCTACATCCAAACCAACAACGAATCAAAAACCTCTGTCACCACTCCACAACACCAAACAAGGCATACACTAGATGATAGGTATTGTAAATTCTTAACCCTTTTCCTTTCTAAAACAATAAATGTAGGCGCACTCGATGATCCGTTGAGTTTGGTGATCATGGAAGAATGACCTACAACAAAGGTCGAGTCTTCTGAATCTATGACTCGAGCTCGATACCAATCAGTAAAGACCCGACCCAAAAGGGGCTCTAAATGGGCCTTTACCCCAATGCATGTAGTGAAAATAAAAGACATTATGAAAAATACATTTCGGATCCCAAGTAAAAGCAGAAACATTCAACAACCAAAACATACATTTCTAAAAGCATACTCGATCAGAGATTTATTTAAACCATTAAAACAATCCACAAGTGCAAATATATTTGGAATCCATAAAACGTAAGAAAACATCCCGGGGCTCTGTGCCCGTCTACATGCATTCAGGGAAATAACAAAAGTCAAGAGTCATGATAAAATAAAATAGTCGAGATGACAGCAGATTCCATGATCACAGCTCCTCCTTCACCATCCTGTCTCCGCCTTGATTACCCGTGGAAAGCCACGAGAATAAGGGTGAGTAACGAATTACCCAGTAAGAATCCCCAAGCCGGGTACAATACGATATACATGATCATCTAGAAGAATGTATGCAAGCTATGAGTACAAACAAAGAGCGGAGCACATAGCTAAGTCCACACTTGGACCTCGGATGCCAACTCGTGGTCTTAGTCCGGAAATACCACAACACACTAAACGCGCTATATACGGGAACAAGTCCCGGCCTCGGCTGTCTCTGTCGATACGAAAGGTGCACTCGGCTCAAGATCCCGAGGAGCTCTCGATCGGCGGCGCTGTAATGAGCGTAAGCGCGCACCGCATGCTACCGCAAACTCGGGGTGCCGGTCTAGTGGCAAAGCCGCCCGTGTTCGACCACCATGCCTAACTAAATCTCCGGATCGGTGTCACCGACATAGGGTGTGAGAGACTCGACACGTGAACTATGTCACCAGACTGTACCACACACCGAGGCTAAGGAACCGGTCGTGGTAGGCTTACACCAGAAGCGGTCCTTGCCCCTAACAGTGGCAATCAAGGGCTACGGCCGAACACGCCGAGGACGTGCCGATCGCGGGACGAGGCAATGCCAAGTCATCATCCCGACCGTTGGGGCATTTAACGATCCGCCACCCTCACCCAAGATTGCGAGGCCACCGTTAGGGTTAGCTAAACCCTAACGGGATCGACGACGAGTACCATCTCAAATCGTCCCCCATCGGGGATGCAAGTTACGTTATGCATCCGCCGGATGATGCTACCTACTTGAACTCTAAACCATAACAATAATAACAATTCATTCAATGCGGTCCAATACGTGCTCAACGAGATACAAGGAACCTAGCATGATACTACGAAGCAAGAACAGATATCGAACATGCGAGAATGGAACAACCTAGCATGGGCTAACATGAGAAACAATACAAGAGTTCATGCCGATCAGAATTGAACAGAGCACCTAGGCTAAACATGCTAATAATCATACACAGGCATACAAAACAACAATCACAAATATACCGCAGGCCCACACAACTCCGGTGAAGAAATCCTTACCTTGGTCGGGAGGCTTCTACACACAAATCCTAAGTGCGGAACAATCCCGAGCTAGCGGCGGGAACCTAACAAACCAACAATAATTAGCATCTAAAATGTCTAAACAACAATAGAACAAAGCAAGCTCGGCTCGGGAACTCACTCGACACACGACGACACGAGCTTGGAGCCGCTGCAAGCCGGGTGGGGCGCTGGCCGCTACTGCGCACACAAGCACGGCAGGACGCTGCGCTGGCTTGGCGCTACCGGCACGGCAGACGGCAGAGGACGCGCTGGCTGGCCGCGCTACACGCACGGGCGGACGGCAGGACGCAGCCGCGCAATGCGCGAGCGTCTGGCGGCGGCGCGCTGGCGGCGCTGGCGCGCGATGCGGACACGGCGAGCAGCTCGGCAGGGACGCGCGGGCGCTGGCGAGGACCTCCTGGCGTGCGAGCGATCGGGCGAGGACGAACGACGATCTGGCCTTATTCTTGGCGCGCGACCGGGCGCGGCGGTCCGACCGGCTGGACGGCGACGGCAGTGGGCGTCTGTCGGCTTTGGACGAACGGCAAGGCCGCTAAGCGGATCTCGGCGTCGCGGTGGCTGGTTCGCAGATCTCGGGCGTCGTGAGTGGGCTGGTTCGACAGATCCGGGCGCGGCGAGCCTGGTCGGCGATGATGGTTGCTCCTCTACCGGGTTGCAACCAACACAAACACATACACACTCTACATCTTACCTTCGGCCAAAGATCAAAACCAAATGAGGAGATGAAGAGGATGAAGACTTACCCGGAATGATGATGATCGAACCCAAGGAGATGCAAGGGAAGAAGAATTCGGCAAGGCAATGGAGAGGGAGAGCTTGTGCGGCCAAGAGGAGTTTTGGAGAAGAAGATGGAATAACCTAATTCTATTTCATTTAACCAAATGCACCAAAACTCCAAAATCCAAGGTTAATTAAGATGTGATGCAGAAAGAGTAACAAGAGCACCTAATGGCTCAATTGGCACACATCTCTACAAGCTCCCTCAGAGACCCGGGTTCAAACCACTGCAAAGACAAATTCCTTTGTTTTTACTTTTGCATCAAACCTTGCTCAAACCAAACCACAAACCCTCCAAAACCTACATAAAACCATCCAATAATTTTAGTAATCTGGAAAGACACAAACGACCCTGACGGCCCGACCAAATTACCAAATTACCCCTAGGGCATACCTGGAAGACCGGGAAGAAAAACCTGGGTCGTTACATTGAGCCTTTGCAGTTGAATGAGGATTTGAGCTTGTAGGGGAAGCCTGTGAGTATTCTGGTCTTTGAGACAAAGACGTTGCATAATCGTGAGATCCGTTTGGTAAAAGTTCAGTGGAGGAGTTGGAGTTCTGAAGAAGCCGCACGTGAGCGGGAAGGACGAGATGAGTTTGCAGTATCCTGAGCTGTTTCAGTCTTAAGGACTTTCGAGGACGAAAGTCATAAAAATGAGGGAATATTGTAACGGCCCAGGTTTTCATCCCGGTCTTCCAGGTATGCCCTAGGGGTATTTTGGTAATTTGGTCAAGCCGTCAGGGCCGTTTATGTCTTTTTCCAGTTGCTAAAATTATTGGATGGGTTTATGTAGGTTTTTGAGGCTTTGTGGATGGGTTTGAGCATGGTTAGATGCAAAAGTAAAAATAGAGGAATTTGTGTTGCAGCTGGGATTCGAACGTGGGAAGCTAGGAAGTCAGGTGGGTGGTGTGGCCAGTTGAGCCACCAGGTGTTTTTGTTACTCTCTCCGCAACATATCTTGGTTAGCCTTGAGTCCTTCGCGTTTTGGGTGCATTTGATTAAATGAAAGGAAATTAGTTCTTTTGAGCTTCTTCTCCAAATAAGCCTTGGCCGCCCAACCCTCTTCCTCAAGCTCTGTAACGGCCCAGATTTTCATCCTGGTCTTCCAGTATGCCCTAGGGGTATTTTGGTAATTTGGTCGGGCCGTCAGGGCCGTTTATGCCTTTTCCGGTTGATAAAATTATGGGATGGATTTATGTAAGTTTTTGAGGCCTTGTGGATTGGTTTGAGCTTGAGTTGGTGCAAAAGTAAAAATAGAGGAAATTGTGTAGAAGCTGGGATTTGAACTCGGGTCTTCGGGAAAGCCTGTGGGGATGCGTGCCAGTTGAGCCATTGGGTGCTCTTGTTGCTCTTTCTGCATCACATATTTGTTAGCCTTGGATCCTTGGAGTTTGGTGCATTTGGTTAAATGAAAAGAAATTAGGTTTTGTTATGTCTTCTTCTCCAAAATCTTTGTGGCCGCCCAAGCTATTCTCCCTAGCTCTCCAAGCCGAGTTTCATCCCCTTTGCAGCCCGAGGATCAATCATCGATCCAGGTAGGTATCGATCGTCTCTTCTTCTTCTTCTCCTCCGTTTAGGGTGCCGTATGGGTGAGAAAGTTGGGTGTGTGTGTGTTTGTGCAGCCAGCCGAGAAGCCCAGCAAGCAACCATCGCTCGCTCCAGCCGGCCAGCTGGCACGCCCAGATCGTTCATCGCACTCCCAGGTCGCCGTTGCAGCAGCCCGCCCGGTCGCTCGATCGCCGGCCGCCGCCGCGCACTGTGTCGCGCGCAGCAGCGAGATCACCGCAAGACGCTTCCCGCGCCGAGAGCTCGCGCCGTGTCGCGTCGCACGCCCGCGCGCCAGCGCGCGCCGCCGCTCGCTTCGCTCGATCGCGCGCCCAGACGCTCGCCCGTGTCGGCGCCGCACGCTCAGCTCCCGTGGCGCTGTGTCGTGCCGCTTCGCATTGTGGTCTTGCTCGCTGCAGGTGCGCAGCGCCGCGCCAGCGCCAGCCCGCACCGGCTTGCTGCAGCGCCGCTAGCCTCGTGTCGCCGCGCCGTGTGAGTGCTCCCGAGCCGAGCCTGTTGTTCCATTATTTTTTAGGCTTATAGATATTGATTATTATTGTGTCTGCTAGGTTCCCGTTCGCTAGCTCGGGATTGTCCGCAGCTTAGGATTTGTGTGTAGAATCCTCCCGACCAAGGTAAGGATTTCTTACCGGAGTTGTGTGGGCCCTGCGGTATTATATGTGATTGTTGTTTGTATGCCTGTTATGATTATTAGCATGTTTAGCATTAGGTGCTCTATTCTGAATTTCCGACTGGCATGAACTCTTGTGTTGTTTCTCATGTTAGTCCATGCTAGGTTGTTCCGTTCTGGCATGCTCGATATTTGTTCTTGTTTCTTAGTAGCATGCTATGTTCGTTGTATCTGTTGAGCACGTATTGGATTGTATTGGATTGTATGTTTTTGAAATGATATGTTAGAGTGTAGGTAGGTAGCATCATCCGGGCCTGATGCATAAAGTATCTTGCATCCATGGTAGGGACGTACGAGGTAGTACTCCGTCCCTGGACCCCGTGATGGTTTAGCTAACCCGACCGATAGGCCCTGTGTAAAGACCCGACCCAAAAAGGGCACTAAATAGGCCTTTACCCCAATGCATGTATTAAAAGGAAAAGACATGATGCAAATAAAGTTTTCGGATTCCCATTAAATCAAAACATTCAAGATTCATTCAGAACAATAAAGTCTCATCAAACTCGTCCCTGTCTCAAGCACTGTTTCACAGACAAATACATTTCCAACGATTTACTCGATCGGAGATTTTATTAAAAACATTTAAAACATCCTCAAATTCAACAAAGCTGGAATCCACAAATAATTCGTAAAAGTATCCGAGGGCTCTCGTGCCGTCACATGCATTCAGGGGAAAAATAACGAAAAGAGTCATAACATAAGAAAAGTCAGAGATGACAGCAGGATTCCATGATCACAGCTCCTCCTTCACCATCCCGCTCGCGCCTTGGTTACTGTGGAAAACCACAAAATAAGGGTGAGTAACGAATTACTCAAGAAGAATCCCCAACCGGTACAATACGATATAAAAGATCATCTAGAAGAATGTATGCAAGCTATGAATATAAACACAGAGTGGAGCACATAGCTAAGTCCACACTTGGACCTCGGATGCCAACTCAGTGGTCTTAGTCCGAAATACCACATCACACTATACGCCCTATACGGGAACAAGTCCCGGCCACTGCTGTCTCATCTGTCGATACGAAAGGTGCATCGCTCAAGATCCCGAGGAGCTCTCGATGGCGCCAGAATGAGCGTAAGCGCGCACCGCATGCTACCGCAAACTCGGGGTGCCGGGTCTAGTGGCAAGCCGCCTGTGTTCATCACCATGCCTAACTAAATCTCCGGATCGGTGTCACCGACATAGGGGTGTGAGACTCGACACGTGAACTATGTCACTGTACCACCGCTTTCGAGGCTAAGGAACCGGCCGTGGTAGGCTTACACCAGAAGCGGTCCTTGCCTAACAGTGGCAATCAAGGGCTACGCCGAACACGCCGAGGACGTGCCGATCGCCGGGACGAGGCAATGCCAAGTCATCATCCCGACCGTTGGGGCATTTAACGACCGCCACCCTCACCCAAGATTGCGAGGCCACCGTTAGGGTTAGCTAAACCCTAACGGGATCGTGGACGAGTACCATCTCGCACGTCCCCGCCGGGGATGCAAGTTACGTTATGCATCCGGCCGGATGATGCTACCTACCGAACTCTAAACCATAGCAATAATAACAATTCATTCAATGCGGTCCAATACGTGCTCAATAGATACAAGGAACCTAGCATGATACTACGAAGCAAGAAACAGATATCGAACATGCCGAATGGAACAACCTAGCATGGGCTAACATGAGAAACAATACAAGAGTTCATGCCATCAGAATTGAAGCAGAGCACCTAGGGCTAAACATGCTAGTAATCATACATGTGCATACAAAACAACAATCACAAATATACCGCAGGCCCACACAACTCCCGGTAAGAAATCCTTACCTTGGTGGAAGGCTTCTACACACAAATCCTAAGTCTGCGGAACAATCCCGAGCTAGCGAGCGGGAACCTAACAAACCAATAATAGTCAATACCTAAAAAGTCTAAAAACAATAGAACAGCAAGCTCGGCTCAAAGGGAACTCACGCGCACGGCGACACGAGCTTGGAGCCGCTGCGCAAGCCGGGCACGGCAGGGTGGCGGCGCTGGCCGCGCTGCACGGCACAGGTAGGGCTGGCGCTGGCTGCTTGGCACGCACAGACGCGCACGGATGCACGGCAGACGGACGCGAGCGCGCGCGCGAAGCGTCTGGCGTGCGGGCGAGCGGCGGCGCGCGGCGCTAGCTTGGCGCTAGCGCGCGACGGCGACGCGACGCGGCTTGGTGGCGGCGCGCGGCGGCGAGCGAAAGCGGCGGCTAGGCGCTGGCGTCTCGCATCTCGCTGCTGCGCGCGACCGCACGACGACGAGCGATGGCGCGTGCGGGAGGGTCGCGACGGTGGATATGGAGCGACTGGCGAAGCGATGGCGTCGTATGGCGATCTCGCGGCTTCTTTATCTTACTGGCGTCTGCGGCGGGGCTACTTCAACAGATCTCGGCGAGGGCTGGCCACGGTGGGCGGCGACGATGGTCGCTGGCCGGCTTCTCTCGGTGGTTGCAAACCACACAACACACACAACACTCTACTTCTTACCTTTGGCCAAAGATCAATAACCAAATGAGGAGATGAAGAGGATGAAGACTTACCGGAATGATGATGATCGAACCCAAGGAGATGCAAGGGAAAGAAGAATCGGCAAAGGCTATGGAGAGGAAAGCTTGCGGCCAAGAGGTGATTTGGAGAAGAAGATGGAATAAACCTAATTTCTATTTCATTTAACCAAATGCACCAAAACTCCAAAATCCAAGGCTAACCATAAGATGATGCAGAAGAGCAACAAGAGCACCTAATGGCTCAATTGGCACACATCCCCACAAGCTTTCCAGAGACCGGGTTCAAACCCCAGTGGCAAAGACAATTTCCTTTATTTTTACTTTTGCATCAAACCTTGCTCAAACCAAACCACAAATCCTCCAAAACCTACATAAATCCATCCAATAATTTTAGTAATCGAAAAAGATACGTAACGGCCACGACGGCCCGACCAAATTACCAAATTACCCCTAGGGCATACCTGAAAGACCGGGATGAAAAAACCTGGGTCGTTACACCCTGCAATCTTGGGTGAGGGTGGTAGTCTGCGCGATGCCCCAACGGTTGGGATGATGACTTGGCATTGCCTCGCCCCCGGCAGGTAGGCACGCCCTCGGCGTGTTCGGTAGTAGCCCCGATTGCCACTGTTAGGGCAAGGGCGGTTTCTGGTGTAAGCCTACCATGATCGATTCCTTAGCCTCGGTGCGGTGGTTCAGCCGACATAGTTCACGTGTCTGTGTCTCACACCCCTATGTCGGTGACACCGGTCTGGAGATTTAGTTAGGCATGGTGGATCGACTGGCGCGCTTTGCCACTAGACCCGGCAACCCCGAGTTGCGGTAGCATGCGGTGCGCGCGATACGCTCATTCTGACCCGATCGAGAGCTCCTTGGGATTGTGAGCAGTGCACCTTTCAGATCGGCAAAGATGGCGCCGAGGCCTAGACTTGTTTCTCGTATAGGGCGTATTGTGTGATGTGGATTATTCCGGACTAAGACCCTGTGTTGGCATCCGAAGTTATATGTGGATTTAAGCTATGTGCTCGATTCTGTGTGTATATTCATAGCTTGCATTCATTTTCTCGCTAGATGACCATGTATACCGTATTGTACCCTGGTTGGGGATTCTTATTGAGTAATTCGTTACTCACCCTTATTTTGTGGTTTTCCACGGAGTAACCAAGGTGCGAGACAGGATGGTCGAAAGAGGAGCTGTGATCATGGGAACTCTTTGCTGTCTCTAACTTTTTATTTCTATGACTCTTGTCTTTTATTTTCCCCTGAATGCATGTAGCCGGGCACGGAGCCCTAGGATGTTTTCTGAATGTTTTTGTGGATTCCCGCTTTATTGAATTTGAGGATGTTTCAAATGTTTTAGTAAATCTCTCGATCGAGTGTACGTTTTGGAAATGTATTTGCCTTGAAACAGTGCTTGGAGACAGGGGATGAGTTTCAAAGAAACTATATTGATTTCTGATTGAACCTTGATTGTTTTTTTTTAATTGGGAATCCGAAAATTTATTTGCATATTGTCCTTTCCTTTGAATGCATGCATTGGGGCAAAGGCCTATTTAGAACCATTTTTGGGTCGGGTCTTTACAGTTGGTATCAGAGCTTAGAGTCATAGATTATGTATACTAACCTCTTGTTGTAGGTCGTCTTTCCCATGATCACCAGCACTCCGACAGTCATCAGGTACGCCTAAGTTTACTATTTTTAGAAAGGGGTTAAGAATTTACAATACCTTTCATCTAGTGTATGCCTTGTTTTGTGTTGTGGTGTGGTGACGAGCAGGTTTTGATTCGTTGCTGGTTTCGATGTAGATCACCAGCATGCCAGTCACTCGCACAGGAAGAGGAGGATCGAGAGCAGGTCGAGGTATCAGGATCGGATCTGATACTGCATGGACCTCGTCCCAAGCTAAGACTGATGGCATTCCACCAGTAGCTCCCCCTGTTGCACCTAGAGGAGGCGTTGTGGCGACTGAGTGCCGTGAGACTGCTCTTGGAGCAGAATTTGCTGATTCTATGAGGGCTATGATGGTCAGCCTGTTGAGTGACAAGAGGTCAGAGACCCAGGCCTTGTTGGCAGCGCAGCGGGAAGAGTCCCGAGCTCAGATTGAGCAGTTAACCCTCATGTTTCAGCAGGGCGCAACAGCACCCCCAGCTCCATAGGAGCAAGTAGCCCCAGAGGCAGATATTGCAGAGGGTGCCGAGGAGTTGGGTAGATGGTTGAAAGACTTCGTGAAGTGGAAACCTGAGAAGTTTGATGCCACAGGAGATGCTTTAGCGGCAGCCAGATGGATTGCCCATTTGGAGTACACCTTCCTGATTATGGTGTGCCCCGATGTTCAGAGGCCGAGGTGTGCGGCTCATGTGCTAGGAGGCACAGCGAGATGGTGGTGGGAGTCCACCTTGAGTGAGAGACCAGCTGGGTCTCCACCTGCTACTTGGGAGTTCTTCAAGTCGGAATTCAAGGTCAAGTACATCAGTGATGAGGCACAAGAGAAGATGGTGGGGCTCTTCCAGAACCTGAACCAGGGTTCTAGTTCTATTGAGGAATATGAGAGAAAGTTCTCGGAGTATGGATACTTTGCTCCGCAGTTGATAGCCACCCCTGAGTTGAAGATTCGGAAGTTCATTTCTGGTTTGAGGCAGGGTGTCTCTCAAGATTTCAGGGCTCAGGCTCCTGACACATATGCTAGAGCTGTGCAGTTAGCCACTATTTATAACGGGAAGTATCCCGTTGAGCGGGTTGTTGCCGCTCCAGTTCAGCGTCCTGTTCCAGCTGCAGTGGGACAGAAGATGAAGTTCGATTTCAGGGGAGGCGGCCAGCGCCACCAAGGACAGTTTTTCAACAGGGATCAGCATAGAGCCCCGATCCGTTTCTAGCCTCGCCAGCAGGGCGGTCCCTGGCATGTTCCCGCTTGTGCTTCTTGTGGGAGGACCCACACTGGAGCTTGTCAGACAGGGCCCAGGGTGTGTTTTCGCTGTGGTAAGGAGGGCCATATGATCCGTTCTTGTACTCAGCCAGCTATGGCAGCTTAGCCAGCGCAGCAGTAGGGTCGAGTGTTTGCTACGACCTGTCAGCGCAGAAATCCTTACCTTGGTCGGGAGGCTTCTACACACAAATCCTAAGCTGCGGAACAATCCCGAGCTAGCGAGCGGGAACCTAACAAACCAATAATAGTCAATACCTAAAAAGTCTAAAAACAATAGAACAGCAAGCTCGGCTCGTGGAACTCACGCGCAGACGGCGACACGAGCTTGAGCCGGCCGGCAGCAGCCGCACGGCAGGCGGGCGCAGCGCGCTACTGGCACGGCAGGGCGGGGCGCTGGCTGCTGGCCGGCACGGCGACGGACGGACTCACGGCAGGACGCGCGAGCGCGCGGCGAGCGAAGCGGGGTGTGCGGGCGACCACCAGCGGGCGAAGGCGCTGCGGTGGTCTTTGGCGGCGACGGCGAGCAGCGACGCGGCTGGCGGTATGGCGCAGCAGCGGCGGCGGCGAAGGCGCGCGGCGCGGCGCGTCTGGCGTCTCGCGTCTTCTTGAGCTCGATCCGCACGATCCGCGCGGCGATGGCATGCGCAGGTCGCTTCAACAGATTCGGGCGACTCGTGAGCGATGGCGTCGCGGCGGGGCCGCTCCGCAGATCGGGCGATCCGTGCGATCGCAGGGCGATCCGTGCGACGGCAGGGCGTCAGTCTGGCCGGGCGCGATTCGGGCGTGGCGATCCGCCTATTGACGCGGCGACGATGGTCGCTGGCCGGGCTTCTCTCGGTGGGTCGCAATCAACACAAACACACACAACACACCTCTTTCACTTGGCCCAAAGCACACCAAACGGATGAGAAGAAGAAGAGGAAGATCGATACCTACCGGAATGATGATGAACGATCCAAGGAGCTGCAAGGATGAAGAATCGGCAAGGGCTATGGAGAGGAGAGCTTGTGTGCCAAGAGGAGATTTGGAGAAGAAGATGGAATAAACCTAATTTCTATTTCATTTAACCAAATGCACCAAAACTCCAAAATCCAAGGTTAACTAAGATGTGATGCGAGAAAGAGCAACAAGAGCACCTAATGGCTCAATTGGCACACATCTCCACAAGCTTCCCAGAGACCGGGTTCAAACCCCAGTGCAGAAAGACAATTCCCTTTATTTTTACTTTTGCATCAAACCTTGCTCAAACCAAACCACAAACCCCTCCAAAAACCTACAAAAAAACCATCCAATAATTTTAGTAACTGGAAAAGACACAAACGACGACACGACGGATCAAATTACCAAATTACCCCTAGGGCATACCGAAGACCGGAAAGAAAAACACTGGTCGTTACAATATTCCCTCCTTTTTATGACTTTCGTCCTCGAAAGTCCTTAAGATGTAAACACTCGTGGTAATGCAATCTCATCTCGTCTTCCCGCTCCCAAGTGGCTTCCTCGAACCCCGACTCTTCCATCGAACCTTTACCAAACGAATCTCGCGCGATTACGCAACGTCTTGGTCTCAAAGGCAAGGATCCTCACCGCTTCTCCTCGAAGTTCAAATCCTCATTCAATTGCAAAGGCTCAAAGTCCACAATGTGCGACGGTCCGGCACATCTCGCCTCAACATCGATACATGAAAAACACTATGCACCACTGATAGTGACGGAGGAAGGGCTACCGGTAAGCAACTCGCCAATCCTCTCTAGGATCTCAAATGGACCAACAAAACGGGCAATCAACTTCCCACGCTTACCAAACCTCGTAACACCTCGCATCGGAGCAACCTTAAGGAACACATGCCGACCAACCTCAAACTCCAAATCTCGACGCCGAACATCGGCGAACTCTTCTCGCTCGCTCCGAGTGTCAACATACGAGCTCTAATCTTCTTCGTGACCGCACCATTGGTCAATCGCAGTGAATCTCGGGACCCAAAACTCGTCTATCACAACCTCTTCCCGAACACGGGGACCGATAACGCTTACCATACAATGCCTCGAATGGAGCCATCTGAATCGTCGATCGTAATCGTTGTTATAGGCAAACTCCATCAAGTACATATATGGTCCCAATCGCTGGGAAATCCAACACACAAGCCCTCAACATATCCTCGAGAATCGATTTCACTCTCTCATCGACCATCCGTCCGAGGGTGAAAAGTCATCTTTAAATCGCACTGCGTGCCCAAAACCCTTCGGGCGCTCTCCGTAAACGAGAAGTGAACCGCGAGTCACGATCGACACAATCCTCACCGGCACACCATGATAACGGATGATCTGCTCCAAAAACAATCGCGCCCATTGTTCCACGGTATAAGTGTCTCTACCGGGAATGAAGTGTGCGCTCTTGGTCAAACGGTCGACTATCACCCAAATCGAGAGAACTTCCTCTGAGTCCTTGGCAAACCAGAGATAAAGTCCATGGAGATCTCTTCCCATTTCCACTCGGGTACACTCGATGGTCGCAACAAACCGGTGACCTCTGCTGGGTGCCTTCACTTGTCGACAAGTGAGACACCGGGTGACAAACTCGCCACATCTCTCTTCATTCCCATCCACCGGAAGGTCCGCTTAAGGTCCCGATACATCTTGGTACCTCCGGGTGCCAAGCAAAGGGGAATCTGGGCCTCTCGAGAGCAACTCGCCGCAGAACTCCGCAATGTCCGGAACACACAACCGCCTCTATAAGTCAACCCACTGCATCGTGAATATACAAAGTCAAAGTCACCACAAGACTAACTCACAACCAACCTCTTAAGTGCGGGTCACCCAACTGGCCGTCTATAATCCGCCGCCTTAATCGACGGTGAGCAATCACCAATCGAGCTACCTCGCGGTAACCTCACCCAACAACATCGCAACCTCGGCCCGCTCGAACTCTCTCCGCAAACCGGGCTGGAACTCAAGAACGCCGCCATGAGTGCGACGTCTTTCTACTCAAAGCATCGGCCACTACATTGGCTTTACCGGATGGTACAAAATCTCATGATCATAATCCTTTACCAACTCTAACCATCTCCTCTCGCCTCATATTCAATTCCTTCGAGTAAACAGATACTTGAGGCTCGTGATCGGTAAACATCCGAATCCGCCACCATACGGGTAATGCCTCCAAATCTTGATTGCAAACACCACTCGCCGCCAACTCCATATCATGAGTCGGGTAGTTCTCGCTCATACGGCTTGGTGACGGGAAGCATAGGCAATGACCTTCCCGTTTGCATCAACACACAACCTAATCCAAACTTGGAAGCATCATCTGAGACCACGAAACCACTGTCCCCTCCGGATCGCCAACATCAGTCTTTGAAGTCAAACTACGCTTGAGCCTCGCAAAGCTCTCATCACACCTGGCTGTCCCAAACAAACTCGACACCCTTCCTCGCCGGACGAGTGAGGGGCGAGGCTAAAGCGAAAAGTCCTTGACGAACCGACGGTAGTAACTCGCCAAACCCGTAAAGCTGCGTATCTCAAGAATGAAGTCGGCTTGGCCCACGAACTCACCGCCTCAATCTTCGCGGGGTCCACGGCTATACCATCTCTCGAAACCACGTGGCCTAGGAAGGCCACCGCTCCAACCAGAAATCACATTTGGAAAACTTCGCATAAAGTGGTTTTCCTCAAAGCCGCCAATACTCGCCTCAAATGCTCTGCATGGTCTTCTTTAGACCTCGAATAAATCAGAATATCGTCAATGAACACGATGACGAAGGTTTGTCCAAAAATGATTTGAACACCCTATCCATCATGTCCATGAACGCAACTGGGGCATTGGTCAATCCAAACGACATGACCACAAACTCATAGTGACCATATCTAGACACGAAAGTCGTCTTAGGAATGTCGGCATCCCCGATCCGCAGAATCGATGGTAACCGGATCTCGATCTATCTTGGAGAACACGAAGCTCCTGAAGCCGATCGAACAAATCGTCGATACGGGCAACGGATACTTATTCTTCATCGTCACCTTATTAAGCTCGCGGTAATCAATACATAAGCGCATAGAACCATCCTTCTTTTTCACAAACAGAATCGGGTGCTCCCCACGGGGACACACTCGGGACGGATGAACCCTCGATCTAACATCTCCCGCAATCGAATCTTCGCCTTTAACTCCGGTGGCGCCATACGACACGGAGCCTTCGAGATAGGAGGGTCCACGGCTCGAGCTCAATTGTGAAGTCAACCTCTCTTCTGGGGCAACCCGGTAACTCCTCAGAAACACGCCCGCAAACTCCTCGCACGACCGGCACACGATCAGCAGACAGACGAGGGGCGGCTCTTCCCGCACAACTTGGCTAGATAGCCCCAAGCTCCATGAGCTAGCAACCGACGAGCCACACGGTGACACCATCGGCGGGCAAACTCCACCCTGGACTCCACGAAACTTAAAGTCGGGCCGACTGACGGCCCGAACACTACTTCTTTCCGGTGGCGGTCAATCAACGCGTGGTTAGTGACTAACCACTCCATACCAAGAATCACATCAAAACCGCTCATAGGCGTAACTATGAGCGTAGCCACTAGTAGCTCTCCGGATATCTCCATCCGGCCATCCCTAATCTTATCTCTAGCCAACATATTAACTCCCGACGGAGTTGCAATGAGATAACTCAAAACCTAGAGGCTCTAGTCTTAACTTAGCATGCTCAACCAAACAACACAGATACAAATGAATGCGTAGAACCGAGAATCAAACAAGGCAAATGCGCAGTGATCTAAAACAAGAAGCGCACCGCCACGGCGGCATCCCACGACGGCCTCTGACGGGTCGTAGCAAACACTCGACTCGCTGCTGCTGCTGGCCGAGCCGCCATAGTTGGGCCGATCACAAAACGGGCCATGTGCCCTCTCTACCACAACGGAAGCACAATCTAGGTCCAGCCGACAAGCTTCGGCGTGGACTTTCCCACAAGTAGCACAAGCGGAACTCGCTCGGGTCCTCCTCGCTGTCGGGGCTGAAACGGATGGAGCTCTCCGCCGATCTCTGTTTCGAATCGCCTTGGCGGCGCCGCCGCCTCCCGAAAAATCAAACTTCCTCTTCGCCCCACAGTGCTGGGACGGGGACGCAACAGAGCGGCAACAACCCGCTCAGCAGGATACTTCCCATTATAGATCGTGGCCAATGGGATGGCCCTAGCATAAGTGTCGGGGCCCGAGCCACGACATCTCGGGAAACACCCCGCCTCAATCCAGATATGAACTTCGAATCTTCACTCGGGGTGGCAATCAACCGAGGAGCAAAATATCCATACTCGAGAACTTGCGCTCATATTCCTCAATGGAATCGTAACCCCGCTTCAGTTCGGAAGAGCTCCACCATCTTCTCTTGAGCCTCATCACCGATGAACTTTACCTTGAACTCACCTTGAAGAACTCCCAAGTAGCGGGTGGAGACCCGGTGGTCTCTCGCTCAAGGTGGACTCCCACCACCATCTCGCTGTGCCTCCTAGCACATGAGCCGCACACCTCGGCCTCTGAATATCGGGGCACACCATGATCGGGAAGGTGTACTCCAAATGGGCAATCCACACGGCTGCCGCTAACGCATCACCGGTGGCATCAAAATTCTCGAGCTTCCACTTCACAAAATCCTTCACCACCTACCCAATTCCTCGGCACCCTCCGCCATATCCGCCTCTAGGGCTACTTGCCTGTGGAGGTGGAGGTGCTCTCGAGCTCTCTTTGAACCAATCGAGTCATTTGCTCGTCCGGGCTCAAGACTCTTCCCCGCTGCGCGCCAACAAGGCACGGGTCTCTGCGCCTCTGGTCACTCAACATGCGACCATAAAAGCCCTCATAGACTCGGCAAACTCGCTCCAGAGCGATCTCACGGCGCTCGATCGCCTCAACGCCCGCTCTAGGCGTAACAGGAGGAGCTTTGGTGGAATGCCATCGATCTCGGCTTGGGGACGATGTCCCTGCGATGATCGATCCGATCCACGATACCTCGACCTGCTCTCGAACCTCCTCTCCCGGTACGGGTGACTGGCATGCTGGTGATCTACATCCAAACCAACAACGAATCAAAACCTGCCTGTCACCACTCCACAACACCAAACAGGGCATACACTAGATGATAGGTATTGTAAATTCTTAACCCTTTTTCAACAACAATTAGTAAACTTAGGCGCACTGATGATCGCTTTGAGTGCTGATGATCATGGAAAAACGTCCTACAACAAAAGGTCAGTCTACAGAATCTATGACTCTGAGCTCTGATACCAACTGTAAAGACCCGACCCAAAAGGGCTCTAAATGGGCCTTTACCCCAATGCATGTATTGAAAATAAAAGACATTATGAAAAATATATTTCGGATCCCAAGTAAAAACAGAAACATTCAACAACCAAAACATACATTTCTAAAAGCATACTACGATCGAGAGATTTATTTAAACCATTTAAACAATCCACAAGTACAAATATCTTTGGAATCCATAAAACGTAAGAAAACATCCCGGGGCTCCGTGTCCGTCTACATGCATTCGGGAAATAACAAAAGTCAAGAGTCATGATAAAATAAAATGGGTGAGAGATGACAAAGCAGATTCCATGATCACGGCTCCTCCTCCGTCGACCATCCTGTCTCCCTCCTTGATTACCCGTGGAAAACCACAGAATAAGGGTGAGTAACGAATTACCAAAGAAGAATCCCCAACCGGGTACAATACGATATACATGATCATCTAGAAGAAGGTATGCAAGCTATGAGTACAAACACAGAGCGGAGCACATAGCTAAGTCCACACTTGGACCTCGGATGCCAACTCGTGGTCTTAGTCCGGAAATACCACAACACACTATACGCTCTATACGGAACAAGTCCCGGCCTCGGCTCTCATCGTCGTCACGAAAGGTGCATCGCTCAAGATCCCGAGGAGCTCTCGATCGGCGTTTGTAATGAGCGTAAGCGCGCGCACCGCATGCTACCGCAAACTCGGGGTGCCGGGTCTAGTGGCAAGTCGCCCGTGTTCGGGCCACCATGCCTAACTAAATCTCCGGATCGGTGTCAGCGACATAGGGGTGTGAGACACGGACACGTGAACTATGTCACCTGTACCACCGCACTTTGAGGCTAAGGAACCGGTCGTGGTAGGCTTACACCAGAAGCGGTCCTTGCCCTAACAGTGGCAATCAAGGGCTACTCTGGCCGAACACGCCGAGGACGTGCCGATCGCCGGGGACGAGGCAATGCCAAGTCATCATCCCGACCGTTGGGGCATTTAACGATCGCCACCCTCACCCAAGATTGTAGGCCGGCCGTTAGGGTTAGCTAAACCCAAACGGGATCGGGGGACGGAGTACCATCTCGCATGCGTCCCCATCGGGGATGCAAGATACGTTATGCATCCGGCCCGGATGATGCTACCTACCCGAACTCTAAAACATAGCAATAATAACAATTCAATCACTGCGGTCCAATACGTGCTCATGAGATACAAGGAACCTAGCATGATACTACGAAGCAAGAAACAGATATCGAATATGCGAGAATGGAACAACCTAGCATGGGCTAACATGAGAAACAATACAAGAGTTCATGCCATCAGAATTTGCAAGCAGCACCTAGGGCTAAACATGCTAGTAATCATACACAGGCATACAAAACAACAATCACAAATATACCGCAGGCCCACACAACTCGGTAAGAAATCCTTACCTTGGTCGGGAGGCTTCTACACACAAATCCTAAGCTACGGAACAATCCAGGAGCTAGCGGCGGGAACCTAACAAACCAATAATAGTCAATACCTAAAAAGTCTAAAAACAATAGAACAGCAAGCTCGGCTCGGGGAACTCACGCGGCACGGCGACACGAGCTTGGAGCTGCTGGCAAGCTGGCACGGCAGGCTGGCGCAGGCGCGCTGCTTGCACGGCAGGTCGGGCGCTGGCTGGCGCGCTGCCGCACGCAGCACGGCACACGGACTCACGGCAGGGAGGGCGCGCGCGCGAGCAGCGGGCGGCGGGCGAGCGCGCGCGGCGGCTAAGGCGCGGCGGGCGAGTCTTTGGCGTCGCGACGCGACGAGGCTGGAGAGGCTGGCGCGAGGCGGCGGCGCGGCGGCGCGCGCTGGGCGCTGGCGTCTGGCGCTGCTGCTGCGCGCGATCTAGCATGATCTCGCGAGCGATGGCGTGCGGGCAGGCCGCTTCAACAGATCTGGGCGACACGTGAGCGATGGCGCGCGGCAGGGCCGCTCAACAGATCTGGGCGTCCGTGCGATCTGCAGGGCGATCTGGTGCGACGGGCGGCGATTCAGGTCTTGCTTGGCGCGCGATCCGGCGTGCGATCTGGCGGCTGGACGTGCGACGATGGCTGCTGGCTGGGCTTCTCTCGGCTGGCTGCAATCAACACAAACACACACAACACACCTCTTTCACTTGGCCAAAAGCACACCAAACGGATGAGAAGAAGAAGAGGAAGATCGATACCTACCCGGAATGATGATGAACGATCCAAGGGAGCTGCAAGGATGAAGAATCGGCAAGGGCTATGGAGAGGGAGAGCTTGTGCGGCCAAGAGGAGCTTTGGAGAAGAAGATGGAATAAACCTAATTTCTATTTCATTTAACCAAATGCACCAAAACTCCAAAATCCAAGGTTAACTAAGATGTGATGCAGAAAGAGCAACAAGAGCACCTAATGGCTCAATTGGCACACATCTCCACAAGCTTCCCAGGAGACCCGGGTTCAAACCCCAGCTGCAGCACAATTCCCTTTATTTTTACTTTTGCATCAAACCTTGCTCAAACCAAACCACAAACCCCTCCAAAAACCTACAAAAAAACCATCCAATAATTTTAGTAACTGGAAAAGACACAAACGACCCTGACGGGATCAAATTACCAAATTACCCCTAGGGCATACCTGGAAGACCGGGAAGAAAAACCTGGGTCGTTACACAAAGGCTCAAAATCAACAATGTGCGACGGATCCGGCACGAACTGTCACAACATCGAAACATGAAAAACACTGTGCACTGCTGACAATGACGGAGGCAGGGCTAACCGATAAGCAACCTTGCCGATCCTCTCCAGAATCTCAAACTGACCAACAAAACGGGGACTCAGCTTTCCACGCTTGCCAAACCTCAAAACACCTCGCATCGGTGCAACCTTTAGGAATACATGCTGACCAACCTCAAACTCCAAATCCCGACGCCGAACATCGGCGTAACTCTTCTCTCGCTCCGAAATTTTGTCAACATACGAGCTCTAATCTTCTGCACGACACCATTAGTCAACTGCAGCAACTCGGGACCCAAAACCTGTCTATCACCAACCTCTTCCCAGAACACAAGAGATCGGCAACGCTTACCATACAAAGCCTCGAATGGAGCCATTCAATCGCCGATCGATAATCGTTGTTATAGGCAAACTCCATCGAATCTGATATCTGGTCCCAATCGCAGGAAATCCAACACACAAGCCCTCGAATCACGGTCAGACACAATCCTCACAGGCACACTGTGATAACAAATGATCTGCTCCAAAAACAACTGCGCCCACTGTACCACGGTATAAGTGTCTCTACCGGGAATGAAGTGTGCGCTCTTAGTCAATCGATCGACTATCACCCAAATCTGAGTGAACTTCCTCGGAGTCCTCGGCAAACCAGAAATAAAGTCCATGGAGATCTCTTCCCATTTCCACTGAGGCACGCTCGAATCCTAACCTTATCTTAAACATCTTGCATAGACAAAATGGTTGTCAGATATGCGATGCAGGATTCTGAAAGGGGTCAGTTACCTTTTAGGAATGAGATCACATTGTCTAAGGATCTATGAAGTAAGATGCCTCAAGAGATTGAGGAGATGAGACTAACTCCCTAGGCTTGGACAGTGGGAAGATTGTGTACACTATATTGTGTACAAGGCCGGACATATTCAACTCGATAGGCATTGTCAATAGATATAAGTTATGCCCAATATTGGATCACTAAACAAGAGTTTACATACTTGTGTATGGTCATAAGAATGTGATCCTTAATAGGTACACAAACTCAAATGTTTTTAATCATGAGGAGTATAGGAGATCAACATTAGAACTTGTAACGGCCCAGGTTTTCATCCCGGTCTTCCAGGTTTGCCCTAGGGGTATTTTGGTAATTTGGTCGGGCCGTTTAGGTCTTTTTCAGTTGTTAAAATTATTGGATGGTCGTATGTAGGGTTTTGATGCTTTGTGGATGTGTTTGGGCATAGAGAGATGCAAAAGTAAAATAAGGATTTTAAAGGTGTGTTTGTTGGGGTTCGAACCCAGGTGGTCTGGGAGGTCAGTTGTGTGTCGTTGCCGGTTGAGCCTCGAGCTGTTATTGATGCTCATTCTGCGGTATGTCTTGGTTAGCTATGGGTCTTTGGGGTCTTGGTGCATTTGGCTAAATGAAGAGAAAAATAGGTTTTCATCTCTTTTGGTTCTCCAAACTCCCTAGCCGCCCAACCATTCTCTCCCAAGCTCCTTGCCGTGCTCTCCTTCCCAAAGCTCCATCGTTCGTCATCCCGGGTAAGTGATCTCGATCTCCCTTTCTCTCTTTCGTTATGGTGCTGTTCTTGCTGGCCGAGAGAGGGAAGAATTGATTTTGGTGTTGTGCAACAATGAGCAGCAGAAGCCCCATCGCTCCTCTGGCGCCTGCGTCGCCCGACCCGTCGCCCGGTTGAGCGACCAGCGTCGGCCACCGCCCATCGCACAGCCGAGCTGCATCGCCTAGACGCCCAGCAGCGCGTCGCACAGCCCGTCGCAAGCCTAGACGCCCGTCGCCCAGCCCTACAGCGCATCGCACCAGCAGCCCCTTCCGTCGCGCGTCTCGCCCGTTCGCGTCTACGCGCGCGCCGCGCCAGCGTCGCGTCTCGCCTCGTCCGTCGCCTCGCCGTCTCGCACTCGGGCCGCGCCGCACCTAGCGCTGGCTGGCGCGCGCTCCGTGCTCCCAGCGCCGCTGTGCAAGACGCTGCTCGTCTGCAGCAGACTCCGTGCCCGGCTGCCGTGCAAGCACGCTCGTCTCGAGCAGGCGCCGTGCCCGGCGCCAAACCAAAGACGCCCAGTAGCGCGCCACGGCCGTCGCGGCCGGTCCGCCCACGCGCAACCTGCGTGCCATGTGAGTTTCTCCCGTGCAGAGCCCTGTTTGTTTTATTATATTTAGGCCTATAGATTGTGATATTGTTGTGCTTGTTAGGTTCTCATTAGCTAGCTCGGGATCGATCGCAGCATAGGATCTTTGTGTGTAGTTACCTCCCGACCAAGGTAAGGATTTCTTACCGGAGTTGTGTGGGCCCTGCGATATAATATGTGATTGTTGTTTGTATGCTTGTTTATGTTTATCAGCATGTTTAGTGATAGGTGCTCTGTTCTGAATTCTGACTGGCATGATTCTCGTGTTGTTCTCAAGTTATTTCCATGCTAGATTGTTCTGTTCTGGCATGCTCGTTATCTGTTCTTGCTTCGTAGTATCATGCTAGGTTCATTGCCTCTGCTGAGCATGTATTGGATTGTTTGTTGTATCTGTTATAGTTAGAATTATGATAGGTAGCATCATCCGGGCGAGGGTGCATAACGTGACTTGCATCCGTGGGCGGGGACGCACGAGGCGAGATTCGCCTCGATCCGTCGTTAGGGTTTAGCTAACCCTAACGGCAGCCCTTTTAAATCTTGGGTGAGGGTGGCAGACTGTTAAATGCCCCAACGATCGAGATGATGACAAGGCATTGCCTTGTCCCCAGCAGTCGGCATCCTCAGCGTGTTTAGTAGTAGCCCTTTATTGCCACCTGATAGGGCAAGGACCGCTTCCTGGTGTAAGCCTACCACGACCGGTTCCTTAGCCTCAGGTGCGGTGGTTCAGGCTGACATAGTTCACGTGTCCAGGTCTCACACCCCTATGTCAGTGACACCGATCCAGAGATTAGTTAGGCATGAGTACTGGACCTGGGCAGCTTGCCACTAGACCCGGCACCCCCCATGGTTTACAGCAGCATGCGGTGCGCGCACACGCTCATTATAGCGCCGACTGGAGAGCTCCTCGGGATCGTGAGTTCAGTGCACCTTTCGTATCGACAGTAGACAGGCTGAGGTCGAGACTTGTTTCTCGTATAGGATCGTATCGTGTGGTGGATTTTCCGGAGTAAGACCTTGAGATGGCATCCGAAGTTTATGTGTGGATTTAAGCTATGTGCTCTCTTCTGTGTTTATATTCATAGCTTGCATACCTTTCTGCTGGATGACCATGTATATCGTATTGTACCCCGGTTGGGGATTCTTACTGAGTAATTCGTTACTCACCCTTATTTTGTGGTTTTCCACAGGTAACCATGGTGCGAGACAGGATGGCTGGAGGAGGAGCTGTGATCATGGAAACCCGTTGTTTCGAACTCTGAGTCTCTTATTTATGCTGTTATGTTTTAAATGTCCTCTGAATGCATGTAGTTGGGCACGGAGCCCTTAGGTTGTTTTCTGGTTGTTTTCCGGATTCTGATACTGATGTAAACCATTTTGGATTTGAATGTTGAATTAAATCTCTGATCAGAGTACGTTTTAAATTGTATTTAGCTTGGAACAGGTACTTGGAAACAGGGACAGGTTCCAAGACATTTTGTTGTTGTTTTGAATGGATGTTTTCTGTTTTTTGTTTTAATCAGAATCTGGCATACAACCTTGCATATTATTTTTCTAAGTTTTAAAGCATGCATTGAGGTAAAGGCCTATTTTAGGACCCCATTCGGGTCGGGTCTTTACAGAACTAGTGTTCACCCTTCACAACACAACAATAGTTTGGAGAAGCATCAAATAAGGATACATTGTAGACACAACTATGGAAGTTGAGTACGTGGCTTCTTGTTGAGCAGCAAAAGATGTTATATGGCTGAAACGTCCTTAAAGATTTGGATGTGGTTCCACGTATGGATAAGCCAGTCGGTTTTTTATTGTTACAACAACGGGGTTATGGCTAACTCCAAGGAACCTGTCATAAAAGATGGAAGAATATAAAGGGGAAATATCATCTCATTCGATAAATAGTGCATGGAAGCAAAGTGGTTGTCACCAAGATTGACACGAATGACAATGTTGTTGATCATTTTACAAAGTTTCTCTCTACTAAAGTACTTGAGGGTCATCTAAAGAGTGCAGGTTTATATAAGGCGTCTCCTACAGTCGAGAGCAAGTGCATGCTAAATATTTTGGTCAACATGTTTAGGCTTATTAGGACTTCGTGCAAGTGGGAGATTGTTAGAAGTTGTGCCCTAACGGTGGAAGGTTTGTAATTACAGAAATCACACTAAATGAGAGGAAAATTGGAGGAAGAATTAGAAGTTGTAGTTTGTAATTTTAGCCCAAGTTTTCATATCGTCAGCTAAAAGAGAATTCAGGTCACAAAAATGAAAAAATAGGAAAAACAAAATATGTTGGCCAGCAGTTATTGAAATATATTTTAGCCAAAGTTTTTTTAATTCATCAATTAATATCCATCAAATTATATTATTTTTAACTCATATTGACGGATTGTTAACAAAACCATCAATTAATAAATTAAAAAAAATTAAAATATCTTATTAGCTTATGTATGAGAAAATCCGTGGTTATATTTAGGATTACCTGATGGTTTGTGTAAACCATGGATTATATTTTGAAATACCCGATATTTAGGATTACCCGATGGTTTCCGTAGACCGTCGGCTAATATTCTTTTTATTTGACTATTGATTTCTTGAAGGTTAAAACTCGTCGACAGTTAATGAAGACTTTTCTAACCTATTGGATGTGATTTGAAGTTTGAAAGTCTTAGACTTTAACTCTAATCAAACGGATACACTTTAAATCCTTATTGAGTAAAGAACAATGCAAGGAAGAAGGATTGATAGAAAACAATACTGAAGGAGGATGGTATTCAAAAATCTCGTGCAGCTTGCGAACAAATTTCCTCTTGTTTGTCAAAATGAGAACAATCCTTCATTTTCATAAGCTTAAAACAATCCCCACCAATACACGACTTCCATGCTAGTCTATGGCTTGAACATAAATAGAATAAGAAAATGAAGAGAAGTTGAAGATGAAAACGTAATTCGTTGCTGGTCAAGGAGAAATCGAAGAAGGTGAAGTATATCAATCAAAAGAGATGAAGAAGGGAGGGCTTTGAGCAAGATGAATTATCCAAAGGGAAGGGGATTGGAGAAGATATATGAAATCTTGAGCATATCTATTTGAGATTTTCAAAATAGCCCTACTTTAATTTTAGCTTTGAGATGCATGTCCACACTAAATAATAAAAAACACATTAGATCTAGACAAGAAAACTTAGAAAATTTGAGAAACGCGCACAGGTGAGGCAAAGGTACTTATAAAACAACTCCAATGCTTTATCTTAACACAAATAATTTGTTCCACCTTTCTTTCCGAGATAAGATAAAATTTCATCTCAAATTAAGTTACATGGATCAAAATGTATTTTTCTCAACTAAATTTTGTAAATACCACCTAAAACTATTTTCTTGATTTGGTTTATGTGACCAAATCATAAGGAGTCTTAATTTAGTTTTATTCTTTCTAAGTCTCGATCTAAAAATAGAATTGTTAAAAAAAGTAAGTAAACCTTGTTAAAATAAGGTGTGCCATTGGAATGGTTGAGAGTGGAAAATTAGTATATATTTAAAGGATTTGATCTAAAAAGAGAAAGATATAACAAGAAAAAATAGAAAATAATGGAGAGTTGCAAACAATCTGCAAAATGGGCATTCATGGCGTGGCTGGTTCTAGGCTCGTTCGCAATGGCTAAGTCAACTAAATTCACTGAATGTATGTGTAACTGCATCAACCCTGCAATTCTATGTTATGATCCCAACACAAAGCTCACTTCTCACGAACATAGTAAAATGGGATGCGAGATTGTAGGCGTGTATGCACTCTGTATCAATGTCAACAATACAGAAAATTCAGGTTCCAAACTTCTTAAGTTAATATTGTTTTCATGCCTCTACTCTTTTGTTACACTTAAACTTATTTTAAAGTTAAAATTAATCGATATTGTTTGCTAATTATCATAATTTAATATATTTCTAACATTTAGAGAAAAAATATAATAGAGATTGTTTATTTATGAATAAATTGAATTCATCAAAATTTATTTAGGTTTTTGAATGTTATTTCTAAACATTAAACCTTCAACCATTTTCTTGTTAAATAAGTCATTAATTTTGGTAAGGACAGAAGGTTTAATAAAAGTAATTTTAATCCATGTAATTATTTTTTAAATATTTTTTTTATTGTACTTAAAGGATGAGTTTGAAGTTTATTTAAAGAAATTTCTTTAATAATATTCATTATTTTTATATGTGAAATGAAAAAAATATGAATTTATGTTTTAAGTTTATGGAGGATAAATGAGTAGTGTAATTATTTTGTAAATAAATCTAACACAAAAAATTAATTTAACATAATGTATAAGAACCGAAATAAAATGTTTAAAAGTTTATTGGCCATAATAGATAAATTCTAAAATACTAAGATTAAATTTATATTTCGATTAATATTGTATGAGGTTTAAAATAGGACTAAATGTTTACAAATTTTCGCGATTTCAACATATTTAAATGACACTTTTAAAAAGTTCGTAAATTTTATTGGACAAAAAGTTTAAATTTGAAAAATTATTATGTAGAACCTTGAAATTTATTTTGAGTTTATCTAAATTTAAATTTTTAGACATTAATAATATTTATAAAAAAATAGGCTTATCTCTATTATTTGTTTCCCTAAGAATTTTACTTGAAAAAATAAATATATAAAAAAGTTATTATTCCAAATAATATAGATCTCTAATTAAATTCTATTGATATGTCTCCATTTTTTTAATTGAATGTGACATTTTCTTTTTGTTGATCGTAGTTGTCGAGAAAGAGTATAGACAAATTTGTTAAGACATCATATCTATATCTTATTAGGTTTATATAGAATTTATTATTCACAAAATTAAAAGAATCGTATATAGCTAGTTTGCAAGTTTAATCGATAACAATAAGTATATTAATGGAATCATTTTAAAGTCGATTGTGTGTAATACTCAACCAACTAGAGGAATAACTCAATCAATCTAAGTGTGCACGCTTACAAAGAAGTCATGAATTTAAATTTTCTACCTTTAATTATTACTCTATTTTAACGAAAAATAGGAAAATAAATCAGAACTTTCATATATATGAAGATAAAATTGATAAAAATATTTACAAAGAAAAAAATCAATAATAAGTAATATCCAAACTTTGTCAAAAAAGATTACAAAAAAAACTAAATATAAATTTTTGCCACAAATATTACCACAATAAAAAAGGGGTTTTTGCATGTATATTAAAAATAAAAAAAATTACATGTATAGCACAATTCCCAAACTTATTCATTTGTGGCACAAAAGTGATTGAAGTCTATCAATTGAACTGATAGAAGTCTAAAGTCTATCAGTTGAACTAATAGAAATCTAAAATCCATCAGTTGAATTGATAGAAGTCTAAATAGAAATTTTGGGCAAAATGTACTATGAATGAAATTATTTTAAAAAATGGACTACAATTGTAATGAAGAGCAAAAAATATGCTATGAAGGATAAATTCTCAAAGTATTATTATAAGGGGATTTTGCATGTATATTAAAAATAATAATAATAATAATTCCATGTATAGCACAATTTCCAAACTGATTCATTTGTGGCACAAAAATGATTAAAGTCTATTAATTTGGATTGTTCAATCACTCAAAATCGATTGAAGTCTATTAGTTGAACTGATAGAAGTCTAAAGTCTATCGGTTAAACTGATAGAAGTCTATTAGATGAAGCGATAGAAGTCTATCAATTGAACTGATAGAAGTTTAAAGTCTATTAGATGAAGCGATAGAAGTCTATCTATTGAACTTATAGAAGTCTAAAGTCTATATGTTAAACTGATAGAAGTCTGATGATATTAGAATAGCAATTTTGGGCAAAATGTGCTATTGATTAAATTATTTTTAAAAATGTGCTATAATTATAATGAAGAGCAAAAAATATGCTATGGAGGATAAATTCGCATAAAAAAAACTTACATATCATTAACTAAAATAAACTGACTTGTTACAATATACCAACCTTAAAAGTTTCGCTAATATATAATAACTTTTAAATAAATACTTAATTTCTCACGTTGCTACTTTAATCCTTTGGTTTCTCTACAATACTTTGTAACAGCCCGGATTTCAGTTAAATGAAAATTAGTTTAAAAAAAAAAAGAAAAAAAAGTGAATTGGAGGGCTCGAACCCTTAGCCTCAAAGAGGGGTGGGAGTTTGGAATTAATTAAGGAAAAATAAATGCGTTGGCTGGGATTTGAAGGAGGAAAGCCTTGGGAAGGGGTTTGGACCACCAAGCCTATTTATTTTAAGGAAAAAGGAAATAGGAAAAAAAGAAGAAAAAACACTCCCCTCTCGCAAACCCTCACCACAGCCACACCCTTGCCGCCGTCACACCCAGCCGCACCCTCGCCGCCGTCGCACCCAGCCCTGCCTCCGCGCCGTACCAGGTCGCCCAACCCAGGCCGCCCCGCACCAGGTCGCACGCCCTGCATAGCCCACTGCCGCCCAGCACAAGACGCGATCGAGACACCACCACCAGCCAGACGCCTTGGCCGTCGCACGCCTGGCCGGACCGTCTCCTGCAGCGCGACACCCCCAGCAGACCAGACGCTCGCCCGCGCGCCGTCCCAGCAAGTCCGACCGCTCGCGCGCCATCTTCGCAGCCCAGGTCACCCGCACGCTGTCCCGCCATCCCGACGCCTTGCAGCGCGCCCGCCCATGCAAGCGTCGCCGCTTGTCTTGCCCAGCGCGAGCCAGAGCCAGCGCCAGCGCAGTGCGCCCTGCGCGCACTGATGAGCGCCTTTCCTGCCCCCTTGTTGCCGAGACCGCGTGTCTTCTCGGTTGGTAATTCCCGAGCCTTTCCCCTTTTAGATTTTAAGGTGCTGGCTGCTGTTTATTTATTTAGGATGTTTTATTGTATGCCTAGGTTGCTCGGGTTCGCTTTAAAGCTTGAGGGTCGTTAATTGATTCGTGATAGTTATTGTCCACTTGTTTCCAGGTAAGGATTTCTTACCCGGGGTTGTGTGGACCCTGCGAATACTTGATAGCATGTTGATTATTGTGACTGTATGAGTTTCTAGTGGACAGGATTCATGCTTGCTTTCGATCTCGTGTTCGTGTGATGTTTGCGTTCCGTTAGTTCCATGCTAGGGTTTTCCTATCCTGACATATCCATGCTTAATGTTGTATTCTATTAGTTCCAGGCTAGGTTCTTCCCTCCTGGCATATCCATGTTTTCCGTTGTATGCTGTTAGATCCATGTTAAGGTTAGACAGGTGATGTACGGTGAAGAAGATTGTAGGGGTAACTAGTCTAGGTCCCGCTCGGGTAAGACGCCGATGGACATCCGGAGGTGTAAGTGTAAGGGACCGACCCGAATGGGGCACTAAATGGGCCCTTACCCCAATGCATGCATTCAAAGTAAAGTACATTAAACAGACATGATTTCGGATTCCAATTAAAACAAAAACATTCAAAATAACCCCTTTAAAAACTAGACAATTTCCTGGAACTCGTCCCCTTTTTCCAAGCACCTGTTCCAAGATAAATACATTTCCAAAGTTTACTCTGATCAGAGATTTCTTAAAATCATTCAAAACATGTCTAGATACAATAATGCTGGAATCCACAAAATATTCAGAAAACATCCTAGGACTCCGTGCCCGGCTACATGCATTCAGGGGAAAACAAAACATAAAGAGTCATAACACAAAATCAGAGTTGGAAGACTGGGCCTCATGATCACAGCTCCTCCTTGACCATCTGTCTCTCGCAACTTGGTTACTGTGGAAAAACCACAATAATAAGGGTGAGTAACGAATTACTCAGTAAGAATCCCCAACCGGGGTACAATACGATATACATGGTCATCTCGATGAGCGTATGCAAGCTATGAATATAAACACAGAATAGAGCACATAGCTTAGCCCACACTTGGGCCTCGGATGCCAACTCAGGGTCTTAGTCCGGAATAATATCACCACACAGTCCAATACATAAGTCGCCTCTATACGAAACAAGTCCGGCCTCACTGCTCTCATCGTCGATTTAAAGGTACACCGCTCAAGATCCCGATGAGCTCTCCGGTCGGCGCCAGTAATGAGCGTAAGCATGTACCGCGTGCTCTGCGAGACCATGGGGGGGTTGCCGGAGTGCGAAGGCAAGCTGCCCATGTCCAGTCACCACGCCTAACTAAATCTTTGGATCGGTGTCACTGACATAGGGGTGTGAGACCTGGACACGTAAACTATGTCAGCCTGAACCACCACACCTGGGGCCAAGGAAACGGGTCGTGGTAGGCTTACACACCAGGAAGCCGTCCTTGCCTTAACAGTGGCAATCGGGGCTATCGCCAAACATGCCGAGGACATGCTACCGCTGCGGGGACGAGGCAATGCCAAGTCATCATCCCGACCGTTGGGGCATTTAACAGTCTGCCACCCTCACCCAAGATTGCAGGGCCTACCGCTTGGGTTAGCTAATCTCTCACGGGGTCTAGGGACGGAATGACTTGCTCGACGTCACTGCCATGGATGCAAGGTACTTTATGCATCAGGCCCGGATGATGCTATCTACCTGCAACTCTAACCTGCCCTAGCAAACAGCAAACAATTCCATAAAATCCAATACGTGCTCAATAAGAATACAACGAGCCTAGCATGATACTACGAAGCCAAGAACAGATACGAGCATGCTAGAAAGGAACAACCTAGCATGGATTAACATGAGAATTAATCAGGAAAACATGCTAATCGGGAATTCAGAATTGAGTACCTAGCTATACATGTGAATAAACACAAACAAGCAGTCAATCAGCAATCACATATAATATCGCAGGGTCCACACAACTCCGGTAAGAAATCCTTACCTTGGTCGGGGACGATTTGACACGAAAACCTAAACGGCGAACGAACCCGAACTAGCTACCGAGAACCTATCAATCACAACAAAAATCACACAATAGGCCTAAATATAATAAAATAAATGAGGCTCGGCTCGGGAGCAACTCACGAGGCGCGATTTAACGCATTTAACGAGCCGATGACACGAACGGCAAAGAACGGGCTGGCCGGGCGAGCCTGGGCGCAGAAATGGGCGTCTTTGGGCACTGGCGCGCGCGGACGTGCGCGCGAGCGAGCGCGCGAGCGGCGCTGAGGCGCGCGGCGCGGCGTGGCGTGGCTCGGCGCGCGGGGCTCTATTTCTGCGCGCGAACAGGCGAAACAGGCAAGCGAATTCGCGAACGAATTGGCGAATTGAGGCGAATTGGTTGGACGAATCACCTTGGCTAGCTGCACTGAACATCACACACACACCAATCACTTCGACTCGGCCGGAAAACTTGAAATCAGAACAGGGGAGACGGAAACACGAAGGAGAAGAAGAGAAGGAGAAACTTACCAGCTGCTCACGATTTTGCTTCGGATTTGGGAGAGGAACTCGGTCGAATTGGAGCTGGAGAAAGAAGAAATCGTGAAGGAAAAGTGAGTCGGTCGGAGGAGAATTTCGCGAAGGAAGAAGAAGAAATGGGGAAGAAGCTCGGGCGATTTTGGCTTTTAAATCCGAAGGCACGAAACAAGGGATATGTATTAGATCGCGCGTTTAGATTAACAAACGCTCCCGGTGGCTCGGCTGGCAGCGCCCTCCGCCTAGCACGCGACACGTCCTTGGCTCGAATCTCACTCGACGCGCTATTTAATTCCCTATTTATTTTTACTTTTTCCCAAGCCCAAATGTCTTCACCAAAATTCCCGATCCCATTCAAATCGACTCATAATTTTTCCAGTAATTAACAAATACAAAACCGGCTCTGTCGGCCCGACCCAAAATTACCAAAATTCCCCTGGGCCTCCCAGGAAGACCGGGATGAAATTTCCAGGCCGTTACAATATTCCCCCCTTATAAGACTTTCGTCCTCGAAAGTCACTTAAGATTGGAACAGCTCGGGATACTGCAATCTCATCTCATCCTCTCGCTCCCAAGTGGCTTCCTCTGAATTCTGACTCCTCCACTGAACTTTTACCAACCGGATTTCATGATTACGCAGTGTCTTTGTCTCAAAAGCAAGAATCCCCACTGGCTTCTCCTCGAAGCTCAAATCCTCATTCAGCTGCAAAGGCTCAAAATCAACAATGTGCGACGGGTCCGGCACGTACTGCCTCAACATCGAAACATGAAAAACACTGAGCACGGCCGACAATGACGGAGGCAAGGCTAATCGATAAGCAACCCTGCCGATTCTCTCCAGAATCTCAAACGGACCAACAAAACGGGGACTCAGCTTTCCACGCTTGCCAAACCTCAAACTCCAAATCCCGACGCCGAACATCGGCGTAACTCTTCTGTGTCCTCTGAGCTGTCAACATACGAGCTCTAATCTTCTGCACAGCACCATTAGTCAACTGCAGCACTCGGGACCCAAAACCTGTCTATCACCAACCTCTTCCCAGAACACAGGAGATCGGCAACGCTTACCATACAAAGCCTCGAATGGAGCCATCTAAATCGTCGACTGATAACTGTTGTTATATGCAAACTCCATCAGATACAGGTACTGGTCCCAACTGCCCGGGAAATCCAACACACAAGCCCTCGAATCACGGTCAGACACAATCCTCACAGGCACACCATGATAGTGAACAATCTGTTCCAAAAACAACTGCGCCCACTGTTCTACGGTATAAGTGTCTCTACCGGGAATGAAGTGTGCGCTCTTAGCCAATCGATCGACTATCACCCAAATCTGAGAGAACTTCCTCGGAGTCCTCGGCAAACCAGAAATAAGGTCCATGGAGATCTCTTCCCATTTCCACTGAGGCACACTCGGGTAGTGCGCAAATAAACGGGCTGGTGGTCTCTACCAGGGTGCCTTCACTTGCTGACAAGTGAGACATCGACTGACAAACTCCGCAACATCTCTTTTCATACCCATCCACCAGAATGTCTGCTTAAGATCCTGATACCTCTTGGTACCCCCGAGGTGCCAAACAAACGGAGAACTGTGGGCCTCTGAGAGCAACTCTGTTCCCAATCCTACAACATCCGGAACACACAACCGGCCTCTGTACGTCAGCCCACTGTCTGATGAATACACAAAGTCAAAATCTCCATCAACACTAACTCTGTCACCCAATTTCTTAAGTGCGGGGTCACTCAGCCGACTATCAATAATCCGCTGTCTAATCGATGGCTGGACTGTCAACTGAGCCACTCTGGCAGTAACCTCACCCAACAACACTGCAATCTCAGCCCGCTCGAACTCTCTCCGTAATCTGGGCTGGGAACTCAACAACTCCGCGGAGTGCGCATTTTCCTACTCAGAGCATCGGCTACAACATTGGCTTTACCCGGATCGTACAGAATCTCGCAGTCATAATCTTTCACTAACTCTAACCATCCCCTCTGCCTCATATTCAGCTTCTTTTGAGCAAACAGATACTTGAGGCTCTAGTGATCGGTAAACATCTGAATCCGCTCACCATACAGGTAATGCCTCCAAATCTTCAGTGCAAACACCACTGCTGCCAACTCCATATCATGAGTCGGATAGTTCTGCTCACATGGCTTCAACTGACGGGAAGCATAAGCAATGACCTTCCCGTGCTGCATCAACACACAACCCAACCCGAACTTGGAAGCATCGGTGTAAACCACGAAACCACCTGTCCCCTCCGGATCGCCAACACAGTCTTTGAAGTCAAAGCGCACTTGAGCCTGGCAAAGCTCTCATCACACCTACCGTCCCAAACAAACTCGACACCCTTCCTCGTCAGACGAGTGAGGGGCGAGGCTATGGCGGAAAAGTCCTTAACAAACCGACGGTAGTAACCTGCCAAACCCAGAAAGAAACGGCTCCTACGAGCAGACAACCGAAGGACAGAGAGCTCCACATAAACTCACTGTCCTTCTCCACTAAAGCAACAATCAAAATCTCACGGGGTAGCAACAGGGGTTCACCACGGACTGAACCTCCAAATATCAACAGGGCAACTCTCAACCTCCTGGAAACAGGAAGACAACCAACAGGGCACGAACCACTCGCCCCACGAACAAAACTGACTTCTAGCAATTCCAATCTACACCTTGGTCAACACCAAGCACCAACTTGTCACCGTACCGGAACCAATTCGGACTCTACTCCAAACAAATATTAACTTGCTAGGCTACCAAGACTGCCAACAACTCACCCGAGGCTACAAACTACACGGCTTCAACTTGCCAACTAAAACTCACTATCAGGGCCTGATTGAGCTCTAGAGAGGCTCTCCACAACCTAGGGTTCTCCGACAACCTTCAACACCCACTGCCAATTGCCTGAACAAACAACAACTCCATTTTCCAGCAACACAACCGTGCTGGCCAACTCCAACTCCTTGGGAACCAAGAGGACCCGAAACGCTACCGAATGCGTCATCCTCCTACTCAAACGTCAACCACAACATAACTCCTACCCAAGGAAGGATCGGAACAACTTTCTCAGTCATGACGATCAACAAGAAGATCCACCAACCAAGCTTAGGTCCACTTAACAAATCTTACCTAAGCAACAACCTGATACCACGAGCATGGTACTCTTACCACCTCACTAAAACCTTACCACATCCACCTGAAGTCCAACTTTTCCAAGAACTGAGCACCAGATCCCCAAAGCAAACCCTACATGGATCTGAAACTCCGGCCATAGAACGAACCACACAAAACACACTTGTGTGCACAACTCCCAACCTTCATTTAGCGAACCAAGGCTAACAAATGCTTTTCCCAAAAGCCACACTAGCTCTTGGCAGAGATACAACCAATCAATGGAACACCCAAAGTTCCATCTCCACACGATGCTCGAAGCTGTGGCAACCTTGCTCTACCAAAGCATAACCATGCCAAACCAAACTTACTTTATACCAAGCCTCTACCAAGGGTGCTTACCCATAAGGCATCCAACTCCTCTCACCAGGCATCCTACTCACCTCATAGGCATTCAACTCATGGTCCCTCCACTGGACCCAAACTTGCTTCTACGATGCTCAACTCTCCTGAGATTTAGGCACTCGAAGGTAGTTGACCGCACTACCAACCACAAGGATCTCTTGGCCTTAACACTAGCGTGAGATACACGCGCACTAACACTTACCAACCGTCAACCTGCTTGACTCACTCAACCTCCAGTAACACTAGGAAAAAGCTCCGGCTCCTCTCGAACATCCTTTCGCTTGAAATCTTTCGATTAGCACTGAACTAGCCCTTTTGCACGACCTCCACAGGTGCAACTACCATAAACGGATCCAAGGCTAAAGGAGTACGCTAAACTCCGAACGGCATAGAACCATCTGCTATGCCCATGCCAAACTCAGGCCTGAACCAGATTTAGTGCCAAAGCGGCACACCAACCAATGCACCTCAAGTGCCACTACTGCCAAATCCACATCTTACTACAACGGGGCCACAAGGTCACAATCTCAAGTGACACGAGCTCTGGCTCGACATACAAGGGCTCAACTCCAACAACCATGCCTAAGGCATCTCATCAAGCTGAAGGCTCACAGCCTACTCTTGCATCTCCACATGATGCTCAACAAACTCTGGCCGGCTCTCTCAACATGTAGCAGCTAGCCCTACTCTAGGGGCTTACCAAAAGAAGAGCGTTCAATTTTACCAAACAACTGAGGAAACTACCAACGGATCCAGTCCGAAGGGAACACTGCTTGCTGCACCCTTAACTACAGGGTTCCGGCTCACTAGCTGCAAACAACAACACTTCACAGAAGCACAAAGATGCCTCATCAACCTCCTCGAGGCTACCAACTTTGCAACCACTCTCTGGGCAACCAAATAATCTAACAAGGCTCAAGATCAACACTTGAGCTACCCAGGCTAGTCCACACGGGGACCTGCTCCACAAACATCCACATCAAGACAACCACGCCTAACTCCTCTCTTGGAGTGGCATTCCAAGGCAAAGCACCTCCACCCTCTCACTAGGGGAAAACCAACAACTGGGCCACAGTTGGCCTATGGGAGTCCAATCTCTACCTCCCTCTGGAACGATGTCCTAGGGCATCCGAATCTATCTGGATACCACAACAAGCCACAACATACATCACACACTGCGGGAAGTTGGCATGATGGCGCTCTATACCCAAACCAATAACGAGTCAGAACCTGCTCGTCTCCGCTCCACAACACTACACAAGGCATACACTAGATGACAGGTATTGTAAATTCTTAACCCTTTTTCTTACAACAAATTGAAAACATAGGCGTACCTGATGACTGTCGAAGTGCTAGTGATCATGGGAAAACGACCTACAACAATAGGTCAAACTACAGAATTTATGACTTTGAGCTCTGATACCAACTGTAAGGGACCGACCCGAATGAGGCACTAATGGGCCCTTACCCCAATGCATGCATTCAAAGTAAAGTACATTAAACAGACATGATTTCGGATTCCAATTAAAACAAAAACATTCAAAATAACCCCTTTAAAAACTAGACAATTTCCCTGGAACCTGTCCCTGTTTCCAAGCACCTGTTCCAAGATAAATACATTTCCAAAGTATACTCCGATCAGAGATTTCTTAAAATCATTCAAAACATGTCTAGGTACAATAATCTTTGGAATCCACAAAATATTCGAAAACATCCTAGGGCTCGTGTCCGGCCACATGCATTCAGGGAAAGTAAAACATAAAGAGTCATAAAACAAAATCGAGTTTGATGATCGAGCCCCATGATCACAGCCTCCTCCTTCACCATCTGTCTCTTAACTTGGTTACCGTGGAAAAACCACAATAATAAGGGTGAGTAACGAATTACTCAAGAAGAATCCCCAACCGGGTACAATACGATATACATGGTCATCTCGATGAGCGTATGCAAGCTATGAATATAAACACAGAATAGAGCACATAGCTTAGCCCACACTTGGGCCTCGGATGCCAACTCAGGGTCTTAGTCCGGAATAATATCACCACATAGTCCAATACATAAGTCGCCCTATACGAGAAACAAGTCCGGCCTCACTGCTGTCTACTATCGATTTAAAGGTACACCGCTCAAGATCCCGATGAGCTCTCCGGTCGGCGTGTTGTAATGAGCGTCGGCATATACCGCGTGGCTACTGCGGACCATGGGGGTTACCAGGGTCGAAGGCAAGCTGCCCATGTCCGATCACCACGCCTAACTAAATCTTTGGATCGGTGTCACCGACATAGGGTGTGAGACACGGACACGTAAACTATGTCACTGAACCACCCGCACAGGGCAAAGGAAACGGGTCGTGGTAGGCTTACACCAGAAGTCGTCCTTGCCTTAACAGTGGCAATCGGGGCTACCGCCAAACATGCCGAGGACATGCCTATTTGCGGGCGAGGCAATGCCAAGTCATCATCCCGACCGTTGGGGCATTTAACAGTCTGCCACCCTCACCCAAGATTGCAGGGCCTACCACTTGGGTTAGCTAATCCTTCACGGTGTCTTTGGTCTTTGGGCGCTGGTGCTTGCGCTGCTGGGCGCGACGGGTCAGCGCGAGCCGCGCAGACGATATGGCGCGTCGGGCGCGGCGCGCGCGTGAGCGATGCAGAGGCGCGAGGCGATGCGCGGCGCGGCTCGGCGGCAGGGGCTCTGTTTCTGCGCGCAAATAGGGGCGAACAGGGCAAGCGAATTCGGCGAACGAATTGGCAAATTGGAGCGAATTGGTTGGATGAATCACCTTGGCTAGCTGCACTGAACATCACACACACACCAATCACTTCGACTCGGCAGGAAAACTCGAAATCGGAATAGGGGAGACGGAAACGCGAAGGAGAAGAAGAGAAGGAGAAACTTACCAACTGCTCACGATTTTGCTTCGGATTTGGGAGAGGAACTCTGTAAAGACCCGACCCAAAAGGGGCTCTAAATGGGCCTTTACCCCAATGCATGTATTGGAAATAAAAGACATTATGAAAAAAAATACATTTCGGATCCCAAGTAAAAACAGAAACATTCAACAACCAAAACATACATTTCTAAAAGCATACTACGATCGAGAGATTTATTTAAACCGTTTAAACAATCCACAAGTACAAATATCTTTGGAATCCATAAAACGTAAGAAAACATCCTAGGGCTCGCGTGCCCGCCTACATGCATTCAGTGGGAAATAACAAAAGTCAAGAGTCACGATATAATAAAATGGTCGAGAGATGAAAGCAGGATTCCATGATCACGGCTCCTCCTTCACCATCCTGTCTCCCGCCTTGATTACTCGTGGAAAACCACAGAATAAGGGTGAGTAACGAATTACCCAGTAAGAATCCCCAACCGGGTACAATACGATATACATGATCATCTAGAAGAATGTATGCAAGCTATGAGTACAAACACAGAGCGGAGCACATAGCTAAGTCCACACTTGGACCTCGGATGCCAACTCGTGGTCTTAGTCCGGAAAATACCACATCACACTATACGCGTTATACGGGAATAAGTCCCGGCCTCGGCACTGTCTCACGACGATACGAAAGGTGCATCGCTCAAGATCCCGAGGAGCTCTCGATCGGCGCGCCGTAATGAGCGTAAGCGCGCACCGCATGCTACCGCAAACTCTAGGGGTGCCGGGTCTAGTGGCAAGCGCCCGAGTTTGATCCACCATGCCTAACTAAATCTCCGGATCGGTGTCACCGACATAGGGTGTGAGACACGGACACGTGAACTATGTCGGCTGTACCACCGCACTTTGAGGCTAAAGGAACCGGTCGTGGTAGGCTTACACCGAGAAGCGGTCCTTGCCCTAACAGTGGCAATCAAGGGCTACGGCCGAACACGGCGAGGACGTGCCGATCGCCGGGACGAGGCAAAGCCAAGTCATCATCCCGACCGTTGGGGCATTTAACACCGCCACCCTCACCCAAGATTGTAGGGCCACCGTTAGGGTTAGCTAAACCCTAACGGGATCGTGGACGAGTACCATCTCGCACGCGTCCCGTCGGGGATGCAAGTTACGTTATGCATCCGGCCCGGATGATGCTACCTACTTGAACTCTAAACCATAACAATAATAACAATTCATTCAATGCAGTCCAATACGTGCTCAACAGATACAAGGAACCTAGCATGATACTACGAAGCAAGAACATATATCGAACATGCCGAATGGAACAACCTAGCATGGGCTAACATGAGAAACAATACAAGAGTTCATGCCGATCAGAATTCAAGCAGAGCACCTAGGGCTAAACATGCTAATAATCATACAGGCATACAAAACAACAATCACAAATATACCGCGAGGCCCACACAACTCGGTAAGAAATCCTTACCTTGGTGGGAGGCTTCTACACACAAATCCTAAGTCTGCGGAACAATCCCGAGCTAGCGGCGGGAACCTAGCAAACCAATAATAATCATCATCTAAAACGTCTAAACAACAATAGAATAGCAAGCTCGGCTCGGGAACTCACGCGCACGGCGACACGAGCTTGGGGTGGCCGCAAGCCGGCGGGGCGGCAGGTGGCGCGCAGCCGCTGTGGCCCGCACGCCACGGCACGGATGCACAGCGAGGGACGCAGCAGCGCGCGGCGCGAGCGTCTGGCGCGTGTCGCAAGCAGCTTCGAAGCGAAGGCGCGCGGCACCTGGCGCGCGGAGCGCGCGACGCGGCGGCGTATGGTAGGCGGCGGCTTCGGCGGCGCGCGGCGGGCGCTGGCGTCTGGCGTCTGCTGCTGCGCGCGATCGCACGGCGACGACGAGCGATGGCGTGCGGGAGGGCTGCGACGGTGGATCTGGAGCGACCTGGCGAGCGATGGCGTGCTGGCGATCTGGCTAGCGATGGCGTGCGGCAGGGCTGCTTCAACAGATCTGGGCGAGGGGCTGGCCGGCGACGATATGGCAGCTGCGCGGCTTCTCTCGGTGGCCGCAATCAACACAAACACACACAACACTCTACTTCTTACCTTGGCAAAGCATCAAAAACCAAATGAGGAGATGAAGAGGATGAAGACTTACCGGAATGATGATGATCGAACCCAAGGAGATGCAAGGGAAAGAAGAATCGGCAAGGGCTATGGGAGAGGAGAGCTTGTGCGGCCAAGAGATGATTTGGAGAAGAAGATGGAATAAACCTAATTTCTATTTCATTTAACCAAATGCACCAAAACTCCAAAATCCAAGGCTAACCATAAAATGATGCAGGAAGAGCAACAAGAGCGCCTAATTGCTCAATTGGCACACATCTCCACAAACTTCCCAGGAGACCTAGGTTCAAACCCCAGCTGCAGCACAATTTCCTTTATTTTTACTTTTGCATCAAACCTTGCTCAAACCAAACCACAAACCCCTCCAAAAACCTACAAAACCATCCAATAATTTTAGTAATGGAAAAGACATAAACGACCGACGGCCCGACCAAATTACCAAATTACCCCTAGGGCATACCGGAAGACCGGGAAGAAAAACACGGGTCGTTACAATATTCCCTCCTTTTATGACTTTCGTCCTCGAAAGTCCTTAAGAACAAAACAAACTCGGGGTAATGCAATCTCATCTCGTCTTCCCGCGCTCCCAAGTGGCTTCCTCAACCCCGATTCTTCCACCGAACCTTTACCAAACGAATCTCGCGATTACGCAACATCTTGGTCTCAAAGGCAAGGATCCTCACCGGCTTCTCCTCGAAGTTCAAATCCTCATTCGGTGCAAAGGCTCAAAGTCCACAATGTGCGACGGGTCAAGGCACATCTTGCCTCAACATCGATACATGAAAAACACTATGCACACGATAATGACGGAGGTAGGGCTAACCGGTAAGCAACTCGCCAATCCTCTCTAGGATCTCAAATGGACCTACAAAACGGGGACTCAACTTCCCACGCTTACCAAACCTCAGAACACCTCGCATCGGAGCAACCTTAAGGAACACATGTTGACCAACCTCAAACTCCAAATCTCGACGCCGAACATCGGGCGTAACTCTTCACGCTCTGCTTTGTCAACATACGAGCTCTAATCATCTACACTGCACCATTGGTCAAGCTGCGCAGAACTCGGGACCCAAAACACGTCTATCACCAACCTCTTCCCGAACACGGGGACCGACAACGCTTACCATACAAAGCCTCGAATGGAGCCATCTCGATCGTCGATCGTAATCGTTGTTATAGGCAAACTCCATCAAGCATGAATCTGGTCCCAATCGCACAGGAAATCCAACACACAAGCCCTCAACATATCCTCGAGAATCTAATTCACTCTCTTAGTCCGACCATCCGTCTCGAGGGTGAAAAGTCATTTGTCTTTAAATCGCACTCGTGCCCAAACCCTTACGGAGCGCTCTCCGAAACGAGAAGTGAACCGCGAGTCACGATCGGACACAATCCTCACCGGCACACCATGATAACGGATGATCTGTTTCAAAAACAATCTGCGCCATTGTTCCACGGTATAAGTGTCTCTACCGGGAATGAAGTGTGCGCTCTTGGTGAAACGGTCGACTATCACCCAAATCGAGAGAACTTCCTCGAGTCCTTGGCAAACCAGAGATAAAGTCCATGGAGATCTCTTCCCATTTCCACCGGGTACACTCGAGTGGTCGCAACAAACCGGTGGCCTCTGCCTTAGGTGCCTTCACTTGTCGACAAGTGAGACACCTACCGACAAACTCGCCACATCTCTCTTCATTCCCATCCACCGGAAGGTGCGCTTAAGGTCTCGATACATCTTGGTACCCAGGGTGCCAAGCAAAAGGGGAGGCTGTGGGCCTTCGAGAGCAACTCTGCTCGCAAACTCCGCAATGTCCGGAACACACAACCGGCCTCTATAAGTCAATCCACCGATTGGTGAATATACAAAGTCAAAGTCACCGTCATCACTAACTCGTCAACCAATCTCATAAGTGCGGGGTCACCCAACCTGGCCGTCTATAATCACGCCTAATCGACAATTTGAATAGTCCAATCGAGCTACCACAGCGGTAACCTCACCCAACAACATCGCAACCTCGGCCCGCTCGAACTCTCTCTCCAAAACTGGCTGGAACTCAACAACGCCGCAGAGTGCGACGTCTTTCTACTCAAAGCATCGGCCACTACATTGGCTTTACCGGATGGTACAAAATCTCGCGATCATAATCCTTTACCAACTCTAACCATCTCTCTCGCCTCATATTCAACTCCTTCGAGTAAACAGATACTTGAGGCTCGTGATCGGTAAACATCCGAATCCGCTCACCATACAAGTAATGCCTCCAAATCTTGATTGCAAACACCACCTGCCGCTAACTCCATATCATGAGTCGGGTAGTTTTCGCTCATACGGCTTGGTGACGGGAAGCATAGGCAATGACCTTCCCGTCTTTGCATCAACACACAACCTAATCCAAACTTGGAAGCATCATCAGAGACCACGAAACCACTGTCCCCTCCGGATCGCCAACACCGTGCCGAAGTTAAAGCGCCCTTGAGCACGCAAAGCTCTCATCACACTCTTTGTCCCAAACAAACTCGACACCCTTCCTCGTCGCCGACGAGTGGGGCGAGGCTAAAGCGAGAAAAGTCTTGACGAACAAGCGGTAGTAACTCGCCAAACCCGTAAGGCTGCGAATCTCGCAAATCGAAGTCGGCTTGGCCCATGAACTCACGGCCTCAATCTTCGCGGGGTCCACGGCTATACCATCTCTCGAAACCACGTGGCCTAGGAAGGCCACCGCTCCAACCAGAAATCACATTTGGAAAACTTCGCATAAAGTGGTTTTCCTCAAAGCCGCCAATACTCGCCTCAAATGCTCTGCATGGTCTTCTTTAGACCTCGAATAAATCGGAATATCGTCAATGAACATGATGACGAAAGTTGTCCAAAAATGATTTGAACACCCTATCCATCATGTCCATGAACGTGGGGGGCATTGGTCAATCCAAACGACATGACCACAAACTCATAGTGACCATATCTAGACTGAAAAGTCGTCTTAGGAATGTCGGCATCCCCGATCCATGGCCCGATGGTAACCGGATCTCATATCTATCTTGGAGAACACGGAAGCTCCACGAAGCCGATCGAACAAATCATCGATACGGGGCAAGCGGATACTTATTCTTCACCTTTGTCACCTTATTAAGCTCGCGGTAATCAATACATAAGCGCATAGAACCATCCTTCTTTTCACAAACAGAATCGTGCTCCCCACTTGGGACACACTCGGACGGATGAACCCTCGATCTAACATCTCCTGCCAGAATCGAATCTTGAGTTCCTTTAACTCACTGGCGCCATACGATCACGGAGCCTTCGAGATAGGAGGGTCCACGGCTCGAGCTCAATTGTGAAGTCAACCTCTCTCTTCGGGGCAACCCGGTAACTCCTCAGAAACACGTCCGCAACTCTCCGCACGACGGCACACTGATCAATGAGACAACGAGGGGCGGCTCTTCCCGCACAACTTGGCTAGATAGCCCCAAGCTCCATGAGCTAGCAAACGACGAGCCACAATCGACACCATCGGGCGGGCAAACACCACCTGGACTCCACGAAACTTAAAAAATTTGGACGACACGCGGCGGCTGAACACTACTTCTTTCCGGTGGCGATCAATCAACGCGTGGTTAGCATGACTAACCACTCCATACCAAGAATCACATCAAAACCGCTCATAGGCGGAACTATGAGCGTAGCCACAAGCAACTCTCCGGATATCTCGATCCGGCCATCCCTAATCTTATCTCTAGCCAACATATTAACTCCCGAAGGAGTTGCAACAGATAACCGAAACCTAGAGGCTCTAGTCTTAACTTAGCATGCTCAAAGCCAAACAACACAGATACAAATGAATCGTGAGAACCGAATCAAACAAGACAAATGCGCAGTGATCTAAAACAAGAAGCGCACCGCCACGGGCGGCATCCGTGACGCTCGGCCTCTGACGGTCGTAGCAAACACTCGACCGCCGCTGCTGCTGGGCCGATTTGCCATAGCCGGGCCGATCACAAAACGGGCCATGTGCCCTCTCTACCACAACGGAAGCACAATCTAGGTCCGGTCGACAAGCTCCGGCGTGGACTTTCCCACAAGTAGCACAAGCGGGAACTCGCTGGGTCCTCCTGCGCCGTCTGGTGAAACGGATGGAGCTCTCTCGCCGATCTACGCTTCGAAGCGCCCTTGGCGGCGCGCCGCCGCCCCGAAAAATCAAACTTCCTCTTCGCCCCACAGTGCTGACAGACGCCGAGCAGAGCGGCAACAACCGCTCGGTGGGATACTTCCCATTATAGATCGTGGCTAATCTGGATGACCCTAGCATAAGTGTCGGGGCCCGAGCCACGACATCACGGGAAACACCTTGCCTCAATCCGGATATGAACTTCCGAATCTTGGCTCCGGGGTGGCAATCAATCGAGGAGCAAAATATCCATACTCGAGAACTTGCGCTCATATTCCTCAATGGAATCGAACCCGCTTGGGTTCGGAAGAGCTCCACCATCTTCTCTTGAGCCTCATCACCGATGAACTTTACCTTGAACTCGGCCTTGAAGAACTCCCAAGTGGCGGGGAGACCCGGTGGTCTCTCGCTCAAGGTGGACTCCCACCACCATCTCATTGTGCCTCCTAGCACATGAGCCGCACACCCGGCCTCACGAATATCGGGGCACACCATGATCGGGAAGGTGTACTCCAAATGGGCAATCCACTGGCTGCCGCTAACGCATCACTGGTGGCATCAAACTTCTCAAGCTTCCACTTCACAAAATCCTTCACCACCTACCCAACTCCTCGGCACCTCGCCATATCCGCCTCTAGGGCTACTTGCTCCCGTGGAGTGGAGGTGCTCTTGAGCTCTTTGAACCAATCGAGTCACCGCTCGACCTGGGCTCGGGACTCTTCCCATTTTGGCAGCGCTAACAAGGCACAGGTCTCGCCTCTGGTCACTCAACATGCTGACCATAAAAGCCCTCATAGACTCAAGCAAACTCGCCCAGAGCGCCTCACACGGCGCTCGATCGCCTCAACGCCCGCTCTAGGCGTAACAGAGGAGGCTGGCGGTGGAATGCCATCGATCTCGGCTTGGGACGATGTCCTGCGCAGATCGAGATCCGATCCACGATACCTCGACACGCTCTCGAACCTCCTCTCCGTGCAGGTGGTAGCATGTTGGCGATCTACATCCAAACCAACAACGAATCAAAACACACTGTCACCACTCCACAACACCAAACAAGGCATACACTAGATGATAGGTATTGTAAATTCTTAACCCTTTTTCAACAACAAATAGTAAACTTAGGCGCACTGATGACCGCCTGAGTGTCGATGATCATGGAAAAACGTCCTACAACAAAAGGTCGATCTCTGAGAATCTATGACTGAAGCTCGATACCAAGCTGTAAAGACCGACCCAAAAGGGGCTCTAAATGGGCCTTTACTCCAATGCATGTATTGGAAATAAAAGACATTATGAAAAAAATACATTTCGGATCCCAAGTAAAAGCAGAAACATTCAACAACCAAAACATACATTTCTAAAAGCATACTCGATCAGAGATTTATTTAAACCGTTTAAACAATCCACAAGTACAAATATCTTGGAATCCATAAAACGTAAGAAAACATCTTAGGGCTCCGTGCCCGCTCTACATGCATTCTGGGGAAATAACAAAAGTCAAGAGTCACGATATAATAAAATGGTCGAGATGACAAAGCAGGATTCCATGATCACGGCTCCTCCTTCACCATCCTCTGTCTCCGCCTTGATTACCGTGGAAAACCACAGAATAAGGGTGAGTAACGAATTACCCAAAGAAGAATCCCCAACCAGGGTACAATACGATATACATGATCATCTAGAAGAATGTATGCAAGCTATGAGTACAAACACAGAGCGGAGCACATAGCTAAGTCCACACTTGGACCTCGGATGCCAACTCGTGGTCTTAGTCCGGAAAATACCACATCACACTATACGCACTATACGGGAACAAGTCCCGGCCTCGGCTCTCTCACGACGATACGAAAGGTGCACGGCTCAAGATCCCGAGGAGCTCTCCGATCGGCGCTGTAATGAGTGTAAGCGCGCACCGCATGCACCGCAAACTCGAAGTGCGGGTCTAGTGGCAAGTTGCCTGTGTTCGACCACCATGCCTAACTAAATCTCTCGGATCGGTGTCACTAACATAGGGTGTGAGACACGGACACGTGAACTATGTCACTGTACCACCGCACTTTGAGGCTAAGGAACCGGTCGTGGTAGGCTTACACCGAAGCGGTCCTTGCCCTAACAGTGGCAATCAAGGGCTACGGCCGAACACGCCGAGGACGTGCCGATCGCCGAGGACGAGGCAATGCCAAGTCATCATCCCGACCGTTGGGGCATTTAACGATCCGCCACCCTCACCCAAGATTGCGGGGCGGTAGTTAGGGTTAGCTAAACCCTAACGGGATCGTGGACGAGTACCATCTCGTGACGTCCCCCGTCGGGGATGCAAGTTACGTTATGCATCCGGCCCGGATGATGCTACCTACTTGAACTCTAAACCATAACAATAATAACAATTCATTCAATGCGATCCAATACGTGCTCAGCAGATACAAGGAACCTAGCATGATACTACGAAGCAAGAACAGATATCGAACATGCTAGAATGGAACAACCTAGCATGGGCTAACATGAGAAACAATACAAGAGTTCATGCGATCAGAATTGAATGCAGAGCACCTAGGGCTAAACATGCTAATAATCATACACAGCATACAAAACAACAATCACAAATATACCGCAGAGGCCCACACAACTCCGGTAAGAAATCCTTACCTTGGTGGGAGGCTTCTACACACAAATCCTAAGTCTGCGGAACAATCCCGAGCTAGCGGCGGGAACCTAGCAAACCAATAATAATCAGCATCTAAAACGTCTAAACAACAATAGAATAGCAAGCTCGGCTCGGGAACTCACGCGCGGCGCGGCGACACGAGCTTGGGGTCAGCTGGCAGCCGGCACGGCGGAAGTGGCGCCGTGCCGTGGCTGCATCGCTGGTGCGGCGCCGCGGCGGCGGACGGCACGGATGCACGCAGCGAGGGGGCAGCGCGCGCGGGCGAGCGTCTCGGGCGGCGGGCTTCGAAGCGAAGCGGCGGCGCTGGCGGCGGCGGCGCGCGAGCGGCGCGGCGCGCGGCGCGGCGCGGCTTCGAGCGGCGAAAGCGGCGCGCGGCGGCTGGCGTCTGGCGTCGCGGCGTCGCTGCGCGAGCGCGATCGCACGACGACGAGCGATGGCGCGTCGCGGGAGGGCTGCGATGGTGGATCTGGCGCGACTCGGCGAGCGATGGCGTCTTTCAGCGATCCGCGAAGCGGCGGCGCGGCGTGTGGTCGCTTCAACAGATCTGGGCGAGGGGCGATGGCGATGCGATGGGCTGCTGCTGGCTTCTCTCTACTGGTGTGCAATCAACACAAACACACACAACACTCTACTTCTTACCTTCGGCCACCATCAAAACCAAATGAGGAGATGAAGAGGATGAAGACTTACCCGGAATGATGATGATCGAACCCAAGGAGATGCAAGGGAAAGAAGAATCGGCAAGGGCTATGGAGAGGGAGAGCTTGTGCGGCCAAGAGGTGATTTGGAGAAGAAGATGGAATAAACCTAATTTCTATTTCATTTAACCAAATGCACCAAAACTCCAAAATCCAAGGCTAACCATAAAATGATGCAGGAAGAGCAACAAGAGCACCTAATGGCTCAATTGGCACACATCTCCACAAGCTTCCCAGGAGACCCGGGTTCAAACCCCAGCTGCAGCACAATTTCCTTTATTTTTACTTTTGCATCAAACCTTGCTCAAACCAAACCACAAACCCCTCCAAAAACCATCCAATAATTTTAGTAACTGGAAAAGACACAAACGACCCTGACGGCCCGACCAAATTACCAAATTACCCCTACGGCATACCTGGAAGACCGGGAAGAAAAACATGGGTCGTTACAAACTCGGTCGAATTGGAGCTGGAGAAAGAAGAAATCGCAAAAGAAAAGTGAGTCGGTCGGAGGAGAATTTCGCGAAGGAAGAAGAAGAAATGGGGAAGAAGCTCGGGCGATTTTGGCTTTTAAATCTGAAGGCACGAAACAAGGGATATGTATTAGATCGCGCGTTTAGATTAACAAACGCGCCCGATGGCTCGGCTGGCAGCGCCCTCCGCCTAGCACGCGACACGTCCTTGGCTCGAATCTCACTCGACGCGTTATTTAATTCCCTATTTGTTTTTACTTTTTCCCAAGCCCAAATGTCTTAAGCAAAATTCCCGATCCCATTCAAATCGACTCATAATTTTTCCGGCAATTAACAAATACAAAACCGGCCCTGTCGGCCCGACCCAAAATTACCAAAATGCCCATGGGCCTCCCGGGAAGACCGGGATGAAATTTCTGGGCCGTTACAGTAAGACCCCGATGGCCATCCTGGGTGTGTAAGTCCCCGATGGGCATCACTGAGTTGGAGGTGTAAGACCCCGATGGGCATCCTAGGTGTGTAAGTCCCCGATGGGCATCCCTGAGTTGGAGGTGTAAGACCCCGATGGGCATCCTAGGTTTGTAAGTCCCCGATGGGCATCACTGAGTTGGAGGTGTAAGACCCTGATGGGCACCTAGGTGTGTAAGTCCCCGATGGGCAGCACTGAGTCCTAGGGTAGTTTATAGCTGTAAGCCTTCAAATAGGCAAGCTCCAGGAGGGGCGTATGGATTAACCCAACTATTTGCTCTAAGTCATTGTATGGTTGCATGTCCGTGTGCTAAATGAGATGTTTTCGTATTGTACCCCAGTTGGGGTTTCTTACTGAGTAACTCGTTGCTCACCCTTATTTTCTGTGGTTTTCCACCAGGTAACTTGGGACAGAGGCTGGATGGCTAGGAGGAGGCTACTGGATGATCATGGATAGCTGACTTTGAGTTGCACGTTTCTTTTATTGTTTTATGATTTAGCATGTAGTGGGACTTGAGTCCCTAGGAAAGCACTCAAAAACTATTTTATGATTCTCGAACCGTTCCCTTTGACTTGTTTTAAGAAAGTACCGATCAGTCACTTACTTGTGGATTTTATTTATTGGATTTACGGTTTTTGTTTAAAATGTGTTGATCGCAAAGATTTAAATTTGGTACTCTGAATGATGTTTTACTTTCTTAATCATGCATGCTAAGTAAGGATCTAGGTTAGAGACCGTTTCTCGGGTCGGGTCCTTACAGTTGGTATCAGAGCTTAGAGTTATAGGTTCTGTAGACTGACCTGCAGTTGTAGGTTGTTTTCATGATCATTAGCGCTCCGACAGCCATCAGGTATGTCCGTAAGTTTAAGGTTAAGGGTTAAGAATTACAATACTGTTTGCACTTAGCATGTACATGACTGGTTGTTGTAGAGCAGGGAAAAACAGGTTCTGACTCATTGTTGGTTTGGGTGTAGATTGTCAGCATGCCAGTTACTCGTCGAGGGCAGGGAGGCTCGAGGCCGACCACCCAGGGCATTTGAATTGATTATGACACTGGAGGGACGTCGTCCCAAGCTGATGCTGATGTGAGGCCGCCTATAGGCCCTTCTGCTGTGTTGCCCGGAGAGGGCGGGGAGGCAACTGAGCCTCGGGAGGCTGCACCTGGAGTTGCTTTTGTAGAGTCCATGAGGGCTCTTATGGTTGGGTTGCTGGCTAACCAGAGGGCCGAGCAGAGAGCTGAAACGCAGGCTTTGTTAGCTGCACAAAGGGAGGAGTCCCGAATTCAGATAGAGAAGCTGACCGAGTTGGTTCAGCAGAGGACTGGAGTGCCACCAGTACCGCCAGCTCAGCAGGAGCCAATTGTGAACAAGGTCGTTGTGGCGGAAGGTGCTGAGGATCTGGGCAAGTGGCTGAAGGATTTTGTCAAATGGAAACCCGAAAAATTTAGTGCCCCTGGTGAACCGTTGGTAGCTGCCAGGTGGATTGCTGAGTTAAAATATACATTTATGGTGATGGCTTGTCCTGAGGTGCAGCGAGCTCGATGTGCAGCTCATGTGTTAGCTGGTACAGCTAAGTGGTGGTGTGATTCCACTTTGAGTGAGAGACCGGCTTGGGTCTCCACCTGCCACCTGGGAATTCTTCAAGGCTGAGTTCAAGGCAAAATTTATCAGTGAAGAAGCCCAAGAAAAGATGATTAAGCTATTTTCAAACCTTAAGCAGGGGTCTGACTCGATCGAGGTGTATGAGAAGAAGTTTTCAGAGTATGGGTACTTCGGGCCGCAGTTGATTGCTACCCCTGAGCTGAAGATCAGGAAGTTTATTGCGGGTTTGAGACAGGGAGTGTCTCAGGATGTTAGGGCACAAGCCCCAGAGACTTTTGCCAAAGCGGTGCAGTTGGCAACAATCTATGATGGAAAGTATCCTCCAGAGCAGGTTGCTAGTACCGTTGCGCAGAAGGCCCCAGTGTACTCGGGCCAGAAGCGTAAGTTTGACTCAGGAAGTAATGGTCGTGGGGGCGGTCAGCGCCGCCAGGGTACTTTTCATGGCAGAGACCAGCATCGGGACCGTAACCGTGATCAGCCTCGCCAACAGGGCGTAGGGAGGCCGCCACCGTATTGTAGACCCTGTGGGAAGCAACATTGGGGACCTTGTGGTGGTAACCCTAGAGCTTGTTATAACTGTGGTAAGGAGGGGCATCAGGCCCGGCATTGCAATCAGAAAGCAGTGGTGGCGCAGCCAGCTCAGCAGCAGGGGAGAGTGTATGCTACGACCCACTAGGAGGCTGAGAAAGCCGAGGCTGCGGTGGCAGGTACGCTCCTAGTTCTTGACCACCTTGCCTTTGTGTTGTTTGATTCGGGTTCCACACATTCTTTTATTTCTGCTGTTTTTGCTGAGCATGCTTGCATGATTTTAAAGCCTCTAGGATTCAAGTTATCTGTTGCTACTCCCTCGGGAGCTAGTATGTTGGCTAGACAGAAGGTAAGAGATGGTCGGATACAGGTATCCGACGAGTCTCTGCAGGTTACTCTCATAGTGTTAGCTATGAATGGTTTTGATGTGATCCTCGGCATGGATTGGTTAGCTGATAACCACGCTATGATTGACTGCTGCCGGAAGGAGGTAGTGTTCAGGCCACCGAGCAGGCCTAGCTTTAAATTTCGGAGCACCCAGAGTGGGGTGTGTCCGCCAGTGATTTCGGCAGTTAAAGCTCACCATTTGCTAGCTCGAGGAGCTTGGGGCTTTTTAGCTAAGTTGACCGGAGAGAGCCGCGATCAGTTATCTGTTGAGCAAGTGCCCATTGTGCAAGAGTTTGCATATCTTTTTCCTGAAGAGCTTCCTGGTCTGCCTCCAAAGAGGGAGGTGGATTTCTCAATAGAGCTTGAGCCAGGGACTCGTCCTATCTCGAAAGCTCCTTATCGTATGGCGCCAGCTGAACTGAAAGAGTTAAAGGAGCAGTTGCAGGAGTTTCTTGACAGAGGATTTATTAGGCCGAGTGTGTCCTCGTGGGGAGCACCCGTGCTATTTGTTAAGAAAAAGGATGGCTCAATGCGTCTATGCATCGATTACAGGGAACTGAACAAGGTGACTATCAAGAACAAGTATCCTCTGCCACGTATTGATGACCTGTTTGACCAGCTCCAGGGAGCTTGTGTGTTTTTGAAGATTGACTTGAGGTCAGGCTACCACCAGTTAAGGATCCGAGATGCAGATATCCCTAAGACAGCCTTCAGGTCGAGGTATGGTCACTATGAGCTTGTAGCATGTCCTTTGGACTGACGAACGCCCCAGCTGCATTCATGGACATGATGGACAGAGTGTTCAAGGCGTTCTTGGACCGCTTTGTCATCGTGTTCATAGATGGCATTCTTGTGTACTCTACAACTAAGGAGGACCATGCTTCGCACCTAAGGCAGATATTGTCAGCCTTGCGCGAGAACCAGCTTTATGCAAAGTTTTCGAAGTGTGACTTTTGGCTTGAGGAGGTAGCTTTTCTAGGGCACGTTGTGTCTAAGGAGGGAGTGGCTGTGGACCCTTCAAAGATAGAGGTCGTTAGTACGTGGGCCAGACCGACGACGGTGTCAGAGATTCGTAGCTTTCTGGGTCTGGCCGGATATTACCGTCGCTTCGTTCATAATGTTTTTGCTATAGCAGCACCGCTTACTCGGTTGACGAGGAAGGGCGTCGATTTCGTTTGGGATGAGAAGTGCGATGAGAGTTTTGCTAAGCTGAAGAGCCGTTTGACGTCCGCGCCAGTGTTGGCAGTTCTAGAAGGAACAGGGGGTTTCGTGGTGTACAGTGATGCCAGCAAGTTTGGTTTGGGTTGCGTTCTGATGCAACACGGTAAAGTGATAGCGTACGCCTCGAGGCAGTTGAAACTGCACGAGCAGAACTATCCGACTCATGATATGGAGTTGGCAGCGGTCGTCTTTGCACTTAAGATCTGGAGGCACTACTTGTATGGGGAAAAGATTAAAATTTTCTCGGACCACCAAAGCCTCAAGTATTTATTCACTCAGAAGGACCTGAACATGAGACAGAGGAGGTGGTTGGAGCTTGTAAAGGATTACGACTGTGAGATCCTGTATCACCTTGGAAAGGCAAATGTTGTGGCAGATGCTCTAAGTAGAAAGACCTCGCATCTAGCAACGTTGGCAAATCCCAAAAGTATCATAAGGAAAGACCTCGAGAGAGCAGAAATAGCAGTGTTGTTAGGGGATGTTACCGCCAGGGTAACTCAGTTGACCATCCAGCCTTCGATAAGGCAAAGGATCATTGACGGTCAGTTGAACGACCCTAACTTAAAGAGTTTGTATGAGAGGGTTCAGGCTGATGGTGACTTCGATTTTCTGATATTTGCAGATGGTGGCTTGAGATATAAGGGTCGGCTATGTGTCCCAGCCGATGCCGGTATTCGCACAGAGTTGTTGACCGAGGCTCACACCTCGCCTTTTGCATGGCACCAAGGGGGTAACAAGATGTACCAAGATCTTAAGCAGACTTTTTGGTGGATGAGGATGAAGAGAGAGATTGCCCAGTTTGTCAGTCGGTGTCTCATTTGTCAGCAAGTGAAGGCGCCCAGGCAGAAACCAGCAGGTTTGTTGCAGCCGCTCGGGGTGCCGCAGTGGAAGTGGGCGGAGGTGACCATGGACTTTATTTCGGGTTTGCCCAAGACTCCTAGAGGTTATGCACAGATTTGGGTGATCGTTGACAGGTTGACCAAGTGCGCACACTTCATTACCGGCAGGATAAACTATACCGTGGAGCAGTGGGCACAGTTGTTCTTTGAACAGATAGTTAGGTACCACGGGGTGCCAGTTAAAATTATCTCCGACCGAGATTCCCGGTTTACATCACAGTTTTGGAAAGCCCTTCAGGCAGGTTTGGGCACAGAGTGTAGTTACAAAGATGACCTTCCACCTGGGCATCGATGGCTGACAGAGCGGGTAAATCAAATCTTAGATGATATGTTGCGAGCCTGTGTGTTGGATTTTCCGGGTAGTTGGGACCAGTACTTGTATTTGATGGAGTTTGCCTACAACAATAGTTTTCAGTCAACCATTCAGATGGCACCGTTTGAAGCGTTGTATGGTAAGTGCTACAGATCCCCGGTATTCTGGGAAGAGGTTGGAGACAGCGTGTATTGGGTCCGAGTTGCTCCGATTGACCAATGAGGCCGCATTCGAGAAAATCAGAGCTCGTATGTTGACTACCCAGAGCAGGCAGAAGCGCTACGTCGATGTCAGGCGGAGAGAGTTGGAGTTTGAGGTTGGCCAGCATGTGTTCCTTATGGTAGCTCCGATGCGTGGAGTTCTGAGGTTTGGTAAGAAGGGGAAGCTAAGCCCCAGGTTTGTTGGACCATTCGAGATACTCGAGAGGATTGAGGCCGTAGCTTACCGATTACCATTACTGCCATCCTTGGCTGCAGTGCATAGTGTGTTCCATGTTTCGATGCTCCGCCAGTATGTGGCAGACCCTTCGCATGTCATTGATTTTGAGCCTTTGCAGCTGAACCGTGACCTGAGCTTTTAAAAAAAAAAAAAAAAAAAAAAGAATTTGAGGGCTCGAACCCTTAGCCTCAAAGAGGGGTGGGAGTTTGGAATTAATTAAGGAAAAATAAATGCGTTGGCTAGGATTTGGAGGAAAGCCTTGGGAAGGGGTTTGGACCACCAAGCCTATTTATTTTAAAGAAAAAGGAAATAGGAAAAAAAGAAGAAAAAACACTCCCCTCTCGCAAACCCTCACCCCAGCCACACCCTTGCCGCCGTCGCATCCAGCCGCACCCTCGCCGCCCTCGCACCTAGCCCAGCCTCCGCGCCGTACTAGGTCGCCCAACCCAGGCCGTCCTGCACCAGGTCGCACGCCCTGCATCGCCCACTACCGCCCAGCGCCGCACCGCACCGAGCCACCACCCAGCCCAGACGCCCAGCCGTCACACGCCCTGGCCGGACCGTCGCTGCAGCTGCGACACCCCAATGACGGACGGGCTCGCTCGCCGCGCCATTGTCGCAGCGAGTCCGCCCGCTCGCGCGCCGTCTCCGCAGCCCAGGTCGCCCGCACGCTGTCCTGCCGTCCCAATGCCTTGCCGCGCGCCCGCCCTAGTGCGTCTGCTCGTCTTGTCGTGCCCCCGAGCCAGCGCCAGCGCCCCTGCCGCACCAGCAGCACCCTTTCATGCCCCCTTGCTGCTGAGACAGCGTGTCTTCTCGGTTGGTAATTCTCGAGCCTTTCCCCTTTTAGATTTTAAGGTGCTGGCTGCTATTTATTTATTTAGAATGTTTTATTATATGCCTAGGTTGCTCGGGTAAGCTTTAAAGCTTGAGGGTCGTTAATTGATTCGTGATAGTTATTGTCCACTTGTTTCCACGTAAGGATTTCTTACCCGGGGTTGTGTGGACCTTACGAATACTTGATAGCATGTTGATTATTGTGACTGTATGAGTTTCTAGTGGACAGGATTCATGCTTGCTTTCGATCTCGTGTTCGTGTGATGTTTGCGTTCGGTTAGTTCCATGCTAGGGTTTTCCTATCCTGACATATCCATGCTTCATGTTGTATTCTATTAGTTCCAGGCTAGGTTCTTTCCTCCTGGCATATCCATGTTTTCCGTTGTATGTTGTTAGATCCATGTTAAGGTTAGACAGGTGATGTACGCTGAAGAAGATTGTAGGGGTAACTAGTCTAGGTCCCGCTCGGGTAAGACCCCGATGGACATCCGGAGGTGTAAGACCCCGATGGGCATCCTAGGTGTGTAAGTCCCCGATGGGCATCACTGAGTTGGAGGTGTAAGACCCCGATGGGCATCCTAGGTGTGTAAGTCCCTGATGGGCATCACTGAGTTGGAGGTGTAAGACCTTGATGGGCATCCTAGGTGTGTAAGTCCCCGATGGGCATCACTGAGTTGGAGGTGTAAGACCCGGATGGGCATCCTAGGTGTGTAAGTCCCCGATGGGCATCACTGAGTTGGAGGTGTAAGACCCCGATGAGCATCCTAGGTGTGTAAGTCCCCGATGGGCAGCACTGAGTCCTAGGGTAGTTTATAGCTGTAAGCATTCGAATAGGCAAGCTTCAGGAGGGGCGTATGGATTAACCCAACTGTTTGCTCTAAGTCATTGTATGGTTGCATGTCCGTGTGCTAAATGAGATGTTTTCGTATTGTACCTCGGTTGGGGATTCTTACTGAGTAACTCGTTGCTCACCCTTATTTTCTGTGGTTTTCCACCAGGTAACTTGGGACAGAGGCTGGATGGCTAGGAGGAGGCTGCTGGATGATCATGGATAGCTGACTCTGAGTTGCACGTTTCTTTTATTGTTTTATGATTTAGCATGTAGTGGGACTTGAGTCCCTAGGAAAGCACTCAAAAACTATTTTATGTTTCTCGAACCGTTCCCTTTGACTTGTTTTAAGAAAGTACTGATCAGTCACTTACTTTTGTGGATTTTATTTATTGGATTTACGGTTTTTGTTTAAAATGTGTTGATTGCAAAGATTTCAATTTGGTACTCTGAATGATGTTTTACATTCTTAATCATGCATGCTAAGTAAGGATCTAGGTTAGAGACCGTTTCTCGGGTCGGGTCCTTACAACTTGAAAGTGTAACACTTAAGGATAAAGATGTACATCTTAAAATAAGTCTCACATTTGTAGCTTGGAACAACTTCACTCATAATGAATTCATTCTTGGAGGAATTTTGTATGAACATGTTTTTCTTGTCTCCAACATTATGCACAAGTCTACCATATGAGTTTGCGATAGTCTTTAGTGATACATTTTACTTAGTTCAATCATAGCATTACTCTTTCAATCACTTTAAACTAGCATAAATGTCACTTTACAAATTTAGGAATTAAATAGCTCTTGCACCAAATAATTGATATTCAAAATGTAAAAATGGTTAGCAAAACCATCTATCTCATCATTTACAAACTCTCATATTTAACTGTTTAAAATAAAAAACTTTACGCCAATTTTAACTCTTTCAATCATTGTGATCTTTTTCCATTTCTCTAAAGAGTATTTGGCGAAAGTTAGTGGTTGTCACAAAAGTCTTTAACATCTTATTCTAACAACACATATTAATGTATTTAAAAATTAGAATATTCTCAAGGTAGAAACAACCCTAAATTTTTTTTATATACTTTCCAAAAGAAAAACATTAGACATCTCTTCTTTTTGTTTTCAACATTGAATGTTGATAACTCTTGGTTATAGAGTTAATTAGTCCTTAGTTAAGGTATTTTTAACAAAGAATTGAGCATTATTATCTTAAGATAGTTAACTATATTTCAAATACAATGCATGTAGGATTAGAAGCAAAGGATTATAAATTAAAGAATCTTTTGTGCTGAGAATTATAATGTTTGAAGCTTTTTGATTTGCGATTTATGGATGGTTGTCTCACTGATAGTTTATTACCATCAAATTCAATCCTCATAGATGAGGGAATTCTAATTTATAAAGTATTTGTAATTATTTCTTTTATTCGCGCTTAATTAAAGTTGAATATTATTAAGAGAAATTGAGCTAAATATTCAATTTGTCAAATATATTTAAAAACCTATTCTATTATGAAATGGTAGATATCCTGTAAAGACCCGACCCGAATAGGGCCCTAAACCTAGGTCTTAGCCTCTTATGCATGAATTAAAACTTGAAAACATAAGCGCGGAATTACAAACTTTAAGTCGGTGCAAAACATTAAAAAATATTTCATTTAATTTAGACATGTTCCTGTTTCCAAGCACCAGTCAAAACATTTATCAAAAACCAACCCTGGCCAGAGTATCGTTTATTTACATAAGGAAACTTCCAAAACGAGTTTACAAAGAAAACAGAAATACAATAGAATGCTTTCTAAGGGTTTCATGCCCTATCTACTGCAAAAAAACTAAAAACAACATGACACGACCCAGAGTACTATGTCCATGATCATCCAGCATCATCCTCCTAGCCATCCCGTCGTGGTCCCAAGTTACCTGGTGGAAACCCACATAAAATAAGGGTGAGCAACGAGTCGCTCAGTAAGAATCCCCAATCGAGGTACAATACGAAAAGCCAATCATCCAGCACACAGATACAAGCAACCACAATACGAGCTCGGAAGAAAACAGTTTGGCTCAAGCTATCCGCCAATCCAGAACTTGCCTAATCAAGGACTTATTAATGCAACACACTCTTAGTTTCCACTTTGGATGCCCATCGGGGTCTTACACCAACTCAACACAAGGAAGCCCATCGGGGTCTTACACCTAGTGATGCCCATCAGGGTCTTACTCATGATAGAGTGTGATGACGCCCAACAGGGTCTAACTCAAGCGGCACTCGAGGTTGCCCATCGGGGACTTACACCTGGTGAGGCCCATCGTGGACTTACTCACTTCTAAGTGTGATGACGCCCAACTGGGTCTTACTCAAACAACACTCACGGTTGCCCATCGGGGACTTACACCAGCTTAAGCACAAGGATGCCCATTGGGGACTTACTCCTACTAGGTTTATAAGCTGCCCAACAGGGACTTCCACTCCCTAGAAGAACTATGATGCCCATCGGGGACTTACACATACTGCTACAGTGTTATGCTCATCGGGGACTTACACCCACTGACCTACACTAACTGTTCCTAACAGTCTCCTAAACACAATCTTACAAATAGCGGTGCAACAGGCAGAGATCTATGACTATACTGCACTAGCAGGTCCTACGGAACGTAACAGGAAACATGGATTTGCCAAAGTAAGAAATACACCTAGCATGTCTCTACAACACTTCAAACAGGAAACATGGATAAAAAATGAACACGTCGGAATTTCAGAAACAAGAATCCTAACACTAGAACACTCATACATGCTTGCAAGATATACATATGCTTTCAAGGTATTTTCGCAGGGCCCACACAACTTCGGTAAGAAATCCTTACTTGAACGAGCAGAAATAAAAACAGTAAATTGCTCCTGGAGCTGTAGAGACACACCACCCTAAAATGGAAGAAAAAGGTCTCGAATCTTGGCCTCGGCGAAGGTGTTGGCGAAGGCTTCGCGGCTGGAAGCTTGGCGAGAGCGAAGGCGATGCTGCAGCGGCGAGGCTTGGCGAGAGCGAAGGCGATGGCGAATCTGCGGAGATGTGCGACACGAAATTTTTGCGCTTGGCGAAGTGATGCGACGAGGTTGAGCGAAGGCGAACGACTCAGCTATGGTGTTTGCTGGGGCGAAAGGGCTTGCAACCAGGCGTAGCTTGCTCAGGTTCGGCGAAATTGAGAGAGAATCTCTCGGGTAGGATTTTGGGAAAATGGGAGAAAGAGTTTACAAATGGGCTAAGCCCCCTATTTATAGGCAAATATTGATAACTATAATTACAAAACTGCCCCTAAGGGTAAAAATTACCAAAATGCCCTTTAGAGGCTCAAACGGCCCTAACGGCCCAACCGAACAGCCAAAAACTAAACCGAACATACCTGGGAAACCAGAACAGATATCTAGACCGTCACATAAACCCTCAAGGAGTAAATAGCTCTAACGACCCAATCCAACGACCGAAACATGAACCGAACACACCTGGGAAACCAACATGGAAACTTGGGCCGTTACATATCCATAACATAACAATCCACATGAGTTATCAACCCCTCCCATAAGTCCTATAAATAGGATGGTGTGAAGCATTTAGAAATACAACTCAACAATAGAGAACAACTCACTTTTCTCTCTACTTTGTTCTTCTTTATTCTTGTTGTTCTTTGTTATTTTATAACACGCTATCAGCACGACTCTCTACCACCTCGTTCGCTACAGATAAGTTCTTTCCTTATTTTTATGATTTGTGTTAAAACATTCTATGCGTACAATGTATATGAGTTTAACAACTCGCATATATACATTGAGCAAATTTTGATCGTTGATCATTTTTATTTTGTTGTTAGTTCATATGTTGCTCCTAATTTTATATGCTATCGTATTTGTTCCATGTTTTTATGATGCTCTTGATTTTATATGATATGCTAAAAATGTTAACTATTTGGCATAGTTGTAAAATTGAATTCTTTCCGTTGTCCACAACTTATCTCTTGTATATATTGAACTTGAAATTATGTAGTTCAAATAATAAATTCGATGGTGTTCATTCTCATTATATATATGATAATTTTAATTTTTATGAGCATACAGAGTTTAATGGTTAAATCAATTTTAGAAATTGATATTTTAGTATAACATGGAGGCATTTGATGTTGCGATATGTTTATCTATCTAATTCTCTAAATCAACCATATGTGGATTGTTTTTGCTTAGAATTTTGAATCTTAAGTATCTTGTCAACTAAGCAAAGACATAACTTAATTGATATGAAATATGAGTTTGTGAAGAAGAGGTTATGAGTTTAAATCCCTCTCACCCCCAAAATAAAATTGGTTGAATTATAAAAACTTATTGGTTTTTACTAGTACCCATTTTAGTTTTGATTCTCTATGATGCATGCTTTAAATTATTCTATTGTATGCAAAATGCTTGTTTAATTGAAATATCATATAAGGTTAACACAACATACATTTGAATTATTTATAGCTTTTGTATCCATGATTTGATATGGATTAAAATGTTTTCTAATAGTATTATGATGTCTTTATAATACGATTAACGTAATCTTTAAGTATTCAAATTATATGATGATTTTGACTTAAAAAAAAGATTACATCATCAACTCTAATTATGAGTGTTTTATATAGGTTGATGTATTTAAGATGAGAAAAAGAAAACATCTCTACGTGGAAACTAACATAGAAGTTAAATTAGTTAAATTTTTGTGTTACATGCTTTGTAGTAATTAAATTGATTGAAAGAAGTTATTTGATAAAATTTTCATTTTATATATAGATGTTTATGTATATCTATCAATAACATGCATTATAAACACAATACTAAAAGGTAGAAAGAGTTTCTACATCAACAATGTTTAAAAGTGCATAATGTTAATAACTGCTCATTTTGATTGAATGCATTTGAAGTTGCAGTATTTTAAATTGAGAATTGCTCATTTTGATTAGATGCACATAGAGTTGCGTAGGTTTTAATCAAGAAGTGCTCACTTGATATATGGACTTATAAGTGCACATCATGAATAAATAAGTGATTCTAAAATAATGAACAAATTTCAAAAGAGATTCCTAAACTCCGATTCAAAGCATTACCGATGTAACACTATCTATTAAACATTCGAAATAGATTTAGGTTATTTCCTCTTCCGATTTACAACCTATTAGTTTGTGTGGAACGCCGGTCGACACTCACTAGTATAGTGATGGACCTAAGTTACATGCTCTAGACGAACCCTTCCAGTTTCTTCCTACAACATGCTACTAAGATTCACTTTCTCCTAGTTTTTCCCTAATGAAGGTAGTTCATGATAGAGACTGAGAACACAAAACAATATATGGAAAACATATTAGAATTGTATTACTAAAGTAAAATGAGTCTAACAGTGAAATAAAATAAAAACAGATAAACAACTTGTCATTATCTCGGTCTAGTCTCTGAACTCCACTCGATAGAAAGAATAGAGAAAAGACCAAGCCTCCTCTCTATTACACAAACAATCTATTTATAGGACTGGATCATCTAATTTCTGAATCTTCCAGAATGGCATGAATCAATCATTGCAATATTTTCTCTTTTTTTTTATTCTAGCAAAATGTATTTTAATTTATCTAAGGTAGGAATCCCGTGATTTCAGCAATCCGTCTCATAATTTGTCTTGTTAGTCAACTTTACGCTGTCAAGCAATTCCTTCCTTTTTTACATGAAGTGCTTTTGGCCTTCGACTCACGAGCTTTAATTGCTCACAATCTCGCGTGTACAGTTAAAATGTTATTAGATAAAAGATAATTGTATAAGTTATGTACGAAGAGTATAAAGAATTTTAACAATAAAACTAGGATAATTTGATAACTTATTGTATAGAAATTGAGAAAGTCTGACATTTTGAGAAAAAACTTGCCAAGAACCCAAGTCTCGGTGATATAATGTCTCATGTGTAGGATTTCGGATCGCTTCGCGTCAAATATGATACTACAATGCGACCAACGCTTCGGAGGATGCAGATTAGGAATATCTTTTTTTTGTAGAATTGTTGAAATATAGGAAAATCTTTTATCTTGCCGTAAAAGATAATAACAAGCTCATGAATCTTCGAAAGATCATGCTTGGGCTACAAGGAAGACAAACAGTTATAAATACGTCAAGAATCAATGATCAACTTGTGCTAGTTTGTGAGGATTTCCCCGGCGATGAATTATGAGGTTGTCGAGCTTGATTGATTGAACTCTCGGCCATGTCAATTGTTTGCGGAGCTCGAGCAAACTAGTACAAAGGTGTGTGTCAAAGTCCAAAGATCGCAAGTGACTGACAAAATCAGTTCTTCAGCAACCCACTTTATCTTCTTTGTCTATTGGTTTTTTCATCGCTTTTATCTATTGCCTTCATAGATCCTTGTGCTTCTGCTGAAACTCTTAGAATTAGGTTGTAACACAAACATGTGGATTTTTTAATACAGATGTTTGTTTTAAGATATTTTCTTTCTTTTCGCATTCTCATGCATATTTACTTCTTAATCAAGATGCATGATAAGCAAAGGTTAAAGCATGAATAAATAGTTAACTGCAATTTATGAAAAAGGAAGATGTGTTAATATTTACGGTGGTTGCTTTAATTAGTGATGAGATATTTTAGTGCAATATATTGAAGATAAATTCATAAGAGTAAGATACTACTAATATCCTACGCTCTAGAATCGCATTTACACAAGTATACACAGTCAAAATTGCAGCAAGTGGTAAATATTATTTTATCGTTCTCCATAGGGAATTGATAATTAACGAGTGTTATCTCAAGAGTCAGTGCATATAAGAAATAAGTTCAATTGGTTTTGGCTTTTATCTCAAGTAACAAAATAACTAAAAGTTAGAAGATGTATTGAAACGATTAAGATATAATTCATGATAAATACTTGTAAGACTATTAGTATAATGCTCAAAAAAAAAAAAAAAAAAAAAAAAAAAAAGAAAGAAAAGAAAAGGAGAAAAAAAGAAAGAAAAGAATTGTAAGAACCCGACTCTAAAAATAGTCCTAAACCTTGTTCTTATTGGGCATGCATGAATGTAAAAGCATTTAAAACAAATGAGACACCTCTGTAAATGAAAATTCTTTTAAATTAAAATCCTCCAAACATAAACCTGTTAAAATAGCAAACAAAGATCCTGGCCAGTAATTTCTTTTAATCATCCAAAAATAGTTTAAAACAAAGATAATGCAAATCCTCCTATGGACTCGTCTTTGAACTACATGTTGAATCAAATAAAGACATAAAACATAGATAGAGTGGCGCCGAAAACTCCCATGATCAATCAGCTCCTTTGCTAGACGTTTCGGTGTTGCCTCAAGTTACCTGGTTGAAAAACCACAGAAAATAAGGGTGAGTACAAAAGCACTCAATACGAATCCCTAAGCGGGGTACAGTACGAAAAAACATCTCATCTAGCATCCAAGTATACATGCAAACTGTTACCAACACAGAATCCCTTGCTTAAGTTGTTAAGACAACTCCTGAGTCATCGGGGTCTCTTACCTCCAGCCTAATGATTAGTTCTAAAAATAACTGATCCCGAACTATGGGGACAAAGTGTGTTATGTCCGATATATGGGAACAAAATGCATTATGTCCGATATATGGGGACAAAGTGCGTTATGTTCGATCTGTGGTGACCAGCTCTCCAAACTCGTCCTAAGACATCCAGGAGAGTACTCGGTGTCTGCCTCTAAACTCAAAACATAAGTGTAACAGCCCAGTTTCCTATTCCAGTTTTCGAGGTGCCTTCGGGTCAAGATTCAGTTGTTTGGTTGGGTTTTAGAGCCGTTTGGCCCCTTGGGGGTATTTTGGTCTTTTGGCTCTCCGGGCAGGATTTGTGGTTTTCAGGGCTTCGAGGTAGCTCCTGCCTTTGTCGAGGCTTGTTTGTTGGTGGCTGCGAGTCCCGTGGTGTTTGGGCTAGTCGGTTGGATGCTCGGTTGTGGTTTGGGCTTTGGCAAAGTGTTGGTTTGTTGCGTGTTTCCTTTGGGTTTCGAGCCCGAGCCTTTAGTGTTGCTTTGGGAGTTGGATTTAAGTGAGTTTGATTTATTGGAAAAGATTGCTTCGGTTGGGTCTCGAAGGAGGAAGCCGGGAAATGGGATTTTGAGGTTTTAAAGTGGATAAGGATGGAAAATGGATTTAAAAATCCCATTTTTCCCTTTTTTCCCATTTTCCTTTTTATTTCTCTTTTTCTTTTCTTTTTCCCCAAAATGCAACTTTCTCTCTCCTTCTCTCTCTCTCTCCCCGAGCACCCCCACCTAGCCCGACCCCTAGCCATGGCTCGCCCACCCACCGTGCGGCCTTGGCTCGCCCACGCCAGCTAGCCCGAGCCAGCGTCGCGAGAGCGGCCGAGAGCTCGCCAGAGCTCGCGGCGCCGCCGCGCTCGCCGGCCCAGCGTCGCGCCCGCGCCAGCGTCGCCCGGCGCCGCAGCCCCTCGCCTGCGCCGTCGCCCGCCCGGCGCGCCGCCTCGCCTGCCTCGTCCGTGTCGCCCGGTGCGCAAGATTGTCGCGAGCCGCGCCGCGATCCGCGCGAAGTCGCCCGAGAATCGCCTAGCTCGATCGCGGCGTCAGCAGTAGCGCATCGCGCGCAGCGCGCGCGCCGCCTCCTCGCTGCTGCGCTGCGCGCGCGCGTTCGCGCGCCAGCAGCGAGCCAGGCAGCGCTGGGCAGCTGAGCTAACGCCCAGCGCTTGACCCCTGCGCCCAGTAGCGCTTCGCTGCGCCATTGCTTACGCCTGCGTGCTGGCAGGCTCGTTCGAGTGTCACCAGCGCCTCGTGAGTTGCTCCCGAGCGAGAGCCCTGTTTATTTTAGAGTATTTAGGGCTATTTTATGATTATTGATGTATTTTTTTGGCTCGTTATAGGTTGCTCGGGTTCGATCGCAGTTAATTTATTTGTGTTGTTGCCTTCCCACGTGTAAGGATTTCTTACCGGAGTTGTGTGGGCCCTGCGATATTGTCATGATTTTGCCTTGCTTGTTTCTTCGATCGTTATGAGCATGATAATAATAGAGCGACTTTGATTGATTTTCGCTAGCATGTTTGCTTGATATTACATGTTAGTGCCATGCTAGGTTTGTTCTCACGGCATGCTTATGATTCCGCTTAAGCTCGTAGTATCATGCTAGGTAGTGTGATTGATGTCGGTCTTTGCTTGCTAGCCGGGAATCATTGCTTTTTCCCTGTACTCTTAGATAGAGTTGTAGGGTTTGTCATCATCCCAGGTCGAGCGGACATAACGTACTTTGTCCCCACCGATCGGGAGTAGTGTGCGACGATAACGTATCTTGCTTCCCCGGTCACTAAGGTGGATTTAGCTCGGGTCGGGAATAAAGTGTGCGCAAAGATAACGTATCTTGCTACCCGCCCCACCGGTAGGTTAGGAATTAGCTACCCACTTCGGCATAGCCTAGTTTGTAGCCTCGCTAGAGCGGAACCCCCGCCACGGTGTAAGCCCGCCTTGGCTGGTTCTTAGCTTCGTGTCGGTGGGTGGCTGCACGGATGAGCGCCGAGGGCCTCGCGCATCGTGCGTGATCGATGACACCGCTTCCAAGTTTTAGGCATGCGTACTGCCCGCGTAGTTTGCCCTTAGGCCCCCGCATTTACGCCGGTTGAGAAGAGCATGCGGTGTGTGCGTGCACACGCGTTAGTTGCCGGTTCGGAGAGCTCCCGGGCTAATGTTCGTGAGTACACCATTCCTTCCGTTAGAGCTCGACTTCGGGTACTCTCCGTAAGTCCAGTTAGCAAGGGTAAGAGGCCCTTGAGGACATCCTTGGGATCGGTTTTGGTGATCAACCGGCCGAGGAGAAAGACCTCGAGAGATGTCCCGAGATTGGTTAGGATAACCAATCATTAGGCGGAAGTAGGAGACTTCCGATGACTCAGATCTTTCTTTGTAAGCTCGTTGAGCTATGATCTGTGTTGGTAGTCGCTTTGCTTGCATGCTTTGGTACTAGATGATTGATTATATCGTATTGTACCCGGTTGGGGATTCTTCTTGAGTAATTCGTTACTCACCCTTACTTATCTTTCAGAAACCATGGCGCGAGGCGGATGATGGTGGAGGAGGAGGCGTGATCATGGAAAACCCGTTGTTCAACTCTCGAGTCTTATGTCTTGTATTTATGTTTTAAATGTCCTCTGAATGCATGTAGTTGGGCACGGAGCCCTAGGTTGTTTTATGAATGTATTTCCGGATTCTAGCATTTTTGTAAATGTTGTAAAGCTTGTATGATTTAAATAAATCTCTGATCAGAGTAAGTTTTGGAAATGTATTTGTCTTGGAACAGTGCTTGGAAACAGGGATGAGTTTCAAGAATTTTGTATTGACTTTTAAATGAACTCTTGCCGGTTTTTGGTTTTTACTTAGAATCCGAAACAACCATCTTGCAAATTCCGTTGTTGATTTGTATGCATGCATTGAGGTAAGGGCCCATTTAGAGCCCCTTTCGGGTCGGGTCCTTACAATAAGTGGTGTACTCACAAACATTAGCCCGAGGAAGTTCTTCTCCCGGCGCCTAACGTGTGTGCATGCACACCGCATGCTGCTGCAAATCGCATAAATGTGGGGGCCTAAGAACAAACTACGTCGATTTAGGTACGCATGCCTAAAGACTCCGAAGCGGTGTAACTGATCTATAGGAGTGCGAGGCCCTCGACACTCAGCTGTAGCAGCCTGAATACCACCGATGCTTGAATCTAAGAACCGACCAAGGCAGGCTTGCACCATTGGAAGGGTTCTGCTCTAGCAGGCTATAGACTAGGCTTATGCCGATGCGGTGAGCTAGACCACAATGTCTACCCGGGGCGAGATCGTGTCCTCGCTGGTCCCGACCTGTGGGGAAAAAGTACGTTATTGTAAGGACCCATTTTTCCTTTATGGTTTCCAAGGTACGTTCGGGTGATTTCCAATTTTTTGATTGGGCTGTTAGGGCTGTTTAAGTCTTTTGCTAAGCTTGGAGAATTTTTTCATTTGTTGGATCGTTTCCTGGAGGTGTTTGGAGACGTTTGGTGGCCTTGGTTTTAAAGGAGAAAATAAAAAGAAAAGGTGTTGGAACTAGGGCTCGAACCCGGGTTGGTCCGGTTGCAGCATTTGGTAAAAAGGAAGCTCGTCCTAGTTGAGTTGTGGTAGTGTAAAGACCCGACCCAAAAAGGGGTTCTAAGTGGCCTTTACCCCAATGCATGTATTGAAAATAGAAGACATTATGAAAAACACATTTCGGATTCCAAGTAAAAACAGAAAACATTCAACAACCAAAAGAAACATTTCTAAAAGCATACTCTGATCAGAGATTATTTAAAACATTAAAACATTCCACAAGTACAATTATGCTGGAATCCATAAAACGTAAGAAAACATCCTGGGGCTCTGTGCCCGTCTACATGCATTCAGGGGAAACAACAAAAGTCAAGAGTCATAATAAATAAAATGAAATAATCAGAGATGACAAAGAGGATTCCATGATCACAGCTCCTCCTTGGTCATCCCGCCTCGCGCCATGGTTTACCGAAAGATAAGTAAGGGTGAGTAACGAATTACTCAAGAAGAATCCCCAACCGGGGGTACAATACGATATACATGATCATCTAGAGGATTGTATGCAAGCTATGAGTACAAACACGTAGCAGAGCAAATAGCTTAAGTCCACACTTGGACCTCGGATGCCATCTCGTGGTCTTAGTGGGAAAAATACCACAACACACTATACGCGCTTATACGGAACGAGTCCCGGCCTCGGCTGTCTCATCGCCGATACGATAGGTGCACTAGCTCAAGATCCCGAGGAGCTCTCGATCGGGCGCCGTAATGAGCGTAAGCGCACCGCATGCTACCGCAAACTCGGGGTGCCGGGTCTAGTGGCAAGTCGCCTGTGTTCGACCACCATGCCTAACTAAATCTCCGGATCGGTGTCACCGACGCATAGGGGTGTGAGACACGGACACGCGTGAACTATGTCACTGTACTCACCGCACTGAGGCTAAGGAACCGGCCGTGGTAGGCTTACACCAGAAGCGGTCCTTGCCCTAACAGTGGCAATCAAGGGCTACTGGCCGAACACGCCGAGGACGTGTATCGCCGGACGAGGCAATGCCAAGTCATCATCCCGACCGTTGGGGCATTTAATACCGCCACCCTCACCCAAGATTGCGGGGCCTACCGGTTGGGATAGCTAATCCCTCACGGGGTCCAAGGACGAGAATCGTCTCGAACGCCCTTGCCATAGATGCAAGATACTTTATGCATCGGGCCCGGATGATTCTATCTACCTCAATTCTAAACCTTAACAATAATAACGATTCAATCAATGCGGTCCAATACGTGCTCATCGGATACAAAGAACCTAGCATGATACTACGAAGCAAGAACAGATATCGAACATGCTAGAATAGAACAACCTAGCATGGGCTAACATGAGAAACAATACAAGAGTTCATGCCATCCAGAATTGAACAGAGCACCTAGGCTAAACATGCTAGTAAACATACACAGCATACAAAACAACAATCACAAATATACTGCAGGTCCACACAACCCCGGTAAGAAATCCTTACCTTGGTCGGAAGACTTTTACACACAAATCCTAAGTCATGGAACAATCCCGAGCTAGCGAGCGGGAACCTAGCAAACCAACAATAATCGGCATCTAAAATATCTAAACAACAATAGAACAGCAAGCTCGGCTCGGGAACTCACGCGCGCGACGACACGAGCTTGGGGTCGCCGCAAGTCGGGCTCGGCAAGGCCGGGCGCCGGCGCGGCAGGACACGCTACTGGTTGCGCTACCGGCACGCAGACGGACACGCTACCGGCCGCGCTACCGCACGGCAAGCGGACACGCTACTGGCCGCGCTACCGGCACGGCAGCAGTGGACACGCGCGCGGCGGCGAAGCGTTTGGACGGCGGCGCGCTGGCGCTGGCGTCGGGGCGGCGCGCGGCGAGCAACTCAGCGAGGACGCGCGCGCGGCGAACGCTCGAGCGCGCTGCGCGCTGGCGAGCAGCTCGGCAAGCGGACACGGGCGGCGCGGCGAGCGATCGGCCGACGCGTCTTGGCGCCGGCGAGGACCTCTGGCGTGGCGAGCGACGGGCGTCTCTCTTCCTGGGCGAACGGCGAGGCGCCGCGAACAGTGTCAGGCGTCGCGGCGGCAGGCCGCACGACCGATCCGGGCGTGCGACAGAGCTCGGCTCGACCGATCCGGGCGTCGCGACAGTGGTGGCTCGACCGATCCGGGCGTGCGATGTGGTGGTCGCTCGACCGATCTGGGCGCGCGGTGAAATGGCCGGGATGATGGTCGCTGCTCCTCTCGGCCGTTGCACAACACACACACACACACAACCCCTTTTTCTTACATTCGCCAACAAACACCCAAATGAGAAGATGAAGAAGACGAAGACTTACCCGGAATGATGATGATCGAACCCAAGGAGATGCAAGGATGAAGAACTCGGCAAGGCTATGGAGATGGAGAGCTTGGGCGGCCAAGAGGTGTTTTGGAGAATAAGATGGAATAACCTAATTCTATTTCATTTAACCAAATGCACCAAAACTCCAAAATCCAAGGTTAACTAAGATGTGATGCAGAAAGAGCAACAAGAGCTCTCAATAGCTCAACTGGCCACACCACCCACCTGACTTCTCAGACCACCTGGGTTCAAAACCCACCAAACACACTTTAACACACAATTTTCCTTTTGCATCTCCCCATGCCCAAACACATCCACAAAGCCTCAAAACTTACATAAATCCATCCAATAATTTTAGCAACTCGAAAAAGATATAAACGCCCCGACGGCCCGACCAAATTACTAAAATACCCCTAGGGCATACGGAAGATCGGGACGAAAACACGGGCCGTTATAATATTCCTCCTTTTTATGACTTTCGTCCTCGAAAGTCCTTAAGATCAAACAAAGACAGATATCGCAATCTCATCCCGCCTTCCCGCTCACAAGCGGACTCCTCGTAACTCGACTCCTCCACCGAACTTTCACCAAACGGATCCCACGATTATGCAACGCCTACGCCTCAAAGACCGTAATACTCACAGCTTCCCTTGAAGTTCAAACCTCGATCACCGCAAAGGCTCAAAGTCCACAATGAGCAATGGGTCCGACACATACCGCTCGACACCGATACATGAGAACATCGCACACGGTGACAATGACAGTAAAAGCTAACCGATATGCAACTCGCCAATCCTTTCGAGAATCTCAAATGATTCAACAACAGGAGACTCCACTTCTCCCGCTTACCAAACCTCAACACAACTCACAACGGCACAACCTTAAAAGCACGCGACCGCCCAACCTCAAACTCTAAAACTCGACGCGAACATCGGCGAAACTTTCATGCCTCGCTCCGAAGCTAACCACAAACGAGCTCAACCTCCTCGCTGCACAACACCTCGGTCAATCGCAGCAACACAGACCCAAAACAACACCGACGGCCACCAACCTTTCCTCACAAAGACTAGAGACTCGCAACACTTACCATACAATGCCTCAATGGAAACCACAAGAATCGATCACGAGAGGCGCTACCCAAGGCAACCTCCTAAAACCACACTTTGGTCTCCCGCCGCCTAATCACGGAAACACCAACTCGCAACAAGCTCCGAAGGATCCGGCTCACTCCTCCCAAAAGACCATCGGACAAAAAGGGGTGAAAACACTACAGAAATCGCACACTCGGCTCATAAGCCTCTAAGACACTCTCTCCCGAATCACGGTTCACCCACGCACCGCCTAGAACAAACCTTTGTTGCCACACCCTAATGGCAACATCTCCAACTCCGAAATCGACATGCCTCTACTCCATAGAAATGGCATCTCTGACACTAAACGTGGTGCGAGCTCTAGCCATCAAGTCAATACTCCAAAAATCCGAACTCACACAACAACCTCAACTAGCCGACAGCTCCCACACGGAAACTTACAATTCAACAACTTGAGTGCTACGAACTAGGAAGCTCAAACAACTACAATCGCATAGCTATGCCAATCCACTCATCTCTAGCTCGACTCAAATCGCTAGAATGGGCAAGACAACTTGCAAACAACCGGGCCCAGAGGGCTCCATCCACTAAACTTACCTCCATGCAAACAACGGAACAAAGCTCGCCTCAAATATGAAACACATCTCACAAGTCCAAACGATAACACATACAGCTTAACCCTCAAGCTTAGGCTTAATGCACCTTCCCCACGAAACTTCATAACGGAACTCCACTACCGGTCAACACCAACTACCAAGAACAAGAATACCAACAATGGCTGGCAGAGTGCAAGCTACACTAGCCAGCAAGGATCCCTCAATAAGTCCAGACCCTAATCCAGCCACAAAGGTGCAACCTTATCCATAACTGAAACAAAGGGGCCTTCAACTACAAAGGTGCAACATGACTTCCAAGCCAACACTCAAAACCTTAACCAACTAGGCCAAACACTCATAGGAGGCGAACAACCCTTATCGCAACTTCGAGAACACCACTCACGAGTCCGCTTAACTAGACAAACAAGCGCTTCCAAGCAGTCAACAAACTTTTCCTCCTACTAGCACCACTACCACCAATTCCAAGACCAAGGAATAACCTAACAACTCCCAAGGAGAAACAGTCCTTACAAGCGGACATCGAAGGACAGAGAGCTTCACAACCGCTCATTGCCTTGCTCACTAGGCACAACATCCAACTCTCCCAGAGGCAACAACAAGGGGTCCACCACAGATCTGGACCGCCAACCACTGCAAGAGAAGACTCACCCCCAAACAACAAATAAGGGCACTCTTAAACTCGGGAACAGGAGAGACATCCTACTGAGGGCAAACCACTTACCCACGAACAAGGCTAACTCCTTGGCAACTCGAAAACCACACCTTGGCCAACATCAAGCACCAACTTGCCACCACACCGGAACCAAATCCGGACTCTACTCCAAACAAACTCGGCTCGCTAGCCTACCAAAATCGCCAAAGAACTCACCCGAGGCTACAAACTACCCGACTGGGCTTGCCAACTAAACTCACTACCTGGTCCGACCGAGCTCTCGTGAGGCTCTCCACAACTAGGGTTCTTCGGCAACCCTCGACACACTGCTGCCGTCTAACGGTCTAACAACCAACTACCCGAACAAACAACTCCTTTTTCCAAAGATCACAACCACGCCGGCCCGCTCCAAACCTCGAAACCAAAAAGACCGTAAACGCCAGAATCGTGTCATCCTCCTACTCAAGCATCGGCCACAATGTAGCTTCCACCTAGGGTAAGGATTCCGAGCAACACCCTTAGCAACTACGGTGCCAGAACTACGCGGCTTCACTACATCCACCATTTGTTCAAAGACCATCCCAACACCACCCATGAACACAAGAGGTTCCACCAACCAAGCTTAGGTTCAACTTAACAAACTTGCCTAGGCAACAACCCAACTACGAGCACGGTATCCTTACAACCTCAACTAAGCCTTACAACATCCACCTGGAGTCCAACTTCTCCCAGAACCGAGCACCGCTTCTCCAATGCAATCCCTACATGGTTCGGGAACTCTCGCCACCGTAACGAACTACACGAACACACTTGTGTGCACAACTCTCAACCTTCCTTCAGAGATCCAAGACTAATGTGTGCTTTCCAAAAGGCAACACTAACTTCCGCAGAGATACAATCAACCAAAGGAACACCAAAAGTTCCATCTCCACACGATACTCAAGCGTTGGCAACCTTGCTCTGCTAAAACATAACGATGCCAAACCGAACTTACTTTATACCAAGACTCTACCAAGTGCGCTTACACATAAGGCATCCAAAACCTCTCGCAAGGCATCAGCTCATCTCGCCTCAAAAGCATCCAACTCGCCTCATAGGCATCCAGCTCATCTGATAAGCATCCAACTCATGGTCCCTCACTGGACCGAACTCGCATCTACAATGCTCAACTCTCCTCAGATTTAGGCACTCGAAGGTCGTTGACCGCACTACCAACCCCAAGGAAAATCTCTTGGCCTTAACACTAGCGCGAGACTCACACGCACCAATATTTACCAACCCAAGCAACTCACGACTTACTCAACCTCCGTAAACATCGGGAAGAGGCTCCGCTCCTCTCGAGCATCCTTTCGCTTGTAGTCCATTGACTACCACCGAACTAGCCCTCCGCACGACCTAAACGGGTGCAATCGCCATAAACAGATCCAAGGCTAAAGGAGTACGCTGAACTCCGAACGGCATAGAACCATCCGCTATGCCCAAGCCAAACTCAAGCTCGAACTGGACTTAGTGCCAAAGTGGCACACCAACCAATGCACCTCAAGTGCTACTACTACCAAATCCGCATCTCGAGGAAGTCTGGTCGCTAAACAACAAAGAGCTCGCAAGGGGGCAAAGATGACCCTTCATCCGCCCTCCACCACTAACACACACAACTTGCCAAACAATCGGGCCATTGGTGGAGACTCGCTAGTCCACCTCTCACAAGGGACTTCCACCACCATCCGATGAACCAAATAAAGACAGAACGGCACACCTCGGCCTCGAGCAGCAGGCATCCCACACACGGATGCTAAACTCAAAACCGGCCAACTACTTTACTACTAGCGGTAGGACTTACTAAAACATCGAGCTCTACAGCATCCATTTGCCAACCTCGGGCGCTCCATCAACGCCAACAAACTCATCCGAATAGACCTGCTGATCATGCCCTCCGGGAACCTCCGGCTACAAGAGCTACTGGGGAAAATGTGAAACAAACTCACACCGGGCTAATCTGTGCCCGAACTCCTCACTACGCGCTACAAATCGCGCTGGGTCTCCGCTCTCGATAGCTAAAGACTCGCCATCAAATCTCTCATGGGTGGAGCACACTCGCTCAAGGAGTCTCACTGAGGCGCCGCTAGCCTCTACCCCCTCCTCTAGGCAACTCAATCGCCGGGGCCAACCGCATGCGGGCCTAACAACCGGGCGCGGCCTCAACATCAACATGATCTCGCCCAACTCCTCGGCCGGACATGCCAAGCGCCCGCTCCTCAAGGTGCGATCAACATACCGGCAACCGCACGAAGCACCACCACCCTCTCACTAGGGGAAAAAGAATTCAGGCCACAAATGGCCAACGGAGTCTAAGCTCGCCTCCCTTTGGAACGATGTTCCAGGCATCCGAATCTATCTCGATACCTCAACAAGCCGCCAAACAAATCGCTCGATCTGCGGGAAAGTTGGCATGATGGCTCACTAAGCCCAAACCAACAACGAGTCGAACACCGCTTCGTCTCCGCTCCACAACACTACACAAGGCATACACTAGATGAAAGGTATTGTAAATTCTTAACCCTTTTCTAAAAAGCAGAAAACTTAGGCGCACTGATGACCGCTTGAGTGCGGTGATCATGGGAAAGACGACCTACAACAAAAAGGTCGGTCTACAAAGTCTATGACTCGAGCTCGATACCAATCAGTAAAGACCCGACCCAAAAAGGGGTTCTAAGTGGCCTTTACCCCAATGCATGTATTGAAAATAGAAGACATTATGAAAAACACATTTTGATTCCAAGTAAAAACAGAAAACATTCAACAACCAAAAGAAACATTTCTAAAAGCATACTCGATCGAGAGATTATTTAAAACATTAAAACATTCCACAAGTACAATTATGCTGGAATCCATAAAACGTAAGAAAACATCCGGGGCTCTGTGTGCGCCTACATGCATTCATGGGAAACAACAAAAGTCAAGAGTCATAATAAATAAAATGAAATAATCAGAGATGATGCAGGATTCCATGATCACAGCCTCCTCCTTCACTCATCCCGCTCGCGCCGCCATGGTTACCGAAAGATAAGTAAGGGTGAGTAACGAATTACTCAAGAAGAATCCCCAACCGGGGTACAATACGATATACATGATCATCTAGAGGATTGTATGCAAGCTATGAGTACAAACACGTAAGCAGAGCAAATAGCTTAAGTCCACACTTGGACCTCGGATGCCATCTCGTGGTCTTAGTCAGGAAAAATGCCACAACACACTATACGCGCTTATACGAACGACGAGTCCCGGCCTCACCGCTTCATCGCCGACACGATAGGTGCACTAGCTCAAGATCCCGAGGAGCTCTCGATCGGCGCTGTAATGAGCGTAAGCGCGCACCGCATGCCACCGCAAACTCGGGGTGCCGGGTCTAGTGGCAAGCCGCCCGTGTTCGACCACCATGCCTAACTAAATCTCGGATCGGTGTCACCGACATAGGGTGTGAGACTCGACACGTGAACTATGTCACTGCACTCACCGCACTTTGAGGCTAAGGAACCGGTCGTGGTAGGCTTACACCAGAAGCGGTCCTTGCCCTAACAGTGGCAATCAAGGGCTACGGCCGAACACGCCGAGGACGTGTCGATCGCCGGACGAGGCAATGCCAAGTCATCATCCCGACCGCTGGGGCATTTAACGATCGCCACCCTCACCCAAGATTGCGGGGCCTACCGGTTGGGATAGCTAATCCCTCACGGGGTCCAAGGGACGAGAATCTGTCTCGAACGTCCTTGCCATAGATGCAAGATACTTTATGCATCGGGCCGGATGATTCTATCTACCTCAATTCTAAACCTTAACAATAATAACGATTCAATCAATGCGGTCCAATACGTGCTCATCGGATACAAAGAACCTAGCATGATACTACGAAGCAAGAACAGATATCGAACATGCTAGAATAGAACAACCTAGCATGGGCTAACATGAGAAACAATACAAGAGTTCATGCCATCAGAATTTGAACAGAGCACCTAGGCTAAACATGCTAGTAAACACATACACAGCATACAAAACAACAATCACAAATATACCGCAGGTCCACACAACCCTGTGAAGAAATCCTTACCTTGGTGGAAGACTTTTACACACAAATCCTAAGTCATGAACAATCCCGAGCTAGCGAGCGGGAACCTAGCAAACCAACAATAATCGCATCTAAAATATCTAAACAACAATAGAACAGCAAGCTCGGCTCGGGGAACTCACGCGCGCGACGACACGAGCTTGGGGTCGCCGCAAGCCGGCTCGGCAAGGCCGGGCGCCGCACGGCAGGACACGCGCTGGTTGTGCTTGCGCTACCGGCACGCGACGGACACTACCTGGCTGCGCGCTACCGGCACGGCAAGCGTGGACACGCTACCGTGCGCGCTACCGCACGGCAGCAGGTGGACACACGCGCTACGGCGAGCGCTCGACGGCGGCGCGCGCGGCGGCGCTCGGCGCGGGGCGCGCGGCGAGCAACTCGCAGCAGGACGCGCGCGCGCGGCGAACGTCGAGCGGGCGCGCGCGCGGCGAGCAGCTCAGCAAGCGGACACGGCGAGGGCGGCGAGCGATCGGCGGACGGCGCTTTGGCGCGCGAGACCTCTCTCGGCGCGGCGAGCGACGGGCGATTCTTCGCCGGGCGAACGGCGAGGCCGCCTGGAAGCAGTCCGGGCGCGGCGGGGTAGGGCTCGACCGATCCGGGCGCGGCGACAGAGCCGCTCGACCGATCCGGGCGCGGCGATGGTCGGCGCTCGACCGATCCGGGCGTGCGATGTGGTCGCTCGACCGATCCGACGGCGAGCCGGGCCGGGATGATGGTCGCTCCTCTACCGGGCCGCACAACACACACACACACACAACCCCTTTTTCTTACATTCGCCAACAAACACCCAAATGAGAAGATGAAGAAGACGAAGACTTACCCGGAATGATGATGATCGAACCCAAGGAGATGCAAGGATGAAGAACTCGGCAAGGCTATGGAGATGGAGAGCTTGGGCGGCCAAGAGGTGTTTTGGAGAATAAGATGGAATAACCTAATTCTATTTCATTTAACCAAATGCACCAAAACTCCAAAATCCAAGGTTAACTAAGATGTGATGCAGAAAGAGCAACAAGAGCTCTCAATAGCTCAACTGGCCACACCACCCACCTGACTTCTCAGACCACCTGGGTTCAAAACCCACCAAACACACTTTAACACACAATTTTCCTTTTGCATCTCCCCATGCCCAAACACATCCACAAAGCCTCAAAAACTTACATAAATCCATCCAATAATTTTAGCAACTGGAAAAAGACATAAACGGCCCCGATGGCCCGACCAAATTACTAAAATACCCTAGGGCATACGGAAGATCGGGACGAAAACACGGGCGCACGGTAGAAAGGTATGCCATTGTTAGCTGGTTAATTCACTTGACCCTTGTTCGTATGTAGTTAAGAGTAAATGAAAGGAAAAGGGATTTCAAGTTTGGTGTTTCATTCGTGCAGGAGAAACAGATCGCAAAATTCCCCTTACCCAAATCGCAAATCGTCCTTCTCTCTACCCATCGACCAAGCTGTCCCGGAAAGCTCCATCGTCGATCCCTTCATCCCCCTTACCGACCCACATTCCCTCTCAAACCAAGCCCCAACTGCATGCCCTCCAGCCGATCGCCCACAGCTGCATCGCACGCAACCCAAACGCACGCTGCTTGTTACCACACAGCCCCTACGATCGCATCCTCCATCGCAACCCAGCCTGGCCACATTGCTGCCCGCATCGCCCTGATCGTAAGCAACACGCAAGCGAGCAGCCCACAGCCGAGAGCCGCATGGATCCGCACGCATGCCTTCACCGCGACACAGCCGCTCAGACCCTCGCACTCTCGCACCCGCGATCTGTTCCACCTTCGCCGATCTGTTTGCACTCGCCTCGCCCAACTGCATGTTGCTTCGCCGCGGCGACACGCCCAACAACCTCTCGCGTTCGTTTCACCAGCACATAGCTGCAGCCCCGCACGCCCTTGCTGCCGAGGTGAGTCCCTGTCGCTGTATGTTTGGCCTTGTTACTACCCCTTTACCGAGTGTTGATGTGGTGTGTGTTTGTTTGTTGTTGCCTAGCCAAGAATTACCTTGCAAAGGAGTGGTTTTGCTTAGCCTTGCCTAGAGCCCCTGTTTGGCCGAGAGGTTGTCCCAAGCACTCGTTCAGGATTCCGTAAATTTTATCCTTTGCTCAGTTTAGCTACTTAGTTTATTTAGTAGTTCGGTTGGTGATAGTGCGTTCGGTTATGTGATAGGTTACGTGTAGCTAGGCTTGGTATTCTCCAGCTCAAGGAGCATCTTGTTTGTGATTATCTACTTATTTTTAGGTAAGGATTTCTTACCGAGGGTTGTGTAGACCCTGCGTTCATCTTGACTGCTGTTTATTATATATATGACTATTATGAGCATGTTAATGGATAGGTTGCTTGTTTGTGATTGAGCATGTATGAATACTTTCATGTCCTGTTCTGCTAGCATGTGTTATATTCCCGTGACATGTTAGTACGATGCTAGGTTGTTCTCTAGCATGCATTCTTTAGTATCTGTTGAGCATGTTTGGCCTGATAAAGAATGGGGCGGGACTCTAAGATAGACTTGTTAGGGTTGTCTTCATCCAGAGGCAGAGTGGACATAACGTAATTTGTCCCCGCGGGCTGGGTCGCAAGTTGCATGACTGTAAAGAACCGACCCAAAAAGGGCTCTAAATAGGCCTTTACCCCAATGCATGCATTCAAAGGAAAGGACAATATGCAAATAAATTTTCGGATTCCCAATTAAACCAAAACAATCAAGGTTCAATCAGAAATCAATATAGTTTGCTGAAACCTGTCCCTGTCTCCAAGCACCTGTTTCAAGGCAAATACATTTCCAAAATGTGCACTCTGATCAGAGATTTATTAAAACATTTGAAACATCCTCAAATTCAATAAAGCGGGAATCCACAAAAACATTCAGAAAACATCCTAGGGCTCCTTGCCCGGCTACATGCATTCAGGGGAAAATAAAAGACAAGAGTCATAGAAATAAAAAGTCAGAGACGACAGCAGGTTCCCATGATCACAGCTCCTCTTTTAGCCATCCTGTCTCGCACCTTGGTTACCTGTGGAAAACCACAAAATATGGATGAGTAACGAATTACTCAGTAAGAATCCCTAACGGGGGTACAATACGATATACATGGTCATCTAGAAGAATGTATGCAAGCTATGAAAATAAACACAGAATAGAGCACATAGCTTAAATCCACAATAATCTTCGGATGCCAACTCAGGGTCTTAGTCCGGAAAATCCACACCACACAATACGCCCTATACGAGAAACAAGTCTCGGCCTCAGCCTGTCTACTGTCGATACGAAAGGTGCACTGGCTCACAATCCCGAGGAGCTCTCCAGTCGGCGCTGTAATGAGCGTATGCGCGCCACATCGCATGCTACCGCAACTCTGGGGGTTGCGGGTCTAGTGGCAAGTCGCCCGTGTCCGGGCCACCATGCCTAACTAAATCTCTGGATCGGTGTCACTGACATAGGGGTGTGAGACCTGGACATGTGAACTATGTCAGCCTGAACCACCGCACCTGAGGCTAAGGAATCGGTCGTGGTTAGCCTTGAGTCTTTGGGGTTTTGGTGCATTTGACTAAATGGAGGGAATCAGGGTTGTTTGTGCTTCTTCTCCAAAATCCTCCCTAGCCGCCCAAGCTCTCTCTCCCAAGCTTCAAGCCGAGCTCCTTCTCCCCTAGCAGCCCCGTTGTTCGATCGTCATCCCGGGTAAGAGTCTTCGTGTAAGAACCGACCCAAAACACGGTCCTAAACCTAGGTTCTCACTCAGCATGCAAGTTAAATACTTCATCAAGCGGTTTAGTGCTCATACTTAAAACCTTTCAAAACATTTAAAAGCGGGGACACTTAAAACATAAACAACAACCTTCATTTAAGCAAAGCCAACAAAGTAAAACAAGCCAGGCCAGTGTTTATAAAATCATACAATACAATTTAAACAACTTTTAAAAACGTCCCCCTAGGACTCCTGTCCGTCTACATGCTGAACAAATTATGCAAACAATAAAAGACAGAGTGCCGGCGGCTCTCATGATCAATCAGCTCCCTCCGCTAGCCGTCTAGGTGCTGTCCCAAGTTACCTGGTGGAAAACCACAGAAATAAGGGTGAGTATAAACATACTCAGTAAGAATCCCAAACCGGGCTACAATACGATACATCAATCATCTGGCACCCTAGTATACATGCAAACAGTTACCAACACAGATCAAAGCTCAACGAGCTTACAAGGCAGAATCTGGAATCCTCGGAAGTCTCCTACTTCTGGCCTAATGATTGGCTCTCATAACCAATCTGGGACATCTCCGAGGGTCTTTCTCCTCGGCCAATTGATCACTCAAAACCGATCCCAAAGATGTCCGACACCCTCGAGGTCTTTCTCCTCGACCATATGATCACTCAAAAGCCAATCCCAATGGGTGTCCTCAAGGCCTCTTACCCTCGCTAACAACAACTGGACTATCGGGAGAGTACCCAAGTCCGGCTCTAAACCGGAAAGAACGGGTGTACTCACGAACATTAGCCGGGGAGCTCTCTGTAACGACCTGTGTTTTCATCCCGCCTTCCGTACGCCCTAGGGGTATTTTGGTAATTTGGTCGGGCCGTCAGTGGCCGTTTATGTCTTTTTCGATTGCTAAAATTATTGGATGGATTTATGAAGGTTTTGAGGCTTTGTGGTTTGGTTTGAGCATGGGTAGATGCAAAAGTAAAAATAAAGGAATTTGTGTTGTACTGGGATTCGAACCGGGTCTCTGGAAAAGCTGTGAGCATGCGTGCGGTTGAGCTATGGAGAGCTCTTGTTACTCTTTCCGCGTCATATCTTAGTTACCCTTGGATCTTTGGAGTTTTGTGCATTTGGTTAAATGAAAAGAAATTAGGTTTTGTGTTTTCTTTTCCCAAAACTCCATGGCCGCCCAACCTCTTCTCTCCCAAGCCCCTTGCCGTGATTTTCTTCCCTTGCAGCCCGAGCGCTGCTCCGGCCAGCCTAAGCGACCAGCGAGAGCAGCCCGGCCGAGCAGCGGCCAACCAGATGGCACCAAGAAATTTCAGCGCCAAAAAGAAGAAGTCGCCAGACGCCGCCAGCGCCAAGCAGACGCAGCCCAGCGCCGTGCCAGCCGCCGCAGCCGCCAGCAGAGGCGCGCGAAGATCTGGGCCGCGCGTCCGTCGCGCCGCAGTTAGCCGCGCATCGCACCGCTCGCCCGCGCGCCAGCGCCGCGCCGCCATATCGCTACTGAGCTCAGATCCGCGTCGCAGCCCGAAGCGCATGTCGTCGCGCTCGCGCTACGCGCGCCCCTCTGCGTTCGCGCTGTGTTGCTCGCGTGCGCGTGCCGTCAGCTGGCGCGCGCGCCCAGCGCCTGTCGCGCGCGCGCGGCAGCAGCGCCAGTGCGCGCCATTTGCCGCCCATCTCGCCCAAGAAGCAGCCCCGCCTCGCCGCCGCCGCCCGTCCCGCGTGTCACCGTGATCGCGTGAGTTGCCCTCCGAGCCGAGCCCTATTTATTTTATTATATTTAAGCCTTTTGAGTGTGATTATCATTGTTTTTGTTAGGTTCTCGTGTAGCTAGCTCGGGTTCGATCGCAGCTTAGGTTTTGTGTGTAGTTGCCCCACTGTAAGTATTTCTTACCTGAGTTGTGTGGACCTCGCGATGTTCTATGTGATTGTTGTTTGTATGTTTGTTTGTGATTATCGCATGTATAGTTTAGGTGCTCGCTCAATTCTCGACTAGCATGACTTCGTATGTTGTTCTCTCATGTTAGTCCATGCTAGGTTGTTCCGTTCGCATGCTCATATCTCTTCTTGCTTCATAGTACCATGCTAGGTTCGTTGTATCTCATGAGCACGTTTTGGATTGTATTGGATTGTATGTTATTGATATGATAGGTTAGAGTGTAGTAGTACGTAGCATCATCCGGCCCGATGCATAAAGTATCTTGCATCCACGGCAGGGGGCGTCGAGACGCTTCTCCGTCCCTCGACCCCGTTAGGGTTTAGCTAACCCGACCAGTAGGCCCCCGCAATCTTGGGTGAGGGTGGCAGATCGTTAAATGCCCCAACGGTCGGGACGATGACTTGGCATTGCCTCGCCCCGGCGATCGGCACGTCCTCGGCGTGTTCGGCCGTAGCCCTTGATTGCCACTGTTAGGGCAAGGACCGCCTCTGGTGTAAGCCTACCACGACCGGTTCCTTAGCCTCAGTGCGGTGGTTCAGCCGACATAGTTCACGTGTCCAGTCTCACACCCCTATGTCGGTGACACCGATCCGCAGATTTAGTTAGGCGTGGTGGATTGGACATGGGCGACTTGCCACTAGACCGGCACACCCCATAGTTGCGAGAGCACGCGGTGCATGCTTACGCTCATTTACGCCACAGGAGAGCTCCTCGGGATCTTGAGCTAGTGCATCTTTCGACGACGACAGAGATGAAGCCGAGGCCGAGACTTGTTTCTCGTATAGGGCGATTGTGTGGTGTGATTTATTTCCGGACTAAGACCCCGAGTTGGCATCCGAGGTCCAAGTGTGGACTTAAGCTATGTGCTCTATTCTCGTGTTTATATTCATAGCTTGCATACACTCATCTAGATGACCATGTGCATCGTATTGTACCCGGTTGGGGATTCTTACCGAGTAATTCGTTACTCACCCTTACTTATCTTTCGAGGTAACCATGGCGCGAGGCGGGATGGTGAAGGAGGAGCTATGATCATGGGAACTTGTCGTCGTCTCTCGACTTTTTATTTTTATGACTCTTGTCTTTCATTTTCCCCGAATGCATGTACGCGGACACTGAGCCCTAGGATGTTTTCTGAATGTTTTTGTGGATTCCCGCTTTATTGAATTTGAGGATGTTTCAAATGTTTTAATAAATCTCGATCGTGAGTGTACGTTTTGGAAATGTATTTGCCTTGAAAACAGTGCTTGGAGACAGGATAGGTTTCAAACAAACTATATTGATTTTGATTGAACCTTGATTGTTTTGTTTTAATTGGGAATCTGAAAACTTATTTGCATATTGTCCTTTCCTTTGAATGCATGCATTGGGGTAAAGGCCTATTTAGAGCCCTTTTGGGTCGGGTCTTTCTGATTGGTATCAAAGCTCGAGTCATAGATTCGTAGATCGACCTTTTTTGTAGGTCGTCTTTCCCATGATCACCAAACTCTGACTACCATCAGTACGCCTAAGTTTTCTGTTTTAGAAAAGGGTTAAGAATTTACAATACCTTTCATCTAGTGTATGCCCTGTTTTGTGTTGTGGAGCTGAGACGAAAGCGTGTTCGACTCGTCGTTGGTTTGGGTTTAGAGCGCCATCATGCCAACTTTCCGCAGTTGTAAGGAGTATGATTGCGACTTGTCGTGGTATCCAGATAGATTCGAGATACCATCTGGGATATCGTCCCGAGGGAAGTAGAGATTAGACTCCGTGAGGCCCTTGTGGTGTGGCCCGGTGTTAGTTTTCCCCTAGTGAGAGGGTGGAGGTGTTTTGCCTTGGAGTACCACTCCAAGAGAGGAGTTAGCTCGGCTTTACTTATGATGATGCTTGTGGAGCAAGTCCTAGTGTGGACTAGCCCCGGTAGTTCGGTGTGTAACTTGAACCTTAGCAGCATTGTTTGATTGCCCAGAGAGTAGCTGCAGAGTTAGTGGCCTTCGTGGAGGAGGTAGAGACATCTTTGTTCTCTTATAAGTGTTGTTGTTTGCGGCGAAGAAGTCGGAACCCTATAGTTAAGGGTGCAATGAGCAAAGTGTTCCCATCGGACTTGATCCGTTGGTAGTTCCTCGATTGTTTAGTAGAGTTGAGCACTCTTCTTTTGGAGAGCCCTAGAGTAGGGCTAGTCTTTGCATGTTGAGAGAGCCGGCTAGAGTTTTGTTGAGCATCATGTAGAGATTCAAGAGTGGGCCGTGAGTCTTCGGTTTGATGAAATGCCTTAGGCATGGTTGTTTGAGTTGAGCTCTTGTATGCCTCGCCATAGTTTTTGTCACTTGAGGTTGTGACCTTGCTGGCCCCATTTGTAGTAAGGTGTGGATTTGGTTTAGTGGCACTTGAGGTGCAATGGTTGGTGTGTCGCTTTGGCTCTACGTGCAGTTCAGCTTGAGTTTGGCATGGGTATAGCAGATGGTTCTATGACCGTTCGGAGTTCAGCGCACTCCTTTAGCCTTTGGATCCGTTTGTGGCAGTTGCACCTGTTTAGGTCGTGCAAGAGGGCTAGTTTTGTGGTAGTCGAAGGACTACAAGTGAAAGGACGTTCGAGAAGAGCCGAGCCTCTTCCCGGTGTTCTCGGGGTTGAGTAAGTCAGTAGGTTGACGGTTGGTAAGTGCTAGTGCGTGTGAGTCTCACGCTAGGGCTGAGGCCAAGAGATCTTTGTGGTTGGTAGTGCGGTCCACTACCTTCGAGTGCCTAAACCTGAGTTGAGTGAGCATTGTAGATGCGAGTTCGGTCCAGAGGGGAACCATGAGTTGGATGCCCGTGAGATGAGTTGGATGCTCATGAGATGAGTTGGATGCCCGTGAGATGAGTTGGATGCTCTCGAGATGAGTTGGATGCTTATGAGATGAGTTGGATGCCTATGAGATGAGTAGGACGCCTTATGTGTAAGCGCACTTGGTTGAGTCTTGGTTTAAAGTAAGTTCGGTTTGGCATCGTTATGTTTTAGCAGAGCAAGGTTGCCACCGCTGCCGGGTATCGTGTGGAGATGGAACTTTTGGTGTTCCTTTGGTTGATTGTCTCTCTCGCGGAAGTTAGTGTTGCCTTTTGGAAAGCACTGTTAGTCTTGGATCTCGAAGGAAGGTTGAGAGTTGTGCACACAAGTGTGTTTCGTGTAGTTCGCTCGTGGCGAGAGTTCCGAGAACCATGTAGGGTTTGCATTGGAGAACGGTGCTCGGTTCTCGGAGAAGTTGGACTCTGTGGATGTTGTAAGGCTTTAGTTGAGGTTGTAAGGATACCGTGCTCGTAGTTGGGTTGTTGCCTAGGCAAGTTTGTTAAGTTGAACCTAAGCTTGGTTGGTGGAACCTCTTGTGTTCATGGTTGGTGTTGGATGGTCCGAACGAATGGTGGATGTAGTGAAGCCGCGTAGTTCCCGATCGTAGTTGCTAAGGGTGTTGCTCGGAATCCTTACCCTAGGTGGAAGCTACATTGTGGCCGATGCTTTGAGTAGGAGGATGACACATTCAAGCGTTTCGGTCTTTTTGGTTTCGAGGTTCTGAGCAGCCAAAGCATGATTGTGATGATGGAAAAAAAAAAAAAAAAAAAAAAAAAAAGGAGTTGTTGTTCGAGCAGATTGGTCGTTAGACGTTTGACGACAAGTGTGTGTCCGTGGTTGCCGAAGAACCCTAGTTGTGGAGAGCCTCACCGAGAGCTCAGTCAAGCCCGAGTAGTGAGTTTCGGTTGGCAAGCGAGTCGAGTAGGTTGTAGACCTCGGGTGAGTTCTTTGGCGATTTGGTAGGCTAGCAAGTCGGAGTTTGTTTGGAGTAGAGTCCGGATTGGTTCCGGGTGGTGGCAAGTTGGTGCTTGGTGTTGTAAAGACCCGACCCAAAAAGGGGTTCTAAATGGCCTTTACCCCAATGCATGTATTGAAAATAGAAGACATTATGAAAAACACATTTTGATTCCAAGTAAAAAGCAGAAAACATTCAACAACCAAAAGAAACATTTCTAAAAGCATACTCGATCGAGATTATTTAAAACATTAAAACATTCCACAAGTACAAATATGCTGGAATCCATAAAACGTAAGAAAGCATCCCGGGGCTCTGTGTCGCCTACATGCATTCAGGGAAACAACAAAAGTCAAGAGTCATAATAAATAAAATGAAATAATCAGAGATGACAAAGCAGGATTCCATGATCACAGCTCCTCCTTCATCATCCCGCTCGCGCCATGGTTACTCGAAAGATAAGTAAGGGTGAGTAACGAATTACTCAAGAAGAATCCCCAACGGGGTACAACACGATATACATGATCATCTAGAGGATTGTATGCAAGCTATGAGTACAAACACGTAAGCAGAGCACATAGCTTAAGTCCACACTTGGACCTCGGATGCCATCTCGTGGTCTTAGTCCGGAAAATACCACAACACACTAAACGCACTATACGGGGAACGGGCCCGGCCTCACCGCCTATCGACGATATTTAAAGGTGCATCGCTCAAGATCCCGAGGAGCTCTCCGGTGGGCGCTGTAATGAGCGTAAGGATGCACCGCGTGCTTCTACGCACTATGGGGTGCCGGTCCAGTGGCAAGCCGCCCATATCCGGATACCACGCCTAACTAAATCTCCGGATCGGTGTCACCGACATAGGGTGTGAGACACGGACACGTGAACTATGTCACTGTACCACCGCACCGAGGCTAAGGAACGGTCATGGTAGGCTTACACCAGAAGCCGCCCTTACCTTATCGTGGCAATCAAGGGCATCGCCGAACACGCCGAGGACGTGTCGGCCGCCGGGGACTAGGCATTGCCAAGTCATCATCCCGACCATTGGGGCATCGCTTAGACTACCACCCTCACCCAAGATTGCGGGGCCTACCGGTTGGGATAGCTAATCCCTCACGGGGTCCAAGGACGGAGAATCGTCTCAATCGTCCTTGCCATAGATGCAAGATACTTTATGCATCGGGCGGATGATGCTATCTACCGAATTCTAAACCTTAACAATAATAACGATTCAATCAATGCATCCAATACGTGCTCATCGGATACAAAGAACCTAGCATGATACTACGAAGCAAGAACAGAGATATCGAACATGCTAGAACAGAACAACCTAGCATGGGCTAACATGAGAAACAATACAAGAGATCATGCGATCAGAATTCAAACAGAGCACCTAGAGATAAACATGCTAGTAATCATACACAGCATACAAAACAACAATCACAAATATACCAAGCAGGTCCACACAACCCCTGTAAGAAATCCTTACCTTGGTGGAAGACTTTTACACACAAATCCTAAGCTGCGGAACAATCCCGAGCTAGCGGCGGGAACCTAGCAAACCAACAATAATCGGTATCTAAAATATCTAAACAACAATAGAAATGCAAGCTCGGCTCAAGGGGAACTCACGCGGCGCGACGACACGAGCTTGGGGCCGCAAGTCGCTCGGCAAGGGCGTGGCGCCGGCTGCGCTACCGGGCACGGCAGGACACGCTACCGTTTGGCGCTACCGACGGGGACGGACACGCGGGCTGGCTGCGCGCTACTGGCACGGCGGCAAGGACACGCTACCGGTTGCGCTACCGACACGGACGGACACGCGGCTGGCGCGCGCTACTGCACGGCAGCAGTGGACACGCGCGCGACGGGCGAGCGGCTCGACGGCGCGCGGCGCCGGGCGTTCGGGCGAAAGGCGCGCGCTGGCGCGGGCGTCGGGCGAAGGCGCGACGGCGAACGTCTCGAGCGAGCGGCGCGCGCGGCGAGCGGCTCGGCAAGCGGACACGGCGAGGGTGTGCGAGCGATCGGCCGGACGTCTTGGCGCTGGCGCGAGGACTCTGGCGGCGCGGCGAGCGATCGGGCGATCTCTTCTTTGGGCGAACGGGCGAGGCCGCCGCAGAATGTGTCCGGGCGCGCGGCGGGCTCGCTCGACCGATCCGGGCGCGCGGCGGTGGCTGGCTCGACCGACCGGGCGCGGCGACAGTGGCCGAGGATGATGGTCGCTCCTCTACCGGGCCGCACAACACACACACACACACAACCCCTTTTTCTTACATTCGGCCAACAAACACCCAAATGAGAAGATGAAGAAGACGAAGACTTACCCGGAATGATGATGATCGAACCCAAGGAGATGCAAGGATGAAGAACTCGGCAAGGCTATGGAGATGGAGAGCTTGGGCGGCCAAGAGATGTTTTGGAGAAGGAGATGAAATAACCTATTTCTATTTCATTTAACCAAATGCACCAAAACTCCAAAAATCCAAGGTTAACTAAGATGTGATGCAGAAAGAGTAACAAGAGCTCTCAATAGCTCAACTGGCCACACCACCCACCTGACTTCTCAGACCACCTGGGTTCGAAACCCACCAAACACACTTTAACACACAATTTTCCTTTTGCATCTCCCCATGCCCAAACACATCCACAAAGCCTCAAAAACTTACATAAATCCATCCAATAATTTTAGCAACTGGAAAGATATAAACGGTCCCGATGGCCCGACCAAATTACTAAAATACCCCTAGGGCATACCGGAAGACGGGATGAAAACCTGGTCGTTACAATATTCCTCCTTTTTATGACTTTCGCCCTCGAAAGTCCTTAAGACTGAAACAACACAGGATACTGCAATCTCATCCCGTCCTTCCCGCTCACGAGCGGCCTCCTCCGAACTCAGACTCCTTCACTAAACTTTTACCAACGGATCTCACTTCTACGCAACGTCTTCGACTCAAGACCGAGAATACTCATAGGCTTCTCCTCGAAGCTCTAAACCCTCAATCACCGCAAGGACTAAACCATCACGCAGACTATCTCGCGACACAACACCTTGAGGAAAAAAAAGCTCAACGACTTACTAACCAATGCCACGGCACCTGCGTGCCAACTCACTCAAACGCGCTCTACTAACGCCAACCGGGAACTCACAACAATTAGGAACAAAGCCCGAGAAGGGCTTGCTCGCAGAACTCAACCCAAACTTATAACGAGCAACGCCGCCTCCAAGCTACTACTCAACTCTTAAAATCCAACCGGCTACTCAAAGGACTTCCCTTTAAGCCTAAGCCTAACTCATCTTCCAACCGTAAGCTCCACTCCCAAAACCTCACAAGGAAAATCGATAACGACAACCTCAAAGCTTACGGATCCTCGAGCCACACGATTCGCAAGACTACCTCGCAAGCTATCACTCGAGGTGGCCTCCAAGGAGCAACTCAACCACCACAGAGGCTAGAGGGAAAGGAAATCTTCAATCCCCAAAGAACCAACAACTTGCCAGAACAACTCAACTCTTACTGGCTGGCCTCCGCCCTTGCGGGAACAAACAACTCTTGCTTGCTAACAACACAAAGCAGGACCTCTCATTGGGCTGATCACTGCGCTACTCGATCGACTACACAACTCGGGAGCTAAGTCGACTCCCGCCAAACGGAAACGACCTCCCAAAGAAGCAACCTGCATGGGCGCTGAACTCCACACACGCTCACGACTTGCTCAAACCCAAGGCAACAAGAACCAACTCTCTTGGAAGCAACACCCAAGAGAAAACTCAACCAATCGGACCACCAAATCGAAACAAACAAAGACTTGCTCAATCACGAGGGAGGGGTCAACTCCCAAAACTTACTGACTAGGAACAAGACCTTAGGGCAACGCCCTCCGGCTAGAACCGAACTAGCTCTCAGAACAACAAACGAACCAAATCTTGGCCAAACACTCACAAGAGGCCGAACAACCTTTATCGCAAACCTCTAGAACACCATCCAAGAATCCGCTTAATGGACAAACGACTACTTCCAAGCAAAAAACCAACAAACTTTTCCTTCAAGCTAGCGCTTCCACCATTAACTCCAAGACCAAGGGAGTAACCTGAACAACTCCCCGAAGGAAACGGCTCTTACAAGCGGACAACCAACGGACAGAGAACTCCACATACGCCACTGTCTTGCTCCACCAGAGCAACAACATCTAATCTCACGAGGCGCAACAAGGGTCCATTTTGATCGAACCTCCAAATGCCAAACGGGGCAACTCAACATCCTCGGAAACAGAAAACAACCAACATGGTACAAACCACTCGCCCCACGAGCAAAACTAAACTCTAGCAACTTCAATCCACACTTGGTCAACACCAAGCATCAACTTGCCACCACACCGAAACCACTCCGGACTTTACTCCAAATAAACACTAGCTTGCTAGTCTACCAAGACTACTAGCAACTCCACCGAGGCTACAAACTACACGCCTCCAGGCTAGCCAACCTGGAACTCACTAGCTGGGCTCGACCGAGCTCTGGAGAGGCTCTCCACAACCTAGGGCTCTTCGACAACCCTCGACACACATCGCCGCCTAACGGTCTAACAACCAACTACAATTTCCAAAGATCCCAACCATGTGGCCAACTCCAACTCCTTGGGAACCTAGAGGACCCAAACGCTACGAGACGCGTCATCCTCCTACTCAAAGCATCGGCCACAACATAACTTCTACCCAAGGAAGGATCCGAACAACTCTCTTAGCCATGCCGATCGGAAACCACGCGCTTAGCTACCATCGCTCTTGTTCGGTTTCCAACCGAACTCCAACCAACGATCAACAAGAAGATCCGCCAACCAAGCTTAGGCCCAACTTAACAAATCTTGCCTAAGCAACAACTTAATACCACGAGCATCGTATCCTTACAACCTCAACTAAAGCCTTACAACATCCACCGGAGCCCAACTTCTCCAGAACCGAGCACCAGCTTCTCCAATGCAATCCCTACATGGTTCTCGGGAACTCGCCACCACGAACGAACTACACGAACACACTTGTGTGCACAACTCTCAACCTTCCTTCGAGAGATCCAAGACTAATGTGTGCTTTCCAAAAGGCAACACTAACTTCCGGCAGAGATACAATCAACCAAAGGAACACCAAAAGTTCCATCTCCACACGATACTCAAGCGTTGGCAACCTTGCTCGCTAAAACATAACGATGCCAAACCGAACTTACTTTATACCAAGACTCTACCAAGTGCGCCTACACATAAGGCGCCCTACTCACTCATAGGCATCCAACTCATCTCATAAGCATCCAACTCATCTCGAGAGCATCCAACTCATCTCACGGGCATCCAACTCATGGTTCCCCTCGCTGACCGAACTCGCATCTACAATGCTCACTCAACTCGAGTTTAGGCACCCGAAGGTAGTGGACCGCACTACCAACCACAAAGATCTCTTGGCCTTAGCACTAGCGTGAGACTCACACGCACTAACACTTACCACCGCCAACCCGCCGACTTACTCGACCTCCGTAAACATCGGGAAGAGGCTCCGGCTCCTCTCGAGCATCCTTTCGCTTGTAGTCCATTGACTACCACCGAACTAGCCCTCCGCACGACCTAAACGGTTGCAAATCGCCATAAACAGATCCAAGGCTAAAGGAGTACGCTGAACTCCGAACGGCATAGAACCATCCGCTATGCCCAAGCCAAACTCAAGCTCGAACTGCACTTAGTGCCAAAGTGGCACACCAACCAATGCACCTCAAGTGCTATTACTACCAAATCCACATCCGAGGAAGCGGGTCGTTAAACAACAACAACAGCTCGCAAGGGGGCAAAGATGACCCTTCATCCGCCTCAAGCCACTAACACGGCAACTTGCCAAACAATCGGGCGTGGTGGAGACTCGCTAGACCACCTCTCACAAGGGATTTCCACCACCATCCGATGAACCAAACAAAGACAGAACGGCACACCTCGGCCTTTGAGCAACAGGCATCCCACACACGGATGCTAAACTCAAACTCAGCCAACTACTTTACTACTAGCAAAGTAGGACTTACTAAAACATCGAGCTCTCTACAGCATCCATTTGCCAACTCGGGCGTCTCCATCAACGCCAACAAACTCATCCGAATAAACTCACGATCATGCCCTCCGGGAACCTCCAGGACTACAAGAGCTACGGGGAAAAATGTGAAACAAACTCTGTCATTTGGGCTATCGCGTGCCGGACTCCTCACTACGCGCTAAAAGCTGCGCTACCGGGTCTCCGCTCTCCGATAGCTAAAGACCGCCATCAAATCTCTCATGGGTTGGAGCACACTCGCTCAAGGAGTCTCACTGAGGCGCCGCTAGCCTCTACCCCTCCTCTAGGCAACTCAACTCGCGGGGCCAAACCGCATGCGGGCCTAACAACCCCGGACGCGCCTCAACATCAACACGATCGGTCCAACTCCTCGGTCGGACATGCCAAGCGCCCCGCTTCTCTCGGGTGCGATCAACATACTAGCGATCCGCACAAAGCACCTCCACCCTCTCACTAGGGGAAAAAGAAACAATTGGGCCACAAATGGCCAATGGGAGACTAAGCTCGCTTTCCCTGGGACGATGTCCTGTGGGCATCCGAATCTATCTGGATACCTCAACAAGCCGCTAAACAAAGCCGCTGCGATCACTGGGAAAGTTGGCATGATGACTCACTAAGCCCAAACCAACAACGAGAGTCGTAACCCGCTTCGTCTCCGCTCCACAACACTACACAAGGCATACACAAGATGATGAGTGTATTGTAAATTCTTAACCCTTTTTCAACAACAAATAGTAAACCTAGGCGCACTGATGACCGCTTGAGAGTCTTGATGATCATGGAAAAACGACCTACAACAAAAGGTCAGTCTACAGAATCTATGACTCGAGCTCGATACCAATCAGTAAAGACCCGACCCAAAAAGGGGTTCTAAATGGCCTTTACCCCAATGCATGTATTGAAAATAGAAGACATTATGAAAAACACATTTTTGATTCCAAGTAAAAAGCAGAAAACATTCAACAACCAAAAGAAACATTTCTAAAAGCATACTACGATCAGAGATTATTTAAAACATTAAAACATTCCACAAGTACAAATATTTGGAATCCATAAAACGTAAGAAAGCATCCGGGGCTCGTGCCGTCTACATGCATTCGTGGGAAACAACAAAAGTCAAGAGTCATAATAAATAAAATGAAATAATCAGAGATGACAAGCAGGATTCCATGATCACAGCCTCCTCCTTCAGTCATCCCGCCTCGCGCCATGGTTACCGAAGATAAGTAAGGGTGAGTAACGAATTACTCAAGAAGAATCCCCAAAGGGGTACAATACGATATACATGATCATCTAGAGGATTGTATGCAAGCTATGAGTACAAACACGTAAGCAGAGCACATAGCTTAAGTCCACACTTGGACCTCGGATGCCATCTCGTGGTCTTAGTCCGGAAAATACCACAACACACTAAACGCACTATACGGGAACCGGCCCCGGCCTCACCGCCATCGACGATACGAAAGGTGCAATCGCTCAAGATCCCGAGGAGCTCTCGATCGGCGCTTGTAATGAGCGTAAGGATGCACCGCGTGCGCTTCTACAGACTATGGGGGTGCCGGGTCTAGTGGCAAGTCGCCCATATCCGGATACCACGCCTAACTAAATCTCTCCGGATCGGTGTCACCGACATAGGGGTGTGAGACACGGACACGTGAACTATGTCACTGTACACCACCGCACCGAGGCTAAGGAACGGTCATGGTAGGCTTACACCAGAAGCCGCCCTTACCTTATCGTGTGGCAATCAGGGCTACTCGCCGAACACGCCGAGGACGCGTGCGGCCGCCGGGACTAGGCATTGCCAAGTCATCATCCCGACCATTGGGGCATCGCTTAGACTACCACCCTCACCCAAGATTGCGGTGGCCTACCGGTTGGGATAGCTAATCCCTCACGGGGTCCAAGGACGAGAACTGTCTCAATCGTCCTTGCCATAGATGCAAGATACTTTATGCATCGGGCCCGGATGATGCTATCTACCGAATTCTAAACCTTAACAATAATAACGATTCAATCAATGCAGTCCAATACGTGCTCATCGGATACAAAGAACCTAGCATGATACTACGAAGCAAGAACAGATATCGAACATGCTAGAACAGAACAACCTAGCATGGGCTAACATGAGAAACAATACAAGAGATCATGCCAATCAGAATTGTAACAGAGCACCTAGAGATAAACATGCTAGTAATCATACACGTGCATACAAAACAACAATCACAAATATACCGCAGGTCCACACAACCCCTGTGAAGAAATCCTTACCTTGGTCGGAAGACTTTTACACACAAATCCTAAGTCATGGAACAATCCCGAGCTAGCGAGCGTGAACCTAGCAAACCAACAATAATCGTGATCTAAAATATCTAAACAACAATAGAACAAAGCAAGCTCGGCTCGGAACTCACGCGCGCGCGACGACACGAGCTTGGGTCAGCCGCAAGCGCGCTCGGCAAGGTCGGGCGCTGGCTGCGCTAGCTGGCACGGCAGGACACGCTACTGGTTGCGCTACCGACACGGACGGACACGCCACCGGGCCGGGCGCGCTACCGGCACACGCAAGGACACGCTACGCTGGTTGCGCTACCGACACGGACGGACACGCGCCGCGCCGCGCTACCGCACGGCAGCGAGGACACGCGCGCAGACGGGCGAGCGCCGACGGCGCGCGGCGCCGGCGCTCGGGCGGGCGCGCTGGCGCCTGGCGTCGCGGCGAAGGCGCACGGCGAACGCTCGAGCGAAGGCGCGCGCGGCGAGCAGCTCGGCAAGCGGACACGGCGAGGGTGTGCGAGCGATCGCATTGGACGTCTTGGCGTGGCGAGGACCTCTCTGGCGCGGCGAGCGATCGGGCGATCTCGCTGGCGGGCGAACGGCGAGGCCGCCGGAACAGTGTCCGGGCGCGGCGGCAGGTCGGGCTCGACCGATCTGGGCGTCGCGGCAGGGCTGGCTCGACCGATCCGGGCGCGGCTGTGGCCGAGGATGATGGTCGCTCCTCCTCGGTGGTTGCACAACACACACACACACACAACCCCTTTTTCTTACATTCGCCAACAAACACCCAAATGAGAAGATGAAGAAGACGAAGACTTACCCGGAATGATGATGATCGAACCCAAGGAGATGCAAGGATGAAGAACTCGGCAAGGCTATGGAGATGGAGAGCTTGGGCGCCAAGAGATGTTTTGGAGAAGGAGATGAAATAACCTATTTCTATTTCATTTAACCAAATGCACCAAAACTCCAAAAATCCAAGGTTAACTAAGATGTGATGCAGTAAAGAGTAACAAGAGCTCTCAATAGCTCAATCGCCACACCACCCACTTGACTTCTCGGACCACACAGGTTGAAACCCACCAAACACACTTTAACACACAATTTTCCTTTTGCATCTCCCCATGCCCAAACACATCCACAAAGCCTAAAAACTTACATAAATCCATCCAATAATTTTTAGCAACTCGAAAAAGACATAAACGGTCCCGATGGCCCGACCAAATTACTAAAATACCCCTAGGGCATACCGAAGACGGGATGAAAAACCTGGTCGTTACAGGTGTGTTGACCAAGGTGTGGTTTTGAGTTGCTAGAAGTTAGCCTTGCTCGTGGGGCAAGTGGTTTTGCCCCCGCCGATGTCTTTCCCTGTTTCAGAGTTTGAGAGTTGTTTTTTTGGTGTTTGGGGTGAGTCTTCTCTGCTCGTGGTTGGCGGTCCATCTGTGGTGGACCCCTTGTTGTTGCCTCTGGGAGAGTTGGATGTTGTGCTTAGTTGAGCAAGACAGCGAGCGGTTGTGAAGCTCTCTGTCCTTCTGATGTCTGCTTGTAAGGACCTGTTTCTCCTTGGGAGTTGTCAGGTTATTCCTTGGTCTTGGAATTGGTGGTAGTGGTGCTAGTAGGAGGAAAAGTTTGTTGGTCGCTTGGAAGCGCTTGTTTGTCTAGTTAAGCGGACTCGTGAGTGGTGTTCTCGGAAGTTGCGTAAGGGGGTTGTTCGCTTCCTATGAGTGTTTGGCCTAGTTGGTTAAGGTTTTGAGTGTTGGCTTGGGAAGTCGTTGCACCTTTGTAGTTGAAGGCCCCTTTGTTTCAGTTGTGGATGAGGTTGCACCTTTGTGGCTGGATTAGGGTCTGGACTTATTGAGGGATCCTTGCTGGCTAGTGTAGCTTGCACTCTGCCAGCCACTGTTGGTATTCTTGTTCTTGGTAGTTGGTGTTGACGGGTAGTGGAGTTCCGTTTATGAAGTTTCGGTGGGAAGGTGCATTAAGCCTAAGCTTGAGGGTTAAGCTCAGTATGTGTTATCGTTTGGACTTGTGAGATGTGTTTCATATTTGAGGCGAGCTTTGTTCCGTTGTTTGCATGGAGGCAAGTTTAGTGGATGGAGCCCTCTGGGGCCTGGTTGTTTGCAAGTTGTCTTGCCCAGCTAGTGATTTGAGTCGAGCTAGAGATGAGTGGATTGGCATAGCTATGCGCTTGTAGTTGTTTGAGCTTCCTAGTTCGTAGCACTCAAGTTGTTGGATTGTAAGTTTCAGTGTGGGATCTGTCACCTAGTTGAGGTTGTTGTGTGAGTTCGGATTTTTGGAGTATTGACTTCGATGAGCTAGAGCTCGCACCTCTACAGTGTGCAGATGCCATTTCTATGGAGTAGAGGCATGTCGGTTTCAGTTGGAGATGTTGCCATTAGGTGTGGCAACAAAGGTTTGTTCTAGGCAAGGCGTGGGCGAACCGTGGTTCAGAGAGTGTTCTTAGAGGCTTATGAGCCGAGTGCGCGCTCGTAGTGTTTTCACCTTTTTGTCCGATGGTCTTTTGGGAGGAGTGAGCCGGATCCTCCGGAGCTTGTTGCGAGTTGGTGTTTCCGTGATTAGGCAATGGAGACCGTGTGTGGTTTTAGGAGGTTGCCTTGGGTAGATTCTCGGCCGGTTAGTTCTTGTGGTTCCATTGAGGCATTGTATGGTAAGTGTTGCGAGTCTCTAGTCTTTGTGAGAAAAGGTTGGTGGCCGTCGGTGTTGTTTTGGGTCCTGTGTTGCCGCGATTGACCAGAGGTGTTGTGCGGGAGGTTGAGCTCGTTTGTGGTTAGCTCAGAGCGAGCATGAAAGTTTTCGTCGATGTTCGGCGCGCCGAGTTTTAGAGTTTGAGGTTGACAAAGGCGTGCTTTTAAGGTTGTGCCGTTGTGAGTTGTGTTGAGGTTTGGTAAGCGGGAGAAGTGGAGTCTCTGTGTTGGACCATTTGAGATTCTCGAGAGGATTGGCAGAGTTGCATATTGGTTAGCTTTTTCTGTCATTGTCACTGCGTGTGCGAGATTCTCATGTATCGGTGTGAGGCAAAGATGTGTCGGACCCATCGCTCGGTGTGGACTTTGAGCCTTTGCGGTGATTGAGGATTTGAGCTTCGAGAGGAAGCCTGTGAGTATTATGGTCCTTGAGACGAAGACGTTGCATTTTCGTGAGATCCGTTTGGTAAAAGTTCAGTGGAGGAGTTAGAGTTCAGAGGAGGCCGCTTGTGAGCGGGAAGACGGGATGAGATTGCAGTATCTCGTGGTCTTTATTTGATTTTAAGGACTTTCGAGGACGAAAGTCATAAAAAGGAGGGAATATTGTAACGACCTGTGTTTTCATCCCGATCTTCCAGTACGCCCTAGGGGTATTTTGGTAATTTGGTCGGGCCGCCGTGGCCGCGTTTATGTCTTTTTTCAGTTGCTAAAATTATTGGATGGATTTATGAAGGTTTTGAGGCTTTGTGGTTTGGTTTGAGCATGGGTAGATGCAAAAGTAAAAATAAAGGAATTTGTGTTGGTACTGGGATTGAACCCGGTCTCCGGAAAAGCCTGTGAGGATGCGTGCGGTTGAGCTATGGAGAGCTCTTGTTACTCTTTCGCGTCATATCTTAGTTACCCTTGGATCTTTGGAGTTTTGTGCATTTGGTTAAATGAAAAGAAATTAGGTTTTGTGTTTTCTTTCCCAAAACTCCATGGCCGCCCAACCCTCTTCTCTCCCAAGCCCCTTGCCGTGATTTTCTTCCCTTGCGGCCGAAGCGCTGCTCCGCCAGCCAGCGACCAGCCGAGCAGCCGGTCGAGCGGCCAACCATATCGCACCAAAGAAATTTCAGCGCGCCAAAGAAGAAGCCGCCAGCCGCCAGCGCCAGCAGAGACGCAGCCCAGCGCCTGAGCCGTCGCAGGCCGCCAAAGAGAGGCGCCGCGAAGATGATCCGCGCGTCCGTCCGTCGCGTCGCAGTTAGCCGATCGCACCGCTGCGCCGCGCGCCGCCCGCGCCTCGCCATCGCCGGCCGAGCTTCGCGTCGCGCGTCGCGATCCGGAGCGCCCGCTGTCCGTCGCGCCTCGCGCGCGCGCGCCCCTCGCGTCTGCGTGCCGCCCTGGGGCCAAGCGTCCGCACCTAGCGCGCCATCCGCGCGCTGGCGCCGTGTCTGCGTGCGCGCAGCAGGCGCGCTGTGTGCGCCCATTTGCCGCCCATCAGCGCCCATCAGCGCCATCCGCGCCAGAAGAAGAGCCTGCCGTCTTTGCCGCCCGTCGGCGTGTCGTCACCGCATCGCGTGAGTTGCTCCTTTGAGCCGAGCCCTATTTATTTTATTATATTTAAGCCTTTTGAGTGTGATTATCATTGTTTTTGTTAGGTTCTCGGTAGCTAGCTCGGGTTCGATCGCAGCTTAGGTTTTTTGTGTGTAGTTGCCCACTGTAAGGATTTCTTACCGGAGTTGTGTGGACCTGCGATGTTCTATGTGATTGTTGTTTGTATGTTTGTTTGTGATTATCGCATGTATAGTTTAGGTGCTCTGCTCGAATTCTCGACTAGCATGACTTCGTATGTTGTTCTCCTCATGTTAGTCCATGCTAGGTTGTTCCGTTCGGCATGCTCATATCATTCTTGCTTCATAGTACCATGCTAGGTTCGTTGTATCTCATTGAGCACGTTTTGGATTGTATTGGATTGTATGTTATTGATATGATAGGTTAGAGTGTAGGTAGGTAGCATCATCCGGCCACGATGCATAAAGTATCTTGCATCCACGGCGGGGACGTCGAGACAGTTCTCGATCCCCTGGACCCCGTTAGGGTTTAGCTAACCCGACCGGTAGGCCCCCGCAATCTTGGGTGAGGGTGGCGGATCGTTAAATGCCCCAACGGTCGGGATGATGACTTGGCATTGCCTCGTCCCCAAGCAGATCGGCACGTCCTCGGCGTGTTCGGCCGTAGCCCTTGATTGCCACTGTTAGGGCAAGGACCGCCTCTGGTGTAAGCCTACCACGACCGGTTCCTTAGCCTCGGGTGCGGTGGTTCGGCCGACATAGTTCACGTGTCCAGTCTCACACCCTATGTCGTGACACCGATCCGAGATTTAGTTAGGCGCGTGGTGATCGGACATGGGCGACTTGCCACTAGACCCGGCACTTCGCATAGTTCGCGCAGAGAGCACGCGGTGCATGCTTACGCTCATTACAACACGACCGAGAGCTCCTCGGGATCTTGAGCTAGTGCACCTTTCGATCGACAGAGATGAAGCGGTGAGGCCGAGACTTGTTTCTCGTATAGGGCGTATTGTGTGGTGTGATTTATTTCCGGACTAAGACCCTGAGTTGGCATCCGAGGTCCAAGTGTGGACTTAAGCTATGTGCTCTATTCTGTGTTTATATTCATAGCTTGCATACACTCATCTAGATGACCATGTGCATCGTATTGTACCCCGGTTGGGGATTCTTACTTGAGTAATTCGTTACTCACCCTTACTATCTTTCAGGTAACCATGGCGCGAGGCAGGATGGGGTGAAGGAGGAGCTATGATCATGGGAACTTGTCATTGCGTCTCCGACTTTTTATTTTTATGACTCTTGTCTTTCATTTTCCCGAATGCATGTAGACGCACGAGCCCTAGGATGTTTTCTCAATGTTTTTGTGGATTCCGCTTTATTGAATTTGAGGATGTTTCAAATGTTTTAATAAATCTCGATCGAGTGTACGTTTTGGAAATGTATTTGCCTTGAAACAGTGCTTGGAGACAGGGATGAGTTTCAAACAAACTATATTGATTTCTGATTGAACCTTGATTGTTTTGTTTTAATTGGGAATCTGAAAACTTATTTGCATATTGTCCTTTCCTTTGAATGCATGCATTGGGGTAAAGGCCTATTTAGAGCCCTTTTGGGTGGGTCTTTCTGATTGGTATCAAAGCTCGAGTCATAGATTCTGTGAGACCCGACCTTTTTTGTAGGTCGTCTTTCCCATGATCACCAAAGACTGGCGGTACCATCGTGCACGCCTAAGTTTTCTGTTTTAGAAAAGGGTTAAGAATTTACAATACCTTTCATCTAGTGTATGCCCTGTTTTGTGTTGTGGAGCGGAGACGAGCAGGTTCTGACTCGTCGTTGGTTTGGGTTTAGAGCGCCATCATGCCAACTTTCCGCATGTAAGGAGTATGATTGCAGCTTGTCGGGGTATCCAGATAGATTCGGATACCACCGGGATATCGTCCCGCAGGGAAGTAGAGATTAGACTCCCGTAGGCCCTTGTGGTGTGGCCCAGCTGTTAGTTTTCCCCTAGTGAGAGGGTGGAGGTGTTTTGCCTTGGAGTACCACTCCAAGAGAGGAGTTAGCTTCGGCTTTACTTATGATGATGCTTGTGGAGCAAGTCCTAGTGTGGACTAGCTTTGGTAGTTTGGTGTGTAACTTGAACCTTAGCAGATTGTTTGATTGCCCAGCAGAGTAGCTGCAGAGTTAGTGGCCTTCGTGGAGGAGGTAGAGACATCTTTGTTCTCTTATAAGTGTTGTTGTTTGCAGCCAATGAAGTCGGAACCCTATAGTTAAGGGTGCAGCGAGCAGTGTTCCCATCGGACTTGATCCGTTGGTAGTTCCTCAGTTGTTTAGTAGAGTTGAGCACTCTTCTTTTGGAGAGCCCTAGAGTAGGGCTAGCTGCTGCATGTTGAGAGAGCCGGCTAGAGTTTTGTTGAGCATCATGTAGAGATGCAAGAGTGGGCCGTGAGTCTTCGGTTTGATGAAATGCCTTAGGCATGGTTGTTTGAGTTGAGCTCTTGTATGCCTCGCCATAGTTTTTGTCACTTGAGGTTGTGACCTTGCTGGCCCCATTTGTAGTAAGGTGTGGATTTGGTTTAGTGGCACTTGAGGTGCAATGGTTGGTGTGTCGCTTTGGCTCTACGTCTGGTTCAGGCTTGAGTTTGGCATGGGTATAGCAGATGGTTCTATGACCGTTCGGAGTTCAGCGCACTCCTTTAGCCTTTGGATCCGTTTGTGGCAGTTGCACCTGTTTAGGTCGTGCAAGAGGGCTAGTTTTGTGGTAGTCGAAGGACTACAAGTGAAAGGACGTTCGAGAAGAGCTGGAGCCTCTTCCCAGTGTTACTGGGGGTTGAGTAAGTCAGTAGGTTGACGGTTGGTAAGTGCTAGTGCGTGTGAGTCTCACGCTAGGGCTGAGGCCAAGAGATCTTTGTGGTTGGTAGTGCGGTCCACTACCTTCGAGTGCCTAAACCTGAGTTGAGTGAGCATTGTAGATGCGAGTTCGGTCCAGCAGGGGAACCATGAGTTGGATGCCCGTGAGATGAGTTGGATGCTCATGAGATGAGTTGGATGCCCGTGAGATGAGTTGGATGCTCTCGAGATGAGTTGGATGCTTATGAGATGAGTTGGATGCCTATGAGATGAGTAGGACGCCTTATGTGTAAGCGCACTTGGTTGAGTCTTGGTTTAAAGTAAGTTCGGTTTGGCATCGTTATGTTTTAGCAGAGCAAGGTTGCCAACGCCGGGTATCGTGTGGAGATGGAACTTTTGGTGTTCCTTTGGTTGATTGTATCTCTGCCTGAAGTTAGTGTTGCCTTTTGGAAAGCACCTGTTAGTCTTGGAACTCTGAAGGAAGGTTGAGAGTTGTGCACACAAGTGTGTTTCGTGTAGTTCGTTCTGGTGGCGAGAGTTCCAGAACCATGTAGGGTTTGCATTGGAGAAGCGGTGCTCTCGGTTCACGGAGAAGTTGGACTCCAGGTGGATGTTGTAAGGCTTTAGTTGAGGTTGTAAGGATACCGTGCTCGTAGTTGGGTTGTTGCCTAGGCAAGTTTGTTAAGTTGAACCTAAGCTTGGTTGGTGGAACCTCTTGTGTTCATGGTTGGTGTTCAGATGGTGCTGAACGAATGGTGGATGTAGTGAAGCCGCGTAGTTCCCGATCAGAGTTGCTAAGGGTGTTGCTCGGAATCCTTACCCTAGGTGGAAGCTACATTGTGGCCGATGCTTTGAGTAGGAGGATGACACATTACGAAGCGTTTTCGGTCTTTTTGGTTTCGAGGTTCTGAGCGAGCCGCATGATTGTGATGAAAAAAAAAAAAAAAAAAAAAAAAAGGAGTTGTTGTTCAGGCAGTTGGCTGTTAGACGTTTGACGACAGTGTGTGTCGTGGTTGCCGAAGAACCCTAGTTGTGGAGAGCCTCACCAGAGCTCAGTCAAGCCAGTAGTGAGTTTGGTTGGCAAGCCGGAGTCGAGTAGGTTGTAGACCTCGGGTGAGTTCTTTGGCGATTTGGTAGGCTAGCAAGTGGAGTTTGTTTGGAGTAGAGTCCGGATTGGTTCGGGTGGTGGCAAGTTGGTGCTTGGTGTTGACCAAGGTGTGGTTTTTGAGTTGCTAGAAGTTAGCCTTGCTCGTGGGGCAAGTGGTTTTGCCCTGGCCGATGTCTTTCCTGTTTCCAGAGTTTGAGAGTTGTTTTTTTTTGGTGTTTGGGGTGAGTCTTCTGCGGCTCGTGGTTGGCGGTCCCGATCTGTGGTGGACCCCTTGTTGTTGCCTCGGGAGAGTTGGATGTTGTGCTTAGTTGAGCAAGACAGCGAGCGGTTGTGAAGCTCTCTGTCCTTCTGATGTCTGCTTGTAAGGACCTGTTTCTCCTTGGGAGTTGTCAGGTTATTCCTTGGTCTTGGAATTGGTGGTAGTGGTGCTAGTAGGAGGAAAAGTTTGTTGGTCGCTTGGAAGCGCTTGTTTGTCTAGTTAAGCGGACTCGTGAGTGGTGTTCGGAAGTTGCAGTAAGGGTTGTTTCGCCTCCTATGAGTGTTTGGCCTAGTTGGTTAAGGTTTTGAGTGTTGGCTTGGAAGTTGTTGCACCTTTGTAGTTGAAGGCCCCTTTGTTTTGATTGTGGATGAGGTTGCACCTTTGTGGGGTGGATTAGGTCTGGACTTATTGAGGATCCTTTGTGGCTAGTGTAGCTTGCACTCTGCCCACCACTGTTGGTATTCTTGTTCTTGGTAGTTGGTGTTGACCGGTAGTGGAGTTCCGTTTATGAAGTTTCGGTGGGAAGGTGCATTAAGCCTAAGCTTGAGGGTTAAGCTGTATGTGTTATCGTTTGGACTTGTGAGATGTGTTTCATATTTGAGGCGAGCTTTGTTCCGTTGTTTGCATGGAGGCAAGTTTAGTGGATGGAGCCCTCTGGGCCTGGTTGTTTGCAAGTTGTCTTGCCCGACTAGTGATTTGAGTCGAGCTAGAGATGAGTGGATTGGCATAGCTATGCGAGTTGTAGTTGTTTGAGCTTCCTAGTTCGTAGCACTCAAGTTGTTGGATTGTAAGTTTAAAGTGTGGGATCTCTGTCGGCACTAGTTGAGGTTGTTGTGTGAGTTCGGATTTTTGGAGTATTGACTTGAGTAGCTAGAGCTCGCACCTCGGTTCAGTGTGTGAGATGCCATTTCTATGGAGTAGAGGCATGTCGGTTTCAGAGTTGGAGATGTTGCCATTAGGTGTGGCAACAAAGGTTTGTTCTAGGCAAGTGCGTGGGCGAACCGTGGTTCAGAGAGTGTTCTTAGAGGCTTATGAGCCGAGTGCGATTTCTGTAGTGTTTTCACCTTTTTGTCCGATGGTCTTTGGGGAGGTGAGCCGGATCCTTCGGAGCTTGTTGCGAGTTGGTGTTTCCGTGATTAGGCGGCGGGAGACCGGTGTGGTTTTAGGAGGTTGCCTTGGGTAGCGCCTTCTCGTGGTCGATTCTTGTGGTTCCATTGAGGCATTGTATGGTAAGTGTTGCAGTGTCTCTAGTCTTTGTGAGAAAAGGTTGGTGGCCGTCGGTGTTGTTTTGGGTCTGTGTTGCTGCAGATTGACCAGAGGTGTTGTGCAGGAGAGGTTGAGCTCGTTTGTGGTTAGCTGGAGAGTGTGCATGAAAGTTTCGTCGATGTTCGGCGTCGAGTTTTAGAGTTTGAGGTTGGACGATCATGCGTGCTTTTAAGGTTGTGCCGTTGTGAGTTGTGTTGAGGTTTGGTAAGCGGGAGAAGTGGAGTCTCTGTGTTGGACCATTTGAGATTCTCGAGAGGATTGGCGAGTTGCATATTGGTTAGCTTTTTCTGTCATTGTCACCGTGTGCGATATTCTCATGTATCGGTGTGAGTGTGAAGCGATGTGTCGGACCCATCGCTCGGTGTGGACTTTGAGCCTTTGCGGTGATTGAGGATTTGAGCTTCGAGAGGAAGCTGTGAGTATTACGGTCCTTGAGACGAAGACGTTGCATTATCGTGAGATCCGTTTGGTAAAAGTTCAGTGGAGGAGTTAGAGTTGAGAGGAGGCCGCTTGTGAGCGGGAAGGCGGGATGAGATTGCGGTATCTGTCTTTGTTTTGAGTCTTAAGGACTTTCGAGGACGAAAGTCATAAAAAGGAGGGAATATTGTAACGACCTGTGTTTTCATCCGATCTTCAGTACGCCCTAGGGGTATTTTGGTAATTTGGTCGGGCCGTCGAGGCCGTTTATGTCTCTTTTTCAGATTGCTAAAATTATTGGATGGATTTATGAAGGTTTTGAGGCTTTGTGGTTTGGTTTGAGCATGGGTAGATGCAAAAGTAAAAATAAAGGAATTTGTGTTGCAGTTGGGATTCGAACCCGGTCTCTCGGAAAAGCTGTGAGGATGCGTGCGGTTGAGCTATGGAGAGCTCTTGTTACTCTTTCGCGTCATATCTTAGTTACCCTTGGATCTTTGGAGTTTTGTGCATTTGGTTAAATGAAAAGAAATTAGGTTTTGTGTTTTCTTTCCCAAAACTCCATGGCCGCCCAACCCTCTTCTCTCCCAAGCCCCTTGCCGTGATTTTCTTCCCTTGCGGCCCCGAGCTGCCGCGCAAGCCAGCCAAGCGACCAAGCAAAGCGGCCGGTCGAGCAGCAGCCACCATATCGCACCAAAGAAATTTCAGCGCGCCAAAGCAGTGAAGTCGCCCGATCGCCCAGCGCCAGCAGACGCAGCCCAGCGCCCGAGCCGTCGCAGCCGCCAGCAGAGGCGTCGCGAAGACGATCCGCGCGTCCGTCGCGTCGCAGTTAGCCGTGATCGCATCGCGCCGCGCGCGCCTGGCGCCCGCGCCTATCGCCTCGCCGCCGAAGCTCGCGTCGCGTCCACGATCAGCGCCGTCGTCGCGTCGCGCGCGCGCGCGCGCGCCCCTCGCGCGTCTGCGCCCGCTGCGTCGCGCCTGCCGTCAGCCAGCGTCGCACCTAGCGCGCCATCCGCGCCCTGGGCGCTGTCGTCGCGCGCGCGGCCTGGCGCCAGATGTGCGCGCCATTTGCCGCCATCCGCGCCCCAGCAAGAAGGCCCGCCGTCTTTGCTGCCGTCGCGTGTCGTGCCGCGCTCGCGCGTGAGTTGCTCCGAGCCGAGCCCTATTTATTTTATTATATTTAAGCCTTTTGAGTGTGATTATCATTGTTTTTGTTAGGTTCTCGTGAGCTAGCTCGGGTTCGATCGCGGCTTAGGTTTTGTGTGTAGTTGCCAGACCGGTAAGGATTTCTTACAGGAGTTGTGTGGACCTGCGATGTTCTATGTGATTGTTGTTTGTATGTTTGTTTGTGATTATCGGCATGTATAGTTTAGGTGCTCTGCGTTTCAATTCTCGACTAGCATGACTTCGTATGTTGTTCTCTCATGTTAGTCCATGCTAGGTTGTTCCGTTCGCATGCTCATATATCTGTTCTTGCTTCATAGTACCATGCTAGGTTCGTTGTATCTGTTGAGCACGTTTTGGATTGTATTGGATTGTATGTTATTGATATGATAGGTTAGAGTGTAGGTAGGTAGCATCATCAGGGCACGATGCATAAAGTATCTTGCATCCACAGCAGGGGACGTCGAGACGATTCTCCGTCCCTGGACCCCGTTAGGGTTTAGCTAACCCGACCGGTAGGCCCCGCAATCTTGGGTGAGGGTGGAAGATCGTTAAATGCCCCAACGGTCGGGATGATGACTTGGCATTGCCTCGTCCCGGCGATCGGCACGTCCTCGGCGTGTTCGGCCGTAGCCCTTGATTGCCACTGTTAGGGCAAGGACCGCCTCTGGTGTAAGCCTACCACGACCGGTTCCTTAGCCTCAAAGTGCGGTGGTTGGTGACATAGTTCACGTGTCAGTCTCACACCCCTATGTCGGTGACACCGATCCAGAGATTTAGTTAGGCGTGGTATTTGGACATGGGCGCTTGCCACTAGACCCGGCACCCCCCATAGTTCTGCGTGAGCACGCGGTGCATGCTTACGCTCATTCTGGCGCCCGACCGGAGAGCTCCTCGGGATCTTGAGCTAGTGCACCTTTCGTATCGGCGATGATGCAGTGAGGCCGAGACTTGTTTCTCGTATAGGGCGTATTGTGTGGTGTGATTTATTTCGGACTAAGACCACGAGTTGGCATCCGAGGTCCAAGTGTGGACTTAAGCTATGTGCTCTATTCGTGTTTATATTCATAGCTTGCATACACTCATCTAGATGACCATGTGCATCGTGACAACCCCCGGTTGGGGATTCTTCTTGAGTAATTCGTTACTCACCCTTACTTATCTTTCGGGTAACCATGGCGCGAGGCGGGATGGTGAAGGAGGAGCTATGATCATGGGAACTTCTTGTCGTCTCTCGACTTTTTATTTTTATGACTCTTGTCTTTCATTTTCCCCTGAATGCATGTAGCCAAGGCACTGAGCCCTAGGATGTTTTTCGAATGTTTTTGTGGATTCCGCTTTATTGAATTTGAGGATGTTTCAAATGTTTTAATAAATCTCGATCGAGTGTACGTTTTGGAAATGTATTTGCCTTGAAGCAGTGCTTGGAGACAGGACGAGTTTCAAACAAACTATATTGATTTACGATTGAACCTTGATTGTTTTGTTTTAATTGGGAATCGAAAACTTATTTGCATATTGTCCTTTCCTTTGAATGCATGCATTGGGGTAAAGGCCTATTTAGAGCCCTTTTGGGTCTGGGTCTTTCTGATTGGTATCAAAGCTCGAGTCATAGATTCGTAGACCGACCTTTTTTGTAGGTCGTCTTTCCCATGATCACAAAGACTCCGGCGGTCATCAGTGCGCCTAAGTTTTTCTGTTTTAGAAAAGGGTTAAGAATTTACAATACCTTTCATCTAGTGTATGCCTGTTTTTGTGTTGTGGAGCGGAGACGAGCAGGAGTTTCGACTCGTCGTTGGTTTGGGTTTAGAGCGCCATCATGCCAACTTTCCGCAGATGTAAGGAGTATGATTGCGGCTTGTCGGGGTATCCAGATAGATTCGAGATACCACCGGGATATCGTCCCGGAGGGAAGTAGAGATTAGACTCCGTAGGCCCTTGTGGTGTGGCCCGGTGTTAGTTTTCCCCTAGTGAGAGGGTGGAGGTGTTTTGCCTTGGAGTACCACTCCAAGAGAGGAGTTAGCCGGCTTTACTTATGATGATGCTTGTGGAGCAAGTCCTAGTGTGGACTAGCTGGGTAGTTCGGTGTGTAACTTGAACCTTAGCGCATTGTTTGATTGCCCAGAGAGTAGCCTGCAGAGTTAGTGGCCTTCGTGGAGGAGGTAGAGACATCTTTGTTCTCTTATAAGTGTTGTTGTTTTGGACCAAGAAGTCGGAACCCTATAGTTAAGGGTGCAATGGCGGTGTTCCCATCGGACTTGATCCGTTGGTAGTTCCTCGATTGTTTAGTAGAGTTGAGCACTCTTCTTTTGGAGAGCCCTAGAGTAGGGCTAGGCTGCGCATGTTGAGAGAGCGGCTAGAGTTTTGTTGAGCATCATGTAGAGATGCAAGAGTGGGCCGTGAGTCTTCGGTTTGATGAAATGCCTTAGGCATGGTTGTTTGAGTTGAGCTCTTGTATGCCTCGCCATAGTTTTTGTCACTTGAGGTTGTGACCTTGCTGGCCCCATTTGTAGTAAGGTGTGGATTTGGTTTAGTGGCACTTGAGGTGCAATGGTTGGTGTGTCGCTTTGGCTCTACGTCCAGTTCGGAGCTTGAGTTTGGCATGGGTATAGCGAGATGGTTCTATGACCGTTCGGAGTTCAGCGCACTCCTTTAGCCTTTGGATCCGTTTATGGCGATTGCACTGTTTAGGTCGTGCAAGAGGGCTAGTTTTGTGGTAGTCGAAGGACTACAAGTGAAAGGACGTTCGAGAGAGATGGAGCCTCTTCCCGGTGTTCTTGGGGTTGAGTAAGTCGAGAGGTTGACGGTTGGTAAGTGCTAGTGCGTGTGAGTCTCACGCTAGGGCCGAGGCCAAGAGATCTTTGTGGTTGGTAGTGCGGTCCACTACCTTCGAGTGCCTAAACACGAGTTGAGTGAGCATTGTAGATGCGAGTTCGGTCCAATGAGGGGAACCATGAGTTGGATGCCCGTGAGATGAGTTGGATGCTCATGAGATGAGTTGGATGCCCGTGAGATGAGTTGGATGCTCTCGAGATGAGTTGGATGCTTATGAGATGAGTTGGATGCCTATGAGATGAGTAGGACGCCTTATGTGTAAGCGCACTTGGTTGAGTCTTGGTTTAAAGTAAGTTCGGTTTGGCATCGTTATGTTTTAGCAGAGCAAGGTTGCCACCGCCGGGTATCGTGTGGAGATGGAACTTTTGGTGTTCCTTTGGTTGATTGTATCTCTGCCAGAAGTTAGTGTTGCCTTTTGGAAAGCACCTGTTAGTCTTGGATCTCTGAAGGAAGGTTGAGAGTTGTGCACACAAGTGTGTTTCGTGTAGTTCGTTCTGGTGGCGAGAGTTCCAGAACCATGTAGGGTTTGCATTGGAGAACTGGTGCTCAGTTCCTGGAGAAGTTGGACTCCAGGTGGATGTTGTAAGGCTTTAGTTGAGGTTGTAAGGATACCGTGCTCGTAGTTGGGTTGTTGCCTAGGCAAGTTTGTTAAGTTGAACCTAAGCTTGGTTGGTGGAACCTCTTGTGTTCATGGTTGGTGTTTAGATGGTGCTGAACGAATGGTGGATGTAGTGAAGCCGCGTAGTTCCCGATTGTAGTTGCTAAGGGTGTTGCTCGGAATCCTTACCCTAGGTGGAAGCTACATTGTGGCCGATGCTTTGAGTAGGAGGATGACACATTCTGAAGCGTTTCTGGTCTTTTTGGTTTCGAGGTTCGGAGCAGGCCAGCATGATTGTGATGATGGAAAAAAAAAAAAAAAAAAAAAAAAAAAAAAAGGAGTTGTTGTTCGAGCGGTTTATTGTTAGGACGTTTGACGACAGAGTGTGTCGGGGTTGCCGAAGAACCCTAGTTGTGGAGAGCCTCACCAGAGCTCAGTCAAGCCCAGGTAGTGAGTTTCGGTTGGCAAGCCGGAGTCGAGTAGGTTGTAGACCTCGGGTGAGTTGCTGGCAGATTTGGTAGGCTAGCAAGCTGGAGTTTGTTTGGAGTAGAGTCCGGATTGGTTAGGGTGGTGGCAAGTTGGTGCTTGGTGTTGACCAAGGTGTGGTTTTTGAGTTGCTAGAAGTTAGCCTTGCTCGTGGGGCAAGTGGTTTTGCCCCTGGCCGATGTCTTTCTGTTTCGAGTTTGAGAGTTGTTTTTTTTTTTTTGTGTTTGGGGTGAGTCTTCTCTCGGCTCGTGGTTGGCGGTCCGATCTGTGGTGGACCCCTTGTTGTTGCCTCTGGGAGAGTTGGATGTTGTGCTTAGTTGAGCAAGGCATGAGCGGTTGTGAAGCTCTCTGTCCTTCGATGTCACGCTTGTAAGGACTGTTTCTCCTTGGGAGTTGTCGAGGTTATTCCTTGGTCTTGGAATTGGTGGTAGTGGTGCTAGTAGGAGGAAAAGTTTGTTGGTTGCTTGGAAGCGCTTGTTTGTCTAGTTAAGCGGACTCGTGAGTGGTGTTGCGGAAGTTGCGAAGGGTTGTTCTCGCCTCCTATGAGTGTTTGGCCTAGTTGGTTAAGGTTTTGAGTGTTGGCTTGGAAGTGTTGCACCTTTGTAGTTGAAGGCCCCTTTGTTTTGATTGTGGATGAGGTTGCACCTTTGTGTTTGGATTAGGGTCCGGACTTATTGAGGATCCTTGTGGCTAGTGTAGCTTGCACTCTGCCACCATCGTTGGTATTCTTGTTCTTGGTAGTTGGTGTTGACCAGGTAGTGGAGTTCCGTTTATGAAGTTTCGGTGGGAAGGTGCATTAAGCCTAAGCTTGAGGGTTAAGCCTGTATGTGTTATCGTTTGGACTTGTGAGATGTGTTTCATATTTGAGGCGAGCTTTGTTCCGTTGTTTGCATGGAGGCAAGTTTAGTGGATGGAGCCCTGCAGGGCCTGGTTGTTTGCAAGTTGTCTTGCCCGACTAGTGATTTGAGTCGAGCTAGAGATGAGTGGATTGGCATAGCTATGCGATTTGTAGTTGTTTGAGCTTCCTAGTTCGTAGCACTCAAGTTGTTGGATTGTAAGTTTCGTGTGGGATCTGTCACCTAGTTGAGGTTGTTGTGTGAGTTCGGATTTTTGGAGTATTGACTTGATGAGCTAGAGCTCGCACCTCGGTTAGTGTGCGAGATGCCATTTCTATGGAGTAGAGGCATGTCGATTTCAGTTGGAGATGTTGCCATTAGGGTGTGGCAACAAAGGTTTGTTCTAGGCGGTGCGTGGGCGAACCGTGGTTGAGAGAGAGTGTTCTTAGAGGCTTATGAGCCGAGTGCGATTCTGTGAGTGTTTTCACCTTTTTGTCCGATGGTCTTTTGGGAGGAGGAGCCGGATCCTTCGGAGCTTGTTGCGAGTTGGTGTTTTAGTGATTAGGCGCGGGGAGACCGGTGTGGTTTTAGGAGGTTGCCTTGGGTAGCGATTCTCGTGGTCGATTCTTGTGGTTCCATTGAGGCATTGTATGGTAAGTGTTGCGAGTCTCTAGTGTTGTGAGAAAAGGTTGGTGGCCGTCGGTGTTGTTTTGGGTCTGTGTTGCTGCAGATTGACAGAGGTGTTGTGTGCGGGGAGGTTGAGCTCGTTTGTGGTTAGCTTCGGAGAAGGCATGAAAGTTTTCGTCGATGTTAGCGTCGAGTTTTAGAGTTTGAGGTTGGACGGTGCGTGCTTTTAAGGTTGTGCCGTTGTGAGTTGTGTTGAGGTTTGGTAAGCGGGAGAAGTGGAGTCTCTGTGTTGGACCATTTGAGATTCTCGAGAGGATTGGCGAGTTGCATATTGGTTAGCTTTTTCACGTCATTGTCACCGTGTGTGCGTATTCTCATGTATCGGTGTGAGGCAAGTATGTGTGTCGGACCCATCGCTCGGTGTGGACTTTGAGCCTTTGCGGTGATTGAGGATTTGAGCTTGAGAGGAAGCTGTGGAGTATTCTCGTCCTTGAGACGAAGACGTTGCATTATCGTGAGATCCGTTTGGTAAAAGTTCGGTGGAGGAGTTAGAGTTGAGAGGAGGCCGCTTGTGAGCGGGAAGGCGGGATGAGATTGCGTATCTGTCTTTGTTTTGAGTCTTAAGGACTTTCGAGGACGAAAGTCATAAAAAGGAGGGAATATTGTAACGACCCAGGTTTTCATCCCAATCTTCCAGGTACGCCCTAGGGGTATTTTGGTAATTTGGTCGGGCCGTCAGGGCCGTTTATATCTTTCGATTGCTAAAATTATTGGATGGATTTATGAAGGTTTTGAGGCTTTGTGGTTTGGTTTGAGCATGGGTAGATGCAAAAGTAAAAATAAAGGAATTTGTGTTGCGGTGGGATTCGAACCCGGTCTCGGAAAAGCTGTGAGGATGCGTGCAGTTGAGGTATAGAGAGCTCTTGTTACTCTTTCCGCGTCATATCTTAGTTACCCTTGGATCTTTGGAGTTTTGTGCATTTGGTTAAATGAAAAGAAATTAGGTTTTGTGTTTTCTTTCCCAAAACTCCATGGCCGCCCAACCCTCTTCTCTCCCAAGCCCCTTGCCGTGATTTTCTTCCCTTGCGGCCCCGAGCGCTGTTCCGCCAGCCAAGCGACCAGCCGAGCAGCCGGTCGAGCGGCCAGCCCAGATCGCACCAAAGCGGCCCAGCGCCCAGAAGAAGCGCCCGATCGCCAGCGCAGCGCAAGAGAGACGCAGCCAGCGCCCGAGCCGTCGCAGCCGCCGCCAGAGGCGTCGCGCGAAGACCCGATCAGCGCGTCCGTCGCGTCGCAGCGTCGATCGCATCGCCGCTCGCCGCGCGCGCCAGCGCCTCGCCATCGCCAGCCGAAGCGCGTCCGCGTCGCGATCCGAGCGCCCGTCGTCGCGTCTCGCGCCGCGCGCGCCCCTCGCGTCTGCGCGTGCGCCGTCGCGCGTGCCGCCCAAGCGTCGCACCTAGCGCGCCATCGCGCGCCTGGCGCTGTCCGTCTGCGCAGCGCGGCAGCGCCCGATGTGCGCCCATTTGCCGCCATCCAGCGCCATCAGCGCCCATCGCGCGCCAAGAAGGCCCCGCCGTCTTTGCACCGCCGTCCGCGTGTCGGCCGCGATCGCGTGAGTTGCCCTTTGAGCCGAGCCCTATTTATTTTATTATATTTAAGCCTTTTGAGTGTGATTATCATTGTTTTTGTTAGGTTCTCGGTAGCTAGCTCGGGTTCGATCGCGGCTTAGGTTTTGTGTGTAGTTGCCCCGACCGGTAAGGATTTCTTACCGGAGTTGTGTGGACCTGCGATGTTCTATGTGATTGTTGTTTGTATGTTTGTTTGTGATTATCGCATGTATAGTTTAGGTGCTCTGCTCGAATTCTCGACTAGCATGACTTCGTATGTTGTTCTCTCATGTTAGTCCATGCTAGGTTGTTCCGTTCTCGCATGCTCATATCTGTTCTTGCTTCATAGTACCATGCTAGGTTCGTTGTATCTCATTGAGCACGTTTTGGATTGTATTGGATTGTATGTTATTGATATGATAGGTTAGAGTGTAGGTAGGTAGCATCATCGGGCACCTGATGCATAAAGTATCTTGCATCCACGGCGGACGCGTCGAGACAGTTCTCGTCCCCTCGACCCCGTTAGGGTTTAGCTAACCCGACCGGTAGGCCCCCGCAATCTTGGGTGAGGGTGGCGATCGTTAAATGCCCCAGCGGTCGGGATGATGACTTGGCATTGCCTCGCCCCGGCGATCGGCACGTCCTCGGCGTGTTCGGCCGTAGCCCTTGATTGCCACTGTTAGAGGCAAGGACCGCCTTACGGTGTAAGCCTACCACGGCCGGTTCCTTAGCCTCAGTGCGGTGGTTCAGGTGACATAGTTCACGCGTGTCCACGTCTCACACCCCTATGTCGGTGACACCGATCCAGATTTAGTTAGGCGTGGTGGATCGGACATGGGCGGCTTGCCACTAGACCCGGCACCCCATAGTTCTGCGTAGCACGCGGTGCATGCTTACGCTCATTACACGCACGACCGGAGAGCTCCTCGGGATCTTGAGCTAGTGCACCTTTCGTATCGGCGATGAGAGCAGCCGAGGCCGAGACTTGTTTCTCGTATAGGGCGTATTGTGTGGTGTGATTTATTTCCGGACTAAGACCCTGAGTTGGCATCCGAGGTCCAAGTGTGGACTTAAGCTATGTGCTCTATTCTGTGTTTATATTCATAGCTTGCATACACTCATCTAGAACTCTCAAGCAACCTCAAACAAGCGCAACCACAGTAAACGGGAAAAACGATTAGCGGGGATGTTGAACTTTGGGTGGGTCATAGAACCACCTGCACAACTGGTGCGAACAGGCCTGAACCTAGGCCTCCTCACAAAGCTTGGTGCCAACAAGCACTACATCCTTTACCACACAAAACAGCTACAAACGAGCGCTATGTCCTGATGTACGTAGGGCAAGGAAGGTCACTATTCCAGGTGACAGGAACACTGGCACTCCAAACAAGAGTCTCGACACTAGAGCAATCTAGTCTCTGGCATCTCGTCTAACAGACGTGCCACGGTCTACTCTTGCATCTCCACACGATGCTCAGTAAATACTTGTAAGGACCCGACCCAAAAGAAGCGGTCTCTAACCTAGATCCTTACTTAGCATGCATGTCTAGGAATGTAAAACGTCATTCAGAGTTTGAAATTTAAATCTTTGAAGTAAGCACATTCAAAACAAAGAAAATATAATTCCATTTAAAATAAGCGGTAGATGGTGATCAAGACTTTCTTAAAAACAAATCAAGGGAAACGGTACGAGAAACATAAAATAGGTTTTTGAGTACTTTTCCTAGGGACCCAAGTCCGACTACATGCTAATTCATCAAAGAAAACATTAAAAGAACGTGCAACTCAGAGTCAGCTATCCATGATCATCCAGCCGCCTCCTCCTAGCCATCCTGCCGATGTCCCAAGTTACCTGGTGGAAAACCACAGAAAATAAGGGTGAGTAACGAGTTACTCAAGAAGAATCCCCAGCAACCGGGTACAATACGAAAACATATCATTTAGCACACGGACATGCAACCATGCAATGACTCAGAGCAAACAGATGGGTCAACAGAACGTCACTCTTGGGGCTTGCCTATTCGAGGCTTACAGCTACCAACCACCCTAGGTTCCACACCTAGGTGTCCTTCGAGCCTTACACAACCTAGGACTCAGTGTTGCCCATCGGGGACTTATACACCTAGGATGCCCATCGGGGTCTTACACCTCCAACTCAGTGATGCCCATCGGGGACTTATACACCTTGGATGCCCATCGGGTCTTACACCTCCAACTCGGTGATGCCCATCGGGACTTATACACCTAGGATGCCCATCGGGTCTTACACCTCCAACTCGGTGATGCCCATCGGGACTTATACACCTAGGATGCCCATCGGGGTCTTACACCTCCAACTCAGTGATGCCCATCGGGGACTTATACACCTAGGATGCCCATCGGGGTCTTACACCTCCAGATGTCCATCGGGGCCTTCCCCGAGCGGGACTCACTAGTTACCTCTACAATCTCTTACACTATACATCATCCGCCAATTCCTAGCATGGCACTAACAGGATAACATGGTTACGGTTATGCCGAGACAATTTAACTCCTAGCATGATAACTAACAGGATATATCAGGAATCTCAAGCACAAAAATCATCTGGAAACAGAAAGAGCAAGCAACCTATCCACTAGAAATTCGATACAAACACAACACATGGCATGCTATCAAGTATTCGCAGGGTCCACACAACCCCGGTAAGAAATCCTTACCTGGAAGTGAATAGAACCAACGATCAACGGATGACTCTCGAGCTTCTAAGCGAACCCGACAACCTAAGCAAGTAATAAAATCAACCTAATTAACCAACAGCAGCTAAAAAGAACAAAAAGTCCAAAGGGTCAGTCTCGGGAATTTACCAACCGAGAAGACGCACGTCTCGGCAGCAAGTAGCAAGGACGGGCGCTGCTGGGCAGCAGGGGCGCTGGCGCTGGCACTGGGCGCTGGCGCTGGCTCGGACGCGCGGCAGGGCGAGCAGACACGCTGGGCGGGCGCGCTGTCAAGGCGTCTGGACGGTCGACAGCGTGCGGGAGACCTGGGCTGCGGGGCTGGCGCGCGAACGAGCGACACGCTGGGACGGCGCGCGGGCGAGCGGAGCGACGCGGTCTGGGCGCTGGGGTGCTATCGTGCGGTCGCGAAAGTGGGCTACACGACCGGTGCGCTGGGGCGTGTGCGGCAGAGCTAGGCGGCAGCGAGCAGCGTCGGGCGGAGCGCTGGGGCGCACGGTGCGGCGACGGGCGGCGCTGGGGCGCACGGTGAGGCGACGGGCGACGCTGGGCGACGGCGGCGGCGACGGCGACGCTGGGGCGCGCACTGTGGCGCAACGGCGCGATTGGGCGCGCAGTGCGGCGGCGACGGCTGGCTGGCTCGGCTGGTGCATTGTTGATCGGTGTGGGCGAGGCGGTCGGGCAAAGTGCGACGGCGACGTGGGCGGAGGCGGCGAGGGTGTGGGGAGAGGGTTTTGCGAGAGGAGAGTTTTCCTTTTTTTTTTTTCTTTCTTCCTCAAATTAAATAAGCTTTGGAAATCTAAAATTCCCTTCCCAAGGCTTTCCTCCTTCAAACCCTAGTTGACGCATTTATTTTCCTTAATTAATTCCAAACTCCCATCTCTCTTTGAGGCCGAGTGTTCGAGTCCTCCAAATAACATCTTTTAAACCTTATTTTATATTTAACTAAAATCCGGGCTGTTACAATACTCCCTCCTTGGAGGACTTCCGTCCTCGGAAGTTGCTGCACTAAAACAACTCCGGGTAATTTCTCCTCATCTCCCCTTCCAACTCCCAAGTAGCTTCCTCAACTCTCTGATTCCGCCACTGCACTTTCACTAAATCAATAGCTCGGTTCCTCAAGACTTTCTTCTCAAATGCTAAGATCTTTATGGGTTTTTCCTCAAAGCTCAAGTCATGGTTTAGCTGCAAAGGCTCGAAATCTATGACATGCGAAAGGTCTGCCACATACTGGCGGAGCATCGAAACATGGAACACACTATGCACTGCAGCCAAGGATGGCGGCAATGCTAACCGGTAAGCTATGGCCCCAATCCTCTCGAGGATCTCGAATGGTCCAACAAACCTGGGGCTCAGCTTCCCCTTCCTACCAAACCTCAGAACTCCACGCATCGGAGCTACCTTAAGGAACACGTGCTGGCCAATCTCAAACTCCAACTCTCTACGTCTGACATCGGCGTAGCTCTTCTCGCCCTGCTCTGGGCAGTCAACATACGAGCTCTGATCTTCTGGACAGCCTCATTGGTCAACTGGAGCAACTCTGGACCCAATACCCTTTGTCTCAACCTCTTCCCGAGATTACGGGGATCTGCGGCGCTTACCATACAACGCTTCAAACGGTGCCATCCGAATGGTTGATGAAAACTATTGTTGTAGGCGAACTCGGTCCGCCATCGGCTGTGGGTGGAAGGTCTGTCTTTGTAGCCGCACTCGTGCTCAAACACACTGAAGGGCCTTCCAAAACCGTGATGTAAAACGGGAATCCCGGTCGGAGATAATTTTAACTGGCACTCCGTGGTACCTCACTATCTGCTCAAGGAACAGCTGTGCCCACTGCTCCACGGTGTAGTTTATCCTGCCCGGAATGAAGTGGGCACACTTAGTCAACCTATCAACGACCACCCAAATCTGTGCATATCCTCTAGGAGTCCTAGGCAAGCCCGAGATAAAATCCATGGTGATCTCCTCCCACTTCCACTGTGGCACCCCGAGCGGTTGCAACAAACCTGCTGGCTTGCGCCGGGCGCCTTCACTGCTGATGGTGAGACACCGACTGACGAACTGGGCAATCTCCCTCTTCATCCCCATCCACCAAAAAGTCTGTTTAAGATCTTGGTACATCTTGTTACCCCCTGGGTGCCAAGAAAAAGGCGAGGTGTGAGCCTCGGTCAATAACTCTGTGCGAATACCGGCATCGGCTGGAACACACAGCCGACCTTTATATCTCAGACCCCCATCTGCAAGTATCACAAAGTCAAAGTCACCGTCAGCCTGAACCCTCTCATACAACCCTTTTAACTTAGGAGCTTTCAGCTGGCTGTCGATAATCCTTTGCCTTATCGAAGGCTGGATGGTCAACTGAGCTACCCTGGCGGTAACATCCCCTAACAACACTGCTATTTCCGCCCTCTCGAGATCCTTCCTAATGATACTCTTGGGGTTTGCCAATGTTGCCAGATGCGAGGCCTTTCTACTTAGTGCATCAGCCACAACATTAGCTTTTCCAGGGTGATACAAGATCTCACAGTTGTAATCCTTCACGAGTTCCAACCACCTCCTCTGCCTCATGTTCAGGTCCTTCTGAGTGAAGAAATACTTGAGGCTTTGGTGATCCGAGAAAATCTGAATCTTTTCCCCATACAAGTAGTGCCTCCAAATCTTAAGTGCAAAGACGACCGCTGCCAACTCCATATCATGAGTCGGGTAATTCTGCTCGTGCGGTTTCAACTGCCTGGAAGCGTACGCTATCACCTTACCGTGTTGCATCAAAACGCAACCCAAACCAAACTTGCTGGCATCACTGTACACCACGAAACCCCGAGTTCCCTCCGGAACTGCCAAGACCAGGGCAGACGTCAAACTGCTCTTTAGCTTAGCAAAACTCTCATCGCACTTCCTATCCCAAACGAAATCAACACCCTTCCTCGTCAATCGAGTAAGCGGGGAGGCTATAGCGGAGAAATTTTGAACGAAGCGTCGGTAATATCCGGCCAGACCCAGGAAGCTACGAATCTCCGACACAGTCGTCGGTCTGGCACACGAACTAACGGCCTCTACCTTCGAAGGGTCCATAGCCACTCCCTCCTTAGACACAACGTGTCCCAGAAAAGCTACCTCCTCGAGCCAAAAGTCACACTTTGAGAACTTCGCATAGAGCTTGTTCTCGCGCAAGGCTGCCAAAATCTGCCTTAGGTGCGAGGCATGGTCCTCCTTAGACTTAGAGTACACAAGAATGTCATCTATGAACACGATGACAAAGCGGTCCAGGAACGCCTTGAACACTCTGTCCATCATGTCCATGAATGCAGCTGGGGCGTTCGTCAGTCCGAAAGACATGACTACGAACTCATAATGCCCATACCTCGACTTTGAATCTTTGTCTTGGGAATATCTGCATCCCGAATCCTCAACTGGTGGTAGCCCGACCTCAAGTCAATCTTCGAAAACACACAAGCTCCCTGGAGCTGGTCAAACAGGTCATCAATACGAGGCAGCGGATACTTGTTCTTAATGGTTACCTTGTTCAGTTCCCTGTAATCGTTGCATAGACGCATCGAGCCATCCTTTTTCTTAACAAACAGCACGGGTGCTCCCCACGAGGACACACTCGGCCTAATAAATCCTCTGTCAAGCAACTCCTCGCACTGTTCTTTTAACTCTTTCTCTGCTTTGGCGCCATGCGATAAGGAGCTTTCGAGATAGGGCGAGTCCCGGCTCAAGCTCTATTGAGAAGTCCACCTCCTCTCTTGGCGGCAGCCAGCAACTCTTCGGGAAAAACATCTGCAAACTCTTGCACTATGGGCACCTGCTCGACAGATAGCTGGTCACGGTTCTCCCCAGTCAACTTAGCTAAGAAACCCCAAGCTCCTCGAGCTAACAAACGGTGAGCTTTAACTGCCAAAATCACCGGCGGACACACCCCACTCTAGGTGCCCCGAAATTTAAAGGTAGGCCTACCTGGCGGCCTGAACACCACCTCCTTACAACGACAGTCAATCATAGCGTGGTTATCAGCTAACCAATCCATGCCGAGGATCACATCAAAACCGCTCATAGCTAACACTATGAGGGTAACTGCAGAGTCCAGTCTGGACTGTGATCCGACCATCCCTTACCTTCTCAGCTGTGACATACTAGTTCCAGAGGAGTAGCGACAGATAACTCAAAACCTAGAGGCTCTAAATTCATGCAAGCACGCTTTCCAAAAAAAGCAAAGAGAAACAAAAGAATGGGTGGAACCCGAATCAAACAACACAAAGGCGAGGTGATCAAGAACTAGGAGCTTACCGCCATTGCATGGTCCGACTCTCTCGACCTCTGGCGAGTCATAGCATATACTCTTTCCTCGCTTTGAAGCTGATTTGTGCCACCACCGCCGCTGGTTGCAATGTCGGGCCCGATGCCCCTCCTTACCACGATTATAGCAAGCTCTAGGGTTACCACCACACGGCCCCCAATCTTTGTTTACACATGTGGTCTACAATACGGTAACGGCCTCCCACGCCCTGTTGGCGAGGTGATCGCATTCACGATCATGGTCTTTGGTCTCGCCATGATAAGTACCACTGGCGCCGACCGCCTCCATGTCCATTACCTCCTGCGTCAAACTTACGCTTTTGACCCGAGTACACTGGGCCTTCTCGCACTACAAAGCATTAACAACTGCTCACGGAGGATACTTACCATCATAAATAGTTGCCAATCTGACCGCCTTGGCAAAAGTCTCTAGGGCTCTGTGCCTAACATCCCCGAGACACTCCACTGCCTCGGACCGCAATAAACTTCCCGATCTTCACTCGGGAGTAGCAATCAAGCTGCGGTGCGAAGTACCCATACTCCGAAAACTTCCTCTCATACACCTCGATTGGGTGGGACCACTCGCTTAAGGTTGAAAACAGCTCAATCATCTTTTCTTGGGCTTCTTCACCGATAAATTTTGCCTTGAACTCAGCCTTGAAGAATTCCTAGGTGGTAGGGGGAGACCCAGCTGGTCTCTCACTCAAGGTGGAATCCCACCACCGCTTAGTATCTGACCTAATACGTGAGTCGCACATCGAGCTCATTGCACTCGAGGACAAGCCATCACCATGAAAGTATACTCTAGCTCTGGAAATCCACCCTGGCTGCCACGGTGGTTCTCCAGGCACTAAACTTCTCGGCTTCCATTTGACGAAATCTTTTAGCCACTTGCCCAAAATCCTCGGCACCTTCCGCCACAACGGCCTCGTTCACAATTGGCTTCACGAGCCATTTGGCGATCTGGTGGCACTGCAGCCTCTCTCTTGAACCAACTCGGTCCATTTGCTCTCTATCTGAATCCAGGGACTCCTCCCTCTGTGCAGCTAACAGAGCCTGCGTCTCAGCCCTCTGCTCGGCCCTCTGGTCAGACAGCAACCCAACCATAAGAGCCCTCATGGACTCCACAAAAGCAACTCCCGGTGCAGCCTCCCGAGGCCGAGTTGCCTCCACGCCTCACCAGGGAAACACAGGAGAAGGGGCTGTGGCGGCCTAACATCGGCATCGGCTTGGGACGGCGTCCCTCCCGTGTCGGAATCAATACGAATGCCCCGGCTGGTCGGACTCGAGCCTCCCTGCCCTCTACGAGTGACTGGCATAACAACAATCTACACCCAAACGAACAATGAATCAGAACCTGTTTTCCCTGCTCCTCAACAACAAGTCATATACATGCAAGGTGCAAACGGTATTGTAATTCTTAACCCTTAACCTTAAACTTTCGGACATACTTGATGGCTGGCGGAGCGCTGATGATCATGGAAAACAACCTACAACTGCAGGTCAGTCTACAGAACCTATAACTCTGGGCTTTGATACCAACTGTAAGGACCCGACCCAAAAGAAGCGGTCTCTAACCTAGATCCTTACTTAGCATGCATGTCTAGGAATGTAAAACGTCATTCAGAGTTTGAAATTTAAATCTTTGAAGTAAGCACATTCAAAACAAAGAAAATATAATTCCATTTAAAATAAACAGGTAGATGACTGATCAGTACTTTCTTAAAAACAAATCAAGGGAAACGGTACAAGAAACATAAAATAGGTTTTTGAGTACTTTTCCTAGGGACCCAAGTCCCACTACATGCTAATTCATCAAAGAAAACATTAAAAGAACGTGCAACTCAGAGTCACCTATCCATGATCATCCAGCCTCCTCCTCCTAGCCATCCTGCCGATGTCCCAAGTTACCTGGTGGAAAACCACAGAAAATAAGGGTGAGTAACGAGTTACTCAGTAAGAATCCCCAACCGGGGTACAATACGAAAACATATCATTTAACACACGGACATGCAACCATGCAATGACTCAGAGCAAACAGATGGGTCAACAGAACGTCACTCTTGGGGCTTGCCTATTCGAGGCTTACAGCAACCAACCACCCTAGGTTCCACACCTGGGTGTCCTTCGAGCCTTACACAACCTAGGACTCAATGTTGCCCATCGGGGACTTATACACCTAGGATGCCCATCGGGGTCTTACACCTCCAACTCAGTGATGCCCATCGGGGACTTATACACCTAGGATGCCCATCGGGGTCTTACACCTCCAACTCAGTGATGCCCATCGGGACTTATACACCTAGGATGCCCATCGGGTCTTACACCTCCAACTCAGTGATGCCCATCGGGGACTTATACACCTAGGATGCCCATCGGGGTCTTACACCTCCAACTCAGTGATGCCCATCGGGGACTTATACACCTAGGATGCCCATCGGGGTCTTACACCTCCAACTCAGTGATGCCCATCGGGGACTTATACACCTAGGATGCCCATCGGGGTCTTACACCTCCGGATGTCCATCGGGGCCTTCCCCGAGCGGGACTCACTAGTTACCTCTACAATCTCTTACACTATACATCATCCGCCAATTCCTAGCATGGCACTAACAGGATAACATGGTTACGGTTATGCCGAGACAATTTAACTCCTAGCATGATAACTAACAGGATATATCAGGAATCTCAAGCACAAAAATCATCTGGAAACAGAAAGAGCAAGCAACCTATCCACTAGAAATTCCATACAAACACAACACATGGCATGCTATCAAGTATTCGCGAGGTCCACACAACCCTGGTAAGAAATCCCCACCTGGAAGTGAATAGAACCAACGATCAACGGATGACTCTCGAGCTTCTAAGCGAACCCGACAACCTAAGCAAGTAATAAAATCAACCTAATTAACCAACAGCAGCTAAAAAGAACAAAAAGTCCAAAGGGTCAGTCTCGGGAATTTACCAACCGAGAAGACACACGTCCCGCGGCAAGCAAGCGGCAAGGACGGCGCTGCCGGGGCAGCAGGCGCTGGCGCTGCACTGGCGCTGGCGGCGCTGGCTCGGACCTGCGCGGCAGGCGAGCCGACACGCGGGCGGGCGCGCGCTATCAAAGCGCTCGACGGTCGGCGCAGCTGCAGCGACGAGTGCGCGGGCTGGCGGGCTGTGCGCGCGAACGAGCGACACGCTGGGCCGGGGCGGGCGTGGCGAGCGAGCGACGCGATCTCGTCGCTGGGTCTTTGTCGTGAGGGCGCAAAAAGTGGGCTACACGGCCGGTCTGCGCTGGGCAGAGCGCAGCAGCGAGGCTAAGCGTAGCAGCGCGTCGGGGCGGGCTGGGCGAGCGCACGTGCGGCGATGGGCGGCGCTGGGGCGCACGGTGCGGCGACGGGAGGCGCTGGGGCGCACGGTGTGGCGACGGGCGACGCTGGGGCCCACGGTGCGGCGACGGGCTGGCTGGCTCCACTGGCTGGCTGATCGGTGCGGGGCGAAGTCTGGGCAGGTGCGACAGCGACGTGGGCGGCGGCGGTGAGCTTGTGGGGAGAGGGTTTTGCGAGAGGAGAGTTTTCCTTTTTTTTTCTTTTTCTTTCTTCCTCAAATTAAATAAGCTTTGGAAATCTAAAATTCCCTTCCCAAGGATTTCCTCCTTCAAACCCTAGTTGACGCATTTATTTTCCTTAATTAATTCCAAACTCCCATCTCTCTTTGAGGCCGAGGGTTCGAGTCCTCGAAATAACATCTTTTAAACCTTATTTTATATTTAACTAAAATTTGGGCTGTTACAATACTCCAGCCAACTCTCGGAAGGCAGTAACTAACTCCACTTTTGGAACATGCTAACAGAAGAGTGCTCCACTCTACTAGCCAACTGGAAGCCAGAGACAGATTAAGTCCCGACAAGTAAACTTCACATTGCACCCTGGCTACGGGGTACTAATAGAACTGGCTGCAAAATAAGAGCAGGCTTGCAAGTGGTCAAAGATGTCTCTACATCTCCCTAAACAATTACTAGCTCAATAGCCACTCGCAGGGTAACTTATCAATCGACAAAACTGTTGTATCAAACAGCACAAAAATGGCACGCCTCAGCCTATGAACATCAGGACATCCCCAACACTAGGGTGATAAAGTCAATCTTGGCCAAACACCTCGCTGCTACCAGCAGGTTCTTTGAAACATCAAGCTCCACGGGCTTCCACTTGCCAAAACCTTGAGCCATTCGCCATACTCGGCGGCTCCATCTACAACATCTGCCTCAACAACAGGCTCCTGCCGGCCCGGGGGGATCATTGGGGCTACTAGGGCTATTAGGGGTGACTGCTGAAACAACTATGTCAGCTGGGCTATCTATGCCCGGGACACCTCACTTTGTGCTACTATCTGCGCCAAGGTCTCCGCTATCTAGCAAACTAGAAAACCTGCCATCAACTCTCTCATGGCTGGAGCAAACTCTACTTCTGGAATCTCACTCTGAGGCACGGTGGCCTCTACCGACTCTCTTGGCTACTCAACTGCGGGGGCCAAAGGTGGCCTGCCGGACTGGTCAACCCTGGACATGGTCTCAACAAAAATGCCCAGTCCAACTCCTCGGTTGGAAATACCAAACGTCCCTGCTCCTCTATGTGTAATCGGCATACTAACAATCTACACAAAACACAAAAGCTAGTCCACACTGGGACTCTCACTGCCCATAAGGGTAACACATGTATACTAGATGCATTACTGTAAATCAAACCTTAACTTAATGAACTTAGACAAACCTGACGGCAGTGGAGTGCTGATGATCATGGGGACAAACAACCTACAATTTAGGTTAGTCTACATAATCTATGACTCTGTGCTCTGATACCAACTGTAAGAACCCGACTCGAAATACGGTCCTAAACCTAGGTTCTCACTCAGCATGCAAGTAAAACATATTTACAAACGTTTCAGTGCTCAAATTAAAACTTTTCAAACATCTATGAGCAGGGAACATTTAAACATAACCAATAGTTTTCATTAAGCAAAACCAATAAAGTAAAACATGCCTGGCCAGTATTTATAAAAACATTTAAAACAGTTTAGAACATCAATAACCAAGTTTCCCCTAAGGACTCCAGTCCAACTACATGCTGAATAAACAATGCAAATAAAGAAGACACGACAGAGTGCCGGCTGATCATGCAGCTCCTTCCGCTAGTTACCTGGTTGAAAAACCACAGAAATAAGGGTGAGTACAAACATACTCAGTAAGAATCCACAACCGGGGTACATTACGATACATCAGTCAACTAGCATCCTAACATACATGCAAACAGTTACCAACACAGAATATTTCTCAACAAGCTAACAGGGTAATTCTTGAATCCTCGGAAGTCTCCTACTTCTGGCCTAATGATTGGCTCTCCTAACCAATCCCAAAGACATCCTCGAGGGTCTTTCTCCCTAGGCCAAATGACCAACTCAAAAGCTGATCCCAAATAGATGTTAGACACCTTTGAGGGTCTTTCTCCGTCGGCCAAATGATCAGCTCAAAAACTGATCCCAAAATAGGTGTCCTCGAGGGCCTCTTACCCTCGGCTAGCTAATACTTTTCTAACGGGAGAGTACCCGAAGTCAGGTTCTAAACTTGAATGGAAGTGGTGTACTCACGAACATTAGCCGAGGGTCGTGCTCTAAACCGGCGACTAACGCATGTGCGCGCAAGCTGCATGCTGCTGAAACGAGCGTAAATGTAGTGGCCTAGGGACAAACTACGCGGGCCAGGTATGCATGCATATGACTCGAAAGCGGTGTCACTGAGTACAGTAGTGCGAGGCCCTCGACACTCATCTGTAACAGCCTGTACCACCGACCTGAAGCCGTTGGCAAGGTTCAGCTCTAGCAGGTTACAAACTAGGCTTATGCCGATGCGGGAGCAAATCCACATCAGCTGTCAGGGTGGAAGCAAAGTACGTTATGCTTCGCACGAGATCCCGACCGGTGGGGACAAAGTACGTTATGTCCGCTCTTAGCCTCTGGATGATGACAAACCCTAACTGTTCTAACTAAAAATTCAGAGTAAACGATTCCTGGCTAAACATACATGCTCAACAAAATAACACATAACCTAGCATGATACTACGAGCTTAAACAGGAATCATAAACATGCTGGAAGAACAAACCTAGCATGGCACTAACATGTACAAACAGGAAAATATGCAAGTAAGAAGTCAAACAAAAGCCGTCTTATCCACTAACATGCTCATAACAGTAAACAAGCATACAAGGCACAATCATGATCTATCGCAGGGTCCACACAACCACGGTAAGAAATCCTTACCTGGAAATATGTAGAAAACAATCACAACAATAATAAACGACCCTCGAGCTGCAAAGTCAACCCAAACAACCTAGGCAATTAACATTCATAAATGCATAAAAAAACCTAGCTAGCTACTTCTAAACTAAAACTCAAGAGAAACAGGAACCGAGAAGTTAACCAGTAAGCTTCACAAGCTCACGACCAAACTTTTTGGAAGTGTCCATGGGAGCTCTTGGTTGAGGCTTGTTCTCGGCCTCCTCTCAATAACCTCTTGGATATGGCTCGGCTTCACCTCAACAAGAACCAAACACAAGTTAGCTCGTTCGAAGATCAAACAACACAATCCAATCAACCAACCATGCTCTCGGCTAGGGTTGGAAGACTCATCTCGGGAGTGTGCTCGACTAGGTAGATGCTCACGGCTGCTTGGGCTTGTTGCGGGAACTCAATTGGCTTCGGTTGGAGCTTACAAAACAACAAGAAAACGATTAGGGCACACCCAACAAGCAAGTTTCGGCTACAAGAGGATGGTTGAGAGAATGTGTGACAGCAAGGGTTGTTTGTTTGATGTGGTTCGGCAACAAGAACTCCAACTAGGGCTTGAGAAAAAGACCTCTCAGCCAAGTTCTTGCACTAGGGCTTGCGGCTACACAAGGAGAAGAGCAAAGGTAGACGTTTCGGCTCTCACAAGAAGAAGAAGCAAGGCTCTCGGCAATCCCAAGACTCACCAAGCTCTCGACTACAAGAAGAGGAAAAGAACATCTTGGCTCGGTTAGGTCTTGTCCAAGCAACAAAGAGAAGGGTTTTCGGCTAGGAAAGAAGAAGAAGAAGACTTACCTCTTAGGATCCTTGGTCTCGGCTCTTGAAGAAACAACAAGATGAAGATGGAAGATGGAGAATCGGGAAGGAGAAGGTGAGGTTGCGTGCGGCAAGATGTGTAGACCAAAATACGATTCTTTTCTTTTCATTTTTAAAATAGGTTTGGCAATTTCCCTTCCCTGGGCTTTCCCCCTTCGAGTCCCAGCTGAAGAAAGAATTTCCCTTGATTAAAACTCATTTAATCTAAGCCTCCAAACCCCCTTCAGGTCAAGGGTTCGAACCCACAAGAAGCACTTTTAATTCCTTGATTTTACATTTAACCGGAACACCTCCAAAAACCCTAACAACATCAAATTTCCCGGGAACCTACAACCAACAAGCAACCAAATCTCAGCAAAAGACAGAAACAGCCTTGGAACCCTAATATTCCACAAGGCCAGCCCTAAGAGAAAAATGACTAAAATTCCCTTTAGTGTTAAAATAGCCCTAACGGCCCAACCGAACAACCGAAAAATGATCTGAATGCACCTGGGGAACTGGTACAAAAATCTGGGCCATTACAATGTGTAACAGCCTAAGATTTCCTCCCGATTCTCCAGGTTTGTTTGGTTGTATCTCTAGTGAGTTGGTTGGGCTGTTTGTGCTTCTAGGGGTATTTTGGTCATTTTGTCCTCCAGGGGTATTTTGGTCATTTTGCCTTTCCGAGATAGTTTTGCAGTAAGTCAGGATTTCAGGTTTTTTTCTGTCATTGTGGACTCCAGTTATTCTTCGGTTTCAAGTTTTAGGTCAAGAATTCCATTTATGTAAAGTTTGGAGCCCTCCCGGTTAAAAGAAGAAAAATGAAAATAATTGTGTTGTTGCTGGGATTCGAACCTTGGTGATTTAGGAGTTGGATTTGAGCCAACTGTAGAGAAAATAAAATAGCTTTTGAAAGTGCTATTGGTGGGATTTGAAGGTGGGATTTTGGAGGCATTTTATTAATTAAAAAATAGAAGAAAATGCATTTAGGGCTTCATCTGTTTCTTTTCTCCTTCCCTTGGTCAACCACTTCACCTCCACTTCTCCTTCATTGGTCGAACACTTCCTCCCTCCATAGCTCTCTCTTGCTAAGCTTTCAAGATCTCCTCCATTGCTCGTTCTCCTTGCCGATTCTCCAAGAAGCCGAGAACAAGAACTTGTGAGGTAAGTCTTCTTCGCCTTAAGCCGTGTTTTCTACTCGCCAGTTGGATGCTCTTCTTAACCAAGAATCTCCTTGTTTTGTTTATTAATCCCTAGTCGAGAGTGTGCCAAGATCAGCTGTTCGTAGCCTTTGTTCGCCCATCGCAGCCGAGACCAAGCAAGGATCTCCGCAGGTCTCGCCTCGCCCAAACAAGGTTTGCCGCAGCCAGCACCGTCTCGCCCTTGCGAAGTTGCCACCTTCATCCAGCCCTTGCCTTGTCCAATCACACACAACACTACAACAGCGAACCTGTAACTGCCCAGGTTTTCATCCCGGTCTCCCATGTATGTCCTAAGGGTATTTTGGTAATTTGGTTGGGTCGTTAGGTGTAAAGACTCGACCCAAAAGGGGTTCTAAAATAGGCCTTTACCTCAATGCATGCATTCAAAAGTTAAAGACAATATGCAAGAATGGTTTTTGGATTCTAGGTGAAAGCTAAAACATACAAACATCCATTTTTAAAAGTCAATATAAAATCCCTAAAACCTGTCCCTATTTCCAAGCACCTGTTTCAATTCAAATACATTTCCAAAACTCACTCTGATCAGAGATTTATTTAAACCATTCAAAAACTTCCAACAGTTACAACAGTGCTAGAATCCGGAAAAACAGACAGAAAACATCCTAGGGCTCCGTGCCCATCTACATGCATTCAGAGGAAAATAAAGCATAAAGAATCAGACATAAAATTTAGAGTTCGACAGCTGGTTTCCATGATCACAACTCCTCCTTCAGCCATCCTGTCTCGCACCTTGGTTACCTATGGAAAACCACATAATAAGGGTGAGTAACGAATTACTCAATAAGAATCCCCAACTGGGGTACAATACGATATAACTGGTCATCTAGCAAAAAGTATGCAAGCTATGAATATAAACACAGAAGAGAGCACATAGCTTAAATCCACACATAACCTCGGATGCCATCTCAGGGTCTTACTCCGGAAACTCCACCACGCGATACGATCCTATACGAGAAACTAGTCTCAGCCTCAACCTGTCTACTGTCGATACGAAAGGTGCACTGAACTCAAGATCCCGAGGAGCTCTCCGGTCGGCGCTGTAATGAGCATGTGCGCGCACCGCATGCTACTGCAAACCAGGGGGGTGCCTGGTCTAGTGGCAAGCTGCCCTGGTTCAGTACTCATGCCTAACTAATCTCTGGATCGGTGTCATTGACATAGGGGTGTGAGACCTGGACACGTGAACTATGTCAGCCTGTACCACCGCACCTGAGGCTAAGGAACCGATCGTGGTAGGCTTACACTAGGAAACGGACCTTGCCCTATCAGGTGGCAATCAAGGGCTACGACCGAACACGCTGCGGACGTGCCGACTGCCGGGGACAAGGAAATGCCTAGTCATCATCCCGACCGTTGGGGCATTTAACAGTCTGCCACCTTCACCCAAGATTGCACTGGGCTGTCGTTAGGGTTAGCTAAACCCTAACGGTGGATCAAGAACAGAGTACTGCCTCGTACGTCCCTGCCATGGATGCAAGTTACATTATGCATCCTTGCCCGGATGATGCTACCTATCTGAACTCTAAACTATAACATTAACAACAAACATTCCAAACGTGCTCAACAGAAACAACGAACCTAGCATGGTACTACGAAGCAAGAACAGATATCGAGCATGCAAGAACAGGACAACCTAGCATGGAACTAACATGAGAAACAATACGGGATTCATGCCAGTCAGAATTTAGAACAGAGCACCTATCCACTAACATGCTGATAAACATAAACAAGCAAACAAACAACAATCACATATTATATCGTAGGGCCCACATAACTCCGGTAAGAAATCCTTACCTTGGTCAGAAGGCAACTACACACAAGAATCCTAAGCCGTGATCAATCCCGAGCTAGCTAATGAGAACCTAACAAGCACAACAATAATCACAATCCATAGGCTTAAATATAATAAAACCCACAGGCCTCGGCTCGGGAGCACTCACACGGCACGGGCTAGCGCGCGGATCGAAGGGCTACACGACACTGGGCGCTGTTGGGCGGCAGGGGCTGCGCGCGCGCGGACGGGCTGGCTGGGCGCGAACAAGCAGACGCGATGGTGTGGACGCGGGCGTGAGGGCTCGGCGTGCAGACGCGATGGCGTGGACGTGGGTGTGCAGACGCGGTGGCCCGGACATGGGTTTGCGGGCTGCTCGGCTGGGCGATGGCGTCTGACGTTGCTGCTGGTGCGTGCGACGGGCTGCGACAAGAGCAATGGCGTCGTGCGCGGCGACGGGCGATCGCGTCAGTGCGTCGCGGCGGTGCGGCGAGCCTCTTTGCTCGGTGGGCTCCTCTCGGCTAGCTGCAACAAACACACAACTCAACCCATTTTTCGTCTCGACCAGCAAGAACCCAAACGGAAGAAGAAGAAGAAGAAGAGAATGAGGAATCTTACCCAGGATGACGATCGAACAACGGGGCTGCTATGGAGATGGAATTCGGCTTGGAGCTTGGGAGAGAAGAGCTTGGGAGGCTATGGATGTTTTGGAGAAGAAAACACAATCAACCCTATTTTCCCTTCTTTTAATCAAATGCACCAAAACCCCAAAGAACCAAGGCTAACCAAGACATGCCGCAGAAAGAGCAACAAGTGCTCCCAATAGCTCAACTGGCACGCTACCCAACAGACTTCCCGGAGACCCGGGTTTGAACCCCAACAATAGCATATTTACTTCTCATTTTTACTTTTGCATCTCACCATGCCCAAACACATCCACAAAGCATCAAAATCCTACATAAGACCATCCAATAATTTTAACAACTGAAAAAGACATAAACGGCTCTGACGGCCCGACCAAATTACCAAAATACCCCTAGGGCAAACCTGGAAGACCGGGATGAAAACATGGGCTGTTACATTAGGGTTGTTTCTGTCTTCTCAGCTGTTTACATTCTTGGATGTTCAAAATTGGGGTTTGGTTGCATTCTGGTTGAGTTTGGGTGTTGAGAGTTCAAAAATAAAATAAGGGTGTTTGGTAGAAAATAGATGCATCAGCTGGGGTTTGAACCAATGTGGCTGGGAAGATAGCAGAAGGGCCTTGCTAGATGAGCTTCAGGTAGTTGTTGATACTCATTCCGTAGGTTGTCTTGGTTTGCCTTGGTTTTCAGGACATAAGTGAGTTTGATTAAAAAAAATAGGTTTTTCTACTTTCTCCTTCCCAAATCCCCTTGTCGCATCCTCTTCTCCAGAGCTCTTTCTTGCCGTGCGATCTTCAGTCCCGGGAGCTTCGCCGATTCGTTCCAGGTAAGTGTTCCGTTGTGTGTCGATTTCTCCTCTTGCTGTTATTGCTGATCCATTGGCTAAGGGGTTTTGTTGTTGTCTTTTTGGGTGTGTCTTATCGTGGTGTAGTGCAGCCGAGAGCAGCCCCTTGTGCAGCCGTGTCGCCCATCGTGCATCGCCTCCTTGCAGTCGCACGGCGTCGCCCAGCCTGCAGCAGCGCCGTCGCAGCCCCTGTCGCCGTTCGCTTGCCAGCCTTGCAGCGCCCCAGCATCGATCGCCAGCCTTGCCGCATCGCCTAATCGCCGCATCACAACCGCAGCCCCTTCGTCGCCCAACAACCGAGCCGTACACGCGCCCGCACGCCCAGCTTCGCCGCTCCCTCGCGCCTGCACCTTGCCGCATGTCGCGATTGCACCTTCGCACGCTGGCGACCGACCCATGCGAAGAGCGCACACGCAGACCCTCGCGCCACTCGCTCGCCCGGCCGCGTGCGCGCACGCCGCCCGCCGAGCCCTTACGCTACGCCGCACCCTACAACACCCGATCGCAGCCCCTACCGAACGTACAACGAGTAGCTCATCTGCACGCTGTCGCCGAGCCGTGTGTCTGGCAGCCTGTCTGTCCGCGCGCCACCCCCGAGCTGTGTGAGTTGCTTCCGACTGAGCCAACTTCTGGTTGTATTTTACCTAAGGCCTGTTGATTGTGATGTTTGTTGTTTGTTTGTTAGGTTCCCGATAGCTAGCTCGGGTTTGGTTGCAGCTTAAGGTCTTTTGTGTGTTGTTGCCTTCCGAATCAGGTAAGGATTTCTTACTGGAGTTGTGTGGGCCCTGCGATATTTCTGGGATTGTTTATTGTATGTCTGTTTATGTTTATCAGCATGTTAGTGGATAGGTGCTCTGTTCTGAATTCTGACTGGCATGATTCTCGTGTTATTTCTCATGTTAGTTCCATGCTAGGTTGTTCTGTTCTGGCATGTTCGTTATCTGTTCTTGCTTCGTAGTATCATGCTAGGTTCATTGTTTCTGCTAAGCATGTGTTAGTATGTTTGCTGTCAGCTGTTTAAATCTTAGAGATCCGATAGGTAGCATCATCCGGGCGAGGATGCATAACGTAACTTGCATCCGTGGCAGGGACGTGCTAGACAGTACTCCGTCCCTGATCCGTCGTTAGGGTTTAGCTAACCTTAACGGCAGCCCAGTGCAATCTTGGGTGAGGGTGGCAGACTGTTAAATGCCCCAACAGTCGGGGGATTGACGAGGCAGTGGCTTGTCCCTGGCAGTCGACACGACCTCAGCGTGTCGGCAGTAGCCCTTGATTGCCACCTGATAGGGCAAGGACCGGTTCCTGCTGTAAGCCTACCACGGCCGGTTTCTTAACCTCAGGTGCGGTGGTACATGCTGACATAGTCATAGTGTTCTGGTCTCACACCACTATGTTTAGTGACACCGATCCAGAGATTCTTTTAGGCATGCGTACTGGACCAAGGCAGCATGCTCTAGACCCATCACCTCCCTGGTTTGTAGCAGCATGCGGTGCGTGCACACGCTCAGTACATCGCCGACTGGAGAGCACCTCGGGATCTTGAGTTCAGTGCACTTTTCGTATCGACAGTAGTAGGAAAGCTGAGGCCGAGACTAGTTTCTCGTAGAGTATCGAGATTCGTTGTAGTTTCTCGGAGTAAGACCGTAAGACGGCATGTGTGGTATTTATATATGGATTAAAGTGATATGCTCTCTTATGTGTTTTATTCATAGCTTGCATACTTTCTGCTAGATGACCAGTTGTATCGTATTGTACCCCGGTTGAGGATTCTTACTGAGTAATTCGTTACTCACCCTTATTTTGTGGTTTTCCACAGGTAATCAGGGCGCGAGACAGGATGGCTGAAGGAGGAGCTGCTGATCATAGAAACCAGCTGTCTTTTCATCTATGAGTTTGTATTATGTTTATGTTTTGTCCTCTGAATGCATGTAGTTGGGCACTGAGCCCCTAGGATATTTTCTGATTGTTTCTGGATTTTGGCATGGTTTTAAACTGTTCTAAACTGTATGTTTTTTTAAATAAATCTCTGATCAGAGTACGTTTTAAACTGCTTTTAGCTTGGAACAGGTGCTTGGAAACAGGGACAGGTTTCAAGACATTTTATAATTGATTATTTCATGAATGTTTGCAAGTTTTTATTTTCATTCAGAATTTGGAAAACAATCTTGCATATTATATTTAAATTTTAAAAGCATGCATTGAGGTAAAAGCCTAGGTTAGGACCTCTTTCGGGTCGGGTCTTTACAGAACCGCAGCCCCAGCGTCGCCCCCACGAAGCCGCACTGAGACAGCCTTTGTCCGCTCGCAGCAGCCTTTGCGACGCCTTCGCCAGCACGCAGCCGCAGCCCCGCGCAGTCGTTTGTTGTTTACCTCGGCACGCACCCTATAAAGACCCGACCCGAATGGTGTCCAAAATAGGCCTTTACCTCAATGCATGTGTTCAAAACTTAAAGACAATATGGAGGAATGGTTTTCGGATTCTAAGTGAAAACTAAAACATTCAAACAACTATTTAGAAAAGCAATACAAAATTTCTGGAACCTGTCCCTGTTTCCAAGCACCTGTTCCAAGGCAAATACATTTCCAAAACTCACTCTGATCAGAGATTTATTTAAAACATTCAAACTTTCCAATAGTTACAACTGTGCTAGAATCCAGAAAATCAGTCAGAAAACAACCTAGGGCTCCGTGCCCAACTACATGCATTCAGAGGAAAATAGACATAAAGAATCATAGACATAAACTCAGAGTTCAACAACGGGTTTCCATGATCACAGCTCCTCCTTCAGCCATCCTGTCTCGCACCATGGTTACCTGTGGAAAACAACAAAATAAAGGTGAGTAACGAATTATTCAGTAAGAATCCTCAACTGGGGTACAATACGATACACATGGTCATCTAGAAGAATGGTATGCAAGCTATGAATATAAACACAGAAGGGAGCACATAGCTTAAATCCATATATAAACCTCGGATGCCAACTCAGGGTCTTACTCCGGAAAATCCCCCACACAATATGCCCTATACGAGAAACAAGTCTCGGCCTCAGCCTGTCTACTGTCGATACGAAAGGTGCACTGGCTCACAATCCCGAGAAGCTCTCCAGTCGGCGCTGTAATGAGCGTAAGCGCGCATCGCATGCTACTGCAGACTCTGGGGGGTGCCGGGTCTAGGGGCAAGCTGCCCTGGTCTAGTCACCATGCCTAACTAAATCTCTGGATCGGTGTCACTGACATAGGGGTGTGTGACCTGGACACGTGAAGTATGTCAGCCTGAACCACAGCACCTGAGGCTAAGGAACCGGTCGTGGTAGGCTTACACCAGGAAGCCATCCTTGCCCTATCAGGTGGCAATCATGGGCTACTGCCGAACACGCTAAGGACGTGCCGGCTGCTGGGGACAAGGAAATCCCAAGTCATCCTCCTGACTGTTGGGGCATTTAACAGTCTGCCACCTTCACCAAAGATTGCAGGGCCTACCGGTAGGGTTAGCTAAACCCTAACGGGGTCCAGGAGGACAATCATCGCCTCGCACGTCCCCCGCCGTGGATGCAAGGTACTTTATGCATCCTGGCCCGGATGATGCTACCTATTTGAACTCTAAACTATAACTTCAACAGCAAACAATTCAATACGTGCTCAATAGATACAACGAACCTAGCATGATACTACGAAGCAAAAACAGATAACGAGCATGCCAGAACAGAACAACCTAGCATGGACTAACATGAGAAACAACATAAGAAATCATGCCAGTCGGGAATTCAGAACAGAGCACCTATCATTAAACATGTTGATAAACACAAACAAGCAAACAATCAACAATCACATATAATATCGCAGGGTCCACACAACTCCGGTAAGAAATCCTTTCCTTGGTCGGGAGGTAACTATACACAAAATCCTAAGTTGCTATCGAACCCGAGCTAGCTAGTGAGAACCTAACAAGCACAATAATAATCATAATCCATAGGCCTAAATATAATAAAATAAACAAGGCTCGACTCAGGAACAACTCACGCGGCGCGGCTGACACGCGGACGGGCAGGCGGACGACGCAGGCAGGGCGGGCTGGGCCCTTTGGAAGGCAGCTCGCGACGCGCACGCACGGCTGGGCGCGCGGCGTCTTGCCGCACGCACGGCCAGAGCGGGTGGGCCGCGCAGCGAGACAAGTCACTCGGGCGTAAATGCACGGGCGGGCAACGCAGAGCGGCAGGGCGCGCGGCGAGCACAGTGCGTGCGGATCTGGCTGGCGCGCGCGCTCGCGATTGACTCTTTGGCGACAAAGCCGTGTGGTGATCTGTAACGGGCCGGGCGACCGGCTGGCGCGATCAGGGCGGCGATGGATGATGGCGATCTGGGCGCGATGGAGCTGGCGACCTTGGGCGATTTGGGCCTGCTGGTGCCTGCTGCTGCGCGCGACAGGGGGACGATGGGGCTGGGCGATCTAGGCTGCTAGCTGGGCGACGGTGGGGCTGCTGGCTAGCTCCTCTAGGCTAGCTGCACAAAACACCCACACACACACACACCTCTTCACTCTCGACAAGCAAGGGTGATAGAAACGAAGAAGGAGAAGAAGAAGAGGACGAAGAACCTTACCGGAACTACGATCGGACCTCGGGCCTGCAAGGGAGCAAGGATTTGGCTTGGGGAGCTAGAGAGAAAAGCTTGGGCGGCCAAGAAGCATTTGGAGAAGAAGACAAAACCCTACACTTCTTTTCTTTTAATCAAATGCACCAAAACTCCAAAGATCCAAGGCTAACCAAGATATGTCGCAGAAAGAGTAACAAGATCCTCCTGTGGCTCAACTGGCCACTCCACCCACCTAACTTCCTAGCACCCCGGGTTCAAAACCCAACTGCAGCATTTAATCTCTTTTTTTCCATCCTTATCCAAATTAAAACCTTAAAATCCCATTTCCCGGCTTCCTCCTTCGAGACCCGACTGAAGCAACCACTTCCAAAAATAAAACTCACTTAAATTCAACTCCCAAATCAACACCAAGGGCTCGGGCTCGAATCCCAAAGGAAGGACACAACCAACCATCACTTTGCCAAAAACCCAAACCACAACCGAACTTCCAAACGACTGGCCCAAACATCTTGGGACTCGCAACCAACAACAATCAAGCCTTGACAAAGGCAGGAGAGACCTCGAAGCCCTAAAAATCCACAAAATCCTTCCCGGGGTGCCAAAAGACCAAAATACCCCCAAGGGTCAAAATAGCTCTAACGACCCAACCAAACAACCGAATCTTGACCCGAAGGCACCTCGAAAACTGGAGTAGAAAACTGGGCTGTTACAATGTAACAGCCCGGATTTTTGTTAATTGTGAGATAAGGTTTTTTTGTAGCATTGTTTCCAAGAGCAGTTGGATTCGTTAAGGTTTTGGCGGTTTATTGGTCGGGGGTGAAATAAGAAATTTCTTTTAAGGGTTCCTTGGGAGATTCGGGCCCTAGACTTAAGGGAATTGGAAGCTTGGATTTAATTAAAGAAAAATTAAGCTTCAGCTAGGACTCGAAGGAGGGAAGCCTTGGGAAGGGATCTTGAGATTTCTCCAAAGTTGATTTAATTTTAGGAAGGAAAAGAAAAGAGGAGAAAAAGAGAAGGAAAAAGGAAAACCCTAGCCGCCACCCTCTCCTTCTCGCCCTAGCCGTCGCCCAGCCCCTTGCCTCGCCGCCTAGCGCCGTCGTCGCCCTGCTAGCCGTCGTCCTTCGCACCGGCCCAGCCTGATCGCGTCGTCGTCGCTCGCGCCTCGGCGCGTGCGTGCCGCCGACCAAGCCCGTGTCGAGCAGCCCTGCAGCAGATCCATCACAGCAGCCGCGATCGCGCCGGCCCGCGCCGCGTCGCCTGCGCCGTCCGCGCCGCGCGCCGTCCCGGTAGCGATCTTGCCGCGTCGCCCCACCGTCCTTCGCACCGTCCCAGCACGAGCTCACCGCATCACTCCGTACGCCAGCGCCCCAGCGTCGTCGTGTCTGCGCGATCACGTCCGGAGCCCGTAACAGCGTCGGCCAAATGCGCCGCGCCGACGCCCCACCGAGCCCGCTCGCTTGCTGCGCGCGACGCCGCCGCGAGAGCTGCACGCCGTGATAGCTTGGTGCCGAGCTTGTCGCCTTCTCGGTTGGTAAATCCCGAGCCTCCTCTCTCTTGAACCTTGAGATAATAGCTGCTGATTGTTTAATTAGGGTGATTTTATTACTTGCTTAAGTTGCTTGGGATCGCATAGAAGCTCGAGGGTCACTTGTTGGGTGTGATTGATATTTCTCTGCTTGCTTCCAAGTAAGGGTTCCTTACCGAGGGTGTGTGGGTCCTGCGTATAAGTGCTAGCAAGTCTTACCTTGTGATTGTATAAATTTCTAGTGGATAGGTTACATATTTCCTCTTGCTTCCAGGTTTGTGTTGTGCTGGTGTTCCTATTATAATCTGTTAGTTCTATGTTAGTGCTTGGCAGGTGATCTAAAAATTAGGTAAGTCCCCGATGGGCACTGCACTGATTTCGTATGTAGCTGGAGAGTATAAGACCCCGATGGGCATCTCTGAGATCCAAGCTGGAGTAAGACCCCGAAGGGCATTCTAGATGTATAAGACCCCGATGGGCATCCGTATGTGTAAGACCCCGATGGGCATCATTGATTGAGGTGTAAGACCCCGATGGGCATCCGTATGTGTAAGACCCCGATGGGCATCATTGATTGAGGTGTAAGACCCCGATGGGCATCCGTATGTGTAAGACCCCGATGGGCATCATTGATTGAGGTGTAAGACCCCGATGGGCATCCGTATGTGTAAGACCCCGATGGGCATCATTGATTGAGGTGTAAGACCCCGATGGGCATCCGTATGTGTAAGACCCCGATGGGCATCATTGATTGAGGTGTAAGACCCCGATGGGCATCCAGGTGTAGAACCTAGGGCAGGTTGTAATTGTAAGCCCTTGGCAGGCCAGCTCTAGTGTTAGCTCTTAGCCTAAACAACTGGTTTGTCCTAAGTCATTGTATGGTTGCATGTCGGTGTGCTAAATGCTATGTTTGCGTATTGTACCCCGGTTGGGGAATTCTTACTGAGTAATACATTGCTCACCCTTATTTTTCTGTGTCCTTCCACCAGGTAACTTGGGACAGAGGCAGGATGGCTAGGAGGAGGCTGCTGGATGATCATGGACGGCCCAACTCTGAGACTATTTCACTTTATTATGTTTTTGTTGGTCTAGCATGTGGGTGGACTGGAGTCATTAGAATATCATTCATTCAAAAACTTGTTTAAGACTTCTCGGACTGTTTCCTTGATTTTCTTGAAAGTACCGAACATTCACTTTACTTGCTGGTTTTGCTTAATGGATTTTATGCTTGAACTTAGTTGTGTTGAATGAAAAGTTTTAAATTGGTACTCTCTATAAGTGTTTTCATATTTTATTTATGCATGCTAAGAAAGGATCTAGGTTAGAGACCGTTAGTTTGGTCGGGTCCTTACACCACTCCACCCACCTAACTTCCTAGCACCCCGGGTTCGAAACCCAACTGCAACACAATTTCCTTACATTTTTACTTTTGCACTTAACCATTCCCAAACACTTCCACAAAGCCTCAAAAACTACAAAAGACCATCCAATAATTTTAGCAACTAAAAAAAAGACATAAAAGGCCCTGACGGCCAGACCAAATTACCAAAATACCCCTAGGGCATACCTGGAAGATCGGGATGAAAACCTGGGCCGTTACACACCCTGCTGAGCTAGCACTCACGCCGTGTGCCTTGTCTTTGCCGAGGCTTTGCTGCCAAGGCTATTTTCCTTGTTGGGTAGTTTCCCAAAACCTTTTTGCCTCTTGTGACTTAGTTGCATAGCTTGCTAAATTGTTGAGGACTGTCTCCTTATTTACCTAGGTTGTTCTGGTTGACTTTGCAGCTCGAGGGTCGTCGTTTATTATTGTGTTATTTTCTGCATAATTCCAGGTAAGGATCTCTTACCAGGGTTGTGTGGGCCCTGCGATATGTCTTGATTGCATTATGTTTATATGTTATATGTTATGAGCATGTTAGTGGATAGCAATGTTTCCTTGTTGAACTCTGCTAGCATGTTGGCCCCTGTTTCTACATGTTAGTGCCATGCTAGGTTTGTCCTTCCAGTATGTTCTGAGATCCCTATTTAAATGCATAGTATCCTGCTAGGTTCTACTTGTATATTGTTGAGTATGTTTGAACTACTAGATATTGTCTTCTCTGTGATATTAGATAGTTAGTTAGAATTATCTTCATCTAGAGGTTGAGAGAGGACATAATGTACCTTGTCCCCATAGGTCGGGATTAGTGAGTAGCATAACGTACTTTGCTTCCGCCCCCAGCAGCCATTGCAAATTAGCTCCTACATCGGTATATGCCTAGTTTGTAGCCTGCTAGAGCGGAACCCGTCACAGATGCAAGCCAGCCCGGAGACAGTTCTTAGCTTCAGGTCGGTGGTATAGGCTGGTACAGCTGAGTGCCGAGGGCTCTACACTAGTGTAGATCAGGGACACCGCTCCCATTCTTGTTTAGAGCCTGACCTCGAGTACTCTCCTGTTGTCTTAGGGTTTAACTTAGCCGGGGATAAGAGGCCCTCGAGGACACCTATTCGGGATCAGCTTTTGAGTTGGTCATTTGGCAGAGGGAGAAAGACCCTCGAGGGTGTCTGACATCTATTTGGGATAAGCTTTTGAGTTGATCAATTGGCCGAGGGAGAAAGACCCTCGAGGATATCTTGGGATTGGTTAAAAGAACCAATCATTAGTTCGGAAGTAGGAAACTTTCGAGGTTCCCAGACTTGTCTTGATTAGCTTGATGAGCAAAGTTCTGTGTTGGTAACTGATTGCATGTATACTAGGATGCCAGGTGATTGATGTATAGTATTGTATCCCGATTGGGGATTCTTACTGAGTGCCTTCGTACTCACCCTTACTTATCTTTCAGGTAATTTGGGACAGCACCGGGATGGCTAGTGGAGGGAGTTGTGTGATCATGGGAGCTACCGGCGTACTCTGTCCTCATTTATGTTTGAGTCTTTATTCTCTAGTAGCATGCTGGGAAAACTCTGTTTTACTTTAAGAGTTGTTTAAACTATTGTTTGAAACACTGGCCAGGAATTATTTATGGAAACTTATTTATGAAATTAATATGTTACTTTATGTTGGTTTAATCAAGTTTTATTTTTAAGTAGTTTTTTCTTTATTGTCTAAATGTTTTAAAGTTAAAGCATGCTAGTAAGAACCGGGTTTAGGACCACTTTTGGGTAGGGTTCTTACAGTTGGTATCAGAGCACAGAGTCATAGATTCTATAGACTAACCTGCTTTGTAGGTTGTTGTCCCCATGATCATCAACACTCCACGGCCATCAGGTTTGTCTATGTACTATGTTTAAGGGTTTTACAATACTGCATCTAGTATACATGTGTTACCTTTTATTGGCAGTGAGAGTTCGAGAGTGGACTAACCCTTATGGTTTTCATGTAGATCGCTAGTATGCCAGTTACAAGAAGTGGTGCAGGACCATCCGGGATTGCGAGTAGAGGTGTTGCTGATTTAACACATAGAGTTGAGCAAACCCGTAGGCCGCCTATGGCCCCAGCTGTTAGTTTGCCTGGAGAGGGGGTAGAGGCTGCCATGCCTTAGAGAGCAGCTCTAGGAGCTGAGTTTGTTGCCATGAGGGACATGATGATGGCCCTAATGGCAGAGCAGAGAGCTGAGACACAGGCGCAACTCTCAGCGCAGAGAGAGGAGTCTAGGGCATAGATAGCCCACCTGACAAAGCTTTTCCAACAGATAGCCCCAACAGCTCCAGTAGCCCCGGTAGTTGCCCCGGGAGATCAGGGTTAGCAGGACAAGACTGTGGTGTTAGACGGTCCTGAAAGAGCCACCGAGTTTGGCAAGTGGCTCAAGGACTTCACTAAATGGAAGCCCGTAGAGTTTGATGCTTCAGAGAACCCATTAGTGGCCATGAAGTGGTTAGCTCGGATGGAGTACATCTTCATGGTGATGGGATGCCTAGATGCTCAGAGGCCGAGATGTACGGCCCATGTTTTGACTAACACAACTGTGTGGTGGTGGGAGTCCACCGACCTGGCCAGACCAGTAGGATCTCCACCAGCCACCTGGGAGTTCTTTAGAACCAAGTTCAGAGCCAAGTATGTTAATGATGAGGCTCAGCAACAGATGGCGGAGGCCTTTGCAAACCTGAAGCAGGGCACTAACAACATTGCTTCTTATGAGAAGAAATTTTATGAGTATAGTTACTTTGCCCCATAGCTCATAACCACAGAGGAGCTCAAGACGAAAAAGTTTATCACTGACTTGAGAAAGGAGGTTGCTCAGGATGTACGAGCACTTGCCCAGAGTCTTATGACAGAGCTGTTGAGTTGGCTACCATCTATAACTCCAAGTACCAGCAAGTGCAGGCTTCAGTTTCACCAGTTCAGTCTGTCCAGCAGTACTCCAAGCAGAAGAGAAAGTTTGACTCTTCCAGTGGGTCCCGTGCAGGTGGTCAGCAGGCTTGCCGTCAGAGCCAGTTTAAAGGTTGAGATCAGCGTTGACCACATTTTAGACCATATGGCCTGCAGGGCATTGTTAAGCACCCACCTCAGTGCCACACTTGTGGCAAAGTGCATTACGATATCTGTGGAGCATCACCCCGAGCTTGCTATAAATGTGGCAAGGAGGGGCACTTAGCTAGAGCTTGCACTCAGGTTGGAGCAGCAGCCAGACCAGTTCTGCAGTAGGGCAGAGTGTTTGCCACGACTCGTTAGGAGGCGGAGCGTGCTGATGCTGTAGTTGTAGGTACGTTGCTTGTCTTAAACCATTATGCATTCGTACTATTTGGTTCGGGCTTGTAACGGCCCATGTTTTCATCACGGTCTTTCAGGTATGTCCTAAGGGTATTTTGGTAATTTGGTCTGGCCGTTAGGGTCATTTCTATCTTTCTCAGCTGATATTATTCTTGGATGGTCAAATGTAGGGTTTGGTTGCTTTTTGGATGTGTTTGGGCATGGAGAGATGCTAAAGTAAAATTGTGGTTTTAAAGTGCTGTTGTTGGGTTTCGAACCTGGGTGGCCAGGGAGTTAGAGGTGTGGTCCTGCTAGTTGGGCCACAAGTTGCTTTTGTTGCTCATTCCGCGGTATGTCTTGGTTAGCTATGGGTTTTTGGGATTTTGGTGTGTTTGATTAAATGAAGAGAAAATAGGTTTTCTTCTTTTGTTTCTCCAAATTCCCATTGCCGCCAACCCCCATCTCCTCTCTAGCTTTTGCCGTGCGTTTTCTCCCAAGCAAGCTCGCCGTCTCGTTCATCCAGGGTAAGTGTGCTTGATCTCTCTTTCTCTTTTCGTTGTTGGTGTGGTTCTTGCTGGCCGAGAGAGGAAGAGGCTGATTTTGGTGTTGTGCAGCCAGCTGAGCAGACCAGCAGCCCCATCGCCCAGCCCTGCAGCGCCGTCGCACGCCCATCGCACCAGCAGCCCCTATCGCACGCAGCCTGCCCCTTGCAGGCCCTGGCCGATCGCAGCCCTTACCGTCGCAGCCGTCGCATCGCAGTAGCAGCAGCGTCGAGCCCCAGCCGATCGCCCAGCAGCAGCGTCGCACGCCCAGTCCCAGCGCGAGCATGCCCGCTTCGTCGCCGTCCGGGCGCAGCTCAGAGTCGCATCACCGTCCGCGCAGCCCAGCGATCGTATCACTCCGCCTGTCCGTGCGTAGCCCAGCGCCCAGCCGTCACGTCTGCACACCCTCACCAACGCCGCCCGTCCGTGCGTAGCTGTAAGAACCCGACCCTAAATACGGTCCTAAACCTAGGTTCTCACTCAGCATGCAAGTTAAATATTTCATCAAGCGGTTTAGTGCTCATATTTAAAACCTTTAAAAACTTTTAGAACGGGGAATGCTTAAAACATAATCAACAGTTTTGTTTAAGAAAACCAACGAAGTAAAACAAGCCTGGCCAGTATATATATAAAACATTCAAAACAGTTCAAACAACTTTTAATAATGTTTCCCCTAGGACTCCTGTCCATCTACATGCTGAACAAATATGCAAACAATAAAGACAGAGTGCCGGCGGCTCCCATGATCAATCAGCTCCCTCCGCTAGCCGTCCCGGTGTTGTCTCAAGTTACCTGGTGGAAAGCCACAGAAATAAGGGTGAGTATAAACATACTCAGTAAGAATCCCCGACCGGGGTACAATACGATACTTCAATCATCTAGCACCCTAGTATACATGTAAACAGTTACCAACACAGATCATAGCTCAGCGAGCTTATAAGGCGAGAATCTGGAATCCTCGGAAGTCTCTTTCTTCCGCCTAATGATTGGCTCTCATAACCAATCCGGGACATCTCCGAGGGTCTTTCTCCCTCGGCCAATTGATCAGCTCAAAACCGATCCCAAAGATGTCCGACACCCTCGAGGGTCTTTCTCCCTCGACCATATGATCAGCTCAAAAGCCAATCCCAATGGGTGTCCTCAAGGGCCTCTTACCCTCGCTATAAATCTGGACTATCGGGAGAGTACCCGAAGTCTGGCTCTAAACAGGAAGGAACTGGTGTACTCACGAACATTAGCCCGGGGGAGCTCTCCGAACCGGCGACTAAAGCGTGGCGCGCGCACACCGCATGCTCTTCGCAACCGGCGTAAATGCGGGGCCTAAGGGCAAACTACGCGCGTGTACGCATGCCTAAGACTCGGAAACGGTGTCACCGAACACGATGAGTGCGAGGCCCTCGGCACTCATCTGCGGCACTGTACCACCGACCTGAAGCTAAGAACCGGCCAAGGCAGGCTTGCACCGTTGGCAGGGTTCCGCTCTAGCAGGCTACAAACTAGGCTTATGCCGATGTGGTAGCTAAATCCACATCGGCTGCCGGGGGGAAGCAATGTACGTTATGCTTCGCTCTACTCCCGACCGGTGGGGACAAGGTACGTTATGTCCGCTCTCAGCCTCTAGATGATGACAGCCCTAACACACTAGCTAGAGTATAGAGTAAACGATTCCTGGCTAAACATACATAATCATCATCAATCATACATAACCTAGCATGATACTACGAACTTAAAGCAGAATCTCAAGCATGCGCTGGAAGAACAATCCTAGCATGGCACTAACATGTACAAACAAGCAAACATGCTAGCAGGAATGCAATCACAAGCTGTCCTATCCACTAATCATGTCCATAAAAGTAAACATGCATATAAGGCACATTCAAGAAAGCATCGCAGGGTCCACACAACCACGGTAAGGAATCCTTACCTGGAAACGAGCAGAAATAACCTTCACACTCTAATAATGACCCTCGAGCTTTAAAGCGAAACCGAGCAACCTAAGCATTTTAATAAAAACAACCTAATTAAATAAACAGCGGCCAACAGCCTAGGGCCCAAAGGAAAAAGTCTCGGGAATTACCGATCGAGAAGACACAAGGCCACGCCCCAACCCGCACGGGCAAAGCGGTGCTGTCCGTCGCCGCAGGACAAGCAGTGGTGCGCTGGGCCCTGGCGCGGCATCGGGCGCTGGCGCTGGCGCTGGCGCTGCATCGGGCGCTGGGCGCCGCTGGCGCTATCGGGCGGCTTCTCGGGGGCGGCCGGGCGCGGCAGGGGAAGGGCGCTGGCGCTGGGTTGCGCGCGGTCTGCGACAGGGAGCAGGCGCGCTGGCGGGCGGACGCGGACGAGCGGCACGGGCACGCAGACGCGGATGGTGCTGGGCGCGGGCGCGCGCGGGCGGCGGCAGCGTCGAGGAGAGGCAGCGGCGACGCGTCGCGGCGCGCGGTGCGCGCGCTCGGGCGGCGGTGCAGTGCGGAACGCGCGCGACGCGTCTGGCTGGGCGAGGCGGCAGCGGGTGGGCACGCTGGGCATGGCTGTGTCTGCGCGGCGGGCGGCGCGGGTGGGCAGGGTGGCGCGACACTGGTGCGCTGGCTGGACCATTTGGGCTGCTGGTGCGCTCTGTGTCTGGTGAAGCTGGGCTGCGTGTGCGCTCGGGCCAGCAGGCCGAGTGGGGTGCGGCTAGGGCGGCTAGGGTTTCTTGGTGAGGTCGGCTAGGAGAGAGAGAGAGATTTTCCCAAAACAAGGGGAATAGGATTTTCTTTCCTTTTCCTAATTTAAATGGGTCTAAAATCCCTTCCAAGGCTTTCTCTTGCGGGTCCCGGCTAAAGAAATTCTTTTCTTTTTAACTAAACCTTCTTTTTCTAAAAACTCCAATTTCACCATTAGGGCAAGGGTTCAAATCCCAATGGGACCAATTAAATTCCAATTAATTTTGCTATCAACCGGAATGTCTCCGAACTTCTAATCAACTAACCCAAACTCCTTGGGTCTTGCAACCAACATTAATCAAGTCTCAACGAAGGCCGAAATGACCACAAGCCACGAAAATCCTCAACCTCTGACCGGGGAGCAAAATACCAAAATACCCTTAAAGGTTAAAACAGCTCTAACGGCCCATCCGAACATCCGAATAATGACCCGAAATCACCTGGGTACCCGAAATAGAAAACTGGGCCGTTACAATACTCCCTCCTTTTAAGACTTTCGTCCTCGAAAGTCCTAAGACGAAAAACAACTCTAGAAAAACTCCACTTTGGTTCTTAACCAACCAAGCTCTGAAAAAGACAACACAAATCCTTCTTTGAAACCGAACCTCTTGGGTTCCCAATGCTCAAGCCCAACAGACACCGAGTGCGCCACGAACTATCTCAACCAAAATCGAACTAACACGAGAAGCCAAGAAAACATGCGATAACTAGTCGGTGAGCCACATCCTCTGACTCGCACCAACTCTCAAACGGTCTTACGACTCTAGGGCTCACTTATCCATGCTAAACCAACTTGGAACGCCTCTCTACGGTGCTACTCTCAGCAAACTCGTGAACGGGTCACAAGCCCTAAAACTCAAGCCACGCTCGGCGTAACATCTCTGAATGCTCATAGCTGTTATCAAACAGCCTCGACCCTTCACCATGCTGACCAAACAACTGAACCTCCCAGTTTTAAGAAACTAAACGGCCTACTCATACTTCGCAAGTGACCTGCGAACCCTACCGTAAGAACCCAACTGGTTGCCTACAATCTTTAACGAAATCCAATTGAACCACCAACTGGTGGTGATCCCTAGGCAACCTTCTCCAACTAGCATGCGCTCACAACACTAAAGCAACCATCTTACGAGAAATCGAAGCACCAAAGCCAAGGGCACTTTGCAGTTCACCAAACGGCTACCACACACACACTAGCTGATACTTCAGCTTCGGCCACCCCTGAATGACAGGGTCCAAGAACAGGCTTCACTCAGCCAAACTAATAAGCCGGAGCCCTTCATCGGCCGACAACAAACTTTCCAATGCAATCCGATCAGCCACTGGCCTAGGTGAACATCGCCAGATAGGAAAACAAACAACATTCCTCTCACGGAAACCTCGAGCAACAAGGAATAAAACATTACGTGGCTACTAGCAACACGATAGCTGGAGGATCGAAACTCAAGGGCTTTACCACCCAATGCCACGGCACCTCTGTGCCAACTCACTCAACTGTGGCTCAGCTAAAATGCCAACTGCGAATGTACAACGACTAAAGGCAAAGCCCGAGAAAGGCTTGCTCTGCAAAAACACAACCCAAGCTTATAACGAGCAAAGCTCGCCTCCAAGCTGCCATTCAACTCTTAAGCCCATCCGCCGCTGCCAAGGACTTCTTGCTTATAGCTTAGACCTAACTCTTCTTCCAATCCAGAAACTCCACCCACGAAACATCGCGAGGAATAAGGATAGCAACGACCACAAGCTTGCGGATCCTGAACAACGCGAGTCGGCAAGACTACCTCAAAAGTTAAAACTCGAGGCCGGCATCCACGGCGCAACTCAATTACCAAGGAACTAAGGGGTTCCACAAACTCCAAAGATCCAACAACCTTCCGCCAACAACTCAAGCCTTTGAACTGGCTGGCTATCGCCCTCGCGGGAACAAACACTTTTCGCTTGCTATCAAACAGACGCAGGGACACTCTCGCTAGGCTGACCACTGCGCTACTCTGATCAACTACACAACTCAGGAGCTAAGCTGACTCTTCCTTTACAGAACGATTTCCTAGCAAGCGGACTTCGAAGGACAGCGAATTTCACACACGCGCATTGTCTTGCGCAAACTCAACGGTAGCAACCACCCACTAAGCACTAGCGGTACTTACTCAACCGCTGAGGGGGAGGCCAACTCCCAAAACTACCTGACTAGGAACAAGTCCTCAGGGCAACGCCGCTTGCTCGAACCGAGCTAGCTCACAAAACAACATGGGGACCAAACCTTGGTCAACACCAAGCACCACCTCGCTAAGAATTTCGAAAATCAACGTGGGGTTACCAAGAATGACTCTAGCTTGTTAACCGACAACAAGCATCCAAAGAACTCAACCGAGGAACCTTTGCTGGGTCCGACTGAGCTCTGGTGAGGCTCTCCACAACTCGGGGTTCCTCCGATCGCCCTCCGACTCACACTGTCGTCAAACGGTCTAACTGACAACTGGCTACACGAGCACGTCTCCCTACAGCATCTCAACTGTGCTGGCCAAAAGCTCTTCCTTGCCACATCTGTAGCAAGCACGGGCGATGCTCCACACAATCCTACCCAACAACCCGGCTCACGCACGGTAGCCTCTCAACCAAGGCTAGGGCACTTGCCAAGAACTAAAGTCCTAACTCCTCAGAATCGAGCTTTGGTTTCACAACCCGAAACCTCTCGTGGTTCTTGAAAAATACACCACGGAACGAGCTACACAAAAGTACATTGGCGTGTCTGGCTCCAACTTGGTTCCTTAAGATCCAAACCAACAAGTACTCTTACACAAGGCAGCTTCTTCCTCCCAATAGAGCCACAACTAGCAAAGGAACAACAAGAGTTCAGACCACTCGGGGTCAACTCACCACGAAAAGCTACATTGGTCAACTCACTCTTACAAGAGCATAACTACACCAATCTGACATACCACATACCAATGTGCCCACTAAATGCTCCACTCAACCATCCAACTCCTGGCTCTAACACTGGGTCAACCACGCATCATCGATGCCAACCCTACTCATAATAGGGTAACTCCAAGGGTAATGGAATCACACTACCATTCAACTGGCTCACAAGCCCACAACATAGGCGCGAGATCTCAGACGCGCTAGCCCTTAACAACCAACAGCATCCTTTGTACCCAACTCTCGGTGACCGCGAAAAGCTCCTACTTTCCCTCAAACAACCTCACACTTGTAGTTCTCTGACTACCACCGAGCTAGATCTCTTAAGCAATCCAAACAGATGCAACTTCAGAAAAATGGGTACAAGGCTAGTGGGGATGCTAAACTTCGGGCGGGTCCTGGAACCACCTGCACAAAAAGTGCCAACTGGCCTGAATCTAGGCCTCCTCTCAAAGCTTGGTGCCAACAGGCACTTCTTCCTCTACAACACAAACATCCCTTTACGGGCTTTAAGCCACTCTGAGGGTAGGGAAGGTCACACTCCAGGTGGCAGGGCAATGGCACTCAACACAAGAGTCTCAACAATCGAGTAGACTACTCTCTGACATCACGTCCAACAGACAAGCCAAGGCCCACTCCCGCATCCCACTCGATGCTCAACGAATACTCCAGGCCAACCCTCGGGTGGCAAAGCACCTAGCTCCACACCGGAACATGCTAATGTAAGGTGCTTCTCTCTAATAGCCGGTGAAAACCACGGACGGATTAAGTCGTGACAAGCAACCTCCACACTACCCCCCTGGCTACGAGGGTACTAAAAGAACTGGCTGCAAAACGACTACAGGCTTGCAGGAGGACAAGATGTCTCTACATCTTCCTCAAAAGCTACTAACTTGGCAGCTTGCCAATCGACCGGGTGGCTGGTGGAGACTCTGCTGGTCCGCCTCTCACAGGGGACTTCCACCACCACACTACTGCATCAAGCAACACCAGAACGGCACGCCACAACCTCAGAACATTAGGTCGTCGGCCTCTGAACACCAGGTCATCCCAACACTTGGATGATAAACTCGATCCTGGCCAACCACCTTGCTACTAGCAGTAGGTCTCAAAACATCCAGCTCTACAGGCTTCCACTTGCCGAACTCGGCGGCTCGATCAACGCCAACTATCTTATCAGCATAAACCTGCTGATCAAGCCCTCCAGGGAACCTCCGGAGCTCACTGGAACTACAAGGAGGGGTGTCTCCTAAATAAACTCTACCGGTGGGCTATCTATGCCCAAGACTCCTCACTACGCGCTACAAACCGCGCCGGGTCTCGCTCTCTGTTAGCTAAAAGACACGCCATCAACTCCTCATGGTTGGAGCACACTCGCTCAAGGAGTCTCACTCTAAGGCGTGCTAGCCTCTACCCCCTCCTCTAGGAACCTCAATCGCCAGGCCAACTCGCCAACGGGATAAACAACCGGGACGCGGCCTCAACATCCATACAAACGGTCCAACTCCTCGGTCGGACATGCCAAGCGCCCCGCTCCTCAGAGTGCGATCCACGCACTAGCGATCTGCACGAGCACCTCCACCCTCTCACTAGGGGAGAACCACAAGCCCGGGCCACAAATGGCCTACGGAGTCTAAGGTCTACCTCCCTGCGGGTGCGATCGACACACTGGCGATCTCGCACAAAGCATAAAACCTAGCCCACTGGGCTCTCACCGCCAAACAAGGGTAACACATGTATACTAGATGCGAGATTGTAAAATAAAACCCTTAGCTTAATGAACTCGAGACAAACCTGACGGCATGTGAGTACCGATGATCATGGGGCAACAACCGCAAAGCGAGTTAGTCTCTGAGAATCTATGACTCGTGCTCGATACCAAGCTGTAAGAACCCGACCCTAAATACGGTCCTAAACCTAGGTTCTCACCAAAGCATGCAAGTTAAATATTTCATCAAGCGGTTTAGTGCTCATATTTAAAACCTTTAAAAACTTTTAGAACGGGAATGCTTAAAACATAATCATGATTTTGTTTAAGAAAACCAACGAAGTAAAACAAGCTCTGGCAAGATATATATAAAACATTCAAAAGCAGTTCAAACAACTTTTAATAATGTTTCCCTAGGACTCTGTCCATCTACATCTTGAACAAATATGCAAACAATAAAGACAGAGTGCCGGCTGGCTCCCATGATCAATCGCTCCCTCCGCTTAGCCGTCCCGGTGTTGTCTCAAGTTACCGGTGGAAAGCCACAGAAATAAGGGTGAGTATAAACATACTCGGTAAGAATCCCGACCAGGGGTACAATACGATACTTCAATCATCTAGCACCCTAGTATACATGTAAACAGATTACCAACACAGATCATAGCTCAATGAGCTTACAAGGCAGAATCTGGAATCCTCGGAAGTCTCTTTCTTAGGCCTAATGATTGGCTCTCATAACCAATCCGGGACATCTCCGAGGGTCTTTCTCCTCGGCCAATTGATCAGCTCAAAACCGATCCCAAAGATGTCCGACACCCTCGAGGGTCTTTCTCCTCGACCATATGATCAGCTCAAAAGCCAATCCCAATGGGTGTCCTCAAGGGCCTCTTACCCTCGCTATAATCTGGACTATCGGAGAGTACCCAAGTCCGGCTCTAAACAGGAAGGAACGGTGTACTCACGAACATTAGCCAGGGGAGCTCTCCGAACCGGCGACTAAAGCGTGTGCGCGCACACCGCATGCTCTTCTCGCAACCGGCGTAAATGCGGGGCCTAAAGGGCAAACACACGCGTGCACGCATGCCTAAGACTCGGAAACGGTGTCACCGAACACGATGAGTGCGAGGCCCTCGGCACTCATCATGCGCACCTGTACCACCGACTGAAGCTAAGAACCGGCCAAGGCAGGCTTGCACCGCTGCGGGGTTCCGCTCTAGCAGCTACAAACTAGGCTTATGCCGATGTGGTAGCTAAATCCACATCGGTCGCCGGGGAAGCAATGTACGTTATGCTTCGCTCTACTCCCGACCGGTGGGGACAAGGTACGTTATGTCCGCTCTCGGCCTCTAGATGATGACAAGCCCTAACACACTAGCTAGAGTATAGAGTAAACGATTCTGGCTAAACATACATAATCATCATCAATCATACATAACCTAGCATGATACTACGAACTTAAAGCGGGAATCTCAAGCATCTTTGGAAGAACAATCCTAGCATGGCACTAACATGTACAAACAAGCAAACATGCTAGCGGGAATGCAATCACAAGTTTGTCCTATCCACTAATCATGTCCATAAAAGTAAACATGCATATAAGGCACATTCAAGAAAGCATCGCAGGTCCACACAACCACGGTAAGGAATCTTACACCGAAACGAGCGAAATAACCTTCACACTCTAATAATGACCCTCGAGCTTTAAAGCGAAACCGAGCAACCTAAGCATTTTAATAAAAACAACCTAATTAAATAAACAATGCCAACATGACCTAGGGCCCAAAGGAAAAAGTCTCGGAATTACCGATCGAGAAGACACAAGGCCACGCCCCAACCCGCGACGGCAAGGCAAAGGGTGTCCGTCCGCCAGCGACAAGCAGGTGCGCTGGCCCCGGGCGCTGCATCGGGCGCTGGCGCTGGCGCTGGCGCTGCATCGGGCGCTGGCGCCGCTGGCGCTATCGGGCGCTGCTGGGCGTCTTTGGCGCGGCAGGGGAAGGGCGCTGGCGCTGGTTGCGCGCGCGTTCGCGGCGAGGAGCAGCGCGCGCGCTGGCGGGCGCGACGCGACGAGCGGCACGGCACGCAGACGCGGATGGTCTGGGCGCGCGCGCGCGCGCGGGCGGCAGCGCTTGCGAGAGAGGCGAGGGCGACCGCGTGCGGCGCGTGCGCGGCGCGCTCGGGCGGTTCAGTGCGGAACGGCGCGACGCTGTCTGGCTGGCGAGCGATGGCCGCGGCTGGGCACGCTGGGCATGGCTGTCTTTGCTGGCTTTGGCGCGTGGGTGGGCAGTGGCCGGCGCGACTCGTGCGCGCTGGCTGGACGGCTGGGCTGCCTGGTGCGCTGGTTTTGTCTGGCCGCTCTGGTGCGCTGGGCCGAGTGGCGGTGGCCAGTGAGCGGGGGTGCGGCTAGGGCGGCTAGGGTTTCTTGGTGAGGTCGGCTAGAGAGAGAGAGAGATTTTCCCAAAACAAGGGGAATAGGATTTTCTTTCCTTTTCCTAATTTAAATGGGTCTAAAATCCCTTCCAAGGCTTTCTCTTGCGGGTCCGGCTAAAGAAATTCTTTTCTTTTAACTAAACCTTCTTTTTCTAAAAACTCCAATTTCACCATTAGGGCAAGGGTTCAAATCCCAATGGGACCAATTAAATTCCAATTAATTTTGCTATCAACCGGAATGTCTCCGAACTTCTAATCAACTAACCCAAACTCCTTGGGTCTTGCAACCAACATTAATCAAGTCTCAACGGGCCGAAATGACCTCAAGCCCCGAAAATCCTCAACCTCGACTGGGAGCAAAATACCAAAATACCCTTAAAGGTTAAAAGCAGCTCTAACGGCCCATCCGAACATCCGAATAATGACCCGAAATCACTGGTACCGAAATAGAAAAGCGGGGGGCGTTCTGAGAGCCCAAAGGTCTGCGCCGTCGTCCTTCCGCGCGCGCGACTGCCGCCTCAAAGACATCAAGAACGCCCGGCTCCGTGCGGCCCATCGTCTCGCGCCACGGCCGTCTGCTGTGTGAGTTGCTCCCGAACCTTAGCCCTGTTTGTATTATTATTTTAGACCTATAGGTTGTGATATTTGCTTTTGTTTGTTAGGTTCCGTCAGCTAGCTCGGGGTGGATTGCAGCATAGGATCGTTGTGTGTTGTTGCACTCCGACCAAGGTAAGGATTTCTGTAAGAACCCGACCGAAAATACGGTCATAAACCTAGGTTCTCACTCAGCATGCAAGTTAAATATTTCACCGAGAGGTTGAGTGCTCATATTTAAAACCTTTCAAAACATTTAGAAACGGGGAATGCTTAAAACATAATCAACAATTTTGTTTAAGAAAAACCAACGAAGTAAAACAAGCCTGGCCAGTATATATAAAAACATTCAAAACAGTTCAAACAACTTTTAATAATGGTTCCCCTAGGACTCCTGTCCATCTACATGCTGAACAAATACGCAAACAATAAAGACAGAGTGCCGGCAGCTCCCATGATCAATCAGCTCCCTCCACTAGCCGTCCCGGTGTTGTCCCGAGTTACCTGGTGGAAAACCACAGAAATAAGGGTGAGTATAAACATACTCAGTAAGAATCCCAACAGGGGTACAATACGATACATCAATCATCTAGCACCCTAGTATACATGCAAACAGATTACCAACATGGATCATAGCTCAACGAGCTTACAAGGCAGAATCTGGAGTCCTCGGAAGTCTCCTACTTCCGATCTAATGATTGGCTCTCATAACCAATCCCGGGACATCTCCGAGGGTCTTTCTCCCTCGGCCAATTGATTAGCTCAAAAGCCAATCCCAAAGATGTCCGACACCCTCGAGGGTCTTTTCTCCTCGACCAAATGATTAGCTCAAAACCAATCCCAATGGGTGTCCTCAAGGGCCTTCTTACCCTCGCTAATAAACTGGACTCTACTCGAGAGTACCCGAAAGTCGGCTCTAAACAGAAGGAAGGCGGTGTACTCACGAACATTAGTCCGGGGGAGCTCTCGAACCGGCGACTAACGCGTGCGCGCGCACTGCGCATCTTCTTGCAACCGGCGTAAATGTGGGGCCTAGGTACAAACTACGCGGGCAGTGCACGCATGCTCGAAGACTCGGAAACGGTGTCACCGAACACACGGTGAGTGCGAGGCCCTCGGCACTCATCTGTGCGGCTGTACCACCGACACGAAGCTAAGAACCGCCAAGGCAGCTTGCACCGTTGGCAGGGTTCCGCTCTAGCAGGCTACAAACTAGGCTTATGCCGATGTGGTAGCTAAATCCACATCGGCTGCCGGGGGGAAGAAATTTACGTTATGCTTCGCTATACTCCCGACCGGTGGGGACAAAGTACGTTATGTCCGCTCTCGGCACCGGATGATGACAAACTCTACTATACTAGCTAAAAGTACATAGTGGCGATTCTGGCTAAACATACACATAATCATCAATCATACATAACCTAGCATGATACTACGAACTTAAAGCAGGAATCTCGAGCATGCTGGAAGAACAATCCTAGCATGGCACTAACATGTACAAACAAGCAAACATGCTAGCAAGAATGCAATCACAAGCTGTCCTATCCACTAATCATGTTCATAAAAGTAAACATGCATATAAGGCACAATCAAGAAAGCATCGCAGGGTCCACACAACCACGGTAAGAGATCCTTACCTGGAAACGAGCAGAAATAACTTTCACAATCAAATAGTGACCCTCGAGCTTTAAAGCGAAACTGAGCAACCTAAGCATTTTAATAAAAACAACCTAATTAAATAAACGGCAACCAACAGCCTAGGGTCCAAAAGAGTGGAGGCTCGAGAATTACCAAACGAGAGGGTACTAGGTCTCGGCCCCAACAATCTTGGCAAAATAGGCTCTCGGCGGCAAGTGGGCAGGCAGGACGTGCAATTGGGGCGAGCACGCTGGGCGCTATCGGTGTCTTCTTTGGGTGGCTGGCGCGGGAAGCGAAGCGGCAGCGCTGCTTATTGGGCGCGCGGATCGCAACAGCGGCGCAGCGCTGGCGGGCGGGCGTAACGGATGAGCGGCACGGGCACGCAGACGCGAGAGGTGCTGGGGCACGGGCGCGCGGTGCAGGGAGGCCTGGTGCGGGACGGCGCGCCCCGTCTGGGCGACTTGATGCAGGTCGATGCGGCGCGACTGGGTGGAGTACAGGGCTGTGCGGCGCGTCTGGCAGCCTGGTGCGGAGCGGCTGGGTTGTCTGGTGCGCCTGGGCTGGGCGGCTGGCCTGTCTGGTGCGCTTGGGCTGGGCAGCTTGGCTGCCTGGTGCGCCTGGGCTGTGCAGGGCTGAGCGGTGGTGCGGCTAGGGTGGTCTGGGCTGGCTTGTGCGGCTGGGCATGGCTGGGCGGCTAGGGTTTCTTGGTGAGGTCGGCTAGGAGAGAGAGAGAGAGAGAGAGAGAGAGAGAGAGAGAGAGAGAGAGTTTTGCAAAACAAGGGGAAAAGGGGGTTTTCTTGATTTTCTTTCCTTTTCCCTAATTAAATAGGTCTAAAATCCCTTCCCAAAGCTTCCTCTTTCCAAACCCGGCCGAAGCAAACTTATTTTAAAATAAAACTCTCTTTTCCTACAAACTCCCCAAGACCATTTAGGGGAAGGGCTCAAAACCCAATGGAAGCACCAAAATTACAATTAATTTTGCCATTTTCTAAAACACCTCCAAACTTCCAAACAACTTGCCCAAACCTCTCGGGTCTTGCAACCAACAACCAATAAGCTTCGACAAAGCGGGAATGACCACGGAATCCTCGAAAATCCACAAAACCTCGAGGGGCAAAAGACCAAAATGCCCCTAAGGGTTAAAAAGCGACTCTAACGGCCCATCCGAACATCCGAATAATGACCGAAATCACTGGGTAAGCAGGAAATAGAAAATCGGGCCGTTACAATACTCCCTCCTTTTAAGACTTTCGTCCTCGAAAGTCCTAAGACAAAAAACAACTCTAGGAAAATTCAAGCGATTCTTAACCAACCAAGCTCCGGTTAAGACCACACAAATCCTTCTTCGAAACCGAACCCTCTTGGTTTCCCAAAGGCTCCAAGCCCAAAAGACACCGAGTCTGCCACAAACTATCTCAACCAAAACTGAACTAACACTGAGCTTCGAAGAAATCATGCGATAGCTAGTCGGTGAGTCACACCCTCTGACTCGCACCAACTCTCAAAAGGTCTTACGACTCTAGGGCTCACTTATCCCTGCTAACCCAACTCGGAACGCCTCTCTACGGCGCTACTCACAGCAAGCTCGAGGACTGGTCACAAGCTCTAAACTCTTCGCCGAGCACGGCATAACTTCTTCGGCTCGCTTGTTTGTTAACAAGCGACTTTAACTCTACACCATGCTGACCAAACAACTGAACCTCTCGGATTCCCGAAACTATTCTACCTACTCCTACTTCACAAGAGACCTGCGAACCCCAATGTTTGCCTACAATCCTTAACGAGATCCAAATCGAACCACAACTGGTGATTGATCCTAAGGCAAACCTTTCCAACTGGTACGCGCCCACAACACAAAGCGACCATCTTGAGGAGCATCGACGCAGTCAAGCCAGGGGCACATACCTGGTTCACCAGACGGCTAACCCACTCACACTAGCTGAACTTCAGCTACGGCCACCTCTGAATGACAAGGTCCAGGAGCAAGCTCTACTCAATCAAACTAATAAATTGGAGCCCCTCCTCATCGGCCGACAACAAACTTTCTAATGCAATCTGACTAGCCACTAGTCTAAGGGAACATCGCCAAACAGGAAAACAACAACATTCCGCTCACGGAAACCTCGAGCAGCAAAGAATAAAACATCACGCGGCTACTAGCAACACAATAGCTGGAGGATAACAACTCAAAGGTTTTACCAACCAATGCCACGACACCACTGTGCCAACCCACTCAAGTGTGACTCAGCTAAAACGCCAACTACGGACGCACATCAACTAGGGACAAAGCCCAAGAAGGGCTTGCTCTGCGGAAACTCAACTCAAGTCTTACAACGAGCGAACCTCGTCTCCAAACTGCCACTCAACTCTTAAGTCCATCTGGCTGCTCTATGGACTTCCTCCTTTTAAGCTTAGACCCATCTCAACTTCCAGCTAGGAACTTCACACACTAAAGCAAATGCGAGGGATAAGGATAGCGTCGACCTCAAGCTGGCGGATCAAGAACAATACGAGTCAGCAAGACTACCTCAAAAGTTAAAACTCGAGACCGGCATCCACGGTGCAGCTCAACCACCAAAGAACTAAGGGGGGTCTACAAGCTCCAAAGATCCAACAACCATCCGCCAACAACTCAAGCCCTTGAACTGGTGGCGGCGCCTCGCGGAACAAACAACTTTCCGCTTGCTAGCAAACAGACGCAGGGACACTCTCGCTAGGCTGGCCGCTGCGCTACTCTAATCAACTACACAACTCAGGTGCTAAGCTGACTCCTCCTCTACAGGAACGATTTCCTAGCAAGCGAACTTCCGAAGGACAGCGAATTTCACACACGCTCGCTGTCTTGCTCAAACTCAACGGTAACAACCACCAACTCTCTCGGAAGGAACATCCAAGGATTCCTCAATCGCTTGAACCACCAACTAAGCACTAGCGGTACTTACTCAACCGCTGAGGGGGAGGCCAACTCCCAAAAATACCTGACTAGGAACAAGTCCTCAGGGCGACGCCAGCTTGGTCGAACCAAGCTAGCCCTAGAAAACAGCAAAGGAACCAAACCTTGGCCAACGCCAAGCACCACCTTGCTAAGAATTCTAAAAACCAACGCGGAGGTTACCAAGAACAACTCTAGCTTGTCAACAGTCTACAAGCATCCAGCAACTCAACCGAGGAACACGCGCTGGTCCGACCGAAGTTCAGTGCGGCTCTTCACAACTTAGGGTTCCTCCGATCACCCTCCAACACATACTGACGACAAACGCTCTAACAGACATCTGGCTACACGAGCACAACTCCCTTCAGCATCTCAACTATGCTAGCCAAAAGCTCTTCCTTGCCACACCTGAAGCGAGCATGGGGCGTTGCTCCACAAAATCCAGAATGCGCCTTACCACACTTGATACAATGAGCCTGCTGCCTGGCCCCGCCCTGCTGACGATCCAGAGCTCTGACCTGCGGTTGGCGTTGATCTCGACCCCTAGACTGGCCCTGTCGGCGAATCTGCTATCCACCTGAGCGGGGAACCACCGGAAGACCCAATCGCCCTCTTGCTCAAAGCATCAGCCACAACGTAGCATCCACCCAGGGTAAGGATCAGAACAACACTCTCTTAGCCATGACGACCAGCAACTACGCGAGTATGCTACCATCGCCCTTGTTCAGTTCCAACTGAACTCCAACCATCGATCAACAAGAAATGCCTCTACCCAGGTCAAGGGCCAACTAGCATAACTTGCCTAAACAATAACACGGCTACATGCACGGTATCCTCACAACCAAGGTTAGGGCACTTGCCAAGAACTAAAGCCCTAACACCTCAAGAACTGAGCACTTGCTACTCAACACGATCCTCTAGTGGTTCCTGCAAAATGCACCACGGAATGAGCTACACAAAAGTACACCGGCGTGTACAGCTCCAAATTGGTTCCTTAAGATCTAAACCAACAAGTACTCTCACACGAGGCAACTTTTGCCTCCCAAAAGAGCCACAACTAGCAAAAGAGCAACAAGAGTTCAAACCACTCGGGGTCAACTCACCACGAAAAGCTACATTGGTCAACTCACTCTTACAAGAGCATAACCACACCAAGCTGACATACCTCATACCAATGTGCCCACTAAATGCTCCGCTCAACCATCCAACTCATGGCTCTAACACTAGATCAACCACGCATCCTCGAAGCCAACTCTACCCTTATTAGGGTAACTCCAAGGGTAGCCGAAACACACTACCGCCAAGCTGGCTCACAATCTCACACACAAGCGCGAGAACTCAGACGCGCTACCCTTCACCAACCTACAGCATCCTTTGTACCCAACTCTCGGTGACCCAGAAAAGCTCCTACTTTTCCCTCAAACGACCTCACACTTGTAGTTCTCTTACTACCACCGAGCTAGATCTCTTAAGCAATCCAAACAGATGCAACTTCAGAAAAACGGGTACAAGGCTAGTGGGGATGCTATACTCCGGGCGGGCATGGAACCACCTGCACCAAAGGTGCCAACTGGCCCGAAACTAGGCCTCCTCTCCAACTTGGTGCCAATAGGCACTACATCCTGCACAACACAAAACAACCAAATACGAGCCTAATGCCCCTCTGAGGGTAGGTGTAACGGCCCAGGTTTTCGTCCCAGTCTTCCAGGTATGCCCTAGGGGTATTTTAGTAATTTGGTCGGGCCGTCAGGGCCGTTTATGTCTTTTTCCAGTTGCTAAAATTATTGGATGGATTTATGAAGGTTTTTGAGGCTTTGTGGTTTGGTTTGAGCATGGGTAGATGCAAAAGTAAAAATAAAGGAATTTGTCTTTGCAATGGGGTTTGAACCCGGTCTCTGGGAAGCTTGTAGAGATGTGTGCCAATTGAGCCATTAGGTGCTCTTGTTGCTCTTTCTGCATCACATCTTAGTTAACCTTGGATCTTTGGTGTTTGGTGCATTTGGTTAAATGAAATAGAAATTAGGTTTGTTGTGTTTTCTTCTCCAAAAGAGTTGTGGCCGCCCAAGCTTTCTCCCAAGCTCTCCTTGCCGATTCTTCATCCTTGCAGCTCCCTTGGATCGTTCATCATCATTCCGGGTAAGTCTTCATCCTCTTCATCTTCTCGATTGGGTGTTCTTGTTGGCCGAAGGTAAGGAGAAGAGCTTGTGTGTGTGTGTTTGTTAGTAGCAGTGCCCAAAGATGCCCAGAGATCGCCAAAGCAAGCCCAAAGCCGCCCAGACGCCTAGCGGCAAGCCCAGTCGCCCAGATCGCAAAGAAGCGAGCACCGAGCCGCCTGCACCGCCAGACCCGTCGCGGCCGTCGCAGCGCGCACTTCGCTGCGCGCCGCGCGCGCTCGCGCCGCGCGCCGCTCCGCCGCGCGCGCGCGCTGCGGCGCCGCATCGCGCCGCCGCGCGCGCGCCAGCGCTGCTTCGTCTCGTCGCGCGCTTGCGCGCGCGCGCGCGCTGCGCCCGGCCAGCCGTTAGCGTTACAGCTGCGCGCAGCCTTGCCGCCTCTGCCGCCGCCGGCGCGCCGTGTGTGCGGTCCTCGCGCCCATCGGCCCCCTCGCGCTGCGTCGGCGCCAAAGCAGCAGCCCCCGCCGTGCCGCCGCCCGCCCGCGTGTCGATCGTGCCGTGTGAGTGCCCCTGAGCCGAGCCTCGCTTGTTTTATTATATTTTTAGGGCTATGATTGTGATTTCTATTGTGTTTGTTAGGTTCTCGTTAGCTAGCTCGGGATCGATCGCGGCGTAGGATTTTTGTGTGTGTAGTTGCTCCCGGCCAAGGTAAGGATCTCTTACCGGAGTTGTGTGGACCTGCGATGTTCTATGTGATTGTTGTTTGTATGTTTGTTTGTGATTATCGGCATGTATAGTTTAGGTGCTCTGCTCTGAATTCTCGACTAGCATGACTTCGTATGTTGTTCTCTCATGTTAGCCCATGCTAGGTTGTTCCGTTCTAGCATGCTCATATCTGTTCTTGCTTCGTAGTACCATGCTAGGTTCGTTGTATCTGTTGAGCACGTTTTGGATTGTATTGGATTGTATGTTATTGATATGATAGGTTAAAGTGTAGGTAGGTAGCATCATCCGGCCCGATGCATAAAGTATCTTGCATCCATGGCGGGACGTCGAGACGCTTCTCCGTCCTCTGGACCCGTTAGGGTTTAGCTAACCCGACCGGTAGGCCCCCGCAATCTTGGGTGAGGGTGGCGATCGTTAAATGCCCCAACGGTCGGGATGATGACTTGGCATTGCTCGCCCTCGACAAATCGGCACGTCCGGCCGGCGTGTTCGGCCGTAGCCCTTGATTGCCACTGTTAGGGCAAGGACCGCTTCTCGGTGTAAGCCTACCACGGCCGGTTCCTTAGCCTCGTGTGCGGTGGTTCAGCCGACATAGTTCACGTGTCCAAGTCTCACACCCTATGTCGGTGACACCGATCCGAGATTTAGTTAGGCGTGGTGGATCGGACATGGGCGCTTGCCACTAGACCCGGCACCCCATAGTTGCTGCAGAGCACGCGGTGCATGCTTACGCTCATTCTGGCGCCACCGGAGAGCTCCTCGGGATCTTGAGCTAGTGCACCTTTCGATCGATGCGAGAGACAGCCGAGGCCGAGACTTGGTTCTCGTATAGGGCGTATTGTGTGGTGTGGATTATTCGGACTAAGACCCCGAGTTGGCATCCGAGGTCCAAGTGTGGACTTAAGCTATGTGCTCTATTATGTGTTTATGTTCATAGCTTGCATACACTCATCTAGATGACCATGTGCATCGTATTGTACCCGGTCGGTGGGATTCTTCTTGAGTAATTCGTTACTCACCCTTACTTATCTTTCGGGTAACCATGGCGCGAGGCGGGATGGTGAAGGAGGAGCTATGATCATGGGAACGTCGTGTCGTCTCTCGACTTTTTATTTCTATGACTCTTGTCTTTCATTTTCCCCTGAATGCATGTGGCGGGCACGAGCCCTAGGATGTTTTCGAATGATTTTGTGGATTCCCGCTTTATTGAATTTGAGGATGTTTCAAATGTTTTAATAAATCTCTGATCAGAGTGTACGTTTTGGAAATGTATTTGCCTTGAAACAGGTTTCAGCAAACTATATTGATTTCTGATTGAACCTTGATTGTTTTGTTTTAATTCGGAATCTAAAAACTTATTTGCATATTATCCTTTCCTTTGAATGTATGCATTGGGGTAAAGGCCTATTTAGAGCCCCTTTTGGGTCGGGTCTTTATAGTAGGGAAGGTCACACTCCAAGTGACGGGGCTTTGGCACTTAACACAAGAGTCTCAACACTCGAGCAGTCTAATCTCTGGCATCTTGTCTAACAGACATGCCACGACTTACTCTTGCATCCCACTCGATGCTCAACAAATACTCAGGCCGACTCTCAAGTGGCAACAACTTGTTCCACACTAGGGACATGCAAATAAAAGAGTGCTCCACTCTACTAGCGAACTGAAACCCATGACGGATTAAGTCCTGGAAAACAAACCTCGCACCGCTCTCTGGCCACAGGGTACTAGCAGGACTGGCTGCAAAACAACCGCAACCTTGCAGGAGGACAAGATGTCTCTGCATCTTCCTCAAAAGCTACTAGCCTGGCTACTTGCCAATCGATCGGGTGGCTGGTGGAGACTCTGCTAGTCCGCCTCTCTCAGAAGACTTCCACCACCAAACTGCTGTATCAAACAGCACAAGAACGGCACGCCTCGGCCTCTGAACATCAGATCATCCCAACACTCGGATGATAAACTCGAACCTGGTCAACCACCTTGCCGCTACCAGCAGGTTCTCTAAAGCATCAAGCTCCACAGGCTTCCACTTGCCAAACTCGGCGGCTCCATCAATGCTAACTAACTCATCAGCATAAACTTGCTAATCCTGCCCTTCCGGAAACCTCCGGGGCTACTGGAGCTACTAGGGGGCCTCCTAAATAAACTCTGTCAGCTAGGCTATCTGTGCCCGGGACTCCTCACTACGCGCTACAGTCCGCGCCTGGGTCTCCGCTCTCTGATAGCTAAAAGACCTGCCATCAACTCTCTCATGGCTGGAGCACACTCTGCTCAAGGAGTCTCACTCTGAGGCGTGCTAGCCTCTACCCCCTACTCTTGGCAACTCATCTGCCAGGGCCAAAGGTGGCCTACGGGTCTAAACAACCCTGGACGAGGTCTCATCATCAACATGAACGGTCTAACTCCTCGGTTGGAAATACCAAACGTCCCTGCTACTCTATGTGAAAACAACATACTGGCAATCTACACAAAGCATAGAAGCTAGCCCACGCTGGGGTTCTCACTGCCAAACAAGGGTAACACATGTATACAAGATGCAGTATTGTAAAATAAAACCCTTAGCTTAATGAACTCAGACAAACCTGACGGCCGCGGAGTGCCGATGATCATGGGGGCAACAACCTACAACCAGGTTAGTCTACAGAATCTATGACTCTGTGCTTTGATACCAACTGTAAGAACCCGACCCAAAATACGGTCCTAAACCTAGGTTCTCACTCAGCATGCAAGTTAAATATTTCACCGAGCGGTTTAGTGCTCATATTTAAAACCTTTCAAAACATTTAGAACGGGGAATGCTTAAAACATAATCAACAATTTTGTTTAAGAAAAACCAACGAAGTAAAACAAGCCTGGCCAGTATATATAAAAATATTCAAAACAGTTCAAAAAACTTTTAATAATGGTTCCCCTAGGACTCCTGTCCATCTACATGCTGAACAAATACGCAAACAATAAAGACAGAGTGTCGGCAGCTCCCATGATCAATCAGCTCCCTCCGCTAGCCGTCCCGGTGCTGTCCCGAGTTACCTGGTGGAAAACCACAGAAATAAGGGTGAGTATAAACATACTCAGTAAGAATCCCCAACCGGGGTACAATACGATACATCAATCATCTAGCACCCTAGTATACATGCAAACAGTTACCAACACAGATCATAGCTCAACGAGCTTACAAGGCAGAATCTGGAGTCCTCGGAAGTCTCCTACTTCCGGCCTAATGATTGGCTCTCATAACCAATCCCGAGACATCTCCAAGGGTCTTTCTCCCTAGGCCAATTGATTAGCTCAAAAGCCAATCCCAAAGATGTCCGACACCCTCGAGGGTCTTTCTCCCTCAACCAAATGATTAGCTCAAAAACCAATCCCAATGGGTGTCCTCAAGGGCCTTCTTACCCTCGCTAATAAATCTGGACTACTGGGAGAGTACCCGAAGTCTGGCTCTAAACAGGAAGGAATTGGTGTACTCACGAACATTATTCCGGGGGAGCTCTCCGAACCGGCGACTAACGCGTGTGCGCGCAAGACTGCGCATCTTCGCTTTGCAACCGGCGTAAATGTGGGGCCTAGGTACAAACTACGCGGGCTGTGCACGCATGCCTCAAGACTCGGAAACGGTGTCACTGAACACAGTAGTGCGAGGCCCTCGGCACTCATCTGTGCAGCCTGTACCACCGATTTGAAGCTAAGAACCGGCCAAGGCAGGCTTGCACCGTTGGCAGGGTTCCCCTCTAGCAGGCTACAAACTAGGCTTATGCCGATGTGGTAGCTAAATCCACATCGGCTGCCGGGGGGAAGCAATTTACGTTATGCTTCGCTATACTCCCGACCGGTGGGGACAAAGTACGTTATGTCCGCTCTCAGCCTCTGGATGATGACAAACTCTACTATACTAGCTAAAAGTACAGAGTAACTGATTCCTGGCTAAACATACACATAATCATCAATCATACATAACCTAGCATGATACTACGAACTTAAAGCAGGAATCTCGAGCATGCTGGAAGAACAATCCTAGCATGGCACTAACATGTACAAACAAGCAAACATGCTAGCAAGAATGCAATCACAAGCTGTCCTATCCACTAATCATGTTCATAAAAGTAAACATGCATATAAGGCACAATCAAGAAAGCATCGCAGGGTCCACACAACCACGGTAAGAGATCCTTACCTGGAAACTAGCAGAAATAACTTTCACAATCAAATAGTGACCCTCGAGCTTTAAAGCGAAACCGAGCAACCTAAGCATTTTAATAAAAACAACCTAATTAAATAAACGGCAACCAATAGCCTAGGGTCCAAAAGAGTCGTGGCTCGGGAATTACCAAACGAGAGGGTACTAGGTATCGGCCCCAACAATCTTGGCAAAACAGGCTCTCGGCGGCAAGTGGGCGGCGCAGGACTTTGTATTTGGGCGAAGCGAGGTGGCCAATTCTTTGGCGCTTATCGGCGCGCTGGGCGGGCTGGCGCGCAGCGTGACGGACGGGCGCTGGCGCTTGCTGTAGGCTGCAAGGATCGCGACAGAGGCGCGCAGCGCTGTGGCCGGGCATGCGACGCTAACGAAGCAGGGTGACGGGCACGCAGACGCAGGCGGTGCTGGGGCGACGATGCGGCGCGGCGTGGCGGCTCGGTGCAGACGGCGCGCGCGCGCGTCTGGGCGACTTGATGCAGGTCGGTGCGGCGCGATCGGGTGGTGGAGTATGGCTGGTGCGGCGCGTCTCGCAGCTCGTGCGGAGCGGCTGGTTGTTCGTGCGCTGGGCGGGCGGCTGGGCTGCTCGTGCTGGGCTGGGCTTAATTTGGCGACTGCTCTTTTGCGTGCGCTGGCATCTTGCAGTGTGGCCGAAGGGGGTGCGCTAGGCGATCTGGGCTGGCTGGTGGTTTGGGCATGGTGGGCGGCTAGGGTTTCTTGGTGAAGTCGGCTAGGAGAGAGAGAGAGAGAGAGAGAGAGAGAGAATTTTGCAAAACAAGGGGAAAAGGGGGTTTTCTTGATTTTCTTTCCTTTTCCCTAATTAAATAGGTCTAAAATCCCTTCCCAAAGCTTCCTCTTTCCAAACCCGTCCGAAGCAAACTTATTTTAAAATAAAACTCTCTTTTCCTACAAACTCCCCAAGACCATTTAGGGCAAGGGCTCAAAACCCAATGGAAGCACCAAAATTACAATTAATTTTGCCATTTTCTAAAACACCTCCAAACTTCCAAACAACTTGCCCAAACCTCTCGGGTCTTGCAACCAACAACCAATAAGCTTCGACAAAGGCAGGAATGACCCTGGAATCACGAAAATCACACAAACCTCGACAGGGGACAAAAGACCAAAATGCCCCTAAGGGTTAAAACAGCTCTAACGGCCCATCCGAACATCCGAATAATGACCCGAAATCACCTGGGTAACCGAAATAGAAATCTGGGCCGTTACAATTTCTTACCCGAGTTCTGTGGGCCCTACGATATATTCTGCGATTGTTCTTTGTATGTTTGTTTGTGTTTATCAGCATGTTAGTGGATAGGTGCTCTGTTATGAATTCCAACTGGCATGATTCTTGTATTGCTTCTCATGTTAGTTCCATGCTAGGTTGTTCTGTTCTGGCATGCTCGTTATCTGTTCTTGCTTCGTAGTATCGTGGTAGGTTCATTGTTTCTGCTGAGCATGTATTGGACTGTTAGCTGTTATCTGTTTATAACTTAGAATTTTGATAGGTAGCATCATCCGGGCGATGATACATAACGTAACTTGCTTCCGTGGCAGGGACGTGCGAGGCAGTACTCCTTCTCTGATCCGTCGTTAGGGTTTAGCTAACCCTAACGGCAACCCAGTTCAATCTTGGGTGAGGGTGGCAAACTGTTAAATGCCCCAAGGGTCGGGGGAATGACGAGGCATTGCCTTGTCCCCGACAGTCAACACCACCTCAGCGTGTCGGTAGTAGCCCTTGATTCCCACCTGATAGGGCAAGGACCGGTTCCTGGTGTAAGCTTACCACGGCCAGTTTCTTAGCCTCAGGTGCAGTGGTACAGGCTGACATAGTCATAGTGTCCTGGTCTCACACCACTATGTTTAGTGACACCGATCCAGAGATTATTTTAGGCATGCGTACTGGACCAAGGCAACTTGCCCTAGACCCAGCACCCCTAGTTTGCAGCAACATGCGGTGCGTGCACACGCAAATTACAGCGCCGACTGGAGAGCTCCTCGGGATCTTGAGTTAAGTGCACCTTTCGTATCGACAGTAGGAAGGCTGAGGCCGAGACTAGTTTCTCGTATAGTATCGTAAAGCGTTGTAGTTTTCTGGAGTAAGACCTTGGGATGGCATCCGAGGTTTATGTATGGAGTAAAGTGATGTGCTCTCTCTTCTGTGTTTATATTCATAGCTTCCATACATTCTGCTAGATGACCAGTTGTATCGTATTGTACCCCGGTTGGGGATTCTTACTGAGTAATTCGTTACCCACCCTTATTTTGTGGTTTTCCACAAGTAACCATGGTGCGAGACAGGATGGCTGTAGGAGGAGCTGCTGATCATGGAAACCAGCTGATTAAACTCTAAGTCTTATGTTTATGTTTTTATGTTTAAATGTCCTCTGAATGCATGTAGTTGGGCACGGAGCCCTTAGGTTGTTTTCTGGTTGCTTTCTGGATTCTGACATTGATGTACACTATTTTGAATGTTTGAATTAAATCTCTGATCAGAGTACATTTTAAATTGTATTTAGCTTGGAACAGGTACTTGGGAACAGGGACAGGTTCCAGGACATTTTGTGTTTGTTTTTGAATGAATGTTTACCGTTTTTAGTTTTATTCAGAATCTGGAAACAATCTTGCATAATATTTTCTAAGTTTTAAAGCATGCATTGAGGTAAAGACCTAGTTTAGGACCCCATTCAGGTCGGGTCTTTACAGGGCTCGACCCACTTGTTTGGTTTTTATGCATTTGCTAGACAAGCTTGTTTGGAACTCGAACCTTTTGGGTTTGAGTTGTGTGTTGCGACTCTTTCGGGAGTGAGTATGCTAGCTAGTGAAAGAGTTAAGAGTGGCCGGATACAGATATCCGTAGAGCTTCTGGAGGCTATCCTCATAGTCGTGCCTATGATGGTTTTGGCGTCATCTTTGGTATGGATCGGTTGGCTGAGCACCATGCTATGATAGACTGCCGCCAGAAAGAAGTTGTGTTCAGACCGCCTCAAAAGAAGAGCTTCAAGTTTCGCGGTGTCCAGGGCGGAATGTGTTAGCCGTTGATTTCAGCAGTGAAGGCCCAACATTTGTTAGCTTGAGGAGCTTGGGACATTTTAGCAAAGTTGACAGGTTAGAGTAGTGCTGCGTTGTCTGTTGAGATGGTACCTGTAGTGCAAGAGTTTGCAGATGTTTTTCCTGAGGAATTATTAGGATTACCCCCAAAGAGAGAGGTGGACTTTACCATTGAGCTTGAGCCAGGGACTCTCCTTATCTCTAATGCTCCGTATAGTATGGCGCCAGCTGAGCTGAGTGAGCTTTACGTACAGTTGCAAGAGATGCTTGAGCGAGGATTCATCCGCCTCAGTGTGTCCTCGTGGGGAGCACCTGTTTTGTTTGTTAAAAAGAAAGATGGATCAATGCGCCTTTTTATAGACTATCGAGAGTTAAATAAAGTCACCGTGAAGAACAAGTATCCCCTGCCGCGTATTGATGATTTGTTTGATCAGCTTCAGGGAGCCTCAGTGTTTTCTAAGATTGACTTGAGGTTAGGGTACCATCAGTTGAGGATTCGGGATGCAGACATCTCTAAGACAGCATTCAGATCGAGGTATGGTCATGTCTTTTGGACTGACTAATGCTTCTGCAGCATTTATGGACATGATGGACAGGGTGTTCAAGGCATTCTTGGATAGTTTTGCTATCGTGTTCATAGATGATATTTTGATTTACTCCAAGACAAAAGAGGACCATGCTTCTCAATTGAGACAAGTTTTGGCAGCCTTGCGTGAGAATCACATGTATGCTAAGTTTTCCAAGTGTGATTCTAGCAGGAGAAAGTAGCTTTCCTTGGACATGTTGTTTCCAAAGATGGGATAGATGTGGACCCCGCAATGATTGAGGCAGTTAGTGTAACGGCCCCGTTTTCCTTCCCGGTTAAAAACAAAATTAATTGGAAAATTAATTGAATCTTTTGGGATTTGAACCTTGCCCTAAATGGTGAATTTGGAGTTTTAAGAAAAGAGTCTTAATTAAAAAGAAAAAAAGAAAAGAAGGTTGCTTTAGCCGGGACCCGCAAAAGAAAAGCCTTGGGAAGGGAATTTAGGTCTCCTAACCTATTTAAAAATAAGGAAAAGAAGGAAAATCAAGAAAACCCCTAATTTTCCCCTCATAGCCGCATTCTCTCTCTCTCTCTCTCTCTCTCTCCTAAAACCCTAGCCGAGCGACCTAGCCACACCATCGAACCACCCCGAGCCACCCGGCCCTAGCCGCGACGCAAAGACTGGTCCATCGCACCACCCCCGCCGCACAGACCCACCGCGCGCGGCCCCTGCGCGCCGCACTGCACCACGCCACGCCGCCGCCTCTGCTCCGCCTACCGCTGCGCCGCCCGGCCACGCGACGCTGCAGACCAAAAGCCCCACCGTCGCATACCCATCGCCGCCTGACGTCGCCCGTGGCCGCCCAGCACCGCCCAACGTCGCTCGTGGTCGCACAGTGCCGCAACGCAGCCCAGACGCGCCGCCGCACGCGCCCGCCGCTCAGCGCGACTCGCGCCGCGCGCCAACTGGGCCGAGCCGCTCGCTCGCGCGTCGCCTTGTGCCGCACACCCGCTGCACGCGCGCTGCGCGTCGACCCGGCGTGCCGCGCGCCAGCGCCAGCGCCAGCGCCTAGCGCTAGCGCGCCCAGCCGCACCAAAGCAGCGCCAAGCCACCCTCCTTGCTGCGAGGCCCGTGTCTTCTCGGTGGTAATTCTCGAACCAATCCCTTTGTGTTTTCTAAGCTCGTCTTTGTATGTATTTACTTAGGATGCTTTATTTATGCCTAGGTTGCTCGAGTTCAGTATTAAGCTCGAGGGTCTTTTTGGTTGTGATAGCTATTCTCCACTTGTTTCGTGTAAGGACTTCCTACCGTGGTTGTGTGGACCCTGCTATGCTTTCTTAATTGTGCCTTGTATGCTTGTTTACCTTTATGAGCATGTTAGTGGATAGGATAGCTAGTGATTAAATTCTTGCTAGCATGTTTTGCCTTTTTGTACATGTTAGTGCCATGCTAGGGTTGTTCTTCCAAAGATGCTTGAGATTCCCGCTTTAAGCTCGTAGTATCATGCTAGGCTATGTATGTGAGATGTCTTTGTGAATGTTAGCCAGAATCACGTACTTGGTAGTCTAAGCTAGTATAATAGGGTTTGTCATCATCTAGAGGTGAGAGCGGACATAACGTACCTTGTCCCCACCGGTCGGGAGTAGAGCGAAGCATAACGTACATTGCTTCCCGACGGCCGATGTGGATGTAGCTACCACATCGGCATAAGCCTAGTTTGTAGCTCTGCTAGAGCGGAACCCCCGCTAGCGGTGCAAGCCCGCCTTGGCGGCGGTTCTTAGCTTCGTGTCGGTGGTACAGTCGCCGCAGATGAGTGCCGGGGCCTCGCACCTCGTGTTCGGTGACACCGTTTCCGAGTCTTAGGCATGCGTGCACGGCCCGCATAGTTTGCCCTTAGGCCCCCGCATTTATGCGGTTGCGAGAAGAGCATGCGGTGTGCGCGCACTGCAGCGTTAGTAGCCGGTTCGAGAGCTCCCGGGCTAATGTTCGTGAGTACACCAGTTCCTTCCCGTTTAGAGCCAGACTTCGGGTACTCTCCCGATAGTCCAGATTTATAGCGAGGGTAAAGAGGCCCTTGAGGACACCCATTGGGATTGACTTTAGAGTTAATCAATTGGTCGAGGGAGAAAGACCCTCGAGGGTGTCGGACATCTTGGGATCGGTTTTGAGGTGATCAATTGGCCGTGGGAGAAAGACCCTCGGAGATGTCCCGGGATTGGTTTGAGAGCCAATCATTAGGCCGGAAGTAGGAGACTTCCGAGGATTCTGGATTTGCCTTGTGAGCTCGTTGAGCTAAGATCCGTGTTGATATTTGTGGCATGTGTACTAGGTTGCTAGATGATAGATTGCATCGTATCGTACCCCGGTCGGGGTTCTTCACCGAGTATGTTTATACTCACCCTTATCGTGGTTTCTTCCACAGGTAACTTGGGACACACGAGGTGGCTAGCGGAGAGAGTGGGAGATCATGGATCTTCTTGACACTCTGTCGTGTCTTATTTTCTGTTTTTGGATTTGACATGTAGTTGGACTTAGATCCGTAGGGAAAACTATGATTTGAACTATTTTATGTTTTTAAGGAAAGTCTCGATCGATCCAATGTTTTAATTTGAAGGGTTCGTTTTTGCCTAATGAATGTTTACTTTGTTTTTAGTGTTTTCCACTCTTATAATTGAAAAGTTTTACAAACCGGCCCTAGCTGGGTCCTTTTAAGCTTTTCACTGGCATGCTGAGTAAAGGCCTAGATTTAGTTCCATTTTCGGGTTGGGTCTTTACTGATTTGGTATCGAGCACGAGTCATATATTTTGTAGACTAACCTGTTTGTAGGTTGTGTTCCCATGATCTCCAAAGACTCCAAGGCCGCTGTGTTTGTCTAAGTTCAATAAGCTAAGGGTTTTGTTTACGATACTATATGCGATACACATGTGTTATCTTTGTTGGCAGAGAAAGTCCGAGCGTGGACTAACCCGTTGTGGTTTCCGTGTAGATCGCCGATATGCCGATTACACGCAGATGGAGCAGTCCGTCTGAAGCGCAAATAGAGATCTTTGCGAGAGCAGACGAGGTATATCGAGCTCAGAGGCGCCCGTGGCACCGAGGCTAACTTGCCCAGAGAAGGGGTGGAGGCTGCTATGCCTCAAGGTACAAACTCCAGGAGGAGATATTTTCGCTATGAGAGACATGATGATGGGCCTAATGGCCGAGCAGAGAGTCGAGACTCAGCAGCAGCGGCTAGCGGCGCAGAGAGAGGAGTCTAGGGCACGAGATAGCTGGGTTTGACACGGCTCATGCAAAGAGCACCCCAGCAGCTCCAGTAGCCGGTAGCTCCGGTAGCTCAACCGGAGGGGCAGGGTCATCGGGACGGTCAGACTCACTTGATAGTGCAGAGGAGTCTGCTGAGTTTGGCAAGTGGTTGAAAGATTTCACCAAATGGAAGCCAAGGGAATTTGATGCTTCAGAGAACCCACTTGTGGCGATCAGGTGGTTGGCAAGAATGGAGTACATCTTTAGAGTTATGGGATGCCCAGATGTACAGAGGCCGAGATGTGCGGCCCATGTTCTCTCGACACGGTTGAGTGGTGGTGGGAGTCCACAGATAGAGCTAGACCAGTGGGTCTTCTCCACCACACAGGAGTTCTTTAGAACGAAGTTCAGAGCTAAGTATGTTAATGACGAGGCTCAAGCAGGAGATGGCAGAGGCCTTCTCAAATCAAACAGGAGCAGATAGTATTGTCGCCTATGAGAAGAAGTTCTCGAGTATAGCTATTTTTGACGGAGCTCATTGCCACTAAGGAGCTCAAGACTAAGAAGTTCATTTGTGGGGTGAGGAAGGAGGTTGCTCGGGATGTTCGAGCACTCGCTCCCGAGAGTTATGATCGAGCAAAGAGAGTTGGCCACGATTTATAACCCGAAGTATCCGCCAAAGGCAGGATTCTCATTGCGCCGGCTCATTCGATTCAAATTTTCGCCAAAGCAAGATTAGAGGCGTAAGAGGAAGTGCCGGGACTTCTTGTAACGGCCCCGTTTCCCTTCCCGGTTAATAGCAAAATTAATTGGGAATTAATTGGAAACTTTGGGATTTGAACCCTTGCCCTAGATGGTGGAATTGGAGTTTTAAATAAGAATTGGAAGTAAAAAGAGAAAAGAATTTCTTTAGCCGGGACCCGCAAGGGAAAAATCCTTGGGAAGGGAATTTTAGGTTTCCTAACCCTATTTAAAATAAGGAAGAGAAGGAAAAAAATCAAGAAACCCCTATTTTTCCCCTTGTTGGCTCTCTCTCTCTCTCTCTCTCTCTCCTAAAACCCTAGCCGAGCAGCCCTAGCCACACCATCGAACCACCCACCGAGCCACCCAGCCCGCACGCACCGTCCATCGCACCACACCTGCCCGCACAGCCCCTGCACCACACCTGCCCGCACAGCCCCTGCGCCGCACCAGACCACACCCGCCCAGGCCACCCGCACAGACCGCCCAGCCTCTGCTTCGCCCAGCCACCGCACGCCTGCCGACCAGAAGCCCCACCGTCGCACACCCATCACCGCCCGACGCCGCTGGCGACGCCAGGCCGTCGCTGCGGCTCGTCACGCCAGCGATTTGAGCGTTCGCGCGCGCGCTAACCCAGCGAGTTCGCTCGCGCGCGCGTGCCGCTCGCGCAGCCAGACGCGTTGCCGTGCGCGCGCACACACCGCAGACGATCGCTCGTCCCGCCAGACGCCCAGCGCCAGCGCCTGCCTCGCCAGCGCCCAGCGTCCTTTCGCCTTGCCGCGCGCCCGAGCCCAGCGCCCAGCTCCCTGCCGCACCAGCAGCGCCCCAGCCTGCCCTTGCTGCCGAGAGCTCGTGTCCTCTCGGTTGGTAATTCTCGAGCCTTTTCCCTTTCGTTTTTTTAAGCTGCTGGCTGCTGTATATTTACTTAGGATGCTTTACTTATGCCTAGGTTGCTCGAGTTCGTATTTAGCTCGAGGGTCTTTTTGGTTGTAATAGCCATTCTCCACTTGTTTCCAGGTAAGGATTCCTTACCGTGGTTGTGTGGACCCTGCGATGCTTTCTTGAATGTGCCTTATATGCATGTTTACTTTTATGGACATGATTAGTGGATAGGACAGCTTGTGATTGCATTCCTGCTAGCATGTTTGCTTGTTTGTACATGTTAGTGCCATGCTAGGATTGTTCTTCCAGCATGCTTGAGATTCCTGCTTTAAGTTCGTAGTATCATGCTAGGTTATGTATGATTGATGATGATTATGTATGTTTAGCCAGGAATCGTTTACTCTATACTCTAGCTAGTGTGTTAGGGCTGTCATCATCTAGAGGCTGAGAGCGGACATAACGTACCTTGTCCCCCACCGGTCGGGAGTAGAGCGAAGCATAACGTACATTGCTTCCCGACAGCCGATGTGGATGTAGCTACCACATCGGCATAAGCCTAGTTTGTAACCGCTAGAGCGGAACCCCTTAGCGGTGCAAGCTGCCTTGGCCGTTCTTAGCTTCCAGTCGGTGGTACAGTGCCGCATGATGATGAGTGCCGAGGGCCTCGCACTCATCGTGTTCGGTGACACCGTTTCCGAGTCTTAGGCATGCGTGACTGCCCGCGTAGTTTGCCCTTAGGCCCCGCATTTACGCCGGTTGCGAGAAGAGCATGCGGTGTGCGCGCGACACGCTTTAGTCGCCGGTTCGAGAGCTCCCGGGCTAATGTTCGTGAGTACACCGTTCCTTCCTCTGTTTAGAGCCGGACTTGGGTACTCTCCGATAGTCCAGATTTTATAGCGAGGGTAAGAGGCCCTTGAGGACACCCATTGGGATTGGCTTTTGAGTGATCATATGGTCGAGGGAGAAAGACCTCGAGGGTGTCGGACATCTTTGGGATCGGTTTTTGAGGTGATCAATTGGCCGAGGAGAAAGACCTCGGAGATGTCCGGGATTGGTTATGAGAGCCAATCATTAGGCCGGAAGTAGGAGACTTCCGAGGATTCCAGATTCGCGCTTGTAAGCTCGTTGAGCTAAGATCGTGTTGGTAATCGTTTGCATGTATACTAGGGTGCTAGATGATTGAAGTATCGATTGTACCCCGGTTGGGGATTCTTACCGAGTATGTTGATACTCACCCTTATTTCTCGTGGTTTTCCACGTGTAACTTGGGACAAAGACCGGACGGCTAGCGGAGGAGCCGATTGATCATGGGAGCCGCCGGCACTCTGTCTTTATTGTTTGCATATTTGTTCAGCATGTAGAAGGACATGAGTCCTAGGGGAAACATTATAAAAAGTTGTTTGAACTGCTTTTGAATGTTTTTATATATATCTTGCCAGCTTGTTTTACTTCGTTGCTTTTCTTAAACAAAGTTGTTGATTATGTTTTAAGCATTCCCCGTTCTAAATGTTTTGAAAGGTTTTAAACATGAGCACTAAACCGCTCGGTGAAATATTTAACTTGCATGCTGAGTGAGAACCTAGGTTTAGGACCGTATTTTGGGTCGGGTTCTTACAGTTGGTATCGAGCACGAGTCATAGATTCTCAGTAGACTAACTCGCTTTGCGGGTTGTTGCCCCCATGATCATCGCATCTACGCATGGCCGTCAGGTTTGTCTGAGTTCATTAAGCTAAGGGTTTTATTTTACAATACTGCATCTAGTATACATGTGTTACCCGAGTTTGGCAAGTGGAAGCCTGTAGAGCTGGATGTTTTGAGACCTACTGCTAGCAGCAAGGTGGTTGGCCAGGATCGAGTTTATCATCCAAGTGTTGTGATGACCTGGTGTTCAGAGGCCGATGACCGGATGTTTAGAGGTCGAGCGCGCGCTGCTCGTGTTGTTTGATGCAGAAGTGTGGTGGTGGAAGTCCCCTGTGAGAGGCGGACCAGCAGAGTCTCCACCACCACCCGGTCGATTGGCAAGCTGCCAAGTTAGTAGCTTTTGAGGAAGACGTAGAGACATCTTGTCCTCCTGCAAGCCTACAGTCGTTCTGCAGCCAGTTCTTTTAGTACCCTCGTAACCAGGGGGTAGTGTGGAGTTTGCTTGTCAGGACTTAATCCGTTCGTGGTTTTCAGCTGGCTATTAGAGAGAAGCACCTTCTGTTAGCATGTTCGGTGTGTGGAGCTAGGTGCCGCCACCCGAGGGTTGGCCACGAGTATTCGTTGAGCATCGAGTGGGATGCGGGAGTGGGCCTTGGCATGCGTTGGACGTGATGTCAGAGAGTAGTCTACTCGATTCTTGAGACTCTTGTGTTGAGTGCCATTGCCCTGTCACCTGGAGTGTGACCTTCCCTACCCTCAGAGTGGCTTGAAGCCCGTAAAGGGATGTTTGTGTTGTAAAGGAAGTAGTGCCTGTTGGCACCAAGCTTTGAGAGGAGGCCTAGATTCAGACCAGTTGGCACTTTTTGGTGCAGGTGGTTCCAGGACCCGCCCGGAGTTTAGCATCCCCACTAGTCCTGTACCCATTCATGAGATTTCACCTAATTGGGTTGCATAAGAGATCTAGCTCGGTGGTAGCTAGAGAACTACAAGTTTGAGGTCGTTCGAGGGATAAGTAGGAGCCTTTCGTGGTCACCAGAGAGTTGGGTACAAAGGATCTTTGTTGGTTGTTAAGGGCTAGCGCGTCCGAGATCTCGTGCCTGTGTTGTGGGCTTGTGAGCCAGTTGGATGGTAGTGTGATTCGATTACCCTGGAGTTACCCTAATATGAGTAGGGTTGGCATCGATGATGCGTGGTTGATCCACTGTTAGAGCCATGAGTTGGATGGTTGATCGGAGCACGTTTAGTGGACCATCGGTAGGAGGTAAGTTAGCTTGGTGTGGCTATGCTCTTGTAAGAGTGAGTCGACCAACGTGGCATTCCGTGGTGAGTTGGCCCTGAGTGGGTTGAACTCTTGTTGCTCCTTTGCTAGAAGTGGCTCTATTGGGAGGCAAAAGTTGCCTTGTGTGAGAATACTTGTTGGTTTGGATCTTAAGGAACCAAGTTGGAGCTGTACACGCCAATGTACTTTTGTGTAGCTCGTTCCGTGGTGTATTTTTCAAGAACCACGAGGGTTTTGGGTTGTGAAACCCGGTGCTCGATTCCGAGGAGTTAGGACTTTAGTTCTTGGCAAGTGCCCTTGGGTTGAGAGGCTCACGCGTGCCGAGCCGGGTTGTTGCGTAGGAAAGTTATGCTAGTTGGCCCTTGACCTGGGTAGAGGCATTTCTTGTTGATCGATGGTTGGAGTTCAGTTGGAACTGAACAAGGGCGATGGTAGCATAATCGCGTAATTTCTGGCCGCCATGGCTAAGAGAGTTGTTCGGATCCTTACCCTGGATAGAAGCTACGATGTGGCTGATGCTTTGAGCAAGAGGAAGTTTGGGTCTTCCAGTTGTTCCCGCTCAGGTGGATAGCAGACTCGTCGATAGGGCCAGTCTAGGGGTCGCGATCAGCGCTGACCGCAGGTTAGAGCTCAGGATCGTCAGCAGGGCGGGGCCAGGCAGCCGGCTCATTGCATCAAGTGTGGTAAGGCACTCTTCGGTTTGTGTGGAGCATCGCCCGTGCTTGCTACAGATGTGGCAAGGAAGAGCTTTTGGCCAGCATAGTTGAGATCTTTGGAGGGAGATGTGCTCGTGTAGTCACCGTCTGTTAGACCGTTTGACAACAAAAGTGTGTGTCGGAGGCGATCGGTGGAACCCTAAGTTGTGGAGAGCCTCACCGAGCTCAATCGGACCAAGGCGGTGTTCCTCGGTTGAGTTGCTGGATGCTTGTTGTCGGTTAACAAGCTAGAGTTGTTCTTGGTAACCTCCACGTTGATTTTCAGAATTCTTAGCGAGGTGGTGCTTGGCGTTGGCCAAGGTTTGGTTCCTTTGCTGTTTTCTAGGGCTAGCTTGGTTCGACCAAGCTGGCGTCGCCTGAGGACTTGTTCCTAGTCAGGTAGTTTTGGGAGTTGGCCTCCCCCTCAGCGGTTGAGTAAGTACCGCTAGTGCTTAGTTGGTGGTTCAAGCAATTGAGGAACCCTTGGATGTTTCCTCCGAGAAGAGTTGGTGGTTGTTACTGTTGAGTTTGAGCAAGACAGCGAGCGTGTGTGAAATTCGCTGTCCTTCGGAAGTCCGCTTGCTAGGAAATCGTTCCTGTAAAGGAAGAGTCAGCTTAGCTCCTGAGTTGTGTAGTTGATCAGAGTAGCGCAGTGGTCAGCCTAGCGAGAGTGTCCCTGCGTCTGTTTGATAGCAAGCGGAAAGTGTTTGTTCCGCGAGGGGTAAAGCCACCCGGCCTGTGGCTTGAGTTGTTGGCGGAAGGTTGTTGGATCTTTGGAGTTTGTGGAACCCCTTAGTTCTTGGGTAGTTGAGTTGCACCGGGATGCCGGCCTCGAGTTTTAACTTTGCGGTAGTCTTGCCGACTCGTGTGGTTCAAGATCCGCAAGCTTGTGGTCGTCGCTATCCTTATTCCTCGCGATGTTTCGTGGGTGGAGTTTTCGGATTGGAAGAAGAGTTAGGTCTAAGCTATAAGGAGGAAGTCCTTGGAGCAAACGGATGGGCTTAAGAGTTGAGTGGCGGCTTGAGGCGAGCTTTGCTCGTTATGAGCTTGGTTTGAGTTTCGCTAAGCAAGCCTTTCTCGGGCTTTTCTTTTAGTCGTTGTGCATTCGCATTGGCATTTAGTGAGCCACGCTTGAGTGAGTTGGCACAGAGGTGCCGTGGCATTGGGTGGTAAAGCCCTTGAGTTTCGATCCTCCAGCTATCGTGTTGCTAGTAGCCACGTAATGTTTTATTCCTTGTTGCTCGAGGTTTCCGTGAGAGGAATGTTGTTTGTTTTCCGTCGCGATGTTCACCTAGGCGGTGGATGATCGGATTGCATTGGAAAGTTTGTTGTCGGCCGATGAGGGGCTCCGTTTATTAGTTTGGTGAGTGGAGCTCGTTCTTGACCCCGTCGTTCGGGGGTCAAGGTGAAGTATCGCCTAGTGTGTGTGGTGGTAGCCGTTTGGTGAACCAGAAAAGTGCCCTTGGCTTTGGTGCTTTGATTTCTCGTAAGATGGTTGCTTTAGTGTTGTGGACGCATGCTAGTTGGAGAAGGTTGCCTAGGGATCAGTCACCAGTTGGTGGTTCGAATTGGATTTCGTTAAGGATTGTAGGCAACCAGTGGGGTTCTTACGGTGGGGTTCGCAGGCCTCTTGCGAAGTATGAGTAGGCCGTTTAGTTTCTTAAACCTGGGAGGTTCAGTTGTTTGGTCAGCATGGTGAAGGGTCGAGGCTGTTTGATAACAGCTATGAGCATTCAGAGAAGTTACGCCGGAGCGTGGCGTTGAGTTTTAGAGCTTGTGACCCGTTCACGAGTTTCTTGGAGTAGCACCGTAAGAGAGGCGTTCCGAGTTGGGTTAGCATGGATAAGTGAGCCCTAGAGTCGTAAGACCGTTTGAGAGTTGGTGCGAGTCAGAGGATGTGGCTCACCGACTAGTTATCGCATGTTTTCTTCGAAGGTCAGTGTTAGTTCAGTTTTGGTTGAGATAGTTCGTGGCAGACTCGGCGTCTGTTGAGCTTGGAGCCTTTGGGAACCCAAGAGGGATCGGTTTCCAAGAAGGATTTGTGTTGTCTTTTTCAGGAGCTTGGTTGGTTGAGAACCAGTGGAGTTTTTCTAGAGTTGTTTTCGTCTTAGGACTTTCGGGGACGAAAGTCTTTTAAGGGGGGAGTATTGTAACGGCCCCGTTTCCCTTCCCGGTTAATAGCAAAATTAATTGGGAATTAATTGGAAACTTTGGGATTTGAACCCTTGCCCTAGATGGTGGAATTGGAGTTTTAAATAAGAATTGGAAGTAAAAAGAGAAAAGAATTTCTTTAGCCGGGACCCGCAAGGGAAAAATCCTTGGGAAGGGAATTTTAGGTTTCCTAACCCTATTTAAAATAAGGAAGAGAAGGAAAAAAATCAAGAAACCCCTATTTTTCCCCTTGTTGGCTCTCTCTCTCTCTCTCTCTCTCTCTCTCTCCTAAAACCCTAGCCGAGCGGCCTAGCCACACCATCGAACCACCCACCGAGCCACCCAGCCCGCACGCACCGTCCATCGCACCACACCGCCCGCACGACCCCGCACCACACTCCGCCTCGCGACCCTGCGCCGCACCAGACCACACCCGCCCAGGCCACCCGCACAGACCGCCCGGCCTACGCCGCCCGGCCACCAGACGCTGCCGACGAAGCCCCACCGTCGCGACACCCATCATCGCTCGACGCGCTCGGCGACGCCCGGCCCGTCGCTGCGGCTCATCACGCCCAGCCAGTTGAGCGTTCGCCGCGCGCCAACCCAGCCCGAGCGACTTCGCTCGCTGCGCGTCGCCGCAGCCTGGCGACACGCGTTGCGTGCGCGCCGCACCGCACGATCGCTCGTCCCCGCCAAGACGCCCAGCGCCAGCGCTGCCTCGCCAGCGCCCAGCGTCTTTCGCCTTGCCGCGCGGCCGAGAGCCAGGCGCCGGCTCACCGCACGCAGCAGGCGCCCACTGCCCTTGCTGCGAGAGCTCGTGTCCTCTCGGTTGGTAATTCTCGAGCCTTTTCCCTTTCGTTTTTTTAAGTGCTGTGGGTGCTGCAGATATTTACTTAGGATGCTTTACTTATGCCTAGGTTGCTCGAGTTCGTATTTAGCTCGAGGGTCTTTTTGGTTGTAATAGCCATTCTCCACTTGTTTCCAGGTAAGGATTCCTTACCGTGGTTGTGTGGACCCTGCGATGCTTTCTTGAATGTGCCTTATATGCATGTTTACTTTTATGGACATGATTAGTGGATAGACATGACTTGTGATTGCATTCCCGCTAGCATGTTTGCTTGTTTGTACATGTTAGTGCCATGCTAGGATTGTTCTTCCAGCATGCTTGAGATTCCTGCTTTAAGTTCGTAGTATCATGCTAGGTTATGTATGACTGATGATGATTATGTATGTTTAGCCAGGAATCGTTTACACTATACTCTAGCTAGTGTGTTAGGGCTGTCATCATCTAGAGGCTGAGAGCGGACATAACGTACCTTGTCCCCACCGGTCGGGAGTAGAGCGAAGCATAACGTACATTGCTTCCCCCCGACGACCGATGTGGATGTAGCTACCACATCGGCATAAGCCTAGTTTGTAGCTCGCTAGAGCGGAACCCCGCTAAGCGGTGCAAGCCCGCCTTGGCGATTCTTAGCAGTCGGTGGTACAGCCGTGCGCAGATGAGAGCCGAGGGCCTCGCACCATCGTGTTCGGTGACACCGTTTCGAAGTCTTAGGCATGCGTACACTGCCCGCGTAGTTTGCCCTTAGGCCCCCGCATTTACGCCGGTTGCGAGAAGAGCATGCGGTGTGCGCGCGACACGCTTTAGTCGCCGGTTCGGAGAGCTCCCGGGCTAATGTTCGTGAGTACACCAGTTCCTTCCTGTTTAGAGCCAGACTTCGGGTACTCTCCCGATAGTCCAGATTTTATAGCGAGGGTAAGAGGCCCTTGAGGACACCCATTGGGATTGGCTTTTGAGTCGATCATATGGTCGAGGAGAAAGACCCTCGAGGGTGTCGGACATCTTTGGGATCGGTTTTTGAGTGATCAATTGGCCGAGGAGAAAGACCCTCGGAGATGTCGGGATTGGTTATGAGAGCCAATCATTAGGCCGGAAGTAGGAGACTTCCGAGGATTCCATATTCTCGCCTTGTAAGCTCGTTGAGCTAAGATCTGTGTTGGTAAGCGCTGTTTGCATGTATACTAGGGTGCTAGATGATTGAAGTATCGTATTGTACCCGGTTGGGAGATTCTTACCGAGTATGTTTATACTCACCCTTATTTCGTGGTTTTCCACGGTGTAACTTGGGACAAGACCGGACGGCTAAGCGAGAGGAGCCGATTGATCATGGGAGGAGCCGCAGCACTCTGTCTTTATTGTTTGCATATTTGTTCAGCATGTAGAAGGACATGAGTCCTAGGGGAAACATTATAAAAAGTTGTTTGAACTGCTTTTGAATGTTTTTATATATCTTGGCTTGAGCTTGTTTTACTTCGTTGCTTTTCTTAAACAAAGTTGTTGATTATGTTTTAAGCATTCCCGTTCTAAATGTTTTGAAAGGTTTTAAACATGAGCACTAAACCGCTCGGTGAAATATTTAACTTGCATCCGAGTGAGAACCTAGGTTTAGGACCGTATTTTGGGTCGGGTTCTTACACTTCTAGTGGTTTCCGCTCAATCCAAGTCACAGACTCACGGCAGGGCGGCCTAGTGGTCGAGATCAGCGCCGACCTCGGGGTAGAGCCCAGGATCGCCAGCCAGGTAGGGGGCCAGCAGCCACTCATTGCAACAAGTGCGGAAAGGCACATTATGGTCTCAGTGTGGAGCATCGCCCCGTGCTTGCTGCGATGTGGCAAGGAGGGGCATTTGGCCGATTCTGCACTCGGGATTTAGCAAAGAATGGGACCGGCCAACAGCAGGTCGGGTGTTTGCCACTACTCGCCAGAGGCGGAGCGCATCGATGATGCGATTTGCAGTGTACGCCGCTTGTCTTACAAAGACTATGCATTTGTATTGTTTGATTCGGGTTCAACCCATTCCTTTGTTTCGATGCATTCGTTAGACAAGCTTTGTGTGGAGCTCGAACCTCTAGGGTTTGAGTGCTGTGTGTTGCCACTCCTTCGGGTGTGAGTATGTTAGCTTAGCAAAGAGAGTTAAGCATGGCGGATCTGAGATATCCGATGAGATTTTAGAGGCTACCCTCATAGTGTTGTCTATGAGCGGTTTCGATGTGATCCTTGGCATGGATTGGTTGGCGAGAGAACCATGCATTGATAGACCGCCACGGAAAGAAGTGGTGTTTAGGCCGCCTCGAAGCCGAGCTTCAAGTTTCATGGTGTCCAAGGCGGAACTTGCCCGCCATTGATCTCAGGCGAAAGCCCATAGATTGTTGGCTCGAGGAGCTTGGGGCTTCTTGGCAAAGTCGAGGAGATAGTAATGCTGCGTTGATCGTTGACATGGTCCTCGTGGTGCAAGAGTTTGCAGATGTCTTTCTGAAGAGTTGCTGGGTTTACCTCAAGCGGGAGTTAGACTTCACCATTGAGTGGAGCCAGGACTCTTCCCATTTCTAAAGCCCCGTATCGTATGGCGCCGGTGAGTTGAGAGAACTCAAAGTGCGCTTGCAAGAGATCTTTGGATCGAGGTTTCATCCGTCCGAGTGTGTCCCCGTGGGAGCACACATCTGTTTGTTAAGAAGAAGGATGGATCCATGCGCTTGTGTATAGACTATAGAGAATCGAATAAAGTCACGGTGAAGAATAAGTATCCCCGCGCCGCGTATAGATGATCTGTTTGATCACCTTCAGTGGAGCCTCGGTGTTTTCTAAGATTGATTTGAGGTCGTGGTACCATCACCGAGGATTCGAGATGCGAGATATCCCAAGACCGCGTTGATCGAGGTATGGTCATTATGAGTTCGTGGTCATGTCTTTCGGACTCACGAACGCCCCCGCAGCGTTTATGGACATGATGGACAGAGTGTTCAAGGCATTCTTGGATAACTTTGTCATCGTATTCATAAGACGACATTTTGATTTATTCCTCGACAAAGGAGGACCATGCTTCGCATTTGAGGCAAGTTTTGACAAAGATTGCGTGAGAACCGCTTGTTCGCAAAGTTCTCTAAGTGTGAATTTCGCTAGAGAGAGTAGCCTTCCTTGGACATATCGTGTGTCGGGCAGATGGTATAGCGGTGGACCCCGCAAAGATAGAGGCGATTAACTCATGGGCGAGGACTGACGACGGTCACCGAGATACGCAGCCTTTTGGGTGCGGCGAGTTATTACCGGCGTTTTGTGAAAGACTTTTTCGCTAAGGCGGCACCCCTAACCCGTCGACCAAGAAGGGTGTTTACTTTGTTTGGGATGCTAGATGTGAGGAAAGTTTTGCCCAACTTAAGCTCGGCTTGACGACGGCTTTGTGTTGGCGGCTCGGAAGGAACAGGAGGTTTCGTAGTTTATAGTGATGCTTCCAAGTATGGTTTAGGCTATGTGTTGATGCAAAGCATGGGAAGGTGATAGCTTATGCTTCCGCTAGTTGAAGCCTTATGAGAAGAACTATCCAACTCATGATATGGAGTTGGCTGCAGCTTGTTTTTGCTCTAAAGATTTGGAGGCACTACTTATATGGTGAGAGGATTCGATTGTTCACGGACCACCGAGCCTCAAATATTTCTTCACTCGGAAGGAGTTGAACATGAGGCGCAGAGGAGGTGGCTCGAGTTAGTAAAGGACTACGATTTGTAAGATTTTGTATCATCCGGAAAAGCCAATGTTGTGGCTGATCGCGCATTTGAGTAGGAAGACGTCGCATTCAAAGCAGGCTTTGCCGAGCTCCCAAGTTGAGTTGCGGAAAGAGTTTGAGCGAACCCGGTATTGCAGTCTTGTTGGGAGAGGTTACCGCCAGGTAGCCCAAGCCTATCGGGTTCACCTGTCGCTTAGCAGAGGATCATCGACGATCACCGAGTGATCCCAAGTTGAGGAGATTGCTCGAGAGGGTTGAGGTGATGGCGATTTCGACTTTGTTGTGGCACCGCACGAAGGCTTGAGGTACCGAGGTCGATTGTGCGCCCGGATGACGCGCAGAGGTTCGAGCAGAGTTGCTCGCCGAGGCACATAGTTCCCATTCACTTGGCACCCGGGAGGTACCAAGATGTACCGAGATCTCAAGCAGCACGTTACGGTGGATGGGCATGAAGCGAGATATAGCGGAGTTTGTTAGCGGTGTCTCACTTGTCAACAAGTGAGGCCCCTAGACGTAAAACCTGCAGGTTTATTACTGACCATTAAGTGTTCCACGGTGGAAATGGGATGAGATTTCGATGGATTTTATCTCCGGGTTGCCGAGGACACCGAGAGGGTTTACGCAGATCCGGGTAGTAGTGGACCGGGTGACCAAGAGTGCACACTTTATTCCGGGAGGATTAGTTATACCGTGGAAGCAGTGGGCACGATTGTTCCTTGAGCGATTGTGCGGTACCACGGGTACCCGCAAAGATAGTATCGATCGGGATTCTCGGTTCACATCTCGCCTCGAGAGCGCTCCGTAAGGGTTTGGGAATCGAGTGCGGCTTCAAGATCGCCTTCCACCTCAAACCGATGGTCGATCGAGAGGGTGAATCAGATTCGAAGACATGTTGAGAGCCGTGTCTTGGACTTCCTGAGCAGATTGGGACCAAGATGTGACTTGATGGAGTTCGCTTACAACAACGGCTATCAAAGCGACTATTCAAATGGCCCCATTCGAGGCGTTGTATGGTAAGCGCTGCAGATCCCCGTGTTCGGGAGGAGGTTGGGGATAGGCAGGTTACGGGACCCGAGTTATCGCAGATGACGACGACACGCAGCGAGAAGATAAGGGCTCGCATGTTGACAAAGACAGCAGTAGGCAAAAAGTTACGCCGATGTGAGGCGTAGAGACTTGAGTTTGAGGTGGGCCAACATGTTTTCCTGAAGGTAGCACCTATGTGTGGGGTGTTAAGGTTTGGAAAGCGAGGCAAGCTGAGCCCCAGGTTTGTAGGGCCTTTTGAGATCCTTTAGCGGATCGGAGCAGTGGCCTATCGGTTAGCTTTACCCCGTCTTTGTCGGTGTGCAATGTGTTCCACGTTTCGATGTTGAGAAAGTACGTGGCAGATCCTTCGCATGTGCTAGAGCATGAGCCCCTAGAGTTGAGTAAAGACTTATCCTTCGAGGAGAAGCCCGTGCAAATTTTGGCTTATGAGCGCAAGGTATTGCGCAACCGAGAGATAAGTTTAGTAAAGGTTCTTTGGAGGCATCAGAGGGCAGAGGAAGCGACGTGGGAGCTAGAGGATGAGATGAGGACTCATTACCCGGAGTTGTTCCAGTCTTAGGACTTTCGGGGACGAAAGTCTTTTAAGGGGGGAGTATTGTAACGGCCCCGTTTTCCTTCCCGGTTAAAAACAAAATTAATTGGAAAATTAATTGAATCTTTTGGGATTTGAACCTTGCCCTAAATGGTGAATTTGGAGTTTTAAGAAAAGAGTCTTAATTAAAAAGAAAAAAGAAAAGAAGGTTGCTTTAGCCGGGACCCGCAAGAGAAAAGCCTTGGGAAGGGAATTTAGGTCTCCTAACCTATTTAAAAATAAGGAAAAGAAGGAAAATCAAGAAAACCCCTAATTTTCCCCTCATAGCCGCATTCTCTCTCTCTCTCTCTCTCTCTCCTAAAACCCTAGCCGAGCAGCCCTAGCCACACCATCGAACCACCCCCGAGCCACCCAGCCCTAGCCGCACGCACCACCTGGTCCATCGCACCACCCCCTGCGCGCCTGACCCCTGCGCGCTCCAAAGACTGCGCGCACAGACTGCACCACGCCCGGCCTGCGCTCCGCCCCGACCTACGCGCCGCCCGGCGGCCGCGACGCTCGCACGAAGCCCCACTGTCGCGATACCCATCGCTACCGACGTCGCCGTGGCGCGCCAAAGACCGCCTCGACATCGCTCGTGGTCGCGACAAAGGCCGCAACGCAACCAGACGCGCCGCCCGCCGCCGCGCCCCGCCGCTCAGCGCGACCCCTTGCTGCGCGCCAACCAGCTGAAAGCGCTTCGCTCGCTGTCGCCTTTGCACGCACGACACACACTGCTGCGCTGCCGTAAGCGCCCGCTCGACCGACGTGCGCCAAGGCCGCCTGGCGCCAGCGCCAGCGCTAGCGCCCAGCCGCACAGCCAGGCGCCCAAGCCACCCTCCTTGCTGCCGAGGCCCGTGTCTTCTCGGTGGTAATTCCCGAACCAATCCCTTTGTGTTTTCTAAGCTTTCGTCTGTGATGTATTTACTTAGGATGCTTTATTTATGCCTAGGTTGCTCGAGTTCGTATTAAGCTCGAGGGTCTTTTTGGTTGTGATAGCTATTCGCCACTTGTTTCCGTGTAAGGACTTCCTACCGTGGTTGTGTGGACCCCGCTATGCTTTCTTAATTGTGCCTTGTATGCTTGTTTACCTTTATGAGCATGTTAGTGGATAGGATAGCTAGTGATTAAATTCTTGCTAGCATGTTTTGCCTTTTGTACATGTTAGTGCCATGCTAGGGTTGTTCTTCCAAAGATGCTTGAGATTCCCGCTTTAAGCTCGTAGTATCATGCTAGGCTATGTATGATGAGATGTCTTTGTGAATGTTAGCCAGAATCACGTACTTGGTAGTCTAAGCTAGTATAATAGGGTTTGTCATCATCTAGAGGCTGAGAGCGGACATAACGTACCTTGTCCCCACCGGTCGGGAGTAGAGCGAAGCATAACGTACATTGCTTCCCCGACGTACCGATGTGGATGTAGCTACCACATCGGCATAAGCCTAGTTTGTAGCTCGCTAGAGCGGAACCCCGCCAATGGTGCAAGCCCGCCTTGGCCGGTTCTTAGCTTCAGTCGGTGGTGGTACAGTGCCGCATGATGAGTGCCGAGGGCCTCGCACCATCGCGTGTTCGGTGACACCGTTTCCGAGTCTTAGGCATGCGTACCTGGCCCGCATAGTTTGCCCTTAGGCCCCCGCATTTACGCCGGTTGCAAAAGAGCATGCGGTGTGCGCGCACACGCGTTAGTAGCCGGTTCGGAGAGCTCCCCCGGGCTAATGTTCGTGAGTACACCAGTTCCTTCCCGTTTAGAGCCAGACTTCGGGTACTCTCCCGATAGTCCAGATTTATAGCGAGGGTAAAGAGGCCCTTGAGGACACCCATTGGGATTGACTTTAGAGTTAATCAATTGGTCGAGGGAGAAAGACCATCGAGGGTGTCGGACATCTTGGGATCGGTTTTTGAGTTGATCAATTGGCCGTGGGAGAAAGACCCTCGGAGATGTCCCGGGATTGGTTTGAGAGCCAATCATTAGGCCGGAAGTAGGAGACTTCCGAGGATTCCGGATTTGCCTTGTGAGCTCGTTGAGCTAAGATCCGTGTTGATATTTGTGGCATGTGTACTAGGTTGCTAGATGATAGATTGCATCGTGATCGCACTCCCGGTCGGGGTTCTTCCGAGTATGTTTATACTCACCCTTATCGTGGTTTCTTCCCAGGTAACTTGGGGAAAGACCGAGGTGGCTAGCGGAGAGAGCCGGGAGATCATGGATGCTGCTTGACACTGGCCGTGTCTTATTTTACTATTTTTGGATTTGAAGCATGTAGTTGGACTTAGATCCGTAGGGAAAACTATGATTTGAACTATTTTATGTTTTTAAGGAAATCTTCGATCGATCCATCGTTTTAATTTGAAGGGTTCGTTTTTGCCTAATGAATGTTTACTTTGTTTTTAGTGTTTTCCACTCTTATAATTGAAAAGTTTTACAAACCGGCCCTAGCTGGGTCCTTTTAAGCTTTTCACTGGCATGCTGAGTAAAGGCCTAGATTTAGTTCCATTTTCGGGTTGGGTCTTTACAGTTAGTTCGTGGGCTAGACCGACGACGGTCGCTGAGATTCACAACTTTCTGGGTTTGGTAGGTTATTACTGGCAGCACCCCATACTAGATTGACCAAGAAGGGTGTTGTAAGAACCGGACCCAAAATGGTCCTAAACCCTGGTTCTTACTAGCATGCTTACAATTTAAAACTTTAAAATCATTATGGAAACAACTAAAAGATAAAACTCATTTAAACTTCATAATAGAAACAAACATTTCATAAACATCCTTAAAACAATCCTGGCCAGTATTTCAAGCAAAACAGTTTAACAAGTCTCAACAGTAAACAAAGTTCTCAACATGCTACTACATAATAAAAGACTCCAAAAGATAAAGACACAGAGTTCGCCGTCAGCTCCCTCTACTAGCCATCCCAGTGCTGTCCCAAGTTACCTGAAAGATAAGTAAGGGTGAGTATAAACATACTCAGTAAGAATCCCCAACCGGGGTACAATACGATACATCCATCATCTAGCATCCTACTATACATGCAATCAGTTACCAGCACAGAAACTTTGCTCAACAAGCTAATCAAGTCAAGTCTGGGAACCTCGGAAGTTTCCTACTTCCGGCCTAATGATTGGTTTTCCTAACCAATCCCAAAGACATCCTCGAGGATCTTTCTCACTCGGCCAAATGATCAACTCAAAAGTTGATCCCAAATAGATGTCAGACATCCTCGAGGGTCTTTCTCCTTCGGCCAAATGACCAACTCAAAAGATGATCCCGAATAGGTGTCCTCGAGGGCCTCTTGCCCCCAGCCAAGCTAAACCTTAGGACAACAGGAGTGTACCCGAGGTCTGGCTCTAAACAAAAATAAGAATGGTGTCACTAATCTACAGTAGTGTAGAGCCCTCGACACTCAACTATAGCAGCCTGTACCACCAACCTGAAGCTAAGAACTGTCTTTGGGCTGGTTTGCACGCGTGACAGGTTCCGCTCTAGCAGGTTACAAACTAGGCTTGTACCGATGCGGGAGCTAATCCGCACTGGCTGCTGGGGGCGAAGACAAAGTATGTTATGCCTCTCACTGTTCCCGACCTGTGGGGACAAGGTACGTTATGTCCACTCTCAGCCTCTGGAAGACAAGTCTAGCTAACTATCTAATGTCACATAATATACACCCCTAACAACTGAACATGCTTAACAAAAATACAAGTACAACCTAGCATGATACTACGAATGTAAACATGGAATTCAGAACATGCTGGAAGGACAAACCTAGCATGGCACTAACATGTAGAAACAGGGCAAACATGCTAGCAGAGATAAATAGTGAAACAGTCCTAACCACTACATGCTCATAAAAAACAACATATATATATAAGATACAATCAAAACATATCGCAGGGTCCACACAACCCTGGTAAGAGATCCTTACCTGTAACAAGCAGAAATATAAACAGAAAAGTGCTCCTTGAGCTGCAGTCTCTCACAACCTAGAAGCATAAACATACACATTCAATCTAACTAGCTACACTTAACTAAACACTAATTCTAGAAGCAAGGGAACTAAGAGATTACCCCTACTTGCCCTAGTGCTCTCGGCCAAGCTCTCGAGATGGAACCCTTGAAGCTCTCGGCAACACTTGCAACAAGGTGTCTCGGCTAGGGCATCAACAAAACAATAATCACAATTAGTTCTCTTGTCCATGAAGCAAACAACACACACACACAACTCATTATGAAGCTCTCACCCAAGAAACTTCAATGGGGCTCTCGGCCAAACCAACACACAAGCTAGGCAAAACATCAACTTACCAACTTACCCAAGAAGATTCGGCAAGGGTTCCCCAAAGGACAAGGTTGTCTCGGCCAAGGAAGGTGCACAACAAGGGTTGGCTCGGCTAGGGCTTGGATCTTGCACAAGGATGAAGCACAAAGTTAGATCTACACCAACCATCAACCAAACACAACATAAACACCATGCTTCTTACCTTGGAGCTCTCAGCAAGGGGCTTGGAGAGGGAGTGCTTTCAGATCTCAATCAAACAAGAGAAGAGAAGAGCTTTCGGATGCAAGCACAAGGAGATCTCGAACCCAATATAAGAGAGCTTCTCGGATATACCATGGAGGAGAGGAGAAGAAACTCATTTGGTTAGATCTAAGTTTGGCCATGGCGAAGAGAAGGAGAAAAGAGAGAGTTGCAAAGGTTTACCTTGAAGAAACAATGGAGGAGATTGAACTACACTTGGAGATCTTGGAGTTGGGAGCAATGGAGATGAAGAGCAAAAGGGAGAGCTTGAGGTCTCGGCTAAAGAGAGGGAGAAAGCCAATTATAGGTCGGCCAAGGAGGAAGGGGAAGGGAAAGAGATGAAACCCTGCTATTTTTCCTTATTTTTTAATCATAAAATGTCTCCAAAAAATCCCACCAAGAGCACTTTTTAAAACTATTTTAATTTTCTCTACACAAGGCTCAAACTCACTCCCAAGCCACCATGGTTCGAATCCTAGCTCCAACACTTTTATTTTCATTTTTCTTCTTTTAACCAGGAGGGCTCCAAACTTACCATAAATGGAACTCTTGACCTTAAACTTGAAACTGAAGAATAAACTTAAGCCCACCAACTCATAAACATTCTAGAAGCTCTGTCTTACTGCAACACTATCTCGGGAAGGCAAAATGACCAAAATACCCCTAGAGGACAAAATGACCAAAATGCTTCTGGAAGCACAAAAGGCCCTAACAGCCCAACCAACTCACTGGAGGAACAACCGAATAAACCTAGAGAACCAGAAGGAAATCTTGGGCTGTTACAGGTGTTGACTTCGTTTGGGATTCCAGTTGTGATGAGAGCTTTGCCCAGTTAAAGCGCAATTTGACGACAACAACAGTCTTGGCAGTTCCTGAGGGAACATGTGGGTTTGTAGTCTATAGTGATGCATCCAAGTTTGGTTTGGATTGTGTGTTGATGCACACAGGAAAGGCCAATGTTGTGGCTGATGCTATGAGTAGAAAGACGTCGCACTCCCGGGGCAACTGCAGAAAGGCTTTGAGCGGGCCAGTATTGCAGTGATGTTGGGAGAGGTTCCTAGTAGGGTAGCCCAGTTGACAGTTCAGCCGTCGATTAAGCAGAGGATCATTGATATCCAGTTGAGTGATCCCAAGATTAAAAGACTGTTTGAGAGAGTTTAGGCTAATTTTTTCATAGCACCAGACAGAGGTTTGAGGTATAGAGGTCGTTTGTGCGTTCCAAATGACGTAGGACTACGAGCCGAGTTCCTTACCGAGGCTCATAACTCCCCATTTACTTGGCACCCAGGAGGTACCAAGATGTATCAGAATCTCAAGCAGACGTTCTGGTGGATGGGCATGAAAGGGATATAGCTGAGTTTGTTAGCCGGTGTCTCACTTTTTAGCAAGTGAAGGCTCCTAGACAGAAACCGGCAGGTCTGTTGCAGCCGTTGAGTGTTCTGCAGTGGAAATGGGACGAGATTTTAATGGATTACATTTCTGGATTTCCAAGGACACCGAGAAGGTTTACTCAGATCTGGGTTGTTGTGGATCAACTGACTAAGAGTGCACACTTCATTCTTGACAGAATTAATTACACCGTAGAGCAGTGGGCACAGTTATTCTTTGAGCAGATCGTTCGGTACCATGGGGTACCAGCGAAGATCATTTCAGACCGTGATTCTCGGTTCACTTCTCGCTTATGGAAAGCGCTCCAGAAGGGTTTGGGAATCGAGTGCAGCTTTAGTACCGCTTTTCACCCTCTGACAGATGGTCAGACTAAGAGGGTGAACCAAATCCTTGAGGATATGCTGAGAGCCTGTGTGTTGGAATTCCCAGGCAGTTGGGATTAGTACTTGTATCTGATGGAATTTGCCTATAATAAAAGCTATCAGTCTACCATTCAGATGGCTCCGTTTGAGGCCTTGTACGAAAAACGTTGCAGATCTTCGATGCAGGAAGTGGTCGGTGTGATGCATGTGTTTTGGGTCCTGAATTACTCCAGATGATGAACGATGCAGTGCAAAAGATCAGGGCTCACATGTTGACAGCTCAGAGCAGGCAGAAAAGTTACACCGATGTTCGGCGTAGAGATTTCAAATTTGAGGTTAGCCAGCATGTTTTCCTGAAAGTAGCATCGATGCGAGGTGTGTTGAGGTTTGGTAAGTGGGGAAAGTTGAGCCCTAGGTTTGTAGGGCCTTTTGAGATTCTTGAGCGAATTGGTGCAGTCGCTTATCGTTTGGCATTACCCCCATCTTTTGCAGCAGTGCATAATGTTTTCCATGTTTCGATGTTCAGACAGTATGTGTGTAACGGCCCAGGTTTTCATCCCGGTCTTTCAGGTATGCCCTAGGGGTATTTTGGTAATTTGGTCGGGCCGTCAGCGCCGTTTATGTCTTTTTCAGTTGCTAAAATTATTGGATGGTCTTAAGTAGGATTTTGATGCTTTGTGGATGTATTTGGGCATGGTGAGATGCAAAAGAAAAATTGAGAATTAAAAGATAGCAGTTGGGTTTCAAACCCAGGTGGTCTGGGAGGTTAGTTGTGTGTCCTTGCCAGTTGAGCTAGTGGGAGATCTTGTTACTCTTTCCGCGGCATATCTTGGTTAGCCTTGAGTTCTTTGGGTTTTGGTGCATTTGATTAAAATAATAGGGTTTTTGTGTTTTCTTCTCCAAATCACCTTGGCCGCCCAAGCATGTCTCTCCCAAGCTTCAAGCCGAGTTTCATCTTCCACAGCAGCCTTTTGATCGAGTGTCATCCAGGGTAAGAGTTCTCTTCCTCTTCTCCTTCTTTGTTTGGTGTATTCTTGCTGGTATGGAGAAGAAGAGGTGAGCCTTGGTGTTGTGCAGCCCAGCCGAGCAGTAGCAGCCCCTTCCCAGACGCCCACCGCCTGTCGCACCAGAAATTCCATCGCCAGCGCCCGAGACGCCCAGCAAGCGCATGGCCGCACACTGCCGCCGTGACGCCCTGCACCCCATCACAGCCGCCCAGACGCCTAGATCGCCCAGCCGAGCTCGCGTCCGCTCGCTCAAGCGTCGCGTCGCAACCCAGCGCCGTCGCCGCGCCCTAACGAGTCGCGTCGCTTGTCGCGCGCGCGCGCTCGCGCTTAGCCGGCCCGATTCGCGGCGTGCGCGTGCAGCCCCGCCGCCCATCGGTCAGCCGTGCGGCGAGCCCAAAGACGCCCAAAGATGCAACCCTACCGCCAAGCAAAGAAGAAGTGCTCGTGCTAAACTGTCTGTCTCGTCGCTCTCAGAAGATGCCGCGTGAGTTGCTCCCTAGCCGAGCCCTGTTTATTTTATTATATTTAGGCCTATAGATTGTGATTGTTGTTGTGTTTGTTAGGTTCTCATTAGCTAGCTCGGGATCGATCGCAGCTTAGGATTCTTGTGTGTAGTTGCCTTCCGACCAGGTAAGGATTTCTTACCGGAGTTGTGTGGGCCCTGCGAAGTTATATGTGATTGCTGTTTGTATGCTTGTTGTGTTTATCAGCATGTTTAGTGATAGGTGCTCTGTTCTGAATTTCCGATTGACATGATTTTTTATGTTGTTTCTCATGTTAGTCCATGCTAGGTTGTTCCGTTCTGGCATGCTCGTATTTGTTCTTGCTTCGTAGTATCATGCTAGGTTCGTTGTATCTATTGAGCACGTATTGGATTGTTTTCTTTTGATGTTATAGTTTAGAGTTCAGATAGGTAGCATCATCCGGGCCAGAATGCATAAAGTACCTTGCATCCACGGCAGGGACGTACGAGGCAGTACTCCGTCCCTGGACCTCGTTAGGGTTTAGCTAACCCTAACGGTAGGCCTTGCAATCTTGGGTGAGGGTGGCAGACTGTTAAATGCCCCAACGGTCGGGATGATGACATGACATTGTGTAAGGACCCGACCCAATGAAACGGTCTCTATCCTAAAGTCCTTACTTAGCATGCATGATTAGGAATGTAAAACGTCATTCAGAGTTTGAAATTTAAATCTTTGAAGTAAGCACATTCAAAACAAAGAAAATATAATTCCATTTAAAATAAACAGGTAGATGACTGATCAGTACTTTCTTAAAAACAAATCAAGGGAAACGGTACGAGAAACATAAAATAGATTTTTGAGTACGTTTCCTAGGGACCCAAGTCCTACTACACGCTAAATCATCAAAGAAAACATTAAAAGAACGTGCAACTCAGAGTCAGCTATCCATGATCATCGAGCCGCCTCCTCCTAGCCATCCAGCCTCTGTCCCAAGTTACTTGGTGGAAAGCCACATAAAATAAGGGTGAGCAACAAGTTACTCAGTAAGAATCCCCAATCATGGTACAATACGAAATCATCTGATTTAGCACACGGACAGGCAACCATACAAAGACTTAGAGCATAAACGGTTGGTTTAGGCTATGGGCTACTTCTAGGGCGAGCCTATTCAAGGGCTTCCATCAACAGCCTCTCCTAGGTCCTACGCTTGGATGCCCTTCGGGCCTTACACAATCTAGGACTCAGTGATGCCCAGTGGGGCGTTACACGCCATAGGATGCCCATTGGGCCTTACACCTCGAGAATCAGTGATGCCCAGTGGGGCCTAACACACCTAGGATGCCCATAGGGCCTTACACCTCCAGAATCAGTGATGCCCAGTGGGCCTTACACACCTAGGATGCCCATAGGGCCTTACACCTCTAGAATCAGTGATGCCCAGTGGGCCTTACACACCTAGGATGCCCATAGGGCCTTACACCTCCAGATGTCCATCGGGTCTTGCCCGAGCGGGACCCCAAACTAGTTGCCTCTACGGTCCTCTATACTATACATTACCCATCTAACCGTAACTTGGGTCTAGCAGCATACAAATGGCAGCATGGTTCTATCAAGATAGGAAAGCCTAACATGGAACTAATGGGATGTAAACATGTCACGAACATGAATCAAAAAGAAAACATGAAACCTATCACTAGAAACTCATATAATTCTGAGAATCGTGCGTGCTATCAACTATTCGCAGGTCCACACAACCCGGGTAAGAATCCTTACACGGAAATAAGTGGAGGTTAACTATCCCGAATCAAATAACGACCCTCGAGCTTTTAAGCGAACCCGAGCAACCTAAGCAAGTAATAAAATATCCTAATTAATAAATAGTATCTAAAATCGGGAAGTCCAAAGGGTGGAGGCTCGGGAATTTACCAACCGAGAAGGCACACGCCTCGCGCAGCTAGCGCAAGGACCAGCGGCTGGCAGCAGCAGGCGCTGGCGCTGCACTGGCGCCTGGCGCTGCTCAAAGCGGCGGCAGGCGAGCCGACGCTGGGCGTGGCGCTATTTGTCAAAGCGCGCTCGACGGCGGCAGCAGGCGGCGACTTGACGGCGCGAGGCCGACGCGCGAACGAGCGACACATTTGGGACGGCGCGCGCGCGCGAAGCGAGCGACGCGGTCGGGCGAGTCTTTGTCGTGGCGGGGCGCGAGGCAAGCTACGACCGTCTGCGCGCAGGGGCGCAGCTGGGCTAGGCGGCGGCGCAGCAGCTGCGCGCGGAGCGAGTGGAGGCTGGCGGCTGGGCGAGCTGGCCGCTCGTCGCATGGTCTGGATCGGCGATGGCTCGGTGCAGGCTGTGGCGCGTGGCCAGGCGGCGCGCGGTGTGTGGGCCGGGCCGGTAGGCGGGCAGTGCGGCGGGCGGTGGCGAGCAGGGCGTGCGGCGTGGGTGTTGGGCGTGAGGGTTAGGGTTTTCTGAGAGAGAGAGAGAGAGAGTTTTTTTTTTCTTTTCTTTTCTTTCTTCCTTAAATTAAATAAGCTTTGGAAATCTAAAATTCCCTTCCCAAGGCTTTCCTCCTTCAAACCCTAGCTGACGCATTTATTTTCCTTAATTAATTCCAAACTCCCATCTCTCTTGAGGCCGAGGGTTCGAGTCCTCCAAATAACTTTTTTTTTTTAAACCTTATTTTATATTTAACAAAAATTCGGGCTGTTACAATACTCCCTCCTTGGAGGACTTCCGTCCTCGGAAGTTGCTGCACTAAAACAACTCCGGGTAATTTCTCCTCATCTCCCCTTCCAACTCCCAAGTAGCTTCCTCAACTCTCTGATTCCGCCACTGCACTTTCACTAAATCGATAGCTCGGTTCCTCAAGACTTTCTTCTCAAATGCTAAGATCTTTATGGGTTTTTCGTCAAAGCTCAGGTCATGGTTTAGCTGCAAAGGCTCGAAATCTATGATATGCGAAAGGTCTGCCACATACTGGCGGAGCATCGAAACATGGAACACACTATGCACTGCAGCCAAGGATGGCGGCAATGCTAACCGGTAAGCTACGGCCCCAATCCTCTCGAGGATCTCGAATGGTCCAACAAACCTGGGGCTCGGCTTCCCTTCCTACCAAACCTCGTAACTCCACGATCGGAGCTACCTTAAGGAACACGTCTTTGGCCAATCTCAAACTCCAACTCTCTACATCCGACATCGGCGTAGCTCTTCCGCCTACTCAGGCGGTCAACATACGAGCTCGATCTTACGGATGCCTCATTGGTCAAGCTGGAGCAACTCAACCCAATACGCCTGTCTCCAACCTCTTCCTGAATCACGGGGATCTGCGGCGCTTACCATACAACGCTTCAAACGGTGCCATCCGAATGGTTGATCAAAACTATTGTTGTAGGCAAACTCCATCAAATACAAGTACTGGTCCCAACTGCCAGGGAAATCCAACACGTAGGCTCGCAACATATCCTCTAAGATCCGATTTACACGCTCGATCGGGCCATCGGTGCGTGGGTGGGAAGGTCAGTCTTGTGAGCCGCACTCGTGCCCAAACTCGCTGAAGGGCCTTCCAAAACCGTGATGTAAAACGGGAATCCCGATCGGAGATAATTTTAAGCGGCACTCCGTGGTACCTCACTATCTCGCTCAAGGGCAGATGTGCCCACCGCTCCACGGTGTAGTTTATCCCGCTTGAATGAAGTGGGCACACTTAGTCAACCTATCAACGACCACCCAAATCTGTGCATATCCTCTAGGAGTCCTAGGCAAACCCGAGATAAAATCCATGGTGATCTCCTCCCACTTCCTTTGTGGCACCGAGCGGTTGCAACAAACTGCTGAAAGCTCGCTGCTGGCGCCTTCACTGTTGTGGTGTGAGACACCGATCGACAAGCTGGGCAATCTCCTCTTCATCCCCATCCACCAAAAAGTCATTTAAGATCTTGGTACATCTTGTTACCCCCAGGTGCCAAGAAAAGGCGAGTGTGAGCCTCGGTCAATAACTCTGTGCGAATACCGGCATCGGCTGGAACACACAACCGACCTTTATATCTCAGACCCCCATCTGCAAGTATCACAAAGTCAAAGTCACCGTCAGCCTGAACCCTCTCATACAACCCTTTTAACTTAGGATCTTTCAGCTGGCTGTCGATAATCCTTTGCCTTATCGAAGGCTGGATGGTCAACTGAGCTACCCTGGCGGTAACATCCCCTAACAACACTCGCTATTTCCGCCCTCTCGAGATCCTTCCCGATGATACTCTTGGGGTTTGCCAATGTTGCGGATCTGAGGCCTTTCTACTTAGTGCATCGCCACAACATTAGCTTTTTCAGGGGTGATACAAGATCTCACAATCGTAATCCTTCACGAGTTCCAACCACCTCCTCTGCCTCATGTTTAGGTCCTTCTGAGTGAAGAAATACTTGAGGCTTTGGTGATCCAAGAAAATCTGAATCTTTTCCCCATACAAGTAGTGCCTCCAAATCTTAAGTGCAAAGACGATCACGCCAACTCCATATCATGAGTCGGGTAATTCGCTCGTGCGGTTTCAAGCGCTCGAAGCGCACGCTATCACCTTACCGTGTTGCATCAAAATGCAACCCAAACCAAACTTCTTTGGCATCACTTTGTACACCACGAAACCCCAGTTTCCTCCGAATCGCCAACACCGGCAGACGTCAAAGCGCTTTTTAGCTTAGCAAAACTCTCATCGCACTTCCTATCCCAAACGAAATCAACACCCTTCCTCGTCAATCGAGTAAGCGGGGCGGCTATAGCGGAAAAATTTTGAACGGCGTCGGTAATATCCGGCCGGACCGTGAAGCTACGAATCTCCGACATACGATCGTCGGTGCCGCCCACGAACTAACGACCTCTACCTTCGAAGGGTCCTGACCACTCCTCCTTAGACACACGCGTGTCCCGCAAAAGCTACCTCCTCGAGCCAAAAGTCACACTTTGAGAACTTCGCATAGAGCTTGTTCTCGCGCAAGGCTGCCAAAATCTGCCTTAGGTGCGAGGCATGGTCCTCCTTAGACTTAGAGTACACAAGAATGTCATCTATGAACACGATGACAAAGCGGTCCAAGAACGCCTTGAACACTCTGTCCATCATGTCCATGAATGCAGCTGGGGCATTCGTCAGTCCAAAAGACATGACTACGAACTCATAATGCCCATACCTCGACCTGAACGTTGTCTTGGGAATATCTGCATCCCGAATCCTCAACTGGTGGTAGCCCGATCTCAAGTCAATCTTCGAAAACACACAAGCTCCCTGGAGCTGGTCAAACAGGTCATCGATACGAGGCAGCGGATACTTGTTCTTAATGGTTACCTTGTTCAGTTCCCTGTAATCGATGCATAGACGCATCGAGCCATCCTTTTTCTTAACAAACAGCACGGGTGCTCCCCACGAGGACACACTCGGCCTAATAAATCCTCTGTCAAGCAACTCCTGCAGCTGTTCTTTTAACTATTTCAGCTCTGCTGGCTCCATGCGATAAGGAGCTTTCGAGATAGGGCGAGTCCCCGGCTCAAGCTCTATTGAGAAGTCCACCTCCCTCTTCGGCGGCAGGCCAGGCAACTCTTCGGGAAAAACATCTGCAAACTCTTGCACTATGGGCACCTGCTCGACAGATAGCTGGTCACGGTTCTCCCCAGTGAACTTAGCTAAGAAACCCCAATCTCCTCGAGCTAACAAACGGTGAGCTTTAACTGCCGAAATCACCGGCGGACACACCCCACTCTGGGTGCCCCGAAATTTAAAGGTAGGCCTACCTGGCGGCCTGAACACCACCTCCTTACAACGACAATCAATCATAGCGTGGTTATCAGCTAACCAATCCATGCCGAGGATCACATCAAAACCGCTCATAGCTAACACTATGAGGGTAACCTGCAGAGTCCGGTCGGACACCGTGATCCGACCATCCCTTACCTTTCTCAGCTAGCCAAACATACTAGTTCCCGAGGAGTAGCGACAGATAACTCAAAACCTAGAGGCTCTAAATTCATGCAAGCACGCTCAAAGAAAAACAAATAGAAACAAAAGAATGGGTGGAACCCGAATCAAACAACACAAAGGCGAGGTGATCAAGAACTAGGAGCGTGCACCGCATCGCTGGCGGCGGCTCTCTCGACCTCTGGCGAGTCGTAGCATACACCCTCCTTGCTATCGAGCCTGGTGAGCCACCACCGCCTTACGGTTGCGAAGGTCGGGCCCGATGCCCTTCCTTTCCACAGTTGAAACAAGCTCTAGGGTTACCACCACAAGGTCCCCAATGCTGCTTCCCGTAGGATCTACAATACGGTGGCGGCCTCCTACGCGCCTGTTGGCGAGGCCGATCACGATTCTGATCTCTCGTCTTGGTCTCCGCCATGATAAGAACTCCCAGGGCGCCGACCGCCCCGGACATTGCTCCCTGAGTCAAACTTGCGCTTCTGGCCCGAGTACACTAGGGCCTTAGACACTACGGTACTAACAACCTGCTCTGGAGGATACTTCCCGTCATAAATCGTTGCCAACTGTACTGCCTTGGCAAAAGTTTCTGGGGCCTGTGCCCTAACATCCTGAGACACTCCCTGTCTCAAACCCGCAATAAACTTCCTGATCTTCAGTTCCGGGGTAGCAATCAGCTGTGGCGCGAAGTATCCATACTCTGAGAACTTCCTCTCGTACACCTCGATCGAGTCAGACCCCTGCTTAAGGTTTGAAAACAGCTCAATCATCTTTTCTTGGGCTTCTTCGCTGATAAATTTTGCCTTGAACTCAGCCTTGAAGAACTCCCAGGTGGCAGGTGGAGACCCAGCCGGTCTCTCACTTAAGGTGGAATCCCACCACCACTTAGTCATGCACTTCGGCTAATACGTGAGTGCACATCGAGCTCATTGCACCTCGAGACACTCCATTACCATAAACGTATATTCTAACTCAAAGCAATCCACGTGGCGGCTACTACCAACGGTTCCCCTGTGGGGCACTAAACTTCTCCGGCTTCCATTTCACAAAATCCTTGACCACTTGCCTAGATCCTCGGCACCTTCCGCCATAACGGCCTCATTCACAATTGGCTCTGCGGGAGGCGGCGGCTGGTGGTGGCTGCGATCCTCTTCATTGAACCAACTCGGTCCAGTGTCTGTTCGAACGCGGACTCCTCCCTCTGCAGCAGACTAACCAAGCTTGCGTTTCAGCTCTCTGCTCGGCCCTGCGGTGGCTAGCAACCCAACCATAAGAGCCCTCATAGACTCCACAAAAGCAGCTCCCGGTGCGGCCTCTCGAGGCTCACTTGCCCCTACGCCCTCTCCGGCAACACACGGTTGAAGGCTCGACGGTGGCCTAACATCGGCATCGGCTTGGGACGAGGTCCCCGGTGTCGAGAATCGTCACGAATGCCTGGGTGGTCGGCCTCGAGCCTCCCCGCCCTCTACGCAGTGATGGCATACCCGAAATCTACTGACCAAACCAACAATGAGTCGTAACTCGTCTTCCCCGCTCTACAACAACAAGTCATGTACATGCAAGGTGTAGCCGGTATTGTAATTCTTAACCCTTAACTTTAAACTTACGGACATACACGATGGTGGTGAGCGCTGATGATCATGGAAAACAACCTACAAGCTGCAGTCGGTCTCTACGTAACCTATAACTCGAGCTCGATACCAAGCCTGTAAGGACCCGACCCAAAGAAACGGTCTCTATCCTAAAGTCCTTACTTAGCATGCATGATTAGGAATGTAAAACGTCATTCAGAGTTTGAAATTTAAATCTTTGAAGTAAGCACATTCAAAACAAAGAAAATATAATTCCATTTAAAATAAACAGGTAGATGACTGATCAGTACTTTCTTAAAAACAAATCAAGGGAAACGGTACGAGAAACATAAAATAGATTTTTGAGTACTTTTCCTAGGGACCCAAGTCCCACTACATGCTAAATCATCAAAGAAAACATTAAAAGAACGTGCAACTCAGAGTCAGCTATCCATGATCATCGAGCCGCCTCCTCCTAGCCATCCAGCCTCTGTCCCAAGTTACTTGGTGGAAAGCCACAGAAAATAAGGGTGAGCAACAAGTTACTCAGTAAGAATCCCCAATCGGGGTACAATACTAAATCATCTGATTTAGCACACGGACAGGCAACCATACAAAGACTTAGAGCATAAACGGTTGGTTTAGGCTATGGGCTACTTCTAGGGCGAGCCTATTCAAGGGCTTCCATCAACAGCCTCTCCTAGGTCCTACGCTTGGATGCCCTTCGGGCCTTACACAATCTAGGACTCAGTGATGCCCAGTGGGGCCTTACACGCCATAGGATGCCCATTGGGCCTTACACCTCGAGAATCAGTGATGCTCAGTGGGGCCTTACACACCTAGGATGCCCATAGGGCCTTACACCTCCAGAATCAGTGATGCCCAGTGGGCCTTACACACCTAGGATGCCCATAGGGCCTTACACCTCCAGAATCAGTGATGCCCAGTGGGCCTTACACACCTAGGATGCCCATAGGGCCTTACACCTCCAGAATCAGTGATGCCCAGTGGGCCTTACACACCTAGGATGCCCATAGGGCCTTACACCTCCAGAATCAGTGATGCCCAGTGGGCCTTACACACCTAGGATGCCCATAGGGCCTTACACCTCCAGATGTCCATCGGGTCTTGCCCGAGTGGGACCCCAAACTAGTTGCCTCTACGGTCCTCTATACTATACATTACCCATCTAACCGTAACTTGGGTCTAGCAGCATACAAATGGCAGCATGGTTCTATCAAGATAGGAAAGCCTAACATGGAACTAACGGGATGTAAACATGTCACGAACATGAATCAAAAAGAAAACATGAAACCTATCACTAGAAACTCATATAATTACAGTAATCAGCGTGCTATCAACTATTCGCAGGGTCCACACAACACCGGGTAAGAATCCTTACCTGGAAATAAGTGGAGGTTAACTATCCCGAATCAAATAACGACCCTCGAGCTTTTAAGCGAACCCGAGCAACCTAAGCAAGTAATAAAATATCCTAATTAATAAACAACATCTAAAATCGAGAAAGTCCAAAGGGTGGAGGCTCGGGAATTTACTAACCGAGAAGGCACACGTCCCGCAGCTAGCAAAGCAAGGACCAGCGCACTGGCAGCAGGGCGCTGGCGCCGCTCGTGCGCGTGGCAGTGGCGAATCGACACGCAGCTGGCGGGCGCGCTGTAAAAAGGCGTCTCGGCGGCGCGCAGCGTGCGCGGCGACTGGGCTGCGAGGCCGGCGCGCGAACGAGCGACACGTTGGGGCGCGCGGGCGGCGAGCGAGCGACGCGATCTCAAGGCGCTGGGTGTTGTCGCGGCGAGCGAGGAGGCGCTACTACACGACCGGTAGCGCTGGGCGCGAGCGGCGCAGACTAGGCGGCAGCGAGGAGCGTCGAGCGGAGCAGGAGGTGGCGGCTGGGGCGAGCCTGGCGCGCTCGTCGCATGGTCTGGGTGGCGATGGCTCGGTCGGTGCTGTGATGATGCAGGCAGGCGTCTTGGCAGTGTGGGGGCTGGGGCGGCGGCTTAGTGCGCGCGCATGGTGGCGAGCGGGGCGTGCGGCGTGGGTGTTGGGCGTGAGGGTTAGGGTTTCATGAGAGAGAGAGAGAGAGAGAGAGAGAGAGAGAGAGAGAGAGAGAGAGAGAGAGAGAGAGAGAGAGAGAGAGTTTTTTTTTTTCTTTTCTTCCTTCCTTAAATTAAATAAGCTTTGGAAATCTAAAATTCCCTTCCCAAGGCTTTCCTCCTTCAAACCCTAGCTGGCGCATTTATTTTCCTTAATTAATTCCAAACTCCCATCTCTCTTGAGGCTGAGGGTTCGAGTCCTCCAAATAACATTTTTTTTTAAACCTTATTTTATATTTAACAAAAATCTGGGCTGTTACACATTGCCTTGTCCCCTGCAGTCGGCACGTCCTCAACGTGTTCGGCAGTAGCCCTTGATTGCCACCTGTTAGGTCAAGGACGACTTCCTGGTGTAAGCCTACCACGACCGGTTCCTTAGCCTTAGGTGCGGTGGTTCAGGCTGACATAGTTCACGTGTCCAGGTCTCACACCCCTATGTCAGTGACACCGATCTAGAGATTTAGTTAGGCATGGTGACTCGACTTGGGCAACTTGCCACTAGACCTGGCACCCCCCACGGTTTGCAGTAGCATGCGGTGCGCGCATACGCTCATTATAGCGCCGACTGGAGAGCTCCTCGGGATTGTGAGCCAGTGCACCTTTCTTATCGACAGTAGATAGGCTGAGGGCGAGACTTGTTTCTCGTATAGGATCGTATCTTGAGGTGGATTATTCCAGAGTATGACCCTGAGTTTGCATCCAAAGTTTATGTGTGGATTTAAGCTATGTGCTCTCTTCTGTGTTTATATTCATAGCTTGCATACCTTTCTGCTAGATGACCATGTATATCGTATTGTACCCCAGTTGGGGATTCTTACTGAGTAATTCGTTACTCACCCTTATTTTGTGGTTTTCCACAGGTAACCATGGTGCGAGACATGATGGCTGGAGGAGGAGCTGTGATCATGGAAACCCGTTGTTTCAAACTCTGAGTCTTGTATTTATGTTTTTATATGTTTTAAATGTCCTCTGAATGCATGTAGTTGGGCACGGAGCCCTTAGGTTGTTTTCTGGTTGTTGCCCGGATTCTGACACTGATGTAAACCATTTTTTTTATTTGAATGTGAATGAAATCTCTGATCAGAGTACGTTTTAAATTGTTTTTAGCTTGGAATAGGTACTTGGAAACAGGGACAGGTTCCAGGACGTTTTGTGTTGTTTTGAATGGATGTTTTATTTTATTTTGTTTTAATCAGAATCTGGCATTCAACTTGCATATTATTTTCTAAGTTTTAAAGCATGCATTGAGGTAAAGGCCTATTTTAGGACCCCATTCTGGTCGGGTCTTTACAATGTGGCAGACCCGATGCACATTGTTGATCACGAGCCATTAGAATTGAACAAGGATTTGAGTTTCGAGGAGAAGCCTATGCAGATTTTGGCTCGGGAGCCCAAGACCTTGCGTAACCGAGAAATCAACCTAGTGAAGTTTCAGTGGAGAAATCAGAGGGCAGAGGAAGCTACTTGGGAGTTAGAAGACGAGATGAGGATGCATTACCTAGAGTTGTTTTAGGACTTTCGAGGACGAAAGTCTTAAAAGGAGGGAATATTGTAACAACCAAGAAATTATATTCCAGTTTCTTAGTTATTATTCGGTTTCTGGTTCCAGGTCAAGAGTGGCTTTTTCAGAAGTTTGGAGGCTTTCTGGTTAAAAGAGAAAAATAAGAATAAATGTGTTGATGCTAGGATTCGAACCATGGTGGTTATGAAGTTGGATTTGAGCTAAATGAAGAGAAAATAAAATGCTTTTTAAAAGTGATCTTGGTGGGATTTGAAGGTTGGATTTTTTTTAGGCATTTTAATATTAAAAAAAATTGGGAAAAATGCAATAGGGTTTTGTCTTATTCTTCCCTTCCCCTTGGCCGACCAACACTCTCTCCATTTCCCCTCCTTGGCCAAGCTTCACCATCTCCATTGGTCTCCATTGCCAAGCTTTCAAGTTTTCCTCCATGGCTCATCTTCTCGATCTTGCTCCAAGGTAAGTCTTTGCAAAACTCCTTTTCTTCTTCTCCTTGTCTTGGCCGAGACCTTCCTCTAACCAAAAGAAGTTCTTCTTCTCTTCTCCATTGTAGATCCGAGAGCTCCTTGCCTTGGGAAGTGAAGATCTTGCTTGCTCAAACTCATTGGATCCGAAATCACTTGCTCTTTCTCTTGTTTGTTGAGATCCGAGACATCTTCCTCTTCCAACCTCCATTGCCGAGAGCCCTTTGGTAAGTTGATGGTCTTTTTTCTTTGGTTAGTTGATTTGTTGTGTAGATCTAATATGGTTCATCATCTTTGTGCAAAACAAGCCCTAGCCGAATCCTCATAGCTTGTGCTTCCACCTTGGCAAAGACCGCCATGCACCTTTGGATTCCTTGCCGATCATCTAGGTGAGCTTGTTGTGCTTGTGGTGTTGCTCTGTTTGTGTATTGATTGGGCCGAGAGCTACTTGGTAGCACATTGTTGTTGTTCTTCATTTGATCGAGAGCACCATGTGGTTTGGGTGTTTGTGTTGCTTGCTTCCTAGCCGAGATCTAACTTGTTTATGTTTATTGTGTTGCCCTAGCCAAGCTCAAGTGGTTCAAGTGTTGTAGCCGAGATCCTATAGCTTCTTTAGTGCTTGGCCGAGTGCACTAGGTGCAAGTAGGGGTAGTCTCTTGAATCCCCTGCTTCTAGTTCATAGATCATAGTTTAGTGTTTAGCTAACTAGGTTTAATTGTATGTTGTATGCTTATTAGGTTGTGAGACACTGCAGCACAATGAGCACTTTTCTGTTGTTGTTTTCTGCTTGTTCCAGGTAAGGATCTCTTTCATAGGGTTGTGTGGACCCTGCGATATGTCTTGATTGCATTCTGTTTATGTGTTATTTGTTATGAGCATGTTAGTGGATATGACTGCTTCATTGTTTATCTCTGCTAGCATGTTTGCCCCTGTTTCTACAAGTCAGTGCCATGCTAGGTTTGTCCTTCCCGCATGCCCTGAGATTCGTATTTTAAATTCGTAGTATCATGCTAGGTTGTATGTAACGGCCCAGTTTTCTAATTCGGTTTCCCAGGTGTTTCCGGTTCATTATTCGGATGTTCGGATGGGCCGTTAGAGCTATTTTAACCCTTAGGGGTATTTTGGTCTTTTGCTGTAACGACCCAGGTTTTTCTTCCCGGTCTTCCAGGTATGCCCTAGGGGTAATTTAGTAATTTGGTCGGGCCGTCAGGGTCGTTTGTGTCTTTTCCAGTTACTAAAATTATTGGATGGTTTTTGTAGGTTTTGGAGGGGTTTGTGGTTTGGTTTGAGCAAGGTTTGATGCAAAAGTAAAAATAAAGGAAATTGTGCTTGCACTGGGTTTGAACCGGGTCTCTGGGAAGCTTGTGGAGATGTGTACCAATTGAGCCATTAGTTGCTCTTGTTGCTCTTTCTGCATCACATCTTAGTTAACCTTGGATCTTTGGTGTTTGGTGCATTTGACTAAATGAAAAAGGAATTAGGTTTGTTGTGTTTTCTTCTCCAAAAGAGTTGTGGCGCCCAAGCTTTCTCCCAAGCTCTCCTTGCCGATTTCTTCATCCCCTTTGCGGCTCGAGACTCCATCATCATTAGGGTAAGTTTTCATCCTCTTCATCTTCTCGTTTGGGTGTTCTTCTTTGGCCGAAGGTAAGAAGGAGAGAGTGTGTGTGTGTGTGTTGTTGTTGGTTTGTCAGTGCCGCCACCGCCGAGCGAGCAGGACGCTCGATTCGACCAAGTGGTGCACAGATCCGCCGAGGATCGCAGATCGCTGTCGCAGCCACCGCCTTGCCGCCGCAGCGACCTCGACCAAGATTTGCACCAGATCCGGCCGAGGATCGTGAGATCGCTCGTCGACGCCCCAGTCTGTCGCCAGATCTTTCGCCGTCGCACCGGCTTGTCGCGACGCGACGCCAGTCGCGGCCGAGGAAGCCATCGCCGAAGTCGCTCGCCGCCTGTCGCGACGCCAGCCGAAGCTCGCCCATTATTGCACGCGATCGCCCCATCGCGACGCCCTCGCCGTGTCGCGCGCCTCGCCGTGTCCGCGATCGCGACGCGGCGACCGTGGCGCGTGTTGCGTGCCGCTGCCGCTGCCGAGTCCGTCTGTCCGTCGTGCGCATGCCGCGCGCCCGCGCTTATCCGCGCGAGAGCGCGCGCCAGCGTGCCGTGCAATGTAGCGGCCAGCGCCAGCTCGGTAGTGCGGCTGCCTGCCAAAGAGCGCCCTTGCTTCGTGTCGCGGTGCGTGTGTGAGTGCTCCGAGCCGAGCCTCTTTGTTTTATTATATTTTTAGGGATATGGTTATGATTGTTACCATGTTTGTAGGTTCTCGATAGCTAGCTCGGAAGTGTTCGCGACCTAGGAATTTGTGTGTAGAAGTCTTCCACCAAGGTAAGGATTTCTTACCGGGGTTGTGTGGACCTGCGATGTTCTATGTGATTGATGTTGTATGTTTGTTTGTGATTATCGCATGTATAGTTTAGGTACTGCTCAATTCTCGATGGCATGACTTCGTATGTTGTTCTTTCATGTTAGTCCATGCTAGGTTGTTCGTTCGGCATGCTCATATTCATTCTTGTTCTCGTAGTACCATGCTAGGTCTCTTTGTATTCTTTCGAGCACGTATTGGATTGTTTGTCGATTGTTAAGGCGAGTTAGAATTGGGTAGATAGCATCATCCGCCCGATGCATAAAGTATCTTGCATCTATGGCAAGGACGTTCGAGACAGTTCTCCGTCCTTGGACCCCGTGAGGGATTAGCTATCCCAACCGGTAGGCCCCGCAATCTTGGGTGAGGGTGGTAGACTAAGCGATACCCCAACGGTCGGGATGATGACTTGGCAATGCCTAGTCCCCGGCGGCCGAAACACGTCCTCGGCATGTTGTTCGGCAAGAGCCCTTGATTGCCACTGTTAAGGTAAGGACGGCTTCACGGTGTAAGCCTACCATGACCCGTTCCTTAGCCTCGGTGTGGTGGTACAGTGACATAGTTCACGTGTCCAGTCTCACCCCTATGTCGGTGACATCGATCCGGAGATTTAGTTAGGCGTGGTATCCGGATATGGGCAGCTTGCCACTAGACCCGGCACCCCGAGTTTGCGGTAGCATGCGGTGCGCGCGCTTACGCTCATTCTGGCGCCCGATCGGAGAGCTCCTCGGGATCTTGAGCAGTGCACCTTTTCGTATCGACATTAGACAGCAGTGAGGCCGGGACTTGTTCCGTATAGCTCGTATAGTGTGTTGTGGTATTTTCTCGGACTAAGACCACGAGTTGGCATCCGAGGTCCAAGTGTGGACTTAGCTATGTGCTCCGCTCTGTGTTTGTACTCATAGCTTGCATACATTCTTCTAGATGATCATGTATATCGTATTGTACCCGGTTGGGGATTCTTACTGGGTAATTCGTTACTCACCCTTATTCTCGTGGTTTTCCACGGGTAATCAAGGGGAGACAGGATGGTGAAGGGAAGGCGTGATCATGGAATCTACTTGTCATCTCGACTATTTTATTTTATCACGACTCTTGACTTTTGTTATTTCCCTGAATGCATGTAGGCGGGCACAGAGCCCCCGGGATGTTTTCTTACGTTTTATGGATTCCAAAGCATATTTGTACTTGTGGATTGTTTTAATGGTTTAAATAAATCTCTGATCAGAGTATGCTTTTAGAAATGTATGTTTTGGTTGTTGAATGTTTCTGTTTTGACTTGGAATCCGAAATGTGTTTTTCATAATGTCTTCTATTTTCAATACATGCATTGGGGTAAAGGCCATTTAGAGCCCCTTTTGGGTCGGGTCTTTACAGTAACAGCATGTACCACCGACCTGAAGCTAAGAACCGGCCAAGGTAGGCTTGCACCGTTGGCAGGGTTCTGCTCTAGCAGGCTATAAACTAGGCTTATGCTGATGTGGTAGCTACATCCACATAGGCTGTCGGGGGGAAGCAATGTACGTTATGCTTCACTCTAACTACCGACCCGTGGGGACAACGTACGTTATGTCCACTCTCAGCCTCTAGATGATGACAAACCCTACTATTCTAACTACGAGTACAGAATAATTAATTCCTGGCTAAACATACATATCAACTTCAATCACACATAACCTAGCATGATACTACAAACTTAAAGCAGGAATCATAAGCATGCTGGAAGAACAAACCTAGCATGGCACTAACATGTACAAACAGGCAAACATGCTAGCAGGAATTCAAACACAAGCTGTCTTATTGTAACGGCCCCGTTTTCCTTCCCGGTTAAAAACAAAATTAATTGGAAAATTAATTGAATCTTTTGGGATTTGAACCTTGCCCTAAATGGTGAATTTGGAGTTTTAAGAAAAGAGTCTTAATTAAAAGCAAAAGAAAAGAAGGTTGCTTTAGTAAGGGACCCGCAAGAGAAAAGCCTTGGGAAGGGAATTTAGGTCTCCTAACCTATTTAAAAATAAGGAAAAGAAGGAAAATCAAGAAAACCCCTAATTTTCCCCTCATAGCCGCACTCTCTCTCTCTCTCTCTCTCTCTCTCTCTCTCTCTCTCTCTCTCTCTCTCTCCTAAAACCCTAGCCGAGCAGCCCTAGCCACACCATCGAACCACCCCGAGCCACCCGGCCCTAGCCGCGACGCACCACTGGTCCATCGCACCACCCCGCCCGCTCGGCCCGCGCGCGCGCACGCACCACGCCGCCGACCTCGCTTCGCCCAACCATCGCGACGCGCTGCGCACGGAAGCCCCACCGTCGCACACCCATCGCCGCCTGACGTCGCCCGTGGCCGCCCAGCACCGCCCGACGTCGCTCGTGGTCGCACAGTGCCGCAACGCAGCCCAGACGCGCCGCCCGCGCCGCCGCGCCCGCTGCAAAGCGCGACCGCCGCGCGCCCACTCCAGCGCGACCCTCGCGCGCGCGCCAACCCAGCGAGCGCTCGCTCGCGCGTCGCCTTTGTACGCACACACACGCCGCGCTGCCTGCGCGAGTCCGCTGACGACGTGCGCGCATGCGCCCAGCGCTCAGCGCCAGCGCCCCAGCCAAGCACTAGCGGCGCCCAAGCCACCCTCCTTGCTTGCGAGGCCCGTGTCTTCTCGGTGGTAATTCCCGAACCAATCCCTTTGTGTTTTCTAAGCTCGAGTTGTTGTATGTATTTACTTAGGATGCTTTATTTATGCCTAGGTTGCTCGAGTTCAGTATTAAGCTAGAGGGTCTTGTTGGTTGTGATAGCTATTCTCCACTTGTTTCGTGTAAGGACTTCCTACCGTGGTTGTGTGGACCTGCTATGCTTTCTTAATTGTGCCTTGTATGCTTGTTTACCTTTATGAGCATGTTAGTGGATAGGATAGCTAGTGATTAAATTCTTGCTAGCATGTTTTGCCTTTTTGTACATGTTAGTGCCATGCTAGGTTTGTTCTTCCAAAGATGCTTGAGATTCTGCTTTAAGCTCGTAGTATCATGCTAGGCTATGTATGATGAGATGTCTTTGTGAATATTAGCCAGAATCACGCACTTGGTAGTCTAAGCTAGTATAATAGGGTTTGTCATCATCTAGAGGCCGAGAGCGGACATAACGTACCTTGTCCCCACCGGTCGGGAGTAGAGCGAAGCATAACGTACATTGCTTCCCCGCGGTACCGATGTGGATGTAGCTACCACATCGGCATAAGCCTATTTTGTAGCTCTGCTAGAGCGGAACCACGCTTAGCGGTGCAAGCCTCGCCTTGGCCGGGTCTTAGCTTCCAGTCGGTGGTGGCACAGTTGCGCAGATGAGTGCCGAGGGCCTCGCACTCATCGTGTTCGGTGACACCGTTTCGAGTCTTAGGCATGCGTGCACGGCCGCGTAGTTTGCCCTTAGTCCCCGCATTTACGCCGGTTGCGAGAAGAGCATGCGGTGTGCGCGCGCACACGCGTTAGTAGCCGGTTCGGAGAGCTCCCGGGCTAATGTTCGTGAGTACACCAATTCCTTCCCGTTTAGAGCGGACTTGGGTACTCTCCCGATAGTCATTTATAAGCGAGGGTAAAGAGGCCCTTGAGGACACCCATTGGGATTGACTTTAGAGTTAATCAATTGGTCGAGGAGAAAGACCTCGAGGGTGTCGGACATCTTGGGATCGGTTTTGAGGTGATCAATTGGCCGTGGGAGAAAGACCCTCGGAGATGTCCAGGATTGGTTTGAGAGCCAATCATTAGGCCGGAAGTAGGAGACTTCCGAGGATTCCGGATTTGCCTTGTGAGCTCGTTGAGCTAAGATCCATGTTGATATTTGTGGCATGTGTACTAGGTTGCTAGATGATAGATTGCATCGATCGCACCCCGGTCGGGGGTTCTTACCGAGTATGTTTATACTCACCCTTATCGTGGTCTCTTCCACAGGTAACTTGGGACTGAGACCGAGGTGGCTAGCGGAGAGAGAGCTGGGAGATCATGGATCTTCTTGACACTCTGTCGTGTCTTATTTTCTTGTTTTTGGATTTCAAAGATGTAGTTGGACTTAGATCCGTAGGGAAAACTATGATTTGAACTATTTTATGTTTTTAAGGAAAGTCTCGATCGATCCAACATGTTTTAATTTGAATGGTTCGTTTTTGCCTAATGAATGTTTACTTTGTTTTGATTGTTTTCCGCTCATGTGTTTGAAAAGCTTTTAATCCGACCCGGGCGGGTCCTTTTATGTTTTAAATTTGCATCTTTGAGTAAAGACCTAGATTTAGTTCCATTTTGGGTTGGGTTTTTACGGTTGGTATCGAGCACGAGTCATAGATTCGTAGACTAACTGTTTGTAGGTTGTGTTCCCATGATCTCCAAAGACTCCAAGGCCGCTGTGTTTGTCTAAGTTCAATAAGCTAAGGGTTTTGTTTACGATACTATATGCGGTACACATGTGTTATCTTTGTTGGCGAGAAAGTCCGAGCGTGGACTAACCCGTTGTGGTTTCGTGTAGATCGCCGATATGCGGTTACATGATGGAAGCGGAGCAGTCCGTCTGGAGGCGCAAATAGAGATGCCGCAGAGCCAGCAGCCGTGGTATATCAAAGCTCGTAGGCGCCCGTGGCACCAGAGGCTAACTTGCCCAGAGAAGGGGTGGAGGCTGCTATGCCTCAAGGTACAGCTCAGGAGGAGATATTTACGCTATGAGAGACATGATGATGGGCCTAATGGCCGAGCAGAGCTCGAGAGACTGTAGCAGCTAGCGGTAGCAGAGAGAGGAGTCTAGGGCACAGATAGCCCGATTGACACAGCTCATGCAAAGAGCACCCCAGCAGACTCCAGTAGCCGGTAGCTCGGTAGCTCAACCGAGGGGCAGGTCATCGAGGACGATCGGACTCACTTGATAGTGCAGAGGAGCTGCTGAGTTTGGCAAGTGGTTGAAAGATTTCACCAAATGGAAGCCAAGGGAATTTGATGCTTCAGAGAACCCACTTGTGGCGATCAGGTGGTTGGCAAGAATGGAGTACATCTTTAGATTTATGGGATGCCCAGATGTACAGAGGCCGAGATGTGCGGACCATGTTCTCTCGACACGGTGAGTGGTGGTGGGAGTCCACAGATAGAGCTAGACCGGTGGGTCTTCTCCGACCACACGGGAGTTCTTTAGAACGAAGTTCAGAGCTAAGTATGTTAATGACGAGGCCCAGCAGGAGATGGCAGAGGCCTTCTCAAATCAAACAGGATCGAGATAGTATTCTTTGCCTATGAGAAGATGTTCTCTCGAGTATAGCTATTTCATGACCGGAGCTCATTGCCACCGAGGAGCTCAAGACTAAGAAGTTCATTTGTGGGGTGAGGAAGGAGGTTGCTCGGGATGTTCGAGCACTCGCTCCCGAGAGTTATGATCGAGCAAATAGAATTGGCCACGATTTGTAACTCAAGTATCCTTGATGCGGCAGGATTACATTGCGCCGGCTCGGTCGATTCAACTGCCCAAAGATGTCAGGTAAGAGAGGAAGTGCGGGACTTCTAGTGGTTTCCGCTCAGCCCGGTGTCACAGACTCGCCGGCGAGGCGACCTAGTGGTCGAGATCGGCGCCGACCTCATGGTAGAGCCCAGGATCGCCGGCAGGCGGGGCCAGCAACCACTCATTGCAACAAGTGCGGAAAGGCACATTATGGTCTGTGTGGAGCATCGCCCGTGCTTGCTACTGAGATGTGGCAAGGAGGGCATTTGGCCGATTCTGCACTCGGGATTTAGCAAGAATGACCCGCCCAACAAAGCAGGGGCGGGTGTTTGCCACTACTCGCCGGGAGGCGGAGCGCATCGATGATGCGATTGCAGAGTACGCCGCTTGTCTTACAAAGACTATGCATTTGTATTGTTTGATTCGGGTTCGACCCATTCCTTTGTTTCGATGCATTCGTTAGACAAGCTTGTGTGGAGCTCGAACCTCTAGGGTTTGAGCTGTGTGTTGCCACTCCTTCGGGTGTGAGTATGTTAGCTAGCAAAGAGAGTTAAGCATGGCGGACATGAGATATCCGATGAGATTTTAGAGGCTACCCTCATAGTCTTTGTCTATGAGCGATTTCGATGTGATCCTTGGCATGGATTGGTTGGCGAGGAACCATGCATTGATAGATCGCCACGGAAAGAAGTGGTGTTTAGGCGCCTCGAAGCCGAGCTTCAAGTTTTGCGGTGTCCAGGCGGAACTTGCCCGCCATTGATCTCGAAATAAAGCCCATAGATTGTTGGCTCGAGGAGCTTGGGGCTTCTTGGCAAAGCCGTCGAGGAGATAGTAGTCTTTGCGTTGGACTATTGACATGGTCCCGTGGTGCAAGAGTTTGCGGATGTTTTCCCGAAGAGTTGCTGGGTTTACCCAGGCGGGAGTTGGACTTCACCATTGAGTGGAGCCAGGACTCTTCCCATTTCCAAAGCCCCAGATCGTATGGCGCCGGTGAGTTGAGAGAACTCAAAGTGCGATTTGCAAGAGATCTTTGGATCGAGGTTTCATCCGTCCAGAGTGTGTCCCCGTGGGGAGCACATCTGTTTGTTAAGAAGAAGGATGGATCCATGCGCTTGTGTATAGACTATAGAGAATCGAATAAAGTCACGGTGAAGAATAAGTATCCCCCGCCGCGTATAGATGATCATTCGATCGGCTTCAGGGGAGCCTCGGTATTTTCTAAGATTGATTTGAGGTCGTGGTACCATCGATTTGAGGATTCGAGATGCAGATATCCCGAAGACCGCGTTCAGATCAAGGTATGGTCATTATGAGTTCGTGGTCATGTCCTTTGGACTCACAAACGCGCCCCAGCGGCGTTTATGGACATGATGGACAGAGTGTTCAAGGCATTCTTGGATAACTTTGTAATCGTATTCATAGACGACATTTTGATTTATTCAGGACAAAAAGGAGGACCATGCTTCGCATTTGAGGCAAGTTTTGACAAAGATTGCGTGAGAACCAGCTTGTTCGCAAAGTTCTCTAAGTGTGAATTTTGGCTAGAGAGAGTAGCCTTCCTTGGACATATCGTGTCGGCAGATGGTATAGCGGTGGACCCCGCAAAGATAGAGGCGATTAGCTCATGGGCGGGCCGAGCGACGGTCGCCGAGATACGCAGACTTTTGGGTCTGGCGAGTTATTACCGGTGTTTCGTGAAAGACTTTTTCGCATAAGGCGGCACCCCTAACCCGTCGACCAAGAAGGGTGTTGACTTTGTTTGGGATGCTAGATGTGAGGAAAGTTTTGCCCGGCTTAAGCTCGGCTTTGACGACAAAGACTTTGTGTTGGCGATTCGGAAGGAACAGGAGGTTTCGTAGTTTATAGTGATGCTTCCAAGTATGGTTTAGGCTTTGTGTGTTGATGCGGCATGGGAAGGTGATAGCTTATGCTTCCTGGCAGATTGAAGCCTTATGAGAAAAACTATCCAACTCATGATATGGAGTTGGCTGCGATTGTTTTTGCTCTAAAGATTTGGAGGCACTACTTATATGGTGAGAGGATTCAGATTGTTCACGGACCACGAGCCTCAAATATTTCTTCACTCGAAGGAGTTGAACATGAGGCGAGAGAGGAGGTGGCTCGAGTTAGTAAAGGACTACGATCGTGAGATTTTGTATCATCCGGAAAAGCCAATGTTGTGGCTGATGCGTGATGTTGAGTAGGAAGACGTCGCATTCAAAGCAGCTTTGCCGAGCTCCCAAGTTGAATTGCGGAAAGAGTTTGAGCGAATCCCGGTATTGCGATCTTGTTGGGAGAGGTTACCGCCGAGGTAGCCCGGCTATCGATTCGGCTGTCGCTAGCAGAGGATCATCGGCGATCACCGAGTGATCCCAAGTTGAGGAGATTGATCGAGAGGGTTGAGGCCGATGGCGATTTCGACTTTGTTGTGACACCAGACGGAGGCTTGAGGTACCGAGAAGTCGATTGTGCGTCCCGGATAGCGCAGAGGTTCGAGCAGAGTTGCTCGCCGAGGCACATAGTTCCCCATTCACTTGGCACCCGGGAGGTACCAAGATGTACCAGATCTCAAGCAGACGTTACGGTGGATGGGCATGAAGCGAGATATAGCGGAGTTTGTTAGCGGTGTCTCACTTGTCAACAAGTGAAGGCCCCCGCATGAAAACCTGCGGGTTTATTCTGACCATTAAGTGTTCCACGGTGGAAATGGGATGAGATTTCGATGGATTTTATCTGCAGGTTGCCAAGGACACCGAGAGGGTTCACTCAGATCCGGGTAGTAGTGGACCCGGTGACCAAGAGTGCACACTTTATACCCGGTGAGGATTAGTTATCTGATGGAGAGTGGGGCACGATTATTTCTAGAGCAAATTGTGCGGTACCACGGAGTTCCCGTGAAGATAGTGTCGATCGGGATTCTCGGTTCACATCTCGCTCGAGAGCGCTCCATAAGGGTTTGGGAACCGAGTGCGGCTTTCAAAGATCGCCTTCCACCGTCAAACCAATGGTCGACCGAGAGGGTGAATCGATTCGGAAGACATGTTGAGAGCACGTGTGTCTTGGACTTCCAGTGCGCTTGGGACCAAGATACAGACTTGATGGAGTTCGCTTACAACAACGGCTATCAAAGCGACTATTCGAGATGGCCCCATTCGAGCGTTGTATGGTAAGCGCTGCAGATCCCAGTGTGCGGGAGGAGGAGGTTGGGGATAGGCAGTTTACGGGACCCGAGTTATCGCAGATGACGAACGACGTCAGCGAGAAGATAAGGGCTCGCATGTTGACAAAGACAGAGTAGGCAAAAAAGTTACGCCCGATGTGAGGCGTAGAGACTTGGAGTTTGAGGTGGGTCAACATGTTTTCCTGAAGGTAGCACCTATGCGTGGGGTGTTAAGGTTTGGAAAGCGAGGCAAAGCCGAGCCCCGTGTTTGTAGGGCCTTTTGAGATCCTTGAGCAGATCGGAGCGATGGCCTATCGGTTAGCTTTACCCCGTCTTTGTCGGGCGGTGCATAATGTGTTCCACGTTTCGATGTTGAGAAAGTACGTGGCAGATCCTTCGCATGTGCTAGAGCATGAGCCCCTAGAGTTGAGTAAAGATTTATCCTTCGAGGAGAAGCCGTGCAAATTTTGGCTTATGAGCGCAAGGTATTGCGCAACCGAGAGATAAGTTTAGTAAAGGTTCTTTGGAGCATCGGAGGCAGAGGAAGCGACGTGGGAGCTAGAGGATGAGATGAGGACTCATTACCCGGAGTTGTTCAGTCTTAGGACTTTCGGGACGAAAGTTTTTTAAGGGGGAGTATTGTAACGGCCCCGTTTTCCTTCCTGTTAAAAACAAAATTAATTGGAAAATTAATTGAATCTTTTGGGATTTGAACCTTGCCTAAATGGTGAATTTGGAGTTTTAAGAAAAGAGTCTTAATTAAAAGAAAAAGAAAAGAAGGTTGCTTTAGCCGACCCGCAAGAGAAAAGCCTTGGGAAGGGAATTTAGGTCTCTAACCTATTTAAAAATAAGGAAAAGAAAGAAAATCAAGAAACCCCTAATTTTCCCCTCATAGCCGCACTCTCTCTCTCTCTCTCTCTCTCTCTCTCTCTCCTAAAACCCTAGCCGAGCAGCCCTAGCCACACCATCGAACCACCCCGAGCCACCCCATTTCTAGCCGACGCACCACCGGTCCATCGCACCACCCCGCCGCTCGGCCCCTGCGCGCACGCACCACGCACGCCCGCCTGCGCCGCCCGCCGCACGCATCGCACGCTGCGGACCAGGAAGCCCCACCGCCGCGACACCCATCGCGCGCCGACGTCGCGTGTGGCCGCCAAAGACCGCCCGACGTCGCTCGTGGTCGCGACGAGGCCGCCGCGCGCAGCCAGACGCGCCGCGCCGCCGCGCGCCGCCGCTCAGCGCGACCTGCGCGCAGCGCCCACTCCAGCGCGACCCCTCGCCGCGCGCCAACCCAGCCGAGCGAGCTTCGCTCGCGCTGTCGCCTTGCGCGCAAGCACACCGCCACGCTGCGCCAAGGCCGCTCGACGACGTGCGCGTGCTTGCCAGCCGCCTTGCCAGCCAGCCCAGCACGCACCAGCGGCGCCCAAGCCACCCTCCTGCTGCGAGGGCCGTGTCTTCTCGGTGGTAATTCCCGAACCAATCCCTTTGTGTTTTCTAAGCTTCCGTGCTTTGTATGTATTTACTTAGGATGCTTTATTTATGCCTAGGTTGCTCGAGTTCGTATTAAGCTCGAGGGTCTTGTTGGTTGTGATAGCTATTCTCCACTTGTTTCAGTGTAAGGACTTCCTACCGTGGTTGTGTGGACCCCGCTATGCTTTCTTAATTGTGCCTTGTATGCTTGTTTACCTTTATGAGCATGTTAGTGGATAGGATAGCTAGTGATTAAATTCTTGCTAGCATGTTTTGCCTTTTTGTACATGTTAGTGCCATGCTAGGTTTGTTCTTCCAAAGATGCTTGAGATTCCCGCTTTAAGCTCGTAGTATCATGCTAGGCTATGTATGACAGATGTCTTTGTGAATATTAGCCAGAATCACGACTTGGTAGTCTAAGCTAGTATAATAGGGTTTGTCATCATCTAGAGGCCGAGAGCGGACATAACGCACCTTGTCCCCACCGGTCGGGAGTAGAGCGAAGCATAACGTACATTGCTTCCCCGACGGCCGATGTGGATGTAGCTACCACATCGGCATAAGCCTAGTTTGTAGCTCGCTAGAGCGGAACCCCGCCAGCGGTGCAAGCCCGCCTTGGCGGTTCTTAGCTTCAGTCGGTGGTACACAGTGCGCACAGATGAGTGCCGAGGGCCTCGCACTCATCGTGTTCGGTGACACCGCTTTCGAGTCTTAGGCATGCGTGCACGGCTGCGTAGTTTGCCCTTAGGCCCCGCATTTACGCCGGTTGCAGAAGAGCATGCGGTGTGCGCGCGCACACGCGTTAGTAGCCGGTTCGGAGAGCTCCCGGGCTAATGTTCGTGAGTACACCAATTCCTTCCGTTTAGAGCGGACTTGGGTACTCTCCCGATAGTCCGATTTATAGCGAGGGTAAAGAGGCCCTTGAGGACACCCATTGGGATTGACTTTAGAGTTAATCAATTGGTCGAGGAGAAAGACCCTCGAGGGTGTCGGACATCTTGGGATCGGTTTTTAGGTGATCAATTGGCCGTGGGAGAAAGACCTCGGAGATGTCCCGGGATTGGTTTGAGAGCCAATCATTAGTAGGAAGTAGGAGACTTCCGAGGATTCCGGATTTGCCTTGTGAGCTCGTTGAGCTAAGATCCGTGTTGATATTTGTGGCATGTGTACTAGGTTGCTAGATGATAGATTGCATCGTATCGCACCCGGTCGGGGTTCTTACCGAGTATGTTTATACTCACCCTTATCGTGGTCTCTTCCACATGTGTAACTTGGGATAGCACCGAGGTGGCTAGCGAGAGAGCTGGGAGATCATGGATCTTCTTGACACTCTGTCGTGTCTTATTTTCTTGCTTTTGGATTTCAAAGCATGTAGTTGGACTTAGATCCGTAGGGAAAACTATGATTTGAACTATTTTATGTTTTTAAGGAAAGTCTTGATCGATCCATTGTTTTAATTTGAATGGTTCGTTTTGCCTAATGAATGTTTACTTTGTTTTGATTGTTTTCCCGCTCATGTGTTTGAAAAGCTTTTAATCCGACCCTGGCTGGGTCCTTTTATGTTTTAAATTTGCATGCTGAGTAAAGACCTAGATTTAGTTCCATTTTCGGGTTGGGTTTTTACACTTATCCACTAACATGCTCATAAAAGTAAGCAGGCATACAAGGCACAATCAAGAAAACATCGCAGGGTCCACACAACCCCGGTAAGGAATCTTTACCTGGAAACAAGCAGAAAATAATTATAAAGCTCCTTGAGCTGTAGAAACACACAACTTAGAAAAACAACCAAAATACATTAACATCTAAACTAGCTAACCCTAGCTACAAACCAAGAGAAACAAGAGCCGGGAAACAACCTAGCTAGTCCCACAAGCTCTCGGCCAAGCTTGGCTTTTGGCCTTCACAAACAACAACTTCCCGGAACTTGCTCGGTTTCACCTCAAGAGGAAAGAACACAAGTTAGCTAACCGGAGAAACAAACCTCACACTCCTAAACACACCATCAAGCTCTCGTCTAGGATGGGGAATTTTACCTCGGGATTGCGCTTTGCTTGGCTATTGCTCATGACTTCTAGGGTTAGTTGCGGGAACTCTTCCGACTTCATTCAGAGCTTGCAAAACAAAGGAGAAGCACTTAGAAAACCAGCAACCAGCAACCAAAGGTTCTCGGCGAAGGAAAGGAAAAACTTACCACAAGATGTTTCGTTTGCAAGGAAAGCTATGGAATTGATTCGGCAACAATGGGGATGAACAAGGATGAAGGCTCGGTTCTTTGCAAGATGAATCATCAACTTTGGCAGCCCCAAACACCTCCTACCTCTCGGCTACAAGCTAGGGCAATGAGTTCTTGCTTGGTTAGGGTTTGCGCAATCAACAAGGGAAAAGACTTCGACAAGGAGAAGAAGGAAAAAGAAAGGAAAACTCACCTCTCGGCCTTGGTTCTTGAATTGGTTTGAGGCTACACCATGAGATGAATCAAGAAGGCAATTTGTCACTCTTCAAGAAAGGGAACTCAAGGCTCGACAACTCCAAGAAACATCCAAGAGGGTCTCGGCCACAAGGAAACATCAACTCCTCGTTTAGGGTTGGCCAAACACCAAAGGGAAACAATCTGGGCTATGGAGAATAGAAAGAGAAGAGAGAAACTTACATGATTCTTGATCTTGCTTCTTGATCTTAATGAAACGACAAGGATATAGGGAAGGAGGAGCAAGAATTCGGCAAGGGTGAGAGAGGGAGAGAGAGAGAGAGAGAGTGTGTGTGTGTGTGTGTGTGCGGCAATACCAAGGGAAAAAATAGAATTCTTTTGTTTTCTTTTTCCTTTTCCTAATGTAATTAGGTTTTGGCGACCCAAAGCCCCTTCCCAGGGCTTTCCTCCTTCGAGTCCCAGCTAACGCATCTTATTTTACTCATTTAAACCATGCTTCCAAATTACCTTTAGGTCAAGGGTTCAAATCCCAATGGAAGCACTTTAATTTACATTAATTTTGCTAATAACCAAACCACCTCCAAACTTCCGAACAACTAGCACAAACTTCTTGGGTCTTGCAACCAACAACAGTCAAGCCTCGATAAAGGGCAGGAATGACCCTAGAATCTTGAAAATCCACAAACCCTGACTGGGGAGCAAAAAGACCAAAATACCCCTAAGGGTTAAAATAGCTTTAACGGCCCAACCGAACAACCGAATATTGAACCGAAAGCACCTGGGAAACTGGAATAGAAAACTGGGCCGTAACAAGTTGGCAAAAAGGAAGCAGTTCCAGTGGAGCCGAGTACGTGAGTTATGCCCTTGTTCGTTTGTTATTTCACTTGTCCCTTGTTGGTTTGGAGGTTTGTTCTAAAAGGATTAAATTAGGAAGATAATGCTTTGGAGCTGGGACTCGAAGGGGAGATGGCCAGGGTTGGAATCGTTAAATCGAAGGGACACGTGGCAAAGGGAGATGAGTTTTGCAATTTGGAGAAGGGGGGAAGCGTTTTGCATTGACCCTTGCGAGAGGAGCATTTTCTTTTTGGCGTTCTCACATCCTGTTCTCTCCCAAATTTCCAATCATTCCTCTCCTTCTCTCGATCTCCTCTCCATTCCTTGATCGAAAAAAGCCAAGCATTTGCGCCAAAAGCAAGCCCTTGTTCGTCCCTTCACTCAAGTCGCGAGCCCAAATGCCGAGAGCATCGCCCCTTGCACAGCCACTGCAGCCGCACGCACATGGGTGCCCCTCGCAGATCTGCATCGTAGCAGCGATCCCGTCTGCTCCAATAGCCGAGCCTTGCCGAAGCCTGTCACTCACGCTGGATCTCCATCGCCCACGCCAAGCCCACCGTGGACATCCCCTCGCCTTCGCAACTGCATCTCCTCGCCGCTCGCACTCGCACATGCAGCTGCGAGTGCCTTCGCTGATTCAAGTGCGCACAGCCTTGCCGTTCCGCATCTCCTCGCCTGTGCGGAACTGCATGCACGCAGCCCCTTCTCAAATGTGTTTCGCCCAGCCGCACATTACCTCGCCCAGGCGACACGTCCAGTAGTCTTTGCGACGCCTCATTCCAGAAAACCGCCCTTGCCGTGTCAATGCTTTGTCTACCGAGAGCTCCTTGCAGAGTTAGAGCCTTCAAGTTGGGTAAGTTCTTTCCCGAGGTAGTTGTTGTCGTGGTGTTTGTGCTTGTTGGTTGCTTCATGCCGAGGACTAATGTTTGTGTGTGGTTGTTTGCCTAGCTGAGAACAGCTTTGCTGAGAGTTGGAGATTGCGTAGCTTTGCCGAGAGCCCCTATTTGGTCATGAGGTTGTCCCGAGCACCTGTTTGGGATTCGATAAATTTTGTCCTTTGCTCGGTTTAACTGTTTAGCTATTTAGTAGTTCAGTTAGTAATAGTGCTTCTGGTTATGTGTTAGGTTTCGCGTAGCTAGGCTTGGTATTCTTCAGCTCAAAGAGCATCTTGTTTATGATTGTCTGCTTGTTTTCAGTTAAGGATTTCTTACCGTGGGTTGTGTGGACCCTACGTTCATCATGACTGCTGTTATTATGCATATGATTGTTATGAGCATGTTAGTGGATAGGTTGATTTGCTTGTGTTTGAGCATGTATGATTACTTTTCTGTCCTGTTCTGCTAGCATGTGTTATATTCCCGTGACATGTTAGTATCATGCTAGGTTGTTCTCTGGCATGCATTCCTTTGTTTCTGTTGAGCATGTTTGGCCTGTGAAGGCACGGGGCGGGACTCTTAGATAGACTTGTTAGGATTGTCTTCATCTAGAGGCTGAGAGTGGACATAACGTAATTTGTCCCCACGGGCCGTGATAGCAAGTTACACGACGTATGATGCTTTCGCCCCGATAGCCGGTATAGATTAGCTCCCGTATCGGCATAAGCCTAGTTTGTAGCCTGCTAGAGCGGAACCCAGCAGACGGTGTAAGCCTGCCGTGGCTAGTTCTTAGCATCAGGTGTGCAGTGGTCTTATGCTGCTTACAGTCGAGTGTCGAGGGCCTCGCACTACTGTTCTTTCAGTGACACTGCTGCGAGTCGTAGGCATGCGTACCTAGACCAGTGTAGCACATTTAGGTCCCACGTCTCTACACTGTTTGTAGCAGCATGCGGTATGCGCGCACGAGCATTAGGCATCGAGCGAAGAGCTCCCTGGGATAATGCTCATAGTACACCACTTCCTTTCTAAGTCTAGAGCTAGACACCGGGTACTCTCCTGAGTGTCTAGGACCAGGAGAGCTGGTCACCAGTTGATTGGACATTCATGTCCCAGATGTTTGGACCTTCGAGTCCCATTTATTGGACAAGTGTTGTCCCAATTTTAGGATTAGTTGTTGAGCTGATCATAGGTCGGTGGTAAGAGACCCCGATGATTAAGGAGTCGCTTGGTTGACTCAAGGGTTTGATCTGTGTTGGTAGCGGTTTTATGTATACTAGTATGTTGTATGATTGATGTTCGTACTGTACCCCGGTTGGGGATTCTTACTGAGTATGCTTATACTCACCCTTATTTTATGTGGTTTTCCACCAGGTAACTTGGGATGACGGCTAGATAGCTAGAGGAGTGGCTGCACGATCATGGGACTCCGCCGGCAACTCTGCTTACTTTATTATGTTTATGGAGCCCTAGGATTTTCTTTATTGGAACCTATTTGTAACGGCCCATTTTTCTATTCGGTTGTTCGGTTGGGCCGTTAAAGCTATTTTAACCCTTAGGGGTATTTTGGTCTTTTTGCTCCCCAGTCAGGGTTTGTGGATTTTCAGGATTCCAGGGTCATTCCTGCCCTTTATCGAGGTTTGACTATTGTTGGTTGCAAGACCCAAGAAGTTTGTGGTAGTTGTTCGGAAGTTTGGAGGTGGTTTGGTTATTGGCAAAATTAATGTAAATTAAGGTGCCTCCATTGGGATTTGAACCCTTGACCTAAACGGGAGTTTGGAAGCTTTAGTTAATTATGAATTAAGACGCGTCAGCTGGGACTCGAAGGAAGAAAGCCCTAGGAAGAGATTTTAGGTCACCAAAGCCTATTTAAATTAGGAAAAGGAAAGGAAAATCAAGAAATCATCAATCCCCCATGCTCTTGCCGCACGCCTCCCTCATTCCCTCCCTCTCATCTTGCAGACTTCATCAAGATCAAGAACCGAGTCCAAGAACCCCAGCCGATTAGCCTTGCATCGCCCAGCGCCGCACCGAGCAGCCTCTGCCTTGCCCAGCCCGTCGCACGTGTTTACCGAGGTTGTGTGGACCCTGTGATGTTTTCTTGATTGTGCCTTGTATGCCTGTTTACTTTTATGAGCATGTTAGTGGATAGGACAGCTTGTGTTTGAATTTCCTGCTAGCATGTTTGCCCATTTGTACATGTTAGTGCCATGCTAGGGTTCTTCTTCTAGCATGCTTATGATTCCTACTTTAAGTTCATAGAATTATGCTAGGTTATTTGTGATTGATGTTGATATGTATGTTTAGCCAGGAATCAGTTATTTTGTACTCGTAGTTAGACTTGTAGGGTTTGTCATCATCTAGAGGCTGAGAGTGGACATAACGTACGTTGCCCCACCGGACGGGAGTTAGAGCGAAGCATAACGTACCTTGCTTCCCCCCCTCGTAGCCGATGTGGATTAGCTACCACCTCGGCATAAGCCTAGTTTGTAGCCTGCTAGAGCGGGACCCTGCCAACGGTGTAAGCCTGCCTTGGCCAATTCTTAGCTTCAGGTCGGTGGTACAGGCTGCACAGATGAGTGTCGAGGGCCTCTCACTACTATGTTCAGTGACACCGCTTCCGAGTCTTTAGGCATGCGTACCTGGCCAGCGTAGTTTGTACCTAGGCCTCCACATTTACCCTGGTTGCAGCAGCATGCGGTGTGCGCGCACACACGTTAGTCGCCAGTTCGGAGAGCTCCCCCAGGCTAATGTTCATGAGTACACCAGTTACTTCTAGTTTAGAGCCAGACTTCGGGTACTCTCCCGACAGTCCAGATTTGTTAGCGAGGGTAAGAGGTCCTTGAGAACACCCATTGGGATTGGTTTTTGAGCCGATCATATGGTCGAGGGAGAAAGACCCTCGAGGGTGTCGGACATCTTTTGGGATGGGTTTTTTTTTAGCTGATAAATTGGCCGAGGGAGAAAGACCCTCGGAGATGTCCAGGGATTGGTTATGAGAACCAATCATTAGGCCGGAAGTAGGAGACTTCCAAGGACTTCAAATTTTGCCTTGTAAGCTCGTTGAGCTAAGATCTGTGTTGATATCTGTTTACATGTGTGCTAGGTTGCTAGATGATTGATTGCATAGTAGCGTACCCCGATCGGGGATTCTTACTGAGTATGTTTATATTCACCCTTACTGTGGTTTTCCACCAGGTAACTTGGGACAACACTGGGGCGGCTAGCAGATGGAGCTGAGAGATCATGGATGATGTTGACACTCTGTCGTGTCTGTATTTACATTATTTGAATTCATCATGTAGTTGGACATGAGTCCGTAGGGAAAACGTATTTACTGTTGCTTCGAACTATCTTTTATGTTTTAAGGAAAAAGTACTGATCAGTCACTGTTTTAAATTGGATGGTTTTGCTTAATGATTTTCTGACTTTGTTTTAAATGTTTTCCATTCTTTATGTTTGAAAAGTTTTAAATTCGACCTCTGGTTTGTGTCATTTATGCTTTTCACGTTCATGTTGAGTAAAGACCTAGGTTTAGAACCGTTTTTCGATAAGGGTATGTTTCAGTTGGTATCATAGCACAGAGTCATAGATTCTGTAGACTAACCTGTTTGTAGGTTGTGTTCCCATGATCTCCAATACTCCACGGCCGTCAGGTTTGTCTAAGTTCATTAAGCTAAGGGTTTTATTATACGATATTGCATCTAGTATACATGTGTTACCCTTGTTGGGCAGTGAGAGCCCTAGTGTGGGCTAGCTTTTATGTTTTGTGTAGATCGCCAGTATGTTGATTACACATAGAGGAGCATGGACGTTTGGTATTTCCAACCAAGGAGTTGGACTAAGCGTGTTGATGATGAGACCACGTCCAGGGTAGGCCACTTTTGGCCTTGGAAATTGAGTTGCCAAGAGAAGGGGGTAGATGCTAGTCTGCCTCAGAGCGAGACTCCTTGAGCAGAGTGGGCTTCAATCATGAGAGAATTGATGGCAGGTCTTATAGATATCAGAGAGCGGAGACCCAGGCGCAGTTTGTAGCGCGTAGTGAGGAGTCCCAGGCACAGATAGCCCAGCTGACAGAGTTTATTTAGGAGTCACCCCCCAGTAGCTCTAGTAGCCCCAGAGGTTCCCGGGAGGGCATGATCAGTAGGTTTATGCTAATGAGTTAGTTGGCTTTGATGGAGCCACCGAGTTTGGAAAGTAGAAGCGAGGTGGTTGGCCAAGATTGAGTTTATCATCCGAGTGTTTGGATGACCTGATGTTCAGAGGCCGAGGCGTGCCGTTCTTGTGCTGTTTGATACAACAGTTTGGTGGTGGAAGTCCCTTGAGAAAGGCGGATCAACAGAGTCTCCACTAGCCACCCGGTCGATTGGAAAGTTGTCGAGTTAGTAGCTTTTGAGGAAGATGTAGAGAAATCTTGACCTCTTACAAGCCCGCTTCTGTTTTGCAGCCAGCTCGGTTAGCACCCTGTAGTCAGGGGCAGTGTGAAGTTTTCTTGTCGAGTCTTAACCCGTCCGTGGCTTCTAGTTGACTAGTAGAGAGAAGCACCTTTTGTTAGCATGTTCCAAATGTGGAGCTAGGTGCTGCCACCCGAGGGTTGGTCTGAGTATATGTTGAGCATCGAGTGGGATGCAAGAGTAGGCCATGGCATGTCTAATAGACGAGATGTTAGAGACTAGACTGCTCGAGTGTTGGGCTTCTTGTTTTGAGTGCCATTGTCCCCATCACTTGGAGTGTGACCTTCCCTACCCTTTGTGGGGACGTAGAGCTCGTTTATAGTTGTTTGAGCTGAAAAGGTCTAGTGCTTGTTGGCACGAAGCTTTGAGAGGAGGCCTAGGTTCAAGCAAGTTCGCACCATAGGTGTAGGTGGTTCCATGACCCACCCGGAGTTTAGCATCCCCACTATTCTTGTACCCGTTTCCTGAGGTTGCACCTGTTTGGGTTGCATAGGAGATCTAGCTCGGTGGTAGTTAGAGAACTACAAGTTTGAGGTCATTCGAGGGAAAGTAGGAGCTTTTCAGAGTCACCGAGTTCTCACGCCTATGTTGTGGGCTTGTGAACCAGTTTGATGGTAGTGTGATCCGACTACCCTTTGAGTTACCCTAGTATGAGTAGAGTTGGCATCGATGATGCGTGGTTGATCCAGCATTAGAGCCATGAGTTGAATTGTTGAGCGGAGCACGTTTATTGGACACATTGGTTGGGGGAATATCAGTTTTGTACGGTTATGCTCTTGTAGAGTGAGTTGGCCAATGTGGAATTTCGTGGTGAGTTGACCCCGAGTGGGTTTGAACTCTTGTTGCTCCCTTGCTAGTTGTGGCTCTATTGGGAGGCAAAAGCTGCCTGGTATGAGAGTCCTTGTTGGAATTGGATCTTAAGGAATCAAGTTGAAGTTGTACACGCCGGTGTACTTTTGTGTAGCTCGTTCCGTGGTGTATGTTTTGGGAACCACGAGAGGTTCGTGTTGAGAAACCAGTGCTCTGTCTATGAGGTGTCAAGGCGTTAGTTCTTGTCCAGTGCCCTGACTTTGGTTGTAAGGATACCGTGCTCGTAGCCGGGTTGTTGTTTAAGCAAGTTTTGCTAGTTGGACCTTGACCTGGTTAGAGGAACTTCTTGTTGATCGATGGTTAGAGTTCAGTTGGAACTAAACAAGAGCGGTGGTAGCGAAGCCGCGCAGTTTCTGACCGTCATGGCTAAGAGTGTTGTTCGGATCCTTACCCTGGGTAGAAGCTACGATGTGGCTGATGCTTTGAGTAGGAGGATGACACATTTTGTAGCATTTCTGGTCTTCTTGGTTTTCAAGGAGTTGGAGTTGGCCAGCGTAGTTGAGATGTTGGAGGAAGATGTGCTCGTGTAGCCAGATGTCTGTTAGACCGTTTGACGACAGTGTGTGTTGGAGGGTGATCGGAGGAACCCTAGGTTGTGGAGAGCCTCACCAGAGCTCAGTCAGACCCAGGCTGTGTTCCTCGGTTGAGTTGCTGGATGCTTGTAGTCGGTTGACAAGCTAGAATTGTTCTTAGTAACCTCCGCGTTGGTTTTCAGAATTCTTAGCAAGGTGTGGTTCCCATGTTGTTTCAAGAGCTAGCTCAGTTCGAGAAAGCGGGCGTTGCCCTGAGGACTTGTTCCTAGTCAGGAAGTTTCGGGAATTGACCCCTCCCACGGCAGTTGAGTAAGTACTACTAGTTCTAGGTTGGTGGTCCAATCGATTGTGGGATCCCTCTGTTGTTGCTTCTGAGAGAATTGGTTGATGTTGCCTTTGATGAGCAAGCCAGCTAGTGTGTGTGAAGTTCGCTGTCCTTCGAAAGTTCGCTTGCTGGGGAATCATTCCCATATAGGAGGAGTCAGCTTAGCTCCTAAATTGTGTAGTGGATTAGAGTGGCGCAGCGATCAGCCCAGCGAGAGGGTCCCTGTGTTGTGTTGTTAGCAAGCGAAAAGTTGTTTGACTCCGCGAGGGCAGAGGCCAGCCAGTTCAAGAGCTTGAGTTGTTGCTGGAAAGTTGTTGGATCTTTGGAGTTTGAAGAACCCCTAGTTTCTATGGTGGTTGAGTTGCACCGTGGATGCCAGCTTCGAGTATTAAGTTTTGAGGTAGTCTTGCTGATTCGTGTTGCTAATGATCTGCAAGCTTTGTGGTTGTCGTTATCCGTATCCCTCGTGATGTTCTGGGTGTGGAGTTTCTGGTTGGAAGATGAGATAGGTCTAAGCTAAAAGGAGGAAGTCCTTTTAGTAGCCAGTTGGATTGAAAAGTTGAGTGGTAGCTTGGAGGCGAGCTTCGCTCGTTGTAAGCTTGGATTGAGTTTCTTCAGAGCAAGCCCTTTTTGGGCTTTGTTCCTAGTTGTTGTGCGTTCGCAGTTGGCGTTATAGCTGAGCCACAGTTGAGTGGGTTGGCACAGAGGTGCCGTGGCATTGGTTGGTAAAACCTTTGAGCTGTTATCCTCAAGGTGTTGTGTTGCAAGTAGCCGCGTGATGTTTTATTCCTTGATACTCGAGATTTCCGTGAGAGGAATGTTGGTTGTTTTCTTGTCTGGAGATGTTCACTTAGGCCAGTTGCTAATAGGATTTCATTGGAAAGTTTGCGGTCGGCCGATGAGGGGCTTCAGTTTGTTGGTTTGGCCGAGTGGAGCCTGTGCCTGGACCTTGTCGTTTAAGGGTGGTCGTAGCTGAAGTTTCAGCTAAGGTGAGTGGTGTTAGCCGTCTGGTGAATCAGGAATGTGCCCCTTTACTTTGGTGCGATGATTTCTCTTTAAGATGGTTGCTTAAGTGTTGTGGACGCGTACAAGTTGGAGAAGTTTGCCTTTAGAATCAGTCGCCAGTTGGTGGTTCGATTGGATTTCGTTAAGGCTTGTAGGGAAACATTGGGGTTCGTTGGTCTCTTGTGAAGTAAGAGTAGGCCGATTAGTTTCTGGAACCCGGGAGGTTCAGTTGTTTGGTCAGCATGGTGTAGGGTTGAGACTGTTTGTTAATAGCTATGAGCATTCAGAGAAGTTACACCGGTGCGTGGAGTAGAGTTTTAGAGCTTGTGACCAGTCCACGAGTTTGTTGAGAGTAGCACCGTAGGGAGGCGTTCCGAGTTGGGTCAGCAGGGATAAGTGAGCCCTAGGGTCGTAAGACCGTTTGAGAGTTGGTGTTAGTCAGAGGATGTGGCTTACCGACTAGCACTATCACATTTCTTTCTTCGTAGTTCAGTGTATGTCTAGTCTTGGTTGAGATAGTTTGTGGCAGACTGGATGGCAGTGTGGCTTTGAGCCTTTGGGAACGCAAGAGGGTTTGGGTTTCGAAGAAGAACTAGTGTTGTCTTAACTGGGAGTTCGGTTGGTTAAGGATCAGTGGAGTTTTCCTAGAGTTGTTTTCGTTTTAGGACTTTTGGGGACGAAAGTCTTAAAAGGAGGGAGTATTGTAACGGCCCAGTTTTCTATTCCGGTTTCCCAAGTGCTTTCGGTTCACTATTCGGTTGTTTGGTTGGGCCGTTAAAGCTATTTTAACCCTTAGGGGTATTTTGGTCTTTTTGCTCCTCGGTCAGGGTTTGTGGATTTTCAGGATTCCAGGGTCATTCCTGCCCTTTATCGAGGCTTGACTATTGTTGGTTGCAAGACCCAAGAAGTTTGTGCTAATTGTTCAGAAGTTTGGAGGTGGTTTGGTTATTAGCAAAATTAATGTAAATTAAAGTGCCTCCATTGGGATTTGAACCCTTGACCTAAACGGGAGTTTGGAAGCTTGAGTTAATTATGAATTAAGAAGCGTCAACTGGGACTCGAAGGAGGAAAGCCCTAGGAAGGGATTTTAGGTCACCAAAGCCTATTTAAATTAGGAAAAGGAAAGGAAAATCAAGAAATCATCAATCCCCCTTGCTCTTGCAGCACGCCTCCCTCATTCCCTCCCTCTCATCTTGCCGACTTCATCAAGATCAAGAACCGAGTCCAAGAACCCCAGCCGAGCAGCCTTGCATCGCCCAGCGCCGCACCGAGAAGCCTCTGCCTTGCCTAGCCCGTCGCACGTCAGCAGCAGGTCCGTCGCCTGCATCGCGACATCGCCAAAGAGCCAGCCTTTGCCGCGCATAGCCGCGACCGCTGCTCGTGCTCGTCGCATGCTCGCATGCACCCCGCGCCCGTCAGCAGAGCGGCACGAGGCGCGTCCCTGCTTGCCCCAGCCGCACGTTCTGCCAGCCCCCTTGCCGCTGATAGCTTGTTTTGCTGAGAGAGTTGGGCCAGACCTAGTGCCTTATCGGTTGGTAATTCCTGAGCCTCTACTCTTTTGGACCCTAAGATGTTGGTTGCTGTTTGTTAAATTAGGATGAATTTATTGTTTGCTTAGGTTGCTCGGGTTCACTTAGAAGCTCGTGGGTCGCTTGTTGGTTGTGGTAGTTATCTTCTGCTTGTTTCCAGCTAAGGATTCCTTACCGGGGTTATGTGGACCCTGTGATGTTTTCTTGATTGTGCCTTGTATGCCTGTCTACTTTCATGAGCATGTTAGTGGATAGGACTGCTTGTGTTTGAATTTCCTGCTAGCATGTTTGCTCGTTTGTACATGTTAGTGCCATGCTAGGGTTGTTCTTCCAACATGCTTATGATTCCTGCTTTAAGTTCGTAGAATCATGCTAGGTTATGTGTGATTGATGTTGATATGTATCTTTAGCCAGGAATCAGTTATTTTGTACTCGTAGTTAGACTTGTAGGGTTTGTCATCATCTAGAGGCTGATAGTGGACATAACGTACGTTGTCCCCACCGGTCAGGAGTTAGAGCGAAGCATAACGTACCTTACTTCTCCCCCGGCAGCCGATGTGGATTAGCTACCACCTCGGCATAAGCCTAGTTTGTAGCCTACTAGAGCGAGACCCTGCCAACGGTGTAAGCTTGTCTTGGCCGGTTCTTAGCTTCAGGTCGGTGGTACAGGCTGCACAGATGAGTGCCGAGGGCCTCGCACTACTGTGTTCAGTGACACCGCTTCCGAGTCTTTATGCATGCGTACCTGGCCCGCGTAGTTTGTACGTAGGCCCCCACATTTACGCGGGTTGCAGCAGCATGCGGTGTGTGCGCACACACGTTAGTCGCCGGTTCGGAGAGCTCCCCCGGGCTAATGTTCGTGAGTACACCAGTTTCTTCTTGTTTAGAGCCAGACTTCGGGTACTCTCCCGACAATCCAGATTTGTTAGCGAGGGTAAGAGGCCCTTGAGGACACCCATTGGGATTGGTTTTTGAGCCGATCATATGGTCGAGGGAGAAAGACCCTCGAGGGTGTCGGAGATCTTTTGGGATCGGTTGTTTTTTTAGCTGATCAATTGGCCGAGGGAGAAAGACCCTCGGAGATGTCCCGGGATTGGTTATGAGAACCAATCATTAGGCCAGAAGTAGGAGACTTCCGAGAACTCCAGATTTTACCTTGTAAGCTCGTTGAGCTAAGATCTGTGTTGATATCTGTTTACATGTGTGCTAGGTTGCTAGATGATTGATTGCATCGTATCGTACCCCGGTCGGGGATTCTTACTGAATATGTTTATACTCACCCTTACTGTGGTTTTCCACTAGGTAACTTGGGACAACACCGGGGCGGCTAGCGGAGGGAGCTGAGAGATCATGGATGCTGCTGACACTCTGTCGTGTCTGTATTGACATTATTTGAATTCAGCATGTAGTTTGACATGAGTCCGTAGGGAAAACGTATTTACTGTTGCTTCGAACTATCTTTTATGTTTTAAGGAAAAAGTATTGATCAATCACTGTTTTAAATTGGATGGTTTTGCTTAATGATTATCTGACTTTGTTTTAAATGTTTTCCATTCTTTATGTTTGAAAAGTTTTAAATTCGACCTCTGGTTTGTGTCATTTATGCTTTTCACTTGCATGATGAGTAAAGACCTAGGTTTAGAACCGTTTTTCGGTAAGGGTCTGTTACACTATTAAACTGTTTTGAGATTTTTGATGTTTTAACTGATGTTCGATTGTTTGGACTTACTGTAAATACGTGAAATATTGTGGTTTTAAACATGTTGGTTTTGAAATAAACTCTGGCCAGGGTTGCTATGTAACAGCCCAAGATTTTCCTTCCGTTTCTTCAGGTTTGTTGGTTGGTTCTCCAATGAGTTGGTTGGGCTGTTAGGGCTTTTGTGTTTCCAGGGGTAGTTTGGTCATTTTGTCCTCTAGGCGTATTTTGGTCATTTTGCCTTCTCGAGCAGTGTTGCAGTAAGACAGGGTTTCAAGAATGTTTATGAGTTGGTGGACTTCATTTTATTCTTCGGTTTCAAGTTTTAGGTCAAGAATTCCATTTATGGTAAGTTTGGAGCCCTCCCGGTTAAAAGAAGAAAAATGAAAAATAAAAGTGTTGGAGCTAGGATTCGAACCATGGTGGCTTGGGAGTTGAGTTTGAGCCATTTGTAGAGAAAATAAAATAGTTTTAAAACGGTGCTCTTGGTGGGATTTGAAGGTGAGTTTTTTAGTGGAATTTTATTAATTAAAAAAGGGGGAAAATACCTAGGGCTACATCTTATTCTCCTTCCCCCTTCCCTTGGCCGAATTCCTCATTCTCCCAATTCCTCTTCTTATCCGAAATCTCAAGCTTCCAATCCTCTCCATATCCATTGCTTCCAACCTCCATATTTCCAAGTGTAGTTCATCTCCTCTATTGTTGTTCCAAGGTAAGCCTTTGTAATTTCTTCTCCTCTTCTTTTCTTGCCATGGCCGAGACTACACCTAACCAAAAAGAGATGTTTTGTCTCTTCTCTTCTCCTTGTAGATTCGAGAAGCTCTCTTGAGTTGGGTTCGAGATCCTCCATTGTTGCTTGCAACCGAGAAGTTTTGTCCCTCCTTTTGTTGTTGAGGATTCGAGCACATCTCCCCTCTCCAACCTCCATTGCCGAGAGCTTCAAGGTAAGATTGATAGTGTTTTTGTTGTGTTGAGTTGTAGATGGGATAGATCTAATTTAGTTCTTATCCTTGTGCAAGATCCAAGCCCTAGCCTAGCCAATCTTTGTTGTGCATCCTTCTCTGTCGAGACACCTTGTTCTTTGGGGAAAACCTTGCCGAATCTTCTTGATGAGTTAGTAAGTTGTTGTGTTGCTAAGCTTGTGTGTTGGTTTGGTCGAGAGCCTCTCTTGGTGTTGTGTGGCCGAGAGCTTCAAGTGTTTGTGTGGGGTGTGTTTGCTTGCCCTAGCCGAGAACTAACATTGTTTATTGTGTGGTTTGCCCTAGCCAAGACACCTTGTTCCAAGTTGTAGCCGAGAGATTCTAGGGTTCCATCTTGGGTGCTTGGCCGAGAGCACTAGGGCAAGTAGGGGTAATCGCTTGGTTCCCTTGCTTCTAGAATTAGTGCTTAGTTAAGTGTATAGCTAGTTAGATTGAATTTGTATGTTTATGCTTTTAGGTTGTGAGACACTGTAGCTCAAAGAGCACTTTTCTGTTTATATTTCTACTTGTTCTAGGTAAGGATCCCTTACCAGGGTTGTATGGACCTTACGATATGTTTTGATTGCATCTTATATATATGTTGTTTGTTATGAGCATGTAGTGGTTAGGACTGTTTCACTGTTTATCTCTGCTAGCATGTTTGCCCTGTTTCTACATGTTAGTGCCATGCTAGGTTTGTCCTTCCAGCATGTTCTAGTTCCCTGTTCACATTCCTAGTATCATGCTAGGTTGTACTTGTATTCTTGTTAAGCATGTTCAAATACTAGGAATGTATATTATGTGGTATTAGATAGTTAGTTAGACTTGTCTTCCAGAGGCTGAGAGTGGGCATAACGTATCTTGTCTCCACAGTTCGGGATCAGTGAGAGGCATAACGTACTTTGTCTCCGCCCCCGGCAGCCAGTGCGGATTAGCTCCCGCATCGATACAAGCCTAGTTTGTAACCTGCTAGAGCGGAACCCGTCACGGGTGCAAGCCTGCCCAGAGACAGTTCTTAGCTTCAGGTTGGTGGTACAGGCTGCTACAGCTGAGTGCCGAGGGCTCTGCACTATTCTAGATCAGTGACACCATTCTTATTCTTGTTTAGAGCCTGATTCGGGTACTGTAAAGACTCGACCCAAAAGGGGCTCTAAATGGGCCTTTACCCCAATGCATGCATTCAAAGTAAGGACAATATACAAATATGATTTTGGATTCCAATTAAAATTAAAACATTCAGCATTCAAACAGAAATCAATGATTTCACTGAAACTGTCCCTGTCTCCAAGCACCTGTTTCAGGACAAATACATTTCCAAAAGTTTACTCTGATAAGAGATTTATTAAAATCATTCAAAACCTTCTCAGATACAACAATGCTGGAATCCACAAAAACATTGAGAAAACATCCTAGGGCTCCGTGCCCGACTACATGCATTCAGGGAAATAAAAAGACAAGAGTCATAATATAAAAAGTCAGAGATGACAGCAGGTTCCAATGATCACAACTCCTCCTTCAGCCATCCTGACTCGCACCTTGGTTACCTGTGGAAAACCACAAAAATAAGGGTGAGTAACGAATTACTCAGTAAGAATCCCCAACCGGGGTACAATACGATATAGATGGTCATTTAGCCGAAAGATATGCAAGCTATGAATATAAACACAGAATAGAGCACATAGCTTAAGTTCACACTTGGACCTCGGATGCCAACTCAAGGTCTTAGTCCGGAATAATCCACCACACAATACGCCTTATACGAGAAACAAGTCTCGGCCTCAGCCTGTCTACTTTCGATACGAAAGGTGCACTAGCTCAAGATCCCGAGGAGCTCTCCGGTCAGCGCTGTAATGAGCGTAAGCGCGCACCGCATGCTACTACAGACTCTAGGGGGTGCCGGGTCTAGTGGCAAGCTGCCCAGGTCCAGTCACCATGCCTAACTAAATCTCTGGATCGGTGTCAGCGACATAGGGTGTGAGACACGGACACGTGAACTATGTCACTGAACCACCACACACGAGGCTAAGGAACTCGTCGTGGTAGGCTTACACCAGGAAGCCGTCCTTGCCCTAACAGGTGGCAATCAGGGGCTACTGCCGAACACGCTGAGGACGTGCCGACTGCCGGGGACAAGGCAATGCCAAGTCATCATCCCGACCGTTGGGGCATTTAACAGTCTTCCACCCTCAACCAAGATTGCAGGGCCTACCGGTCGGGTTAGCTAAACCCTAACGGGGTCCAGGGACGGAGTACTACCTCGTACGTCCCTGCATTGGATGCAAGATACTTTATGCATTCGGGCCCAGATGATGCTACCTACCTACACTCTAACCTATCATATCAATAACATACAATCCAATACGTGCTAAACAGATACAACGAGCCTAGCATGATACTACGAAACAAGAACAGATACGACCATGCCAGAACAGAACAACCTAGCATGGACTAACATGAGAAACAACATAAGAAATCATGCCAGTCGGGAATTCAGAACAGCACACCTATCGCTAAACATGCTGATAAACACGAACAAACATACAAACAACAATCACATATAATATCGCAGGGCCCACACAACACCGGTAAGAAATCTTTACCTGGCCGGGAGGCAACTACACACAAAATCCTAAGCTGCGATCGAACCCGAGCTAGCTATCGAGAACCTAACAAACACAATAATAATCACAATCCATAGGCCTAAATATAATAAAAATAAACAAGGCTCGGCTCGGGAGCAACTCACGCGGCGCGGGCCGACACGTGACGCGCAGGCAAAGACGGCGAGGCCGCTTCTTTGGTCTTTGAGGGCGCAGAGGGGTCGATGCTAAACAGGCGCCGGGGAGCGGGCTGCACGCATAAACAGGCGCTGGGGCCCGGTCTGCGTTCGGACGACGCTGAGGCAGGCGCGCGGGCGCGGATGCGGAGCGAGGACGCGCGCGGGCGAGCGACGCGATGCGGCAGGCGCGCGCGATAACCGCGACGACGGGCAACTGGGCGGCGCGCGGGGCTGGTGCGTGGCGATGAGCAGCGGTGCAGCGCGCGAAAGGGGCTGCTCGGGCGATCTGGGGCGGCTTGGAACGCGATCCGGGCTATTCGGGCGTGGGCGGCTGCGCTAGGCGCCTAGCTGGGCTGCTCGGCTGGGCTACTGCTCGGCAATTACGACGCACGAACTACGGGGCTGCAAGGGGAGAAGGAGCTCGGCTTGGGAGCTAGGGAGAAAAAGGTTGGGTGGCCATGGAGTTTGGAGAAGAAGAACAAAAAACCTAATTTCTTTTTCATTTAACCAAATGCACCCAAACTCCAAGGATCCAAGGGTAACTAAGATATGACGCAGAAAGAGTAACAATAACACCTGGTGGCTTACTTGGCAAGGCTCTCCTCTAGCACACAAGGCCACCCTAGCTCAAACCCCGGGTGCAACACAATTTTCCTTTATTTTAACTTTTGCATCTATCCTTGCTCAAACCCATCCACCAAGCCTCAAAAACCTATATAAACCATCCAATAATTTTAGCAACTGGAAAAAGACATAAACGGCCCTGACGGCCTGACCAAATTACCAAAATACCCCTAGGGCATACTTGGAAGACTGGGATGAAAACCTGGGCCGTTACAATATTCCCTCCTTTTTATGACTTTCGTCCTCGAAATTCCTTAAGACTGAAACAGCACAGGATACTGCAACCTCATCCCGTCTTCCCCGCTCAAGAGCGCGCCTTTGAACTCGACTCCTCCTCCACCGAATCATACCGAACGGATCTCACGGCTACGCAACGTCTTCGTCTCAAAGACCAGAATACTTACAGGCTCCTTCTCGAAGCTCAAATCCTCAATCAGCTGCAAAGGCTCAAAGTCCACAATGAGCGATGGGCCCGGCACATACTGCCTCAACATCGATACATGAAAACACTGTGCACAGCTGACATTAACAGAGGAAAGGCTAACCAATATGCAACTCTGCCAATCCTCTCGAGAATCTCAAATGATCCAACAAACAGGGACTCCACTTCCCTCGCTTACAAAACATCAACACACCTCACATCGGTGCAACCTTAAAAACACGCACTGTCCAACCTCAAACTCTAAAACTCGACGCCGAACATTGGCGTAACTTTTCTGCCTGCTCTGAGCTAACAACTCTAGCTCTAAACTCCTGCACATCACCTTTGGTCAAATGCAGCAACTCAGGACCCAAAACAAAACTGATGGCCACCAACTTTTTCCCAGAACACTGGAATCCTGCAACACTTACCATGCAATGCCTCAATGGAACCACAAGAACTGACTGCTGAGAACTGCAACCCAAGGCAACCTCGCAAAACAAACACTGGTCTTCTGCTGCCTAACCACGGATCACCAACTCGCAACAAGCTCTGAAGGATCTGGCTTACTCCTCCCAAAAGACCATCGATCAGAGGGTGAAAACACTACAAGACTGAACTCAGCTCATAAGCCTCTTAACAACGCTCTCCAGAACCACAGTTCATCAACACACTGCCTAGAAAACCTTTGTTGCCACACCCCGGTGCCAACAACTCCAGCCTGGAACTGACATGCCTCTACTCCAAAGAAATGGCCTCTGCACACGAAACGAGGTGCGAGCTCTAGCTACTGAAACCAATCCTCCAAAAATCTTAACTCACACAACAACCTCGACTATTTGACAGCTCCCACACGGAACCTACAACCCAACAACTTGAGTGCTACGAACTCGGAAGCACAAACAACTACAAACTGCATAGCTATGCCAATCCACTCAACTCTAGCCCGACTCAAATCACTCGCTGGACAAGTCAACCTGCTATCAACAGGGCCCCAGAGGGGTCCCTCCACCAAACTTACCTCCATGCAAGAACTGAACGAAGCTTGCCTCAAATATGAATCACGTCTCACAAGTCCAAACGATAACACATACAGGCTTAACCCTCTAGCTTAAGCTTATTGCACCTTCCCACCGAAATTTCATAAACGGAGCTCCACTACTCGGTTAACACCAACTACCAAGAACCAGATTACCAATAATGGCTGGCAGAGCACAAGCCACACTAACCAGCAAGGATCCCTCGAAAGGTCAAGACCCTAATCCAACCAGAATGGTGCAACCTCAAACCACGACTGATACAAAGGAGTTCTTCAACTACAAAGGTGCAACAGCTTCCATGTCAACACACAAAAACCTTAACCAACTAGGCCAAACACTCATAGGAAGTAGAACAACCTTTACCGCAACTTCCAGAACACCACTCAAGAGTCCGCTTAACTTGGACAAACAACTGCTTCCAAGCAGCCAACAAACTTTCACCCCATAGCTAGCACCACTACCACCAACTCCAAGACCAAGGAATAACCTGACAACTCCCAAGGAGAAACAGATCCTTACAAGCGGACATCCGAAGGACAGAGAGCTTCACTACCTGTAACGGCCCAGGTTTTCATCCCGGTCTTCGAGGTATGCCCTAGGGGTATTTTGGTAATTTGGTCGAGCCGTCAGGGCCGTTTATGTCTTTTTCCAGTTGCTAAAATTATTGGATGGGTTTATGTAGGTTTTTAAGGCTTTGTGGATGGGTTTGAGCAAGGATAGATGCAAAAGTAAAAATAAAGGAAAATGGTGTTGCAGCTGGGATTCGAACCCGGGTCTCCGAGAAATTCTGTGGGGATGCATGCCAATTGAGCTTTGGAGAGCTTTTGTTACTCTTTCTGCGTCATATCTTGATTAAGCCTTGGTTCCTTGGAGTTTTGGTGCATTTGGTTAAATGAAAAAGAAATTAGGTTTTTGTTCCTTCTTCTCCAAAACTCATCTTGCCGCCCAAGCTTGTCTCCCAAGCTCCTCTAGCCGATTCTCTTCTCCCTAGCAGCCTCGAGATCCGATCATCGTGCCGGGTAAGTTTCGTCTTCTTCTTCTCCCCCTTTGATTGATGTGCTGTTTGGCCGAGTGAATAGAGTGTGGCTGTGTGTGTGTGTTTGATTGCAGCCAGCCGAGAGGAGCCCGACCAAACACAGCCTGTTGCGCGCCAGATCGCCAAAGAAATGAGCTGCACCTCCCAAAGACGCCTAGATCGCCCAACAGCTGCACCTAGATCGCCCAAAGACGCCTGAGACAACCCCGTCGCGCACAGCCCGTCCCAGCCGAGCCTGTCGCTGCCCCAGTAGCGCAGCGCAGCGCGCCGTCGCTGCGAAATCATAGCGTCCGCGTCTGGCGCGCCGGAGCTCTGTCGCCATCCCAGCCCGCCCGTGCCGTGCCGCTCGCCCGCCCTTGTTTAGCTCGTCATGCGCTGCGTGCGCTGCGCGCCGACCAGCCCTCCACGTCGCGCGCAGCCATCGGCAGCGCGCCGTCGTGCGGCCCTGCCGCCCATCGGCGCCATCGCCAAAGAAGAACCACACCATGCAACCTGTCCGTCCGCTTGTCAGCCATGCCGCGTGAGTTGCTCCCGAGCCGAGTTCTATTTATTTTATTATATTTAGGCCTTTAGGTTGTGATTATTATTATGTTTGTTAGGTTCTCGTTAGCTAGCTCGGGATCGATCGCAGCTTAGGATTTTGTGTGTAGTTGCCTCCCGGCCAGGTAAGGATTTCTTACCGGAGTTGTGTGGGCCCTGCGGTATTATATGTGATTGTTGTTTGTATGTTTGTTTGTGATTATCAGCATGTATAGTGTTAGGTGCTCTGTTCTGAATTCCATAGTGGCATGATATCTTATGTTGTTTTCTCATGTTAGTCCATGCTAGGTTGTTTCGTTCTGGCATGCTCATATTCTTTCTTGCTTCGTAGTATCATGCTAGGTTCGTTGTATCTGTTGAGCACGTAATGGATTGTATTGGATTGCTTGCTGTTGATATGATAGGTTAGAGTTCAGGTAGATAGCATCATACGTGCCAGTATGCGTAAAGTATCTTGCATCCATGGCAGGGACGCACGAGGTAATACTCCGTCCCTGGATCCCGTTAGGGTTTAGCTAACCCTACCGGTAGGTCCTGCAATCTTGGGTGAGGGTGGTAGTCTACGCGATGCCCCAACGATCGGGATGATGACTTGGCAATGCCTAGTCCCCGGCAGTCGACACGTCCTCAGCGTGTTCGGCAGTAGCCCTTGATTGCCACCTGTTAGGGCAAGGACGGCTTCCTGGTGTAAGCTTACCACGACCGATTCCTTAGCCTCAGGTGCGGTGGTTCAGGCTGACATAGTTCACGTGTCCAGTCTCACACCCCTATGTCGGTGACACCGATCCGAGAGATTTAGTTAGGCATGGTGACTAGATCTGGGCGACTTGCCACTAGACCCGCAGAACCCCGCAGTCCTGTAGTAGCATGCGGTGCGCGCTTACGGTGTGGCTGTCTACTGTGGTTGGGATTGTGAGCCAGTGCACCTTTCGTATCGACAGTAGACAGACTGAGGTCGGGACTTGTTTCTCGTATAGGGCATATTGTGTGGTGTGGATTTTTCGGACTAAGACCCTGAGTTGGCATCCGAGGTCCAAGTGTGGACTTAAGCTATGTGCTCTATTCTGTGTTTATATTCATAGCTTGCATACATTCATCTAGATGACCATGTATATCGTATTGTACCCCGGTTGGGGATTCTTACTGAGTAATTCGTTACTCACCCTTATTTTTGTGGTTTTCCACAGGTAACCAAGGTGCGAGACAGGATGGCTGAAGAAGGAGTTGTGATCATGGGAACCTGCTCTCATCTCTGACTTGTTATATTATGACTCTTGTCTTTTTATTTCCCCTGAATGCATGTAGTCTGGCACGGAGCCCTAGGATGTTTCCTCAATGTTTTTGTGGATTCCAGCATTGTTGTATCTGAGAAGGTTTTGAATGATTTTAATAAATCTGATCGATCGAGTAAACTTTTGGAAATGTATTTGTCTCAAACAGTGCTTGGAGACACGGACGGAGTTTGAAAGAATCTGTATTGATTTTGTTTGAATCTTTGAATGTTTTAATTTTAATTGGAATCCGAAATCATATTTGTATAATGTCCTTACTTGAATGCATGCATTGGGGTAAAGGCCCATTTAGAGCCCCTTTTGGGTCGGGTCTTTACACTACCGCTCGCTGTCTTGCTCAGCTAAGCACAACATCCAACTCTCCCAGAGGCAACAACAAGGGGTCCACCACAGACTGGACCGCCAACCACGGGCAAGAGAAGACTCACCCCAAACACCAAATAAGGGCAACTCTCAAACTGGAAACAGAAAGACATCCGCAGAGGCAAAACCACTTGCCCCACGAGCAAGGCTAACTTCTAGCAACTAAAAAACCACACCTTGGTCAACACCAAGCACCAACTTGCCACCACACCGGAACCAATCCGGACTCAACTCCAAACAAACTTTAGCTTGCTAACCAACCAAATCTTCCAGCAACTCACCCGAGGTCTACAGCCTACACAACTCTGGCTTACCAATAGAAACTCACTACCTGGGCCTTACTGAGCTCTGGTGAGGCTCTCCACAACTAGGGTTCTTCGGCAACCCTCGACACACACACCGCCGCGTCTAACGGTCTCAATGTACCAACCGCTCGAACAAACAACTCCTTTTTCCAAAGATCACAACCATTTGGCTCGCTCCGAACCTCGAAACCAAAAAGACCAGAAACGCTTCAGAATGTGTCATCCTCCTACTCAAAGCATCAGCCACATCGTAGCTTCCACCCAGGGTAAGGATTTCGAGCAACACCCTTAGCAACTATGGTCAGGGACTACACGGCTTCACTACAACCACCATTTGTTCAGTACCATCTGAACTCCAACCAAGAACAACAAGAGGTTCCACCAACCAAGCTTAGGTCCAAACTAACAAAACCTGCCTAAGCAACAACCCAACTACGAGCACGGTATCCTTACAACCTCCACTGAAGCCTTACAACATCCATCTGGAGTCCGACTCCTCCAAGAACTGAGCACCAGTTCTCCAATGCAAACCCTACATGGTTCCGAAACTCTCGCCACAAGAACAAACTACACAAAACACACTTGTGTGCACAACTCTCAACCTTACTTTAGAGATCCAAGACTAACAGGTTCTTTTCCAAAAGGCAACACTAACGTCTGGCAGAGATACCATCAACCAAAGGAACACCAAAAGTTCCATCTTCACACGATACACGAAGCAGTGGCAACCTTGCTCTGCTAAAACATAACGATGCCAAACCGAACTTACTTTATACCAAGTCTCTACCAAGTGTGCTTACACATAAGGCGTCCAACTCCTCTCATAAGGCATCCTACTCATCTCATAGGCATCCAACTCATCTCATAAGCATCCAACTCATGGTTTAGGCACCCGAAGGTAGTGGACCGCACTACCAACCACAAAGATCTCTTGGCCTCAGCCCTAGCGTGAGACTCACACGCACTAACACTTACCAACCGTCAACCTGCTGACTTACTCAACCCCCAGTAACACTAGGAAGAGGCTCTAGCTCCTCTCGAACATCCTTTCGCTCGTAGTCCTTCGACTACCACTGAACTAGCCCTCTTGCGTGACTTAAACAGGTGCAACTGCCACAAACGGATCCAAAGGCTAAAGGAGTGTGCTGAACTCCGGACGGGTCATAGAACCATCTGCTATACCCATGCCAAACTCAGGCCAGAACAAGACTTAGAACCAAAGCGGCACACCAACCAATGCACCTCAAGTGCCGCTACTAACAAATCCACATCTTACTACAAATGGGGCCAGCAAGGTCACAACCTCAAGTGACAAAAACTATGGCTAGGCATACAAGAGCTCAAACTCAAACAACCATGCCTATGGCATCTCATCTAACTGAAGTCTCACGGCCTAATCTTGCATCTCCACATGATGCTCAACAAAACTCTGGCCGGATCTCTCAACATGCAGCAGCTAGCCCTACTCTAGGAGCTCACCATAAGAAGAGTGCTCAACTCTACCAGACAACTGGGGAAACCACCAACGGATCATGTCCGATGGGTACATTGCTCGCTGCACCCTTAACCACAGGGTTCTGGCTTACTGGCTACAAAACAACAACAACAATCTGCAAGGGAACAAAGATGTCTCTACATCCTCCACAAAGGCTACAAACTCTGCAGCCACTCTCTAGGCAATCAAACAACCTGCTAAGGTTCAAGATCCACACCTGAACTACCCAGGCTAGTCCACTCTGGGAACTGCTCCACAAGCATCAACATGAGCAAAAGCCAAAGCTAACTCCTCTTCTGGAGTGGTACTCCAGGGCAAAACACCTCCACCCTCTCTCTAGGAAAAAAAAAACATCTGGGCCACACAGCAAGGGCCTACGGGAGTCTAATCTCTACCTCCCTCTGGGACGATGTCCCAGTGTATCTCCGAATCTATCTCGATACCTCGACAAGTCAGAAACATACATCTTACACTGCGGGAAGTTGGCATGATGGTGCTCAGGACCCAAACCACAACGAGTCAGAACCTGCTCGTCTCCGCTCCACAACACTAAACAAGGCATACACTAGATGAAAGGTATTGTAAATTCTTAACCCTTTTCTAAAAACAGTAAACTTAGGCGTACCTGATGACTGTCGGAGTGCTGGTGATCATGGGGAAAATGACCTACAACAAAAGGTCAGTCTACAGAATCTATGACTCTGAGCTCTGATACCAACTGTAATGACCCGACCCAAAAGGGGCTCTAAATGGGACTTTACCTCAATGCATGCATTCAAAGTAAGGACAATATACAAATATGATTTCGGATTCCAATTAAAATTAAAACATTCAGCATTCAAACAGAAATCAATACAGTTTACTGAAACCTGTCCGTGTCTCCAAGCACATGTTTCAAGACAAATACATTTCCAAAAGTTTACTCTGATCAGAGATTTATTAAAATCATTCAAAACCTTCTCAAATACAACAATGCTGGAATCCACAAAAACATTGAGGAAACATCCTAGGGCTCCGTGCCCGACTACATGCATTCAGGGGAAATAAAAAGACAAGAGTCATAATATAAAAAGTCAAAGATGACAGCAGGTTCCCATGATCACAACTCCTTCTTCAGCCATCCTGTCTCGCACCTTGGTTACCTGTGGAAAACCACAAAAATAAGGGTGAGTAACGAATTACTCAGTAAGAATCCCCAACCGGGGTACAATACGATATAGATGTTCATCTAGCCGAAAGATATGCAAGCTATGAATATAAACACAGAATAGAGCACATAGCTTAAATCCACACTTGGACCTCGGATTCCAACTCAGGGTCTTAGTCCAGAATAATCCACCACACAATACGCCCTATATGAGAAACAAGTCTCGGCCTCAGCCTGTCTACTGTCGATACGAAAGGTGCACTAGCTCAAGATCCCGAGGAGCTCTCCAGTCGGCGCTGTAATGAGCGTAAGCGCGCACTGCATGCTCTTGCAAACTCTGGGGGGTGCCGGGTCTAGGTCCAGTCACCATGCCTAACTAAATATCTGGATCGGTGTCACTGACATAGGGGTGTGAGACCTGGACACGTGAACTATGTCAGCCTGAACCACCGCACCTGAGGCTAAGGAACCGGTCGTGGTAGGCTTACACCAGGAAGCCATCCTTGCCCTAACAGGTGACAATCGGGGGCTCTTGCCGAACACGCCGAGGGCGTGCGGCTGCGGGGACAAGGCAATGCCAAGTCATCATCCCGACCGTTAGGGCATTTAACAGTCTGCCACCCTCACCCAAGATTGCAGGGCCTACCGGTTGGGTTAGCTAAACCCTAACGGGGTCCAGGGACAGAGTACTACCTCGTATGTCCCTGCCATGGATGCAAGATACTTTATGCATTCGGGCCCGAATGATGCTACCTACCTACACTCTAACCTATCATATCAATAACATACAATCCAATACAATCCAATACGTGCTGAACAGATACAACGAGCCTAGCATGATACTACGAAACAAGAACAGATACGAGCATGCCAGAACGGAACAACCTAGCATGGACCAACATGAGAAACAACATAAGAAATCATGTCAGTCGGGAATTCAGAACAGAACACCTATCGCTAAACATGCTGATAAACACGAACAAACATACAAACAACAATCACATATAATATCGCAGGGCCCACACAACACCGGTAAGAAATCCTTACTTGGCTGGGAGGCAACTACACACAAAATCCTAAGCTGCGATCGAACCCGAGCTAGCTACCAAGAACCTAACAAACACAATAATAATCACAATCCATAGGCCTAAATATAATAAAAATAAAAAAGGCTCGGCTCGGGAGCAACTCACGAGGCGCGGCCGACTCTGTGGACAGGCGGCAAAGACGGCGAGGCTTCTTGGCTGGCGCTGGTGGCGCAGAGGGTCGCCGACTGGATGTGCGCTGGGGCACAGGCTGCGCGCTGGCGTGGACGCGGAGAGGGGACGCACGCGACAGTTGCGACGGGTGATCTGGCGGGTGCGCGACGGAAGTGGTGCGGCGGCGACGAGGCAGCTGCAGCGGCGGCGTGGGCCGGGCGTGCGCGAGGCGCGCCTGGGCAATCTGGGCGGCCTGGGTTGCGATCTGGGGCTGTCTGGGCGTCTGGGCAGCCTGCTGCTGGGCGCCTAGCTGGGCTGCTGCTCGGCCGGGACAACGCACGAACTACATGGCTGCAAGGGGAGAAGGAGCTCAGCTTGGGAGCTAGGGAGAAAAAGGTTGGGCGACCATGGAGTTTGGAGAAGAAGAACAAAAAACCTAATTTCTTTTTCATTTAACCAAATGCACCCAAACTCCAAAGCTCCAAGGGTAACTAAGATATTACGCGGAAAGAGTAACAATAACACTTGATGGCTCACTTGGCAAGGCTCTCCTCTAGCACACAAGGCCACCCTGGCTCGAACCCCAGCTGCAACACAATTTTCCTTTATTTTAACTTTTGCATCTATCCCTGCTCAAACCCATCCACCAAGCCTAAAAAACCTACATAAACCCATCCAATAATTTTAGCAACTGGAAAAAGACATAAATGGCCCTGACGGCCCGACCAAATTACCAAAATACCCCTAGGGCATACCTGGAAGACCGGGATGAAAACCTGGGCCGTTACAGGTACTCTCCAGTTGTCTTAGAGTTTAGCCTGACCGGGGGTAAGAGGCCCTCGAGGACACCTATTCGGGATCAGCTTTTGAGTTGGTCAATTGGCTGAGGGAGAGAGACCCTCGAGGGTGTCTGACATCTATTTGGGATCAGCTTTTGAGTTGGTCAGTTGGCCAAGGGAGAAAGACCCTCGAGGATGCCTTTGGGATTGGTTAGGAGAACCAATCATTAGGCCGGAAGTAGGAAACTTCCGAGGTTCCTAGACTTGTCTTGATTAGCTTAATGAGCAAAGTTTCTGTGCTGGTAACTGATTGCATGTATACTAGGATGCTAGATGATGGATGTATCGTATTGTACCCCAGTTGGGGATTCTTACGGAATATGTTTATACTCACCCTTACTTATCTTTTATGTAATTTGGGACAGCACCGGGATGGCTAGTGGAGGGAGCTGTGTGATCATGGGTGTTGCCGACGAACTCTGTTGTCTTTTATGCTTTGAGTCTTTCATTCTGTAGAAGCATGCTAGGAGAGTTGAATTGATTTTTAGAGTGATTTAACTATTTACTATTGTGACTTGTTTAAACTATTTTGTTGAAACACTGGCCAAGATTGTTTTAAATAAGTTATTAAACGAATGTTTTCTATTGATGTTTGAATACGTTTTATCTTGAGCTATTTCCTTTAATGTTTTAAAAGTTTAAAATTGTAAGCATGCTAGTAAGAACCGGGTTTAGGACCATTTTGAGTCGGGTTCTTACATGCTATGTGTTTTACAGGTTGAAATAAATGTTGAACAGGTTCTAGAATTTGACAAGCTTTTAAACAGGAAATTGTAATGAATTGTTTTAAAATCTTTTCTATTTTAACGTACATGCTGAGTAAGGATCCATTTAGTACCATGTTTTAGGTCGGGTCCTTACAGTTGGTATCAGAGCGTAGAGTCATAGATTCTGTAGACTAACCTGCTTTTATAGGTTGTTGTTGTCCCATGATCATCAGCACTCCACGGCCATTAGGTACGTCCATGTTTGTTGTTTAAGGGTTTTGTTACAGTACCGCATCTAGTTTACATGCATGGTTTGTTATCTCTTTGTTGTGGCAGCGAAAGTCCGAGAGTGGACTAACCCTTGAGGTTTGGGTGTAGACCGCCAGTGTGCCGGTTACACGTAGTAGAGTAGGGACGCCAGGTACTGCTAGCCGAGGAGTCGGCATTGAGCCAGTTTTGTTTGAGACCGCGTTCAGGGTTGGCCCGACCCGAAGGCCAAGTTTGGCCTAGTTGCTAGTTCCTCAAAGAGGAGGTGGAAGCTACTTTGCTTCGGAGTGCAACTCCCGTAGAGGAGTTCGTCTTGGCTTGCTTATGTTCGGTTGCTAGTGGTGTAGGTCAAAGTGTGGACTAGCCTGGGTGGTTCAAAAGTAGATCGTGAACCTTAGTTGATTGACAAGTTACCTAGAGAGCGGCTATAGAGTTAGTAGCCTTTGAGAAGGATGTAGAGACATCTTTGACCACTTGCAAGCCAGCTGTTGTTTTTTAGCCAGTTCTGTTAATACCCCGTAGCCGGAGTGCAGTGTGAACTCTACTTGACGGGACTTGATCCGTCAGTGGATTCCAGTTGGCTAGTAGAGAGGAGCACTCTTCTGTTAGCGAGTTCCTAAAGTGGAGTTTGTTGCTGCGTTCCAAGAGTCGGCTGAAGTATTTACTGAGCATCGAGTAGAGATGCAAGAGTAGGCCATGGCACGTCTGTTAGACGAGATGCCAGAGACTAGATTGCTCGAGTGTCGAGATTCTTGTTTGGAGTGCCAGTGTTCTTGTCACCTGGAGTTGTGACCTTCTTAGCCCTATCTATAGTAGGACGTAGAGCTCGTTTGTAGTTATTTTGTGTTGAAAGAGATGTAGTTCTTGTCGGCACCAAGCTTTGTGAGGAGGCCTAGGTTTAGGCCAGTCCGCACCAGTTGTGCAGGTGGTTCTATGACCCACCTGGAGTTTAGCATCCCTACTAGTTATTGTACCTGTTTAGTCTAGGTATCCATTTACTATGGTTGCACCTGTTTGAGGTTGCTTGAGAGATCTAGCTCGGTGGTAGTCAGAAGACTACAAGTGTAAGGACGTTCGAGGGAAAGTAGGAGCTTTTCCAAGATTACCGAGAGTTGGGTACGAAGGATGTTGAAGGTTGTTAAGGGCTGGCGCGTCCGAGTTCTAGCGCTTGTGTTGTGGACATGTGAGCCAGTTTGTTGGTAGTGCGATTCCACTACCCTTGAGTTACCTTAGTCAGAGTAGAGTTAGCATCGAAGATGCGAGATTGATCTAGCAGTGGAGCCATGAGCTGGTTGGTTTGTGCAGAGCACATCTAGTGGGCACATTGGTACGAGGTATGCTAGTTTGGTGTGGTTATGCTCTAGTACAATAAGTTGGCCAGTGTTGCGTTACTTTGTGAGTTGATGTAAGAACTCAACCCAAAATGGTCCTAAACCCCGGTTCTTACTAGCATGCTTACAATTTAAAACTTTAAAAACATTATGGAAACAACTAAAAGATAAAACTCATTTAAACTTCATAATAGAAACAAACATTTCATAAACATCCTTAAAACAATCCTGGCCAGTATTTCAAACAAAACAGTTTAACAAGTCTCAACAGTAAACAAAGTTCTCAGCATGCTACTACATAATAAAAGACTCCAAAAGATAAAGACACAGAGTTCGCCGGCAACTCCCATGATCACACAGCTCCCTCTACTAGCCATCCCAGTGCTCTCCCAAGTTACCTGAAAGATAAGTAAGGGTGAGTATAAACATACTCAGTAAGAATCCCAAATCGGGGTACAGTACGATACATCAATCATCTAGTATCCTAGTATACATGCAATCAGTTACCAGAACAGAAACTTTGCTCAACAAGCTAATCAAGTCAAGTCCAGGAACCTCGGGAGTTTCCTACTTTCGGCCTAATGATTGGTTCTCCTAACCAATCCCAAAGACATCCTCGAGGGTCTTTCTCCCTCGGCCAAATGATCAACTCAAAAGCTGATCCCAAATAGATGTCAGACACCCTCGAGGGTCTTTCTCCCTCGGCCAAATGACCAACTCAAAAGCTGATCCTGAATAGGTGTCCTCGGGGGCCTCTTCCCCCTGTCAAGCTAAACCCTAGGACAACGGGAGTGTACCTGTAACGGCCCAGTTTCCTAATTCGGTTTCCCAGGTGTTTCCGGTTCATTATTCGGATGTTCGGATGGGCCGTTAGAGCTATTTTAACCCTTAGGGGTATTTTGGTCTTTTGCCCCCAGTCAGGGTATTGTGGATTTTCAGGATTCCAGGGTCACTCTTGCCCTTGTCGAGGCTTGATTGTTGTTGGTTGCAGGACCCAAGAAGTTCGGGCTAGTTGGTTGGAAGTTTGGAGGTGATTTGGTAACTAACAAAATTATTGTTAATTTAAGTGCTTCCATTGAGATTTGAACCCTTGACCTAAAGGTGATTAGGAGGCTTGATTTAAATGGGTTTTATTAAATGGAAAAGAATGCGTCAGCTAGGACTCGAAGGAGGAAAGCCTTGGGAAGGGATTTTGGACCACCCAAAGCCTATTTAATTTAGGAAAAGGAAAAGAAAAGAGAAAAAACCCTTATTCTCTCCTTCTTTCTCTCTCTCTCTCTCTCTCTCTCTCTCCTTGCCGACCTCACCAAGAAACTCAACCGAGTTGCACCGAAAGCGACCCAGACGCCTCCAAAGATACGGCTTGCTCTGTCGCGAGCCGCCAAGCGGCCCAGACGCGCCCAAAGATAGCCCGGCCCGCTGCTGTCGCCACGGCCAGATAGCGCCCGTCCTGCGCGCCCAGCGCCAGGTGTCGCCGTGCTCTCGTTCAGGCCCCTGCCGCGCCGTGCGCCGCGCCAGCGCCGTCGCTCGCGCGCACGACGACCGTGCCGCTAAGCGCCGTCGTGCGCGCAAGGCCAGCGCCAGTGTGGCCGTGCAGCGCGGGCTCGCCCTGCCCGCCCGGCCACGCCAAGAAGGCGGCGCTTGATGCTTTCGCCCAAAATTTGCACGTCCTGCCTGCCCACTTGCCGCCGAGAGCCTGTTTTGCCAAGATTGTTGGGGTCGAGACCTAGTACCTTCTCGGTTGGTAATTCCCGAGCCTCCACTCTTTTGGACCCTAAGTTGATTGGCTGTTGTTATTTAATTAGGATATTTTTATTAAATGCTTAGGTTGCTCGGGTTCACTTAGAAGCTCGGGAGTCGCTTGGTTGGCTTATGGTAGTTATTTTCTGCTTGTTTCCAGGTAAGGATTTCTTACCGTGGTTGTGTGGACCCTGCGATGCTATCATGATTGTGCCTTGTATGCTTGGTTGTTGTTATGAGTATGTTAGCTATTGAACAGCTTGTGTTTGAAATCTTGCTAGCATGTTGCTTGTTGTTCATGTTAGTGCCATGCTAGGTTTGTTCTTCCAGCATGCCATGTCTTGTGATTGTATGAAATTTCCAGTGGGTAGGTTACATGTTTTCTCTTGCTTCCAGATCGTGTTGCTCTTGTGTCCCCTGATATATTCTGTTAGTTCCATGCAAGGGGTTTAACTATCTTGGCATACCTTGTTCTATTTTATCCTGTTAGTTTCGTGCCAGGCATAGGCGGGTGATGTATAGTGTAGAAGACTGTAGGGGTAACTAGTTTAGGTCCCGCTCGGGTAAGACCCCGATGGACATCCGGAGGTGTAAGACCCCGATGGGCATCCTAGGTGTGTAAGTCCCCGATGGGCATCACCGAGTTGGAGGTGTAAGACACGATGGGCATCCTAGGTGTGTAAGTCACGATGGGCATCACCGAGTTGGAGGTGTAAGACCCTGATGGGCATCCTAGGTGTGTAAGTCCCTGATGGGCATCACTGAGTTGGAGGTGTAAGACCCCGATGGGCAACCTAGGTGTGTAAGTCTCGATGGGCATCTTTGAGTGGAGGTGTAAGAGACCGATGGGCATCCTAGGTGTGTAAGTCACGATGGGCATCACCGAGTTGGAGGTGTAAGACCGATGGGCATCCTAGGTGTGTAAGTCCCCGATGGGCATCACTGAGTTGGAGGTGTAAGACCCCGATGGGCATTCTAGGTGTGTAAGTCCCCGATGGGCATCACCGAGTTGGAGGTGTAAGACACGATGGGCATCCTAGGTGTGTGTAAGTCCCCGACGACGGCATCACTGAGTTGGAGGTGTAAGACCCTGATGGGCATCCTAGGTGTGTAAGTCCCCAACGGGCATCACTGATTCTGGAGGTGTAAGGCCCCGATGGGCAACCTAGGTGTGTAAGGCCCCACTGGGCATCACTGAGTCCTAGGTTGTGTAAGGCCCGAAGGGCATCCAAGTGTAGAACCTAGGATAGGCTGTAGATGAAAGCCCTTGAATAGGCTCGCTCTAGAGTAGCTCATAGCCTAATCCAACCGTTTTGCTCTAAGTCATTGTTTTATTTGCATGTATACTAGGGTGCTAGATGACTGATGTATCGTATTGTACCCGGTTGGGGATTCTTACCGAGTATGTTTATACTCACCCCTATTTCTATGGTTTTTCCACGGGTAACTTGGGACAAACACCGGGATGGCTAGCGGAGGAGCTGTTTGATCATGAAATTTGCAGGCACTCTGTCGTTTATTGTTTGCATTTATTTATTCAAAGCATGTAGGTGGACAGGAGTCCTAGGGGAATGATGTTAAAGTTGTTTAAACTGTTTTGAATGTTCTTTTATAAATACTGGCCAGGCTTATTTTACCTTGATTGGATTTGCTTTATGAAAATTGTTGGTTATGTTTTAAGTGTTCCCCGTTTCAAATTTTTTTTGAAAACGTTTTAAATATGAGCACTAAACCGCTTGTTGAAATATTTAACTTGCATGCTGAGTGAGGACCTAGGTTTAGGACCGTATTCCAGGTCGGGTCCTTACAGTTGGTATCAGAGCACAGAGTCATAGATTCTGTAGACTAACCTGCTTGTAGGTTGTTGTCCCCATGATCATCAGCACTCCGCGGCCGTCAGGTTTGTCTGAGTTCATTAAGTTAAGGGTTTTATTTTACAATACTGCACCTAGTATACATGTGTTACCCTTGTTGGGTAGTGAGAGTCCCGGTGAGGACTAGCTTTGTGTTTAGTGTAGATCGCTTATGCTGAATACACATTGAGGAGCAGGGACGTTTGGTATTTCCAACCGAGAAGTTGGACTGCGCATGTTGATGATGAGACCACGTCCAGGGTTGTCTAGACCCGTAGGCCACCTTTGGCCCTGGCAGTTGGGTTGCCAAGAGAAGAGGTTAGAGGCTAGCATGCCTTAGAGTGAGACTCCTTGAGCAGGGTGTGCTCCAGCCATGAGAGAATTGATGGTAGGTCTTTTAGCTATCAGAGAGTGGAGACCCAGGCGCAGTTTGTTGCTCGTAGTGAGGAGTCACGGGCACAGATAGCCCAGCTGACAGAGTTTATTTAGGAGACACCCCCCTAGTAGCTATGGTAGCCCCGGAGGTTTCCAGAAGGGCTTGATCTGCGAGTTTATCTTTGATGAGTTAGTTGGCGTTAATCGAGCCGCCGAGTTTGGCAAGTGGAAGCCTGTGGAGCTGGATGTTTTTGAGAACCCAGCATAGCAATGAGGAGGTGGTTGCCCAGGATCGAGTTTATCATCCGAGTGTTGGAACGACCTGGTGTTTAGAGGCCGATGACCTGATGTTTAGAGGCCGAGGCTTGGTGGAGGGAGCCCATTTAGGGCCGGTTGTTGGCAGGCTGACTTGTCCAGCCAGTGATTTGAGCCAAGCTAGAGTTGAGTGGATTGGCATAGCTATGTAGTTTGTAGTTGTTTGGGCTTCCGAGATCGTAGCACTCAAGTTGTTGGTTTGAAGGAGTTCGTGTGGAAGCTGGCAGTTTGTCGAGGTTGTTGTGTGAGTTCGGATTTTTGGTGACTGGTTTCTGTAGCTAGAACTCGCACCTCGCCCAGGTGGAGATGTCATTCTGTGGAGTAGTGGCATGTCGGGCCAGTGGAGTTGTTGGCTCCAGAGTGTGGCAACAAAGAGTTTTCTAGGTAGTGCGTGATGAACCGTGGTTCTGGAGAGCGTTGTTAAGAGGCTTATGAGCCGGGTGCAGTTTCTGTAGTGTTTTCACCCTCTGACCGATGGTCTTTTGGGAGGAGTGATCCAGAGCCTTTGGAGCTTGTTGCGAGTTGGTGTTTCCGTGATTAGGCAGCGGAAGACTAGAGTGGTTTATGAGGTTGCCTTTGGTTGCAGTTCTCAGCGGTCAGTTCTCGTAGTTCCATTGAGGCATTGCAAGGTAAGTATTGCGAGCTTCAGTGTTCGGGAAAAGGTTGGTGGCCATCAATTTTGTTTTGGGTCCCGAGTTGTTGCATTTGACCAGAGGTGATGTGCGGGGAGTTTAGAGCTAGTGTTGTTAGCTCAGAGCAGCAGAGAAAAGTTACGCCGATGTTAGGCGTCGAGTTTTAGAGTTTGAGGTTCGGCAATGCGTAGTTTTAAAGTTGTGCCGTTGTGAGTTGTGTTGAGGTTTGGTAAGCGGGAGAAGTGGAGCCTCCGTTGTTGGGCCATTTGAGATTCTCGAAAGGATTGGCGAGTTGCATATTGGTTAGCTCTTTCTGTCATTGTCACCGTGCAAAGTGTTCTCATGTATCGGTGTGAGGCAAGATGTGTCGGACCCATCGCTCATTGTGGACTTTGGGCCCCCTGCACTGAATGAGGATTTGAGCTTCGAGAAGAAGTCAGTGGGGTTCCTTGCATTCGAGACTAAGACATTGCGTAATCGCGAGATTCGGTTGGTAAAAGTTCAGTGGAGGAGTCAGAATTCCGAGGAAGCCACTTGGGAGCGGGAAGACGAGATGAGATTGCATTATCTCGAAATGTTCCAATCTTAAGGACTTTCGAGGGACGAAAGTCATAAAAAGGAGGGAATATTGTAACGGCCCAGGTTTTTCTTCCCGGTCTTCCAGGTATGCCCTAGGGGTATTTTGGTAATTTGGTCGGGCCGTCAGGGCCGTTTATGTCTTTTCTAGTTGCTAAAAATATTGGATGAATTTATGTAGGTTTGTGAGGCTTTGTGGAAGGGTTGAGCAAGGTTTGATGCAAAAGTAAAAATAAAAGGGAATTGTGCTGCAGCTGGGGTTTGAACCCGGGTCTCCTAGAAAGCTTGTGGGGATGCGTGCCAGATGAGCTAGTGAGAGCTCTTGTTGCTCCTTCCGGGTCATTTTATGGTTAGCCTTGGATTTTGGAGTTTTGTTGTATTTGGTTAAAAGAGAAAGGAAGCTAGGTTTGCATTTCTTCTCCAACACCTCACTTTGCCACACAAGCCAGCCTCCCCAGCCAGCAGATCCACCGTCGCCCAACCCGCACGAGTAACTGTCGCGCAGCACCGCCTTGCCGCCGCAGACGCCCTCGACCAAGAAACACCGCACACAGATCCGCCGAGGATCGCAGATCGCTCGTCGCGACGCCCAGTCCGTCGCCAGATCATCGCCGTCGCACCAGCCTTGTCGCCACGCCAGTCGCGGCCGAGGAAGCCATCGCCAGATCGCACGATGAGCCCGTCGCGCGCCAAAGCCGGCCGTCAGTCTGCCCGAACAAAGACGCCCGAACGCGTCGGTCAGCCCTGTCGCCGTCGCACACCAGCAGCCGCCCAGATCCGTCCATCGCGCGCCTAGTTCTCGCGCAGGCCCGCCGTCGCACCAGTTCGCGCGCAGCAGCAGATCGCCCGTGTCCGCGTGCCTTCGCTCCGAGCCGCTCGCCCGCACGCCCAGACGCTCGCTCGTGCTCAGCCGCTTCGCCAGCGCCGCGCGCGCGCGCCGCCGTGCCTGCTCTTTGTAGCGTGTCGCGCAGCCGCGCGGCGCGCCCGCGCGCAGCGCGCCGGCCAGCCGCACCAGCACACTGCCAGCCGCGAAGAAGACTTCGGCCCCGTGTCATCGTGCCGTGTGAGTGCCCGGAGCCGAGCCTGCTTGTTTTATTATATTTTTAGGGCTATGATTGTGATTTCTATTGTGTTTGTTAGGTTCTCGTTAGCTAGCTCGGGATCGATCGCAGCGTAGGATTTTGTGTGTAGTTGCCTCCCGGCCAAGGTAAGGATTTCTTACCGGGGTTGTGTGGACCTGCGATGTTCTATGTGATTGATGTTGTATGTTTGTTTGTGATTATCAGCATGTATAGTTTAGGTGCTCTGCTCAATTCCTCGATCGCATGACTTCGTATGTTGTTCTTTCATGTTAGTCCATGCTAGGTTGTTCCGTTCGGCATGCTCATATTCATTCTTGTTCGTAGTACCATGCTAGGTCTGCTTTGTATTCTTTCGAGCACGTATTGGATTGTTTCTTTGATTGTTAAGGCGGAGTTAGAATTCGGGTAGATAGCATCATCCGGGCCCGATGTATAAAGTATCTTGCATCTATGGCAAGGACGTTCGAGACGATTCTCCGTCCTTGGACCCCGTGAGGGATTAGCTATCCCAACCGGTGAGGCCCCGCAATCTTGGGTGAGGGTGGTAGTCTTAGCGATGCCCCAGCGGTCGGGATGATGACTTGGCAATGCCTAGTCCCCGACAAAACCTGGGCAGTCCTCGGTGTGTTCGGTAGTAGCCCTTGATTGCCACTGTTAAGGTAAGGACGGCTTCTGGTGTAAGCCTACCACGACCCGTTCCTTAGCCTCAGTGCGGTGGTACAGTGACATAGTTCACGTGTCCAGTCTCACACCCCTATGTCGGTGACACCGATCCGGAGATTTAGTTAGGCGTGGTATCCGGATATGGGCGGCTTGCCATTAGACCCGTAACCCCCATAGTGCTGTGGAAGCACGCGGTGCATGCTTACGCTCATTACTGGCGCACGACCCGGAGAGCTCTCGGGATCTTGAGCTAGTGTACCTTTCGATCGGCGGTGAAGCAGCCGAGGCCGAGACTTGTTTCTCGTATAGGGCGTATTGTGTGGTGGATTTATTTAGGACTAAGACCCCGAGTTGGCATCCGAGGTCCAAGTGTGGACTTAAGCTATGTGCTCTATTACGTGTTTATACTCATAGCTTGCGTACAATCTTCTAGATGATCATGTATATCGTATTGTACCCGGTTGGGGATTCTTACCGAGTAATTCGTTACTCACCCTTATTCTCGTGGTTTTCCACAGTAACCAAGGCGCGAGACGGGATGGTCAAGGAGGAGCTGTGATCATGGAATCCTCTTGTCATCTCGACCATTTTATTATATCATGACTCTTGACTTTTGTTATTTCCCTGAATGCATGTAGACAGGCACGGAGCCCTAGGATGTTTTCTTACGTTTTATGGATTCCAAGCATATTTGTACTTGTGGATTGTTTAAATGGTTTAAATAAATCTCGATCGAGTATGCTTTTAGAAATGTATGTTTTGGTTGTTGAATGTTTTTCATTTTTACTTGGGATCCGAAATATATTTTTCATAATGTCTTTTATTTTCAACACATGCATTGGGGTAAAGGCCCATTTAGAGCCCCTTTTTGGGTCGGGTCTTCTGACCCCATTCACTGTCGCGCAGCCCAGCAAGCAGCCAGACGCCCAAAGCCACGGCCTTCTACTGCCGCGACAGCCACCTAAGCGCCCATCCCTGCGCGCGCCGGCTCCAGTGTCGCCGCGTGCTGGCCATTGCTCCTGCGCGCCAGCGCACCCGCGCCCCAGCGCCGTCCGTGCCTGCACGACCGTGCCGCCAAGCGCCCGTCCCTCGCCAAGGCAGCGCGGCTCCTGTCCTCGCCCGCGCCAAGCCGCGCCAATGGCGCCAGTCTCACCGCGCCCCAGATGCACGTCCTACCTGCCCACTTGCCGCCGAGAGCCTGTTTTGCCAAGATTGTTGGGGTCGAGACCTAGTACCTTCTCGGTTGGTAATTCCCGAGCCTCCACTCTTTTGGACCCTAAGTTGATTGGCTGTTGTTATTTAATTAGGATATTTTTATTAAATGCTTAGGTTGCTCGGGTTCACTTAGAAGCTCGGGAGTCGCTTGGTTGGCTTATGGTAGTTATTTTCTGCTTGTTTCCAGGTAAGGATTTCTTACCGTGGTTGTGTGGACCCTGCGATGCTATCATGATTGTGTCTTGTATGCTTGGTTGTTGTTATGAGTATGTTAGCTATTGAACAGCTTGTGTTTGAAATCTTGCTAGCATGTTGCTTGTTGTTCATGTTAGTGCCATGCTAGGTTTGTTCTTCCAAACATGCCATGTCTTGTGATTGTATGAAATTTCCAGTGGGTAGGTTACATGTTTTCTCTTGCTTCCATATCGTGTTGCTCTTGTGCCCCCCGATATATTCTCGTTAGTTCCATGCAAGGGGTTTAATTATCTTGGCATACCTTGTTCTATTTTATCTGTTAGTTCCAGTGCCGAGGCATAGGCGGAGTGATGTATAGTGTAGAAGACCGTAGGGGTAACTAGTTTAGGTCCCGCTCGGGTAAGACCCCGATGGACATCCGGAGGTGTAAGACCCGATGGGCATCCTAGGTGTGTAAGTCCTCGATGGGCATCACCGAGTTGGAGGTGTAAGACCGATGGGCATCCTAGGTGTGTAAGTCCCGATGGGCATCACCGAGTTGGAGGTGTAAGACCGATGGGCATCCTAGGTGTGTAAGTCCTAGATGGGCATCACCGAGTTGGAGGTGTAAGACCCGATGGGCATCCTAGGTGTGTAAGTGTCCCGATGGGCATCACCGAGTTGGAGGTGTAAGACCGATGGGCATCCTAGGTGTGTAAGTCCTAGATGGGCATCACTGAGTTGGAGGTGTAAGACCCCGATGGGCATCCTAGGTGTGTAAGTCCCGATGGGCATCACCGAGTTGGAGGTGTAAGACCGATGGGCATCCTAGGTGTGTGTAAGTCCCGATGGGCATCACCGAGTTGGAGGTGTAAGACCCGATGGGCATCCTAGGTGTGTAAGTCCCGATGGGCATCACCGAGTTGGAGGTGTAAGACCGATGGGCATCCTAGGTGTGTAAGTCCTAGATGGGCATCACCGAGTTGGAGGTGTAAGACTCGATGGGCATCCTAGGTGTGTGTAAGTCTCGATGGGCATCACCGAGTTGGAGGTGTAAGACCTCGATGGGCATCCTAGGTGTGTCTGTCTCGATGGGCATCACTGAGTTGGAGGTGTAAGACCCTGATGGGCATCCTAGGTGTGTAAGTCCTAGATGGGCATCACTGAGTTGGAGGTGTAAGACCCCGATGGGCATCCTAGGTGTGTAAGTCCCCGATGGGCATCACTGAGTTGGAGGTGTAAGACCCGATGGGCATCCTAGGTGTGTAAGTCTCGATGGGCATCACCGAGTTGGAGGTGTAAGACCCCGATGGGCATCCTAGGTGTGTAAGTCCCCGATGGGCATCACTGAGTTGGAGGTGTAAGACCCTGATGGGCATCCTAGGTGTGTCAGTCCCCGATGGGCATCACTGAGTTGAAGGTGTAAGGCCCCGATGGGCATCCTAGGTGTTTAAGACCCCATTGGGCAACACTGAGTCCTAGGTTGTGTAAGGCCCGAAGGGCATCCAAGTGTAGAACCTAGGATGGGCAGTAGATGAAAGCCCTTGAATAGGCTCGCTCTAGAAGTAGCTCATAGCCTAATTCAACCGTTTTGCTCTAAGTCATTGTTTTATTTGCATGTATACTAGGGTGCTAGATGACTGATGTATCGTATTGTACCCCAGTTGGGGATTCTTACTGAGTATGTTTATACTCACCCTTATTTCTGTGGTTCTTCCACCAGGTAACTTGGGACAACACCAGGATGGCTAGCGGAGGGAGCTGTTTGATCATGGGGGGCCACCAGCACTCTGTCGTTTATTGTTTGCATTTATTTATTCAGCATGTAGATGGACATGAGTCCTAGGGGAATGATGTTAAAGTTGTTTAAACTGTTTTGAATGTTCTTTTATAAATACTGGCCAGGCTTATTTTACCTTGATTGGATTTGCTTATGAAAATTGTTGGTTATGTTTTAAGTGTTCCCCGTTTCCAAATGTTTTGAAAAAGTTTTAAATATGAGCACTAAACCGCTTGTTGAAATATTTAACTTGCATGCTGAGTGAGGACCTAGGTTTAGGACCGTATTCCAGGTCGGGTCTTTACATCTTAGGCCAGTATCTGGTAGGTTTGCTTCAAAAAGTTTGCGTTCGGCCGATGAGGGGCTCTAGTTTGTTGGTTGGCCGAGTGGAGCCTGTGCTTGGCCCTTGTCTTTTAGAGGTGTCCGTAGCTGAAGTTTCAGCTGGTGTGAGTGTTGTTAGCCGTCTGGGGTACTAGGATTATGCCCCTTGTCTTTGGTTCGACGATTTCTCTTTAAGATGGTTGCTTAAGTGTTGTGGACGCGTTCTAGTTGGAGAAGTTTGCCTTTTGGATCAGTCGCCAGTTGGTGGTTCGATTGTTTTTCGTTAAGGCTGTAGGCAAGATTTGAGGTTCGCTGGTCTCTTGTGAAGTAAGAGTACGCCGTTTAGTTTTCTGGAACCTCGGAGGTCCAGTTGTTTGGCCATCTTGGTGTAGGGTCGAGGCTGTTTGTTAACAGCTGTGAGCTTCCAAATGAGTTATGCCAGTGCGTGGTGTAGAGTTTCAGAGCTTGTGGCCAGTCCTCGAGTTTGCTGGGAGTAGCACCGTTTGCGAGTTGGTGCGAGTTAAGGATGTGGTTTGCCGTCTAGCTTTATCGCATCTATTCCCTTCGGAGTTCAGTGTATGCCCAGTCTTGGTTGAGATAGTTTGTGGCAGTCTGGATGGCATTGTGGCTTTGAGTTTTTGTGAACCCAAGAGGGTTTGGTTTTCGAAGAAGGTTAGTGTTGTCTTAGCCGAGAAGTTCAGTTGGTTAGGAATCAGTTGAGTTTTCCTAGAGCTGTTTCGTCTTAGGACTTTCGAGGATGAAAGTCTTAAAAGGAGGGAGTATTGTAATGATTGATTTTCTATTCCAGATTTTGAGAGGTGTCTTGATTCAAGATTCAGTTGTTCGGTTGGGTCGTTAGAGCTGTTTTAGCCCTTAGGGGGTATTTTGGTCTTTTGGGTCTCCAGGCAGGATTTGTGGATTTTCAGGATTTCAAGGTAGCTCCTGCCTTTGTCGAGGCTTGATAGTTGTTGGTTGCGAGACCCAAGATGTTTGGGCTAGTCGTTTGGAAGTTCGGGAGTGGTTTGGGTTTTGGCAAGTTATTGTTGTTTGAGTGCTTCCTTTGGGATTCGAGCCCTGGCCCTTATTATTGATTTGGGAGTTCGATTTAAGTGAGTTTTATTTATTGGAAAAGGTTGCTTCGGTCGGGTCTCGAAGGAGGAAGTCGGGGAATGAGATTTTAGGGATTTTAAGGTTATTTAAAAGTGGATAAGGTTGGAAAAATAGGAAAATCCCATTTTCCCCTTTTTTTTGTTTTTTCTCTCTCTCTCTCTCTCTATCTCTCTCCCTCTCTCTCTCCCAGCCCGAGCCCTAGGTCGCCCAAGCCCGAGCCCTAGGTCGCCCTGCCTAGCCGCGCCACGATGCCACGCCGCTTGACCACGAAGTCGCCTACTCTGGCCGTTGCGTCGCGTCGCGTCCGCGCCAGCCGCCGTCGCGCCAGATCGCTCAGATCCGAGCCGCCCCGTGCCAGATCGCGCGTCCCCTATAGCTCGTCGTGCCAGCCCACGCGTCCCTGTAGCTCGTCGCATCGCCCAGCCCGCGCGCCATTCCCTGTGCCGAGCCGCGCCTCACGCCTTCGCCCAGCCGAGCTCGCGCCCTCGTTCGCCCGTTCGCACCCGCGCCTGCGATCCCTCATCCCCCTGCAGCTCGTCCGCGCGCAGCTCCGAGTCCCAGCGTCCGTGCCAGCGCCCAGCCTCAGCGCCCATCAGCGCCCATGTAACGGCCCAGGTTTTCATCCCAGTATTCCAGGTACGCCCTAGGGGTATTTTGGTAATTTGGTCGGGCCGTCAGGGCCGTTTATGTCTTTTTTCCAGTTGCTAAAATTATTGGATGGATTTATGAAGGTTTTTTAGGCTTTGTGGTTTGGTTTGAGCATGGGTAGATGCAAAAGTAAAAATAAAGGAATTTGTGTTGCAGCTGAGATTCGAACCCGGGTCTCCGGAAAAGCCTGTGAGGATGCGTGCCAGTTGAGCTATGGAGAGCTCTTGTTACTCTTTCCGCGTCATATCTTAGTTACCCTTGGATCTTTGGAGTTTTGTGCATTTGGTTAAATGAAAAGAAATTAGGTTTTGTGTTTTCTTTCCCAAAACTCCATGGCCGCCCAACCCTCTTCTCTCCCAAGCCCCTTGCCGTGATTTTCTTCCCTTGCGGCCCGAAGCGCCGTTCCGCCAGCCAAGCGACCACCCGAGCAGGCCGGTCCAGAAACCTCAGCGCCCAGCAGACGCGGCCCAGCGCCAGCGCCGCCGCAGCGCGCCAGCAGAGGCGTCGCGAAGACCCGATCCGCGCGCGTCCGTCGCGTCGCGCCGTCGCGCATCGCGCACCGCCGCCACGCGCGCCAGCGCCTCGCCATCGCCGGCCGAAGCTCGCGTCGCGTCGCGATCCAGCGCCCGTCGTCGCGTCGCGCGCCGCGCGCGCCTCGCGTCTGCGCTGCGTGCCGTCGCGTGCCGCCCAGCTGCGCGTCGCGCCTAGCGCGCCATCCACGCCCGGCGCTGTCCGTGAGCGCGGCCAGCGCCCGATGTGCGCCCATTTGCCGCCGCCAGCGCCCATCGGGGCCCATCCGCGCCAAAGAACCCGCCCGCCGTCTTTGCCGCCCGTCCGCGTGTCGTGCACGCATCGCGTGAGTTGCTCTGAGCCGAGCCCTATTTATTTTATTATATTTAAGCCTTTTGAGTGTGATTATCATTGTTTTTGTTAGGTTCTCGGTAGCTAGCTCGGGTTCGTTCGCGACTTAGGTTTTGTGTGTAGTTGCCCGGCTGTAAGGATTTCTTACCAGGAGTTGTGTGGACCTGCGATGTTCTATGTGATTGATGTTGTATGTTTGTTTGTGATTATCGGCATGTATAGTTTAGGTGCTCTGTTGCGATTCTCGATGGCATGACTTCGTATGTTGTTCTTTCATGTTAGTCCATGCTAGGTTGTTCCGCTCGCATGCTCATATTCATTCTTGTTATGTAGTACCATGCTAGGTCCGTTGTATTCTTTCGAGCACGTATTGGATTGTTTGTTGATTGTTAAGGCAAAGTTAGAATTCGTGTAGATAGCATCATCCGGCCCGATGCATAAAGTATCTTGCATCTATGGCAAGGACGTTCGAGACGATTCTCCGTCCTTGGACCCCGTGAGGGATTAGCTATCCCAACCGGTAGGCCCCGCAATCTTGGGTGAGGGTGGTAGTCTAAGCGATACCCCAACGGTCGGGATGATGACTTGGCAATGCCTAGTCCCCGGCGGCCGCACGTCCTCGGCGTGTTCGGCAAGAGCCCTTGATTGCCACTGTTAAGGTAAGGACGGCTTCGGTGTAAGCCTACCATGACCCGTTCCTTAGCCTCAGTGCGGGTGTCTGGCCGACATAGTTCACGTGTCCGAGTCTCACACCCTATGTCGGTGACACCGATCCGGAGATTTAGTTAGGCGTGGTATCCGGATATGGGCGGCTTGCCACTAGACCCGGCACCCCATAGTCTGTAGAAGCACGCAGCGGCGCGCTTACGCTCATTACTGGCGCCGGCCGGGAGAGCTCCTCGGGATCTTGAGCTAGTGCACCTTTCGTATCGACGATGAGACAAAGCCGAGGCCGGGACTCGTTTCTCGTATAGGGCGTATTGTGTGTTGGATTTATTTCCGGACTAAGACCGAGTTGGCATCCGAGGTCCAAGTGTGGACTTAAGCTATGTGCTCTATTCTCGTGTTTATACTCATAGCTTGCATACATTCTTCTAGATGATCATGTATATCGTATTGTACCCGGTTGGGGATTCTTCATCGAGTAATTCGTTACTCACCCTTATTCGTGGTTTTCCACGAGTAACCAAAGCGGGAGATAGGATGGTGAAGGAGGAGTCGTGATCATGGAATCCTGCTTGTCATCTCGACCATTTTATTATATCATGACTCTTGACTTTTTGTTATTTCCCTGAATGCATGTAGGCGGGCACGGAGCCCTAGGATGTTTTCTTACGTTTTATGGATTCCAAAGATATTTGTACTTGTGGAATGTTTAAATGGTTTAAATAAATCTCACGATCGAGTATGCTTTTAGAAATGTATGTTTTGATTGTGGAATGTTTGTTTTTACTTGGGATTGAAATTTATTTTTCATAATGTCTTTTATTTTGAATACATGCATTGGGGTAAAGGCCCATTTAGAGCCCCTTTTGGGTCGGGTCTTTCTGATTGGTATCGAGCTCGAGTCATAGATTCGTAGATCGACCTTTTGTTGTAGGTCGTTTTTCCATGATCATCAAGATCGCTGCGGCGGTCATTAGGTGCGCCTAAGTTTACTATTTGTTGTTGAAAAAGGGTTAAGAATTTACAATACTGTCATCTTGTGTATGCCTTGTGTAGTGTTGTGGAGCGGAGACGAAAGGTGTTCGACTCGTTGTTGGTTTGGGCTTAGTGAGCCGTCATGCCAACTTTTCTGAGGCGAGCAGTTTGTTTAGCGGCTTGTTGAGGTATCCAGATAGATTCGGATGCCCCCGGGACATCGTTCCGAGAGGGAGGCAGAGCTTAGACTCCGTTGGCCATTTGTGGCCCGATTCTTCGCTTTTCCCCAGTGAGAGGGTGGTGGTGCTTCGTGCGATCGCCAAGATGTTGATCGCACCTGCAGGAGCAGGCGCTTGGCATGTCCGACCGAGGAGTTGGACCGATCGTGTTAATGTTGAGGGCGCGTCTAGGTTGTTAGGCCCGCATGCCGATTTGGCCCCGGCGATTGAGTTGCCTAGAGGAGGGGGTAGAGGCTAGCGGCGCCAGAGTGAGACTCCTTGAGCAGAGTGTGCTCCAGTCATGAGAGATTTGATGGCGTGTCTTTAGCTATCGAGAGCGGAGACCAGCGCGATTTGTAGCGCGTAGTGAGGAGTCCCGGCACGATTAGCCCGGTGTGAGTTTGTTTGAGCATTTTTCCCCAAGAGTAGCTCTTGTAGCCGGAGGTTCCGGGAGGGCATGATCAGCAGAGTTTATTCAGATGAGTTTGTTGGCGTTGATGGAGACGCCTGTGTTGGCAAATGGATGCCTCAGAGCTCGATGTTTTAGTAAGTCCCTCACGCTAGTAGTAAAGTAGTTGGCCAGTTTGAGTTTAGCATCCGTGTGTGGGATGCCCTGCATTCAAAGGCCGAGGTGTGTCGCGTTCTGTCTTTGTTTGGTTCATCGATGGTGGTGGAAGTCCCTTGTGAGAGGTGGACTAGCAGAGTCTCCACGATCGCCCGATTGTTTGGCAAGTTGCCGTGTTAGTGGCTTGAGGCGGATGAAGGGTCATCTTTGCCCCTTGCGAGCCTCTTTGTTGTTTAATGATTGGCTTCCTCGGATGTGGATTTGGTAGTAGTAGCACTTGAGGTGCATTGGTTGGTGTGCCACTTTGGCACTAAGTCCGGTTGAGCTTGAGTTTGGCTTGGGCATAGCAGATGGTTCTATGCCGTTCGGAGTTCAGCGTACTCCTTTAGCCTTGGATCTGTTTATGGCGATTGCACCCGTTTAGGTCGTGCGGAGGGCTAGTTCGGTGGTAGTCGATGGACTACAAGCGAAAGGATGCTCGAGAGGAGCGGAGCCTCTTCCCAGTGTTTCGGAGGTTGAGTAAGTCGACGAGTTGCGGTTGGTAAATGTTGGTGCGCGTGAGTCGCGCGCTAGTGTTAAGGCCAAGAGATTTTCCCTTGTGGTTGGTAGTGCGGTCAACTACCTTCGAGTGCCTAAATCTGAGGAGAGTTGAGCATTGTAGATGCGAGTTTGGTCCGGTGAGGGACCATGAGTTGGATGCTTATCGGATGATTTTGGATGCCTATGAGGCGAGTTGGATGCTTTTGAGGCGAGATGAGTGATGCCTTGCGAGAGGTTTTGGATGCCTTGGGGGTAAGCACCCTTGGTAGAGGCTTGGTACAAAGTAAGTTTGGTTTGGCATGATTATGCTTTGGTAGAGCAAGGTTGCCTCAGCTTCGAGTATCGTGTGGAGATGGAACTTTTGGTGTTCCTTGGATTGTTTGTATCATTTGCCAGAGTTATCGTTGCTTTGTGGAAAAGCGCTTGTTAGTCTTGGATCTCTAAAGGAAGGTTGGGAGTTGTGCACACAAGTGTGTTTTGTGTGGTTCGTTAAAGTGGCGAGAGTTTGAGATCCATGTAGGGTTTGCTTTGGAGATCTCGTGCTCAGTTCCTTGAGAAGTTGGACTCCAGGTGGTTGTTGTAAGGCTTGGGTTGAGGTGGTAAGGATACCGTGCTCGTGGTATCAAGTTGTTGCTTAGGCAAGATTTGTTAAGTTGGGCCTAAGCTTGGTTGGCGGATCTTCTTGTTGATCGTTGGTTGGAGTTCGGATTGGAAACCGAACAAGAGCGATGGTAGCTAAGCGCGTGGTTTTCGATCGACATGGCTAAGAGAGTTGTTCGGATCCTTCCTTGGGTAGAAGTTATGTTGTGGCCGATGCTTTGAGTAGGAGGATGACGCATTCTGTAGCGTTTCGGGTCCTCTAGGTTCCCAAGGAGTTGGAGTTGGCCAGCATGGTTGGGATGCTGGAAATTGGAGTTGTTTGTTCAGGCAGTTGTCCTGTTAGATCGTATGCCTTGGAAGTGTGTGTGTCGAGGGTTGCCGAAGAACCCTAGGTTGTGGAGAGCCTCTCAGAGCTCGGTCGAGCCCAGCTAGTGAGTTTTGGTTGGCTAGCTGGAGGCGTGTAGTTTGTAGCCTCGGTGGAGTTGCTAGCAGTCTTGGTAGACTAGCAAGCTAGTGTTTATTTGGAGTAAAGTCCAGAGTGGTTTCGGTGTGGTGGCAAGTTGATGCTTGGTGTTGACCAAGGTGTGGATTGGAGTTGCTAGAGTTTAGTTTTGCTCGTGGGGCGAGTGGTTTGTGCCATGTTGGTTGTTTTTCCTGTTTCCAGGATGTTGAGTTGCCCCGTTTGGCATTTGGAGGTTCGATCGAGATGGACCCTTGTTGTGCCCCGTGAGATTAGATGTTGTTGCTCACGGTGGAGCAAGACAGGTGAGCGTATGTGGAGTTCTCTGTCCGTTGGTTGTCCGCTTGTATGAGCCGTTTCCTTCGGGAGTTGTCGTTACTCCCTTGGTCTTGGAGTTAATGGTGGAAGAGCTAGCTTGAAGGAAAAGTTTGTTGTTGCTTGGAAGTAGTCGTTTGTCGATTAAGCGGATTCTTGGATGGTGTTCTAGAGAGTGCGATAAAGGTTGTTTCGCCTCTTATGAGTGTTTGGCCTAGTTGGTTAAGATTTTTGTGTGTTGGCATGGAAGATGTTGCACCTTTGTAGTTGAAGGCCCCTTTGTTTTTGATTGTGGATGAGGTTGCACCTTTGTGCATTTGGATTAGGTGCGGACTTATTGAGGATCCTTGTTGGCTAGTGTAGCTTGCACTCTGCCACCATCGTTGGTATTCTTGTTCTTGGTAGTTGGTGTTGACTGTAGTGGAGTTCCGTTTATGAAGTTTCGGTGGGAAGGTGCATTAAGCCTAAGCTTGAGGGTTAAGCTCTGTATGTGTTATCGTTTGGACTTGTGAGATGTGTTTCTTTTTGAGGCGAGCTTTGTTCCGTTGTTTGCATGGAGGCAAGTTTAGTGGATGGAGCCCTCTGGGCCTGGTTGTTTGCAAGTTGTCTTGCCCGACTAGTGATTTGAGTCGAGCTAGAGATGAGTGGATTGGCATAGCTATGCGATTTGTAGTTGTTTGAGCTTCCTAGTTTGAGTAGCACTCAAGTTGTTGGATTGTAAGTTTCCGTGTGGGAGTTGTCACTAGTTGAGGTTGTTGTGTGAGTTCGGATTTTTGGAGTTTTGACTTGAGTAGCTAGAGCTCGCACCTCGGTTAGTGTGCGAGATGCCATTTCTATGGAGTAGAGGCATGTCGATTTCAGTTGGAGATGTTGCCATTAGGTGTGGCAACAAAGGTTTGTTCTAGGCAAGGCGTGGGCGAACCGTGGTTCGAGAGAGTGTTCTTAGAGGCTTATGAGCCGAGTGCGATTTCTGTAGTGTTTTCACCCTTTTGTCCGATGGTCTTTTGGGAGGAGTGAGCCGGATCCTTCGGAGCTTGTTGCGAGTTGGTGTTTCCGTGATTAGGCAGCGGGAGACCAGTGTGGTTTTAGGAGGTTGCCTTGGGTAGCAGTTCTCAGCGGTCAGTTCTTGTGGTTCCATTGAGGCATTGTATGGTAAGTGTTGCAGGTCTCTAGTGCTTTGTGAGAAAAGGTTGGTGGCCGTCGGTGTTGTTTTGGGTCTGTGTTGCTGCAGATTGACCAGAGGTGTTGTGCAGAGGTTGAGCTCGTTTGTGGTTAGCTCAGAGCGAGGCATGAAAGTTTCGTCGATGTTCAAGCGTCGAGTTTTAGAGTTTGAGGTTGGACAGTGCATGCTTTTAAGGTTGTGCCGTTGTGAGTTGTGTTGAGGTTTGGTAAGCGGGAGAAGTGGAGTCTCCTGTGTTGGACCATTTGAGATTCTCGAGAGGATCGGCAGAGTTGCATATTGGTTAGCTTTTTCTGTCATTGTCAGCCGTGTGCAGTATTCTCATGTATCGGTGTGAGGCAGTATGTGTCGGACCCATCGCTCAGTGTGGACTTTGAGCCTTTGCAGCTGATTGAGAATTTGAGCTTCGAGAGGAAGCCTATGAGTATTCTGGTCTTTGAGACGAAGACGTTGCATAATCGTGAGATCCGTTTGGTAAAAGTTCAGTGGAGGAGTTAGAGTTCAGAGGAGGCCGCTTGTGAGCGGGGAAGACGGGATGAGATTGCAGTATCCTGTGCTGTTTCAGTCTTAAGGACTTTCGAGGACGAAAGTCATAAAAAGGAGGGAATATTGTAACGGCCCAGGTTTTCATCCCAGTCTTCCAGGTACGCCCTAGGGGTATTTTGGTAATTTGGTCGGGCCGTCAGGACGCGTTATATCTTTTTCGATTGCTAAAATTATTGGATGGATTTATGAAGGTTTTTAGGCTTTGTGGTTTGGTTTGAGCATGGGTAGATGCAAAAGTAAAAATAAAGGAATTTGTGTTGCAGCTGGGATTCGAACCCGGGTCTCCGGAAAAGCCTGTGAGGATGCGTGCCAGTTGAGCTATGGAGAGCTCTTGTTACTCTTTCCGCGTCATATCTTAGTTACCCTTGGATCTTTGGAGTTTTGTGCATTTGGTTAAATGAAAAGAAATTAGGTTTTGTGTTTTCTTTCCCAAAACTCCATGGCCGCCCAACCCTCTTCTCTCCCAAGCCCCTTGCCGTGATTTTCTTCCCTTGCAACCCCGAGCGCGCTGCTTCGGCCACTAAGCGACCCACCGAGCAGCGTTCTGGTCCAGAAATTTCAGCGCCAGCGAAGAAGCAGAAGCCGCCAGACGCCAGCGCGCCAAAGCAGACGCGCAGCCCAGCCCGCGTCGCCGCCGCCAGCGACGTCGCGGCGCCGCGAAGACCAGCGTCCGGCAGCGTCGCGCGCCGCATCGCCGATCGCACCGCTCGCGCGCGCGCGCAGCGCTCGCCATCGCCAGCCGAAGCTCGCGTCCGCGTCGCAGATCCAGCGCCCGTCGTCCGCGTCGCGCGCTTCGCGCGTGCCCTCGCGTCTGCGCGCGCGTGCCGTCCGCGTGCCGCCCCGCGCGGCAGCGTCCTCGCCTAGCGCGCCATCCACGCCCCGGCGCCTGTCCGTCGCGCGGCCAGCGCCAGTGTGCGCCCATTTGCCGCCTATCAGCGCCAAGAGCAGCCCCGCCGTGCCGCCTGCCCGTCCGCGTGTCACCGTGATCGCGTGAGTTGCTCCGAGCCGAGCCCTATTTATTTTATTATATTTAAGCCTTTTGAGTGTGATTATCATTGTTTTTGTTAGGTTTCGGTAGCTAGCTCGGGTTCGTTCGCAGACTTAGGTTTTGTGTGTAGTTGCCCGGCGGTAAGGATTTCTTACTGCAGGAGTTGTGTGGACCCTGCGATGTTCTATGTGATTGATGTTGTATGTTTGTTTGTGATTATCGCATGTATAGTTTAGGTGCTGCTCAATTTCTGATCGCATGACTTCGTATGTTGTTCTTTCATGTTAGTCCATGCTAGGTTGTTCCGCTCGCATGCTCATATTCATTCTTGTTCGTAGTACCATGCTAGGTCTCTTTGTATTCTTTCGAGCACGTATTGGATTGTTTTCTTTGATTGTTAAGGCGGGTTAGAATTCGTAGATAGCATCATCCGCCCGATGCATAAAGTATCTTGCATCTATGGCAAGGACGTTCGAGAGACGCTTCCCGTCCTTGGACCCCGTGAGGGATTAGCTATCCCAACCGTGTAGGCCCCGCAATCTTGGGTGAGGGTGGTAGTCTAAGCGATACCCCAACGGTCGGGATGATGACTTGGCAATGCCTAGTCCCGGCGCCGGCACGTCCTCGGCGTGTTCGGCAAAGAGCCCTTGATTGCCACTGTTAAGGTAAGGACGGCTTCTCGGTGTAAGCCTACCATGACCGTTCCTTAGCCTCAGTGCGGTGGTACAGCCGACATAGTTCACGTGTCCGTGTCTCACACCCCTATGTCGGTGACACCGATCCGAGAGATTTAGTTAGGCGTGGTATCCGGATATGGGCGGCTTGCCACCAGACCGGCACTTCATAGTCTCGTAGAAGCACGCAAATGCGCGCGCTTACGCTCATTACAACACGACCGAGAGCTCCTCGGGATCTTGAGCTAGTGCACCTTTCAGATCGACGATGACAGCCGAGGCCGGGACTCGTTTCTCGTATAGGGCGTATTGTGTGGTGGATTTATTTCCGGACTAAGACCACGAGTTGGCATCCGAGGTCCAAGTGTGGACTTAAGCTATGTGCTCTATTCTCGTGTTTATACTCATAGCTTGCATACATTCTTCTAGATGATCATGTATATCGTATTGTACCCTGGTTGGGGATTCTTACTTGAGTAATTCGTTACTCACCCTTATTCCGTGGTTTTCCACAGGTAACCAAGCGGGAGACAGGATGGTCAAGGAGGAGCCGTGATCATGGAATCTGCTGTCATCTCGACCATTTTATTATATCATGACTCTTGACTTTTGTTATTTCCCCGAATGCATGTAGACGGGCACGGAGCCCTAGGATGTTTTCTTACGTTTTATGGATTCGGCATATTTGTACTTGTGGAATGTTTAAATGGTTTAAATAAATCCTCGATCGAGTATGCTTTTAGAAATGTATGTTTTGATTGTGGAATGTTTCTGTTTTTACTTGGGATCCGAAATTTATTTTTCATAATGTCTTTTATTTTGAATACATGCATTGGGGTAAAGGCCTATTTAGAGCCCCTTTTGGGTCGGGTCTTTATGACCCAAAGAAATTGCCTCATTGCTGACACCGCTCGTCCGCGTGTCAGCCGCGCCTCGTGAGTTGCTCCCGAGCCGAACCCTGTTTATTTTATTATATTTAGGCCTATGGATTATGATTATTGATGTGTTTGTTAGGTTCGCTTTAGGTTGCTCGGGTTCGATCGCAACTTAGGTTTCTTGTGTGTTGTTGCCTTCCGACCAGGTAAGGATTTCTTACCGGAGTTGTGTGGTCCCTGCGATATATTATGTGATTGTTGATTGTATGCTTGTTGTGTTTATTAACATGTTTAGTGATAGGTGCTCTGTTCTGAATTCCCGACTGGCATGATTTCTTATGTTGTTTCTCATGTTAATCCATGCTAGGTTGTTCCGTTCTGGCATGTTCGTATCTATTCTTGCTTCGTAGTATCATGCTAGGTTCATTGTTTCTAATTGAGCACGTATTGGATTATTTGCTGTTTGATATTATAGGTTTAGAGTGCAGGTAGGTAGCATCATCCGGGCCGGGTGCATAACGTAACTTGCATCCACGACAGGGATGTACGAGAAGGTGCTCCGTCCCTAATCCCGTTAGGGTCTAGCTAACCCTAACGGCTGGCAGACTGCTAAATGCCCAAACGGTCGGGACGATGATTTGGCATTGCCTCGTCCCCGATAGTGGCCACGTCCTCAGCGTGTTCGGCCGTAGCCCCTGATTGCCACCTGATAGGGCGAGGACGACTTCCTGGTGTAAGCCTACCACGACCGGTTCCTTAGCCTCAGGTGCGGTGGTTCAGGCTGACATAGTTCACGTGTCCAGGTCTCACACCCCTATGTCAGTGACACCGATCCAAAGATTTAGTTAGGCGTGGTGACTGGACATGGGCAGCTTGCCACTAGACCCGGCTCCCCCCATGGTCTGCAGTAGCACGCGATGCGCGCTTACGCTCATTACAGCGCCGACCGGAGAGCTCCTCGGGATCTTGAGCTAGTGCACCCTTCATTCGACAGTAGACAGGCTGATGCCAGGACTTGTTTCTCGTATAGGGCGTATTGTGTGGTGGATTATTCCGGACTTAGACCCTGAGTTGGCATCCGAGGTCCATGTGTGGACTTAAGCTATGTGCTCTATTCTGTGTTTATATTCATAGCTTGCATACCTTTCTGCTAGATGACCATGTATATCGTATTGCCCCGGTTGGGGATTCTTACTGAGTAATTCGTTACTCACCCTTATTTTGTGGTTTTCCACAGGTAACCATGGTGCGAGACAGGATGGCTGGAGGAGGAGCTGTGATCATGGAAACCCGTTGTTTTGAACTCTGAGTCTTGTATTTATGTGTTGATGTTTTAAATGTCCTCTAAATGCATGTAGTTGGGCACGGAGCCCTAGGTTATTTTCTGAATGTATTTCCGAATTCTAGCATTGTTGTAACTATTGGAAAGCTTGAATGTTTTAAATAAATCTCTGATCAGAGTGAGTTTTGTAATTGTATTTGTCTTGGAACAGGTGCTTGGAAACAGGGACAGGTTTCAGGAAATTATGTTGACTTTTAAATGGATGTTTATGTTTTAGTTTTTACTTAGAATCTGAAACACCATTTTGCATTTTGATTTTAGTTTTGAATGCATGCATTGAGGTAAAGACCTATTTTAGAACCCCATTCGGGTCGGGTCTTTACAGCGTAACTCTTCTGTCTACTCTTAGCTGTCAACATACGAGCCCTGATCTTCTGCAGTGCCTCATTTGTCATCTGGAGCAACTCATGACCCAAAACCTGTCTGTCACCGACCTCTTCCCAAAACACTGGAGATCTGCAACGTTTGCCATACATAGCCTCAAAAGGAGCCATCTGAATAGTCGACTGATAACTATTATTATATACGAACTCCATTAGATACAAGTACTGATCCCAAATACCTGGGAAGTCCAACACACATGCTCTTAGCATGTCCTCAAGGATCTGGTTCACCCTCTCAGTCTGACCATCCGTCTGAGGGTGAAAAGCGGTACTAAAGCTGCACTCGTTTTCCAAACCCTTCTAGAGCGCTCTCCAGAAGCGAGAAGTGAACCGAGAATCCCGATTCGACACAATCTTAGCTGGTACCCCATGGTACTGAACGATCTGCTCCAAGAATAACTGCGCCCACTGCTCTACAGTGTAATTGATTCTGCCAGGAATGAAGTGAGCACTCTTAGTCAGCCGATCAACAACAACCCAGATCTGAGTAAACCTTCTCGGTGTCCTCGGCAACCCAGAAATGTAATCCATCGAAATCTCATCCCATTTCCACTGCGGAATACTCAATGGCTGCAACAATCCTGCTGGCTTTTGCCTGGGAGCCTTTACTTGCTGGCAAGTGAGACACCGACTAACAAACTCAGCTATATCTCTTTTCATACCCATCCACCAGAATGTCTGCTTGAGATCCTGACACATCTTGGTGCCCCCTGGGTGCCAAGTAAAGGGGGAGCTATGGGCCTTGCTAAGCAACTCGACTCGAAGCCCGGCATCCTCTGGGACGCACAAACGACCTCTATACCTCAAACCTCCATCTGGTGCTATGACAAAATCAAAGTCGCCATCTGCCTGAACGCTTGTAAAGACCCGACCCGAATGGGGTCCTAAAATAGGCCTTTACCTCAATGAATGCTTTAAAACTTAGAAAATAATATGCAAGGTTGAAAGCCAGATTTTGATTAAAACAAAATACGATAAAACATCCATTCAAAACAAGAAAAAAACGTCCTGGAACCTGTCCCTGATTCCAAGTACCTGTTCCAAGCTAAATACAATTTAAAACGTACTCTGATCAGAGATTTAATTCAACATTCAAATCCAAAAATGGTTTACATCGAGTGTCGAGAACGGAAAAACAACCAGAAAACAACCTAAGGGCTCCGTGCCCAACTACATGCATTCAGAGGACATTTAAACATAAAAACATAAATAAAAGACTCAGAGTTCGAAACAACGGGTTTCCATGATCACAACTCCTCCTCCAGCCATCCTGTCTCGCACCATGGTTACCTGTGGAAAACCACAAAATAAGGGTGAGTAACGAATTACTCAGTAAGAATCCCCAACCGGGGTACAATACGATATAAATGGTCATCTAGCAGAAAGGTATGCAAGCTATGAATATAGACACAGAAGAGAGCACATAGCTTAAATCCACACATAAACCTCGGATGCCATCTCAGGGTCTTACTCCGGAAAATCTTCCACGCGATACGATCCTATACGAGAAACTAGTCTCAGCCTCAGCCTGTCTACTGTCGATACGAAAGGTGCACTGAAATCAAGATCCAGAGGAGCTCTCCGGTCGGCGCTGTAATGAGCGTGTGCACGCACCGCATGCTGCTGCAAACCAGGGGGGTGCTGGGTATAGTGGCAAGCTGCCCTGGTCTAGTACTCATGCCTAACTAATCTCTGGATCAGTGTCACTAACATAGAGGTGTGAGACCTAGACACGTGAACTATGTCAGCATGTACCACCGCACCTGAGGCTAAGGAACCGGTCGTGGTAGGCTTACACCAGGAAACGGTCCTTGCCCTATCAAATGGCAATCAAGGGCTACGGCCGAACACGCTGAGGACGTGCCGACTGTCGGGGACAAGGCAATGCCTTGTCATCATCCCGACTGTTGGGGCATTTAACAGTCTGCCACCCTCACCCAAGATTGCAAAGGGTTGCCGTTAGGGTTAGCTAAACCCTAACGACGGATCAGGGATGGAGTACTGCCTCGAACGTCCCTGCCACGGATCGAAATTACGTTATGCATCCTCTCCCGGATGATGCTACCTATCATAACTCTAATCTATTGTAACGGCCCAGTTTTCTATTTCGGTTACCCAGGTGATTTCGGGTCATTATTCGGATGTTCGGATGGGCCGTTAGAGCTGTTTTAACCCTTAGGGCATTTTGGTCTTTTGCCCCGGTCGTGGTTTTGTGGATTTTCGTGATTCCGTGGTCATTCCTGCGCTTTGTCGAAGCTTATTGGTTGTTGGTTGCAAGACCCGAGAGGTTTGGGCAAGTTGTTTGGAAGTTTGGAGGTGTTTTAGAAAATGGCAAAATTAATTGTAATTTTGGTGCTTCCATTGGGTTTTGAGCCCTTGCCCTAAATGGTCTTGGGGAGTTTGTAGGAAAAGAGAGTCTTATTTTAAAATAAGTTTGCTTAGTAGGGTTTGGAAAGAGGAAGCTTTGGGAAGGGATTTTAGACCTATTTAATTAGGGAAAAGGAAAGAAAATCAAGAAAACCCTTTTCCCCTTGTTTTGCAAAAATTATCTCTCTCTCTCTCCTAGCCGACCTCACCAAGAAACCCTAGCCGCCCCACCATGCCCCACTGCACCAGCACCAGCCCTGCACCGCCCTAGCCGCACCCCCTCAGCCACCAAGACAGCCCAGCGCACAGGCAGCCCATGCCGCCCAACCAGAGAGCACGAGACAAATTTCAGCCGCCAAGCCTAGGCGCACGACACCCCAGCCGCTCGCACCAAAGTCGCCTAGACGCCGACACCAGCTCGCCACCCAGCCAGCCGCGCGCACCAACTCGCAGATTGTCGCCAGACGCGCGCGCCGTTGCCCCCACACCAAAGCCGCCGCCGCACCGCGCCAGACGCTGCCGCTTCGCCGCGCGCGCCGCTCCCAAAGATCGCTTCGCGTCGTGTTCGTGCCGCTGCGCCGCTCTTCACTCACAATACGCTGGCGCGCGCGCCTGTCGCGATCCACGCAGCAGCCCAGCTCAGCGCATTGTCCTCCTCGTCGCGCGCGCCGCCGCCTGAGCGCCGCTGCTGCCGCCCGGTGCACGCCCCGCTCGCCCACTGCCGCCGAGAGCCTGTTTTGCCAAGATTGTTGGGGCCGAGACCTAGTACCCTCTCGTTTGGTAATTCCCGAGCCTCCACTCTTTTGGACCCTAAGCTATTGGTTGCCGTTTATTTAATTAGGTTGTTTTTATTAAAATGCTTAGGTTGCTCCGTTTCGCTTTAAAGCTCGAGGGTCACTATTTGATTGTGAAAGTTATTTCTGCTCGTTTCCAGGTAAGGATCTCTTACCGTGGTTGTGTGGACCCTGCGATGCTTTCTTGATTGTGCCTTATATGCATGTTTACTTTTATGAACATGATTAGTGGATAGGACAACTTGTGATTGCATTCTTGCTAGCATGTTTGCTTGTTTGTACATGTTAGTGCCATGCTAGGATTGTTCTTCCAGCATGCTCGAAATTCCTGTTTTAAGTTCGTAGTATCATACTAGGTTATGTATCATTGATGATTATGTGTATGTTTAGCCAGGAATCAGTTACTCTGTACTTTTAGCTAGTATAGTAGAGTTTGTCATCATCCAGAGGCTGAGAGAGGACATAACGTACTTTGTCCCCACCGGTCGGGAGTAGAGCGAAGCATAACGTACATTGCTTCCCCGGCAATGATGTGGATTTAGCTACCACATCGGCATAAGCCTAGTTTGTAGCTTGCTAGAGCGGAACCCCTTAACGATGCAAGCCCGCCTTGGCCGGTTCTTAGCTTCGTGTCGGTGGTACAGCCGCATGATGAGTGTCGAGGGCCTCGCACCATCGTGTCCAGTGACACCGCTTTCCGAGTCTTTAGGCATGCGCACTCGCCCACTTAGTTTGTACCTAGGCCCCCACATTTACGCCGGTTGTAAAGAAGATGCGGTGTGCGCGCGCACACGCTTTAGTCTGGTTCGGGAGAGCTCCCGGGCTAATGTTCGTGAGTACACCAGTTCCTTCCTATTTAGAGCCAGACTTCGGGTACTCTCCCGGTAGTCCAGATTTATTAGCGAGGGTAAGAAGGCCCTTGAGGACACCCATTGGGATTGGTTTTTGAGCTAATCATTTGGTCGAGGGAGAAAGACCCTCGAGGGTGTCGGACATCTTTGGGATTGGCTTTAGAGCTAATCAATTGGCCGAGGGAGAAAGACCCTCGGAGATGTCCCGGGATTGGTTATGAGAGCCAATCATTAGGCCGGAAGTAGGAGACTTCCGAGGATTCCAGATTCTGCCTTGTAAGCTCGTTGAGCTATGATCTGTGTTGGTAACTGTTTGCATGTATACTAGGGTGCTAGATGATTGATGTATCGTATTGTACCCCGGTTGGGGATTCTTACTGAGTATGTTTATACTCACCCTTATTTCCGTGGTTTTCCACTAGGTAACTCGGGACAACACCGGGACGGCTAGCGGAGGGAGCTGATTGATCATGGGAGCTGCCGACACTCTGTCTTTATTGTTTGCATATTTGTTCAGCATGTAGATGGACAAGAGTCCTAGGGGAAACATTATAAAAATTTGTTTGAACTGTTTTGAATGTTTTTATATACTGGCCAGGCTTGTTTTACTTCGTTGGTTTTTCTTAAACAAAATTGTTGATTATGTTTTAAGCATTCCCCGTTTCTAAATGTTTGAAAGGTTTTAAATATGAGCACTAAACCGCTCGGTGAAATATTTAACTTGCATGCTGAGTGAGAACCTAGGTTTAGGACCGTCTTTTGGGTCGGGTTCTTACAGCTTGGTATCGAGCACGAGTCATAGATTCTCGTGAGACTAACTCGCTTTGTAGGTTGTTGCCCCCATGATCATCAAGACTCGCACCGTCAAGTTTGTCTGAGTTCATTAAGCTAAGGGTTTTATTTTACAATACTGCATCTAGTATACATGTGTTACCCTTGTTTGGCAGTGAGAGCCCCAGCGTGGGATAGCTTCTATGCTTTGTGTAGATTGCCAGTATGTTGTTTTCACATAGAGTAGCAGGGACGTTTGGTATCTCCAACCGAGGAGTTGGACCGTTCATGTTGATGATGAGACCTCGTCCAGGGTTGTTTAGACCCGTAGGCCACCTTTGGCCCTGGCAGATGAGTTGCCAAGAGTAGGGGGTAGAGGCTAGCACGCCTCAGAGTGAGACTCCTTGAGTAGAGTGTGCTCCAGCCATGAGAGAGTTGATGGCAGGTCTTTTAGCTATCAGAGAGCTGAGACCCAGGCGCGGACTGTAGCGCGTAGTGAGGAGTCCCGGCCACAGATAGCCTAGCTGACAGAGTTTATTTAGGAGGCCCCCTAGTAGCTCCAGTAGCCCCGGAGGTTTCTGGAAGGGCAGGATCAGCAAGTTTATGCTGATGAGTTAGTTAGCATTGATGGAGCCGCCGAGTTTGGCAAGTGGAAGCCTATGGAGCTTGATGCTTTAGAGAACCTGCTTGTAGCGGCAAGGTGGTTGACTAGGTTCGAGTTTATCATCCGAGTGTTGGGATGATCTGATGTTCATAGGCCGAGGCGTGCCGTTCTTGTGCTGTTTGATACAGCAGTTTGGTGGTGGAAGTCCCCTGAGAGAGGCGGACCAGCAGAGTCTCCACCAACCACCCGATCTATTGGCAAGTAGCCTGGTTAGTAGCTTTTGAGGAAGATGCAGAGACATCTTGTCCTCCTGCAAGCCTGCGGTTGTTTTGCAGCCAGTCCTGCTAGTACCCTGTGGCTAGAGAGCGGTGCGAGGTTTGCTTGCCCGGACTTAATCCGTCATGGATTTCAGTTCGCTAGTAGAGTGGAGCACTCTTTTATTTGCATGTCCCTAGTGTGGAACAAGTTGTTGCCACTAGAGGGTAGGCCTAAGTATTTGTTGAGCATCGAGTGGGATGCAAGAGTAGGTCGTGGCATGTCTGTTAGACAAGGTGCCAGAGATTAGACTGCCCGAGTGTTGAGACTCTTGGGTTAAGTGCCAAGCCCCGTCACTTGGAGTGTGACCTTCCCTACCCATAGAGGGGCATTAGGCTCGTAATTGGTTGTTTTGTGTTGTGCAGGATGTAGTGCCTATTGGCACCAAGTTGGAGAGGAGGCCTAGTTTCGGGCCAGTTGGCACTTTTGGTGCAGGTGGTTCCATGCCCGCCCGGAGTATAGCATCCCCACTAGCCTTGTACCCGTTTTTCTGAAGTTGCATCTGTTTGGATTGCTTAAGAGATCTAGCTCGGTGGTAGTCAGAGAACTACAAGTGTGAGGTCGTTTGAGGGAAAAGTAGGAGCTTTTCTGGGTCACCGAGAGTTGGGTACAAAGGATGCTGTAGGTTGGTGAGGGCTAGCGCGTCTGAGTTCTGGCGCTTGTATGTGAGCTTGTGAGCCAGCTTGGCGGTAGTGTGTTTCGACTACCCTTGGAGTTACCCTAATAAGGGTAGAGTTGGCTTCGAGGATGCGTGGTTGGTCCAGTGTTAGAGCCATGAGTTGGATGGTTGAGCGGAGCATTTAGTGGGCACATTGGTATGAGGGATGTCAGCTTGGTGTGGTTACGCTCTTGCAAGAGTGAGTTTACCAATGTAGCTTTTCGTGGTGAGTTGACCCGAGTGGTTTGAACTCTTGTTGTTCCTTTGCTAGTTGTGGCTCTTTTGGGAGGCAAAAGTTGCCTCGTGTGAGAGTACGTGTTGGTTTGGATCTTAAGGAACCAAGTTGGAGCTGTACACGCCGGTGTACTTTTGTGTAGCTCGTTCCGTGGTGTATTTTGCAGGAGCCACTAGAGGATCGTGTTGAGTAGCAAGTGCTCAGTTCTTGAGGTGTTAGGGCTTTAGTTCTTGGCAAGCGCCCTAACCTTGGTTGTGAGGATACCGTGCCTGTATCCGTGTTATTGCTTAGGCAAGTTATGCTAGTTGGCCCTTGACTTGGGTAGAGGCATTTCTTGTTGATCGATGGTTGGAGTTCAGTTGGAACTGAACAAGGGCGATGGTAGCATATTCGCGTAGTTGCTGGCCGTCATGGCTAAGAGAGTGTTGTTCGGATCCTTACCCTGGGTATATGCTACGTTGTGGCTGATGCTTAGAGAAAAAGGGAGATTGGGCCTTCCGGTGGTTCCCCGCTCAGGTGGATAGCAGACTCGCTGACAGGGCCAGTCTAGGGGTCGGGATCAGCGCCGACCGCAGGTCAGAGTTCTGGATCATCTGCAGGGCGGGGCCTGGCAGCAGGCTCATTGCATCAGGCGTGGTAAGGCGCATTCTGGATTTTGTGGAGCATCGCCCCTTACTCGCTTCAGGTGTGGCAAGGAAGAGGTTTTGGCTAGCATAGTTGAGATGCTGAAGGGAGTTGTGCACGTGTAGCCAGATGTCTGTTAGACCGTTTGTCGACAGTATGAGTTGGAGGGTGATCGGAGGAACCCTAAGTTGTGGAGAGCCTCACCGAGCTCTCTGGCCAAACCCAGCAAAGATGTTCCTCGGTTGAGTTCTTTGGATGCTTGTAGACGGTTGACAAGCTAGAGTTGTTCTTAGAACCTCCGCGTTGGTTTTTAGAATTCTTAGCAAGGTGGTGCTTGGCGTTGGCCAAGGTTTGGTTCCCTTGCTATTTTCTTGGGCTAGCTTGGTTCGACCAAGCTGGCGTCGCCCTGAGGACTTGTTCTTAGTCAGGTAGTTTTGGGAGTTGGCCTCCCCCTCAGCGGTTGAGTAAGTACCGCTAGTGCTTAGTTGGTGGTTCAAGCGATTGAGGAATCCTTGGATGTTTCTTCCGAGAAGAGTTGGTGGTTGTTATTGTTGAGTTTGAGCAAGTCAGCGAGCGTGTGTGAAATTCGCTGTCCTTCGGAAGTCCGCTTGCTAGGAAATCGTTCCTATAGAGGAGGAGTCAGCTTAGCTCCTGAGTTGTGTAGTTGATCAGAGTAGCGCAGCGGTCAGCCTAGCGAGGGTGCCCCTGCGTCTGTTTGTTAGCAAGCGAAAAGTTGTTTGTTCCCGCGAGGGCGAAAGCCAGCCAGTTCAAGGGCTTGAGTTGTTGGCGGATGGTTGTTGGATCTTTGGAGCTTGTAGACCCCCCTTAATTCTTTGGTGGTTGAGCTGCACCGTGGATGCCGGTCTCGAGTTTTAACTTTTGAGGTAGTCTTGCTGACTCGTATTGTTCTTGATCCGCCAGCTTGAGGTCGACGCTATCCTTATCCCTCGCGCTGTTTCGTGTGTGAAGTTCCTAGCTGGAAGTTGAGATGGGTCTAAGCTTAAAAGGAGGAAGTCCATAGAGCACCCAGATGGACTTAAGAGTTGAGTGGCAGTTTGGAGACGAGGTTCGCTCGTTGTAAGACTTGAGTTGAGTTTCCGCAGAGCAAGCCCTTCTTGGGCTTCGTCCCTTGTTGATGTGCGTTCGCGATTGGCGCGAAATGAGTCACGATTGAGTGGGTTGGCACGGTGGTGCCGTGGCATTGGTTGGTAAAACCTTTGAGTTGTTATCCTCCAGCTATTGTGTGGCTAGTAGCCGCGTGATGTTTTATTCTTTGCTGCTCGAGGTTTCCGTGAGAGGAATGTTGTTTGTTTTCCTGTCTGGCGATGTTCACCTAGGCCAGTGGCTGATCGGATTGCATTGGAAAGTTTGTTGTCGGCCGATGAGGGGCTCTGGTTTATTAGTTTGGCTGAGTGGAGCCTGTTCCTGGACCTTGTCGTTCAGGGGTGGCCGAAGCTGAAGTTTCAGCTAGTGTGAGTGGTGGTAGCCGCTTGGTGAACTAGAAAAGTGCCCCTTGGCTTTGGTGCTTCGATTTCTCGTAAGATGGTTGCTTAAGTGTTGTGGACGCATGCTAGTTGGAGAAGGTTGCCTTGGGATCAGTCACCAGTTGGTGGTTCGAATTGGATTTCGTTAAGGATTATAGGCACCATTGGGGCTCGCAGATCTCTTGCGAAGTAAGAGTAGGCCGTTTAGTTTCTGAAACCTGGGAGGTTCAGTTCTTTGGTCAGCATGGTGAAGGGTCGAGGCTGTTTGATAACAGCTATGAGCATTCAGAGAAGTTACGCCGGAGCGTGGCGTAGAGTTTTAGAGCTTGTGACCCATCCACGAGTTTGCTGAGAGTAGCGCCGTAGAGAGGCATTCCGAGTTGGGTTAGCAGGGATAAGTGAGCCCTAGAGTCGTAAGACCGTTTGAGAGTTGGTGCGAGTCAGAGGATGTGGCTCACCGACTAGTTATCGCATGTTTTCTTCGAAGCTCAGTGTTAGTTCAGTTTTGGTTGAGATAGTTCGTGGCAGACTCGGTGTCTGTTGGGCTTGGAGCCTTTGGGAACCCAAGAGGGTTCGGTTTCAAAGAAGGATTTGTGTTGTCTTAATCGGGAGCTTGGTTGGTTAAGAATCAGTGGAGTTTTCCTAGAGTTGTTTTCGTCTTAGGACTTTCGAGGACGAAAGTCTTAAAAGGAGGGAATATTGTAACGGCCCAGTTTTCTATTTCGGTTACCCAGGTGATTTCGGGTCATTATTCGGATGTTCGGATGGGCCGTTAGAGTCGCATTTTTAACCCTTAGGGGCATTTTGGTCTTTTGCCCCTGGTCGTGGTTTTGTGGATTTTCGTGGATTCCGTGGTCATTCCCGCGCTTTGTCGAAGCTTATTGGTTGTTGGTTGCAAGACCCGAGAGGTTTGGGCAAGTTGTTTGGAAGTTTGGAGGTGTTTTAGAAAATGGCAAAATTAATTGTAATTTTGGTGCTTCCATTGGGTTTTGAGCCCTTGCCCTAAATGGTCTTGGGGAGTTTGTAGGAAAAGAGAGTCTTATTTTAAAATAAGTTTGCTTCGGCCGGGTTTGGAAAGAGGAAGCTTTGGGAAGGGATTTTAGACCTATTTAATTAGGGAAAAGGAAAGAAAATCAAGAAAACCCATTTTCCCCTTGTTTTGCAAAATTCTCTATCTCTCTCTCTCTCTCTGTCTCTCTCTCTCTCTCTCTCTCTCTCTCTCTCTCTCTCTCCTAGCCGCTTGACCATGCCCAACCGCGCACCACCCAGCCTGCATCGCCTCTAGCCTCACCCCTCGCCACCAGACACCAGCAGCGCACCAGCAGCCCAGCGCCAGCCCAGCGCACCAGTGCAAAGCCCAGCGCCCAGCCAGCGCACAGAGCAGCCAGCGCCCAGCCCCAAAGCGCACAGACAAATTTTCACCACCCGCCCAGCCAGCGCACCACACAACCCCACCGCCCGCACCAGTCGCCAGACGCGTCGACAAACCACAGACGCACCCCCGATCGCGCGCAGACCGACTGCATCAAGTCGCCTAGACGCGCTGAGCCATCCCAAGACGAGCCGCCCGAAGATCACACAAGACGCTGCGCGTCGCGCACGCGCGCTCCGCTCCCAAAGACCGCCCGCGTCTGCGTGCGTGTGCCGCTCGTCTCGCGCCCGCCCGCCGGCGCGTCTGCGTCTCTCGCCGCGATCCGCGCAGCGCAGCCAGCGCCGCTGGCTCGCTCCCCAAGCGCGCCAGTGCGCCAAAGAAGCCAAAGAAGGCGCTTCGGCTGCTCGCCCGGTACCACGTCGTCCCGCCGCCCACTGCCGCCGAGTGAAAGCCTGCTTTTGCCAAGATTGTTGGGGCGAGACCTAGTACCCTCTCGTTTGGTAATTCCCGAGCCTCCACTCTTTTGGACCCTAAGCTGTTGGCTGTCGTTTATTTAATTAGGTTGTTTTTATTAAAATGCTTAGGTTGCTCGGTTTCGCTTTAAAACTCGAGGGTCACTATTTGATTGTGAAAGTTATTTCTGCTCGTTTCAGGTAAGGATCTCTTACCGTGGTTGTGTGGACCCTGCGATGCTTTCTTGATTGTGCCTTATATGCATGTTTACTTTTATGAACATGATTAGTGGATAGGACAGCTTGTGATTGCATTCTTGCTAGCATGTTTGCTTGTTTGTACATGTTAGTGCCATGCTAGGATTGTTCTTCCAGCATGCTCGAAATTCCTGCTTTAAGTTCGTAGTATCATGCTAGGTTATGTATGATTGATGATTATGTGTATGTTTAGACAGGAATCAGTTACTCTGTACTTTTAGCTAGTATAGTAGAGTTTGTCATCATCCAGAGGCTGAGAGCGGACATAACGTACTTTGTCCCCACCGGTCGGGAGTAGAGCGAAGCATAACGTACATTGCTTCCCCCCGGCAGCCGATGTGGATTTAGCTACCAAATCGGCATAAGCCTAGTTTGTAGCTCGCTAGAGCGGAACCCCGCCAACGGTGCAAGCTCGCCTTGGCCGGTTCTTAGCTTCAGTCGGTGGTACAGTGCCGCATGGATGAGGCCGAGGGCCTCGCACCTCGTGTTCAAGTGACACCGTTTCCGAGTCTTTAGGCATGCGTACACGGCCCGCGTAGTTTGTACCTAGGCCCCACATTTACGCCGATTCAAAGAAGATGCGGTGTGCGCAACACGCGCGTTAGTCGCCGGTTCGGAGAGCTCCCCCGGGCTAATGTTCGTGAGTACACCAGTTCCTTCCTATTTAGAGCCAGACTTCGGGTACTCTCCCGGTAGTCCAGATTTATTAGCGAGGGTAAGAAGGCCCTTGAGGACACCCATTGGGATTGGTTTTTGAGCTAATCATTTGGTCGAGGGAGAAAGACCCTCGAGGGTGTCGGACATCTTTGGGATTGGCTTTTGAGCTAATCAGTTAGCCGAGGGAGAAAGACCCTCGGAGATGTCCCGGGATTGGTTATGAGAGCCAATCATTATGCCAGAAGTAGGAGACTTCCGAGGATTCCAGATTCTGCCTTGTAAGCTCGTTGAGCTATGATCTGTGTTGGTAACTGTTTGCATGTATACTAGGGTGCTAGATGATTGATGTATCGTATTGTACCCCGGTTGGGGATTCTTACTGAGTATGTTTATACTCACCCTTATTTCCTTGGTTTTCCACCAGGTAACTCGGGACAACACCGGGACGGCTAGTGGGGGAGCTGATTGATCATGGGAGCTGCCGACACTCTGTCTTTATTGTTTGCATATTTGTTCAGCATGTAGATGGACAAGAGTCCTAGGGGAAACATTATAAAAAGTTGTTTGAACTGTTTTGAATGTTTTTATATACTGGCCAGGCTTGTTTTACTTCGTTGGTTTTTCTTAAACAAAATTGTTGATTATGTTTTAAGCATTCCCCGTTTCTAAATGTTTGAAAGGTTTTAAATATGAGCACTAAACCTCTCGGTGAAATATTTAACTTGCATGCTGAGTGAGAACCTAGGTTTAGGACTGTCTTTTGGGTCTGGTTCTTACATCTTTAAACAGATACAGCAAATAATCCAGTACGTGCTCAACAGAAACAACGAACCTAGCATGATACTACGAAGAAAGAACAGATAACGAGCATGCCAGAATGGAACAACCTAGCATGGGACTAACATGAGAAACAACACAAGAATCATGCGAGTCGGCGATTCAGAACAGCGCACCTATCACTAAACATGCTGATAAACATAAGCAAGCATACAAATGGCAATCACATATTATATCGCAGGGCCCATACAACTTCGGTAAGAAATCCTTACCTTGGTCGGGAGGCAACTACACACAAAGATCCTATGCTGCGATCGAACTCCGACCTAGCTATCGGGTACCTAGCAAACAACAACACATTTTACAATCAATAGGCCTAAAATAATAAATCAAACAGGGCTCAGCTCGGGAGAAACTCACACGGCACTGCTGACGGGCAGACGGATAGGCTGCACGGTCGTGGCTACTGCTGGGCGACAGGGGGCTGCGCGCGCTCGCGAACGGGCTTACTGGGGCTCGGGTTGCGCGCGGATGGGCGCTGGGGCATGGGCGTGCAGTCGCGGACGAGCAACGGGCGTGCGGGCACGCTAGCGCAGCGTGCAGACGCGATGTGGGCTAGACGCGGGCGTGCGGACGAGCTGGGGCTGAGACGGCTCGCGAACGGGGTGCGCGGGCTGCTGGGCTACGATGCGGACGCGCGCGAGCTGCTGCTGCAGGCGATGGGCGTCTGGCGCGATGGTAGGGCTGCTCGGTTGGGCATCTGCTGCTGGCGATGGGGCTGCTGGTGCGACGGCAGAGGCTGGGCGATGGGCAGGGGCTGTTGCTCGGCTGGGCTGTACAACACCAAGGCTCACCTCTTCTTCTCTATACTAGCAAGAATACACCAAACAAAAGAAGGAGAAGAGGAAGAGAACTCTTACCCGAGATGACAATCGATCGAAGGGTTGCTCGGGGAGATGATGCACGGCAAGTAGCTTGGGGAGAGGAAGCTTGGGCGGCTAGGGTGGATTTGGAGAAGAAAGCATAAACAAACCTAATTTCCCTTCATTTAGTCAAATGCACCAAAACCCCAAAGACCCAAAGCTAAACCAGACATGCCGCAGAAAGAGCAACAAGAGCACCCAATGGCTCAACTGGTACACAACCCAACAAACTTCCCAGAGACCCGGGTTCGAACCCCAACTGCTACACTTTTATTTCCCAATTTTACATTTGCATCTCACCATGCCCAAACACATCCACAAAGCATCAAAATCCCACAAAAGACCAACCAATATTTTTAACAGCTGGAAAAGATAGAAACAGCCCTGACGGCCCGATCAAATTACTAAAATACCCCTAGGGCATACCTAGAACACCAGGATGAAAACTTGGGCCATTACAACCCTCTCTATCAACTTCTTCATCTTGGGATCACTCAGATGGCTGTCAACGATCCTTTGCTTAATTGACGGCTGAACTGACAACTAGGCTACCCTGGTGGTAACCTCTCCCAACATCACTGCAATACCAGCCCGCTCGAACTCTTTCTGCAATTCAATCCGGGAACTCAGCAAAGCTGAGGAGTGCGATGTGTTCCTACTCAAGGCATCAGCCACAAAATTGGCCTTTCCTGGGTGGTACAAAATCTCACAGTCGTAATCCTTCACTATCTCGAGCCATCTTCTCTGTCTCATATTTAACTCCTTCTGGGTGAAAAAGTACTTAAGGCTCTGGAGATCCGTAAACAACTGAATCTTTTCACCATACAAGTAATGCCTCCAAATTTTCAAAGCAAACACGACTGCAGCCAACTCCATGTCATGAGTTGGGTAATTCTTCTCATAAGGTTTCAACTGACGAGAAGCATACGCGATCAGTTTTCCATGCTTCACTAACACACAGCCCAAACCAAACTTGGATGCATCACTGTAAACTACAAATCCACCTGTTCCCTAAGGAACTGCCAATACTGGTGCTGTCATCAAACTACGCTTTAGCTGGGCAAAACTCCACTCGCAACTGGAATCCCAAACGAAGTCAACACCCTTCCTGGTTAGTCTAGTTAGGGGTGCTGCTTGAGCAGAAAAGTCCTTAACAAAGCGCCGGTAGTAACCTGACAATCCCAGAAAGCTGCGAACCTCAGCGACCGTCGTCGGTCTAGCCCATGAACTAACTGCTTCAATCTTTGCGGGGTCAACAGCTATCCCATCCTTGGAAACAACATGTCCAAGGAAAGCTACTTCCTCAAGCTAGAACTGACATTTGGAAAACTTAGCATACAGTTGGTTCTCACGCAAGGCTGTCAAAACTTGTCTCAAGTGCGAAGCATGGTCCTCTTTCGTCTTGGAGTAAATCAGAATATCATCTATGAACACGATAACAAAACTGTCCAAGAATGCCTTGGACACCCTGTCCATCATGTCCATAAATGCTGCAGGAGCATTAGTTAGTCCAAACGACATGTAACGGCACAGGTTTTCATCCCGGTCTTCCAGGTATGTCCTAAGGGTATTTTTGGTAATTTGGTCAGGCTGTTAGGGCCGTTTTTGTCTTTTTCAGCTGTTAATATTCTTGCTTGGTCAAATGTAGGGTTTGGTTGCTTTCTGGATGAGTTTGGGTATGGAGAGATGCAAAATAATTCAGGATTAAAAGTGCATCAGCTAGGATTCGAGCCCGGGTGGCCAGGGAGTCAGTGGTGTGGTCCTGCCAGTTGGGCCACCGGTTGTTTTTGTTGCTCATTCCGCAGTATACCTTGGTTTGCCTTGGTTTTTGGGATTTAGGGAGTTTGATTAAAATAGAAAAGAAATAGGTTTATTCATCTTTTTCTTCCCAATCCCCTTTGCCTTCCAGCCATCTTTCTCCCAAGCTTCTTTCGTGCGCCTTCTTCTGAGAGCTCCATCGTTCGTTAGTCCCGAGTAAGCGTTCCTCGATTGCTCCTTCTCGTCTTTTGGTGTTGTTCTTGCTGGTCGTGAGAAGGGTTTGGGTTTAATTTTAGTTTTGTGTTGATGCAGCCAGCCGAGCAGCCCTGTCCTTGTGCATCGCCCAGCCTGCACCGTCCCAGCCAGATCGCACTCAGCAGCGCATCGCCCAGCCAGATCGCAGCCTCTTGCCCGTCGCTTGACCCCGCTAGCCATAGGAGTGCTTCGCCTAGCACCGAGCTGCAACGCTCAGGCCAGCCGCACGCGAGCAGCCCGATCGCCCACGTCACATTGCCCATTCGCGCGTAGCCCAGGGCCCTGTCACGTCTGCAAGCCCAGCCACACGCGAGCACGCCCGTTTCATCACCGTCTGCGCGTGCGCGCCTCTATGCGCCAAGACGCCCAAAGCAGCTATCTGTCGCGCGCGCGCACCCCTGCCTCGCAGCGCCAAGACGCCAGGCGCCGTGCGGCTGTCCGTCTGTGCGCGCCCGCCACCTGTGCCGTGTGAGTTGCTCCTGACTGAGCCGAGTGCTGTTTGTATTTTTATTTAAGGCTTATAGGTTGTGATATTTATTATTTTTTGTTAGGTTCCTGATAGCTAGCTCGGGTTCAACTGCTGCATAGGATCCTTGTGTGTTGTTGTCTTCCGACCGAGGTAAGAATTTCTTACCGGAGTTGTGTGGGCCCTGCGATATATTCTGTGATTGTTGATTGTATGTATGCTTATGTTTATCAGCATGTTAGTGGATAGGTGTTCTGTTCTGAATTCTGACTGGCATGATATCTCGTGTTATTTCTCATGTTCCATGCTAGGTTGTTCTGTTCTGGCATGTTCGTTATCTGTTCTTGCTCCGTAGTATCATGCTAGGTTCATTGTTTCTGCTGAGCACGTATTAGAATGTTTGTTGTTATCTGTTAGCTTAGAGTTCTGATAGGTAGCATCATCCGGGCGAGGATGCATAACGTAACTTGCATACGTGGAAGGGACGTGCGAGGTAGTACTCCGTCCCTGATCCGTCGTTAGGGTTTAGCTAACCTTAACGGCTGCCCAATGCAATCTTGGGTGAGGGTGACAGACTGTTAAATGCCCCAACGGTAGGGGGAATGACGAGGCATTGCCTTGTCCCCAGCAGTCGACATGACCTCAACGTGTTGGCAGTAGTTCTTGATTGCCACCTGATAGGACAAGGACCGGTCACTGGTGTAAGCCTACCACGGCCGATTTCTTAGCCTCAAGTGAGGTGGTACAGGCTGACATAGTCATAGTGTCCTGGTCTCACACCACTATGTTCAGTGACACCAATCCAGAAATTATTTAGGCATGCGTACTGGACCAGGGCAACATGCCCTAGACCCAGCACCTCCCTGGTTTGCAGCAGCATGCGGTGAGAGCTTATGTTCATTACAGTGCCAGCTGGAGAGTTCCTCGGGATCTTGAGTTCAGTGCACCTTTCGGGATCTTTAGTTTCTCGTAGAGTATCGAGATGCGTTGTAGATTTTCGGAGTAAGACCGTAAGATGGCATCCGTGGTAATTATGTTTGAATTAAAGTGATGTGCTCTTTTCTGTGTTTATATTCATAGCTCGCATACTTTCTGCTAGATGACCAGTTATATCGTATTGTACCCGGGTTGGGGATTCTTACTGAGTAAATCGTTACTCACCCTTATTTTGTGGCTTTCCACATGTAATCAGGGCGCGAGACAGGATGGCTGAAGAAGGAGCTGTTGATCATGGAAACTAGCTGTTTTAAATCTCTGAGTTTATGTTTTATGTTTTGTTGTCCTCTAAATGCATGTAGTTGGGCACGGAACCCTTAGAATGTTTTCTGATTGTTTTCTGGATTCTGACACTGTTGTAACTGTTAGGGGTTTTGAATGATTTGAATAAATCTCTGATCAGAGTATGTTTTAAAATGCTTTTAGCTTGGAACAGGTGCTTAGAAACAGGGACAGGTTCCAAGACGTTTTACATTTGATTTATGAATGGATGTTTTCAAGTTTTTGTTTTTCTTTTAGAATCTGGAAATGATCTTGCATATTGTTTTTAAGTTTTAAAGCATGCATTGCGGTAAAGGCCTAATTTAGGACCTCTTTTCGGATCGGGTCTTTACACGACATGACCACGAACTCGAAATGACCATACCTCGATCTGAAAGCTGTCTTGGGAATGTCTGCATCTCCAATCCTCAACTGATGGTATCCTAACCTCAAATCGATCTTAGAAAACACTGAGGCTTCCTGAAGCTGATCTAACAAATTATCATTACACGGCAGGGGATACTTATTCTTTACGGTGACTTTATTTAACTCTCGGTAGTCAATACAGAGGTACATGGATCCATCCTTCTTCTTAACAAACAAAATAGGTGCTCCCCACGGGGAAACACTCGGGTGGATGAATCCTTGATCAAGCATCTCTTGCAACTGCACTTTGAGCTCTCTCAGCTCAGGTGGCGCCATAAGATACGGAGCTTTAGAGATAGGGAGGGTCCCTGGCTCAAGCTCAATGGTAAAGTCCACCGCTCTCTTCGGGGGTAACCCCGGTAACTCCTCAGGGAAAACATCTGCAAACTCCTACACTACAGGTACCATCTTTGTAACGGCTCGAGTTTCAGTTCTGGTTCCCCAGGTGTATTTGGTTTAGTTTTCGGTTGCACAGTTGGGCCATTAGGGGGTTTTTAACCCTAAAAGGGCATTTTGGTCATTTTGCTCTCAGGGCAAACCTTGCGGGACCGGAGGGTTCTGAGACTGTTTCTGTCTTTTGCTAAGGTTAGGTTGGTTGTCGGTGCAAGATTCCAAGAGTAGTTGGATTTGTTAAGGTTTCTGGAGGTTTTTCGGTCAAGTGCAAAATAGGAGTTTTAAAGGGTGTTCCTTGAAGGATTTGAACCCTTGGCTTCAAAGAGGGTTGGAGGCTTAGATTTAATTAAGGAAAAATAAGTGTGCCAACTAGGACTCGAAAGGGGAAAGCCCAGGGAAGGGAATTGCCAAACCTAATTCTATTTTTAATAGGAAAAGAATCGTATTTTTCCTTCTCCAAAAAGTTGCACACTCCATCTTTCCTGCCGTCTCTCCAAGAATCAAGAACCGAGAGGTTGGTTCGCTTCTTCTTCCTTTTCTTCTTTTTCCTTTGGCATTTGTCGTTGGCTGAGCCTTGACCGCCGGAAGTTTTGTGTGTGTGTGTTTCTGCCCCAACCGAGACCAGCAGCAACCCTATCGACACGCCCCAGCGAACGCTCGCCAGAGCTCTGTCGTGTCGCCCCCACTCCGTCGCACCAACTGAGCTGCAGCAGATCATTGCGCCCGACGGCTTGCCCGTGCCCCAGCCCTTCGCCGATCGTAGCCGCGAGCATCCTGCAGCGACGCAGCAACCCTTCGACCGTTTTCCCTTCGCCCAGCGAGTTCGTCTCTGCTGCACGTCTGCTCTCGGCCGCCCGCACTCACCGTGTCCAATCGCAACACAATAGCTTTGCGACGTCCCGCAAAGCATTCGCTGTTCGTCTCGCACGCCCCCGCAACAGCGAAGCACCAGCCTGTTCGCCCCAGCCGCACGTCCTGCCTGCCCACTTGCCGCCGAGAGCCTGTTTTGCCTTGAGAGTTGGGCCGAAACCTAGTGCCTTCTCGGTTGGTAATTCCCGAGCCTTTACTCTTTTGGACCCTAAGATGTTAGCTACTGTTTGTTTAATTAGGTTGATTTTATTGGTTGCTTAGGTTGCTCGGGTTCACTTAGAAGCTCGTTGGTCGCTTGTTGGTTGTGGTAGTTATTTTCTGCTTGTTTCCAGGTAAGGATTTCTTACCGAGGTTGTGTAGACCCTGCGAATACTTAATAGCATATCGTATCTTGTAACTGTATGAGATTTCTGGTGGATAGGAGTCATGTTTTCTCTCAATGGCATGTTTGTTTTCCGTTCATATTCTGTTAGTTCCATGTTAGGGTTTTCTTATCCTGGCATATCCATGTTTCCTGTTCGTATTCTGTTAGTTTCATGCTAGGAGAGCAGGTAGTGTATGTTGTCTGATTATTAGGCTAGTTCGTGTTCTGCACTTAGGAGACTGTTAGGGGTTATTAGTTAGGTTCCGCTTGGGTAAGTCCCCGATAGGCACCAATACGTTGCTAGTGTATGTAAGTCCCCGATGGGCACTACACTGCTGGCTTTATGTGTATGTCCCCGATGGGCATCTCCGTGTTCCTAGCTGGAGTAAGACCCCGATGGGCATCCAAGATGTGTAAGACCCCGTTGGGCATCATTGACTTGTGGAGTAAGACCACGATGGGCATCATTGGCTTGTGGAGTAAGACCCCGATGGGCATCCTAGATGTGTAAGACCCCGATGGGCATCATTGGCTTGTGGAGTAAGACCCCGATGGGCATCATTGGTTTGTGGAGTAAGAACCCAATGGGCATCCTTGTGTGTAAGTCCCCGATGGGCATCACTGTGTCTAGCAGGAGTAAGACCCCGATGGGCATCCTTGATGTATAAGACCCAGATGGGCATCATCGCGTCCTAGGTTGTGTAAGACCCCGAAGGGCATCATGGTGTAGAACCTAGTGTAGGTTGGAGCTGTAAGTCCTTGAATAGGCAAGCTCTAGGAGTGGCGTATAGCCTAAACCAACTATTTTGCTCTAAGTCATTGTATGGTTGCATGTCGGTGTGCTAAATGAGATGTTTTCGTATTGTACCCCGGTTGGGGATTCTTACTGAGTGACTCGTTGCTCACCCTTATTTTCTGTGGTTTTTCCATCAGGTAACTTGGGATAGAGGCTGAATGGCTAGGAGGAGGCTGCTGAATGATCATGGATGGCCGAACTCTGAGACAAATTTGATCTTTTCTTTTATTTGGGTTTAGCATGTAGTTGGATTTGAGTCCTTAAGAAAACTTACAAAAAACTTGTTGAAGATTTCTCGAACCGTTTTCTTTGATTTTAAGAAAGTACTGATCAGTCACCTTACTTGTTGGTTTTACTTAATGGATTCATGGATTTTTTTTAATTGTGTTGATTGAAAAGTTTTAAATTGGTACTCTGCATAGTGTTTTTTTATATTCTTAATCATGCATGCTAAGTAAGGATCTAGGTTAGAGACCATTTTTCGGGTCGGGTCTTTACAGTTGGTATCAGAGCTCAGAGTCATAGATTCTGTAGACTGACCTGCAGTTGTAGGTTGTTTTCCATGATCATCAGCGCTCCAACAACCATCAGGTATGTCCGTAAGTTTAGGGTTAAGGGTTAAGAATTACAATACCGTTTGCACTTCGCATGTACATGACTTGTTGTTGTAGAGCAGGGAAAAGCAGGTTCTGACTAGTTGTTGGTTTGGGTGTAGATTGTAACGGCCAAACCCATCGCTAGCCAAGATATTGTCCGCTTTGGCCCACTGGCCTCACGGATTTGTTTCTCCCCCCCATGGGAAAACGCGTCTTACTAGGGAAAGGTGTCCACACCCTTTATAAGGAGTGCTTCGTTCTCCTTTCCAACCGATGTGGGATTCCCCTTTGGGTTTCCACCTCCCCTTAGAGGTCCAGCGTCGATGGACCCGGCTGACCGATCCGATGCCGGCTCGATACCAAGCGTAACGGCCAAACCCATCGCTAGCCAAGATATTGTCCGCTTTGGCCAACTGGCCTCACGGATTTGTTTCGCCCCCCATGGGAAAACGCGTCTTACTAGGGAAAGGTGTCCACACCCTTTATAAGGAGTGCTTCGTTCTCCTTTCCAACCGATGTGGGATTCCTTTATGGGTTTCCCAGGTGTTTTCGGAACATTATGCAGATGTTCGGATGGGCCGTTAGAGCTATTTTAACCCTTAGGGGTATTTTGGTCGTTTTGCCCCCGGTCAGGGTTTTGTGGATTTTCGGGATTCGTGGTCACTCCCGCCTTGTCGAGGCTTGATTGTTGTTGGTTGCAGGACCCAAGAAGTTCGGGCTCGTTGGTTGGAAGTTTGGAGGTGATTTGGTAATTAACAAAATTATTGTTAATTTAAGTGCTTCCATTGGGATTTGAACCCTTGCCCTTGATGATGATTTGGGAGCTTGGTTTAAATGAGTTTTAATAAGGAGAAAAGGTTGCTTCGGCCGGGACTCGAAGGAGGAAGCCCGGGGAAGAGATTTAGGTCACCAAGACCTATTTAAATTAGGAAAAGGAAAGAAAATCAAGAAAATCTCATTCCCCTTGTTTTACCTCTCTCTCTCTCTCTCTTTCTCTCTCTCTCCTTGCCGACCTCACCAAGAAACCCAACCGAGCCGCACCGAGCCACCCCGAGCCACCAGCCCCAGCAGCAGCCCTTTGCTCGCCATCACCTGTCGCCCGACCATCGCCCGATCACCCGACCATCACCACATCGCCCACCGAGCGGCCAAGACGCTGTCGCAGCCGGCGACCGCCGCCCAGACGCGGATGTTCTGCGCAGTGTGTCGCACAACCGTCGACCAGCGCCAGCGCGCCCGCGTCAGGCGTCTCCGTCTGCTTCTGCGCGCCAGCGCGCCCGTGCCCCAGCGCTGTCCGCGCCTGCACCACCGTGTCGCCAGCGCCCATCCGCGCGCCTGTCCTCTGCCGCACCAGCAGCGCCCAAACCTGCCCCTTGCTGCCGAGAGCCCGTGTCCTCTCGGTTGGTAATTCTCGAGCCTTTTCCCTTTTAGATTTTTAAGCTACTGGCTGATGTATATTTAATTAGGATGCTTTTATTATGCCTAGGTTACTCGGGTTCGTTATAAAGCTCGAGGGTCTTATTTGATTCATGATAGCTATCTTCCACTTGTTTCCAAGTAAGGATTTCTTACCGTGGTTGTGTGGACCCTGTGATGCTTTCTTGATTGTGCCTTATATGCATGTTTACTTCTATGAACATGATTAGTGGATAGGACAGCTTGTGATTGCATTCTTGCTAGCATGTTTGCCGGTTTGTACATGTTAGTGCCATGCTAGGATTGTTCTTCCAGCATGCTTGAGATTCCTGCTTTAAGTTGGTAGTATCAGGCTAGGTTATGTGTGATTGATGTTGATATGTATGTCTAGCCAGGAATCAGTTATTTTGTACTCTTAGCTAGTATAGTAGAGTTTGTCATCATCCAGAGGCTGAGAGCGGACATAACGTACTTTGTCCCCACCGGTCGGGAGTAGAGCGAAGCATAACGTACATTGCTTCCCCCCGGCAGCCGATGTGGATTTAGCTACCACATCGGCATAAGCCTAGTTTGTAGCCTGCTAGAGCGGAACCCTGCCAAAGGTGCAAGCCTGCCTTGGACGGTTCTTAGCTTCGTGTCGGTGGTACAGGCCGCATGAGATGAGTGCCGAGGGCCTCGCACTACTGTGTTCAGTGACACCGTTTCTGAGTCTTTAGGCATGTGTACCTGGCCCGCGTAGTTTGTACTTAGGCCCCCACATTTACGCCGGTTGCAGCAGCATGCGGTGTGCGCCACACGCGTTAGTCGCCGGTTCGGAGAGCTCTCCCGGGCTAATGTTCGTGAGTACACCGTTCCTTCGATTTAGAGCCGGACTTTGGGTACTCTCCCGATAGTCCAGATTTGTTAGCAAGGGTAAGAGGCCCTTGAGGACACCCATTGGGATTGGCTTTTGAGCTGATCATATGGTCGAGGGAGAAATACCCTCGAGGGTGTCGGACATCTTTGGGATCGGTTTTGAGGTGATCAATTGGTCGAGGAGAAAGACCCTCGGAGATGTCCGGGATTGGTTATGAGAGCCAATCATTAGGCGGAAGTAGGAGACTTTCGAGGATTCCAGATTCACCTTGTAAGCTAGTTGAGCTATGATCCGTGTTGGTAATCGTTTGCATGTATACTAGGGTGCGGATGATTGATGTATCGTATTGTACCCCGGTTGGGGATTCTTCCGAGTATGTTTATACTCACCCTTATTCTCGTGGTTTTCCACGGGTAACTTGGGATAGCAGGGGACGGCTAGCGAGAGGAGCCGATTGATCATGGGAGCCGCCGACACTCTGTCTTTTATTGTTTGCATAATTTGTTCAAAGCATGTAGACGGGACGAGAGTCCTAGGGGACGTTTTTAAAAGTTGTTTAAATTGTATTGTATGATTTTATAAACACTGGCCAGACTTGTAAAGACCCGACCCAAAAGGGGCTCTAAATGGGCCTTTACCCCAATGCATGTAGTGAAAATAAAAGACATTATGAAAAATACATTTCGGATCCCAAGTAAAAACAGAAACATTCAACAACCAAAACATACATTTCTAAAAGCATACTCGATCGAGAGATTTATTTAAACCATTAAAACAATCCAAAAGTACAAATATCTTTGGAATCCATAAAACGTAAGAAAACATCCTGGGGCTCTGTGCCCGTCTACATGCATTCGGGGAAATAACAAAAAGTGAAGAGTCATGATAAAATAAAATAGTCAGAGATGACAGCAGGATTCCATGATCACAGCTCCTCCTTCAGCCATCCTGTCTCCCGCCTTGGAAAGCCACAGAATAAGGGTGAGTAACGAATTACCCAGTAAGAATCCCCAACCGGGTACAATACGATATACAAGATCATCTAGAAGAATGTATGCAAGCTATGAGTACAAACACAGAGCGGAGCACATAGCTAAGTCCACACTTGGACCTCGGATGCCAACTCGTGGTCTTAGTCCGGAAATACCACAACACACTAAACGCGCTATACGGGAACAAGTCCCGGCCTCGGCTTCATCTCATCGTCACGAAAGGTGCGCGCTCAAGATCCCGAGGAGCTCTCCGATCGGTATTGTAATGGAGCGTAAGCGCGCACCGCATGCTACCGCAAACTCGGGGTGCCGGGTCTAGTGGCAAGCTGCCCGAGTTCACCACCATGCCTAACTAAATCTCCGGATTGGTGTCAGCGACATAGGGTGTGAGACACGGACACGTGAACTATGTCGGCTGTACCACCACTTTGAGGCTAAGGAACCGGTCGTGGTAGGCTTACACCGAAGCGGTCCTTGCCCTAACAGTGGCAATCAAGGGCTACGGCCGAACACGGCGAGGATGTGCCGACCGCCGGGGCGAGGCAATGCCAAGTCATCATCCCGACCGTTGGGGCATTTAACGATCGCCACCCTCACCCAAGATTGCAGGGCCGGCCGTTAGGGTTAGCTAAACCCTAACGGGATCGAGGACGGAGTACCATCTCGCACGCCCTCGTCGGGGATGCAAGTTACGTTATGCATCCGCCCGGATGATGCTACCTACTTGAACTCTAAACCATAACAATAATAAAAATTCATTCAATGCGATCCAATACGTGCTCAATGAGATACAAGGAACCTAGCATGATACTACGAAGCAAGAAGCAGATATCGAACATGCGAATGGAACAACCTAGCATGGGCTAACATGAGAAACAATACAAGAGTTCATGCGATCAGAATTGAACAGAGCACCTAGGCTAAACATGCTAATAATCATACACAGGCATACAAAACAACAATCACAAATATCTTTGCAGGCCCACACAACTCCGGTAAGAAATCCTTACCTTGGTGGGAGGCTTCTACACACAAATCCTAAGTCTGCGGAACAAACCCGAGCTAGCGGCGGGAACCTAGCAAACCAACAATAATCGGCATCTAAAATGTCTAAACAACAATAGAGCAGCAAGCTCGGCTCTGGGAACTCACGCGGCACGACGACACGAGCTTGGAGCTGGCGGCAAGCTGGTGGCGCTGGCGGGCTACTGCACGCAAGCACGGCAGTGGAGCGCGGCGCTTGCGCGGCGAAAGCGTCTGGCGGCGCGCGCTGGCGCTGGCGTCGCGATGCGGACACGGCGAGCGGCTCGCGAGGGGACGCGCGCGCCGCGAACGTCTGGGCGGCGCGCGCTGGCGGCGTGGCGGCGGCGATGCGGACACGGCGCAGCGGGCTCGGCAGGACGCGCGGCGCTGGCGAGGACCTCTGGCGGCGAGCGATCGGGTGAGGATGAACGCGATCTGGCCGCTGGCTTTATTCTTTGTCGCGGTCAGCGTCTTGATCGGCCACCCGGTGGGCGTCGCGGCAACGAGAAGCGGCGTCTTTGGCTGGGACGAACGGCAAAAAGGCCGCTAAGCGGATCCGCGCGTCTGGCGGCGAGGTGGTTCGGCAGATCTGGGCGTCTGGCGAGGCTGATTGGTTCGACAGATCTGGGCGGCGCGGCGAAGTGGCTGGTTCGACAGATCTCTGGGCGCGAGTGGTCGGCGATGATGGTCGCTCCTCTCGGTGGTCGCAACCAACACAAAACACACACACACTCTACATCTTACCTTCGGCCAGCATCAAAAACCAAATGAGGAGATGAAGAGGATGAAGACTTACCCGGAATGATGATGATCGAACCCAAGGAGATGCAAGGGAAGAAGAATTCGGCAAGGCAATGGAGAGGGAGAGCTTGTGCGGCCAAGAGGAGTTTTGGAGAAGAAGATGGAATAACCTAATTCTATTTCATTTAACCAAATGCACCAAAACTCCAAAATCCAAGGTTAACTAAGATGTGATGCAGAAAGAGTAACAAGAGCACCTAATGGCTCAATTGGCACACATCTCTACAAGCTTCCCAGGAGACCCGGGTTCAAACCCCGGCTGCAGCACAAATTCCTTTATTTTTACTTTTGCATCAAACCTTGCTCAAACCAAACCACAAACCCCTCCAAAAACCTACATAAAACCATCCAATAATTTTAGCAACTGGAAAGGACACAAACGACCCTGACGGCCCGACCAAATTACCAATTTACCCCTAGGGCATACCTGGAAGACCGGGAAGAAAAACACGGTCGTTACAATATTCCCTCCTTTTTATGACTTTCGTCCTCGAAAGTCCTTAAGACAGAAATAGCTCGGGGTAATGCAATCTCATCTCGTCTTCCCGCTCCCAAGTGGCTTCCTCAGAACCCCGACTCTTCCACTGAACCTTTACCAAACGAATCTCGCGATTACGCAACGTCTTGGTCTCAAAGGCAAGGATCCTCACTGGCTTCTCCTCGAAGTTCAAATCCTCATTCAGCTGCAAAGGCTCAAAGTCCACAATGTGCGACGGGTCCGGCACATCTTGCCTCAACATCGATACATGAAAAACACTATGCACCGCCGAGCGATGACGGAGGAAGGGCTAAGCGGTAAGCAACTCGCCAATCCTCTCTAGGATCTCAAATGGACCAACAAAGCGGGGACTCAACTTCCCACGCTTGCAAACCTCGAACACCTGCGCATCGGAGCAACCTTAAGGAACACATGCCGACCAACCTCAAACTCCAAATCTCGGCGCCGAACATCGGCGTAACTCTTCTACTGCTCGAGAAATTTGTCAACATACGAGCTCTAATCTTACGCCTTGCGCACATTGGTCAAGCTGCAGTAACTCGGGACCCAAAACACGTCTATCACCAACCTCTTCCCGAGAACACGGGGACCGATAACGCTTACCATACAATGCCTCGAATGGAGCCATCCAGATCGTCGATCGTAATCTGTTGTTATAGGAAAACTCCATCAAATCTGAATCTTTGGTCCCGGTGCTGGGAAATCCAACACACAAGCCCTCAACATATCCTTGAGAATCGATTCACTCTCTCGGTTTGACCATCCGTACGAGGGTGAAAAGCTGTCTTTGAAATTGCACTGTGCCCAAACCCTTACAGGCGCTCTCGAAGCGAGAAGTGAACCGCGAGTCACGATCGGACACAATCCTCACCGGCACACCATGATAACGGATGATCTCGCTCCAAAAACAAGCTGCGCCTTTGTTCCACGGTATAAGTGTCTCGTCGGGAATGAAGTGTGCGCTCTTGGTCAAGCGATCGACTATCACCCAAATCGAGAGAACTTCCTCGGAGTCCTTGGCAACCTGAGAGATAAAGTCCATGGAGATCTCTTCCCATTTCCACATCGGGTACACTCGATGGTTGCAACAAAACCGGTGGCCTCTGCACAGGTGCCTTCACTTGCGACAAGTGAGACACCGGTGACAAACTCTGCCACATCTCTCTTCATTCCCATCCACCGGAAAGTGCGCTTAAGGTCACGATACATCTTGGTACCCCGGGTGCCAAGCAAAAGGGGAGGCTGTGGGCCTCAGAGAGCAACTCGCTCGCATGAAACTCCGCAATGTCCGGAACACACAACCGGCCTCTATAAGTCAACCCACCATCTCGGTGAATATACAAAGTCAAAGTCACCGTCAAGACTAACTCTCGTCAACCAATCTCTTAAGTGCGGGGTCCCCAACCTGGCTGTCTATAATCCATTTGCGCTAATCGACGGTGAGCAGTCCAATCGAGCTACCACAGCGGTAACCTCACCCAACAACATCTGCAACCTCGGCCGCTCGAACTCTCTCATAACCTGGGTGGGAACTCAACAACGCCGCAGAGTGCGACGTCTTTCTACTCAAAGCATCGGCCACTACGTTGGCTTTACCCGATGGTACAAAATCTCATGATCATAATCCTTTACCAACTCTAACCATCTCCTCTCGCCTCATATTCAACTCCTTACGAGTAAGCAGATACTTGAGGCTCTAGTGATCGGTAAACATCGAATCCGCTCACCATACGGGTAATGCCTCCAAATCTTGATTGCAAACACCATCGCTTTGCCAACTCCATATCATGAGTCGGGTAGTTACGCTCATACGGCCTTGGTGACGGGAAGCATAGGCAATGACCTTCCGTCTTTGCATCAACACACAACCTAATCCAAACTTGGAAGCATCATTGTAGACCACGAAACCACTGTCCCTCCGGATTGCCAACACAGTCTTTGAAGTCGATGCGCTTGAGTGCCGCAAAGCTCTCATCACACTCTTTGTCCCAACAAACTCGACACCCTTCCTCGTCGACGAGTGAGGGGCGAGGCTAAAGCGAAAAAGTCTTGACGAACCGACGGTAGTAACACGCCAAACCAGAGAAAGCTGCGAATCTCGGCAGAATGAAGTCGGCTTGGCCCATAAACTCACGGCCTCAATCTTCGCGGGGTCCACGGCTATACCATCTCTCGAAACCACGTGGCCTAGGAAGGCCACCTGCTCCAACCAGAAGTCACATTTGGAAAACTTCGCATAAAGTGGTTTTCCTCAAAGCTGCCAATACTCGCCTCAAATGCTCTGCATGGTCTTCTTTAGACCTCGAATAAATCAGAATATCGTCAATGAACACGATGACGAAAGCCGCCCAAAAATGATTTGAACACCCTATCCATCATGTCCATGAACGCGGTGGGGCATTGGTCAATCCAAAGCGACATAACCACAAACTCATAGTGACCATATCTAGACACGAAAGTCTGTCTTAGGAATGTCGATCCCCGATCCATAATCGATGGTAACCGGATCTCGAGATCTATCTTGGAGAACACGAAGCTCCACGAAGGTGATCGAACAAATCATCGATCACGGGGCAGCGGATACTTATTCTTCTTTGTCACCTTATTAAGCTCGCGGTAATCAATACATAAGCGCATAGAACCATCCTTCTTTTTCACAAACAGAATCGGGTGCTCCCACGGGGACACACTCGGACGGATGAACCCTCGATCTAACATCTCCTGCGCAATGAATCTTCTTTCCTTTAACTCGTGCCGGCGCCATACGATCACGGAGCCTTCGAGATAGGGAGGGTCCACGGCTCGAGCTCAATTGTGAAGTCAACCTCTCTCTTGGGGCAACCCGGTAACTCCTCGAGGAAACACGCCCCGCAAACTCCTCGCACGGCCGGTACACGATCATCAATGACAGCGAGGCGGCTCTTCCCGCACAACTTGGCTAGATAGCCCCAAGCTCCATGAGCTAGCAACCGACGAGCTTTCACGGTGACACCATCGGCGGGCAAACTCCACCTGGACTCCACGAAACTTAAAAAGTGGGCCGACTGGCGGCTGAACACTACTTCTTTCCGGTGGCGGTCAATCAGCGCGTGGTTAGCGACTAACCACTCCATACCAAGAATCACATCAAAACCGCTCATAGGCGAGAACTATGAGCGTAGCCACTAGCAACTCTCCGGATATCTCGATCCGGCCATCCCTAATCTTATCTCTTGCCAACATATCAACTCCCGAAGGAGTTGCAGCAGATAACTCGAAACCTAGAGGCTCTAGTCTTAACTTAGCATGCTCGGCCAAACAACACAGATACAAATGAATGCGTAGAACGAGAATCAAACAAGGCAAATGCGCGGTGATCTAAAACAAGAAGCGCACTGCCACAGCGGCATCCGTGACGCTCGGCCTCTGACGGTCGTAGCAAACACTCGACCTGCTGCTGCTATTTATTGGCCGAGCCGCCATAGTTGGTGATCACAAAAACGGGCCATGTGCCCTCCCTACCACAACGGAAGCACAATCTAGGTCCGGTGGCAAGCTCGGCGTGGACTTTCCCACAAGTAGCACAAGCGGGAACTGCGCAGGTCCTCCCTGCTGCTGGCTGAAACGCGGTGGAGCTCTCCGTAGATCTCTGTTCTTAAAGCGCCCTTGGCGGCGCTGGCCGCCGCCCCGAAAATCAAACTTCCTCTTCTCGCCCGCCTACTTTGGGGGAGGAGACGGCTGAACAGAGCGGCAACAAACCGCTCGGCAGGATACTTCCCATTATAGATCGTGGCTAATCTGGGATGACCCTAGCATAAGTGTCGGGGCACGAGCCACGACATCTCGGGAAACACCTGCCTCAATCCGGATATGAACTTCCGAATCTTGACTCTCGGGGTGGCAATCAGCGAGGAGCAAAATATCCATACTCGAGAACTTGCGCTCATATTCCTCAATGGAATCGAACCACGCTTCAGGTTCTAGAAGAGCTCCACCATCTTCTCTTGAGCCTCATCATCGATGAACTTTACCTTGAACTCGGCCTTGAAGAACTCCCAAGTAGCGGGTGGAGACCCGGTGGTCTCTCGCTCAAGGTGGACTCCCACCACCATCTCATTGTGCCTCCTAGCACATGAGCCGCACACCTCGGCCTCGAATATCGGGGCACACCATGATCGAGGAAGGTGTACTCCAAATGGGCAATCCACTGGCTGCCGCTAACGCATCACCGGTGGCATCGAACTTCTCGGGCTTCCACTTCACAAAATCCTTCACCACCTACCCAATTCCTCGGCACCCTCTGCCATATCGCCTCTGGGGCTACTTGCTCTCGAGGAGCTGGAGGAGCTCTTGAGCTCGGTGAACCAATCGAGTCATTTTTGCTCGATCTGGGCTCGGGACTCTTCCATTGCTTGGCGCCAACAAGGCACGGGTCTCTCGCCCTCTGGTCACTCAACATGCGACCATAAAAGCCCTCATAGACTCGGCAAACTCTGCTCCGAGGGAGCGATCTCACGGCGCTTCGGTCGCCTCAACGCCCGCTCTAGGCGTAACGAGGAGGCTGGCTTTGGTGGAATGCCATCGATGTCGGCTTGGGACGATGTCCTGCGATGATCGAGATCCGATCCCGATACCTCGACCGCTCTCGAACCTCCTCTCGATGCAGACGGGATGGTAGCATCTTTGGCGATCTACATCCAAACCAACAACGAATCAAAACACGCTGTCACCACTCCACAACACCAAACAAGGCATACACTAGATGATAGGTATTGTAAATTCTTAACCCTTTTCCTTTCTAAAACAATAAATCTAGGCGTGCACTGATGATGGTAGTCTGAGTCTTTGGTGATCATGGAAGGATGACCTACAACAAAGGTCGGTCCTACAGAATCTATGACTCGAGCTCGATACCAAGCTGTAAAGACCCGACCCAAAAGGGGCTCTAAATGGGCCTTTACCCCAATGCATGTAGTGAAAATAAAAGACATTATGAAAAATACATTTGGATCCCAAGTAAAAGCAGAAACATTCAACAACCAATACATACATTTCTAAAAGCATACTACGATCAGAGATTTATTTAAACCATTAAAACAATCCAAAAGTACAAATATCTTTGGAATCCATAAAAGCGTAAGAAAACATCCTAGGGCTCTGTGCCCGTCTACATGCATTCGTGGGAAATAACAAAAAGTGAAGAGTCATGATAAAATAAAATAGTCGAGAGATGACAAAGCAGAGATTCCATGATCACGGCTCCTCCTTGACCATCCTGTCTCCCGCCTTGATTACCGTGGAAAGCCACAGAATAAGGGTGAGTAACGAATTACCCAATAAGAATCCCCAAGGGTACAATACGATATACAAGATCATCTAGAAGAATGTATGCAAGCTATGAGTACAAAACACAGAGCGGAGCACATAGCTAAGTCCACACTTGGACCTCGGATGCCAACTCGGGGTCTTAGTCCGGAAATACCACAACACACTAAACGCGCTATACGGGAACAAGTCCGGCCTCACTGTCTCACCGTCGTCACGAAAGGTGCAGCGGCTCAAGATCCCGAGGAGCTCTCCGTCGGTATTTGTAATGAGCGTAAGCGCGCACCGCATGCTCACCGCAAACTCGAAGTGCTTGGGTCTAGTGGCAAGCTGCCCGTGTTCGATCACCATGCCTAACTAAATCTCGGATCGGTGTCATCGCGACATAGGGGTGTGAGACACGGACACGTGAACTATGTCACTGTACCACCGCTTTGAGGCTAAGGAACCGGTCGTGGTAGGCTTACACCGAAGCGGTCCTTGCCCTAACAGTGGCAATCAAGGGCTACGGCCGAACACGCCGAGGACGTGCCGATTGCCGGGACGAGGCAATGCCAAGTCATCATCCCGACCGTTGGGGCATTTAACGACCGCCACCCTCACCCAAGATTGCGGGGCCACCGTTAGGGTTAGCTAAACCCTAACGGGATCGGAGGCAGAGTACCATCTCGCACGTCCCCTGTCGGGGATGCAAGTTACGTTATGCATCCGGCCGGATGATGCTACCTACTTGAACTCTAAACCATAACAATAATAACAATTCATTCAATGCGGTCCAATACGTGCTCAACAGATACAAGGAACCTAGCATGATACTACGAAGCAAGAACGAGATATCGAACATGCGAGAATGGAACAACCTAGCATGGGCTAACATGAGAAACAATACAAGAGTTCATGCGATCAGAATTTGAGCAGAGCACCTAGGCTAAACATGCTAATAATCATACGAGCATACAAAACAACAATCACAAATATACCGCAGGCCCACACAACTCCGGTAAGAAATCCTTACCTTGGTGGGAGGCTTCTACACACAAATCCTAAGTGCGGAACAAACCCGAGCTAGCGGCGGGAACCTAGCAAACCAACAATAATCAGCATCTAAAATGTCTAAACAACAATAGAACAGCAAGCTCGGCGGCGGGGAACTCACGCGGCACGACGACCACGAGCTTGGAGCTGGCTGCACAAAGCTGGGCGTGGCGTTGGCTGCGCTACGTGGCCGCGCGACGGCAGGGGCCGCGCTGGCTGGCCGCCTGCTGGCTCTGGCGCGGGGCAGCCGGCGCGCTGCGCGAAAGCGTCTGGTAGAAGGAGCGCGCTGGCGTGCGATGCGACACGCGAGCGGCTTCGGCGAGGGCGCAGCGCGCGTAACGCCCGGGGCGGCGCGCGCGGCGGCTGGCGTCGCGCGATGCGACCACAGCAGCGGCTCAGCGACGCAGCGCGCGGCTGGCGAGGACCTCTGGCGTCTGGCGTCGGCGAGGCGAGCGGCAGCGACGAACGCGATCTGGCTGCTATTCTTTGGCGCGATCCGGCGTCGCGGTCGGCCATTTGGGCGTGCGGCAAGCAGGGGAGATCTGTCTTCTTTGGACGAACGGCAAAGGCCGCTAAGCGGATCTGGCGCGGCTGCAGGTGGTTCAGCAGATCTGGGCGTCTGAGTGGGCTGGTTCGACAGATCTGGGCGTCTGGTGAAGGGGTGGTTCGACAGATCTGGCGCGGCGAAGGTGGTCGGCGATGATGGTTGCTCCTCTCGGTACCGGGTTGCAACCAACACAAACACACACACACTCTACATCTTACCTTCGGCCAAAGCATCAAAAACCAAATGAGGAGATGAAGAGGATGAAGACTTACCGGAATGATGATGATCGAACCCAAGGAGATGCAAGGGAAGAAGAATTCGGCAAGGCAATGGAGAGGAGAGCTTGTGCGGCCAAGAGGAGTTTTGGAGAAGAAGATGGAATAACCTAATTCTATTTCATTTAACCAAATGCACCAAAACTCCAAAATCCAAGGTTAACTAAGATGTGATGCAGAAAGAGTAACAAGAGCACCTAATGGCTCAATTGGCACACATCTCTACAAGCTTCCCGGAGACCGGGTTCAAACCCCGATTGCAAAGACAAATTCCTTTATTTTTACTTTTGCATCAAACCTTGCTCAAACCAAACCACAAACCCTCAAAAACCTACATAAAACCATCCAATAATTTTAGCAACTGGAAAGGACACAAACGACACGACGGCCCGACCAAATTACCAATTTACCCCTAGGGCATACCTGGAAGACCGGGAAGAAAAACCTGGGTCGTTACAAGACTTGTTTTACTTTGTTGGCTTTGCTTAAATGAAGGTTGTTGTTTATGTTTTAAGTGTCCCCGCTTTTAAATGTTTTGAAAGGTTTTATATATGAGCGATGAAACCGCTTGATGAAGTATTTAACTTGCATCTTTGAGTGAGAACCTAGGTTTAGGACCGTGTTTTGGGTCGGGTTCTTACAGATTGGTATCGAGCACGAGTCATAGATTCTCAGACTAACTCTGCTGCGGTTGTTGCCCCCATGATCATCGAGACTCATGGCCGTCAGTTTGTGCGAGTTCATTAAGCTAAGGGTTTTATTTTACAACATCGCATCTAGTATACATGTGTTACCCTTGTTTGGCAGTGAGAGCCCCAGCGTGGGCTAGCTTTTATGCTTTGTGTGGATCGCTAGTAGGTTGATTGCACTTAGAGGAGCAAGGACGTTTGGTATTTCCAACCGAGGAGTTGGACTGTTCATGTTGATCATTAGACCACGTCTAGGGTTGTCTAGACCCGTAGGCCACCTTTGGCCCTGGCAGATGAGTTGCCAAGAGTAGGGGCGGTTGAGGCTAGCACGCCTCAGAGTGAGACTCCTTGAGCAGAGTGTGCTCCAACCATGAGGGAGTTGATGGCAGGTCTTTTAGCTAACAGAGAGCGGAGACTCAGGCGCAATTTGTAGTGCGTAGTGAGGAGTCTTGGGCACAGATAGCCCAGTTGGCAGAGTTTGTTTAGGGGACACCCCTCCTTGTAGCTCCAGTAGCCTCGAACGTTCTCGGGAGGGCTTGATCAGCAGGTTTATGCTGATAAGATAGTTGGTGTTGATCGAGCCGCCGAGTTTGGCAAGTGGAAGCCTGTAGAGCTGGATGTTTTTAGACCTCATCGCTAGCGGCAAGGTGGTTGGCGAGGATCGAGTTTATCATCCAAGTCTTTGGGATGACACGGTGTTCAGAGGCCGATGACCGGATGTGTACAGTCGAGCGCGCTTTGTTCTAGTGTTGTTTGATGCAACAGTGTGGTGGTGGAAGTCCCCTGTGAGAGGCGGACCAGCAGAGTCTCCACCAGCCACCTGGTCGATTGGCAAGCGGCCAAGTTAGTAGCTTTTGAGGAAGATGTAGAGACATCTTGTTCTCCTGCAAGCCTGCTGTAAGAACCCGACCCTAAATACGGTCCTAAACCTAGGTTCTCACTCAAGCATGCAAGTTAAATATTTCATCAAGCGGTTTAGTGCTCATATTTAAAACCTTTAAAAACTTTTAGAACGGGAATGCTTAAAACATAATCAACGATTTTGTTTAAGAAAACCAACGAAGTAAAACAAGCTTTGGCAAGTATATATATAAAACATTCAAAAAGCAGTTCAAACAACTTTTAATAATGTTTCCCCTAGGACTCTGTCCATCTACATCTTTGAACAAATATGCAAACAATAAAGACAGAGTGCGCGGCTCCCATGATCAATCGGCTCCCTCCGCTAGCCGTCCGGTGTTGTCTCAAGTTACGGTGGAAAGCCACGAGAAATAAGGGTGAGTATAAACATACTCGGTAGAAGAATCCCGACAGGGGTACAATACGATACTTCAATCATCTAGCACCCTAGTATACATGTGTAAAGATTACCAACACAGATCATAGCTCAGCGAGCTTACAAGGCAGAATCTGGAATCCTCGGAAGTCTCTTTCTTCCGGCCTAATGATTGGCTCTCATAACCAATCCCGGGACATCTCCGAGGGTCTTTCTCCCTCGGCCAATTGATCAGCTCAAAAACCGATCCCAAAGATGTCCGACACCCTCGAGGGTCTTTCTCCCTCGACCATATGATCACTCAAAAGCCAATCCCAATGGGTGTCCTCAAGGGCCTCTTACCCTCGCTATAAATCTGGACTATCGGGAGAGTACCCGAAGTCTGGCTCTAAACAGGAAGGAACTGGTGTACTCACGAACATTAGCCCGGGGGAGCTCTCCGAACCGGCGACTAAAGCGTGTGCGCGCACACCGCATGCTCTTCTGCAACCGGCGTAAATGCGGGGGCCTAAGGGCAAACTCGCGGGCGGCACGCATGCCTAAGACTCGGGAAGCGGTGTCACTTTGAACACAGTGAGTGCGAGGCCCTCGGCACTCATCATGCGCACTGTACCACCGACACGAAGCTAAGAACCGCCAAGGCGGGCTTGCACCGTTGGCGTGGTTCCGCTCTAGCAGCTACAAACTAGGCTTATGCCGATGTGGTAGCTAAATCCACATCATTTGCCGGGGAAGCAATGTGCGTTATGCTTCGCTCTACTCCCGACCGGTGGGGACAAGGTACGTTATGTCCGCTCTCGGCCTCTAGATGATGACGGCCCTAACACACTAGCTAGAGTATAGAGTAAGCGATTCTGGCTAAACATACATAATCATCATCAATCATACATAACCTAGCATGATACTACGAACTTAAAGCGGGAATCTCAAGCATCTTTGGAAGAACAATCCTAGCATGGCACTAACATGTACAAACAAGCAAACATGCTAGCGGGAATGCAATCACAAAGTCATCCTATCCACTAATCATGTCCATAAAAGTAAACATGCATATAAGGCACATTCAAGAAAGCATCGCAGAGGTCCACACAACCACGGTAAGGAATCCTTACACGGAAGCAGCGAGAAATAACCTTCACACTCTAATAATGACCCTCGAGCTTTAAAAAAAAACCGAGCAACCTAAGCATTTTAATAAAAACAACCTAATTAAATAAGCAATGCCAATGACCTAGGGCCCAAAGGAAAAAGTCTCGGAATTACCGATCGAGAAGACACAAGGCCACGCCCCAACCCGCCACGGCAAAGAAGGCGGTGTCCGTCGTCGCCAGGCAGGAAGCAGGTGCGCTGGGCCTGGGCGCCTTTAGCATCGGGCGCTGGCGCTGGGCGCTGGGCGCTGCATCTGGCGCTGGGCGCTGCTGGCGCTTCTCAGGGCGCTTTGGCGTGCCGGGCTTGGCGAGGAGAAGGGCGCTGGCGCTGGGTTGTTGTGATGCGTTCGCGACGAGGAGCGGTGCGCGCTGGTGGCGGGGACGCGACGAAGCGGCACGGCACGCAGACGCGGATGGTCTTTGGCGCGCGCGCGCAGCAGGGCGACAGCGTCGGCGGAGAGGCGGCGGCGCGCGGCGCGGCGGCATGCGGCGCGCGTCTGGGCGGTGCAGTGCGGAGAACGGCGCGACGCGTCTGGGCTGGGCGAGGCAGCGCGGCTGGGCACGCCTGGGCATGGGCTGTCTTTCGCGGACACGGGCGCGTGGCGTGAAGCGGTGGCGCGACCGTGCGCTGCTGGTGGGCCAATTGGGCGCTTCTGGTGCGCTGAAATTCTGTTGGTGAATTGCTGCTACTCTTGCTGAGGTTTGTCTTGGTAGAAATTGGCCGTCTGGTGCCTGGGGTGGCGAGGGTGAGCGGGGTGCGGCTAGAGGCGGCTAGGGTTTCTTGGTGAGGTCGGCTAGAGAGAGAGAGAGAGAGAGAGAGAGATTTTCCCAAAACAAGGGAATAGGATTTTCTTTCCTTTTCCTAATTTAAATGGGTCTAAAATCCTTCCAAGGCTTTCTCTTGCGGGTCCCGGCTAAAGAAATTCTTTTCTTTTTAACTAAACCTTCTTTTTCTAAAAACTCCAATTTCACCATTAGGGCAAGGGTTCAAATCCCAATGGGACCAATTAAATTCCAATTAATTTTGCTATCAACCGGAATGTCTCCGAACTTCTAATCAACTAACCCAAACTCCTTGGGTCTTGCAACCAACATTAATCAAGTCTCAACGAAGGCCGAAATGACCTGAAGCCCGAAAATCCTTAACCTCGTAGGGAGCAAAATACCAAAATACCCTTAAAGGTTAAAAAAGCAGCTCTAACGGCCCATCCGAACATCCGAATAATGACCGAAATCACAGGTACCCGAAATAGAAAAGCGGGCGTTACAATACTCCCTCCTTTTAAGACTTTCGTCCTCGAAAGTCCTAAGACGAAAACTACTCGAGAAAAACTCCTTTGGTTCTTAACCAACCAAGCTCTGAAAAAAGACAACACAAATCCTTCTTTGAAACCGAACCCTCTTGGGTTCCCAATGCTCAAGCCCAACAGCGGACCAAGTGCGCCACGAACTATCTCAACCAAAGCCCGAACTAAACGAGCGAGCGAAGAAAACATGCGATAACTAGTCGGTGAGCCACATCCTCGACTCGCACCAACTCTCAAACGGTCTTACGACTCTAGGGCTCACTTATCCATGCTAAACCAACTTGGAACGCTCTCTCACGGTGCTACTCTCAAAGCAAACTCGTGAACGGGTCACAAGCCCTAAAACTCAACGCCACGCTCGGCGTAACACATCTCGAATGCTCATAGTTTGTTATCAAACGGCCTCGACCCTTCACCATGCCGACCAAACAACTGAACCTCGGTTTTAAGAAACTAAGCGGCCTACTCATACATACTTGCAAGTGACTGCGAACCCTACCGTAAGAACCCAAGCTGGTTGCCTACAATCTTTAACGAAATCCAATTCGAACCACCAACTGGTGGTGATCCCTAGGCAACCTTCTCCAACTAGCATGCGCTCACAACACTAAAGCAACCATCTTACGAGAAATCGAAGCACCAAAGCCAAGGGCACTTTTGCAGTTCACCAAACGGCTACCACCACACACACTAGCCGATACTTCAGGACGGCCACCCCGAATAGCGGGGTCCAAGAACGAGCTTCACTCGGCCAAACTAATAAGCGGAGCCCTTCATCGGCCGACAACAAACTTTCCAATGCAATCCGATCAGCCAGCGCCTAGGTGAACATCGCGGATAGGAAAACAAACAACATTCCTCTCACGGAAACCTCGAGCAACAAGGAATAAAACATTACGTGGCTACTAGCAACACGATAGCGGAGGATCGAAACTCAAGGGCTTTACCACCCAATGCCACGGCACCTCTGTGCCAACTCACTCAAGCGTGGCTCGGCTAAAATGCCAAGCTGCGAATGTACAACGACTAAAGGCAAAGCCCGAGAAAGGCTTGCTCTGCAAAAAACACAACCCAAGCTTATAACGAGCAAAGCTCGCCTCCAAGTCGCCATTCAACTCTTAAGCCCATCCGTCGCTCCAAGGACTTCTTGCTTATAGCTTAGACCTAACTCTTCTTCCAATCCAGAAACTCCACCCACGAAACATCGCGAGGAATAAGGATAGCAACGACCACAAGCTTGCGGATCTCGAACAACGCGAGTCGGCAAGACTACCTCAAAAGTTAAAACTCGAGGCCGGCATCCACGGCGCAACTCAATTACCAAGGAACTAAGGGGTTCCACAAACTCCAAAGATCCAACAACCTTCCGCCAACAACTCAAGCCTTTGAAGTGGTGGCTATCGCCCTCGCGGAACAAACACTTTTCGCTTGCTATCAAGCAGACGCAGAGGACACTCTCGCTAGGTGACCCGCTGCGCTACTCGATCAACTACACAACTCGGGAGCTAAGTGACTCTTCCTTTACAGAACGATTTCCTAGCAAGCGGACTTCCGAAGGACAGCGAATTTCACACACGCGCTTGTCTTTGCCAAACTCAACGGTAGCAACCACCCACTAAGCACTAGCGGTACTTACTCAACCGGCGAGGGGAGGCCAACTCCCAAAACTACGACTAGGAACAAGTCCTCGAGGCAGCGCTCGCTTGCTCGAACCGAGCTAGCTCACAAAACAACATGGGGACCAAACCTTGGTCAACACCAAGCACCACCTCGCTAAGAATTGCGAAAATCAACGTGGGGTTACAAGAACGACTCTAGCTTGTTAGCCGACAACAAGCATCCAAAGCAACTCAACCGAGGAACTTCGCCTGGTGCGGTGAGCTACGGTGAGGCTCTCCACAACTCGAGGTTCCCCGATCGCCCTCCGACTCACACTTTGTCGTCAAGCGGTCTAGCCCGACAGCGGCTACACGAGCACGTCTCCCTCTGACATCTCAAGTGTCTTTGGCCAAAAGCTCTTCCTTGCCACATCAGCAGCAAGCACGGGCGATGCTCCACACAATCCTACCCAACAACCCGCTCACGGCACGACAGAGCCTCTCAACCAAGGCTAGGGCACTTGCCAAGAACTAAAGTCCTAACTCCTCGAGGCCCGAGCTTTGGTTTCACAACCCGAAACCTCTCGTGGTTCTTGAAAAATACACCACGGAACGAGCTACACAAAAGTACATTGGCGTGTGCGGCTCCAACTTGGTTCCTTAAGATCCAAACCAACAAGTACTCTTACACAAGGCGACTTCTTCCTCCCAATAGAGCCACAACTAGCAAAGGAACAACAAGAGTTCGGACCACTCGGGGTCAACTCACCACTTAAAAGCTACATTGGTCAACTCACTCTTACAAGAGCATAACTACACCAATCGACATACCACATACCAATGTGCCCACTAAATGCTCCACTCAACCATCCAACTCCCGGCTCTAACACTGGTCAACCGCGCATCATCGATGCCAACCCTACTCATAATAGGGTAACTCCAAGGGTAATGGAATCACACTACCATTCAACTGGCTCACAAGCCCACAACATAGGCGCGAGATCTCGACGCGCTAGCCCTTAACAACCAACAAAGCATCCTTTGTACCCAACTCTCGGTGACCGCGAAAAGCTCCTACTTTCCCTCAAACAACCTCACACTTGTAGTTCTCGACTACCACCGAGCTAGATCTCTTAAGCAATCCAAAGCAGATGCAACTTCGGAAAAATGGGTACAAGGCTAGTGGGGATGCTAAACTTGGGCGGGTCTGGAACCACTGCTGCAAAAAGTGCCAAGCGGCCTGAATCTAGGCCTCCTCTCAAAGCTTGGTGCCAACAGCACTTCTTCCTCTACAACACAAACATCCCTTTACGGGCTTTAAGCCACTCGAGGGTAGGGAAGGTCACACTCAGGTGGCGGGGCAATGGCACTCAACACAAGAGTCTCAACAATCGAGTAGACTACTCTCGACATCACGCCCAAATGACAAGCCAAGGCCCACTCCCGCATCCCACTCGATGCTCAACGAATACTCGAGGCCAACCCTCGGGTGGCGGCACCTAGCTCCACACGGAACATGCTAACAGAAGGTGCTTCTCTCTAATAGCCGGTGAAAACCACGGACGGATTAAGTCGTGACAAGCAACCTCCACACTACCCCCAGCTACGAGGGTACTAAAAGAAGCTGGTTGCAAAACGACTACGAGGCTTGCGGGAGGACAAGATGTCTCTACATCTTCCTCAAAAGCTACTAACTTGGCGGCTTGCCAATCGACCGGGTGGTGGTGGAGACTCTTTGGTCCGCCTCTCACGGGGACTTCCACCACCACACTCTCTGCATCAAGCAACACCGAGCGGCACGCCACAACCTCAGAACATTAGGTCGTCGGCCTCGAACACCGAGTCATCCCAACACTTGGATGATAAACTCGATCTGGCCAACCACCTTGCTACTAGCGATGAGGTCTCAAAACATCCAGCTCTCTGAGCTTCCACTTGCCGAACTCGGCGGCTCGATCAACGCCAACTATCTTATCGGCATAAACCTCGCGATCAAGCCCTCCGGGAACCTCCGGACTCTTTGGAACTACAAGGAGGGGTGTCTCCTAAATAAACTCTACCGGTGGGCTATCTATGCCCAAGACTCCTCACTACGCGCTACAAACTGCGCCTGGGTCTCCGCTCTCTGTTAGCTAAAAGACCTGCCATCAACTCCCTCATGGCTGGAGCACACTCTGCTCAAGGAGTCTCACTCTAAGGCGTGCTAGCCTCTACCCCCTCCTCTAGGAACCTCAACTGCCAGGGCCAACTCGCCAGCGGGATAAACAACCGGGACGCGGCCTCAACATCCATACAAGCGGTCCAACTCCTCGGTCGGACATGCCAAGCGTCTGCTCCTCAGAGTGCGATCCACGCACTAGCGATCTGCACGAGCACCTCCACCCTCTCACTAGGGAGAACCACAACTGGGCCACAAATGGCCTACGGGAGTCTAAGGTCTACCTCCCTCTGGGTGCGATCGACACACTGGCGATCTGCACAAAGCATAAAACCTAGCCCACGCTGGGGCTCTCACTGCCAAACAAGGGTAACACATGTATACTAGATGCAGTATTGTAAAATAAAACCCTTAGCTTAATGAACTCAGACAAACCGACGGCCATGAGTACTGCGATGATCATGGGGGCAACAACACGCAAAGCGAGTTAGTCTCAGAATCTATGACTCGTGCTCGATACCAAGCTGTAAAAACCCGACCCTAAATACGGTCCTAAACCTAGGTTCTCACTCAAGCATGCAAGTTAAATATTTCATCAAGCGGTTTAGTGCTCATATTTAAAACCTTTAAAAACTTTTAGAACGGGAATGCTTAAAACATAATCAATGATTTTGTTTAAGAAAACCAACGAAGTAAAACAAGCTGCTTGCATATATATATAAAACATTCAAAAGCAGTTCAAACAACTTTTAATAATGTTTCCCCTAGGACTCTGTCCATCTACATCTTGAACAAATATGCAAACAATAAAGACAGAGTGCCTTGGCGGCTCCCATGATCAATCGGCTCCCTCCGCTAGCCGTCCGGTGTTGTCTCAAGTTACACGGTGGAAAGCCCACAGAAATAAGGGTGAGTATAAACATACTCAGTAAGAATCCCGACCAGGGTACAATACGATACTTCAATCATCTAGCACCCTAGTATACATGTAAGTGATTACCAACACGGATCATAGCTCAATGCGAGCTTACAAGGCGAATACGGAATCCTCGGAAGTCTCTTTCTTCCGGCCTAATGATTGGCTCTCATAACCAATCCGGGACATCTCGAGGGTCTTTCTCCTCGGCCAATTGATCACTCAAAACCGATCCCAAAGATGTCCGACACCCTCGAGGGTCTTTCTCCTCGACCATATGATCACTCAAAAGCCAATCCCAATGGGTGTCCTCAAGGGCCTCTTACCCTCGCTATAATCTGGACTATCGGAGAGTACCCGAAGTCCGGCTCTAAGCGAGGAAGGAAGGCGGTGTACTCACGAACATTGGCAGGGAGCTCTCCGAACCGGCGACTAAAGCGTGTCAGCGCGCGCACACCGCATGCTCTTCTCGCAACCGGCGTAAATGCGGGGGCCTAAGGGCAAACTACGCGGCCGTGTACGCATGCCTAAGACTCGGAAACGGTGTCACCGAACACGGTGGTGCGAGGCCCTCGGCACTCATCACGTGCGACTGTACCACCACCGACGAAGCTAAGAACCGCCAAGGCGAGCTTGCACCGCTGGCGTGGTTCCGCTCTAGCAGCTACAAACTAGGCTTATGCCGATGTGGTAGCTAAATCCACATCATTTGCCGGGGAAGCAATGTACGTTATGCTTCGCTCTACTCCCGACCGGTGGGGACAAGGTACGTTATGTCCGCTCTCGGCCTCTAGATGATGATGACCCTAACACACTAGCTAGAGTATAGAGTAAGCGATTCTGGCTAAACATACATAATCATCATCAATCATACATAACCTAGCATGATACTACGAACTTAAAGCGGGAATCTCAAGCATTTGGAAGAACAATCCTAGCATGGCACTAACATGTACAAACAAGCAAACATGCTAGCGGGAATGCAATCACAAGTCATCCTATCCACTAATCATGTCCATAAAAGTAAACATGCATATAAGGCACATTCAAGAAAGCATCGCGAGGTCCACACAACCACGGTAAGGAATCCTTACACGGAAACAGCGAAATAACCTTCACACTCTAATAATGACCCTCGAGCTTTAAAGCGAAACCGAGCAACCTAAGCATTTTAATAAAAACAACCTAATTAAATAAGCAATGCCAATGACCTAGGGCCCAAAGGAAAAAGTCTCGGGAATTACCGATCGAGAAGACACAAGGCCACGCCCCAACCCGCACGGCAAGCGGTGTGTCCGTCAGCAAGGACAAAGCAGTGTGCGCTGGGCCCTGGGCCGGGCGCTGCATCGGGCGCTGGCGCTGGCGCCTGGCGCTGCATCGGGCGCTGGGCGCTGGCTTTGGCGCTTCTCGGGCGCTCTTTGGGCGTCTTTGGCCTTGGCGAGGAAGAAGGGCGCTGGCGCTGGCGCTGCTGTGATGCGTTCGCGACGAGGAGCGGCGCGTTGGCGAGCGGACGCGACGAAGCAGCACGGCACGCAGACGCGGATAGTCTTTGAAGCGCGCGCGCAGCGGGCGGCAGCGTGCGGAGAGAAAGCGAGGCGGCAGCGTCTGGCGCGGCGCGGCGCGTCTCGGGCGGTGTGGTGCGGAGCGGCGCGACGCGTCTGGCTGGGCGAGGGCCAGTGCGCTGGCACACGCTGGGCATGGGGCATCTTCTTGGCTTTGGCGTGGCGTGTTGGGGGTGGCGCGACTGGTGCGCTGGATTTGGGCCGGTTGAAATTGCTGCGTCTGCTGTGCTGGTCTGGCAATTGGGCTGCTGCCAGTGCGCTGGGTGTGTGGTGCCGCTGCTGTGCGCTAATTTGAGCAGTGGTGAGCGGGGTGCGGCTAGGCGGCTAGGGTTTCTTGGTGAGGTCGGCTAGAGAGAGAGTGAGAGAGAGAGAGATTTTCCCAAAACAAGGGAATAGGATTTTCTTTCCTTTTCCTAATTTAAATGGGTCTAAAATCCCTTCCAAGGCTTTCTCTTGCGGGTCCCGGCTAAAGAAATTCTTTTCTTTTAACTAAACCTTCTTTTTCTAAAAACTCCAATTTCACCATTAGGGCAAGGGTTCAAATCCCAATGGGACCAATTAAATTCCAATTAATTTTGCTATCAATCGGAATGTCTCCGAACTTCTAATCAACTAACCCAAACTCCTTGGGTCTTGCAACCAACATTAATCAAGTCTCAACGAAGGCGAAATGACCACGAAGCCACGAAAATCCTCAACCTCGACCAGGGAGCAAAATACCAAAATACCCTTAAAGGTTAAAAATGACTCTAACGGCCCATCCGAACATCCGAATAATGACCCGAAATCACCTGGGTACCCGAAATAGAAAACTGGGCCGTTACACCTGCAGTCGTTTTGCAGCCAGTTCTTTTAGTACCCTCGTAGCCAGGCGGTAGTGTGGAGTTTGCTTGTCAGGACTTAATCCGTCCTTGGTTTTCTGCTGGCTATTAGAGAGAAGCACCTTTTGTTAGCATGTTCGGTGTGGAGCTAGGTGTGCGCCACCCGAGGGTTGGCCCGAGTATTCGTTGAGCATCGAGTGGGATGCAGGAGTGGGCCTTGGCTTGTGCATTAGGACGTGATGTCAGAGAGTAGTCTACTCGAGTGTTGAGACGCTTGTGTTGAGTGCCATTGCCCTGTCACCTGGAGTGTGACCTTCCCTACCCTCAGAGGGGCTTAAAGCCCCGTAAAGGGATGTTTGTGTTGTAAAGGAAGTAGTGCCTGTTGGCACCAAGCTTTGGAAGGAGGCCTAGTTTGGGCCGGTTGGCACTTTTTGTGCGGTGGTTCCAGACCCGCCTTGGAGTTTAGCATCCCCACTAGTCTTGTATCCATTCCTGAGACTTCACCTGTTTGGGCTGCATAATAGATCTAGCTCGGTGGTAATCAGAGAACTACAAGTGTAAGACCGTTCGAGGGATAAGTAGGAGCCTTTCAGGGTCACCGAGAGTTGGGTACAAAGGATCTTTGTTGGTTGTTAAGGGCTAAGCGCGTCCGAGTTCTCGCGCTTTGTGTTGTGGGCTTGTGAGCGGTTGGATGGTAGTGTGATTCGACTACCGGAGTTACCCTAATATGAGTAGGGTTGGCATCGATGATGCGTGGTTGATCCAACGTTAGAGCCATGAGTTGGATGGTTGATCGAGCACGTTTAGTGGACCATTGGTATGAGGTAAGTTAGCTTGGTGTGGCTATGCTCTTGTAAGAGTGAGTCGACCAATGTGGCATTCTGTGGTGAGTTGACCCCGAGTGGGTTGAACTCTTGTTGCTCCTTTGCTAGATGTGGCTCTATTGGGAGGCAAAAGTTGCCTTGTGTGAGAATTCTTGTTGGTTCGGATCTTAAGGAATCAAGTTGGAGCTGTACACGCCGGTGTACTTTTGTGTAGCTCGTTCCATGGTGTATTTTTCAAGAACCACGAGGGGTTTCGGGTTGTGAAACCAGTGCTCAGTTCTGAGGAGTTAGGACTTAGTTCTTGGCAAGTGCCCTAACTTGGGTTGAGAGGTTACCGTGCCGGTAGCCGGGTTGTTGCGTAGGCAAGTTATGCTAGTTGGCCCTTGACCTGGGTAGAGGCATTTCTTGTTGATCGATGGTTGGAGTTCAGTTGGAACTTATCCTGGGCGATGGTAGTAAAACCGCGGAGTTTCTGGCCGCCATGGCTAAGAGAGTTGTTCGGATCCTTACCCTGGGTAGAAGCTACGATGTGGCTGATGCTTTGAGCAAGAGGAAGTTTGGGTCTTCAGGTTGTTCCTCTCGGTGGATAGCAGACTCGCCAAGCGAGGGCGATCTAGGGGTTATGTCGCGCCGACCGCAGTTAGAGCTCGAGATCGTCGGAAGCGGGCGGGGCGAGCGGCCGCTCATTGCATCAAGTGTGGTAAGGCGCTTTTTGGATTGTGTGGAGCATCGCCCGTGCTGCTGCAGATTTGGCAAGAAAAAGCTTTTGGCGGCCACGGTTGAGATCTTTGGAGGGAGATGTGCTCGTGTAGCCAGATGTCTATTAGACCGTTGACGACAATATGTGTCGGAGGGTGATCGGAGGAACCCTAGATTGTGGAGAGCCTCACCAGAGCTCAGTCAGACCCAGGCAGTGTTCCTCGGTTGAGTTGATGGATGCTTGTTGTCGGTTAACAAGCTAGAGTTGTTCTTGGTAACCTCCACGTTGATTTTCGGAATTCTTAGCGAGGTGGTGCTTGGTGTTGACCAAGGTTTGGTTCCCATGTTGTTTCGTGAGATAGCTCGGTTCGAGCAAGCGGGCGTTGCCCTGAGGACTTGTTCCTAGTCGAAGTTTTGGGAGTTGACCCCTCCTCGGCAATTGAGTAGGCGCGCTAGTTCCAAGTTGGGGATCAAGCGATTGAGGATCCTCGGATGTTGCTTCCAGAGAGTTGGTTGTTGTTGCCCTTGGGTTTGAGAAAAGCAGCGAGCGCGTGTGTGAAGATTTCGTCCTTCTAAGTTCGCTTGTCGGGAAATCGTTCGGTTGAGGAGGAGTCGGCTTAGCTCCGAGTTGTGTAGTTGATCGAGTAGCGCAATGGCCAGCCCAATGAGAGTGTCCCTGCGTTTGTTCGTTCGCAAGCGGAAAGTTGTTTGTTCCCGCAAGGGCGGAGGCCTGCCAGTTTAAGGGCTTGAGTTGTTGCTGGAAGGTTGTTGGATCTTTGGAGTTTGTAGAACCCCTTAGTTCTTTGGTAGTTGAGTCGCACCGTGGATGCCGGCCTCGAGTTTTAACTTTTGAGGTAGTCTTGCCGACTCGTGTTGTTCAGGATCCGCAAGCTTGTGGTCGTCGCTTTCTTTATTCCTCGCGATGTTTCGTGGGAGGAGTTTCTGGATTGGAAGACGAGTTACGTCTAAGCTATAAGGAGGAAGTCCTTGGAGCAGCCAGATGGGCTTAAGAGTTGAGTGGCAGCTTGGAGGCAAGCCTTGCTCGTTATAAGCTTGGGTTGAGATTCTGCAGAGCAAGCCTTCTCGGCCTTTGTTCCTAGTTGATGTGCGTTCGCAGTTGGCGTTATAGCTGAGCCACAGTTGAGTGGGTTGGCACAGAGATGTCGTGGCATTGGTTGGAAACCTTTGAGTTGTATCCTCCAGCTATTGTGTTGCTAGTAGCCGCGTAATGTTTTATTCCTTGCTGCTCGAGATTTCCGTAAGAGGAATGTTGGTTGTTTTTCTGTCTGGCGATGTTCTCTTAGGCTAGTGGCTGATCGGATTGCATTGGAAAGTTTGTTGTCGGCCGTTGAGGGGCTCCAGTTTGTTAGTTTGGCCGAGTGGAGCCTGTGCCTGGACCTTGTCTTCTAAAGGTGGTCGTAGCTGAAGTTTCAGCTGGTGTGTTGGTGGTAGCCGTTTGGTGAACCAGAAAAGTGCCCCTTGGCTTTGGTGCTTCGATTTCTTGTAAGATGGTTGCTTAAGTGTTGTGGACGCATGCTAGCTGGAAGAGTTTGCCTTGGGATCAGTCACCAGTTGGTGGTTCGATTTGGATTTCGTTAAGGATTGTAGGCAACCATTGGGGCTAGCAGATCTCTTGCGAAGTAAGAGTAGGCCGTTTAGTTTTTGAAACACAGGAGGTTCGGTTGTTTGGTCAGCATGGTGAAGGGTCGAGGCTGTTTGATAATGACTATGAGCATTCGGAGAAGTCTGCCGGAGCGTGGCGTAGAGTTTTAGAGCTTGTGACCCGTCCACGAGTTTGCGGAGAGTAGCGCCGTAGAGAGGCTTTCCGAGTTGGGCTAGCAGGGTTAAGTGAGCCCTAAGATTTTAAGACCATTTCAGAGCTAGTGCGAGTTTGAGGATGTGTATTACCGTTAGCACTATCACATCTATTTCTTCGGAGTTCGGTGTATGCCCAGTCTTGTTGTGGCATCTGGATGGCTTGTGGCTTTGAGCCTTTGGGAACCCAAGGGGGTTTGGATTTCAAAGAAGATTTAGTGTTGTCTTGACCGGGAGTTTGGTTGGTTAAGGATCAGTGGAGATTTCCTAGAGTTGTTTTCGTTTTAGGACTTTCGAGGACGAAAGTCTTAAAAGGAGGGAGTATTGTAACGGCCCAGTTTTCTATTTCGGTTTCCTAGGTGTTTTCGGGACATTATGCAGATGTTCGGATGGGCCGTTAGAGCTATTTTAACCCTTAGGGGTATTTTGGTCTTTTGCCCCTGGCCGTGGTTTTGTGGATTTTCGGGATTCGTGGTCACTCCGCCCTTGTCGAGGCTTGATTGTTGTTGGTTGCAGGACCCAAGAAGTTCGGGCTAGTTGGTTGGAAGTTTGGAGGTGATTTGGTAATTAACAAAATTATTGTTAATTTAAGTGCTTCCATTGGGATTTGAACCCTTACCCTTGATGATGATTTGGGAGCTTGGTTTAAATGAGTTTTAATAAGGAGAAAAGGTTGCTTCAGCCGGGACTAGAAGGAGGAAGCCCGGGGAAGAGATTTAGGTCACCAAGACCTATTTAAATTAGGAAAAGGAAAGAAAATCAAGAAAATCTCATTCCCCTTGTTTTACCTCTCTCTCTCTCTCTCTCTCTCTCTCTCTCTTTCTCTCTCTCTACCCTTGCCGACCTCACCAAGAAACCCAACCGAGCCGCACCGAGCCCTCCCGAGCCACTCACCCAGCAGCCCCCGCCGCCATCACCCTATCGCCCGACCATCAACCCGATCGCCCGTAAAGCGGCCCGAGACGCATGTCGCGGCCGTGTAAGCCGTCGCCTGACGCCAGACGCTAGCTTTAGCGTCGCAGACGGCCGTCGCCAGCGCCCACATGCGCGCCCGCGTCGGGCGTCTCGTCTGCTTACGCGCCGCGCCGCCATTCGCCGCCCGCGCCCTCCTGCCCGCGCAGCGCAGCGGCGCCCAAACACGCCCGCCTTCTTTGCGCGAGAGCCCGTGTCCTCTCGGTTGGTAATTCTCGAGCCTTTTCCCTTTTAGATTTTTAAGCTGCTGGCTGCTGTATATTTAATTAGGATGCTTTTATTATGCCTAGGTTGCTCGGGTTCGTTATAAAGCTTGAGGGTCTTATTTGATTCGTGATAGCTATCTTCCACTTGTTTCCAGGTAAGGATTTCTTACCGTGGTTGTGTGGACCCTGCGATGCTTTCTTGATTGTGCCTTATATGCATGTTTACTTCTATGAACATGATTAGTGGATAGGACAGCTTGTGATTGCATTCTTGCTAGCATGTTTGCCTGTTTGTACATGTTAGTGCCATGCTAGGATTGTTCTTCCAGCATGCTTGAGATTCCTGCTTTAATTTCGTAGTATCATGCTAGGTTATGTGTGATTGATGTTGATGTGTATGTCTAGCCAGGAATCAGTTATTTTGTACTCTTAGCTAGTATAGTAGAGTTTGTCATCATCTAGAGGCTGAGAGCGGACATAACGTACTTTGTCCCCACCGGTCGGGAGTAGAGCGAAGCATAACGTACATTGCTTCCCCCGACAGCCGATGTGCATTTAGCTACCACATAGGCATAAGCCTAGTTTGTAGCCTGCTAGAGCAGAACCCTGCCAAAGGTGCAAGCCTGCCTTGGCCGGTTCTTAGCTTGTGTAGGTGGTACAGTCGCATGGATGAGTGCCGAGGGCCTCGCACTACTATGTTCAGTGACACCATTTCCGAGTCTTTAGGCATGTGTACCTGGCCCGCGTAGTTTCTACTTAGGCCCCCACATTTACGCCGGTTGCAGCAGCATGCGGTGTGCGCGCACACGCGTTAGTCGTCGGTTCGGAGAGCTCCCTCGGGCTAATGTTCGTGAGTACACCAGTTCCTTCCAGTTTAGAGCCAGACTTCGGGTACTCTCCCGATAGTCCAGATTTGTTAGCAAGGGTAAGAGGCCCTTGAGGACACCCATTGGGATTGGCTTTTGAGCTGATCATATGGTCGAGGGAGAAAGACCCTCGAGGGTGTCGAACATCTTTGTGATCGGTTTTTGAGCTGATCAATTGGCCGAGGGATCGGTTATGAGAGCCAATCATTAGGCCGGAAGTAGGAGACTTCTGAGGATTCCAGATTCTGCCTTGTAAGCTCGTTGAGCTATGATCCGTGTTGGTGATTTGTTTGCATGTATACTAGGGTGCCGGATGATTGATGTATCGTATTGTACCCGGTTGGAGATTCTTCTACCGAGTATGTTTATACTCACCCTTATTTCTCGTGGTTTTCCACGGTAACTTAGGATAGCACCGGACTCGCTAGCGAGGGAGCCGATTGATCATGGGGAGCCATGGCACTCTGTCTTTTATTGTTTGCATAATTTGTTCAGCATGTAGACGGCCAGGAGTCCTAGGGGGACGTTTTTTAAAAGTTGTTTAAATTGTATTGTATGATTTTATAAACACTGGCCAGGCTTGTTTTACTTTGTTGGCTTTGCTTAAATGAAGGTTGTTGTTTATGTTTTAAGTGTCCTCTCTTTTAAATGTTTTGAAAGGTTTTAAATATGAGGACTAAACAGCTTGATGAAGTATTTAACTTGCATGCTGAGTGAGAACCTAGGTTTAGGACCGTGTTTTGGGTCGGGTTCTTACATAGATTGTCAGCATGCCGGTTACCCGTAGACGGCAGAGAGGCTCGAGGCTGACCACCCAAGGCATTCGTATTGATTCTGAAACTGGAGGGACGTCGTCCCAAGCCGAGGTTGATGTTAGGCCACCTATAGGCCCTTCTGCTGTGTTTCCCGGAGAGGGCGTGGAGGCAACTGAGCCTCGAGAGGCTGCACCAGGAGCAGCTTTTGTGGAGTCCATGAGGGCTCTTATGGTTGGATTGCTAGCTGACCAAAGGGCTGACTAGAGAGCTGAGACGCAGCCTTTGTTAGCCGTGTAGAGGGAAGAGTCCCGAATTCAGATAGAGCTGTTGACCGAGATGGTTGATGAGAGGATCAGAGTGCTACAGCACCGCTTGACTTCGCGAGAGCCGATCGTGAATGAGGTCGTTGTGGCGGAAGGTGTTGAGGATCTGGGCAAGTGGTTGAAGGATTTTGTCAAGTGGAAGCCAGATAAATTTAGTGCCCCTAGAGAACCGTTAGTAGCAGCCAGATTGATTGCTGAGTTAGAGTACACATTCATGGTGATGGCTTGTCCTGAGGTGCAGCGAGCCCGTTGTGCAGCTCACGTGCTAGCTGGTACAGCTAAGTGGTGGTGGGATTCCACTTTGAGTGAAAGATAGGCTGGGTCTCCACCTGTCACCTGGGATTTCTTCAAGGCTGAGTTCAAGGTAAAGTTTATCAGTGAAGAAGCCCAAGAGAAGATGATTGAGCTGTTTTCAAACTTAAAGCTGGGGTCTGATTCGATCGAGATTTATGAGAGGATGTTTTCAGAGTATGGGTACTTCGCGCCGCAGCTGATTGCTACTCCTGAGCTGAAGATCAGGAAGTTTATTGCGGGTTTGAGACAGGGAGTGTCTTAGGATGTTAGGGCACATGCCCCAGAGACTTTTGCCAAGGCAATGCAGTTGGCAACGATTTACGATGGGAAGTATCCTCCAGAGCAGGTTGCTAGCGCTGCTATGCAGAAGGCCCCAGTATACTCGGGCCAGAAGCTTAAGTTTGACTCAGGAAGCAATAGCCGTGTGGGCGGTCAGCCCCGTCAGGGTTCTAATCAGGGCAGAGACCAGCATCTAAACCGAAACCGTGATCAGCCTCGCCAGCAGGGTGTAGGGAGGCCGCCGCCGTATTGTAACCCTTGTGGGAAGCCTCATTGGGGTCCTTGTGGAGGTAATCCTAGGGCTTGCTATAGCTGTGGTAAGGAAGGGCATCAGGCCCGGTTTTGCAACCAGAAAGTAGTGCTAGCGCAGCCATCTCAGCAGCAGGGGCGAGTGTATGCTACGACCCGCCAGGAGGCTGAGCAAACTGGGGCCGCGGTGGCAGGTACGCTCCTAGTTCTCGATCACCTTGCCTTTGTGTTGTTTGATTCGGGTTCCACTCATTCTTTTGTTTATGTTGTTTTTGCTGAGCATGCTTGCATGATTTTAGAGCCTTTAGGATTTAAGTTATCTGTTGTAACTCCTTCGGGAGCTAGTATGCTGGCTTGTCAGAAGGTAAGAGAAGGTCGGATACAGGTATCCGATGAGTCTCTGCAAGTACGCTCATAGTACTGACTATGAGTGGTTTTGATGTGATCCTCGGCATGGATTGGGTAGCTGATAACCACGCGATGATTGACTGCCGCCGGAAGGAGGTAGTGTTCAGCCCGCCGAGCAGGCCTAGCTTTAAATTCCAGGGCGGGGTGTGTTTGCCAGTGGTTTCGGCAGTTAAGGCCCACCGCTTGCTAGCTCGAGGAGCTTGGGGCTTCATAGCTAAGTTGTCCGGAGTGAGTCGTGATCAGTTATCTTCTGAGCAAGTGCCCATTGTGCAAGAGTTTGCAGATGTATTTCCTGAAGAGTTATCTGGTCTACCGCCAAAGAGGGAGGTTGATTTCTCAATAGAGCTTGAGCGAGGAACTCGTCCTATCTCAAAAGCTCTTTATCATATGGCGCCAGCTGAATTGAAAGAGTTAAAGGAGCAGTTGCAAGAGTTGCTTGACAGAGGATTTATTAGACCGAATGTGTCCTCGTGGGGAGCACCCGTGCTGTTTGTTAAGAAAAAGGATGGCTCGATGCGTCTGTGCATCGATTACAGGGAACTGAATAAGGTAACCATCAAGAACAAGCATCCACTGCCACGTATTGATGACATGTTTGACCAGCCCTAGGGAGCTTGTGTGTTTTCAAAGATTGACTTGAGCTCGAGCTACCACCAGTTAAGGATTCGGGATGCAGATATCCCTAAGACAGCTTTTAGGTCTAGGTATGGTCACTACGAGTTCGTGGTCATGTCTTTGGTGATTTAACGCCTTGTTGCATTCATGGACATGATGGACAGAGTGTTCAAGGCGTTCCTGGACCGCTTTGTCATTGTGTTCATAGATGACATTCTTGTGTACTCAAAGTCTAAGGAGGACCATGCATCACACCTAAGACAGATTTTGACAGCCTTGCGCGAGAACCAGCTTTATGCAAAGTTTTCTAAGTGTGACTTTTGGCTTGAGGAGGTATCTTTCCTAGGACACGTTGTGTCTAAGGAGGGAGTGGTTGTAAACCCTTCAAAAATAGAGGCAGTTAGTTCGTGGGCCAGACCGACGACTGTGTAGAAAATTCATAGATTTCTGGGTCTGACCGGTTATTACTGTCGCTTTGTTCAGGATTTTTTTGCTATAGCTGCACCACTTACTCGTTTGACGAGAAAGGGTGTCGATTTCGTTTGGGATAAGAAGTGCTACGAAAGTTTCGCTAAGCTGAAAGGCAGTTTGACTACCGCACCAGTGTTGGCAGTTCTAGAGGGAACAAGGGCTTTTGTGGTGTTCAGTGATGCCAGCAAGTTTGGTTTGGGTTGCGTTCTGATGCAGCACGGTAAGGTAATAGCGTATGCCTCAAGGCAGTTGAAACCGCATGAGCAGAATTATCCGACTCATGATATGGAGTTGGCAGCTGTCGTCTTTGCACTTAAGGTCTGGAGGCATTATCTGTATGGGGAGAAGATTCAAATTTTCTCGGACCACCAGAGCCTCAAGTATTTCTTCACCCAGAAAGACCTGAACATGAGACAGAGGAGGTGGTTGGAGCTTGTAAAGGATTACGACTGTGAAATCCTGTATCACCCTGGGAAGGCAAATGTTGTAGCATATGCAATGAGTAGAAAGACCTCGCATTTAGCAACGCTGGCAAATCCCAAAAGTTGTACAAGGAAGGATCTTGAGAGAGCAGGAATAGCAATGTTGTTAGGGGAGGTTACCGCCAGGGTAGCCCAGTTGACCATCCAGCCTTCGATAAAGCAAAGGATTATCGACTGCCAGTTGAATGACCCTAAGTGTAACAGCCCAGTTTTCTACTCCAGTTTTTGAGGTGCCTTCGGGTCAAGATTCGGTTGTTTGGTTGGGTCGTTAGAGCTGTTTTGACCCTTGGGGGTATTTTGGTCTTTTGGCTTCCCGGGCAGGATTTTGTAGATTTTTAGGGCTTCGAGGTCGCTCCTGTCTTTGTCGAGGCTTGATTGTTGTTGGTTGCGAGTCCCGAGATGTTTGGGCCAGTCGTTTGGAAGTTCGGTTGTGGTTTGGGTTTTTGGCAAAGTGATAGTTGGTTGTGTGCTTCCTTTGGGATTCGAGCCCGGGCCCTTGGTGTTGATTTGGGAGTTGAATTTAAGTGAGTTTTATTTTTGGAAGAGGTTGCCAGTCGTGTCTCGAAGGAGGAAGCCGAGAAATGGGATTTTAAGATTTTAATTTGGATAAGGATGGAAAAAGAGATTAAATCCCCATTTTCCTTTTATTTTCCCATTTTCACTTTTCTTTTTTTCAAAATCCCCTTTTCTCTCTCTCTCTCTCTCTCTCCCTCTCTCCCCCCAGCCCGAGCCCCAGGTCGCCCAGGTCGCCCCAAACTCGAGCTTGCTCGCCCAGCTCACCCAGCCAGGCCGCCAGCCCGAGCTCGCCAGCCAGGTCGCGTCGCCAGCCCGAGCCTGCCCAGCCAGATCGCGTCGCCCAGCCCGGCCGCGCAGTGCCGCTCGTCCAATCAGTGCCCGTGCCGCCCCGATCCGAGCCGCCTCGTGCCAGATCCAGCGTCCCCTGTAGCTCGTCGTGCCAGATCGAGCGTCTTGTAGCCGTCGCGTCGGGTCGCCCCCGCGCGCCGTCCCTGTACCGAGCCGCGCCGCACGCCCTCGCCCAGCCGAGCTCGCACCTGCGCCTCCCTGCAGCTCGCCCGCACGTTCGCGTCCTCGCCCGAGTGCCCTGCTCGCCCGATCGTGCCTGGGCCCCAGCGCAGCTTTCGCGCCCAGCGCGCGTGTCAGCCAGCGCCCGCCCGGCCAGCCCTGCGCGCGCCGGTTGCCTGCGTCCGTCTGTGCCGGCTCGTTCGCGTGTCAGCCGCTCCTCGTGAGTTGCTCCCGAGCCGTGCCCAGTTATTTTATTATAATTAGGCCTATGGATTGTGATTTTTTATGTGTTTGTTAGGTTCGCTTTAGGTTGCTCGGGTTCGATCGCAACTTAGGTTTCTTGTGTGTTCTTGCCTTCCGGCCAGGTAAGGGTTTCTTACCGAGGTTGTGTGGACCCTGCGACTAATTGATAGTATGCCATATCTTGTGATTGTATGAAATTCTAGTGGATAGGTTACATGTTTTCTCTTGCTTCCAAGTTTGTGTTGTACTGGTGTTTCTGTTATATTAGTTACAGGCTAGGGTCTTTTATCTTGGCATATTCTGGTTCCTGTTATATTCTAATAGTTCCATGTTAGTGCTAGGCAGGTGATCCATAATGTAGGTAAGTCTCCGATGGGCACTGCACTGTTCATTTGTGTGTAAGCCCCCGATGGGCATCATGAGGCTGCTTAAGAGTTTAAGCCCCCGATGGGCATCATGAGGCTTCTTAAGAGTGTAAGACCCCGATGGGCATCTCAGTGATCCTAGCTAGAGTAAGACCCCGATGGGCATCCTAGGTGTGTAAGACCCCGTTGGGCAGCATTGATAGCTAGAGGTGTACCACCCCAATGGGCATCCCTATGTGTAAGACCCCGATGGGCATCATTGTTTAGAGGTGTAAGACCCCTATGGGCATCCGTATGTGTAAGACCCCGATGGGCATCATTGTTTAGAGGTGTAAGACCCCGATGGGCATCCGTATGTGTAAGTGTAAGAACCCTACCCAAAACACGGTCCTAAACCTAGGTTCTCACTCAGCATGCAAGTTAAATACTTCATCAAGCGGTTTAGTGCTCATATTTAAAACCTTTCAAAACATTTAAAAGCGGGGACACTTAAAACATTAACAACAACCTTCATTTCAGCAAAGCCAACAAAGTAAAACAAGCCTGGCCAGTGTTTATAAAATCATACAATACAATTTAAACAACTTTTAAAAACGTCCCCTAGGACTCTGCCTGTCTACATCTTTGAACAAATTATGCAAACAATAAAAAGACAGAGTGTCGGCGGCTCCCATGATCAATCAGCTCCCTCCGCTAGCCGTCCCGGTGCTGTCCCAAGTTACCTGGTGGAAAACCACAGAAATAAGGGTGAGTATAAACATACTCAGTAAGAATCCCCAACCGGGGTACAATACGATACATCAATCATCTGGCACCCTAGTATACATGCAAACAGTTAAGAACACAGATCATAGCTCAACGAGCTTACAAGGCGAGAATCTGGAATCCTCGAAGTCTCCTACTTAGGCCTAATGATTGGCTCTCATAACCAATCCGGGACATCTCTCGAGGGTCTTTCTCCTCGGCCAATTGATCGGCTCAAAAACCGATCCCAAAGATGTCCGACACCCTCGAGGGTCTTTCTCCCTCGACCATATGATCAGCTCAAAAGCCAATCCCAATGGGTGTCCTCAAGGGACTCTTACCCTTGCTAACAAATCTGGACTATCGGGAGAGTACCCGAAGTCTGGCTCTAAACTGGAAGGAGGCGGTGTACTCACGAACATTAGGCCGAAGGAGCTCTCCGAACAGGCGACTAACGCGTGTGCGCGCACACCGCATGTTGCCGCAACCGGGCGTAAATGTGGGGCCTAAGTACAAACTACGCGGGCAGTGCACGCATGCCTAAAGACTCGGAAGCGGTGTCACCGAACACGATGAGTGCGAGGCCCTCGGCACTCATGCATGCGACTGTACCACCGACCTGAAGCTAAGAACCGGCCAAGGCAGGCTTCCACCGTTGTCAAGGTTCCGCTCTAGCAGGCTACAAACTAGGCTTATGCCGATATGGTAGCTAAATCCACATCGGCTGCTGGGGGGAAGCAATGTACGTTATGCTTCGCTCTACACCCGACCGGTGGGGACAAAGTACGTTATGTCCGCTCTCAGCCTTTGGATGATCACAAACCCTACTATACTAGCTAGGAGTACAAAATAACTGATTCCTGGCTAGACATACATATCAACATCAATCACACATAACCTAGCATGATACTACGAACGTAAAGCAGGAATCTCAAGCATGCTGGAAGAACAATCCTAGCATGGAACTAACATGTACAAACAGGCAAACATGCTAGCAAGAATGCAATCACAAGCTGTCCTATCCACTAATCATGTTCATACACGTAAACATGCATATAAGGCACAATCAAGAAAGCATCGCAGGGTCCACACAACCACGGTAAGGAATCCTTACCTGGAAACGAGCAGAAATAACTTTCACAATCAAATAATGACCCTCGAGCTTTATAACGAACCCGAGCAACCTAGGCATAATAAAAGCATCCTAATTAAATACACAGCAGCCAACAGCTTAAAAATCTAAAAGGGAAAAGGCTCGAGAATTACCAACCGAGAGTACACGGGCTCTCGCAAAGAGGCGGAGTTTGGGCGGCTTTGCAGTGGCGAGGACGCCGGCGCTGGGCGCTATGCGCACGGCAAGGCAAAGCGGACACTTTGGAAGCGCGCGCGGCAAGGCAAGCAGACGCCGCAGAGCGGCGAAGCGCGCGGCGTCTGGATGACGGCGGTGTAATGACCCGATTTCCTATTCTAGTTTTCGAGGTGCCTTCGGGTCAAGATTCGGTTGTTTGGTTGGGTTTTAGAGCCGTTTGGACCCTTGGAGGTATTTTGGTCTTTTGGCTCTTCGGGCAGGATTTGTGGTCTTCAGGGCTTCGAGGTAGCTCCTGCCTTTGTCGAGGCTTGTTTGTTGGTGGCTGCGAGTCCCGTGGTGTTTGGGCTAGTCGGTTGGATGCTCGGTTGTGGTTTGGGTTTAGGCAAAGTGATGGTTGGTTGTGATATTCTTTTGGGATTCGAGCCCGAGCCCTTAGTGTTGCTTTGGGAGTTGGATTTAAGTGAGTTTGATTGATTGGAAAAGATTGCTTCGGTCGGGTCTCGGCGAAGGAAGCTGGGAAATGGGATTTTGAGGTTTTAAGTGGATAAGGATGGAAAATGGAATTAAATCCCATTTTTCCCTTTTATTTCCCATTTTTCCTTTTTATTTCCCTTTTTCTTTTATTTTGTTTCCCAAAATCAATTTTCTCTCTCTCTCTCTCTCTCTGTAAAGACCCGACCCAAAAGGGCACTAAATAGGCCTTTACCCCAATGCATGTATTAAAAGGAAAAGACATGATGCAAATAAAGTTTTCGGATTCCCATTAAATCAAAACATTCAAGATTCATTGAGAACAATAAAGTCCATCAAAACTGTCCCTGTCTCCAAGCACTGTTTCACTGAGACAAATACATTTCCAACGATTTACTCGATCGGAGAGATTTTATTAAAAACATTTAAAACATCCTCAAATTCAACAAAGCTGGAATCCACAAATAATTCAGAAAACTATCCTAGGGCTCCGTGCCCAGCTACATGCATTCAGGGGAAAAATAACGAAAAGAGTCATAACATAAGAAAAGTCAGAGATGACAGCAGGATTCCATGATCACAGCTCCTCCTTCACCATCCCGCTCGCGCCTTGGTTACTGTGGAAAACCACAAAATAAGGGTGAGTAACGAATTACTCGTAAGGAATCCCCAACCGGGGTACAATACGATATAAAAGATCATCTAGAAGAATGTATGCAAGCTATGAATATAAACACAGAGCGGAGCACATAGCTAAGTCCACACTTGGACCTCGGATGCCAACTCGGGGTCTTAGTCGGAAATACCACATCACACTATACGCCCTATCACGGGAACAAGTCCGGCCTCACCGCCTCATCATCGACACGAAAGGTGCACTCGCTCAAGATCCCGAGGAGCTCTCGATCGGTATTTGTAATGAGCGTAAGCGCGCACCGCATGCTCACCGCAAACTCGGGGGTGCGGGTCTAGTGGCAAGCTGCCCGAGTTTAGTCACCATGCCTAACTAAATCTCGGATCGGTGTCACCGACATAGGGTGTGAGACACGACACGTGAACTATGTCACTGTACCACCGCACCTAAGGCTAAGGAACCGGTCGTGGTAGGCTTACACCGTGAAGCGGTCCTTGCCCTAACAGTGGCAATCAAGGGCTACGCCGAACACGCCGAGGACATGCCGATTGCCGGGACGAGGCAATGCCAAGTCATCATCCCGACCGTTGGGGCATTTAACGATCTGCCACCCTCACCCAAGATTGCAGGGCCACCGTTAGGGTTAGCTAAACCCTAATGGGATCGGGGGACGAGTACCATCTCGCACGTCGCATCGGGGATGCAGTTACGTTATGCATCCGGCCGGATGATGCTACCTACGAACTCTAAACCATAGCAATAATAACAATTCATTCAATGCGGTCCAATACGTGCTCAACAGATACAAGGAACCTAGCATGATACTACGAAGCAAGAACAGATATCGAACATGCCAGAATGGAACAACCTAGCATGGGCTAACATGAGAAACAATACAAGAGTTCATGCCAGTCAGGAATTCAGAACAGAGCACCTAGGGCTAAACATGCTAATAATCATACATACAGCATACAAAACAACAATTACAAATATACCGCAGGCCCACACAACTCCGTGAAGAAATCTTTACCTTGGTGGAAGGCATCTACACACAAATCCTAAGTCATGGAACAATCCCGAGCTAGCGGCGGGAACCTAACAAACCAATAATAGTCAATACCTAAAAAGTCTAAAAACAATAGAACGGCAAGCTCGGACAAAGGGAACTCACGCGACACGGCGACACGAGCTTGAGCTGCGCAGGCAAGCCGCACGGCAGGTTGGCGCTGTTTGCTACCGGGCACGGCATGGCACGGATGCACGGCAGGGACGCGCGCGCGCGGGCGAGCGTCTGGGCGTGCGGGCGAGCAGCTCGGGCGAAGGCGCGCGGGCGCTGGCGTTCGACAGCGCACGCGGAGCGGGCTGGGTGCGCGCGCAAGCGGCGGCTCGGGCGGCGCGCGCGCGTGGCGTTCGACGTCGTCGTCTGCTGCTGCTGCGCGCGATCTGGCACGACGACGAGCAATGGCGTGCGGGAGGGCTGCGACGGTGGATCTGGCGCGACCTGGCGAGCGATGGCGTCGCGGGCGTCGCGAGCGAGCGAGCGTCGCGGCGATCTGGCGAAAGCGCTGTCCGGCCCGGGCGTGGCGGGCAGAGCTGCTTCAACAGATCTGGGCGAGGGGCTGGCCGGCTGGACGGCGACGATGGCTGCTGGCTGGCTTCTCTCGGCTGGCTGCAAACCACACAACACTCTACTTCTTACCTTCGGCCAGCATCAATAACCAAATGAGGAGATGAAGAGGATGAAGACTTACCCGGAATGATGATGATCGAACCCAAGGAGATGCAAGGGAAAGAAGAATCGGCAAAGGCTATGGAGAGGAAAGCATGCGGCCAAGAGGTGATTTGGAGAAGAAGATGGAATAAACCTAATTTCTATTTCATTTAACCAAATGCACCAAAACTCAAAATCCAAGGCTAACCATAAGATGATGCAGGAAGAGCAACAAGAGCACCTAATGGCTCAATTGGCACACATCCCCACAAGCTTTCCAGGAGACCCGGGTTCAAACCCCAACTGCAGCACAATTTCCTTTATTTTTACTTTTGCACCAAACCTTGCTCAAACCAAACCACAAATCCCTCCAAAAACCTACATAAATCCATCCAATAATTTTAGTAACTGGAAAAGACACAAACGGCCCTGACGGCCCGACCAAATTACCAAATTACCCCTAGGGCATACCTGGAAGACCGGGATGAAAAACCTGGGTCGTTACACACTCTCTCTCTCTCTCTCTCTCTCTCTCTCCCCGAGCCCCCCACCTAGCCCAGCCCCTTGGCTCGCCCAGCCCTAGCCCGAGCAGCCCATGGCTCGCCCAGCTCCAGCCCGATCAGCCCAGCCCCATGCGCCGTCGCCCTCGCCCAGCCCGAGCCCCTACCTCGCCCAGCCCGAGCGTCGCGCGCCCTCGCCTAGCTCGTGTCGCCCGACCTCGCCCGCATAATGCCGTCGCCCTGCTCTGCCCTGGTCCGTGTCGCCCGAGCCGCGTCGCGTGTCGTCGCTCGCGTCGAAGCGTCGCGCTGGCCCGGATCGCGCGCCCTCGCGTAGTGTCGCTCGCGCCCGCGCGCCGTCTCCTTTGCCGAGCTAGCGCCCGCGCCCGCGCGCCCTGTGTCGCTCGCGTGCCGTCCGCGGGCAGCTCGCGCCCAGCCAGCGCCCCAGCGCCCAGCCCTGCGCCCCAGCGCGCCTGTCTGCGCCCATCAGCTGCCTAGCCCATGCAGCCGGCCCGTCCGAGTGTCAGCCGTGCCTCGTGAGTTGCTCCCGAGCTGAGCCCTGTTTATTTTAGAGTATTTAGGGCTATTTTATGATTATTGATGTGTTTGCTTGTGTAACGACCCAGTTTTCTATCCCGGTTCTCGAGGAGCTTCCGGTTCAGATTCAGTGGTTCGGTTGGGCCGTTAGAGTTGTTTGGACCCTTTGGGGCATTTTGGTCTTTTGCTCCTCAGGCGGGATTTGTGGATTTTAGGGCTTCGAGGCGCCTCCCGCCTTTGTTGAGGCTTGTTTGTTGTGGGTCATGCGAGTCCCGAGATGTTTGGGCTTTTCGTTTGGGAGTTCGGTTGTGATTTGTGTTTTGGGCAAAATGATGGTTGTTTGGGTGTTTTCTTCTGGATTCAGAGCGGGCCTTGAGTATTGGTTTGGGAGGTTGATTTGAGTGAGTTTTGTTGTTTGGAAAGGTTGCTTTAGTCGGGTCTCGAAGGAGGAAGCGGAAATGAGATTTAAGGATTTTAAGGATTTTTGGAAAAATTGGAAAATGGATAAATTGGATTTATTTGGATAAGTTTGGATTTTAAATAAAAGAGAAAAAGAAAAGAAAAAGGAAAAATCCATTTTTTCCCCTTTTCCCCTCTCTCCTCCGGCCCGAGCCCCCTTGGCCCTCTCCTCCCGCCCGAGCCCCCCACTCGCCCCTAGCCGCGCCCACCCGAGCCTGGCCGCCCGAGCTCGCTCGTGCGTGCTTGTCGAGCCCGGCCGCGTCGCCTGAGCCCCCTGCGTCGCCCCAGCCGCCCCGAGCCGGCTCGCCCAGTCCGAAGTCGCCCGCCACCGGTCCGTCGCGCCCTATAGCTCGCCGTCCCTCGCCGCAGCTGCGTGCGGATAGAGCGCCCGAGCCCGTCGCGTCGCGTCACGTCGCGCGCCCCTGTTCTTGCCGAGCTAGCGCCCGCGCGCCGTCCACTGTGCCGAGCAAGTGCCGCGTGCCCTCGCCTGCGTCCCGGCTTCGCCCGCAGCGCAGCTGCTGCGCCGTGCCTGCGCCCAGTGCGCCCAGCGCGCGCCCAATACTGCGCCGGCCGGCCTACGCCACGCCGGCGACTGCTTGTGTGTGTTGGTTTGGCCCGAGCCTTGTGGCTTCTCGGATGGTATTTCCCGAGTCTTTTCTTCGTTGGGCCCTGATTTATAGGCTGCTGGTTATGGATTTATTGGGTTGTTTATGTATGTGATTTGGGTGCTTTGTTTGATGTTCAGGCTGTTCGAGAATCGATTAGAGGCTCGAGGATTCGCTCGTAGATTTATTATAATTATTGTGTTCTGCTTGTCCCATGTAAGGATTTCTTACCGTGGTTGTGTGGACCTGCGATATATCTCGATATGCCTTGCTTGTTTGTTGATTGTTATGAGCATGTTAGAGATAGAGCGATTGTTTGAATTCTTGCTAGCATGTTTGCTCGATTTTACATGTTAGTGCCATGCTAGGTTTGTTCTCACGCGGCATGCTTGTGATTCCCGCTTAAGTTGTAGTATCATGCTAGGTAATGTGATTTATATGTCATCATTGCTTGCTAGCCGGGAATCATTGATTTTTGCTCAGACTCTTATATAGAGTTGTAGGGTTTGTCATCATCCGAGGTGCGGACAAAACGCACTTTGTCCCTAGTAGCTCAGTCGGGAGTAAAGTGTGCGTAACATAACGTATCTTGCTACCCCCCCGACCCGCCGGTTGTGGACTTAGCTACCCACTCCGGCCAAAGCCTAGTTTGTGCCTGCTAGAGCGGAACCCTGCCAACGGTGTAAGCCTACCTTGGCCGGTTCTTAGCTTCAGTCGGCGATCAGCCGCATGATGAGCGCCGAGGCCTCCTCGCCATCGTGATCGCGGTGACACCGCTTCGAGTCATAGGCATGCGCACTGGCCCGCGTAGTTTGCCCTTAGGCCCCCGTGATTTACGCCCGGTTTGAGAGCATGCGGTGCGCGCACACACGCGTTAGTTGCTGGTTCGGAGAGCTCCCCCGGGCTAATGTTCGTGAGTACACCATTCTTTCCAATTTAGAGCCAGACTTCGGGTACTCTCCCGATAGTCCAGATGTATAGCGAGGGTAAGAGGCCCTTGAGGACACCCATTGGGATCGGTTTTTGAGTGATCAATTGGTCGAGGAGAAAGACCCTCGAGGGTGTCGGACATCTTGGGATCGGTTTTTGAGTGATCAATTGGCCGAGGGAGAAAGACCCTGAGATGTCCCGGGATTGGTTATGAGAACCAATCATTAGGCCGGAAGTAGGAGACTTCCGATGATTCCAGATCTTTTCTTATGAGCTCGTTGAGCTATGATCCGTGTTGATAAATTTTTGCTTGCATGTTGAGGTGCTAGATGACGGATGTATCGTATTGTACCCGGTTGGGGATTCTTCTTGAGTATCTTTATACTCACCCTTATTTATCTTTGGGTAACTTGGGACAACACCGGGATGGCTAGCGGAGGAGCCGATTGATCATGGGGAGCGCGCGGCACTCATCTTTTATTGTTGCATTATTTATTCAAAGATGTAGATGGACAGAGTCCTAGGGGAACATTGTTTAAAAAGTTGTTTAAATTGTATTGTATGATTTTATAAATCTTGGCTGTGTGGTTTTACTTCGTTGGATGGTTTAAATGAAATCGTGGTTCATGTTTTAAGGGTTCCCCCTTCTCATATGTTTTGAATGGTTTTTAAATATGAGCACTAAACCGCTTGTTATCATATTTAACTTGCATGCCGAGTGAGAACCCCGGTTTAGGACCATGTTTTGGGTCGGGTTTGTTACAGCTTGGCTCGTTATAGGTTGCTCGGGTTCGATCGCAGATTAATTTTATTGTGTGTTGTTGCCTTCCACCTGTAAGGATTTCTTCACAGGAGTTGTGTGGGCCTCGCGATATTGTCATGATTTTGCCTTGCTTGTTTGCCGATTGTTATGAGCATGATAATAATAGAGCGACTTTGATTGATTCTCGCTAGCATGTTTGCTTGATATTACATGTTAGTGCCATGCTAGGTTTGTTCTCACAAAGATGCTTGTGATTCCTGCTTAAGCTCGTAGTATCATGCTAGGTAGTGTGATTGATGTCGGTCTTTGTTTGCTAGCCAGGAATCATTGCTTTTTGCTCTGTATTCTTAGATAGAGTTGTAGGGTTTGTCATCATCCAGAGGCTGAGCGGACATAACGTACTTTGTCCCCACTGATCGGGAGTAGTGTGCGAAGCATAACGTATCTTTCTTTCCCCCCTGGTCACTAAGGTGGATTTAGCTCAAGTCGGGAATAAAGTGTGCGTAGCATAACGTATCTTGCTACCCCCCCGACCAGCCGGTTGTGGAATTAGCTACCCACTTCGGCATAGCCTAGTTTATAGCATGCTAGAGCGGAACCCTGCCAACGGTGTAAGCCCGCCACTGGCGGTTCTTAGCTTAGTCGTGTCGGTGGACCATGCCGCGCTGAGATGAGCGCCGAGGGCCTCGCGCCATCGTGATCGGTGACACCGCTTCCGAGTCTTAGGCATGCGCACTGGCCCGCGTAGTTTGCCCTTAGGCCCCCGTATTTATGCCGGTTGCAGAAGAGCATGCGGTGTGCGCGCACACGCGTTAGTTGACGGTTCGGAGAGCTCCCCCGGGCTAATGTTCGTGAGTACACCATTCCTTCCAGTTTAGAGCCAGATTTCGGGTACTCTCCCGATAGTCCAGATCTATTAGCAAGGGTAAGAGGCCCTTGAGGACATCCTTGGGATCGGTTTTGAGGTGATCAACCGGGCCGAGGAGAAAGACCCTCAGAGATGTCCCGAGATTGGTTAGGATAACCAATCATTAGGCGGAAGTAGGAGACTTCCGATGACTCAGATCTTTCTTTGTAAGCTCGTTGAGCTATGATCCGTGTTGGTAGTTTGTTTGCTTGCATGCTTTGGTACTAGATGATTGATTATATCGTATTGTACCCCGGTTGGGGATTTTTACTGAGTAATTTGTTACTCACCCTTACTTATCTTTCAGGAAACCATGGCACGAGGCAGGATGGCTGGAGGAGGAGCGTGATCATGGAAAACCCGTTGTTCAACTCGAGTCTTATGTCTTGTATTTATGTTTTAAATGTCCTCTGAATGCATGTAGTTGGGCACGAGAGCCTATGTTGTTTTATGAATGTATTTCCGGATTCTAGCATTGTTGTAAATGTTGTAAAGTTGTATGTTTTTAATAAATCTCATGATCGAGTAAGTTTTGGAAATGTATTTGTCTTGGAGCAGTGCTTGGAAACAGGGGACGGAGTTTCAAGAATTTTGTATTGACTTTTAAATGAACTCTTGCCGGTTTTGGTTTTTACTTAGAATCTGAAACAACCCTATTGCAAATTCTAGTGTTGATTTGTATGCATGCATTGAGGTAAGGGCCCATTTAGAGCCCCATTCTGGTCGGGTCGTTACAAGTTGGTATCGAGCTTAGAGTCATAGATTACAGAGTGACCTTTTGTTGTAGGTCGTTTTTTCCATGATCATCAAGACTGATACGGTCATCAGCACGCCTAAGTTTACCGCTTTAAAAGAAAAGGGTTAAGAATTTACAATACTTTTCATCTAGCTTTTATGCCTTGTGTAGTGTTGTGTAGCTGAGACGCAGCGTGTTACGACTCGTTGTTGGTTTGGGCTTAGTGAGCCATCATGCCAACTTTCGCGATGCGAGCGATTTGTTTAGCGGCTTGTTGAGGTATCGAGATAGATTCGGATGCCCCGGGACGTCGTTCCGAGGGAGGCGAGCTTAGACTCGTTGGCCATTTGTGGCCCGATTCTTTCTTTTCCCTAGTGAGAGGGTGGAGGTGCTTCGTGCGATCGCCGATATGTTTGTAACGGCCCGATTTTCTATTCCAGTTCTCGAGGTGCTTAGGTTGGTCGATGGTTTGGTTGGGCGTTAGAGTATTTTGACCCTTAGGGGTATTTTGGTCTTTTTGCTCCGGGCGAGATTTGTGGATTTTCGGGCTTCGAGGCAGCTCCTGCCTTTGTTGAGGCTTGTATGTTGGTGGCTGTGAGTCCCGAGATGTTTGGGGTATTCGTTTGGGAGTTCGGTTGTGATTTGGGTTTTGGGCAAAGTGATCTTTGTTTGGGTGTTTCCTTTGGGATTCGAGCCCAGGCCCATAGACATGATTTGGGAGTTTGTTTTAAGTGAGAGTTATTGTTTGGAAAAGGTTGCTTCAAGTAGGGTCTCGAAGGAGGAAGCCGGGAAATGGGATTTAAGGACTTTAAGACTTATTTAAATTTGGTAAGAAAATTGGTTAAGGATGGAAAGGAGGATAAAATCCCATTTTTCCTTTTAATTCCCTTTTTCCTTTTATTTTTCCCTTTTATTTTCCAAAATCCCCAAAATTCCTTTTTCTCTCCCTTTCTCTCTCCTCCAGCCCGAGCAGCCCCTTGGTCGCCCATGTCCAGCCCTAGCCGCACCATGCCCAACCCTAGTCGCACCATGTCCAGCCGAGCCGCGCCCTCGCTCCGAGCCGCCTACCGCCCATGCCCATGCCGTCTTGAAGCCACCCAGCGCTGATCGCATCGCCCTCGCCCTAGTCGCGCCGAGCCCAGATCTGCATCGCCCAGGCCATCTCCGTGTCGCCCTAGTCGCGCCGAGCCCAGATCTGCATCGCCCAGGCCATCTCTGTGTCGCCTTGGTCGCGCCGAGCCCAGATCGGCATAGCCCAGGCCGTCACCGTGTCGCCCAGGTCCGTGTCGAGTCGCCCGAGCCCTGGCCGCATCGAGTGCGTAACATAACGTATCTTGCTACCCGGCTCGCCTCGTAGGTCGTCGTGCCTTCCCGAGCGCCCCAAGCGTCGCGTCGCGTCGCCTCGCCTGCGCGCGCCGTCGCGCCGTCCTCTCGCCAAGCAAGCGCGCCGTGTGTCGTCGCCCCACCGAGCTCGAGCCCGCGCCCGTGCGCCCTTGCCTCGCCCGATGCGCCGTGTACTGCGCTGGGCGCCGCGCCTGCGCGCGGTGCTGCCAGGCTTTGGCCAGCGCCAGCCAGTGCTACCTGCGCCCGGCCACCACACTGTTGTGTCTTTGGTTGGCCCGAGCCTTGTGGCTTCTCGGATGGTATTTCCGAGTCTTTTCTTCGTTGGGCCCCGATTTGTTGGTCTTTGTTTAGGGATTTATTTGGGCTGTTTTATGTATTTGATTTGGGTTGCTTTATTTTATGTTTTGGTTGTTTGGGTTCGATTAGAGGCTCGAGGATTGCTTGGTTGATTTGTGATTATTTTTACGCTTGTCCCGGTAAGGATTTCTTACCGTGGTTGTGTGGACCTGCGATATATCTCGATTGTGCCTTGTATGTTTCTTTGATTGTTATGAGCATGATAGCGATAGGCGGCTTTGTTTGATCTCTTGCTAGCATGTTTGTTGATTTTACATGTTAGTGCCATGCTAGGTTTGTTCTTCCGGCATGCTTGTGATTCTGTTTAAGTTGTAGTATCATGCTAGGTAAACGTGATTGATGTCGGTCATTGCTTGCTAGCGGGAATCATTGATTTACTCGGTATTCTTAGATAGCGTAGTAGGGTTTGTCATCATTCAGAGGTCGAGAGCGGACATAACGTACTTTGTCCCCACCGGTCGGGAGTAGAGCGAAGCATAACGTACATTGCTTGCTTCCCCAGGCGTGCGATGTGGATGTAGCTACCACATCGGCATAAGCCTAGTTTGTAGCCCGCTAGAGCGGAACCCCGCCAGCGGTGCAAGCTGCCTTGGCGGTTCTTAGCTTCGTGTCGGTGGTACAGCTGCACAGATGAGTGCCGAGGGCCTCGCACTCTCGTGTCTGATGACACCGCTTCGAGTCTTTAGGCATGCGTGCGACCGCGTAGTTTGCCCTTAGGCCCCGCATTTACGCCGGTTGCAGATGAGCATGCGGTGTGCGCGCGCAACACGCATTAGTCGCCGGTTCGGAGAGCTCCCGGGCTAATGTTCGTGAGTACACAGTTCCTTCGATTTTGAGCGGATGCGGGTACTCTCCGATAGTCCAGATGTATAGCGAGGGTAAGAGGCCCTTGAGGACACCCATTGGGATTGGCTTTTGAGCTAATCAATTGGTCGAGGGAGAAAGACCCTCGAGGGTGTCGGACATCTTGGGATCGGTTTTTGGGCTGATCAATTGGCCGAGGGAGAAAGACCCTCGGAGATGTCCCGGGATTGGTTATGAGAACCAATCATTAGGCCGGAAGTAGGAGACTTCCGATGATTCCGGAAGTAAGAGACTTCCAATGTTTCCAGATCTTGTTTTATGAGCTCGTTGAGCTATGATCTGTGTTGATAGTTTGTTTGCTTGCATGTTGAGGTGCTAGATGAGCGATGTATCGTATTGTACCCCGGTTGGGGATTCTTACCGAGTATGTTTATACTCACCCTTATTTATCTTTCGGGTAACTTGGGACAACACCGGGAGGGCTAGCGGAGGGAGGCGATTGATCATGGGAACCGCTGAGCACTCTGTCTTTTATTATTGCATTGTTTATTGGCATGTAGATGGGACAGAGTCCTAGGGGAACATTGTTTAAAACGTTGCTTAAATTGTATTGTACATTTTATTAAACACTGGCCAGGTTGTTTTACTTTGTTGGATTGTTTTAAATGAAAATTGTTGGTTATGTTTTAAGGGCTCCCCCTTCTCATATGTTTTGAAAGGTTTTTAAATATGAGCTCTAAACCGCTTGTTATCATATTTAACTTGCATCTTTGAGTGAGAACCTGTGTTTAGGACCATGTTTTGGGTCGGGTCCTTACAGCTTGGTATCAGAGCACGAGTCATAGATTCTGTAGACTAACCCGCTTTGTAGGTTGTTGTTCCCATGATCATCAAGCCTCCACGGCCACGAGGTTTGTGCGAGTTCAATTAAGTTAAGGGGTAAGAATTTACAATACTTTTCTTCTAGCTTTTATGCCTTGTGTAGAGTTGTGGAGCGGAGACGAGCGAGTTTCGACTCGTTGTTGGTTTGGGCTTAGAGCGCCATCATGCCAACTTTTTCGCGCAGCGAGTAGTTTGATGAGCGGTGAGAGCCCAGTGTGGGCGAGTTTTGATGCTTTGTGCAGATCGCCAGTATGTTGATCGCACTCTGAGGGAAGCAGAGATTTGACTCCCATAGGCCATTTATGGCCCAGTTGTTGGTTTCTCCCCTAGTGAGAGGGTGGAGGTGCCTTGTGCGATCGCCGATATGTTGATTGCACTCGAGAGGAGCGGGACGCTTGGCATGTCCGACCGAGGAGTTGGGTGATCGTGTTGATGTTGAGGCGCGCCCGTGGTTGTTTAGCCCGCTGGCGAGTTGGCCCCGGCGATTGAGTTGCCTAGAGGAGGGGGTAGAGGCTAGCACGCCTCGAGTATGACTCCTTGAGCGAGTGTGCTCCGACCATGAGAGGGTTGATGGCGTGTCTTTAGCTATCAGAGAGCAAAGACCCAGCGCGATTTGTAGCGCGTAGTGAGGAGTCTCGGGCACGAGATAGCCCGGTGATGTGAGTTTGTTTGAGCATTTTTCCCCCAGAGCTCTTGTAGCCCCGGAGAGGTTCCGGAAGGGCATGATCAGCAAGTTTATGCGATTGAGTTTGTTGGCGTTGATGGAGCCGCCTTGATTTGGCAAGTGGATGCAGCAGAGCTCGATGTATTAGAAAGTCCCACCGCTAGTAGTAAAGCGGTTGGCGAGTTTGAGTTTAGCATCCGTGTGTTGGGATGTCCTCATTATTCGAGAGGCCGAGGTGTGCCGCCCCCGTCTTTATTTGGTACAAAGAGTTGGTGGTGGTAGTCCCTTGAGAGAGGGGACTAGCGAGTCTCCACCGATCGCCCGATTGATTGGCAAGTTGCCGTGTTAGTGGCTTGAGGCGGATGTAGAGACATCCGAGCCCCCTTGCAAGCATGTCGTTGTTGTGCGGCCAGATTCTTTTAGTGCCCTCGTAGCTGTGAGTGCGGTTTGAAGTTTGCTTGCGGGGTTTGATCCGTATGTGGATTTCAGTGGGCTAGTAGAGTGGAGCACTCTTTTTATTTGGATGTTCCCAGTGGAACTAGTTGACGCCACCCGAGGAGTTAGCTGAGCTTTTGTGAGCATCGAGTGGGATGCGAGGAGTAGGCCTTGGCATGTCTGTTGGTCGAAGAAGGAGAGATTAAATTTTGCTCGAGTGTTTGGACTCCTTTCTTTGAATGCCATTGCCCCGTCACTTGGAGTGTGACTTTCCTCCGAGGGGCGTAAAGCTCGTTTAGGGCTGATTTGTGTCGTAAAGGATGTAGTGCTTGTTGGCACTAGGCTTTGAGAGGAGGCCTAGATTTGAGGGCCTGTTGGCCCTTTTGTGCGAGATGGTTCCTTGTTTGCCCAGAGTATAGCATCCCCATGAGTCTTGTACCCCTTTTCCGAGCTTGCACTGTTTGGGTTGCATAAGAGATCTAGCTCGGTGGTAGTCGAGGACTACAAGTATGAGGTTTTCGAGGGAAAGTAAGAGCTTTCAGTCACAGAGAGTTGGGTACCAAAGGATCTTTCAGAGGGTCATTAAGAGCTAGCAAGTTTGAGTTCTCGCGCTGTGTTGTGAGCTTCGAGCGATTCTTTGGTAGCATGAGTCGGCTACCCTTTGAGTTACCCTAGTATGGGTAGTGTTGGCATCGTGGATGCGTGGTTGATCCGATGTTAGAGCCATGAGTTGGATGGCTGATCGGAGCGCGTTTAGTGAGCACGTTGTTTTGAGGAATGTTAGCTTGGTGTGGTTTTGCACTTGTAAGAGTAAGTTGGCCAATGTGGCTTTTCGTGGTGAGTTGGCCCCGAGTGGGTTTGAACTCTTGTTGCTCCCTTGTTTGTTGTGGCTCTGTTTGGAGGCAAAAGTTGCAATGTGTGAGAGCCCTTGTTGGCTTTGGGGTCTTAAGGGATCAAGTTGAGCCAGACACCCGGTGCACTTTTGCGTAGCTCGTTCCGTGGTTTATGTTTGGAAAACCACGAGAGGTTCGTGTTGAGGAGCCAGTGCTCAGTCTTTGAGGTGTCAAGGCTTTAGTTCTTGGCAAGTGCCCTAGCTTTGGCTGTAAGGATGCCATGCTCGTTGCCGGGATGTTGGTTAAGCAAGTTTTGCTAGTTGGTCCTTGCCCTGGGTAGAAGTTCAGTTGGAACTGAGTAAGAGCGGTGATAGCAAAGCCGCGCAGTTTCTGATCGTTTTGGCTAAGAGAGCTGTTCGGATCCTTACCTTGGGCAGAAGGTATGTTGAGGTTGTTGCTTTGAGTAGGAGGATGACGCATTTTGTAGCGTTTCCGGTTCTCTTGGTTTCCAAGTTGGAGTTGGCCAGCGTAGTTGAGATGCTGGAGAAGGTTGTGCCAGTGTAGCCGGTTGTCTGTTAGATTGTTTGACGACCGTGTGTGTCGGAGGGTGATCGGAGGATCCCTAGTTTGTGGAGAGCCTCTCCAGAGCTCAGTTAGACCCAGGCAGTGTTCCTTGGGTGAGTTGCTTGCAGATTTGGTAGTCTAGCAAGCTAGTGCTTGTTTGGAGTAGAGTCCGGATTGGTTCCGGAGTGGTGGCTAGTTGGTGCTTGGTGTTGACCAAGATTTGGTTCTCTTGATGTTTCAAGAGCTTGCTCGGTTCGAGCCAGAGGGCGTTGCCCTGAGGATTTGTTCCTAGTCTAGTTGTTTTGGGAGTTGATTCCTCCCTCGGTGGTTGAGTAAGTTCGGCTAGTTACGGATTGGTGGTCCAATCGGTTGAGTTTCCAGCAGGTGTTGCTTCCAAGAGAGTTGGTTGATGTTGCCCTTGGGTTTGAGCAAGTCGTGAGCGTGTGTGATGATGTTCACGCCCTTTAGAGTTTGCTTGCCGGGAAATCGTTCCGTTGAGGAGTCGGCGTAGCTCCTGAGTTGTGTAGTTGATCGAGTAGCGCAGTGGTTAGCCAATGAGAGGGTCCTCGCATTGTGTTGTTAGCAAGCGAAAAGTTGTTTGTCCTCGCAAAGCGGTGGCCACCAGATTTAAGAGTTGAGCTTTTCTTTGGTAAGTTGTTGGTTCTTGGGGTTTGAAGTTTTCCCCTAGTTTCCCTTGGTGGTTGAGTTGCACCATGGATGCCACCCAGTATTATCTTTGGAGATAGCCCTCGTCGATTCGTATTCCTTGCGATGTTCCGTGTGTGGAGTTTCTAGTCGCAAGATGGGTTAGGCCTAAGCTAAAAGGAGGAAGTCCTTTGAGTAGCCGATTGGACTTAGGTGTTGAGTGGTAGCTTGAGGCAAGCTTTGCTCGTTATGAGCTTGAGTTGAGTTTCACTTGAGCAAGCCCTTCTCGGGCTTTGTTTCTAGTTGTTGAGCTTTCGCGATTGGCGAATAGCCGAGCCTCGATTGAGTGTGTTGGCACAGAGGTGCCGTGGCATTGGTTGGTTAGCCTTTGGGCCATTTTCCTCAAAATTTGTTGTGAGTTCTTGGTAGCCCCGTGAGGGTTTGGTCCTTCTTTGCCTAGATTTTCCATGAGAGGAATGTTGGGTGTTTCCTTGCCCGACAATGTTCTCTTTGGCCGATTGCTAGTAGGTTTGCATGGAAAAGTTGGTGTTCGGCCGTTGTGAGGCTCCAGGTTGTTGGCTTGGCCGAGTGGAGCTCATGCACAGTTTTTGGCCATTTAGGGTTGGCCGTGAGTGAAGATTTCAGCTTGTGCTAGTGGGAAAAGTTTGCCTTTTGGATCAATCGCCGATTGGTGGTTCGATTGTTTTTCGTTAAGGCTTTAGGCAAGCCTTGTGGTTATTTTGGTCTCTTGTGAAGAAATAGTAGTAGGCCGTTTGGTTTCGGAACCGAGAGGTTCGATTGTTTGGCCGACTTGGCGTTGTGTTGAGGCGATTCGTTATCGATTGTGGGCATTCAGAGAAGTTACGCCGGTGCGTGGCGTTGAGTTTTGGAGCTTGTGCCCGATGCTGCGATTTTTGAGAGTAACACCGTTGAGAGGTGTTCCGTGTTGGTTTAGCGGGGTTTTGTTTTGAGCCCCAAGTTTGTAGGGCTTTTGAGATCCTTGAGCGGATTGGAGCGAGTGGTTAGCTTTGCCCCGTCTTTGACAATGAGTGCAAGTTTTGTGTTCCTCGTCTCTTTGTTGAGATAGTTTGTATGGATCGAGAGCATTGTGGCTTTGAGCCTTTGAGAACCCAAGAGGGTTTGGTTATCGAGAGAAGGGCTAGTGTTGTTTTAGCCGAGAAGTTGATTGGCTAAGAATCGGTGGAGTATTCATAGAGATGTTTCGTTTTAGGACTTTCGAGGACGAAAGTCTTAAAAGGAGGGAGTATTATAACGGCCCGATTTTCTATTCCAGTTCTCGAGGTGCTTAGGTTGATTGATGGTTGGTTGGGCCGTTAGAGTTGTTTTGACCCTTAGGGGTATTTTGGTCTTTTGCTCCCGGCTAGGATTTGTGGATTTTCGGGGCTTGAGGCAGCTCCCGCCTTTGTTGAGGCTTGTATGTTGGTGGTCTGCGAGTCCCGAGATGTTTGGGGTATTCGTTTGGGAGTTCGGTTGTGATTTGGGTTTTGGGCAAAGTGATCTTTGTTTGGGTGTTTCCTTTGGGATTCGAGCCGAGCCCTTAGAGATGATTTGGGAGTTTGTTTTAAGTGAGAGTTATTGTTTGGAAAAGGTTGCTTCACTGGGTCTCGAAGGAGGAAGCAGGAAATGGGATTTAAGGACTTTAAGACTTATTTAAATTTGGTAAGAAAATTGGTTAAGGATGGAAAGGAGGATAAAATCCCATTTTTCCTTTTAATTCCTTTTTCCTTTTATTTTCCCCCTTTTATTTTCCAAAATCCCCAAAATTCCTTTTTCTCTCCTTTCTCTCTCCTCGGCCAGAGCAGGCCCCTTGGTCGCCCATGTCAGCCCTAGCCGCACCATGCCCAGCCCTAGTCGCACCATGTCCCGAGCCGCGCCTCGCAAAGCCGCCCGGCTCGCCCATGCCGCGCCGTGCCGAGCCACCCCAGGCGCGATCGATCGCATCGCCCTCGCCCTAGTCGCGCCGAGCCCAGATCTCGCATCGCCCGAGCCATCTCCTTGTCGCCCTAGTCGCGCGCCGAGCCCAGATCTGCATCGCCCGAGGCCATCTCCGTGTCGCTTGGTCGCGCCGAGCCCGGATCGACACATCGCCGAGCCGTCACCGTGTCGCCCAAGTCCGTGTCGAGTCGCCGAGCCCCGCCGCACCGAAGTCGCTCGCTCAGAGGTCGTCGTGCCTTCCCTAGCGCCCCGAGAGCCCGCGCGTCGCGTCGCCTCGCGCGCGCGCGCCGCGCGCCAAATCCTCTGCGCAAGCGCGCCCGTGTGTCGTCGCCGCCAGCCCGAGCTCGAGCCCGCGCCGTGCGCCCTTGCCTCGCCCGATCTGCGTGCTGCGCCGGCGCCACGCCTGCGCCCGGTGCCCAGCGCGCTGTGCCCAGCGCCCGGCCAGCTGCTCTTGCGCCCGCGACTGCACTGTTGTGTCTTTGGTTGGTCTTGAGCCTTGTGGCTTCTCGGATGGTATTTCCGAGTCTTTTCTTCGTTGGGCCCCGATTTGTTGGCTCTTTGTTTAGGGATTTATTTGGGAACATTTTATGTATTTGATTTGGTTTGCTTTATTTTATGTTTAGGTTGTTTGGGTTCGATTAGAGGCTCGAGGATTGCTTAGTTGATTTGTGATTATTTTCGCTTGTCCGGTAAGGATTTCTTTACCGTGGTTGTGTGGACCCTGCGATATATCTCGATTGTGCCTTGTATGTTTCTTTGATTGTTATGAGCATGATAGCGATAGGCGGCTTTGTTTGATCTCTTGCTAGCATGTTTGTTGATTTTACATGTTAGTGCCATGCTAGGTTTGTTCTTCCGGCATGCTTGTGATTCTGTTTAAGTTGTAGTATCATGCTAGGTAAGCGTGATTGATGTCGGTCATTGCTTGCTAGCAGGAATCATTGATTTACTCGGTATTCTTAGATAGCGTAGTAGGGTTTGTCATCATCCGGAGGCCGAGAGCGGACATAACGTACTTTGTCCCCACCGGTCGGGAGTAGAGCGAAGCATAACGTACATTGCTTCCCCGGCCGATGTGGATGTAGCTACCACATCGGCATAAGCCTAGTTTGTAGCTCTGCTAGAGCGGAACCACGCCAGCGGTGCAAGCCCCGCCTTGGCGGTTCTTAGCCAGTCGGTGGTGCAGTGCCGCATGCAGATGAGTGCCGAGGGCCTTGCACTCACTGTGTACAAAGTGACACCGCTCCGAGTCTTTAGGCATGCGTGCACGACCCGCGTAGTTTGCCCTTAGGCCCCGCATTTACGCGGTTGTTGCAGATGAGCATGCGGTGTGTGCGCACACGCAGCGTTAGTCGCCGGTTCGGAGAGCTCCCCCAGGCTAATGTTCGTGAGTACACCGTTCCTTCGATTTAGAGCGGGGATGCGGGTACTCTCCGATAGTCCAGATTGTTAGCGAGGGTAAGAGGCCCTTGAGGACACCCATTGGGATTGGCTTTTGAGCTAATCAATTGGTCGAGGAGAAAGACCCTCGAGGGTGTCGGACATCTTGGGATCGGTTTTTGGGGTGATCAATTGGCCGAGGGAGAAAGACCCTCGGAGATGTCCGGGATTGGTTATGAGAACCAATCATTAGGCGGAAGTAGGAGACTTAGATGATTCCGGAAGTAAGAGACTTAGATGTTTCCAGATCTTGTTTTATGAGCTCGTTGAGCTATGATGCGTGTTGATAGTTTGTTTGCTTGCATGTTGAGGTGCTAGATGGTGATGTATCGTATTGTACCCCGGTTGGAGATTCTTCACTGAGTATGTTTATACTCACCCTTATTTATCTTTCATGAAACTTGGGACAACACCGGGAGGGCTAGCGGAGGGAGGCGATTGATCATGGGGAACCGCGGCACTCTGTCTTTTATTATTGCATTGTTTATTCAAAGCATGTAGATGGGACAGAGTCCTAGGGGAACATTGTTTAAAACGTTGCTTAAATTGTATTGTACATTTTATTAAACACGGCGAGTTGTTTTACTTTGTTGGATTGTTTTAAATGAAAATTGTTGGTTATGTTTTAAAGGCTCCCCCTTCTCATATGTTTTGAAAGGTTTTTAAATATGAGCTCTAAACCACTTGTTATCATATTTAACTTGCATCTTTGAGTGAGAACCCGTGTTTAGGACCATGTTTTGGGTCGGGTCCTTACAATGTTGATCGCACCTGCAGGAGCGGGACGCTTGGCATGTCCGACCGAGGAGTTGGACCGATCGTGTTGATGTTGAGGCCGCGTCGTGGTTGTTATGCTGCATGCCGATTTGGCTTGGCGGTTGAGTTGCCTAGAGGAGGGGTAGAGGCTAGCGGCGCCTGAGTGAGACTCCTTGAGCGAGTGTGCTCCACCATGAGAGATTTGATGGCGAGTCTTTAGCTATCGAGAGCGGAGACCTGAGCGCAGATTTGTAGCGCGTAGTGAGGAGTCCGGGCACAGATAGCCCGGTGGTGAGTTTGTTTCAAAGCATTTTTCCCCAGTAGCTCTTGTAACCCCGGAGGTTCCGGGAGGGCTTGATCGGCAGAGTTTATTGGATGAATTTGTTGGCGTTGATGGAGCCGCTTGATTTGGTAAATGGATGCTGTAGAGCTTGATGTTTTAGTAAGTCCAAATTGCTAGTAGTAAAGTAGTTGGCGAGTTTGAGTTTAACATCCGTGTGTGGGATGCCCTCATTGTTGAGAGGCCGAGGTGTGCCGTTCTGTCTTTGTTTGGTTCATCGGATGGTGGTGGAAGTCCCTTGTGAGAGGTGGACTAGCGAGTCTCCACCCGATCGCGCCGATTGATTGGCAAGTTTGCCGTGTTAGTGGCTTGAGGCGGATGAAGGGTCATCTTTGCCCCTTGCGAGCCTCTTTGTTGTTTAACAACCCAGCTCCTCAGATGTGGATTTGGTAGTAGTAGCACTTGAGGTGCATTGGTTGGTGTGCCACTTTGGCACTAAGTCTGGTTCAGGCTTGAGTTTGGCTTGGGCATAGCAGATGGTTCTATGCCGTTCGGAGTTCAGCGCACTCGTTTAGCCTTGGATCCGTTTATGGCAGTTGCACCTGTTTAGGTCGTGCCAGAGGGCTAGTTCAGTGGTAGTCGATGGACTACAAGCGAAAGGATGCTCGAGAGGAGCGGAGCCTCTTCCCGGTGTTTACGGAGGTTGAGTAAGTCAGCAGATTGGTTGGTAAGTGTTGGTGCGCTTGAGTCTCGCGCTAGTGTTAAGGCCAAGAGTTTTCTTGTGGTTGGTAGTACGGTCAACTACCTTCGAGTGCCTTTATCTGAGGAGAGTTGAGCATCGTAGATGCGAGTTTGGTCCAGTAGAGGGACCCTGAGTTGGATGCTCATGAGATGAGCTGGATGCCTATGAGGCGAGTTGGATGCCATGATTCGAGTTGGATGTTTTTGAGGCGAGATGAGCTGATGCCTTGCGAGAGGATTTGGATGCCTTATGGGTAAGCACCCTTGGTAGAGGCTTGGTATAAAGTAAGTTCGGTGTGGCATGGTTATGCTTTTGGTAGAGCAAGGTTGCCTCAGCTTTGAGCATTGTGTGGAGTTGGAACTTTTGGTGTTCCTTCGGTTGGAGTTCAGTTGGAAACTGAACAAGAGCGGTGGTAGCTAAGCCGCGTGGTTTCTGATCGCCTTGGCTAAGAAAGTTGTTTGGATCCTTTCCTTGGGTAGAAGCCTTGTTGAGGCTGATGTTTGAGTAGGAGGATGACGCATTCGATAGCATTTTCAGGTCCTCTTGGTTCCCAAGGAATTGGAGTTGGCCTGCATGGTTGAGATGCTGGAGAGAGTTGTGCCTGTTCAGGCAGTTGGCTGTTAGCTCGTTTGTCGGCAGTGTGTGTCGAGGGTTGCCGAAGAACCCTAGGTTGTGGAGAGCCTCTCCAAAGCTCGGTCGAGCCTGTAGTGAGTTTGATTAGCAAAAAGTGGAGCCGTGTAGTTTGTAGCCTCGGTTGAGTTGCTAGCAGATCTTGGTAGACTAGCTAGCTAGTGTTTGTTTGGAGTAAAGTCCGGATTGGTTTAAGTGCGGTGGCAAGTTGATGCTTGGTGTTGACCAAGGTGTGGTTTGGAGTGCTAGAGATTTGCTTTGCTCGTGGGGACGAATGGTTCGTGCCCGGTTGGTTGTTTTCTGTTTCCAAGACGTCGAGTTGCCCCGTTTGGCTTTTGGAGGTTCGGTCTAAGATGGACCCCTTTTGTTGCCCGTGAGATGTAGATGTTGTTGCTCTAGTGGAGCAAGACGGTGAGCGTATGTGGAGCTCTCTGTCCTTTGGTTGTCTGTTTGTAAGAGCCGTTTCCTTCTGGGATTTGTCGAGTTACTCCTTTGGTCTTGGAATTGATGGTAGTGGTGCTAGCAAGAGGAAAAATTTGTTGGCTACTTGGAAGTAGTCGTTTGTTGATTAAGCGGATTCTTGGATGGTGTTCTAGAAATTTGCGATAAAGGTTGTTTTCGCCTCTTGTGAGTGTTTGGCCAAGATTTGGTTCTCTTGTTGTTTCGAGAGCTAGTTCGGTTCTAGTGGAGGGCGTTGCCACGAGGTCTTTTCCTAGTCGGGAAGTTTTGGGAGTTGACCCCTCCTCGGCGGTTGAGTAAGTTTTGTTGGTTCGGATTTGTGATCCAATTGGTTGAGTTTTCCTTTGTTGTTGCTTCCAAGAGAGTTGGTTGTTGTTGCCTTGGGTTTGAGCTAGTCGTGAGCTTGTGTGAAGTTCATTGCCCTTGAGTTTGCTTCTTTGGGAAAGTCGTTTCCCGTTTGGCGAGTCGACTTAGCTCTTGAGTTGTGTAGTTGGTCGAGAGTAGCGCAAATGGTCACCCAATGAGAGGGTCCCCGCTCTGTGTTGTTAGCAAGCAAGAGTTGTTTGTCCCCGCAAGGGTGGTGGTGACCAAGAAGAGTTGTTTCGACAAGTTGTTGGTTCTTTGGGGATTGAAGATTTCCCTTCCCCTAGTCTCTGTGGTGGTTGAGTTGCTCCATGGATGCCGACCTCGAGTGTTAGCTCACGAGGTAGTCTTGCGGATTCGTGTGGCTCAGGATCCGTAAGCTTGGAGGTTGTCGTCATCCGTTTTCCTTGTGAGGTTTCGGGAGTGGAGCTACAGTTGGAAGTTGAGTTAGGCTTAAGCTTAAAGGAGAAATCCTTTGGGTAGTCGGTTGGATTTTAAGAGTTGAGTAGTAGCTTGAGGCGGCGTTGCTCGTTATAAGTTTGGGTTGAGTTCTGGCGAGCAAGCCCTTCTCGGGCTTTGCTCCTTGTTATCTTCGCGATTGGAGTAGCAGAGCCGTTTGAGTGAGTTGGCACGCAGAGGTGCCGTGGCTTTGGTTGGTAAAGCCGTTGAGCTATTTTCCTCAAGGTGTTGTGCGCAGAGAGCTGCGTGATGGTTTAGTCCTTGCGGCCCGAGTTTTCCTTGAGAGGAATTTGGTGGTTTCCTTGCTGGCGATGTTTTCTTTGGCGATTGCTAGTAGATTTGCATGGAAAAGTTTGCTTTCGGCCGTTTGGTTTCTGGAACCTGGAAGGTTCAGTTGTTTGGCCAGTTTGTGTAGGGTTGAGTTTGTTTGTTGTCAGCTGTGAGCTTCTAGAGGAGTTTTGCTAGTGCGTGGTGTAGAGTTTTGAGCTTGTGGCGATCCTCGAGTTTCTTTGAGAGTAGCACCGGTTGAGAGTTGGTGCGAGTTGAGGACTTGGTTTGCCATCTGTTCCCTTGGAGTTCAGTGTATGCCCAGTTTGGATGGCATTGTGGCCTTGAGTTTTTGAGAACCCAAGAGAGTTTTGGTTCTCGAAGAGGGCTAGTGTTGTTGGCCGAGAAGTTCGGTTGCATTTGGATCGGTGGAGTTTTCCAAGTCTGTTTCGTCTTAGGACTTTCGAGGACGAAAGTCTTATAAGGAGGAGTATTGTAATGACCCGATTTCCTATTCCAGTTTTCGAGGTGCCTTCGGGTCAAGATTCGGTTGTTTGGTTGGGTTTTAGAGCCGTTTGGACCCTTGGGGGTATTTTGGTCTTTTGGCTCTTCGGGCAGGATTTGTGGTCTTGGGGCTTCGAGGTAGCTCTCGCCTTTGTCGAGGCTTGTTTGTTGGTGGCTGCGAGTCCCGTGGTGTTTGGGCTAGTCGATTGGATGCTCGGTTGTGGTTTGGGTTTTGGCAAAGTGATGGTTGGTTGTGATATTCTTTTGGGATTCGAGCCCGAGCCCTTAGTGTTGCTTTGGGAGTTGGATTTAAGTGAGTTTGATTGATTGGAAAAGATTGCTTTGGTCGGGTCTGACGAGAAGGAAGCGGAAATGGGATTTTGAGGTTTTAAGTGGATAAGGATGGAAAATGGAATTAAATCCCATTTTTCCTTTTATTTCCCATTTTTCTTTTTATTTTTTTTTCTTTTATTTTTTTCCCAAAATCAATTTTCTCTCTCTCTCTCTCTCTCTCTCTCTCTCTCTCTCTCTCTCTCTCTCTCTCTCTCTCTCTCTCTCTCTCTCTCTCTCTCTCTCTCTCTCTCTGAGCTCTCTCTCTCTCTCTCTCTCTCTCCCGAGCCCCCACCTAGCCAGCCCTTTGGCTCGCCCTGACCCCTAGCCAGCAGCGCCCATGGCTCGCCCGCTCGGCCAGCGGCCAGCCCCGTGCCGTCGCCTCGCCCGCCCAAAGCGTCGCGCGCCTCGCCTAGCTCGTGTCGACCGAGAGCTCGCCCGCACAGAGTGCCGTCGCCTGCGCTCGCTCGCCTGGTCCGTAGCCTGAGCCGTCGCGTGTCGTCCGCGCTCGAAGTCGCGCGTCCCCGCCGGACGATTGCGCGCCCTCGTGTCGTGTCGCTCTCGCCCGCGCGCCGTCTCCTGTGCCGAGCCGCGCCGCACGCCGTCGCCCAGCCGAGCTAGCGCCCTGTGACGCTCGCGTGCCGTCCGCGCGCAGCCCAGCGCCCCTCCGCGCCCAGCTCGCGCCCAGCCCTGCGCCCCAGCGCGCCTGTCTGCGCCCATCAGCTGCCTAGCCCGTGCAGCCGGCCCGTCCGAGTGTCAGCCGTGCCTCGTGAGTTGCTCCCGAGCTGAGCCCTATTTATTTTAGAGTATTTAGGGCTATTTTATGATTATTGATGTGTTTGCTTGGCTCGTTATAGGTTGCTCGGGTTCGATCGCAGTTAATTTTATTGTGTGTTGTTGCCTTCCGACCAGGTAAGGATTTCTTACCGGAGTTGTGTGGGCCCTGCGATATTGTCATGATTTTGCCTTGCTTGTTTGTTTGTCGATCGTTATGAGCATGATAATAATAGAGCGGCTTTGATTGATTTTCGCTAGCATGTTTGCTTGATATTACATGTTAGTGCCATGCTAGTTTGTTCTCGCGGCATGCTTGTGATTCCGCTTAAGCTCGTAGTATCATGCTAGGTAGTGTGATTGATGTCGGTCTTTGTTTGCTAGCGGGAATCATTGCTTTTTGCTCTGTACTCTTAGATAGAGTTGTAGGGTTTTTCATCATCCAGGTGAGCGGACATAACGCACTTTGTCCCCACCGATCGGGAGTAGTGTGCGAAGCATAACGTATCTTGCTTTCCCCCGGTCACTAAGGTGGATTTAGCTCAGTCGGGAATAAAGTGTGCGCAGCATAACGTATCTTGCTACCCCCGACCACCGGTTAGGAATTAGCTACCCACTTCGGCATAGCCTAGTTTGTAGCTGCTAGAGCGGAACCCCGCCAACGGTGTAAAGCCGCCCTGGCGGTTCTTAGCTTTAGGTCGGTGGACCATGCCGCATGATGAGCGCCGAGGGCCTCGCGCTCATCGTGATCAGTGACACCGCTTCGAGTCTTAGGCATGCGCACACGGCGCGTAGTTTGCCCTTCGGCCCCGCATTTACGCCGGTTGCGAGAAGAGCATGCGGTGTCTTGCGCGCGCACACGCGTTAGTTGCGGTTCGGAGAGCTCCCTCGGGCTAATGTTCGTGAGTACACCATTCCTTCCAGCTTTAGAGCGGACTTCCGGGTACTCTCCGATAGTCGGATCTATTAGCAAGGGTAAGAGGCCCTTGAGGACATCCTTGGGATCGGTTTTGAGGTGATCAACCGGGTGAGGGAGAAAGACCTCGAGAGATGTCCCGAGATTGGTTAGGATAACCAATCATTAGGCCGGAAGTAGGAGACTTCCGATGACTCAGATCTTTCTTTGTAAGCTCGTTGAGCTATGATCTGTGTTGGTAGTTTGTTTGCTTGCATGCTTTGGTACTAGATGATTGATTATATCGTATTGTACCCTGTTGGGGATTCTTCTTGAGTAATTCGTTACTCACCCTTACTTATCTTTCAGAAACCATGGCGCGAGGCGGGATGGTGGAGGAGGAGGAGGCGTGATCATGGAAAACCCGTTGTTCAACTCTCGAGTCTTATGTCTTGTATTTATGTTTTAAATGTCCTCTGAATGCATGTAGTTGGGCATGGAGCCCTAGGTTGTTTTATGAATGTATTTCCGGATTCTAGCATTGTTGTAAATGTTGTAAAGTTGTATGTTTTTAATAAATCTCTTATCAGAGTAAGTTTTGGAAATGTATTTGTCTTGGAACAGGTGCATGGAAACAGGGACAGGTTTCAAGAATTTTGTATTGACTTTTTAAATGAACTCTTGCCGGTTTTTGGTTTTTACTTAGAATCTGAAACAACCCTATTGCAAATTCTAGTGTTGATTTGTATGCATGCATTGAGATAAGGGCCCATTTAGAGCCCCATTCGTGTCGGGTCGTTACAGGCAGTGTGCAGGCGATCAGGCTGCGGAGGCGACGCACGAGCGAGCGGGCTTCTTTGGGACGAGCTTACCGGGCGAGCGCCGGTTCATTGGCGAGGCTCGGTGCAGTACAATGTGACGGGCGCGACGCGAGCGACTTCGGCGGCTTTGGGCATGCGACGGCGGGATGTCTAGGCTGCAGACGAGCGGCGGCTGGGCTAGGCAAGGGGCTGAGCGGCCTGGTGCGGTGTAACGACCCAGGTTTTTCTTCCCGGTCTTCCAGGTATGCCCTAGGGGTAATTTGGTAATTTGGTCGGGCCGTCAGGGTCGTTTGTGTCTTTTCCAGTTACTAAAATTATTGGATGGTTTTTGTAGGTTTTTGGAGGGGTTTGTGGTTTGGTTTGAGCAAGGTTTGATGCAAAAGTAAAAATAAAGGAAATTGTCTTTGCCGCACTGGGGTTTGAACCGGGTCTCTGGGAAGCTTGTGGAGATGTGTGCCAATTGAGCCATTAGGTGCTCTTGTTGCTCTTCCTGCATCATTTTATGGTTAGCCTTGGATTTTGGAGTTTTGGTGCATTTGGTTAAATGAAATAGAAATTAGGTTTATTCCATCTTCTTCTCCAAATCACCTCTTGGCCGCACAAGCTCTCCCTCTCCATAGCCCTTGCCGATTCTTCTTTCCCTTGCATCTCCTTGGGTTCGATCATCATCATTCCGGGTAAGTCTTCATCCTCTTCATCTCCTCATTTGGTTTTTGATTTGGCCGAAGGTAAGAAGTAGAGTGTTGTGTGTGTTTGTGTTGATTGCGGCAACTGAGAGAGAAGCAGAAGCCATCGTCGCCGGCCAGCCCCTCGCCAGATCTGTTGAAGCACCGCGCCGACGCCATCGCTTCGCGGATCGCCAAGACGCCATCGCTTTCGCGGATCGCGCCAGATCCACCGTCGTAGAGCCCTCCCGCGACGCCATCGCTCGTCGTCGTGCGATCGCGCGCAGCAGAAGCAGACGCCAGACGCCAGCGCCAGCGCCGCGCGCGCCGCTCGAAGCCGCGCGCGCCAGCGCCAGCGCGTCGCGTCGCCGTCGCGACGCCACGCCGCCGCCGCGCGCCCGCCGCTCGAAGCCGCACGCCAGACGCTTTGCCGCCGCGCGCGCGTCCCTGCCGTGCATCCGTGTTGCGTGCGTGTGCGCGCGCAGCCAGCGCCCAGCCTGCCGTGCAGGCGCTACTGCTGCAGCGTGCCGGTAGCGCAGCCATGCGCCCGACCCTGTGCGTGCTTGCTTGCCAGCTCAAGCTCGTGTCGCGCGTGCGCGTGAGTTCCCGAGCCGAGCTTGCTGTTCTATTGTTGTTTAGACGTTTTAGATGCTTGATTATTATTGGTTTGCTAGGTTCCGCTCGCTAGCTCGGGATTGTTCCATGACTTAGGATTTGTGTGTAGAAGCCTCCCACCAAGGTAAGGATTTCTTACCGGAGTTGTGTGGGCCTGCGGTATATTTGTGATTGTTGTTTTGTATGCCTGTGTATGATTATTAGCATGTTTAGCCCTAGGTGCTCATTTCAATTCTGATGGCATGAACTCTTGTATTGTTTCTCATGTTAGCCCATGCTAGGTTGTTCCATTCGGCATGTTCGATATCTGTTCTTGCTTCGTAGTATCATGCTAGGTTCCTTGTATCTGTGAGCACGTATTGGATCGCATTGATTGAATTGTTATTATTGCTATGGTTTAGAGTTGGGTAGGTAGCATCATCAGGGCCGGATGCATAACGTAACTTGCATCCCGACAGGACGCATACGAGATGGTACTCGTCTCGATCCCGTTAGGGTTTAGCTAACCCTAACGGTGGCCCCGCAATCTTGGGTGAGGGTGGCGATCGTTAAATGCCCCAACGGTCGGGATGATGACTTGGCATTGCCTCGTCCCGGCGATCGGCACATCCTCGGCGTGTTCGGCCGTAGCCCTTGATTGCCACTGTTAGGGCAAGGACCGCTTCTCGGTGTAAGCCTACCACGACCGGTTCCTTAGCCTCGGTGCGGTGGTACAGTGACATAGTTCACGTGTCCAGTCTCACACCCCTATGTCGGTGACACCGATCCGAGAGATTTAGTTAGGCATGGTGGGTGAACTCGGGCGGCTTGCCACTAGACCCGGCACCCCGAGTTTGCAAGAGCATGCGGTGCGCGCTTACGCTCATTACACAGCCGACCGGAGAGCTCCTCGGGATCTTGAGCAGTGCACCTTTCGTATCGTCGTGAGACAGCGCAGTGAGGCGGGACTTGTTCCCGTATAGCGTATAGTGTGTTGTGGTATTTTTCGGACTAAGACCACGAGTTGGCATCCGAGGTCCAAGTGTGGACTTAGCTATGTGCTCCGCTCTGTGTTTGTACTCATAGCTTGCATACATTCTTCTAGATGATCATGTATATCGTATTGTACCCGGTTGGGGATTCTTCTTTGGGTAATTCGTTACTCACCCTTATTCGTGGTTTTCATGTAATCAAGGCGGGAGACAGGATGGTGAAGGAGGAGCTGTGATCATGGAATCCTCTTTGTCATCTCTCGACCATTTTATTATATCGTGACTCTTGACTTTTGTTATTTCCCCGAATGCATGTAGGCGGGCACGGAGCCCTAGGATGTTTTCTTACGTTTTATGGATTCCAGCATATTTGTACTTGGTGGATTGTTTAAACGGTTTAAATAAATCTCATCGATCGAGTATGCTTTTAGAAATGTAGGTTTTGGTTGTTGAATGTTTTACATTTTTACTTGGGATCCGAAATGTATTTTTTTTTCATAATGTCTTTTATTTCCAATACATGCATTGGGGTAAAGGCCCATTTAGAGCCCCTTTTGGGTCGGGTCTTTACATGCGGTGTGGCTGGGGTGGCTCGGCTGGGTGGCTCGGTTTTTAGGAGACAGAGAGAGAGAGAGAGAGAGAGAGAGAGAGAGAGTGCGGCTACCAAGGGAACAAAGAGGGTTTTCCCTAATTTCCTTCTTTTCCTATTTTAAAAGGGTTAGGAGACCTAAAAATTCCCTTCCCAAGGCTTTCTCTTGCGGGTCCCGGCTAAAGAAATTCTTTTAGGGCAAGGGTTCAAACCCCAATGGACCAACTAATTTCCAATTAATTTTGCTATTAACCGGAATGTCTCCGAACTTCTAATCAACTAACCCAAACTCCTTGGGTCTTGCAACCAACATCAATCAAGCCTCAACGAAGGCAGGAAAGGCCCTGAAATCTTGAAAATCCTCAAAACCCTGACCGGGGCAAAAAGACCAAAATACCCCTAAGGGTTAAAAGCACTCTAACGCCCATCCGAACATCCGAATAATGACCTAAAATCACCTGGGTAACCGAAATAGAAAACTGGGCCGTTACAATACTCCCTCCTTTTAAGACTTTCGTCCTCGAAAGTCCTAAGACGAAAACAACTCTAGGAAACTCCACTGATTCTTAACCAACCAAGCTCCCGATTAAGACAACAGAAATCCTTCTTAGAAACCGAACCCTCTTGGGTTCCCAAAGGCTCCAAGCCACAAGCCATCCAGTCTGCCACAACAAGACTGGGCATACACCGAACTCCGAAGAAATAGATGTGATAGTGCTAACGGTAATACACATCCTCAAACTCGCACTAGCTCTCAAACGGTCTTAAAATCTTAGGGCTCACTTAGCCCTGCTAGCCCATCTCGGAACGCCTCTCTACGGCGCTACTCTCATCAAACTCGTGGACAGGTCACAAGCTCTAAAACTCAACGCCACGCTCTGGTGTAACTTCTCTGAATGCTCATAGCTGTTATCAAACAGCCTCGACCCTTCACCAAGCTGACCAAACAACTGAACCTCCCAGGTTTCAGAAACTAAACGGCCTACTCTTACTTCGCAAGAGATCTGCGAGCCCCAATGGATGCCTACAATCCTTAACGAAATCCAAATCGAACCACCAACTGGTGACTGATCCCAAGTCAAACTTCTCCAACTAGCACGCGTCCACAACACTTAAGCAACCATCTTACGAGAAAACGAAGCACCAAAGCCAAGGGGCACTTTTCTGGTTCACCAAACGGCTACCACCAACACACCAGCTGAAACTTCAGCTACGGCCACCTTTAGAAGACAAGGTCCAGGCACAGGCTCCACTCGGCCAAACTAACAAACTGGAGCCCCTCAACAGCCGACAACAAACTTTCCAATGCAATCCGATCAGCCACTAGCCTAAGAGAACATCGCCAGACAGAAAAACAACCAACATTCCTCTTACGGAAATCTCGAGCAAAGAAGGAATAAAACATTACGTGGCTACTAGCAACACAATAGCTGGAGGATAACAACTCTAAGGTTTCCAACCAATGCCACGGCATCTCTGTGCCAACCCACTCAAAGCGTGGCTCAATTATAACGCCAACTGCGAACGCACATCAACTAGGAACAAAGCCCGAGAAGGCTTGCTCTGCAGAAACTCAACCCAAGCTTATAACGAGCAAGGCTCGCCTCCAAGCTGCCACTCAACTCTTTAGCCCATCTGGCTGCTCCAAGGACTTCCTCCTTATAGCTTAGACCTAACTCTTCTTCCAATCCAGAAACTCCACCCACGAAACATCGCGAGGAATAAGGATAGCGACGACCACAAGCTTGCGGATCCTGAACAACACGAGTCGGCAAGACTACCTCAAAAGTTAAAACTCGAGGCAGGCATCCACGGTGCAACTCAACTACCCAAGAACTAAGGGGTTCTACAAACTCCAAAGATCCAACAACTTTCCAGCAACAACTCAAGCCCTTGAACTGGCAGGCCTCCTGTAACAGCCCGGATTTTAGTTAAATTAAAATAAGGATTAGAAGATGATTTTGGAGGACTCGAACCCTCGGCCTCAAAGAGAGATGGGAGTTTGGAATTAATTAAGAAAAATAAATGAGTCAACTTGGGTTTGAAGGAGGGAAGCCTAGGGAAGGGAATTTAGGATTTCCAAGCTTATTTATTTAAAAAAAAAAAAGAAAGAAAGAAAAGAAAAACACTCCTCTCGCAAAAACCCTCTCCCCACACCCTCGCCGCCGCCGCCCACCTCGCCGCCGCGCGCCGCGCCCACTGTCGCCGCAGACTGCTTCAGCCCAGCCCTCGCCGCCGTCGCACCGCGGCGCCTCCGCCTGCTCGGCGACTGCGGCGCGCGCGCCTCGGCCTGCCGCCGTCTGCGTGCGCCTCGGCCGCTCGCCGCGCTGCCGTGCGCCTCGGCTGCTCGACATCGCCGTCGCGCGCTCGCCACCGCTCGACGTCGCCGTCGCGCCCAGCGCGCCGCTCATCGCCGCCGCCGCGCCCAGCGTCGCTCCTTGCCCGACCGCACCGCACGCGATCGGGTCTCAAGACACCCACCGTGTGTGCCGTCGTCCGTACCTCGGCGTCGCCTCGCGACGCTACTCCAATGAGCCGCCGCTCGCGCGCGATTCTCATTCCGCGACGCGACGCCCGCTCGGCACCAAGACTGATCGCGCGCGTCCAAGCGCCAAAGACGCCGACGTCTGCGACGATCGTCGGCCCGCGCACGTCCGCGCTCATCAGATCGCGAGGGCCACGCTGCGCCTCGCCCTTGCACCAGCGCCAGCGCGCGCGCCAGCGCCCTGACGCACCCGGCCAAAGCAGCCAGAAATTTCAGCGATCGATCGCCCGCGCAAGACACGCCGCCTCCGCACGCCTTGCCCGCACGCCTGCCTTGCCGAGCCTGGTGCCTTCTCGGTTGGTAAATTCCCGAGGCTGACCCTTTGGACTTTTGTGTTTTTTTTCTTTGTTGGGTTAACTAGGTTGATTTTTATTACTTGCTTAGGTTGTCGGGTTCGCTTAGAAGCTCGAGAGTCATCCGTTGATCGTTGGATCTATTCACTCGTAAGGATTTCTTACAGGGGTTGTGTGGACTCGCGAATACTTTGATAGCATGCCATGTGTTGTGTTTGTATGGAATTTCTAGTGGATAGGTTGCTTGCTCTTTCTTGTTCCAGGTGATTCTGTGCTTGAGATTCCTGATATATCCTGTTAGGTTATCATGCTAGGAGTTAAATTGTCTCGGCATAACCGTGACCTTGTTATCCTGTTAGTGCCATGCTAGGAATTGGCGGATGATGTATAGTGTAAGAGATTGTAGAGGTAGCTAGCGCGTCCCGCTCGGGGAAGGCCCCGATGGACATCTGGAGGTGTAAGACCCCGATGGGCATCCTAGGTGTATAAGTCCCCGATGGGCATCACTGAGTGGGAGGTGTAAGACCCCGATGGGCATCCTAGGTGTATAAGTCCCGATGGGCATCACCGAGTGGGAGGTGTAAGACCCCGATGGGCATCCTAGGTGTATAAGTCCCCGATGGGCATCACTGAGTGGGAGGTGTAAGACCCCGATGGGCATCCTAGGTGTGTAAGTCCCCGATGGGCATCACTGAGTGGGAGGTGTAAGACCCCGATGGGCATCCTAGGTGTGTAAGTCCCCGATGGGCATCACTGAGTTGGAGGTGTAAGACCCCGATGGGCATCCTAGGTGTGTAAGTCCTCGATGGGCATCACCGAGTTGGAGGTGTAAGACACGATGGGCATCCTAGGTGTATAAGTCCCCAAGGGCAACACCGAGTTCTAGGTCGTGTAAGCCTCGAATAGGCAAGCCCCAAGAGTGACGTCTGTTAACCCATCCGTTGGCTCTGAGTCTTTGCATGGTTGCATGTCCGTGTGCTAAATGATATGTTTTCGTATTGTACCCCGGTTGGGGATTCTTACTGAGTAACTCGTTACTCACCCTTATTTTCTGTGGTTTTCCACCAGGTAACTTGGGACATCGGCAGGATGGCTAGGAGGAGGCTGCTGGATGATCATGGATAGCTGACTCTGGGATGCATATTCTTTTATTGTTTTCTTATGATTTAGCATGTAGTGGGACTTGAGTCCCTAGGAAAAGTACTCAAAAACCTCTTTTGTGTTTCTCGCATCTGAATTTCCCTTGATTTGTTTTTAAGAAAGTCTTGATCAGTCATCTACCTGTTTATTTTAAATGGAATTATATTTTACTTGTTTTTAATGTACTTATTTCAAAGATTTAAATTTCAAACTCTGAATGACGTTTTACATTCCTAGGCATGCATGCTAAGTAAGGATCTAGGTTAGAGACCGCTCCTTTTGGGTCGGGTCTTTACAGTTGGTATCAGAGCCCAGAGTTATAGGTTACGTGGATCGACTGCAGATTGTAGGTTGTTTCCATGATCATCAGCGCTCCGCCAGCCATCAGGTATGTCCGAAAGTTTAAGGTTAAGGGTTAAGAATTACAATACCATTTGCACCTTGCATGTATATGACTTGTTGTTGAGGAGCAGGAAAGCAGTTCGACTCATTGTTCGTTTGAGTGTAGATTGTCGTTATGCCGGTCACTCGTAGAGGCGGTGGAGGCTCAAGGCCGACCAGCCAGGGCATTCTATTGATTCCGACACGGGAGGGACGTCGTCCCAAGCCGATGCCGATGTTAGGCCGCCTACAGGCCCTTCTGGCTGTGTTGCCCGGTGAGGGCGTGGAGGCAACTCGGCCCGAGAGGCTGCACCGGGAGTTGCTTTTGTGGAGTCCATGAGGGCTCTTATGGTTGGGTTCTTTGTCCACCAGAGCCGAGCAGAGGGCTGAGACGCAGGCTCTGTTAGCTGCACAGAGGGAGGAGTCTCGGATTCAGATAGAGCAGCTGACCGAGTTAGTTCAGCGAGAGACCGCTGGCGCGCCAAGATCGCCACTCAAAGAGAGCCAATTGTGAACGAGGCCGTTGTGGCGGAAGGTGCTGAGGATTTGGGCAAGTGGCTAAAAGATTTCGTCAAATGGAAGCCGGAGAAGTTTAGTGCCCCTGGGGAACCACTGGTGGCAGCCAGGTGGATTGCCGAACTAGAGTATACTTTTATGGTAATGGCTTGTCCTGAGGTGCAGCGAGCTCGATGTGCAGCTCATGCGTTAGCTGGAACAGCTAAGTGGTGGTGGGATTCCACCTTGAGTGAGAGACCGGCTGGGTCTCCCCCTGCCACCTGGGAATTCTTCAAGGCTGAGTTCAAGGCAAAATTTATTAGTGAAGAAGCCCAAGAAAAGATGATCGAGCTGTTTTCGAACCTTAAGCAGGGGTCTGACCCAATCGAGGTGTATGAGAGGAAGTTTTCGGAGTATGGGTACTTCAGACCGCAGATTGATTGCTACCCCCGAGTGAAGATCGGGAAGTTTATGCGGGTCCGAGGCGTGGAGTGTCTCAGATGTTAGGGCACAGCCCCGAGACTTTTGCCAAGGCAGTGCAGTTGGCAACTATATATGATGGAAAGTATCCTCCAGAGCAGGTTGTTAGTACTGTGGTGCAGAAGGCCCCAGTGTACTCGGGTCAGAAGCGTAAGTTTGACGCAGGTGGTAATGGTCATGGAGGCGGTCAGCGCCGTCAGAGTACTTATCATGGCAGAGACCAGCACCGGGATCGTAACCGCGATCAGCCTCGCCAACAGGCGTAGGAGGCCGCCGCCACCGTATTGTAGACCCCGTGGTAAACAAAGATTGGGGGCCTTGTGGTGGTAACCCTAGAGCTTGCTATAAGCGTGGTAAGGAGGGACATCAGGCCCGACATTGCAAACCATAAGCGGTGGTGGCACAAGCCCGGCTCAAGAACGAGGAAGAGTATATGCTACGACTCGCCAGAGGGTCGAGAGAGCCGGACCCCGCAGATGGCGTGCACGCTCCTAGTTCTTGATCACCTCGCCTTTGTGTTGTTTGATTCGGGTTCCACCCATTCTTTTGTTTCTGCATTTTTCTTTGAGCGTGCTTGCATGAATTTAGAGCCTCTAGGTTTTGAGTTATCTGTCGCTACTCCTCGGGAACTAGTATCTTTGGCTAGCGATAGGTAAGGGATGGTCGGACACAGTGTCCCGGACTCTCTGAGTTACCCTCATAGTGTTAGATATGAGCGGTTTTGATGTGATCCTCGGCATGGATTGGTTAGGCGATAACCACGCTATGATTGACTGTCGTTGTAAGGAGGTGGTGTTCAAAGCCGCCGTGTAGGCCTAGCTTTAAATTTCGGGGCACCCGAGTGGGGTGTGTCCGCCTGGTGATTTCGGCGATTAAAGCTCACCGTTTGTTAGCTCGAGGAGCTTGGGGTTTCTTAGCTAAGTTGACCGGCGAGAACCGTGACCAGATATCTGTCGAGCAGGTGCCCATAGTGCAAGAGTTTGCAGATGTTTTTCCTGAGGAGTTGCCTGGCCTGCCGCCGAAGAGAGAGGTGGATTTCTCAATAGAGCTTGAGCCGGGGACTCGCCCTATCTCGAAAGCTCCTTATCGCATGGCGCAAAGCAGAGTGAAAGAGTTAAAAGAACAAATTGCAGGAGTTGCTTGACAGAGGATTTATTAGGCCGAGTGTGTCCTCGTGGGAGCACCCGTCTTTGTTTGTTAAGAAAAAGGATGGCTCGATGCGTCTATGCATCGATTGTGGAACCGAACAAGGTAACCATTAAGAACAAGTATCCGCTGCCTCGTATCGATGACCTGTTTGACCAGCTCCAGGGAGCTTGTGTGTTTTCGAAGATTGACTTGAGGTCGGGCTACCACCAGTTGAGAATTCGGGATGCAGATATTCCCAAGACAGCGTCAGTCGAGGTATGGGCATTATGAGTTCGTAGTCATGTCTTCGGACCGATTGAACGCCTTGTTTGCATTCATGGATATGATGGATGAGTGTTCAAGGCGTTCTTGGACCGCTTTGTCATCGTGTTCATAGACGACATTCTTGTGTACTCCAAGTCTAAGGAGGACCATGCCTCGCACCTAAGACAGATTTTGGCAGCCTTGCGTGAGAACAAGCTCTATGCGAAGTTCTCAAAGTGTGACTTTGGCTCGAGGAGGTAGCTTTTCCGGGACACGTTGTGTCTAAGGAGGAGTGGTGTGGACCCTTGAAGGTAGAGGCCGTTAGTTCGTGGGCTGCACCGACGATCGTGTCGGAGATTCGTAGCTTGCAGGTTTGGCCGGATATTACCGACGCCGTTCAAAATTTTTCCGCTATAGCCGCCCGCTTACTCGATTGACGAGGAAAGGTGTTGATTTCGTTTGGGATAGGAAGTGCGATGAGAGTTTTGCTAAGCTAAAAAGAAGCGATTTGACGCCCGCCGGTGTTGGCAGTTCCGGAGGGAACTGGGGTTTCGTGGTGTACAGTGATGCCAGCAAGTTTGGGTTGGGTTGCGTTTTGATGCAACACGGTAAGGTGATAGCATACGCTTCCAGGCAGTTGAAACCGCACGAGCAGAATTACCCGACTCATGACATGGAGTTGGCAGCGGTCGTCTTTGCACTTAAGATTTGGAGGCACTACTTGTATGGGGAAAAGATTCAGATTTTCTCGGATCACCAAAGCCTCAAGTATTTCTTCACTCAGAAGGACCTGAACATGAGGCAGAGGAGGTGGCTGGAACTCGTGAAGGATTACGACTGTGAGATATTGTATCACCTGGAAAGGCAAATGTTGTGGCGGATGCACTAAGTAGGAAGACCTCGCATCTAGCAACGTTGGCAAATCCCAAAAGTATCATAAGGAAAGACCGAGAGAGGCGGAAGTAGCAAAGATGTTGTTGGGGATGTTACCGCTGTGGTAGCACACGGTGACCATCCACCTTCCGATAAGGCAAAGGATTATTGACGGCCAATTGGATGATCCTAAGTTGAAAAAGTTGTATGAGAGGGTCCAGGCTGATGGTGACTTCGACTTTGAGATATATGCAGATGGTGGCTTGCGATATAAGGGACGGCTATGTGTCCCAGCCGATGCCGGTATTCGTTCGGAATTGTTGGATCGAGGCTCACACCTCGCCTTTTGCATGGCACCAGGAGGTAACAAGATGTACCAAGATCTTAAGCAGACTTTTTGGTGGATGGGGATGAAGAGGAGATTGCCCGGTTTGTCACTTCGGTGTCTCACTTGTCGGCCAAGTGAAGGCGCCTAGGCGAAACCAACCGGCAGGTTCTTTGCGATCGCTCGGGTGCCCAAAGTGGAAGTGGGAGGAAATTACCATGGATTTTATTTCGGGATTGCCCGTAACCCCTAGAGGATATGCACGATTTGGGTGGTCGTTGATAGGTTGACTAAGTGTGCCCACTTCATTCCAGGCGGGATAAATTACACCGTAGAGCGGTGGAAGCAATTTGTTCCTTGAGCGAGATAGTGAGGTATCACGGAGTGCCGATTAAAATTATCTCCGACAAGGATTCCCGGTTTACATCACGGTTTTGGAAGGCCCTTCAGGCGAGCTTGGGCACGAGTGCGGCTAAAGACTGACCTTCCACCCCAGTGCATCGATGGCGACCGAGCGGGTAAACCAGATCTTAGAGGATATGTTGCGAGCCTGCGTGTTGGATTTCCGGCGATTGGGACCAGACTTGTATTTGATGGAGTTCGCCTACAACAATAGTTTTGATCAACCATTCGAGATGGCACCGTTCGAAGCATTGTATGGTAGGCGCTGCAGTCCCCGATTCGGGAAGAGGTTGGAGATAGGCGGTATTGGGTCCGAGTTGCTCCAGATTGACCAATGAGGCTGTCCAGAAGATCAGGGCTCGAATGTTGACTGCACAGAGCAGGCAGAAGAGCTACGCCGATGTCAGACGTAGAGAGTTGGAGTTTGAGATTGGCCAGCACGTATTCCTTAAGGTTGCTCCGATGCGTGGAGTTCTCGAGGTTTGGTAGGAAGGGAAGTGAGCCCCGTGTTTGTCGGACCATTCGAGATCCTCGAGAGGATCGGAGCCGTAGCTACCGGTTAGCATTGCCGCCGACCTTTGGCTGCATGCATAGTGTGTTCCATGTTTCGATGCTCGCCAAGATGTGGCAGACCCTTCGCATGTCATAGATTTCGAGCCTTTGCAGCTAAACCATGACCCTGAGCTTTGAGGAAAAACCCATAAAGATCTTAGCATTTGAGAAAAAGATTTTGAGGAACCGGGCAATTGACCTAGTGAAAGTGCATGGCGGAATCAAGGAGTTGAGGAAGCTACCGGGAGTTGGAAGGGAGATGAGGAGATGTTACCCGAGTTGTTTTAGGGCAATGACTTAGGGGGCGGAAGTCTTCTAAGGAGGAGTATTGTAATGGCCGGATTTTAGTTAAATTAAAATAAGGATTAGAAGATGATTTTGGAGGACTCGAACCCTCGGCCTCAAAGAGAGATGGGAGTTTGGAATTAATTAAGAAAAATAAATGAGTCAACTTGGGTTTGAAGGAGGGAAGCCTAGGGAAGGGAATTTAGGATTTCCAAGCTTATTTATTTAAAAAAAAAAAGAAAGAAAGAAAAGAAAAACACTCCTCTCGCAAAACCCCCTCCCACACCCCGCCGCCGCCGCCCACCCTCGCCGTCGCGCCGCTTGACTGTGCGCCGCACTGTTCAGCCACCCGCCGTCGCACCGTGCGCTCTCGGCCGCTCGGCGTCGCGCCGTCGCGCCTCGGCCCGCGCCGCCGTCGCCGCGACCGCGGCGCCTCGGCCCTTTCGCCGCCGCCGCGCGTCGCGCTCACCGCTCGACATCGCACCGACTGCGGCGCTCACCGCTCGGCGTCGCGACCGCGGCGCCCCAGCGCCGCTTCGTCGCCGCGCCGTGCGCCCTGCCGTCGCTCCGACCGACCGCACCGCGAGATCGGTCTCAAGACACCCACCGTGTGCCGTCCGTCTGTACCTCGGCGCCGCCGCGACGCGCCTCCAATGAGCCCGCGCCGCCGCCCACTGTTCTCATTCCGCGACGCGACGCCCGCTCGGCACTCCAAGACTGCGTCGTCCGGTCGCCGGCCAAAGACGCTGATCTGTCAGACGACGATCGGCCGGCCCCGCGCCACGTCCCCCGCTTCATCAGACGCGAGGGCCACGCGCCTCGCCCTTGCACCAGCGCACGCGCGCGCCCAGCGCGCCGCTGCACCGGCCGCCATGCCAGCGCTTCCGATCGCCGCCGATCCGCTCACAGGCGACACGCCACTCCGCGCCTTTGCCGCACGCCGCCTGCCGCCGAGCACGGTGCCTTTCGGTTGGTAAATTCGAGGCCGACCCTTTGGACTTTTGTTTTTTTTCTGTCTTTGTTGGTTAACTAGGTTGATTTTTATTACTTGCTTAGGTTGTCGGGTTCGCTTAGAAGCTCGAGAGTCATCCGTTGATCGTTGGATCTATTCACTCGGTAAGGATTTCTTACAGGGGTTGTGTGGACCTCGCGAATACTTTGATAGCATGCCATGTGTTGTGTTTGTATGGAATTTCTAGTGGATAGGTTGCTTGCTCTTTCTTGTTCCAGTGATTCGTGTGCTTGAGATTCACGATATATCCTGTTAGGTTATCATGCTAGGAGTTAAATTGTCTCGGCATAACCGTGACCTTGTTATCCTGTTAGTGCCATGCTAGGAATTGGCGGATGATGTATAGTGTAAGAGATTGTAGAGGTAGCTAGCGCGTCCCGCTCGGGGAAGGCCCCGATGGACATCTGGAGGTGTAAGACCCCGATGGGCATCCTAGGTGTATAAGTCCCCGATGGGCATCACTGAGTGGGAGGTGTAAGACCCCGATGGGCATCCTAGGTGTATAAGTCCCCGATGGGCATCACTGAGTGGGAGGTGTAAGACCCCGATGGGCATCCTAGGTGTATAAGTCCCCGATGGGCATCACTGAGTGGGAGGTGTAAGACCCCGATGGGCATCCTAGGTGTGTAAGTCCCCGATGGGCATCACTGAGTGGGAGGTGTAAGACCCGATGGGCATCCTAGGTGTGTAAGTCCCGATGGGCATCACCGAGTTGGAGGTGTAAGACCCGATGGGCATCCTAGGTGTGTAAGTCCCGATGGGCATCACTGAGTTGGAGGTGTAAGACCCTGATGGGCATCCTAGGTGTATAAGTCCCCGAAGGGCAACACTGAGTTCTAGGTCGTGTAAGCCTCGAATAGGCAAGCCCCAAGAGTGACGTTCTGTTAACCCATCTGTTGGCTCACGAGTCTTTGCATGGTTGCATGTCCGTGTGCTAAATGATATGTTTTCGTATTGTACCCGGTTGGGGATTCTTCTTGAGTAACTCGTTACTCACCCTTATTTTCTCGTGGTTTTCCACGGGTAACTTGGGACATCGGCGGGATGGCTAGGAGGAGGTCTTTGGATGATCATGGATAGCCGACTGGGATGCATATTCTTTTATTGTTTTCTTATGATTTAGCATGTAGTGGGACTTGAGTCCCTAGGAAAAGTACTCAAAAACCTCTTTTGTGTTTCTCGTACCGTTTCCCTTGATTTGTTTTTAAGAAAGTACTGATCAGTCATCTACCTGTTTATTTTAAATGGAATTATATTTTACTTGTTTTTAATGTACTTATTTCAAAGATTTAAATTTCAAACTCTGAATGACGTTTTACATTCCTAGGCATGCATGCTAAGTAAGGATCTAGGTTAGAGACCGCTCCTTTTGGGTCGGGTCTTTCTGATTTGGTATCGAGCCCGAGTTATAGGTTCGTAGTGCGACTGCGATTGTAGGTTGTTTCCATGATCATCGGCGCTCACCCGCCACCATCGGTATGTCCGAAAGTTTAAGGTTAAGGGTTAAGAATTACAATACCATTTGCACCTTGCATGTATATGACTTGTTGTTGAGGAGCAGGGAAAGCAGTTCGACTCATTGTTCGTTTGAGTGTAGATTGTCGTTATGCGATCACTCGTAGAGAGGCGCAGGAGGCTCAAGGCCGACCAGCCGTGGCATTCGTATTGATTCCGACACGGGAGGGACGTCGTCCCAAGCCGATGCCGATGTTAGGCCGCCCACAGCCCTTCTGGCTGCTGTGTTGCCCGGTGAGGGCGTGGAGGCAACTCGGCCTCGAGAGGTCGCACCGGGAGTTGCTTTTGTGGAGTCCATGAGGGCTCTTATGGTTGGGTTCTTTGTCGACCTGAGAGCCGAGCAGCAGAGGTCGAGACGCAGCTCGTTAGCTGCATGCAGGGAGGAGTCTCGGATTGAGATAGAGCGGTGACCGAAAGTTAGTTCAAAGAGAGGACCGCCGCGCGCGCCAAGATCGCCTTGACTCCAAAGCGAGAGCCAATTGTGAACGAGGCCGTTGTGGCGGAAGGTGCCGAGGATTTGGGCAAGTGGCTAAAAGATTTCGTCAAATGGAAGCCGGAGAAGTTTAGTGCCCCTGGGAACCACCGGTGGCGGCCGGTGGATTGCCGAACTAGAGTATACTTTTATGGTAATGGCTTGTCTCGAGGTGCAATGAGCTCGATGTGCGGCTCATGCGTTATTTGGAGAAGCTAAGTGGTGGTGGGATTCCACCTTGAGTGAGAGACCTACTGGTCTCCCCGCCACACGGGAATTCTTCAAGGTGAGTTCAAGGCAAAATTTATTAGTGAAGAAGCCCAAGAAAAGATGATCGAGTTGTTTTGAACCTTAAGGTGGGTCCGACCCAATCGAGGTGTATGAGAGGAAGTTTTGGAGTATGGGTACTTCGCACCGCAGATTGATTGCTACCCCGAGTGAAGATCGGGAAGTTTATTGTGAGTGCGAGGCGTGGAGTGTCTCAGGATGTTAGGGCACAGAGCCCAGAGACTTTTGCCAAAGCGGTGCGATTGGCAACTATATATGATGGAAAGTATCCTCAGAGCGAGTTGTTAGTCTTGTGGTGCGAAGGCCCCGATGTACTCGGGTCGAAGCGTAAGTTTGACGCAGTGTGGTAATGGTCATGGAGGCGGTCAGCGCCGTCGAGTACTTATCATGGCGAGAGACAAAGCACCGGGATCGTGAATCGCGATCGGCCTCGCCAACAGGCGTAGGGAGGCCGCCACCGTATTGTAGACCCCCGTGGTAAACAAAGATTGGGGGCCTTGTGGTGGTAACCCTAGAGCTTGCTATAAGCGTGGTAAGGAGGGACATCGGGCCCGACATTGCAAACCAGAAGCGGTGGTGGCACGGCCGGCTTCAGTGACGAGGAAGAGTATATGCTACGACTACGCCAGAGGTCGAGAGAGCCGGACCGCATGATGGCGAGTGCACGCTCCTAGTTCTTGATCACCTCGCCTTTGTGTTGTTTGATTCGGGTTCCACCCATTCTTTTTTTTCGCTGCTTTTTTCTTTGAGCGTGCTTGCATGAATTTAGAGCCTCTAGGTTTTGAGTTATCTGTCGCTACTCCCTCGGGAACTAGTATGTTGCTAGCAGAGAAGGTAAGGGATGGTCGGACACGGTGTCAGAGACCGGACTCATGAGTTACCCTCATAGTGTTAGATATGAGCGGTTTTGATGTGATCCTCGGCATGGATTGGTTAGGCGATAACCACGCTATGATTGATTGTCGTTGTAAGGAGGTGGTGTTCGGGCCGCTGTAGGCCTAGCTTTAAATTTGGGGCACCCAGAGGGGTGTGTCCGCCGGTGATTTCGGCGATTAAAGCTCACCGTTTGTTAGCTCGAGGAGCTTGGGGTTTCTTAGCTAAGTTGACCGGCGAGAACCGTGACCGGATATCTCGTCGAGCAGTGCCCATAGTGCAAGAGTTTGCGGATGTTTTCCCGAGGAGTTGCACGGCTCGCCGCCGAAGAGAGAGGTGGATTTCTCAATAGAGCTTGGCGGGGACTCGCCCTATCTCGAAAGCTCCTTATCGCATGGCGCCAAAGCAGAGTGAAAGAGTTAAAGAACAACTACAGGAGTTGCTTGACGGAGGATTTATTAGGCCGAGTGTGTCCTCGTGGGGGGAGCACCCCGTCTTTGTTTGTTAAGAAAAAGGATGGCTCGATGCGTCTATGCATCGACATAAGGAACCGAACAAGGTAACCATTAAGAACAAGTATCCATTGCCTCGTATCGATGACTGTTTGACCGGCTCCGAGGAGCTTGTGTGTTTTCGAAGATTGACTTGAGGTCGGGCTACCACCAGTTGAGAATTCGGGATGCGAGATATTCCCAAGACAGCGTTCAGGTCGAGGTATGGGCATTATGAGTTCGTAGTCATGTCTTTCGGACTGACGAACGCCCCCATTTGCATTCATGGACATGATGGACAGAGTGTTCAAGGCGTTCTTGGACCGCTTTGTCATCGTGTTCATAGACGACATTCTTGTGTACTCCAAGTCTAAGGAGGACCATGCCTCGCACCTAAGATGATTTTGGCGGCCTTGCGCGAGAACAAGCTCTATGCGAAGTTCTCAAAGTGTGACTTTTGGCTCGAGGAGGTAGCTTTTTGCGGGACACGTTGTGTCTAAGGAGGAGTGGTGTGGACCCTTCGAAGGTAGAGGCCGTTAGTTCGTGGGCGGACCGACGATCGTGTGTCGGAGATTCGTAGCTGCAGGTTTGGCGGATATTACCGACGCAACCGTTCAAAATTTTTCCGCTATAGCCGCCCGCTTACTCGATTGGCGAGGAAAGGTGTTGATTTCGTTTGGGATAGGAAGTGCGATGAGAGTTTTGCTAAGCTAAAGAGCGGTTTGACGTCTGCCGGTGTTGGCGATCCGAGGAGGAAGCTGGGGTTTCGTGGTGTACTGATGATGCCGGCAAGTTTGGGTTGGGTTGCGTTTTGATGCAACACGGTAAGGTGATAGCATACGCTTCGTGCGATTGAAACCGCTGACGAAAGCGAACTACCCGACTCATGACATGGAGTTGGCGTGGTCGTCTTTGCACTTAAGATTTGGAGGCACTACTTGTATGGGGAAAAGATTCATTTTTTCGGATCACCAAAGCCTCAAGTATTTCTTCACTCGAAGGACTCGAACATGAGGCGAGAGGAGGTGCATTTGGAACTCGTGAAGGATTACGACCGTGAGATATTGTATCACCCCGAAAGGCAAATGTTGTGGCAGATGCACTAAGTAGGAAGACCTCGCATCTAGCAACGTTGGCAAATCCCAAAAGTATCATAAGGAAAGACCTCGAGAGGGCAGAAGTAGCAGTGTTGTTGGGGGATGTTACCGCCAGGGTAGCACAGCTGACCATCCAGCCTTCGATAAGGCAAAGGATTATTGACGGCCAATTGGATGATCCTAAGTTGAAAAAGTTGTATGAGAGGGTCCAGGCTGATGGTGACTTCGACTTTGAGATATATGCAGATGGTGGCTTGCGATATAAGGGACGGCTATGTGTCCCAGCCGATGCCGGTATTCGTTCGGAATTGTTGACTGAGGCTCACACCTCGCCTTTTGCATGGCACCCAGGAGGTAACAAGATGTACCAAGATCTTAAGCAGACTTTTTGGTGGATGGGGATGAAGAGGGAGATTGCCCAGTTTGTCAGTCGGTGTCTCACTTGTCAGCAAGTGAAGGCGCCTAGGCGGTAAACCAATGAGAGGTTGCTTGCGATCGCTTTCGAAGTGCCACAGTGGAAGTGGGAGGAAATTACCATGGATTTTATTTCAGGATTGCCCAGAACCCCTAGAGGATATGCACAGATTTGGGTGGTCGTTGATAGGTTGACTAAGTGTGCCCACTTCATTCCAGGCAGGATAAATTACACCGTAGAGCAGTGGGCACAGCTGTTCCTTGAGCAGATAGTGAGGTATCACGGAGTGCCGCTTAAAATTATCTCGACCAGGATTCCCGGTTTACATCACGGTTTTGGAAGGCCCTTCAGCAGGAGCTTGGGCACGAGTGCGGCTCTGACAAAGACGACCTTCCACCCTGCATCGATGGCGCGACCGAGCGGTAAACCAGATCTTAGAGGATATGTTGCGAGCTGCGTGTTGGATTTCCCCTGGCGATTGGGACCGATGACTTGTATTTGATGGAGTTCGCCTACAACAATAGTTTTTTGATCAACCATTCGGATGGCACCGTTGAAGCATTGTATGGTAGGCGCTGCAGTCCCCCGATTCGGGAAGAGGTTGGAGATAGGCGGTATTGGGTCCGAGTTGCTCCGATTGACCAATGAGGCTGTCCGAGAAGATCGTGGCTCGAATGTTGACCGCACGCAGAGCAGCGTAAGAGCTACGCCGATGTCGACGTAGAGAGTTGGAGTTTGAGATTGGCCAAAGACGTATTCCTTAAGGTTGCTCCGATGCGTGGAGTTCGAGGTTTGGTAGGAAGGGGAAGCCGAGCCCCGTGTTTGTCGGACCATTCGAGATCCTCGAGAGGATCGGAGCCGTAGCTATCGGTTAGCATTGCGCGACCTTGGCTGCGCAGTGCATAGTGTGTTCCATGTTTCGATGCTCCGCCAAGTATGTGGAGACCTTTCGCATGTCATAGATTTTGAGCCTTTGCGGCTAAACCATGACTGAGCTTTGAGGAAAAACCCATAAAGATCTTAGCATTTGAGAAAAAGATTTTGAGGAACCGGGCAATTGACATAGTGAAAGTGCAGTGGCGGAATCAAGGAGTTGAGGAAGCTACCTGGGAGTTGGAAGGGGAGATGAGGAGATGTTACCCAGAGTTGTTTTAGGAGCAGCGACTTCCGGGACGGAAGTCTTCTAAGGAGGAGTATTGTAACGGCCGGATTTTAGTTAAATTAAAATAAGGATTAGAAGATGATTTTGGAGGACTCGAACCCTCGGCCTCAAAGAGAGATGGGAGTTTGGAATTAATTAAGAAAAATAAATGAGTCAACTTGGGTTTGAAGGAGGAAGCCTAGGGAAGGGAATTTAGGATTTCCAAGCTTATTTATTTAAAAAAAAAAAAAGAAAGAAAGAAAAGAAAAACACTCCTCTCGCAAAAACCCTCTCCCCACACCCTCGCCGCCGCCGCCCACCCTCGCCGTCGTCGCTGCCCGACTGTCGCCGCCGACCGGCCTCAGCCGCCGCCGCCGCACCGCGGCGCCACCGCTCGACGTCGCACCGCGGCTCCTCGGCCGCTCGCCGCCGCACTGCGCGCGCCTCTGCGCTGCCGCCGCACCGCGCGCGCCGTACCGCTCATCGCACTGCGGCGCTCACCGCCGCCGTCGCGCCTCGGCGCGATCGCGTCGCCGCCGTGCGCCTGCGCGCGCTCGTCGACCGCCGCCGTGCGCCCGCGTCGCTCCGACCGACCGCACCGCGAGAGCGGGTCTCAAAGACACCCACCGTGTGCCGCCGTCCGTCCGCATACCTCGGCCGTCGCCGCGACGCCTACTCCAGCCGAGCCCCCGCCGCGCCGCGCTGGTTCTCATTCCGCGACGCGACGCCCCGCTCGGCACCAAGACGCGCTGCGTCGCGCGCGCCAAAGACGCCGACCGCGTCTCAGACGGCCGTCGGCCCGGCCGCACGTCCCGCTCACCGTCTTCGCGAGGGCCACGCGCCTCGCCCTTGCACCAGCGCACCCGCGCCCAGCGCCCCCTATTTGCACGGCAGCCAAAGCACAGCAGCAGACCGACGATCGCCGCGCAGAAGCGCACGCCACTCCGCACGCCTTGCCGCGCACGCTGCCTTGCCGAGCACGGTGCCTTCTCGGTTGGTAAATTTCGAGGGTGACCCTTTGGACTTTTGTGTTTTTTTTTGCTGTTGTTGGTTAACTAGGTTGATTTTTATTACTTGCTTAGGTTGTCGGGTTCGCTTAGAAGCTCGAGAGTCATCCGTTGATCGTTGGATCTATTCACTCAGGTAAGGATTTCTTACCGGGGTTGTGTGGACCCTCGCGAATACTTTGATAGCATGCCATGTGTTGTGTTTGTATGGAATTTCTAGTGGATAGGTTGCTTGCTCTTTCTTGTTCCGGTGATTACGTGCTTGAGATTCCCGATATATCTGTTAGGTTATCATGCTAGGAGTTAAATTGTCTCGGCATAACCGTGACCTTGTTATCTGTTAGTGCCATGCTAGGAATTGGCGGATGATGTATAGTGTAAGAGATTGTAGAGGTAGCTAGCGCGTCCCGCTCGGGGAAGGCCCCGATGGACATCCGGAGGTGTAAGACCCGATGGGCATCCTAGGTGTATAAGTCCCGATGGGCATCACCGAGTGGGAGGTGTAAGACCCGATGGGCATCCTAGGTGTATAAGTCCCGATGGGCATCTTTGAGTGGGAGGTGTAAGACCCGATGGGCATCCTAGGTGTATAAGTCCCGATGGGCATCACCGAGTGGGAGGTGTAAGACCCGATGGGCATCCTAGGTGTGTAAGTCCCGATGGGCATCACCGAGTGGGAGGTGTAAGACCCGATGGGCATCCTAGGTGTGTAAGTCTCGATGGGCATCACCGAGTTGGAGGTGTAAGACCCGATGGGCATCCTAGGTGTGTAAGTCCCCGATGGGCATCACCGAGTTGGAGGTGTAAGACCACGATGGGCATCCTAGGTGTATAAGTCCCCGAGAAGGGCAACACCTGAGTTCTAGGTCGTGTAAGCCTCGAATAGGCAAGCCCCAAGAGTGACGTTCTGTTAACCCATCTGTTGGCTCGAGTCTTTGCATGGTTGCATGTCCGTGTGCTAAATGATATGTTTTCGTATTGTACCCCGGTTGGGGATTCTTCTTGAGTAACTCGTTACTCACCCTTATTTTCTCGTGGTTTTCCACCGGGTAACTTGGGACATCGGCGGGATGGCTAGGAGGAGCTCTTTGGATGATCATGGATAGTCGACTGGGATGCATATTCTTTTATTGTTTTCTTATGATTTAGCATGTAGTGGGACTTGAGTCCCTAGGAAAAGTACTCAAAAACCTCTTTTGTGTTTCTCGCACCGTTTCCCTTGATTTGTTTTTAAGAAAAAATCTTGATCAGTCATCTACTGTTTATTTTAAATGGAATTATATTTTACTTGTTTTTAATGTACTTATTTCAAAGATTTAAATTTCAAACTCTGAAATGACGTTTTACATTCCTAGGCATGCATGCTAAGTAAGGATCTAGGTTAGAGACCGCTCCTTTTGGATCGGGTCTTTACACCTCCGCCCTTGCAGGAACAAACAACTTTCCGCTTGCTAACAAACAAACGCAGTGACACTCTCGCTGGGCTGACCGCTGCGCTACTCTGATCAACTACACAACTCAGGAGCTAAGTTGACTCCTCCTCAACAGAACGATTTCCCGGCAAGCGGACTTAGAAGGACAATGAACTTCACACACTCATTGTCTTGCTCAAACCCAAGGGCAACAACAACCAACTCTCTCGGAAGCTACATCCGAGGATCCTCAATCGCTTGAACCACCAACTTAGAACTAGCAGTACTTACTCAACCGCCGGGGGAGGGGTCAACTCCCAAAACTTCCTGACTAGGAACAAGTCCTCAGGGCAACGCCAGCTTGCTCGAACCAAGCTAGCTCTAGAAACAACATGGAAACCAAACCTTGGTCAACACCAAGCACCACCTTGCTAAGAATTCCGAAAACCAACGTGGAGGTTACTAAGAACAACTCTAGCTTGTCAACCGACAACAAGCATCCAGCAACTCAAACCGTGGAACACTGCCTGGTCTGACTTAGCTCTAGTGAAGCTCTCCACAAACTAGGGTTCCTCCGATCACCCTCCGACACATATTGTCGTCAACGGTCTAACATACATCTGGCTACACGAGCACATCTCCCTCCAGCATCTCAACTGTGCTGGCCAAAAGCTTTTTCTTGCCAAATTTGCAGCAAGCACGGGGCGATGCTCCACACAATCCAAAAAGTGCCTTACCAGAGTTGATGCAATGAGTCGGCGGCCTAGCCCCGCCCTGCTGACGATCCTGAGCTCTAACCTGCGGTCGGCGCTGATTCCGACCCCTAGACTGGCCCTGTCGGCGAGTCTGCTATCCACCTGAGCGGGAACCACCGGAAGACCCAAACTTCCTCTTACTCAAAGCATCAGCCACATCGTAGCTTCTACCCAGGGTAAGGATCTGAACAACACTCTTAGCCATGGCGGCCAGAAACTCCGCGATTTTGCTACCATCGCCTTGGATCAGTTCCAAGTGAACTCCAACCATCGATCAACAAGAAATGCCTCTACCCTGGTCAAGGGCCAACTGGCATAACTTGCCTACACAACAACCCAGCTAACGGCACGGTAACCTCTCAACCCAAGTTAGGGCACTTGCCAAGAACTAAAGTCCTAACTCCTCAGAACTAAGCACTGGTTTCACAACCCGAAACCCCTCGTGGTTCTTGAAAAATACACCACGGAACGAGCTACACAAAAGTACACCGGCGTGTACAGCTCCAACTTGGTTCCTTAAGATCCAAACCAACAAGTATTCTCACACAAGGCAACTTTTGCCTCCCAATAGAGCCACATCTAGCAAAGGAGCAACATGAGTTCAACCCACTCAGGGTCAACTCACCACGGAATGCCACATTGGTCGACTCACTCTTACAAGAGCATAGCCACACCAAGCTAACTTACCTCATACCAATGGTCCACTGAACGTGCTCCGATCAACCATCCAACTCATGGCTCTACAATGGATCAACCACGCATCATCGATGCCAACCCTACTCATATTAGGGTAACTCCAGGGTAGTCGAATCACACTACCATCCAACTGGCTCACAAGCCCACAACATAGGCGCGAGAACTCGGAAGCGCTAGCCTTTAACAACCAACAGCATCCTTTGTACCCAACTCTCGGTGACCCTGAAAGGCTCCTACTTATCCCTCGAACGACCTCAAACTTGTAGTTCTCTGGCTACCACCGAGCTAGATCTCTTATGCAGCCCAAATAGGTGCAATCTCAGGAATGGGTAGAAGACTAGTGGGGATGCTAAACTCCGGGCGGGTCCTGGAACCACCTGCACGAAAAGTGCCAACTGGCCTGAATCTAGGCCTCCTCTCAAAGCTTGGTGCCAACAGGCACTACTTCCTTTACAACACGAACATCCCTTTACGGGCTTTAAGCCCCTGTGAGGGTAGGGAAGGTCACACTCCAGGTGACAGGGCAATGGCACTCAACACAAGAGTCTCAACACTCGAGTAGACTACTCTCTGACATCACGTCTAACAGACAAGCCAAGGCCCACTCCTGCATCCCACTCGAAGCTCAACGAATACTCAGGCCAACCCTCGGGTGGCAGCACCTAGCTCCACACCTGGAACATTCTAACGGAAGGTGCTTCTCTCTACTAGCCAGCTGAAAACCACGGACGGATTAAGTACTGACAAGAAAACTCCACACTACCCCCTGGCTACGAGGGTACTAAAAGAACTGGCTGCAAAACGACTTCAGGCTTGCAGGAGAACAAGATGTCTCTACATCTTCCTCAAAAGCTACTAACTTGGCCGCTTGCCAATCGACCAGGTGGCTGGTGGAGACTCTGCTGGTCCTCCTCTCACAGTGGACTTCCACCACCACACTGCTGCATCAAACAACACCAGAACGGCGCGCCTCGACCTCTACACATCTGGTCATCGGCCAACGAACACGAGTCATCCCAAAGACTTGGATGATAAACTCGATCCTGGCCAACCACCTTGATGCTAGCAGTAGGTCTCAAAAACATCCAGCTCTACAGGCTTCCACTTGCCAAACTCGGCGGCTCGATCAACACCAACTATCTTATCAGCATAAACCTGCTGATCAAGCCCTCCCGAGAACCTCCAGGCTACTGGAGATACAAGGAGGGGTGTCCCCTAAAAAAACTCTGCCAGCTGGGCTATCTGTGCCCAAGACTCCTCACTACGCACTACAAATTGCGCTTGGGTCTCCGCTCTCTGTTAGCTAAAAGACCTGCCATCAACTCCCTCATGGCTGGAGCACACTCTGCTCAAGGAGTCTCACTCTGAGGCGTGCTAGCCTCAACCCCCCCTACTCTTGGCAACTCATCTGCCAGGGCCAAAGGTGGCCTACGGGTCTAGACAACCCTAGACGTGGTCTCATGATCAACATGAACAGTCCAACTCCTCGGTTGGAAATACCAAATGTCCCTTCTCCTCTAAGTGCAATCAACCTACTAGCGATCCACACAAAGCATAAAAGCTAGCCCACGCTGGGGCTCTCACTGCCAAACAAGGGTAACACATGTATACTAGATGCAGTATTGTAAAATAAAACCCTTAGCTTAATGAACTTAGACAAACTGACGACGTGCGAGTCTTGCCGATGATCATGGGGCAACAACACGCAAAGCGAGGTTAGTCTCTGAGAATCTATGACTCGTGCTCGATACGAACTGTAAGAACCCTACCCAAAACAAGGTCCTAAACCTAGGTTCTCACTCAGCATGCAAGTTAAATACTTCATCAAGCGGTTTAGTGCTCATATTTAAAACCTTTCAAAACATTTAAAAGCGGGGACACTTACAACATAAACAACAACCTTCATTTAAGCAAAGCCAACAAAGTAAAACAAGCCTGGCCAGTGTTTATAAAATCAAACAATACAATTTAAACAACTTTTAAAAACGTCCCCCTAGGACTCCTGTCCGTCTACATGCTGACAAATTATGCAAACAATAAAAAGACAGAGTGTCGGCGGCTCCCATGATCAATCAGCTCCCTCCGCTAGCCGTCCCGGTGCTGTCCCAAGTTACCTGGTGGAAAACCACAGAAATAAGGGTGAGTATAAACATACTCAGTAAGAATCCCCAACCGGGGTACAATACGATACATCAATCATTTGGCACCCTAGTATACATGCAAACAGTTACCAACACAGATCATAGCTCAACGAGCTTACAAGGTAGAATCTGGAATCCTCAGAAGTCTCCTACTTCCGGCCTTATGATTGGCTCTCATAACCAATCCCGGGACATCTCCGAGGGTCTTTCTCCCTCGGCCAATTGATCAGCTCAAAAACCGATCCCAAAGATGTCCGACACCCTCGAGGGTCTTTCTACCTCGACCATATGATCAGCTCAAAAGCCAATCCCAATGGGTGTCCTCAAGGGACTCTTACCCTTGCTAACAAATCTGGACTATCGGGAGAGTACCCGAAGTCTGGCTCTCAACTGGAAGGAACTGGTGTACTCACGAATATTAGCCCGAAGGAGCTCTCCGAACCGGCGACTAACGCGTGTGCGCGCACACCGCATGTTGCTGCAACCGGCGTAAATGTGGGGGCCTAAGTACAAACTATGCGGGCCAGGTACGCATGCCTAAAGACTCGAAAACGGTGTCACTGAACACAGTAGTGCGAGGCCCTCGGCACTCATCTGTGCAGCCTGTACCACCGACCTGAAGCTAAGAACCGGCCAAGGCAGGCTTCCACCGTTGGCAAGGTTCCGCTCTAGTAGGCTACAAACTAGGCTTATGCCGATATGGTAGCTAAATCCACATCGGCTGCTGGGGGGAAGCAATGTACGTTATGCTTCGCTCTACACCCGACCGGTGGGGACAAAGTACGTTATGTCCGCTCTCAGCCTCTGGATGATCACAAACCCTACTATACTAGCTAGGAGTACAAAATAACTGATTCCTGGCTAGACATACATATCAACATCAATCACACATAACCTAGCATGATACTACGAACTTAAAGCAGAATCTCAAGCATCTTTGGAAGAACAATCCTAGCATGGCACTAACATGTACAAACAGGCAAACATGCTAGCAAGAATGCAATCACAAGATGTCCTATCCACTAATCATGTTCATACACGTAAACATGCATATAAGGCACAATCAAGAAAGCATCGCAGGGTCCACACAACCACGGTAAGGAATCCTTACCTGGAAACGAGCAGAAATAACTTTCACAATCAAATAATGACCCTCAAGCTTTATAACGAACCCGAGCAACCTAGGCATAATAAAAGCATCCTAATTAAATACACAAAGACCCAAAGTAGCTTAAAAATCTAAAAGGGAAAAGGCTCGAGAATTACCAATCGAGAGGACACGGGCTCTCGGCAGCAAGGGGCAGGTTTGGGCGCTGCTGGTGCGGCAGGGACGCTGGCGCTGGGCGCTGGGAGCACGGCAAGGCAGGCGGACACACTAGAGCGGGCGCGCGGCAAGGCAAGCGGACGCGCAGGAGCGGGCGCGCGGCACGACTGTAAAGACCCGACCCAAAAGGGCTCTAAATGGGCCTTTACCCCAATGCATGTATTGAAAAATAAAAGACATTATGAAAAATATATTTCGGATCCCAAGTAAAAACAGAAACATTCAACAACCAAAACATACATTTCTAAAAGCATACTACGATCGAGAGATTTATTTAAACCATTTAAACAATCCACAAGTACAAATATGCTGGAATCCATAAAACGTAAGAAAACATCCTAGGGCTCCGTGTCCGTCTACATGCATTCTGTGGGAAATAACAAAAGTCAAGAGTCATGATATAATAAAATGGTCGGAGATGACAAGTGAGGATTCCATGATCACAGCTCCTCCTTCACCATCCTGTCTCGCACCTTGGTTACACTGTGGAAAACCACAGAATAAGGGTGAGTAACGAATTACCCAGAAGAATCCCCAGCTGGGGTACAATACGATATACAAGATCATCTAGAAGAATGTATGCAAGCTATGAGTACAAACACAGGCGGAGCACATAGCTAAGTCCACACTTGGACCTCGGATGCCAACTCGGGGTCTTAGTCCGGAAATACCACAACACACTATACGCTCTATACGGGAACAAGTCCGGCCTCGGCCTCTCATCGCATGTCGATACGAAAGGTGCATCGCTCAAGATCCCGAGGAGCTCTCGATCGGCGCTGTAATGAGCGTAAGCGCGCACCGCATGCTACTACAAACTCGGAAGTGCGGGTCTAGTGGCAAGGCGCCCGTGTTCGATCCACCATGCCTAACTAAATCTCGGATCGGTGTCAGCGACATAGGGGTGTGAGACACGGACACGTGAACTATGTCGGCTGTACTCACCGCACTTTGAGGCTAAGGAACCGGTCGTGGTAGGCTTACGACCGAAGCGGTCCTTGCCCTAACAGTGGCAATCAAGGGCTACGGCCGAACACGCCGAGGATGTGCCGATCGCCGGGACGAGGCAATGCCAAGTCATCATCCCGACCGTTGGGGCATTTAACGATCTTCCACCTCACCCAAGATTGCGGGGCCACCGTTAGGGTTAGCTAAACCCTAACGGGATCGAGACTGAGTACCATCTCGCACGCCCACGTCGGGGATGCAAGTTACGTTATGCATCCGGCCCGGATGATGCTACCTACCCGAACTCTAAACCATAGCAATAATAACAATTCAATCAATGCGGTCCAATACGTGCTCAACAGATACAAGGAACCTAGCATGATACTACGAAGCAAGAACAGATATCGAACATGCGAGAATGGAACAACCTAGCATGGGCTAACATGAGAAACAATACAAGAGTTCATGCGATCAGAATTTGAACGAGCACCTAGGGCTAAACATGCTAGTAATCATACACAGGCATACAAAACAAAAATCACAAATATACTGCGCAGGCCCACACAACTCGGTAAGAAATCCTTACCTTGGTGGGAGGCTTCTACACACAAATCCTAAGCTGCGGAACAATCCCGAGCTAGCGGCGGGAACCTAGCAAACCAATAATAATCAGCATCTAAAACGTCTAAACAACAAAAGAACAAGCAAGCTCGGCTCGGGAACTCACGCGCGCGGCGACACGAGCTTGGAGGCTCTTTGGCGGCTAACGGCATCGCAGTGGCTGGCGCAGTGCGCTACCGGCACGCAGTGTGGCGGGGCGCTGGCTGCTGTGGCACGCGCGGCACGGATGACGGCGGGACGCAGCGCGCGCTGAGCGGCGAGCGTCTGAGTCTTGTGGCGAGCAGGCGCGGCGGCGCGCTGGCTGGCGGCAGCGGCGAGCGACGCGCGCGCGGCCTTGTGAAAGCGCTGCGAGCAAGCGGCGGCGGCGAAGCGCGGCGGTGGTGTCTATTCTTTGCTTGCGCGACGACAGCACGGCGACAGCGATGGCGTGCGGGAGGGCTGCGGCGGTGGATCTCGGGCGCGACTGGCGAGTGATGGCGGCGGCGGTCGCTTCAACAGATCTGGGCGACTGGGTGAGCGATGGCGTCGCGGGGGTCGCTCAGCGGATCTGGGCGATCCGTGCGACGGCAGGGCGATCTGGTGCGACGCGCAGGGTGATCTGGCGTGCGATCTGGCCCATTTGGACGTGCGACGATGGCTGCTGGCTGGGCTTCTCTCGGCTGGTTGCAATCAACACAAACACACACAACACACCTCTTTTCACTCGGCCAAAAGCACACCAAACGGATGAGAAGAAGAAGAGGAAGATCGATACCTACCGGAATGATGATGAACGATCCAAGGAGGCTGCAAGGATGAAGAATCGGCAAGGGCTATGGAGAGGGAGAGCTTGTGCGGCCAAGAGGAGATTTGGAGAAGAAGATGGAATAAACCTAATTCTATTTCATTTAACCAAATGCACCAAAACTCCAAAATCCAAGGTTAACTAAGATGTGATGCGAGAAAAGAGCAACAAGAGCACCTATGGCTCAATTGGCACACATCTCTACAAGCTTCGGAGACCGGGTTCAAACCCATGCAAAGACAATTCCCTTTATTTTTACTTTTGAATCAAACCTTGCTCAAACCAAACCACAAACCCCTCCAAAAACATACAAAAACCATCCAATAATTTTAGTAACTGGAAAACACACAAACGACCACGACGGCCCGACCAAATCACCAAATTACCCCTAGGGCATACGGAAGACCGAGAAGAAAAACACAGGTCGTTACAATATTCCCTCCTTTTTATGACTTTCGTCCTCGAAAGTCCTTAAAACAACAATTTCAGGGTAATGCAATCTCATCTCGTCTTCCCGCTCCCAAGTGGCTTCCTCAGAACCCCGACTCTTCCATCGAACCTTTACTAAACGAATCTCGCGATTACGCAACGTCTTGGTCTCAAAGGCAAGGATCCTCACCGGCTTCTCCTCGAAGTTCAAATCCTCATTCAATTTGCAAAGGCTCAAAGTCCACAATGTGCGACGGTCAGGTCCGGCACATCTTGCCTCAACATCGATACATGAAAAACACTATGCTGCCCGATAGTGACGGAGGAAGGGCTAGCAGGTAAGCAACTCGCCAATCCTCTCTAGGATCTCAAATGGACCAACAAAGCGGGGACTCAACTTCCCACGCTTGCAAACCTCAGAACACCTCGCATCGGAGCAACCTTAAGGAACACATGCCGACCAACCTCAAACTCCAAATCTCGACGCCGAACATCGGCGTAACTCTTCTGCTCGCTCTGTTTGTCAACATACGAGCTCTAATCTTCTCGTGCACTGCACCATTGGTCAAGCTGCAGTAACTCGGGACCCAAAACACGTCTATCACCAACCTCTTCCTGAACACGGGGGGACCGACAACGCTTACCATACAATGCCTCGAATGGAGCCATCAGATAAATCGCCGATAGTAATCGTTGTTATAGGCAAACTCCATCAAGTACTGAGCATGGTCCCAATCGCACGGGAAATCCAACACACAAGCCCTCAACATATCCTCGAGAATCGATTCACTCTCTCGGTCGACCATCCGTCTCGAGGGTGAAAAGTCAGTATTTGAAATCGCACTCTGTGCCCAAACCCATCGGAGCGCTCTCGAAGCGAGAAGTGAACCGCGAGTCACGATCGGACACAATCCTCACCGCACACCATGATAACGGATGATCTCGCTCCAAAAACAAGCTGCGCCTTTGTTCCACGGTATAAGTGTCTCTACCGGGAATGAAGTGTGCGCTCTTGGTCAAACGGTCGACTATCACCCAAATCGAGAGAACTTCCTGAGTCCTCGGCAAACCGAGAGATAAAGTCCATGGAGATCTCTTCCCATTTCCACTTCGGGCACACTCGGTGGCATTTGCAACAAACCGGTGGCCTCTGCTGGGTGCCTTCACTTGGCGCGACAAGTGAGACACCGGTGACAAACTCTGCCACATCTCTCTTCATTCCCATCCACGGAAGGTGCGCTTAAGGTCTGACGATACATCTTGGTACCCCGGGTGCCAAGCAAAAAGAGCTGTGGGCCTCGAGAGCAACTCGCTGCGCAAACTCGCAATATCCGGAACGCACAACCGTCCTCTATAAGTCAACCCACCATGCGGTGAATATACAAAGTCAAAGTCACCGTCAAGCACTAACTCTGTCAACCAATCTCTTAAGTGCGGGGTCACCCAACCATTTGTCTATAATCCATTTGCCTAATCGACGGTGAGCAGTCAATTGAGCTACCACGGCGGTAACCTCACCCAACAACACTGCAACCTCGGCCCGCTCGAACTCTCTCCGCAAACCTGGTGGGAACTCAACAACGCCGCAGAGTGCGACGTCTTTCTACTCAAAGCATCGGCCACTACATTGGCTTTACCCGGATGGTACAAAATCTCGCATGATCATAATCCTTTACCAGCTCTAACCATCTCCTCTGCCTCATATTCAACTCCTTACGAGTAAAGCAGATACTTGAGGCTCGGTGATCGGTAAACATCGAATCCGCTCACCATACTGGGTAATGCCTCCAAATCTTGAGCAAACACCATCTTTGCCAACTCCATATCATGAGTCGGGTAGTTACGCTGCTCATACGGCTTGGTGACGGGAAGCATAGGCAATGACCTTCCGTCTTTGCATCAACACACAACCTAATCCAAACTTGGAAGCATCACTTTGAGACCACGAAACCACTGTCCCCTCCGGATCGCCAACAGTCTTTGAAGTCAAAGCTGCGCTTGAGCACAGCAAAGCTCTCATCACACTCTTTGTCCCAAACAAACTCGACACCCTTCCTCGTCGGACGAGTGAGGGGCGAGGCTAAAGCGAAAAGTCTTGACGAACCGACGGTAGTAACACCGCCAAACCCTGAAAGTCGCGAATCTCGGCAATCGAAGTCGGCTTGGCCCATGAACTCACGGCCTCAATCTTCGCGGGGTCCACGGCTATACCATCTCTCGAAACCACGTGGCCTAGGAAGGCCACCGCTCCAACCGAGAATCACATTTGGAAAACTTCGCATAGAGTGGTTTTCCCTCAAAGCCGCCAATACTCGCCTCAAATGCTCTGCATGGTCTTCTTTAGACCTCGAATAAATCGAGAATATCGTCAATGAACACGATGACGAAGTTGTCCAAAAATGATTTGAACACCCTATCCATCATGTCCATGAACGCACTGGGCATTGGTCAATCCAAACGACATGACCACAAACTCATAGTGATCATATCTAGACCTAAAAGTCGTCTTAGGAATGTCGGCATCCACGATCCGCAGAATCGATGGTAAACGGATCTCGAGATCTATCTTGGAGAACACGGAAGCTCCACGAAGGCGATCGAACAAATCATCGATCACGGGCAGCGGATACTTATTCTTCTTTGTCACCTTATTAAGCTCGCGATAATCAATACATAAGCGCATAGAACCATCCTTCTTTTCACAAACAAAATCGGTGCTCCCACGGGGACACACTCGGACGGATGAACCCTCGATCGAACATCTCCGCTGAATCGAATCTTGATTCCTTTAACTCATTGCCGCCATACGATCACGGAGCCTTCGAGATAGGGAGGGTCCACGCCGAGCTCAATTGTGAAGTCAACCTCTCTCTTCGGGGGCAACCCAGTAACTCCTCAGAAACACGTCCGCAAACTCCCCGCACGGACCGGTGCTCGATCAATAGACAACGAGGGGCGGCTCTTCCCGGACAACTTGGCTAGATAGCCCCAAGCTCCATGAGCTAGCAACCGACGAGCTTTCACGGTGACACCATCGGCGGGCAACTCCACCACTGGACTCCACGAAACTTAAAGCTGGGCGACACTGGCGGCGGCTGAACACTACTTCTTTCCGGTGGCGGTCAATCAGCGCGTGGTTAGCGACTAACCACTCCATACCAAGAATCACATCAAAACCGCTCATAGGCGGAACTATGAGCGTAGCCACTAGCAACTCTCCTGGGATATCTCGATCGGCCATCCCTAATCTTATCTCTAGCCAACATATCAACTCCCGAAGGAGTTGCATGAATAACTCGAAACCTAGAGGCTCTAGTCTTAACTTAGCATGCTCAGCCAAACAACACAGATACAAATGAATGCGTAGAACGAGAATCAAACAAGGCAAATGCGCGGTGATCTAAAACAAGAAGCGTACCACCCGGCGGCATCCGTGACGCTCGGCCTCTGACGGGTCGTAGCAAACACTCGACCTCGCTGCTGCATTGGCCGAGCCGCCATAGCCGGGGTGATCACAAAACGGGCCATGTGCCCCTCTCTACCACAACGGAAGCACAATCTAGGTCCGGTGACAAGCTCGGCGTGGACTTTCCCACAAGTAGCACAAGCGGGAACTCGCGCTGGGTCCTCCTCGCTGTCGGGGCTGAAACGGATGGAGCTCTCCGAGATCTGCTTCAAGCGCCCTTGGCGGCGCCGCCGCCTCCCGAAAATCAAACTTCCTCTTTCGCCCCACAATTGCTGGGACAGATGCTGAACAGAGCGGCAACAACCCGCTCAGCAGGATACTTCCCATTATAGATCGTGGCTAGCTGGACAGCCCTAGCATAAGTGTCGGGAGCACGAGCCCCGACATCTCGGGAAACACCTGCCTCAATCCGGATATGAACTTCCGATCTTCACTCCGGGGTGGCAATCAAGCGAGGAGCAAAATATCCATACTCACGAGAACTTGCGCTCATATTCCTCAATGGAATCAGAACCCCGCTTGAGGTTCCGGAAGAGCTCCACCATCTTCTCTTGAGCCTCATCATCGATGAACTTTACCTTGAACTCGGCCTTGAAGAACTCCCAAGTAGCGGGTGGAGACCCGGTGGTCTCTCGCTCAAGGTGGACTCCCACCACCATCTCGTGTGCCTCCTAGCACATGAGCCGCACACCTCGGCCTCTCGAATATCGGGGCACACCATGATCGGGAAGGTGTACTCCAAATGGGCAATCCACACAGGCCGCCGCTAACGCATCACCTGGTGGCATCAAACTTCTCGGGCTTCCACTTCACAAAATCCTTCACCACCTACCCAATTCCTCGGCACCCTCGCCATATCTGCGCCTCTGGGGCTACTTGCTCTGTGGAGCTGGAGGTGCTCTCGAGCTCACTTTGAACCAATCGAGTCATTTGCTCGATCTGGGCTCGGGACTCTTCCCATTTGCGCCGCCAACAAGGCACGGGTCTCGCCCTCTGGTCACTCAACATGCTGACCATAAAAGCCCTCATAGACTCAAAGCAAACTCGCTCCAGAGTAGTCTCACGGCGCTCGATCGCCTCAACGCCCGCTCTAGGCGTAACGGGAGGAGGCTGCTTTGGTGGAATGCCATCGATCTCGGCTTGGGACGATGTCCCTGCGATGTCGAGATCCGATCCACGATACCTCGACACGCTCTCGAACCTCCTCTCGAGACGGGTGGTAGCATCTTTGGCGATCTACATCCAAACCAACAACGAATCAAAAACACGCTCATCACCACTCCACAACACCAAACAAGGCATACACTAGATGATAGGTATTGTAAATTCTTAACCCTTTTTCTTTCTAAAACAATAAACCTAGGCGTGCACTGATGACTGTCAGAGTCTTTGGTGATCATGGAAGGATGACCTACAACAAAAGGTCGGTCTACGAATCTATGACTCTGAGCTCGATACCAATCTGTAAAGACCCACCCAAAAAGGGCTCTAAATGGGCCTTTACCCCAATGGATGTATTGAAAAATAAAAGACATTATGAAAAATATATTTCGGATCCCAAGTAAAAAGCAGAAACATTCAACTACCAAAACATACATTTCTAAAAGCATACTACGATCAGAGATTTATTTAAACCATTTAAACAATCCACAAGTACAAATATCTTTGGAATCCATAAAACGTAAGAAAACATCCTAGGGCTCCGTGCCGTCTACATGCATCGGGGAAATAACAAAAGTCAAGAGTCATGATATAATAAAATGGTCGAGATGGCGGCGAGGATTCCATGATCACGGCTCCTCCTTGACCATCTGTCTCGCGCCTTGGTTACTGTGGAAAACCACGACATAAGGGTGAGTAACGAATTACCCAAAGAAGAATCCCCAACCGGGGTACAATACGATATACAAGATCATCTAGAAGAATGTATGCAAGCTATGAGTACAAACACAGAGCGGAGCACATAGCTAAGTCCACACTTGGACCTCGGATGCCAACTCGTGGTCTTAGTCCGGAAATACCACAACACACTATACGCTCTATACGGGAACAAGTCTCGGCCTCGGCCGCATCTCATCGTCGTCACGAAAGGTGCACTCGCTCAAGATCCCGAGGAGCTCTCGATCAGCATTTGTAATGAGCGTAAGCGCGCACCGCATCTGCCGCAAACTACGAAGTGCCGGGTCTAGTGGCAAGTCGCTGCCGAGTTCGATCACCATGCCTAACTAAATCTCCGGATCGGTGTCACCGACATAGGGGTGTGAGACACGGACACGTGAACTATGTCACTGTACCACCGCTTTGAGGCTAAGGAACCGGTCGTGGTAGGCTTACACCAGAAGCGGTCCTTGCCCTAACAGTGGCAATCAAGGGCTACGGCCCGAACACGCCGAGGACGCGCCGATCGCCGGGACGAGGCAATGCCAAGTCATCATCCCGACCGTTGGGGCATTTAACGACCGCCACCCTCACCCAAGATTGCGGGGCCAACCGTTAGGGTTAGCTAAACCCTAACGGGATCGAGGACGAGTACCATCTCAAACGCCTCACATCGGGGATGCAAGTTACGTTATGCATCCGGCCGGATGATGCTACCTACCCGAACTCTAAACCATAGCAATAATAACAATTCAATCAATGCGGTCAATACGTGCTCAACGGATACAAGGAACCTAGCATGATACTACGAAGCAAGAACAGATATCGAACATGCGAATGGAACAACCTAGCATGGGCTAACATGAGAAACAATACAAGAGTTCATGCGATCAGAATTGTAAAGCGAGCACCTAGGGCTAAACATGCTAGTAATCATACACAGCATACAAAACAACAATCACAAATATACGCGCAGGCCCACACAACTCCGGTAAGAAATCCTTACCTTGGTCGGGAGGCTTCTACACACAAATCCTAAGCTGCGGAACAATCCCGAGCTAGCGAGCGGGAACCTAGCAAACCAATAATAATCAGCATCTAAAACGTCTAAACAACAAAAGAACAGCAAGCTCGGCTCGGGGAACTCACGCGGCACGGCGACACGAGCTTGGAGCTGCTGGCGAGCGGGCATCGCAGTGGCGGGCGCAGCGCGTGGTGTTGCAGCGCAGCGGCTGGCGCGGCAACGCACGGCACGGACGCACGGCGAGGAGGCGCGCGGCGGCAGCGGCGCGGCGAAGGCGCGTGGGCGAGCGGCTCGTCACGCGGCGAGCGGCGGGCGGCGGCGGCGCGTGGCGCTGGCGCGGCGTCAACGGCGACGCGGACGCGGCTGGGCGCGCGGGCGAGCAGCTCGGGCGAAGGCGCGCGGGCGCTGGTGTCTGCTGCTGCGCGCGATCTGGCACGACGACGAGCGATGGCGTGCGGGAGGGCTGCGACGGTGGATCTGGCGCGACCTGGCGAGCGATGGCGTGCGGCAGGGCTGCTTCAACAGATCTGGGCGACCTGGTGAGCGATGGCGTGCGGCAGGGGCTGCTCAACGGATCTGGGCGATCTGGTGCGACGGCAGGGGCGATCTGGTGCGACGGCAGGGGTGATCTGGCGTGCGATCTGGCCGGCTGGACGTGCGACGATGGCTGCTGGCTGGGCTTCTCTCGGCTGGCTGCAATCAACACAAACACACACAACACACCTCTTTTCACTCGGCCAAAAGCACACCAAACGGATGAGAAGAAGAAGAGGAAGATCGATACCTACCCGGAATGATGATGAACGATCCAAGGGAGCTGCAAGGATGAAGAATCGGCAAGGGCTATGGAGAGGGAGAGCTTGTGCGGCCAAGAGGAGATTTGGAGAAGAAGATGGAATAAACCTAATTCTATTTCATTTAACCAAATGCACCAAAACTCCAAAATCCAAGGTTAACTAAGATGTGATGCAGAAAGAGCAACAAGAGCACCTATGGCTCAATTGGCACACATCTCTACAAGCTTCCCAGAGACCCGGTTCAAACCCATCATGCAAAGACAATTCCCTTTTATTTTTACTTTTGCATCAAACCTTGCTCAAACCAAACCACAAACCCCTCCAAAAACCTACAAAAACCATCCAATAATTTTAGTAGCTGGAAAAGACACAAACGACCGACGGCCCGACCAAATCACCAAATTACCCCTAGGGCATACGGAAGACCGGGAAGAAAAACACAGGTCGTTACAACGATGTCGGATGGCGGGGCAGTGTGCGATCGGTCGTCGAGGCTGCGACGCGACGAGCGAGCGGGCTCGGCTGGGGACGGCGACGCAGCGAGCGGGCTCGGCTGGGACAGCGCTGACGGCGAGTGTCGGGTCTGGCTGGCGAGGCTCGGTCGCGATCGTGGCGGCGGGCGGCCGAGCGACGTCGAGCGGTGATGGGCGTGCGGCAATGGTGTCTGGGCTGCAGACAGCGCGCTGGCGAGGCGAGGCAGGCCGAGCGGCCTGGTGCGGCAGGCGGGCGCATGATGCCGGGCCGAGGCGTGGTGTGTGTGGTGTGGGTCGGGTGGCTCGGTACTGGGTGGTGCTTGGGTGGGTTAGGTGGCTCGGTGGGTGGCTCTCGATTTTGGGAGAGAGAGAGAGAGAGAGAGAGAGAGAGAGTGCGGCTACCAAGGGAACAAAGAGGGTTTTCCCTAATTTCCTTCTTTTCCTATTTTAAAAGGGTTAGGAGACCTAAAAATTCCCTTCCCAAGGCTTTCTCTTGCGGGTCCCGGCTAAAGAAATTCATTTCTTTTTAACTAAAACTCTTTTCTAAAACTCCAAATTCACCATTTTAGGGCAAGGGTTCAAACCCTAATGGACCAACTAATTTCCAATTAATTTTGCTATTAACCGGAATGTCTCCGAACTTCTAATCAACTAACCCAAACTCCTTGGGTCTTGAAACCAACATCAATCAAGCCTCAATGAAGGCAGGAAAGGCCCTGAAATCTTGAAAATCCTCAAAACCCTGACCGGGGCAAAAAGACCAAAATACCCCTAAGGGTTAAAACAGCTCTAAAGGCCCATCCGAACATCGAATAATGACCGAAATCACACAGGTAACGAAATAGAAAATCGCGGGCGTTACGAATAACACCCCGATGGGCATCATTGTTTAGCTGGTGTAAGACCCCGATGGGCATCCTAGATGTGTAAGACCCCATTGGGCAGCATTAATAGCTAGAGGTGTAAGACCCCGATGGGCATCCGTATGTGTAAGACCCCGATGGGCATCATTGTTTAGAGGTGTAAGACCCCGATTGGCATCAGTATGTGTAAGACCCCGATGGGCATCCTTGTGTGTATGTCCCCGATGGGCATCATTGTGTCATTGTATCCTAGGTTGTGTAAGACCCCGATGGGCATCCGGTGTAGAACCTAGGATAGGTCAGAGTTGAAAGCCCTTGATAGGCTAGCTCTAGTGTTAGCACATAGCCTAAACCTACCGTTTTGCTCTAAGTCATTGTTTGGTTGCATGTCGGTGTGCTAAATGAGATGTTTTCGTATTGTACCCCGGTTGGGGATTCTTACTGAGTAATTCGTTACTCACCCTTATTTCTGTGGTTTTTCCACAAGTAACCACGGTGCGAGACAGGATGGCTGGAGGAGGAGCTGTGATCATGGGAACCCGTTGTACAACTCTGAGTCTTGTTTATGTTAATATTTTTGGATTCTAGCATTGTTGTAACTATTGCTGTAACGGCCCCGTTTTCCTTCCCGGTTAATAACAAAATTAATTGGAAAATTAATTTAATCTTTTGGGATTTGAGCCTTGCCCTAAATGGTGAATGTGGAGTTTTAAGAAAAGAGTCTTAATTAAAAGAAAAAGAGAAAAGAATTTCTTTGGTAGGGACCCGTAAGAGAAAAGCCTGGGAAAGGAATTTAGGTCTCTAACCTATTTAAAAATAAGGAAAAGAAGGAAAATCAAGAAACTCCTAATTTTTCCCCTCTTAGCGCATTCTCTCTCTCTCTCTCTCTCTCTCTCTCTCTCTCTCTCTCTCTCCTAAAACCCTAGCCGAGCAGCCCTAGCCACACCATCGAGCCACCCCGAGCCACCCGACCCTAGCCGCACGCACCACCCACCGCCAGACGGCCCCTGCCCACACCCACCGCACGACCACGCCGCCCGGCCACCGCCCGCCCGGCCCACTGCGCGCTGCGCCGGCGAAGCCCCACCGTCGCACCCCATCGCGCCGGCGTCGCGTGGCCGCCAGCCGCCGCCCGCGTCGCTCGTGGTGGTCGCCACAGTGCCGCAACGCAGCCCAGACGCGCCGCCCGCCGCGCGCGCCGCGCCAGCCAAAGACCCCCGCCGCGCGCCCCTCCAGCGCGACCCTCGCGCGCGCGCCCCCCAGCCGAGCGCTCGCTCGCGCGCGTCGCCTTGCAGCCACACACCTAGCGCTGCCTGCTGCGCGTCCGCCTTGACGTGCCGTGCGCGCCCAGCGCCCAGCGCCAGCGCCAGCGTCGGGCCAGCTTGGCCGCACTACAAGTGGCGCCAAGCCACCCTCCTTGCTGCGAGGCCCGTGTCTCTCGGTGGTAATTCCCGAACCAATCCCTTTGTGTTTTCTAAGCTTCAGGCTCTTTGTATGTATTTACTTAGGATGCTTTATTTATGCCTAGGTTGCTCGAGTTCAGTATTAAGCTCGAGGGTCTTTTGGTTGTGATAGCTATTCTCCACTTGTTTCGGTAAGGACTTCCTACCGTGGTTGTGTGGACCTGCTATGCTTTCTTAATTGTGCCTTGTATGCTTGTTTACCTTTATGAGCATGTTAGCGGATAGGATAGCTAGTGATTGAATTCTTGCTAGCATGTTTTGCCTTTTTGTTCATGTTAGTGCCATGCTAGGTTTGTTCTTCCGGCATGCTTGAGATTCCGCTTTAAGCTCGTAGTATCATGCTAGGCTATGTATGATGAGATGTCTTTGTGGATGTTAGCCGGGAATCACGTACTTGGTAGTCTAAGCTAGTATGATAGGGTTTGTCTTCATCTAGAGGCTAAGAGCGGACATAACGTACCTTGTCCCCACACGGTCGGGAGTAGAGCGAAGCATAACGTACCTTGCTTCCCCGGCGGCCCGGTGAGGATTAGCTACCTCATTGGCATAAGCCTAGTTTGTAGCCGCTAGAGCGGAACCACCGCCAGCGGTGCAAGCCTACCTTGGCCGGTTCTTAGCCAGTCGGTGGTGCAGTTTGCACAGATGAGTGCCGAGGGCCTCGCCTCTGTGATCGGTGACACCGTTTCCGAGTCTTAGGCATGCGTACTCGCCCGCGCGTAGTTTGCCCTTAGGCCCCGCATTTACGCCGGTTGCGAGAAGAGCATGCGGTGTGCGCGCCTGACACAGCGTTAGTAGCCGGTTCGGAGAGCTCCCGGGCTAATGTTCGTGAGTACACGGTTCCTTCTTGTTTAGAGCCGGACTTGGGTACTCTCCGATAGTCCAGTTATAGCGAGGGTAAGAGACCCTTGAGGACACCCATTGGGATTGACTTTAGAGTTAATCAATTGGTCGAGGGAGAAAGACCCTCGAGGGTGTCGGACATCTTGGGATCGGTTTTTAGGTGATCAATTGGCCAAGGAGAAAGACCCTTGGAGATGTCCCGGGATTGGTTTGAGAGCCAATCATTAGCCGGAAGTAGGAGACTTCCGTGGATTCCCGGATTTGCCTTGTGAGCTCATTGAGCTAAGATCCGTGTTGATATTTGTGGCATGTGTACTAGGGTGCTAGATGATAGATTGCATCGTATCGTACCGGTCGGGGTTCTTACTGAGTATGTTTATACTCACCCTTATCGTGGTTTCTTCCCACGGGTAACTTGGGGGAAAGCACCGAGGTGGCTAGCGGAGAGAGTGGGAGATCATGGATCTTCTTGACACTCTGTCGTGTCTTATTTTACTATTTTGGATTTGACATGTAGTTGGACTTAGATCCGAGGGGAAAACTATGATTTGAACTATTTTATGTTTTTAAGGAAAATCTTGATCGATCCAACTGTTTTAATTTGAATGGTTCGTTTTGCCTAATGAATGTTTACTTTGTTTTGATTGTTTTCCGCTCATGTGTTTGAAAAGTTTTTAATCCGACCGAGTGGGTCCTTTTATGTTTTAAATTTGCATCTTTGAGTAAAGACCTAGATTTAGTTCCATTTTTGGGTTGGGTCTTTCTGGTTGGTATCGAGCACGAGTCATAGATTCGTAGACTAACTTTGTTTGTAGGTTGTGTTCCCATGATCTCCAAAGACTCCAAGGCCGCGAGTTTGTCTAAGTTCAATAAGCTAAGGGTTTTGTTTATGATACTATATGCAAAGTACACATGTGTTATCTTTGTTGTGAGAGAAAGTCCGAGCGTGGACTAACCCGTTGTGGTTTCAGTGTAGATCGCGCCGATGATGCCGGTTTACGTAGTGGAGCAGTCCGTCGTCTGAACTCGCAAATAGAGATGCCGCAGAGCCAGCAAACAGGAGTATATCGAGCTCGTAGGCGCCCGTGGCACAGAGGTTAACTTGCCTGGAGAAGGGGCGGAGGCTGCTATGCCTCAAGGTGCGGCTCCAGGAGGAGATATTTCGCTATGAGAGACATGATGATGGGCCTAATGGCCGAGCAGAGAAGCGAGACTCGAGCAGCTAGCGGGTGCAGAGAGAGGAGTCTAGGGCACGAGATAGCCCGATTGACACAGCTCAAAGCGAGCACCCCAGCAGCTCCAGTAGCCCGGTAGCTCGGTAGCTCAACCGGAGGGGCGGGGTCATCGGAGACGATCGGACTCACTTGATAGTGCAGAGGAGGCTGCTGAGTTTGGCAAGTGGTTGAAAGATTTCACCAAGTGGAAGCCAAGAGAATTTGATGCTTGAGAGAACCCACTTGTGGCGATCGGTGGTTGGCAAGAATGGAGTACATCTTTAGAGTTATGGGATGCCCGGAGATACAGAGGCCGAGATGTGCGGCCCATGTTCTCTCGACACGGTGAGTGGTGGTGGGAGTCCACAGATAGAGCTAGACCGTGTGGTCTTCTCCACCACACAGGAGTTCTTTAGAACGAAGTTGAGCTAAGTATGTTAATGACGAGGCTCGGCGGGAGATGGCAGAGGCCTTCTCAAATCAAACTTGAGGATCGAGATAGTATTGCTTTGCCTATGAGAAGAAGTTCTCTCGAGTATAGCTATTTCGCCGGAGCTCATTGCCACCGAGGAGCTCAAGACTAAGAAGTTCATTTGTGGGTGAGGAAGGAGGTTGCTCGGGATGTTCGAGCACTCGCCTCCCGAGTTATGATCGAGCAGTGGAGTTGGCCACGATTTATAACCCGAAGTATCCGCCGGTGCGAGATCTCATTGCGCCCGGCTCGGTGATTCGACCACTTTGCCAAAGAAGATACTCAGGCGTAAGAGGAAGTGCAGGACTTCTAGTGGTTTCCGCTCAATCGGTCGCCGAACTCGCCGCAGGAGGGCGATCCGATGGTCGAGATCGGCGCCGACCTCGGGGTAGAGCCCGGAGATCGCAGCAGGCGGGACGAGCGGCCCGACTCATTGCAACAAGTGCGGAAAGGCACATTATGGTACGTGTGGAGCATCGCCCCGTGCTTGCTCTGAGATGTGGCAAGGAGGGGCACTTGGCCGATTCTCGCACTCGTGGATTTTAGCAAAGAGCGGGACCGCCCAACAGCGGGGCGGTGTTTGCCACTACTCGCCGGGAGGCGAGCGCGTCTGCGATGATGCGATTGCGGTCACGTTGCTTGTCTTACAAACACTATGCATTTGTATTGTTTGATTCGGGTTCGACCCATTCCTTTGTTTACGATGCATTCGTTAGACAAGCTTGTGTGGAGCTCGAACCTCTAGGGTTTGAGTGTGTGTTGCCACTCCTTCGGGTGTGAGTATGTTAGCTAGCGATAGAGAGTTAAGCATGGCGATATCTGATATATCGATGAGATTTTAGAGGCTACCCTCATAGTGCTTTGTCTATGAGCGGTTTCGATGTGATCATTGGCATGGATTGGTTGGCAGAGAACCATGCATTGATAGATCGCCACGGAAAGAAGTGGTGTTTAGGCCGCCTCGAGGCCGAGCTTCAAGTTTCGCGGTGTCGAGGAGGAACTTGCCCGCCTTTGATCTCCATGGTGAAAGCCCATAGATTGTTGGCTCGAGGAGCTTGGGGCTTCTTGGCAAAGCCGTCGAGGAGATAGTAGTAATCTGCGTTGGATTGTTGACATGGTCCACCGTGGTGCAAGAGTTTGAGATGTTTTCCACTGAAGAGTTGCGGGTTTACCCCAGGCGGGAGTTGGACTTCACCATTGAGTGGAGCAGGACTCTTCCCATTTCCAAAGCCCCGTATCGTATGGCGCGGTGAGAGTTGAGAGAACTCAAAGTGCGGTTGCAAGAGATCTTTGGATCGAGGTTTCATCCGTCCGAGTGTGTCCCCGTGGGGAGCACACATCTGTTTGTTAAGAAGAAGGATGGATCCATGCGCTTGTGTATAGACTATAGAGAACCGAATAAAGTCACGGTGAAGAATAAGTATCCCCCGCCGCGTATAGATGATCTGTTTGATCACCTTGAGGAGCCTCGGTGTTTTCTAAGATTGATTTGAGGTCGTGGTACCATCACCGAGGATTCGAGATGCGAGATATCCCGAAGACCGCGTTCGGATCGAGGTATGGTCATTATGAGTTCGTGGTCATGTCTTTCGGACTCACGAGCGCCCTGCGGCGTTTATGGACATGA